>CM076106.1:4800000-7200000 GCA_038048805.1 Hipparchia sbordonii | reverse complement strand
TAGAGTTTTGTCGCTTGTGTAATAATTGATACTTTTTAATTATGGTCGTTACAGTTACGACAACGTGGTGTAAATAACTGTTATACATTTTACATTGGTCAATCTATTTATATTGCCTATACAGTGAGTTAATTTAACTATAAGTATTTTAATCGTTTTCTTTTATCAATATAAAAGAAATTCGTTACGTTATGTTTTAATAACATTTTATGTAAGTAAGTAGAAAAGGTTTCCAACAATCGCAGGTTACAATAGTTTGTTTTCCCGGTTGTTGGTCGCGATTTAGGATAGTTTTAATCATCACGATTGTACTTACCTTCCTATTTGTTTTCCTGAGATAAAAAATAGCCTAAAATTTGAATATTCCTTGCCTTGTAGTCTTCTTTCTGCCTGTGAAATTTCGACGAAATCGGCTTAGCAATTTTGAAAATAAGCTTTGAAAGACAATCAAACAATATCTTTAGGTTTCAATAACTCGATGAAAAAAAGCGCGGCCGAATATTTTGGCTTTCCGCTCTTCTTTTATCCGATGACCGAAACAGTTTGCATCGATCCAGAAGCGTTGCTAAATCAAAACAGTCGTATTTGCATCGATCCAGAAGTATTGCTGAATCTATATTTGAATGTGATTGTATCACTACTGAATTGCTTCTGTCGCGCAACGAAAAATGTCACCACGGGCATTCCCCCTTAGAGCGCGAGCGGTTAGAAAATACGCCATAATGCCGCTATGTATTTCTAATAAACGTTAGAAAGGTCCCTGATGTTGAAACGGTTCTAACTTAATTCTTCCAAAATGTACGAGAATTCAGATTTCAGGTCCTAAAGTACCAAAACCAATTAGCATAAACAAGATATTTATTATTCCTTCAACACTAGACATTCATTGCTAAACTTGCATTTAGATCAATGCACATTCACTTTCTACACAATATCTATCCTAGAACTCCCGAGCGCGCCCCATACAAAGAATGAATGTATGGATTTCGATTTGAATCTTTTGTTATCTAGTAGGTACCTACCTAAATACAAATCTGATTACCAAAAAACCCAGGCTTTTTCTTAAATCATAAAAGTCAGTTGAATTAAGAATACGCATAGATCAAATAAATGCCAAATAAATTCGCCGGATGAGTGATGAATACAAATCGGTTGAGTTAAAAAAAAAAATGTTTGGGATGAGAACACATAGGGTGAATACGGAACAACCCTTTTCAAATTTGGTAGGTAAGTACTGTATATTTTAATGGAAACTTTACAAACCATAGACATATGTAGAATTAGTTTCGAGAGTGCATCTAGGGAATTCGTCATGTCGTTGTCTGTTTTTTAATACTTATCCAAAATTCAAATACAAATTAAGCACACTATAGACTTTTATCTTAAATTGTCAGGCATAAAAAGCAATAAACGAAACAAACCAAAATACCTACCTACTTTCGGATTTGTAATAATGTCAATGTCAATTTGTAAATTGTCAATGGTTTCTCATTAATTCAAAAATGAACGCTGTACCATTGAGTCCATTGATCAAGGCGCCCGTTTTTCAGAGTTTCAAATTCACATTGAAATAATCAGGAAAATCAGTGTAAATCTATGGCCAATATATAACTAAAAATCTTAGACTGAACTCAGATTATAAATCGTTTTCATTCGATTTTCCATTAATACAATAATCCAACCACATAATAGCTTTTCAATCTCTATTTTAATACGACGCAGTTTCTGTTCTCTTAATACACCGTCTTTTCTTTATTACTCGATCCTCTCTTGTTTTCTTCGTTCCTAATTTTAAAAGATGCTATTTTCAAAACCAAGCTCGTACCAAAGCTCGTACCATAGTCATATCTGACCATTAGAGAACCTCTTTTAGTACATAATATCTGCCCAATCCCAAACCATACTTTGTGTAAAAACTATGTTACTAACATAACTGATAACTTCGCTATAGTGTTTTCGCTGTTTCCACACTTCACTTCACTTGTCCATGAATCATAATGATGCCGCTGAAGCCTGAAACTTATATAAGAAGACTAGCTTTTGCCCCCGCGACTTCGTCCGCGTGGAATTAGGTTTTGGGGTGGAATTTTCAAAAGCTGTGACATATTATGTAGTTCTTTATTTTTAATAGAAAGGGATTTACCGATTTTTGTACATATAACTAGAAAAATTACGGACTGTAATACAAACTTTAAACTCTTATTTAACCCCCTTGAGGGCGGAATTTCAAAAAATCCTTTCTTGGTGGATGTCTACGTCATTAAAAGAATCTTCTGTCAAAACTTCAAGCTTTTAACTGCAGTCGTTTAGGCTGTGCGTTGATGTATAAGTCAATCAGGCAGTCAGTCAGTCACTTAGGAATTTGATTATATATAATATTAAGATTCATTGGGACTGCACTACACCTATGAGCGTATTAAATATTTCAACATATAGCAACAGTGATTACTGATCACACATTCGTCGCCAATGCCAGTTGACAAAAACAATAAAATGAGGATTGCGTTGTTACAATAACAAAACTTGAAATATCTTTGCGTCTCCATTGATGTAATTTTTATTACATAAAATCGTTACACAGCATAATAATACTTAATACAAATTGCCTCATGACTTCACGGCAACTAAACAGTTTGCTGAAGCGTATATAATTAAATTTCCTCTTGTAATTACCAATACTTTTTCTTCCTATACATTCCTAATGCAGGCGTAGTTTTCCTTACTAATTTCAACTTGTTAAATGTTAGGTCATTATTTTGGCTACATTTATTAAGTAGACTATCATCATACAACGTTTTTAAAAATTGTAGTTGAACAAGAAATTCATATATGTACTTACTTTTGAAAATCATTGTGTTTGTTAAAAACTTAAAAAAAATACTCTTTGATTTTGTGTTGAAAATCCTACTCAAATCAAAATCAAAAAACCTGAAAAATTCTGATAAAATTAAGTGTATACGTATTAGTGCATTCTATGTATTCAATCACACAATTGTGATAAAATTTTACTCTACTGCTGTATTTTTTAAAGAAAGAAAGAAATTCATTTGGACAGCATTATGGGATCCGTTTTTAACGAGCAAATAAATAAAAAACATTTGCTGGACAAATAGATAGCATAATATAGTTGAGTAGTCGACCGAGAGAATGTATTGGTCTGGAGTAAACTTGGAACAAACACATTAGTTATTATTAGTTGTAGACTATAAAACAGAAAGTCATACGCAACTTTGTTTCTCGAAATTTTTGCTCTAAGTTAACGATAAGAAGTTTTTGCATGACTACGAAGTTATGGAGTTACCTTTTACGTATTCTGACATGATTGCGTGCTTGACCAAAATATTATTCGATAATATTTATAGTATCCGAACTCCATCAAAAACCTTCATCAACACGTCATAAGAAGTATAAATAATATTTGCGATTAAACGAACTTCCAAGCAATGTTCAATCGATAAGTAGGCTTTTATATGAGTTCCTTCATTCGAAGATAAAATAGTTACAAATTATATCTGAAGAATGAAGCCGATGACGAAATATAATGTGGAAATTCTTTGAGATGGGAAAATTCTTCTTTACTATTTTTTTTTATCTAGGATCTACGGTACATGTACGAGTATAATATTGTTCTGAATTGGCCACTTCCGATAAACCTCTAATTAATCTTATCTGTAAGCGCATGTACCTATCTCGTTTTACAGATTATGGCATAACAAAGGCTGAGGGCGTGAGTATTTAGGTTCAGAGAGCGGGGCTGACCTTTTGGTCTCACGTTTTAAATAGGTAATTAATTGTCGTCTCTTGACACAAAAATCCTGTAATTTTTTTAATATAGCCAAGTAAATGTCAAAGTGTAAGCAGCGTTGGTAACGTAAAGTAAAACTTTATTTAATCACTTGAGTTAGTGTAGCAATGATAGACTAATGCTTAGACCTAAGGTCTCCTATTCGAACAAATCGTGAGAAAACCTTCACGCTCGAGTTCTCCAGAATGTTCTCAACTTCTCAAGTGTGTATGAAGTCTGCCAATTCGCACTGGGACCGTGTGGTGGACCTTTTTCTATTCCCTCACTCTCAAAGTCCGATGGGACGGAAAATCCGACACGACCGGAGAGAGATCAGGCACAGGACCAATGGCTTTACGTGCTCTCTGAGGCACAGGGGTGACTCACCGCCAACTTCCTAACTCTGGGCTAGTACTGAGTAGGTATTTCTTGTCAGAAAAACCCAATACATTTATGGTCCGGCCCAGGAATCGAACCCGCGACCTCGTCGTCTGCAGTCAAACTTGCTAACTACTAGACCTCAGAGGCAGTTTATGAGTTGATGATGAGTATAATGTTGTAATAGGTACTTCCCTATACTCACAAAGTTGTAAGTCAATTCGCGGGAACTTGACAATTTCATAACAAACTAGCAAACCCGGCGAACTCCGTTTCGCCATGGCGCTGTATGTGAAAAAAGATTTTCCCGCTTTTCTGTTGAATTTTTTCCTGAATTTTCTTTGCTATAAACCTCACGGAGCCCGAGACCTTTCCAACGAATGCAAAACCGTGGAAATCGGTTCGTGCGTTCTGGAGTTATAGCGTCAGGAAGGAAAACCTGACTTATTTTTATATAGTAGAGATGTGTAAATGTGAAAAAAAAGCTTAAAATAAAATATACATGATTATGTATATTTTATTCAAAGCTTTTTTTAATCAATCTATAATGAACAAAAAGTGCAATATAAAAACTCAGCTTCCTAGGTTTTGTAGTTAACGTTTATGAATTATATTCCGACAAAAACATAATGATTGTGTTATGTAATTGATTGACGTATTTATGTTAGGTATTTAATAGGAAATTGACTTTTTACCTACAGAACTTGTCTGTTTTTAACAGTAAAGACGGGTCAACTTCTTTCGCTTAGTCGAACAACTTAATATTATTGTGAATCAAGTCCTAAGTTCGATTTCCAATAGGATCGAAAAAGTTATTTTGTTTGGTTTTGTCAAATCAACCGGGAGTTTGGATACTGGATGGCGGTATCAACTATCAAATAAGTACCTAATTTATTTCCAGTGGTGTATGTTTCCGATTGCATTGGTCTATGAGAGTGAGGGGATAGAGATTGCGCTAGCGTTTACACACACCCGTACCCCCGTACCAACGTAAAACTAGGTAATGTAAATGGTAAAGTAACGAGGGATGTAAATCAGGAATTAAACCAAGACGGGAAACGTTTCGGAATTATTTTTTTCCTTATCAAGCCTTCAGTGACGTTCAGGAAACGGAATAGTAATTTGGGTCTGCTTAATTTAAGGATGGTACAAAGAATACGGTCTAATGAAATTCTTTTACAGAAAGTTAAAGGAGCAATTTTCCAGGGAAAAATGGGTTAATTTTACAGAGCTCCTTATAATTCTCATTTCTTAGAGTTCGCATTATTTGGGGTTTTAGCGCTTTTTTTAGATGGGTTCGATGTAGTCAAATAATTATTTTCACTAGAACTGATGTGAACCAAAAATCTAAAAGCGAAGAAAGTCATATGGGCCTCAAACTGAAACCTCTTTAGAGAAGAATCTTTGAAATGGTACACAATGGTTACACATCGACTTACAAAAAGAAAAAGGGACTTCGGTCCATACCTGTAAGGCACAGAGGACAATTGCTAAGTTGCTAACTTGTAGTGTCATCGTAGATTTGTAGTAGGTAATTCTTGCAATTCATGAGGGCGCGTGGCTCATGGTTGTATGTGTGCCGTATCTATATAGTGGGAGCGAGAGCTTTCTCGTGCCTGACCGCTCCCACCTATGCTCCTGACAGGCACGCACACTTACGCAATGTGCATGTACACGACGTAACCACAAGTAAAACTCACGTGCCCTCGTGAAATGTAAGAACTATATTTCCAAACTTGTAAACGTGTGTTCCACCTCGCTACTGCATATACCTAATTTTGCAGTATACATTACACAAAGAACACCTAGAACTAATTTTAACGTCTTATCAATTTTAAATTGGTGCTCTATAATTGGAGCTACTTTGTTACATAGGTATTGTTAATTAAATAAATTATAACTATGTACATTGAAGAATAAATCAACAGCAACGTTACTGATGATGTATCCATTAGATAGGAGCGATCTGTTATTTATCCGACAAGCTATCTAATTTGTTATTAAAAAAATAACAATATGGAGTTAGTTTAGTTTTTCTACATCACGATTGTTGTGCAATTATCTACTTATACAAGGAAAAGGTGACTGACTGACTGACTGATTGACTGACTGATCTATCGACGCCTTTTCAACGCACAGCTTAAATCACTGAACGAATCGGGCTGATTAGATTAATTTGTTAATGAGCTTGAGCTGGTAAACGAGGTAAACGAAATGCCAAGAAGATCAAAGGTGATGATGATGATGATGAATAGATGATGGTGTGACCCATTCGTGGCATATACATATAGTCATATAGTTGTCATATTAGTTCAAGAAATTCATAATATTAGTAAGAAGAGTTTTTTTAAACAGCTAAGTGAAGATCCAGCCTTAAATGGAGAAAATATCTATTCACTCTAGATTTTAAGGTGCCCAAGTTGTAGTTAGTCGGAAATACGAAAGCCGGAAGAGTTCCTTTTTCAAAAAGCGGTGCGTATCAGGGACGTGGAAGCAAAGCGCGCATAGTGCCCGATTTTAAAATAATGAGGTAAAATTGTTAAAGAATCACTATCAAAACAAAAAACCCACAGCTTTAAAAACATTTTCAGCACGTACCACGCTTTAGGAAAATGTTTAAAACTGTGTAGAAGCAGCAAATATTATTTCTGTTTCCACTTTTTCCTGGAGCACAGATTTGTTTTCATTTTCACGGAAACTGAAAAGCAATTTTGTGTAGGTCCGGCGAAAGGTTCAGTTGTATGGTACATACATACATATATCGCGGGGCGTGAAAATTCTATTCACGAACCTTTATAACCAGTTTCAATAGAATGTAGGACGAAAATAAATCCCACAACCCTGATGTGCATTGGTGATATTATTGACTATCATTCGGAGAAACTTTGGTTTTTATTTTTTAAACTTTTATCATGTTCTTTCATTACATTGATTGAACGTATTGTGAATTTTATTGGTAAATACCTATCGTATGGTATCTAATGATTAACTTAACCCAAGGTTGATTTTTCTTCAATATCCTTCTTACCCCAGAGAAACTAAAGAATTTCTCTAAGACCAGATGGCTTTCTGTCGGTTGTGATTTTTGCGACATACCCTTTCCAAATTGGACTTCTAACTTAGACTGCATCGCCACTTACCATCAAGTAAGAGCCCAGTCAAGGACTACTTTGTCATCGAATAACAAGTAAGTATAAATAGAAAATTTAAAACACACCCGACATGTGAATCTATGGCCGGACTATGTGCGATATACCTCACTTCCTGTTGCCCAATTTCTGCTCCATCATCAGATCCATCTCTTCGATCCTCGATCATTATCTATTTAACACCTACTTATTGAGAGTATTCTAATGAGTCCAAACACACTCCATCTGTTGTAAGTTACGTACATAGCAAATATAATTTATAGAATGATAACTTTGAAGTTTTCTTCGGTGTTCAAATTGATTGAAGAGTAGAATACTACAAAGTCGGATAGCTATTAACGAATATTTACTCCGTAATCTACGGATAGCTAATAATAAAATCAGTTTTTCTATCTGCACACGAAGGGTTTCGTATCATCATTGTATATAAGATTTAGCACCGGCTACATATTATAAATCGAGCAAAAACAATAGTTTAATTATTGTATGGAGACTCTCTTTAATTTTTAATTATTTTTATTAATTTTTAACATAACGGCAATAGAACACATTCTGTGAAAATTTCATGTATTAAGTTTCTTGAGATACAGTCCGCTGATAGCAAGACGGATGGACGGACGGAGAGCGGAGGTTTAGTGCTATAGGATCCAGCACTGGTAGCATGGGCAGGAGATAAACATTTTATCCCTCGATTTTATCCACTGACAGGGGATACTATTAACTGTCAAAATCACAAGTATAGATAAAAATAATGACTTTTTGAGATCGAATTGACATAAATTTTGAAGTAGGTATTGTACTTTTTGTACCTCCTACTTCCATGATTTTCTTATAATGGCAATAATTGCGGGGATAAATTTTCTCCCATTTTATCCACTGTCAATATTCTTCCACCGCTGAGCCCATGCTCGACGGGTGGATAAGGGGATAAACATTTTATCCTTTTCCTGGGGATAAAATTTCTCCCGCCCATGATACCAGTGCTGTTGGCCTTTGGATACGGCACTCTAAAAATTTGACTGTAAAATGGCTAACTAGCTACAAAAAAGCTGAATTATTCCGTCTCCCTGTTCAACTTGGTCTAATTATGACGTTTTTAATTCGTTTCCCAAATGCAACTAAAAAGTAAAAAAAATGTTAGGTACCTTACGTATCATAATATTATTTTTATACCGGTTGGTTATGTATGGTACCTAGGTGAAAAGTCTTAATTTGAATTCATCAGACAAAAATACGAGTCGTAATAAAAACTTTAACGCCTACGCTCACAGCGTTAACAGATTACATCACAAAACATGTCTGAGGACTTTTCTTTGTAAAGCACCTAGAATTCGTTTGTTTTATGACAAGAGAACATAACATTCATCTTTATCATCAAAATGCGTTAGCTTCTGTTATGTCGTAATTTGTAACGTGTGCTAAACCAAAATGGGAAAAACAAACTCTTATGGTCCCGACTTCGTGTGTCTGTTCCATGAAAGTTTAAATTGTTTATGTACCTTGATCTTTATACACCGTTCTACCATAAAACTGCACCGCGTCCATGAGCGCTGACATACAAATCCAACCTATGCCACAGAATACAGCCTAATACTTATACCTACTACGTTTCTGAAACGACTAAGGTATGGAACTCTCTTCCGCCGTCCATATTTCCACGTATACCAGTATAACTTGAGTACTTTCAAGGCAAGAGTAAATGGGCATCTTAGAAGCAAACGCGCTTTAACTTAGACCTCATCTGTGCCTTCCATCATCAGAGGCCAAGTTATTCAAATTTTTTGTAGTAAAATTTTAATGAGGAAGACAGTTAGGTAGTAAACTTGTCAATAAGAAGCAATTAAGGAAGTTTCATGGAAGTTTTCGGTCGGAAACTCGATTGACCACAATAGACCTCTTTGACTGGTCAACAAACTTTTTTTCTCAATTATTTTGCTCTTTATTTAGTTCGATATTCAATAAAATTGCGTCTCCTTATTCTCAGAACAGGTCCTTACTTATTAAATCCTAACTAATACTTACATTATAAATGCGAAAGTGTGTTTGTTTGTTGGTTTATTGGTTTGTTGATTTGTATTTCAAACACGCTACAACAAAGCAACGGATCAACGAGATTTTTGGTATGGGTATAGTTGAGGAGGAGAGTGACATAGGCTACTTTTTATCCCGGATAATCTAAGAGATCCCGCGGGATTTTTAAAATGAAATCCACGCGAGCGAAACCGCGTGCATCAACTTGTTATATAATACAAATGCCATATACCTATATCGTAAAATAAATGAATTAGATTTTTTATTACTTTTCCCTCAAATTATATTTAATGTTAGATTTTTTGTTTTTATAGGTACTCGTAGATTTTAGCTTGAGCTATAAAGCCATAACTACCACGCAAGTGCTACCTACTGCTTTATAGGTAAATTGTGAGTGGACGGGAAGAGTGAATGGGTCTCCATGGCCTTCATAAAGCCAACACTATTTTTATAGCGTGTTTGGCTGATATCTCCTATACCAAGGAACAAATACGCGGCGTAAGAGTCAGATGAACATATATACATTTTTTCAATTTTACAGGAGAGCAAAACATAGGATGAAAATTTGCCTCTTCAATTAACCAGTTATTTAATAGAGAAAATATAGAATTGGCGAAAAAATATATGTATATATTGATGTATTGACATGCTGTTAGAGCTTTGAAAAGTTAAGAATTATTCATTTAGGTATATAAGCTTACATAGACACAGTATATATTCAAAAATCGGTTAACATACATCAGTGTGGCCCTTAATTTTTTTTAATTTTGTTTTTATCGTACTTAAATACGTGATACGTGGTTCGTATGATATTGTGAAACGAACAAAATTCTTACGATTAAAAATATTGTTTTTACAAATACGCTCTAATATAGGTAAATAAAATAGGACTATATCCTAACTGGTAGCAAGATAATAATTAAAACTAATATAGCGGTACTCATATTACGTTTTTCTGGTTCTTTTGAAAGTGGTTACAATTATTTTTTTTTTTGGAATTTAGATATATTCAATATATCGTTACGTTGTTTTGGTAGTTCATAAAGAACCACATTTTGACCCGTTTTATAAAAAAAAAGATTTTTGAATTTTTTGGAGATACGTTCTTCTGGCTCTTACACCGCGAATAAAGGTTTGTAAGTTGTAACAGCTTGTACAGATGGGACAAAAACGCCTCGCCTCGTTGAATTGCCTCGCGTGAATTCTACGCATTACTATAATAGGTGTATTTATTTATGGGGCTTCAAAAGGGCTTCAAGGATAGCTATTTTTATTAGCACAAAAAATGTGAGAAGAATATTCAATGTCATGGAAAACGAAATATTTCTAAAGTAAGCCCGATGTAAGCAAAATTTTTGAAATAATATATTTTGTTTTAAAAATAAACGATGTACCTACCTAATGGTAAACGTAATTAACAAAAAATTATGAATCGATGGGAACTTGTTATAATTACCTACATTATAAATGATTAAATGAAAAAAATTACACATTTTATTATACCAATTATATATACAATACCATATCCGTTAAAAAAATTAAGATTTTGAAGTAGCGTTTGGAAGAGTTTGATTACAAGAACATTATCAGTGATTCTTTAATTTCACAGAGATTTTAGACTAAAGATCCAAAAAGGCATATATGTTTACTCATGTTTTTATAATTTAAGCGTAGATACCAAAAATCGTAAAAATTATCGACGTTTAAGTTTATATAAATATCAACTTAATCTTATGACTTAATTTATTCAAGAATCAAGACTTAAAAATTCAGTCATGAAGTTGCGAAGAATATAAAACTATTAACGCCTTACGTGACCAAAGAAGAAACTTTTAAATCATGCGAATGCATGTAATTATTATGCAATGGTAAAGATGGGAGCTGCCAAATGTAATGCAATTTAAAGTTAAAGTGCACTCACTATAACTGCGCCCAATATCTGATCAAGTAGGTCGCGCGACTTTCTATAATTCATAATGAGTAGGTAGGTACCTAGTATCACCTTGTGAAACTAAATGAAGTTTTATGCATGCTTTTTTATGGTTTGCGCGTTACTAGGTACAATGAAGAGGTTCAGTCATTTATTTTTATGGATTTGAATCAAATTAAAACACAACCAGAAAAAAAAAAAAAAATTGTCTAGAAACACAAAAGTAATTTGAATGAATGAAAATTATTTTTAAAGTCTTCTATAGGGGTATACTTTGGAGAGTACGTGTTTCCCGTCACGTATAACTTAAGTACTTACATGTAAGGTAAGAGTAAATAAAAGGTAAATAAGCATCTTCTAGGCATATGCGCTCCAACGTACCTAGTCATAATCACTGCTTTCAATATGTAATAATAAAAATAAGCGAAATTCGTCGACCTAAAATTGGATATAATCGAGCACTCCGAACAAAAAAGTGAAGTATAGAAAGAATACGTGCCCGTTACTTGAGTGATTCATACGATTCAATGAAAATTTCCCCATTATTTTCCTATTTTATGACGATAATAATATTATAAATGCGAAAGTTTTATGAATGGATGGATGGATGGATGGATAGATGTTTGTTACTCAACCACGCCGCAACGGCCAACGGCTGAACCGATTTGGCTGTTTGGCATAGAGATCACATAAGCTACTTTTATTCCAGAAAATAAGAGACTTCCCTCGGCAGTTAAAATCTCAATACAAGCGTACAAAGTCGCGGGTATCAACTAGTCAATACAATATAAGCTGTTATTTTACTTGTCTTAGTATGAATGTTTTAATTTTCAACTTTTTTTACTAATTTTTGTTTTGGCGGCAATAGAAATACCTGCATATTTTATGAAAACTTCAACTATCTACCTATTACATGTTCATGGTTCATGAGATACAGCCCGCTGACAAACGAACGGACAGAGGAGGCTTATTAATAGGAAGTTAGGATCCCTAAAAAGATAATAAGAATACAATTAAAAAAAGACGTGTGGCACTCGGGGACTGCCGCGGTAAAGCTATTGCATAGCATTTTTTATCAACGCCATCTAGCGGTGAGCGTTGATAAAAAATGCGCCATCTAGCGGCTCACCGTAGAGGAGTCCCGTGTCAGGCTATTTTCGTTACGGAATTACGATAGAAGCTATGCAATAGCTTAAAAATATATATGATAATCACGTGTGCTTAACCGGCCTTCACCTCAGAAGAAATTGTATTGCGAAAAATGGTGTTACATAGAAACTGCACACTGATTTCAAATGAATGCAACCGTGTTAGTACCATTAATGCTGATAGATACAAACAAAACAATTTTTATAGCTCAACGTTACTATCATTAGTGCAAAGTAGGGCAACGCTTGTTTCTTAGATTTCGTTATGCAGACAACAGACGGTTTTATTATACCTAGTCTTAGACCATTTAAACTACCATACGTG
Organism: Hipparchia sbordonii; assembly: GCA_038048805.1. Lineage (NCBI taxonomy): Eukaryota > Metazoa > Arthropoda > Insecta > Lepidoptera > Nymphalidae > Hipparchia > Hipparchia sbordonii. The sequence continues at coordinate 7,187,255 of CM076106.1, read as the reverse complement.
ACAAGTATGAATTCAAGATTGTTGTTTTAATATATAGTGTTCAGTCATCAGTGTAGCCGAAACATATTAGGAAATACATTACAAAAATGTGCGCCTAGAACAAATTGCTCAGTTTATTGTCTTACGTCGCTTGTAAGAATTCACGGTAAGAATAAGTAATTTGGTCGCTACAAATTCTTTTGTTTCCAAAAGACTGGCTATCATCGACATAGTACATTTATGTCTATTCATATATATTTTAGTGTGTTTTCGAATTAAATATTTTTTTTTCATATCGATGTTAGGTTATCATTTGGATTATTTTTTGATCGTATCCTTAGTACTAGCACTACTAATTATTTTTGTAGTATATTGACCTGACATTTAAAGTTTTTTTTTGACATATAAAATACAATTTTTTTTTAATTTTTTTAATTATAACATTAATCATAAAATGACCAATTTAAAAATTTAATAACTTAATTATTTAATTAATTAATTAGATTTAAATGCATGTTTAAAATGTAAAAAATTAAAATGTAATTATATGTATTGTATTAATATTCATGTAACTGATTAAGGATAAATAAAAGGCTTTTTTATTTTTTATTTATTTATTTTATCCTTAGTACTACCTAATATTATAAATAAGAAAGTGTGTCTTATTCTTGGTTTGATTTTCAATCATGACGCAACGCATTAAATACTACGCAATTATATAAAATCGATATATGTACTTTTTTCGCATTTATTATATTTTCAGTAAAAACCTTGTAGAATACTCAGCTTACTTTTGGTTATTTGGGGCTGATGTTAGAAATAGCTATAGATAGAGACATAATATATAGAGCTTTGGACTTAAAAACTTTTTGAAGCACACAAATAATTATATCGGAAGCTAAGCCGCGACGGGTCAGCTTCTGAATTATATTTATTACATGTGATAAGATTTCCATCTGTTGGTATGTCTGTCTTTTTGTTACCTTTTCACGTCTCAACCACTAAATCAACGCGAACGAAGTCGCGGGATAGTTACCTAAAAAAAAACAGTAATGGTCCATGGTTGTCCATAAAAAGTATACTTGTGCGTCTTTCTGTAATTGACTTCCTAGCAAACTTTTCGACATAGAGACAATCGGCAAAACAATCGAATTTGAAAGTTTATTAAGTCAAGCAACATTCCGATGTGGATGTAGATTGCTACAAACCTATGACAAAAGGGAACATTATTTACTTAATTGGCTTACGCATATTTAACTACTTCTGTTCCACTTTAACACCCGCTTAAATATTATTATCCCCTAACTTAATTGAATGATAACTAAACCAACCCAGTCAAATGCGAGTTAGATTCGCATACGAAGGGTTCCGTATCAAAAAACACGTATTTTTTTTTTAATTTTTAGCGAGCAAACGAGAAGGCGGGTCACCTGATGTAAAGTGATTACCGCCGCCCATGAACACTTGTAGCACCAGAGGCACCACCAATGCGTTGCCGGCCTTTCAGGAATTTGTTGGTCCGCCCCTTGAATAACCCCATGTTGTAATTCAGTGGAAACACCTACAGTTTCTAGTAGGGTTTAAGTTTACCCATTTAAGTTTTAATTTATTTTTATTTTTATCATTTGTTGTTATAGCGGCAACAGAAATACGCATTCTCAGAAAATTTCAACTCTCTACCTATCATAATGATGATACCTCCAACTCGCTGATAGACAAACGGACGGACGGACGGAAGACGGACGGACAACGGAGGCTTAGTCTAAAATCTATAGACCGCACTCTCACTCTGCTCAGACTCAAGACAGAGATAAAACGAGACAGATTTATTTCTGAGCATATTTGTCTCCTGTCTTAACTCTTATCTTGAGTCCGATCTAAGACAGAGTAGGTACGCTCTATAGATCTCAGCATTAGTAATAGGATCCAGTTGGTTAACCCTAAAAAAGGGTCACGACCTTCAGAAATGAGGTTGGTATAAACAACAGAGATCTTATCTCATCAAAATATTTTCACCGCACAAAATGACGTTGTCGCGGATGCTATAAAATCTTAAAATATTTGCACAAAAGGCACAATCCCACGAAACTCGAATTGACGTGAGACTGAATACGATACTGGTGACAATAATAAATACCGGTCAGTTATGAAACACCGCCAAAATTTACGCTGGTATAATTTTCTCCCGTGCATGTATGACTTGTGACATGCAAGAATGTGGTAGGCGTACCTACGTACTTTTACTGTAGAGTCTTAATCTACTTGGTCACATTAGTGATCTGGCCGTGACAGGTAGATATTAAATTACAAAGATCAACATTCGAAACTTTTGGGTCATTAACGTAAGCTTTATTATATTTTATGGATTGCATAATGTCATAATTGACGTTAACTTTTATCGGGTCAACCAATTTTAACGATTTCTTGTGTTAGGATTATGAAAACCGGATGTGAGTATGTGCAGAGTATTGTATAGATCAGCGGTGATAGGCGATAAGGTAGTGGTTAAGACACCTGCTTCTTTCTGGACGATCTCAGGGACGTTCTTTCGGAGACTGATGGCTGACTTTTTGGAATTTATGTGCGTTTCAAGCAATTAAATATCACTTCACTATCAAATCGAAAGTAATTTCACCCTCACAAGGTTCACCCGCCCCAGGTGGAGCAATACGACCTTCCGCTGTGCCAGATCTTTTTCCAACGCGCTACCAAACTGTGGAATCAACCCCCTTCGACGTGTTTCCACTTAATTACAATGTGGGGTTATTCAAGGGAATAGGAATTAACAAATTCCTGAAAAGCCGGCAATGCATTGGTTCCGGTGAAGGAAAGCATGTGAAGAAACTTGTATGAATGAGAAATCTCCATAACATAGTTCTCAAAGGTGTGTGAAGTCTGCCAATTGGCACTTGAGCAGCGTAGCTCATATGAGATGAGACCTATGTCCAGAGGTGTGCCCACGATGGGTTGAGATGAATGAAAACTATATGGATATAATATCTAGGGTCGGCAGATACCAATAATATATTCATTTATTCTAATACACCGTCGTCTGACTAAAGCACATAAGTTCGCTTCAATTTGAACTCAGCGAACGGCTTTGACTTATGTGCTGTAGTCAGACAGTATATTAAAATAAATGAATATTGGTTTAATATAAAAAATATGTGTTTTTGTGGCTTATGTGCCTAGACATTATGTACCTACTTACATCTATTAAAAATCCTTTTGAGATTACCGCGCACATCATACAGACAAACTCGGTGGGAATCTGTTCTTTAATTATAATTTATGTAGTGTTTTCTTGTTAAAAAGTTGGTGGCCTTGGGGTACTGCTCAGGTGGTATAATAAATTAAAAATTAAGTAACAAGCAGCACAAAATTTATTGAAGTAGGTATTTCCAAATTTTTCCTTATTTGTCATGAGATTACATCTAATTTTGTACGGTAAGTTTTCCTACCAAGATTATATCTTAATCATGAGTCTGTAGTCTGCAATATGACCATTTAGTTCAAGTGCACCAGGTGTGTGTAAAGTGAGTTATGGAGTTTAAAACCTATATGTACATTGTACGTATTTACTTCAAAGCGTACCTATAACTTAAATGCGAGTAGGTACGTTTTTTTTACAAATATGTTATTACCAATCGCATGGGCTGCATGGAATATGCAACGCATAATCTACCAGATTAATACCAAGTAATCCAGTCGTCTTCTTCTTCATCAACCGATAGACGTCCACTGCTGGACATAGGTCTCTTGCAGGTACCTCCACAGGCCTCGGTCTTGCAACGCCTGAATCCAGCGGCTCCCTGCGACTCGTTTGATGTCGTCGGTCCACCTAGTGGGGGGGGTCTGCCAACACTGCGCTTCCCGATGCGAGGTCGCCACTCCAGCACTTTGGGACCCCATCGATAGCTCTTCGAACTATGTGCCCCGCCCATTTCTAACTGAACCATACTATAGATAACCACCACTGGAGTAATCCAGTGCGACGTGGTTATTAGTAGTATTTCCTTGAGATTTGCCCTAGGTCGCTAGGTACAGACCGGGACTAGATCAAAGAAAGTTGTAAGATTATGCTCCGCCAATACGATAGGTCACGCTTTTCCACTTGTTTTCCCCGCTTCCATTTCTCACGGTAAGTATATTTAAACGTCTCTTTTACGTAAACCGCTGTCATGTGCGTCTTCCTTAAGGGCCAGTGTTTCCTTAAGTACCTACATTATATCAGGCGTTTAAATTAAGGTTGCAGTAAAAGTTAAATGGATAACGAGACCCTTAATCTCAACCATAAAGATTCGAATACTAGTGATGAGGTACTAGAGGTGTTCAATATATTAAAGGGTACCTACACTTATATTTATAAGGGACTAGCTAATGCCCGCGACTTCATCCGAGTGGATTTAGTTTTTAAAATTCCGCGGAAACTCTTTGGTTTTCCGGGATAAAAAGCCTTTATAACTCTTCAGGACCTCAACTATACCCATGCAAAAAATCACGTCGATCCGTAGCTCTGTTACAGCGTTATTGAAAGATAAACCAATAAACAAACACATTTGCATTTATAATATTAGTAAATATAAGGATTTCGTATACGTACCTACTATAGCCTGTGTACGGGACAAGGGCAGATAAAAGTCGTTTAAAGTTTTCGAACTACGAGTGTCTATTCTTTTACCTAAAACTAGACATACTGTTTAGTAAGGCAAAGGTCAGAGTTGGCTTATATTCTGTTTATATATGTTCAGAATATAGTGTTACACTTCTTATCATAATGTACTTATACTCTAATGTACCCGACCTTTGATAAGTGAGTAGTGCAGTGCGCAGAAAAGCTATTTTAAGCATCAAGAAATCTCTTGTTGCAAAATAAATAAATGCATACAGGTATTCTATTTATTTTTTATTCAAAAATGAATTGCATTACAATAATTATAATAATGACCAAGGATTTTTATAGATTGATTCGATAAAAAGTAATTACGAATAGATAGGTAGTTCAGAGTTAATGACATAAATAAATACTTTTTGTAAGCTTAAATATAATAATATTTTCAATTATCATGGTAGGTAATTGGTTAGTATGGAGATTAATTTGGTCCAGTTTTAATAATAGAAACTTAAAGTTACGTGACGTAATAGTGACAATGTTATCAATGTGAAACTTGAATGAACGCCAACTTGACACTTGAAGCAAACTTGTTATGAAGATAACACGTAATAATACGTTATTAACTTTCGAAAATAATTGAAAGCAATTTGTAGCACAGCCTTAAGGCGTGTAGAGACCCTTGTAACAGTCTAAGTACTTATTTATAGCATTAAAGAGGAATATGGACTTAAAGAAACTGAAGTGGTAATGGGCGGGGTACAAAGTTCGAAGAGCTGATTGTCGATTGGGTCCCAAGGTGTATCTATTTCCTCACTCTCATTGTCCTACACCAACAATTTCTCACCTCCTACCCGCTATTGAGAATTTCTTTCTTGGCAGAAAGACCCAATAACTTTTGACTCAATCCGGGATTTGAACCCAGGACATCATAATCCGCAGCCGAACCACTATGCTAATTAGGCAATCATCAAGTGCACACTAGTGTGAATGATTTATTAAAAAGTACTGATCAGTGAGTCATATCTTATTATAACAGAAAGTAATAAAATTAATTGATTAAAAGATAACGAATGATTACCATAAACGGATAAATGTTAACATAATATTACATTGTGAAATTACAAAATTAATTATCTCGTAAAATTATGATATCTCTATACAATCTACGAATTTGTCTCAATTCTCAGAATTTTTGTTGAGTTCATGGTTACACGTGAAAGATGAAGGAAATGATTTTTTTTAAATAAATGCAAACGAAAAGTATCATTTATCAAACAAAACTTGTTTTCTCTTTTAAATGCCAATTTTACAATTGCCTAGTAACCGAGGAATGAATTAGATATTTTAGCAAGGTTTTGGCAGATTTTCTGTATAAAACCTGCCAAAACTGTTCTCAGATAAACGTTATTCGACGAACGTAAAATTGGAACTATATAAAAATAGACTTTCAGAGTAGATAGAGCAGACAAAGGGACATAATTACTATTTTTAAAATTCAAGTAGGTATGTAATTTTTGTAGAATTAAAACCCAGGAATAGGCTAAATGAGCCTATTCCTGAAAAGTTACAAAAGTGACATCACACTAATATTATAAAGGTGAAACTTTGTGTGTGTGAGTGTGCGTGTGTGTTTCGTATAAATGTAGCATTTCTGTTAATCGTACCCAGGATTAACACAAATGCTACATTTTATCCCGGAGGAATAAAAAACAACCTTAATCCACGCGGACGAATTCGCGGGCATATCTAGTAATATCATACCTACTTGTTTATTAACCCAATTTAGTCTATTCCTGAAAAGTTACAAAATTGATATAATATTATACTTGTCAATTATATATTTTCCCGCTTGCATAATGCTAACGACCCGTCACTCACTAGTTAAAATATGCGTGTATTACGTGTAGTAAGTAGGTATGTGCCGTCCGGGCAATATATCGAAATTACTCGTACCTAATACATCGAAATTGACACCACATGATGAACGAGATGTCGTTGTCTGCTTCCTATTCAAGGCTTTGCTCCGTTTACGTTTTTTGTCTCACAATATTACTAGCACCGTAGAAAATAGAATCATTATCATCATCCTCTCAACCCTTCGCCAGCTCACTGTGAAGAAGTGCCCTTAATATTAAAATTAAAAAAACCCACTAATACATGTAAAACTACACTAATAGGTACCTTAATAGTTAAATTAACGAAAATTTTTTGGTTATGAAGTACCTACCTGATATTCGACAAAATATACCCAACAGTAATAAAAAATAATTATTATTTTTGGTGTAAGCATATTTAATTGGACAAAGTGCGAAATTATTACCTAGAATTATTTCACAACAATTGACTTGTTTCCTATCAGCCGTAACCGTGTCGAGGAAAAACGTGCGACAGTGGAAAATAATAAGGCATTGTGGCCCACAATAATAATAGCTAAATTTGACATTGTCTTTCTACGCCGACGCCAAACGATTGTAGGCCAAGAGCCAGTGTCGTAAGGTGGGCAAAAGCAAATTCCATGTTAACACGTGGCTATTATAATTAACTTTCGAAACTTATGCCGAGCGACTGCACTTACACGAGCATACTCGTACGTACGTAGGCACTGTTTATGTGTTTAGCCATTGCACGCCATTGTCAAGAGTCGATTGTAACACGTTTTCAATACTATTGACCTACATCACTGACTCAGTGATGTAGGTCAATACACTCATTCAGACATTTAATTGTAGCAGAACGCTCAGTGCAGTTACTAAAATGAATGTTCATGTAGAGGGAACATAAAAACGAGAAAGAAGATCATAAAAAAAATCTATAGCACTCTCAAACGCTAAGGTTCATCAATACTAATAAATAAATGCGAAATTAATAGTTTTAGTCTGCTTTTTAGTTTATTTGTTGAATTTCAAAAATGAAAAAAAAAAATGAAAAAAAATCCTGAAGAAACAAAGAGGCACCTTTTATCCCAATAAATTTTTGTAGAATTTTTAAAAATCTAAATCGTAGGCGAAGTCAACAATTATATTATATTTTAGTACCATATAAATGAGAAAGAATTTCAAGTGAGCATAGGTAGGTATATTTTTGCAATATTTATACTTCGTGGGCTCCTAAACTACAATACATAGCGATTGCATGAGATAGTTCGATATCGTGCCAGCTATCTGTTCCCATTTAAGACGGCAATACAATCACTATTAAAATATTACCATAGATGAATAAACAGTAGCAATAGTTCTTTAATCGTTAAATGGCGACCTTGAAAAGGTAAGGCCGTGAAAATTCGTAATGATTTTCGTGGGTTTACGAGATCACATATTCTTCACGACACAGATACACACAGTCACACACAGTCACACACACACATACACACACACACACCACACACACACATACACACACATACACACATACACACATACACACATACACACACACACACAGACTCAGACAGACAGAGAGAGAGTGATAGTCTATCCACTTCCGTTTCTTGCTTCAACGGTGAAGAAAAACATCATGAGGAAAACAAAAGTTAATACTTAAGTAAGTACAAATAGCTTTAAAATTCTTTGATAAAAAGTATTTCAAACGGACCTTACAGCTTTCAAAATGCTTCATCTCTGTAGTACAACGATAGGCATCCATAATGTTCGATTTTTTTTTAGGACTTTATGATGGAAATTATAGTGGTAGGTATAGCATTTCAGCGTGTGGTTAGATACGATATCATGTAGGTACCTTGTAGAAATAGAGTAGAGTAATGATCAAGGGAAATTGTCTTGACAAACTAAAACGTCTACTGAAGGTTAAGAATTAATAACTATTTGCATTTCCTTTTACGTTATTAATTACGAGTAGGTACCCAAGTATAATTAGTCAACATAAATTATATTACAAGCAAACACGGCATTTTCGCCTCTAAGGACAATTTAAGGAAAGTGACGATAAGGAAGGTCAAGTACCTAATTATATCACGGAACAAATTAATAAATAAGTGAATAGCGATGTTGTGTAACAGATATATAACTACCGGAACTAGAATATAGTAACTATGTACAAGCTTATGGCAGCGACTCCGTCCGCGTGGGTTTTTAAAAATCCCGCGGGAACTCTTTGTTTTTCCAGGATAAAAGACAGCCTATTACTCTCCAAGTCCTCTATTAGATTCATGCAAAAATCACGTCAATCCTCCGTGCTCCGTTTCTGCGTGATTGAAGAACAAATCAATAAACCAACAAACAATTAACAAACACACTTTCGCATTTATAATATTAGTAGGAATATATTATACAAATTAATTAATTATAGTAAGAATTTTCTTCTTCCTATCTCAGGTTCGTGTTTGTGGTTCTATAACTACATGCACATTACTTAGTAATTAATAATAATTATGTTATGGTCTGGGATACATCACTACGGAGCGGCGGCCGTTGGCCGTGCCAAGGTTTGCCGGCGAAACCGCACCGTTTTATAATAATTGTTATGCAAAGGTTACGCGCTTACGATTCATTCATAAAAAGCTTCAAGTGTCAAACAGCAAACAGATTATTATTCATTGGATGTTAAGTTTATGTTCGCGAATTCATCGGCGTGAAAATCTCGTGGGGACAATTTGATTTACCGAGATGAAAAGTAATCTATGATCGTCTCCGAGATGCAAACTATCTCTGTGTCAAAGGTCAAGATTGGTTCGGCACGGTGGCTTACCTATTGTACCTAAATTCGAAAAATTTTATTTAAAAAGTAGCCTAGATAGTGCTAGCCTTATGGTCCTACTAATCACACTATAACAAACAGCCTCTACCTTTTTTGAAAGACTCGTGAAAATCGATTCAGTCGTTTTTATCTTATTAGTCTAGAAAATTAAACAGGCAAAAATAAATAAAAAATGAGTGAGTGATGCGATTGTTCAAATAATCATGACACACAGTTTTTTGAAGTCATAGACAGACAGTTCAATTTTAATTATTTGCACTAATAACAGTGGAGGAATCTCGGAATTGCTGTCAAGAAAGTGTTCCCATTTCGCTTCCGATTTCGCTCCATTTCACCGTACCGTGTCTACTTCGCCACGTTGGCGAATCCGATTCATTTCATGGTGGAGACGACACGCTGTGGTTATGTGTCCTGACCCTATGCTCTAGTCAATTATTGTTTTCACGCCTTTCCTACGTTTGCACACATAAATAATACACATTACCCTTCGTTTTGTATTTGCCGCAGTTGCGGTAAAAACAACTGTAAGCTTTAAGGTTTCCAAAAGGATTCCAATGGTGAGGGATGTTGACAATTTCTCACACATTCTTCGGTGATTATAATTTTATTACAAAATAACCTGTTTAAATTATTTTGGAGCAGTCCATTAAGATGTTTTAATCATCGAAGTCTTTTTAATTAGCATAAAAAATATAATTAAGTGCTCTCCTAATACCGTTACAAAATACCCCGATAATTAAATTTACATATAATCATTAGAATTTAATGCCTACCGATCTATTGATTTTACGTAATTAATGGAAAATTTTCCCAAATCACTACATAAATAAAAACTTCTACGGTTAGCTGTTGCCAGAATAGATATCTGTAACTATCTATAGTTGTTAAGTTGTGTTTAGAAGAACAGTTTCGATCAACTGTTATTTTATGCTCTGATGGAAAACTCTGATAAGGCTTATAGCCTAAAGCTGTTATCTGTTTATTCAGTTTTGCCTTTAAGGTATACAGGTGTTATTTTGAAAGAGGCGAAAATTTAAACTAAACTAAGTATATAAATATTCAAGTATTTTAAAGAAAATAAAAACTGCCTTCATGGTTAAAAAAGTGGTACCCGAGCCAAAAACTGAACCTGCACTAAAGTGCAGGTGTAATATTTTGGAGATAAATCTCCAAAATATTGACAGCTAATTGATGCCCGCGACTTCATTCGCGTGGATTAAGGTTTTTGAATTTCCGTGGGAACTCTTATTTTCCGGAATAAATATGTGTTATTCCAGACTATAAATAATCTATCTCTGTGCCCAGCCATATCGATTCAGTCGTTGCGATGTGATGAGTAACAAACATCCGTCCATCCATCCATACATTCAAACTTTCGCATTTATAATATTAAAGGATAGGATGACTTTTCTATGGTATAGATAGAGGATAATATTTGAGAAAAATATAAAGTTTATAAAGAAAATTTGACTGTGAGGCCTCTCAGTCAAAATCAAAATTCAATCTCAATAAAAATTTGCCCTTTCTTTTGACGCTTTAAAAAATTCTGCCGTTACAATTTCGACATCGGTCAATGAGGCGAAAGCTATTTTGGTGTCAATTTTTGGAAAGGGAAATCTTATATAAGAATTTTGAAAATGTTTAAAAAAATATATGAAACCTTAACGGAAGATATCTTATTGTTTATTAATATTACTATGTTGTTATAATAGATACTCGAGAAATTACTTAGTAAATACTCGAAAAGTTTATTTGAAAAACTAAGCTCCTAAACTCTAGTTAAAAAGGTGCGGACTGAAAACTGAAAAGTCGCAGGTTCGAATCCCACCCGTTGCATTATTATCGTAGCCACTCCTAAAAGCAACACAAAAATTCCTTTTAGCACAAGTTTTCCGCTTATTTGGATGGGATAGGAGGATATTAATCAACTTCAACTTGGCTGATGTTCTTAAAAAAATCTCTATCTAATTTAACGGAAGGATAATCTCGGAATTTTTTTACCCGTACTCGTGTACTAATACCTTCTTATCTATGAGTACATGAACCAACTTCTTGTAGGTATACTGTTGTAATTATTTTACTCTCACGGGCTATTGTATAGCTCCAGTTCATAGCACATACGAGTAACGCACGTCGTCACAAACGATTTTGTAACGTGCCCACCGTACGACACCGATTTATTATAATAAATCGGTGTCGTACAAACAAAATAAGTTCATTTCACATTGGTACCTTTGTAATTAATTGGCTAAGAGTGTAATCGTATGATTTTTAAAATAAATACTGGAAAAAGTAGTCACCGCCAGCGCAGAAATTAAAAAAACAAGTATTGGTAGCGTGTGTGGTTACGTCACATTCTTCAGTCTCAAGAAAAAAAAAAATCTGAAAAAGTATGAAGAATTTTTGAAGGAAATGGATAAAAAGCGAAGGATTTTTTATATTTAAAGTTTATTTCTTCGAAATTAAGTTACGCAATATTAAAAATAAGGGGTTAATCGTAATTAAAAAACCAAATGACAAAGATTTATATACATGGAAATAATTAAAAGATGTGATAGAAAGTTGCACAGGCAGGTTGTTAAGGTACTCTCAAAGCTGAAAACGTGAAACTCTTGGTGATTTATTTGTTAAATAAATATAAAAAGATTGGTTGCTGGAGGACATTAAAATTAATTTTCTCCATATCCATTTCTCTTTTTATTCCATAAATCTTGAATTTGTGGGTGTTGAACCAGTGGAGCGGCTTGGATGTAAGGAGGCTTAAAGAATGGTTTCAAGGTCATTAGGATACATCTATGTTAGGAGATGACTGCTGACGTTTAACGCAAGAAAATACTTCCTAACATAAAGCGAAAAGTTAAATATTTTTCATTTTTTGTGTATAATATAATACTTTTTATCGTCTATTTTATATTTTAATGTGTACAAATATATTAAGAATAAATTTTACTCGAATTATTGATGATTTAATAATAAATTAATGTGTATATGTATTTAATTTTTAATTTCAGTACTAGTAAATTATTTATTACCATGTACTTACCTAAAAAACAAAACGTGATAGAGAAAAACTAAGTATGCATTCTTATTAAGCAATGTGTATGAATACATAAACAGGAAAAATTGAATTGGGTACTCAATTTTTTTCGAAATTTGTCGCGCTGTGTTATTAATCAATATCGTATTATTACGCTTCAAACCTCATTAAAATTTAATCAGCTACATAATAATCCATCCATTTGCAATAAATTGTGTAGTGAAAATTTCAATACATATTTAATCATGTGCCTATTGCCCTTGCAGATATGCCCTTGACTTTGTCTGCGTAATTTTTTTTAAACCCCGTAACTCGAACCCTTTTATTTCCGGAATATACCTACCTACATTTATCTCTGTTGATTAGAGTTCCTAAGGGCTTTTATTGCCCTTAATATGATTTAAACTCGAATGAGTTTATGATTACACCAAGCTGTAAAACTTGTAAAAATTGTTGTGAAATAAATAAATAAATAAAAAAAAAAAACATCAAGCTGTTAATATTTATATTTTGCACGCTGAAGTCGTTTAAAGAGTAAAAAAGAATTACTACTTCAAAAAGTAAATAGTAAATTTCAGATGAATACGAGTACTTACCAAAGTCAGCAGATACTCGTTTGATATTTTTTTTTTAATTGATATAATGCGCTAATATTAGTGTAAAGTAGTATAATTTAAGCTAGTCTGTTGGTAGATCATTTATAACACTTCAATTGCATTAAAGTGGAACCGTTACATTCAAAATAGCTTATTAAAGTTTCAAATCAACGCCGCACTAAAGGCAACGAAGTGGATTTGTGCAAAAGATATAGATAACTTACCTTGATCATCCAACACGTGTAACTTAACACAAACCACAAACATAAACAATACAACCAATAAGTATTTCAAGCAGTAGGAAGGCGCAAACCAACTTAACGTTGTTTCCGCGCGTGCGCACCTTGTTCGAACTAAGCCGTGCGAAGGGAGGCCGTCGAAATATATACTGAACAAGCGGGGATATGCTTTATCTTGGCTGTATATTAGGTAACAAAATAAAAGTCCACTTTTATAAAGCTCCAAATTGAGTAAATCAGACCTCTGAAGTATAGTAACTATACGAAACTTTAATCCAAAAGGCCATCTCTAATTGGAATTTCATTTATTTACCACTGACAATAATCGCCGCGAAGCTGAAGTGGAAATGGGCGGGGCATATAGTTCGAAGAACTGACGGTCGCTGGGGTTCCAAGTCGCGACCTCGTACCGGAAAGTGCTGTGTTAGTAGACCCCTCACAAGATGGACTGACGACATCAGACGAGTCTCAGGGAGCCGCTGGATACAGGGGGCGCAAGACCGAGGCCTTTGGAAGTTCATGAGATATCTTTACCCAGCAGCATCAATCGGTTGATAAAGAAGAAAAAGATACGTCTTCTCAACCGATAAACGTACGAGATGACAACTGGACAATAGGACATAGGTTTCTTGTAAAGATCACCTCAGAATAATACGACATTGTGCCTTTGTTATCCAGCGACTCCCGCTGACTCGTTTGTAATCATCCTTTCACCTAGTTAAGGGTTCTCCAGCGCAGCGGTGCGTTCTCGAGTATCAGGTCGATGAAAATCGAGAAAACCGGGTTTTCGCAGTGAAAACGGCTCTAAACTGCTACGCGCGCTCGCGTGCAGCGCTGCGTATTCCAGGATTTTTTTGGAAAATTTGAACTTTAAATTTTCGCCGAAAAATACTTAATTTTTTAGAGAAAAAATTTGGACTAAAAATATTAATAAACTGCTCGCCCTAGCCGTCCGTCTAGCGATTTAAATTTGCTATATCCCCTTCCAAGTTGGACTGCATCGTCACTTATCATCAGGTGAGATCGCAGTCAAGGGCTACCAAATCTATAATATAATAAAACTGTAACGGGACGAATTCTGTACATTAAATATATTTTGAAAATTTTAATCGGGGGATGCTTTATTATCGATACTGAACCCAAAAAAATTTTTTTTGATTTTTTGTCTGTCTGTCTGTCTGTCTGTCTGTCTGTCTGTCTGTCTGTATCTTGGCCGCGCATCACGCTGAAACTACTGGACGGATTTAAATGAAACTTGGCACGATTTAAGTACATACCACGAGGTAACATATAGGATACTTTTTATCCCGAAATTCAGCACGGTTCCCTTGGGAGAGGGGATGAAAGTCAAAATGTGTATTTAGTTGTAATTCATTAACGTGTACTCCGATTTCATTCATTCTTTTTTTATTAGAAAGAAGATACTGTAAAGATTGTTCTGTAATTATTTCAAGGTCGTCGGTTCAGTAGTTCAGAAGTTATAGACATCACAATCCTCAGTATAAGGTCCAAAATAACTTGAACCCCGTTATGTACAGGAAACTTTGAATGTACGGCTCATCCTAGGCTGGCATAATATACTATATAGTGGATAGCCTTATTTTTAACCGACTTCGAAAAAGGAGGTTATCAATTCAGCCGGTATCTTTTTTTTTCTATGTATATATCCACCGATTACTCCTGGATTTCTGGACCAATTCAGCTGATTTTTTTTTTAATGGACATTTTTTTTACCTTCAACTCCTCAAGCCTGATTCTGCAGAGGTACTTTCCCTCAAAATCATGAGGATTTAGGAACTGTCAACTACGAATTGGTATGCTTGGCCTAAGAATATACTAGATCATAGAGCTCCAGGTTCTACTCCTCAATCCTGATGCTGCAGGATACTGCCCATCTAAACTGTGAGGATTTAAGAACTGTCGCTTGCGAATTAATATTGTAAGTATCAAGAATAAACTACAACATTAAGTTCTAGGTCCTAGCTGCGCAATCTTGATGCTGCAGGATACGGCCCACCTAAACTGTAAGCATGTAGGTACTTTCGATTACGAATTGTTATTGTAGGTATAAAGCATAGACTACATCATGGAGTTCTAGGTCCTGGCTCCTCAATCCTGATGCTACAGGGTAGTGCCTACCTAAACAGTGAGGATGTAGAAATTGTCAGTTTCGAATTGATATTGTTGGCACCAAGCATAGACTACATCATGGAGCTCTAGGTCCAGCTCCTCAATCATGATACTTCCCACCTAAAGTGCGGGGATTTAGTAATTGTGGTTTGTTAATAAGTACCGTAGGTACCAAGTATATATTACATTTACGTAGGAGGGAAGGGACAAAGAGAGCAGGGACAAGCTACATGCCGAGCGATCATTTTCAAAATTAAAATTGATAATTAAACTAAATTCTTTGGGACAAGAAAGGTTACGCTCAGTGGCAGATTTACTAAAAGACTGAGTTGACTGGAGCCGAGGGTGGCAGGGTCTCAAGCGCCAAAAGTGTACGACTAGATATGCAATTATAAAAAATTTCGCGCTCGCTTCGCTCGCGAAAATGTTACTTTTACGCTTCTATTGTAGGTGTCAAGTATGGATTACTAAGTGCCGTAATGCAATCATAAAAAATTTTGCGCTCGCTTCGCTCGCGAAAATGTCGCTTTTCCGTTGCTATTGTAGGTGCCAAGTATAAACTACTAAGTGCCGTAATGCGGTCATAAAAAATTTTGCGCTCGCTACGCTCGCGAAAATATTGCTTTTACGTTGATATTGTAGGTGTTAAGAATGGACAACTAAGTGCCGTAATGCAATCATAAAAAATTTCGCGCTCGCTTCGCTCGCGAAAATGTCGCTTTTACGTTGCTATTGTAGGTGTCAAGAATGGACAACTAAGTGCCGTAATGCAATCATAAAAAATTTCGCGCTCGCTTCGCTCGCGAAAATGTCAGTTTTACGTTGCTATTGTAGGTGTCAAGAATGGACAACTAAGTACCGTAATGCAATCATAAAAAATTTCGCGCTCGCTTCGCTCGCGAAACTGTCGCTTTTACGTTGCTATTATAGATGTCAAGAATGGACAACTAAGTACCATAATGCAATCATAAAAAATTTCGCGCTCGCTTCGCTCGCGAAAATGTCGGTTTTACGTTGCTATTGTAGGTGTCAAGAATGGACAACTAAGTGCCGTAATGCAATCATAAAAAATTTCGCGCTCGCTTCGCTCGCGAAAATGTTGGTTTTACGTTGCTATTGTAGGTGTCAAGAATGGACAACTAAGTGCCGTAATGCAATCATAAAAAATTTCGCGCTCGCTTCGCTCGCAAAAATGTCGCTTTTCCGTTGCTATTGTAGGTGCCAAGTATAAACTACTAAGTGCCGTAATGCGGTCATAAAAAATTTCGCGCTCGCTACGCTCGCGAAAATATTGGTTTTACGTTGCTATTGTAAGTGTCAAAAATGAACAACTAAGTGCCGTAATGCAATTATAAAAAATTTCGTGCTCGCTTCGCTCGCGAAACTGTCGCTTTTACGTTGCTATTGTAGGTGTCAAGAATGGACAACTAAGTACCATAATGCAATCATAAAAAATTTCGCGCTCGCTTCGCTCGCGAAAATATTGGTTTTACGTTGCTATTATAGGTGTCAAGAATGGACAACTAAGTGCCGTAATGCAATCATAAAAAATTTCGCGCTCGCTTCGCTCGCGAAACTGTCGCTTTTACGTTGCTATTGTAGGTGTCAAGAATGGACAACTAAGTACCGTAATGCAATCATAAAAAATTTCGCGCTCGCTTCGCTCGCGAAAATGTCGGTTTTACGTTGCTATTGTAGGTGTCAAGAATGAACAACTAAGTGCCGTAATGCAATCATACAAAATTTCGCGCTCGCTTCGCTCGCGAAAATGTTGGTTTTACGTTGCTATTGTAGGTGTCAAGAATGGACAACTAAGTGCCGTAATGCAATCATGAAAAATTTCGCGCTCGCTTCGCTCGCGAAAATGTCGCTTTTCCGTTGCTATTGTAGGTGTCAAGTATAAACTACTAAGTGCCGTAATGCGATCATAAAAAATTTCGCGCTCGCTTCGCTCGCGAAACTGTCGCTTTTACGTTGCTATTGTAGGTGTCAAGAATGGACAACTAAGTGCCGTAATGCAATCATAAAAAATTTCGCGCTCGCTTCGCTCGCGAAAATGTTGGTTTTACGTTGCTATTGTAGGTGTCAAGAATGGACAACTAAGTGCCGTAATGCAATCATAAAAAATTTCGCGCTCGCTTCGCTCGCGAAAATGTCGCTTTTCCGTTGCTATTGTAGGTGTCAAGTATAAACTACTAAGTGCCGTAATGCGATCATAAAAAATTTCGCGCTCGCTTCGCTCGCGAAACTGTCGCTTTTACGTTGCTATTGTAGGTGTCAAGAATGGACAACTAAGTGCCGTAATGCAATCATAAAAAATTTCGCGCTCGCTTCGCTCGCGAAACTGTCGCTTTTACGTTGCTATTATAGATGTCAAGAATGGACAACTAAGTACCGTAATGCAATCATAAAAAATTTCGCGCTCGCTTCGCTCGCGAAAATGTCGGTTTTACGTTGCTATTGTAGGTGTCAAGAATGGACAACTAAGTGCCGTAATGCAATCATAAAAAATTTTGCGCTCGCTTCGCTCGCGAAAATGTTGGTTTTACGTTGCTATTGTAGGTGTCAAGAATGGACAACTAAGTGCCGTAATGCAATAATAAAAAATTTCGCGCTTGCTTCGCTCGCAAAAATGTCGCTTTTCCGTTGCTATTGTAGGTGTCAAGAATGAACAACTAAGTGCCGTAATGCAATCATAAAAAATTTCGTGCTCGCTTCGCTCGCGAAACTGTCGCTTTTACGTTGCTATTGTAGGTGTCAAGAATGGACAACTAAGTGCCGTAATGCAATCATAAAAAATTTCGCGCTCGCTTCGCTCGCGAAAATATTGGTTTTACGTTGCTATTATAGGTGTCAAGAATGGACAACTAAGTGCCGTAATGCAATCATAAAAAATTTCGCGCTCGCTTCGCTCGCGAAACTGTCGCTTTTACGTTGCTATTGTAGGTGTCAAGAATGGACAACTAAGTACCGTAATGCAATCATAAAAAATTTCGCGCTCGCTTCGCTCGCGAAAATGTCGGTTTTACGTTGCTATTGTAGGTGTCAAGAATGGACAACTAAGTGCCGTAATGCAATCATACAAAATTTCGCGCTCGCTTCGCTCGCGAAAATGTTGGTTTTACGTTGCTATTGTAGGTGTCAAGAATGGACAACTAAGTGCCGTAATGCAATCATAAAAAATTTCACGCTCGCTTCGCTCGCGAAAATGTCGCTTTTCCGTTGCTATTGTAGGTGTCAAGTATAAACTACTAAGTACCGTAATGCGATCATAATAAATTTCGCTCTCGCTTCGCTCGCGCAACTGTCGCTTTTACGTTGCTATTGTAGGTGTCAAGAATGGACAACTAAGTGCCGTAATGCAATCATAAACAATTTCGCGCTCGCTTCGCTCGCGAAAATGTCGGTTTTATGTGGCTATTGTAGGTGTCAAGAATGGACAACTAAGTGCCGTAATGCAATCATAAAAAATTTCGCGCTCGCTTCGCTCGCGAAACTGTAGCTTTTACGTTGCTATTGTAGGTGTCAAGAATGGACAACTAAGTGCCGTAATGCAATCATAAAAAATTTCGCGCTCGCTTCGCTCGCGAAAATGTCTGTCTTATGTTGCTATTGTAGTGGCAGATTCGAGCCCCACCCGTGGCCCTATTGTCGTACCCACTCCTAGCACAAGCTTTTCACTTATTCGGAGGGGAAAGGAAAATATAAATCAAGTTCAGCTTGGCTAATTATTCTTTATTAAAAAAATATATATATTGGTGTGTGAAGTCTGCCAATCTGTTCTGTCTGTTCTCATCGAGAGAAATAGTAGTGGGCCTGCGATTGGTTGAGAGGAATTAATGAGGAATCTTTACTTCCTTATCCTAACTAATCCTTACTAATATCTTCAATTTAAAAATGTTTGTGTCCTGGAAAAACAAAGAGTTCCTGCGGGATTTTAAAAATTAAATCCACGCAGACGAAGTCGTTACATGTGTTACTCAGTCACGTCGCAACGACTGAACCGATTCGGCTGAAATTTGGCACAGAAATAGATCATGGTCTGGAATAGGATATACTTTTTATCCCGGGAAATAAGAGTGTTCCAGCGGGAATAAAAAACCTTAATCCACGCGGACGAAGTCGCGGGTATCAGCTAGTCGTTAATAAAAGAACGTTCTTTTACGTAACTTGTATTTATTCAATCGTGTACGCTGATATATTGATAACGAATTATTAATTGTGCACATTTTAATTCCCGTTATCTCAATAAAAAATCTTACATTTTGCAACAGAATCAGTTGGTAAAAGGACTTCGAAAGCTTAACGCGTCATTCCCCCAGTATAGGTAATTCTAGCGCGTATAAACTGTCCTTGGACTCCGGAATTTACTGACCGGAGTCCTTACTCTGACCGCAATAATCATAAAAATAAGTCGACGGAATCTTTGAGGAAATGTCAAATACAATTTCGTTAGGTATAGAAAAAACGCAAAAATGACAAAAGACTATCTAAGTAAAATTTAGATTCCTTGCATGCAACGTACCGGGTGGAGGGGGAAAGAGCGAGCAGACGCTCACCCACGTGATGGGCAGATTTAGTTACAGCGATGACTCCTCGGTGATCCAGACAACAACTGTCGTGGAGTGCCCCTGTCCCCTAACGCTGCCCAACCGTCACAAGTGGAATTGTTCCTCTACTTGTGACGGTTGGCAGCGCGAGAGACGGTGGGATCCGAAGCTAAGGAGACTGACGACAATTATTCACATCATAGCAGATACCACCACCACTCTGACAAGAATGGCTGATTTTACTAATATTATAAATGCGAAAGTGTGTTTGGTTGTTTTTTAACCGACTTCCAAAAAGGAGGAGGTTATCAATTCGGCCGGTATCTTTTTTTTTTCTATGTATTCTTCAAACACAATGACGTGATTTTATGCATGCGTAGGTATATGTAGTTAAAGACCTGGAGAGTGACATAGGGTATGTTTATCTCGGAATTTAGATTCGGATTATCAACTAAATCCACACGTACAATGTCGCAAGCATGAGCTAGTTGAGAACAAAACATACCGTGTAACCCATTTTTATAAAAAGAAAATCTCATGACGTCCTTTAATTTGGCACTGTTACAAGTAAGGAATTAACAGGCTTACTCACACATCAATTAAAAGTAAGTAATGGATGTATAAAATATATACAAAAAAACTTTCAAGTGTTCACCCACGACCATGCCCAAGACGGTTTCTGTTATGATAATAAAAACATCATAACTTCGAAATCTCTCTCTTAAAAGTAATTCAGTCGTAATATAAATGGTCCAAGAGCCGGTAACACTTAAAGCTCTGTCTGTATTTTTTTATGTGAATTAATTCCTATCATAAACTTCAAGTAGGTATGCGAGAACCGACCGACCAAAAAAAATTTTTTTATGTAATGGTCTTCTAAAAGAGTACGTTTTTTATCGAATGCACTGCAAAATAATCAATATCTGCGATGACACTGAAACATTTTTCCATTTAAAAAAAAGGTTTTAAATTAATGTTTTTTCATTCACATAAAAACATTAGATTACTCAGACTCAAGACAGAGTTAAAACGAGACAGATTTATGTCAGAGCATTGTTGTGTCTCGTTTTAACCTCTATCTTGAGTCTGAGCTGAGTCAGAGCACACTCTATATAGATCTCAGCCTTAGTGTGAGTCACACTAAGGCTGAGATCTATATAGAGTCGGTCACACTGTGTGACCGGCTCCTGCGCTAAGCTGCCCGCTAAGAGTTTGCTAGCTTAAATGTTTATCAAAAGTTTACAAAGTCTCACGCTTACCTTTAAATAATGTTATTGTTACACTTTACAGTAATTTATATGGTAAAGGAAAATATTTACCGTACAAACTTTGGTGTAGTAAACTAAAGTTCAAGATACCAATACGACCCGAGTCGAGACTTAAGGACTTGGTTTTGTTTACTTACATTTAATTTCCATATAAACGGAATATCTTTTATTACTAGGTTATGTTAGATACGGCTAAAAGCCAAATTTCCAAAGTGCGGCTATATTTGGTTTTAGCCGGCTACAACTAAGTGCAAACTGTTTTTACCTAACCTTTTTTTTTACGTGGGGAAATCCATCATGGATACCACCGCACCCGGGGTGGTGCGGAGGTTATGTCGGACTCTAACCGACTAAAATCCCACGGTGTTCCACCTCAACGCCATGTGGCTGGGCACAGGGTCGCTTTCGCATTCAATTCAGCCAGCGGTGCCTACCCAAGCAGGCCCAACCCATCCTTATGTTTATTTTATTTAATTTGGCTTACCAACAGCTTAAACATTTATATAAAGCAGTTCGAAAGCACTTTGTAAAAGTTTATTTGAATAAAAAATTATTCTATTCTATTATACTTTATTAAAAACTAAATTAAATAAAACAATACTTAGATCAAATGTTAAACTAATTACAGGTTAACGCCGCAGGCATAGTGATGTTTTAAGTTTGTATTTCTATCGTTACCCAGTCAGCATTGGGTAGACCTATGTGTATAAAATTATAGATACTCAAACAGGTAATCGACAGATAAACGGGTAGTGATATCCTAGTGGTTAGGACGATTTCGTATTTGAGGGGTCACAGGTTCGATCCCGGGCTGACCTCTGACTTTTCGGAGTTATGCGCGTTTAACCAATGTTCCAATGGTCATTTTTTATTAAATTTCAATTTTTTTTATTATGTTTCGTTCATACATAGGTACCTAATCGTTTTCTAAATTGTGCTTTTAGATGAACCTACGTTTTAAGCAGGTAAGTAATTCATAATTTCCCAAGTTCGGTCAGTCACGACACAGTAAATTACGAATCCAAAAAAAATGGTCTGAGCAGGCCGTTAAATCTCAAGTTTTTATTGTTCTTACCTCGAGTGTAATGTTGCGACAATAGGCACTTCCTTTCGCATCAGGCAAAATTGTCCTTAAGTATTTAGATTAAGAGGATGTTATTAAAAACGCAATGTCTTATAATAATATCTCGTGCTATGTAAAGTTACAACAGTAACTAAATACCTAATCTGTGAGTTACAAAATGTGTGTCGACTGTGACAACAACAAGCTATAATTTAAGAAAAATTAAGTAAGCCAATTTCAGTCTTCAATATACTTACCGAAATAAATATAATAACTGAAAATGGAAAAGTCTCCATATTTTGAAAACTACCGAACCGATTTTGAGGAAATCTTTTCAAATAAAAAAGAATGATCACAATAATATTACACACATACGTGTGGAATTGATAACCTCCTTTTTTGAAGTCGGTTAAAACAAAGTTGTTTGATGGCTATCTATAAGTAATTCGAGAAAAAGTTACACAGTCTACAGTCGACAGTCTAGGTAAATCTATTTATTTATGAGACCTTACATCAAATTAATCTAGGCTATACACTATACAGGTTAGACCAGCCAGCCAGCTGATTATTATTTCTTGCTCTTCATCAAAATAACATTAAATTGCAATATACCTAATACAAATCTTTTATTAAGTCCAAGATCAAACACTATTTAATATTCTTTATTTTTTCTATAAATGATCGACTTTTTTTATAAAAATACTAGCAAACCCGGCGAACTCCGTTTCGCCACCAGATGGCTTCGTTTTGGTTGGCGCTGTATGTGAAAAAAGATTTTCCCGCTTTTCTGTTGAAATTTTTCCTGAAATTTCTTTGCTATAAACCTTACGGAGCCCGAGACCTTTCCAACGAATGCAAAACCGTGGAAATGCGTTCTGGAGTTATAGCGTCAGGAAGGAAAACCCGACTTATTTTTATATAGTAGATAATGAAATAAATATTATATTTAACTCCTAATCTTAAAATAATGACACCCTATTATTCTTTTATCAAATCAGAAATGGCGAGATACATAGCATAATCAGGAGTTGCGGACGAAAATCATCGAGTCGTGAATCGGAAGTGACAATAGCTGGTGAACATAGCCCGTAGAACC
The DNA here is from genome assembly GCA_038048805.1 of Hipparchia sbordonii. Lineage (NCBI taxonomy): Eukaryota > Metazoa > Arthropoda > Insecta > Lepidoptera > Nymphalidae > Hipparchia > Hipparchia sbordonii. The sequence goes on along the minus strand of CM076106.1, from coordinate 7,163,969 downwards.
GCGAAACGTTTTCCAGCTGGTCATTGGAGCCGCTGGATACGAGCGCACGAGATCGTGTTCTGTGGTGGTCCTCGCAAGAAACCTACGTCTCGAAATAACGAAGCGAATCTTATGCAAGGAGTTGGTACCATTCTCTCAAGCGTGCATACGCGTTAAGTTTGAACCACTGACCTTTTCAGTCTGCGCCCTCACCTTCCTATACTTTCACCTTGAGTTTTAAGTTTTTAACCGATTTCTTCCGACCCATCACCAGGATACAAGTATACAAGATTCGAGCCATAGTTATCTAAGAGGAGAAAATTTGGGAATTTATAATTTCTGAATTGTCTCTGGTCGGTCTGGGAGAAGCTTTGGCCTACCGTCAAAGACGTAGATACCTGCCGCCAAGCGATTTAGCGTTCCGGCACGATGCGAGTAGAAACCAATTATAAGTTTAATGTACACTGCCATATCCCTTCCAAGTCAGCCCACTACCTAGTAGGTACCTATCTCAGACGACTTAGACACATTTTATGGTTCGATTCGGGAATTGAACCCGGAACCTCGTCGACCTCGATCTTGTATGAGATTTCACGAGTAAATGGGTAGACAAAATTCTCTCGTGGCGTACATGTTAGCGCTATAGATCTGCGCAAAATTTAGTTAAAATCGGTTCCGTGATTACAGTATTGATAACAAGATCATCCAAACACCGTTTAGCATTTACAATGTGAAAGACGTATGGATTAGAGAATTTAAAAGCAATCAATTTGGCAATCGAAACAAAAATTCGCACAGTCTTACTCAAGAGGTCAATAAAAATTATCGGTTACGGTTGCGGCCGTTATTTAGACATAAATAAAATCTAAGCTTGTTTCGATCCTATAACAAGTTATGAGGTCAATATTTTTGTAACACACAAACAAGGATATAGAATTCTTGGATAAAAACATAGAATTCTTGCACTAAATAACAAAATCGATATGAGAGGTCCAATGACTTATTTATTTTATCTTGATTGAGGTCACCGACCTTTATTAATACATGCATGCTGAGATCTATAGAGCGTGCTCTGACTCAGCTCAGACTCAAGATAGAGGTCAAAACGAGACACAAATAAGCTCTGACGAAGGCTCTGACATAAATCCTCGTTTCGTTTTAAATCTTTCTTGAGTCGGAACTTTTTTTTTATTCGATGACAAGATAGCCCTTGACTGCGATCTCACCTGATGGTAAGTGACGATGCAGTCTAAGATGGTAGCGGGCTAACTTGGAAGGGGTGTAGCAGTGTAAATTCAACCCATACCCCTAATCGGTTTCTACACGCCATCGTGCCGGAACGCTAAATCGCTTGGCGGCACGTCTTTGACGGTAGGGTGGTAACTAGCCACGCTGAAGCCTCCCACCAGACCAGACCAGAGACAATTTAGAAATTATAAATTCCTAAATTGCCCCCGCCGGGAATCGAGACCTCCCAGTTATAAGACCACAGCGCTCACCACTGCGCCAGGGAGGTCGTCAAAACTCTGAGTTGAGTGAGAGTGTAGTCTATAGATTTCAGCCTTAGGCAGAAAAGAGAGATAAAACGAGACAGATTTATATCAACGCATATTTGTGTCCCGTTTTAACGTCCCAGCTAAGTCAGAGCTCACTCTATAGATCTCAGCATAAGACGTTAGACAGGCTGTACTATAAAAAACGCTGATGTAAATACAGTGATTCAAATCACCGCATCGAAAGTAGGTACTAGTAGATTTCCCAATAAATTAATTTATCACAGTGCATTAGTTCTTTAACACCTGCTCACTCACTTTTCTTAACAATCAGCGCTAAAATGGTAAAAATAAAATAAATTGGATGGCCCAGTTCAAGAAGCCCCTAAGTGCTTAATGGCCCAGTTCAAAAGGCCTTTAAGTCCATTTTCCCAAAACAGAAAAATGGACTTTAAAACTCCTTAAACTGAAGTCGACTTTTTCCAAAACAAAAAATGGACGTATGGATTTCTTGAACTGGGCCATCATTGCATCATTATCTCGTGTTCTATGTTATAGTACCTAGGTACTACATTCCCAAGGTTATAATCCCAAGAAATAGGCCCATTGGTAATATATAAATAAAAAACTAAACCAGACTGTGGATTTTAGGTCCTATCTACCTAGATAACTTTAAGGTCAGCCCTAGGGCAACAGCTGGTAGGGAATACGTGGATTTAGGTAATAAGTATTCATTCGCTTGACTGGATTTTTCATAAATATCTGTAGGTAAACAAAACACTCTTTTGTCTAGCTACAAGCCTTGATAATAAAGAACAAGCAAACATTTAAATAACATTGTAATAAAAAGAAACTGTAAATAATCCTATCCTAAACAAACCAGGTCAAAAACGCTGTAGTTAATAACATCCAAATAGGAGTAGAGTGCTAGATACCTAAATAAATACATTATATTGCTCGATCTCCCAACCCTAGAGGAGAGCTGTGCCCAGTAGATAGTAGGCGATGGGTTAAGATGAATGAATGAGAGATCTCCCATCCCACTGCTGACTGATGACTGGAACGTAGGACCTCAAGAACCGCAGTTGAACAGGCTTTATTGGTAGCAATAAGGAAGTAAGCCTATGTAAGCCTATACTTAACTAATACTTACTTAGGTCTAGAACTTTTTTAACGCCTTAAATCGCAATCACGTCGAGTACCTCCGACTGTACCTACAACCTTAGATTATCTAGATACCGCCTCACGCAATGAGCGATGCGACAAAAATAGGCCAGCGTTAATGAGCGCGTATGCGTGAGGCACGCACACACGCTTAGCAATGCCTATGTCTTACGCTAGCGTCATTTGTATCTTGGAGTTACCAGCTAATGAATCTATCCCGATAAAATGGGGAAAAACTGTAATATTATGTTAATAATATAATAATATAAATTATAATATTTTACTATGGTGCTTTCAATTGTGTGTTTATATGTCTGTTGTGTTGTGTTAGAATATTAAAATGATTTTTTTTTTTACTTTATTGTAATGTATAGAAAAATATTATCAAATAAAAGCCAATAACGTATTTACAAAATATATTTTATTATTTAATTTATGGTGTCGACTTATAAAAATACTAGGGTTAAGAGGTGGCTTCATCTTTATCGGCAGACTAATTTTAGCGGAAGCAATTGGCATTTTTAAGACTACATCGCATTTTCCCAACTCAAACGTGTTCGATACTAGATACTAAAAGTAGCGAAAGTCAGCGTTTTTTTGACTGCATCGCGTTTTGGCGATTTTTTTAAGACTTTCGATCATAGATTTCAGAGTTTTATCTATTTGCATGATCTAAAGTTAAAATTATAACAGTAAAAGGAATAGAGGGGGTCGTCCCTCGGGCCATAAAATGGTTGAAAAAAATTTTAAAAGTCATCGCTACATTGGAATTCGTTGTTATTGGACCGATTTCGTTCAAAATCGATATTTAGGCTTCCCTGGGGTCATGAAATAGGAAATGGTTGCCAAAATTTTGAAAATCCACCGCCATATTGGAATTCTTTGTTATTGGACCGATTTCATTCAAAATCGATATTTAGGCTTCCCTGGGGTCAAGAAAGAGGAAATGGTTGCCAAAATTTTAAAAAGCCACCGCCATATTGGAATTCTTTGATATTGGACCGATTTCGTCCAAAATCGATATTTAGGCTTTCCTGGGGCCTAGTAAGAGGAAATGGTTGCCAAATTTTAAAAAGTCACCACCATATTGGAATTCTTTGTTATTGGACCGATTTCGTTCAAAATCGATATTTAAGCTTCCCTGGGGTCAAGAAAGAGGACATGGTTGCCAAAATTTTAAAAAGTCGCCGCCATATTGGAATTCTTTGTTATTGGACCGATTTCGTTCAAAATCGATATTTAGGCTTTCCTGGGGCCTAGAAAGAGGAAATGGTTGCCAAAATTTTAAAAAGTCGCCGCCATATTGGAATTCTTTGTTATTGGACCGATTTCGTTCAAAATCGATATGGTGCACTTGTGTTTGCACACATACTTGAGCACTATAATAGATTGGTTGCCGTTGCCGAAATCGGTTGGGAGGACATTATTATTATTAACTTAGCGGCATTTGAATATGATTGGAGTGTAGCATTCAACCCCTGTACAGAGCTTCACAAATCGCAAAACCCCGATGCTTAAAATCGCGGAAATAGTAATAATAAAAAACGCCGATGTTAAAAAACGCAACATCCTGCTGATGCAGTCGGGTAAAATATTAACATAAAACGGCTTTAAAGACAACTATACCAGGAAATTTCCAATCCAAGACTGGCAACACCACAAAATGACGCGATGGCCTTGTGAAAAAAAGTATCAAATTATTAGTTTTGCTTTCGTATAAAAGTATTAGTTTTTAGTTACTTACGTGTGGTAGGAGATTTTGTTAGTTGATTTTAACCGTCCTTTGTAATTTCTGCAAACTTTGATAACACAACTTGCCATTTTCAGCAAAATAACCTAACGCAAAAAATAAGCCGCACGTTCGTATCATTTGACGTTACAATTGATACTGAGGTGCGGTGAACGCTTTTAGGGATAAAAGTTCTCCTTAATTTTTATCGACGCTTTTGCGCCGCCGTTACTCTATCTAGAGAGTTTATTATCAAAGGAAGTAGTATCGCAAACAAGCAGTGCGCGGTAAAACGGCCTCAACTATTTTCAATGTGTGCGTGACGCCGTGAGCGGGGCGTGTACGATACAACCTCAAACTCTCAAATGTGTGCGCCTAGGGATACCAGGAATATAAAAGTATTTGCACAATTTTTATAAATAAATCAATCCGAAATAAGGTGTACGATAAAATTGTTTTTATTAATATGTTTAATCTATGTCTGTGTAAAACCGTTTCTTTAATGTAAATCGATAGTTTCCAAGGAAAATAGCTTCATTAGTAATTACTTGATTATAGAATATTCATTATCTATCTCATTATCTAAATATGGGCTGGACCTATTCTGATGGAATTTTTGTATGTTAGTGTGGATTACAAAATAAGTTTTTATCTACAATTGGACCCAGTAAGTGGCGCTGCAGTATATATATATTATAAACTAATTAGAAATTTATTTTTAATTTTTAGGTATATAATTTATTTATATAATTTATATTAATAATCATAATTATTTATAATAATTATTATTTAAAAATATTTTATCGGTCAAAATTTAGTAAGTAAATTAATAATGCAATATTAATTATATTCTGGGACATCCCTATATTTGTGGCAAATTACCACACTACTGGCAACAAATTGATTTTATTAATTATTATTAATGTTCAAGCAAATGTATCACGCAAAAAATATTTTTTCACAATAATGTGCAAAATACCACAATACTCAGCTGGTATCACTGGCCACTTTTACGTACCTAAAAAACATCGAAATTAAAAATCGTGTTTTCTTAAAAAATCTTACGCAAATGTAAAAACTTATTGACGATATAAGATCTTCGACTTCCTATTTTGCTTTTTCGGATAATTGTGACATAATTTGACCGCACAATTCAGCATATTTATTTATTTTGCGGGAGCGGTTTACTGCGTAGTGAATCAAGTGACACTGAAGTAGGTGAGAGAGATTTTTTAGAGATTTATAAAAAACTTTTGAGGACGTTTTCGTGCGTTACATACTCAATCTTGTCATGTATATAATCAAAGCCTACAACGGAAAAACTGCATAAAACCACTTTTAACAACAATTAAGGAGCCTAGCGGAAAAGTCAGTCGAAACTATGTTAGTGGAAGTGTACCACAATATGGACCACGTTTTATGTCATTCATTTAGGTACTAATTTTATGTTATAATTTTCTGACTCGTTAATTAATTTATTCAATCATGCTGTGTACACATATTAAGGGTTGTTACTTGGTTCTCGATAAGCTGTATGTATTTATATTTTGTGTAATTTTTAGTCTCAACCTGTTTTGTGTGCCTCTTTAATAAATAAATAAATAAATAAATAAACCTATTTTTTTTCTATCCAGAGGCCGTTCCGCTTAAGCATATCCTATCCTGCTAACCCTTTTGCAGTGGAAACCGCGCTTAATACTTCGTCTTCGTCGTAGCCTCGCTATGACACGGTGAAGCATAACTTCCGGAAAAACATTTAGCCCTTAAACTTTTAGCTTTAGCCCGCATTAAGTTAGATGTTTTCAAACCCCTATTTTGCCCCCTTAGGGGTTAAATTTTCAAAAATCTTTTCTTAGCGGATGCTACGTCATAACTGCTATCTATCTATATGTCAAACAGTCCGATTCCTCTAGTGATTTGATATAGATCAGTCAATCAGTCAGTTAGCCACCTTTTCCTTTCATATACCTATTTTGACTTGTAATCGGGTGCATTTCCACTTTGTATGTGATTTGTGTCCACATTCAGCAGAACATAGGTTCTATAATATTATGCCAAACAGTCCGATCCGTCCAGTGATTTGATATAGATCAGTCAATCAGTCAATTAGCCACAATTTTCCTTTTAAGCATATATTTAGACTTGTGATCGGGTGCATTTCCACTTTGTATGTGATTTGTTTCCGATATTCAGCAGTTATTATGCATGATACAGTAATTCAAAAGTTGTGAGATGTTTTTCCCGATATAGCGCCTCTTAACGAGGAGCGTGGGAGTTCGCCCCTACTTTATGACCGCCCACGCGTTTAAAGTCAGTTATCATTTTCCTCCTTATAAACTAAGTAGTTCAAAAGCTGTGAAAATCTCATAGTTAGTTAAGACTTTGGCCTCGTTTTTGAGGGGTCCAGGATTCGAACCCGAGCAAGCATCTCTGACATTTCGGAGTTAGCAATTAAAAATATCATCGTGAGGAAACCTGCATGTCAGGAGTCTTTTTTTTTTCTTTTTAAAGTATATTAGCTAACTTAAACTTCCAAATACTTAAGCGGAAAGCTTGTAGGTTAGAAACTAAGAGAGTGGCGGGAAGTGGCTGGATGAGAAGGGCTGAGGACAGGGTGTGGTGGCGCTGTTTTTAGGAAAGGATGTTCAGCAGTGGATGTCCGCAGGCTGAAATGATGACGATGAGAGACTATGGGGTACGACAATAGTGCAACGGGTTGAGATCGAACCTGCGACCTTTCAGTTTTCAGTCCGCACCTTTAACTTTTGGGCTATTGAGGGTTTTAAGGTTGGTCTATTGTTCTCACAGGTGTGTGAAGTCTGCCATGCTCACTTGCCCAGCGCGGTGGAATATGTCCTAAACCCTTGTCATTCTGAAAGGAAAATCATACCCAGCATAGTCGGCCGACGACGGGTTAAGATGGCGTTGACGATGATGATTTTTTAACTAGTCCTAGTAGGTACCTACTTATAGTTCTTTCCATTTACGAGAGTACGCGGCTTATGGTTGTGTGTGTATCGTATCTGTATAACTGCGAGCGAGAGCCTGCTCGCGCCTGACCGCTCCCACCTAGACTCCTGACAGGCACGCACACTGTGCATGTACACGACGTAACCACAAGTAAAGCGCCTGTAACTTCGTGAGATAAACGTGCTATGCCTGCCTACTCTTAAACGAACAAACAAATAACAATTCATAGTTTCGAATTTAAAAATACAAATCTTAATGCTAGTAGCCAACAAGCTATATTAATGGTAAACTCTTTTCCGGAAAAAGAATTCCAGGTATAATTTTAAAAGCATTTGTTTTAAACGAAGACTGGCTACCATTCACACAAAGCAAACAGTTTTGATTAGTCAATTATATTTAACTACGCACTATTTTGATAGGCAAATAGGTATTTAAGTGATTTTGTACCTACTCGAATACTTACGTAATCACAGTAGGTATATATTTTATTTCTTCTAATAGTATAATATCCACCCAATTAGGTATATTAGACCCTACTTAGGCTCGTTTAAATTTTCACTAAGTACTTAAGTACAACTTAAGCTCTGTTGAAATCAATAATTGCTTTTAAGTAGATACCTATGTATCCAATATAAAATTAATTGGCGAGGAAAAATCTAAGATAGTGGTGAGTGCAGTATAGTTATCGGCGACGGTTGACTTCTAGGACTGGCAGCCGCACCAACTAGAAAGCAGAAAAACGATTGGTACCTACTTAACCAATTTTCAGTTGTCAGTATTAAAATCATGTCAATTACTTATATCTATCATTTAAGTACAACCACGTGCTGGAAGGATGACCCAATATTGGAAAACACAGAGTTTTGAGCACCTTATTGGGTCTGACACCACCACCCTTTAAACTGCAATATAACGAACGATCTCAATCCAGTCGCTGGTAACCACTGGACTCAAGTGGCACAAGACCGTTTTCTGTGTCCCAAATCCCAGAAACCTATGTCTAAGTAACTACTGACATCTGTAGTTATCAATTGAGACGAATACGTACATAACTTACTTAATCACAAACGGCAAAAAAATTGTAGATAGGTACCAGATACTAATTGATAGAGCCATGTAAAGCCGTCTACTATTTATTCAACGATAAATATTTATCTCATAGATTTAGAACATGTATTTGGATATATAGGTTCTAATATTATCTCTTCAAACAACTTTCTTGATTTCCTCAACTCTAACAAAAGTCCGTGAAATATGACTTCCTGTTCACGCTACAAGAAAACTTTGTGCTAAGTCGTACTACAATAGTTACTAGGGTAACTAAGTTTAGTTTATGAGCTCAGCGCGGCATAAGCTACTTATAATATTATAGTAGGTACCTACTTATGCCAGGTTTAGCTATTGAGGTACAATCATGTATCAAAATCATTGAATGCTGATGGATGATGGTTATGAAGATTGCAAGTTAGCCCGTTACATTCTCACACTGCATCGTCACTTATTATAAGGTGAGATCGCAATCAAGGGCTGTCAAGGAAGCCTATAGGACAAGAAAGTACTTAAGTATAAATGAAATAATTATTAAATAAAAGAGCAATAAGTTACGACGTTGTTTATCAAAACCATTTCCTCATATTTTCTAAGGAAAAAAGGACGGAAAATAAAACTGCAAATGCAATCAAAGTTTGCAGAGTGAAAAAACCTGCCAGATCATCATAGCTCTGTGGAAAAATCATAGGGAAAATGGAAAAATATTTTCCCAGACACCCACAGATGAATAAGCTAGCGGCATCTATTGATTCGAGGAGAAAATATTAAGCACTGCCTACTGCCATAACTATGCACAAACTTGTACAAGGTGTTTCAAGTAGGTACCACCCGAATTAATTTTCAAAGAATACAATAGATGGCGTTTACTTCAAAATGATTACTAAAGTAAAAGTTCCTAAAGCCAATCCATGGTATATTTTGCTCTTGAAAAGCAAGTTTCAATCAAACTTTATTATAATAAAGTACTATCTGTCCACGTCAAACTGGTCGCTATCTCGCCGCTTAGTAAAAAACAAGAAAATAAAAATTACGCATTTAGACTTTCAAGATGTCATTGCCAGAGAAAACTTCCGCCATACTTAGTTGTGGTTACAGAAAAAAATACAATTATTATTTTCCTGTCGATACGGTATGACGTCATTTTGTAACGGTCGACGACGGCCAACTTGACATGAACCGGTAGTAGGCATCTTCGTTTAGATTAAAAAAAAAAAACGTTTAAATTGTATTAACTTTATTAAGGTATAAATACAAAAAAAAATCTAGCTGTTACAAGACGCCAACATTATGGCTTCCTTACTTAATTTATTAAACTAAATGGAAAAAAATTGCCGTTTTATTGCATTCCAACAAAACCTTGCCAATAATCACAAAAACTTGGTTCGCTTTCTGACTATTTTTTACATGCTTTTTACACATTTAGAATTTAGAACAAACAAACATAATTTATAACACCAGTAGCCTTAATAATATGAGTTTGGATATATCGCCAAAGTTTATAGTTAGATCTTCAAATCATAAAGTAAAACGGATCTAAAGGCTCTTGTTTTAGGGTCGTGAATTCAGTCTATTATATATTTTTATTTCGCAGTTTCCACACTTGGGTACACAAGGCGCTTAAGATCCATGTTAGTTTGAACTATACATATTGGCTCTATATTGGAAATCTATCAATGTATACGAGATGTAAAAACTCGAACTAAATCGTAGACTAAACTTAAAGAGGTCTTAGTGTAAGTTTCAAAGTTAAAATAACGTTACAAATCAAACGTAATCTAAAGGTATACTTGAGAAGTTATCTTTTGGACACCTAAATATGTCTCTTCTATTCTATAAATAATAATTTATTAAAATTAATACTAGTAATCAAAGTTAACGCTAATAATAATAAAAAAACCTGGTTGTACTTATCTGTTTACACATTTTTTTTTAAATTCTTATTGATAGGTTGTTCTAATAACTTAGGAATTAGCTCAGACATTTTGAATATATCTAACCATATAAAAACGATTATAATATTATCTAACCCTTATGAATTGAATGGATCATTCTCAAAATATATATTTTTAACTGTTATGGTTTTTCATGATTCTCAAATACTATTGATGTCACACCTATTCTTTCTCTTACTCTCTCATACTGTCTAGGGTCACTGTTATAGCCCAGTCATATTAGGGCTTTCACCTCGGAATGAAAGATAATAAGATGCAAATTGGTATGAACCTTTGTTTTGCCATTCTAAATGTTGTCTCAAAAGTCACAATCGTTATCGTGTCCGCGTCTCAAGATATTCAAGGTCAAAGGTCACAAAAATCGGTTTTTTCGCGAATATCTGGCTTCCTATCGGTTAAATGAGATTTGCATTTATTATAAAAGTTGTAGGCTATAAAATTCCCTACAACTTTTGTTTAAACTTTTTTTTCATACGACCAACCGTTTTGAAGGTAGAGCGCGAAGAGTGCACATCGTACAGTCATATACGGCCTAATGCAAGGTCAAGCGTGAGTTATGGTTATCAGTACGTTATAAAGTCAATTATTTACTTGGAAATTATAATTATTAAACAATGCCTATTATTTATGTACTAACTATTAATTATTTATATTTAATTAAAGTAAGTAACTTGATTATTTATATATAATTATTCATATTTAACTATTTAAGTATAAAATATTATTAATTCTGGATTATATATTTTAGTTTTATTTTAAGTTAAAATGATAGTAAGAGTATATATTTTACACATATTTTTATTTATTATTAAATACGGCATAATATACATTTATCAAAATGTGAGTTCAAATATCAAAAGTATCTTTGTTGATTTTAATTGTAATGAAATTGGAAATGGAAGCTAATTATCTTCTTCTTGTTCGTCGTCTTCTTCTTCTTGTCGCTCAAAAATGTTCGATTCATTGTCATCATCCTCATTATCTGTCATGTTCATCTCCAAACCTTCCAGAATATCGGGATCATATGTATTTTCTTCATCGGGATTACTTGGATACAGTGAAGCGTTGAGGCAAGCTTGTCCGTTGCACTGGCCGCAAGCTAAAGAACATTGTAGCCCTGATTTTCTGCATCCACAGCGGGAACCACAACCATTTTTGCAATTGCAAAATATTACGTTTAGTAGTTCGGCTGGTGCTGGAGGTAATAACGTTCGTATGGGCTCCAGGATTTCATTTTCAAGCATCCAGCCCCATTCTTGAGGTTCTAAGTCCTTCCCTAACCACGCTTGCTTGTCTATGTAATTGAAGTCATTGGTCCCGGCAATGAATAGAAAAGGGCATAGGGTAGGGACAAGTATTTCCAGGTATATAAGTATTGAGAAATTTACGCGTTTTAAAGAAAAGATATATAATGTCGTGTTAACTTAAAATAAAACTAAAATATATAATCCAGAATTAATAATATTTTATACTTAAATAGTTAAATATGAATAATTATATATAAATAATCAAGTTACTTACTTTAATTAAATATAAATAATTAATAGTTAGTACATAAATAATAGGCATTGTTTAATAATTATAATTTCCAAGTAAATAATTGACTTTATAACGTACTGATAACCATAACTCACGCTTGACCTTGCATTAGGCCGTATATGACTGTACGATGTGCACTCTTCGCGCTCTACCTTCAAAACGGTTGGTCGTATGAAAAAAAAGTTTAAACAAAAGTTGTAGGGAATTTTATAGCCTACAACTTTTATAATAAATGCAAATCTCATTTAACTGATAGGAAGCCAGATATTCGCGAAAAACCGATTTTTGTGACCTTTGACCTTGAATATCTTGAGACGCGGACACGATAACGATTGTGACTTTTGAGACAACATTTAGAATGACAAAACAAAGGTTCATACCAATTTGCAGCTTATTATCTTTCATTCCGAGGTTGACCCCTTTTTTTACCTAATATGACTGGGCTATTAGACATCTAAGTAGATAAGTTTTGTCCACCATCTTTTCTTTTATCTTGTTTTATGTCCGATGTTTGTTACAAACAGGTTACAAAATAAATAGCGAATGAAAAATTTATTTTTTTGCGAGGTACCTAGTATTTCTGCAATTGAGCTCAATTGGTATAACAAGTATAATATGTAGAACTTACTAGTACTATTACTGGTACTAGAGGTAATTAAGAAGCTAAAATTATTTCTTGCAAAATAATCGGCCCAAAAAGTGAGAGACCAAAAAGTTTGTGCAACCATTTTAGCTATAGCTTGGGCATATAGACAAAAATTGGTTTTAAAATACAATCCAACACCTGGACTTCAAGAAAGAAGACATTTCAAAATCATTAACGCACAGTTAAATTTTATTTATTTCTATAATTTAAACAAAAAATGTTGACATGCCGAACGAATTTTTAGTAACTTTACAATTTAACAGTAAGGTGATAGTAAATATTATTGTATCAAAAAGTCTTAAACAGTACAATAGAATTTCTTAGAATCAATTTTATATTATGTACTACCATTTACTTACCTATATTTATGAGTTTGTAAGATTCAACCTATTTGACCACATTACAATCTGATAATATTATTACTTACTCATTTTAAATAATAAATATTGTATGGCCATAATGGAGAAGTTCTTTTTTTTATTGCGATATAGGCGTGCGCTTGATTTGAATCAATGATGTAAAAGAACACATGAGTTCTAGATTGGAGCGCGCTTGCCACTTCAGTATAAATAGCTCAATCTACGAAGACGCGTCCCACTATTTTTCGTGAGGGTTACTTACATATTATATTTCCTCGACTTTGAATCTTGTGCGTGTGTGTCCACATCAATACAAAGATACGTAACGATACGGTATCGTTGTGTGAGTACATTGCACAGTAAGTGATTGGGACAAAATATAGGGCGCGTCATCTTTGATTGAACTATCTTTTTTTTTCGATGACAAGATAGTCCTTGACTGCAATCCCACCTAATGGTAAGTGACGATGCAGTCTAAGATGGTATCGGGCTAACTTGGAAGGGGTGTGACAGTGTAGATTCACCCCTAATCGGTTTCGAAAGGCCATCGTGCCGGAACGCTAAATCGCTTGGCGGCACGTCTTTGACGATAGGGTGGTAATTAGCCACGGCCAAAGCTTCCCACCAAACTCTAATTATCTATACTTTGAATTAAAATGTATAAAAAAAATAATACAAATAGTAAATTCAATATCTATCATAAATTATAATATCAAAACCATAAAACTTCTCCATTACTTACATAGGCCAAAAAAATATACCTAAAAATAACTACACAGTGCAAAATAATACGAAACTCAGGCAGATTGAAAGAAAATCGGCACGAATTAAATAAAGATAATAATATTCTTATTAGGATTTCAAGTCGAATCTTGAGATCTAAAAGAACTCAACCGATTGATTCTTAAGCGTCTGAAGCAACTATCATCTACAATTTAATATGATAATATTATATTTTAAGCCCTGGTAAGACATAACGCAAGGCGGCAGTTACGCTTCGATATAACTTTGAGCAAAACGAGACACATAATTGTTCATATTTTTTTTAACTCTGTCTTAACTCTGAGCAGAAATTTCAGTGAAAGAAATTATAATATAGCTAGATGAACTCTAAAATAGCGGAAAAATATCCGGAAACTTAGATTTTAGTAGGTAATTTCATATTATTGGACTTAATAAAGTAAATTAAAGTCGAAAAAATTTTCATGGAACTAAAATTCACCAGAAACACTGGTTTATAGTAATGACCAATCAATTTTAAAGAAAAGTTTGTATCTCAGCCTAAAATAAAAGATAATAAGTATCACAACTCACAAGAGGAACTATTTTAGAAATACTCGTAATATTTGGATTCATAAATTATTGTAACCTTTGAAATTCTTTCCACACAATGTTGAAGAATACATGTCCCGAGCAAGCTTATACAAGGTAATTGTTATAAGTAAGAATGTTTATTTTTAAAAAAGTACATAAGATTTGTAATTATGTGTAGTACGTCAAGTTGCTAAGCCGCGATGCTGCCGCGTCAGTGACGCCTTGCGTTGTGTTTGACCAGACTTTATTGTACTTAAAATCAACTATAATATAAAGACACAAATTTTTAATCAACACCTAAATAAATACTTAGGTATAGATCGAACCTATAAGAAACTGCCACCAAAATAATAAAAAGTAATTTTAGATTCTAACAATGAATAATATAATTCATCAGAGTAAGCGAGATAATATCCAAGGACACAATTATTTGAATAGACTAGAAAATGGGAAGAGATCATAGATGTAGATCGTTACAAATATGAAGTCTTAACCATACCATTCATTTTGCATTGTTGGTAATAAATCTACTAATAAATAGATTTATTTTAGGGAGAATTTATTAGCGACCTACTTTTTGCATCGTTTAAATAAATGTACAGTTGTCCTTTATTAGAAGTTAATACTATTAGAAAGATTACAATGGATGTGTTGGAAAATTACATAATCCACCAAAACAGTAAAACATCGCATTGGCGCAAATTATTGCTGCGCCGCAAAATAGTCTTTAAATTCAAGGCATAGAGTCCTAAAAAGGCTTTGCCAATTATTACACGAGATCAAAACCGAACCGTGATAAGAATCACAAATAATTGCTAACTAATTTAGAGTAATTATTTATCATATTATACATATTTTACTCGAGAAATTAAGAAAAATATTTACAATTTTATTCTTCGAATGTTTTTGATTTGAAAAGTAAAAGAAATGAAGAATGGATTTTACAGTACATATTTTGTTTCAAATGGGACAATTATTATATTATAATATTACAATTTTATTTGCTGTCAAAAAGCACATTGTGCTTCCATTGTGAACATGACGTGGTTGCAAAAACAAAGTTTAACTAAAGTCAAAGCTATCACCATTGTCATTTTATTCGCAATCTATTAGTTTTACAATCTTCTACTATTACAACTACAATCTTCTTTGAAAGAAGACTACAACGATAAGACAATCTTCTTTGAAGGACGTATGTTTCAAAAACGAAATTTAAGAACATCGTAAACACCCGGCAGCGTTGGTCGGTTACGCGTTTCTCCGATTTGTTTATCTTTTAAAACAGCTAAGAAAAAATAGATAGTAATTATGTAAAAACTATCGAATCTATTTGAATTTTCACTTGATGCTTTTTAACACAGTCGGTTTTTTTTAAGTAATAGGCACGATGACAATAACCGAGAATCAATGAAATTATGAATTTTTCTCATGAAACACGATTCATGGATTATAAAAAACGTATTTATTTTTCTATTTTGAGAGAGATTGATGTTTATTTTGATAAATAAAACTATACAGTACGGCAATCCGCCATATTGGATTGAACACCAATCAGAGCGACGAAGCGAAGTGACGTCACGAACGACGCCATGACACCGTCGAGCGTTTTGCGTGAAACTTAAAACTTAAAATTGAAATGGCAATTTTATCTACTAAACCATTTTTTTTGCTGCTAAGATATTTCTCCGAAATAGTAGATACTTCCGAACATTATCCAAGTTTCAAAATCGGTCATCGTGCCTATTAGCTTGTTCAATGAATGTATATATAACTTTGTACACATATGGACAGTTAGTTTCGCTGCTCAGTATATAATTTTGCTGGGCGGCGCGGCAGTGTTGGAGCTCATGGCTTGCTCGAGCGTGTCGAGGCGGCGGTAGGCGTGGCCGCGGCTGTTTCTTCGCCGCCCCGACTGCCTACCTTCTACAAGGAGCCCTAGAATCTGAAAAG
The DNA here is from genome assembly GCA_038048805.1 of Hipparchia sbordonii. Taxonomy (NCBI): domain Eukaryota; kingdom Metazoa; phylum Arthropoda; class Insecta; order Lepidoptera; family Nymphalidae; genus Hipparchia; species Hipparchia sbordonii. Next base: position 7,147,824 of record CM076106.1, on the reverse strand, counting down.
GAAAATTCAATTCGTCAAACGATAGTCGAAGTCAAATTCAATTCGTCAAACGATAGTCGAAGTCAAATTCAATACGTCAAACGATAGTCGAAGTCAAATTCAATACGTCAAACGATAGTCGAAGTCAAATTCAATACGTCAAACGATAGTCGAAGTCAAATTCAATACTTCAAACGATAGTTGAAGTCAAATTCAATACGTCAAACGATAGTCGAAGTCAAATTCAATATGTCAAACGGTAGTCGAAGTCAAATTCAATACATCAAACGATAGTCGAAGTCAAATTCAATACGTCAAACGATAGTCGAAGTCAAATTCAATACGTCAAACGATAGTCGAAATCGAAGTCAAATTCAATACGTCAAACGATAGTCGAAGTCAACCAGTATGTTCTTCCTAACCAGTGCTTCTTGCGACGGTATTCCCACTAAATTACAACATGGGATTAGTTAAGGGGCGGACCAACAAATTCCTAAAAAGCCGGCAAATTGGTGTCTCTGGTGCCACAAATGTTCATGGGCGGCAGTAATCACTTGACATCAGGTGACCCGCCTGCTCGTTTGCAAAAAAAATGTAGTTTAGTTATGTTGGAGCTGTGCGTTGATAGATCAGTCAGTCACCTTTTCGTTTTACATATTCAAATTACAGTTAAAAGTGTCAGAGTTGTTTGCATGTTAAGATCCATTAATTATTAATATTCTAAAAAATTTAATGCAGGATCTTTTTCTTTAGGTTAAACAAGTCTTAGTAGCCTCAATAGCCCAACGGTTGAAAGTGTGGATTGAAAACTGAAAGGTCGCAGGTTCAAACCCCACCCATTGCACTACTGTCGTACCCGTGCCTAGCACAAGCTTTTCGCTTATTTGGAGGGGAGAGGAGAATATAATTCAAGTTCAGCTTGGCTAACATTCTTTTTTTTTAAAAAAAAACATGTCACCAGGTTTTTTACTTACCACTTTGGTGAATTTACTTTTGTTGTGATACAATATGTACAGCAGTACCACAATGATTATTCCAGTCAAGAAAATCGGGAAGAAGTGATCCTCATCATCGGCAAATGATTCTGGGATGCCATTGGGGTACATCTCTGGAACTAAGAAAAAATCTATCAGTCAGAGAATCATATAATTGTAGAATATAAGTTGAATTAAAACATAACATACATGGTAGATTCATCGACGATTCAAAAGCACTTGTAAAAGTTTTTTTGAATAAAAAATATTTCTATTCTATTCTATTCGAACAGATAAAAGATAATATTGTCTAAGCAGTAGATAAATAACAGATAAGTGTGTTCAATTACAAAATTTAATAGTTAATCTCTTGATTGCTTTTAAATCTATGATAAATTGTGTATAGTGGTGATATTTTTAGGCTTATGCCAGCGACTTCTTTCTTGTGGCTTGAGCTTTTTTAATTCCTGCGGGAACTTATTTGTTTTCTGGGATAAAATGTAGCCTATGTGTTATTCCAGACCATCTCTATGCCAAATCAGTTCAGTCGTTGAGGCGTGATTAAGTAACAAACATACAATGATACATCCATCCATACATCTATTTCGCATTTATAATATTTGTAGGATAATGAATAAAAATTTTATTAAACCTCACCTCGTTGAGGAGGAAATGTAATGGATTCAATTTTCAAATTAGGATTATTGTTTCCCTTGAAAACTACCACTGGATCGGGCTCTACTCCAACATCTGAAAATCATAAAAGTAAGTTTGTTATTTAACTTCAAAGTATTTTATTTTATTTATTAACAATTCAAACAGAATAACAAAATATTGGTCCGGAAGCAAGTTAAAAGCCCTAAATAAACATATTGTATATGTATTTTTAATTTTTTTCGGCTTTTTAAATTAACATATAACAAGCTTATTTTGTTCATCTAAATTTTGAACTCACATAAAGAAATGTCACATTTTGGACTTTCAATGTTACCTGCTCCCGGTCTACATATTTATCATTATAAGGAAATGATTAAATTGTTATTTTAAGATAACAATTAAAAGTTATAAAACTTGTACCAAGAATGTTAACTGTATCTCCATACTGACAATACTGTTAGTATTGTTGTATTAGGCTCATTTATTTCTAAATTTAACATCTAAAACTTTAGTGTGCTCCTACTACAAAATCGAAAGCAGCAAAACCATCATTCAGTTGGCCTTATTTGCCATGAATACAACATCTGAGTGCACAGCAAAATGAAACATAGTTTTTTAATGAGAAAGACTCAGATGGCACTGCATGAATTTAGTTAGACCACTCAATTTACTCTAGTAGTTTATTGCACTAATAGCACAGAAAAACAAAATATTACAAAGGGCAAAACAGAACATAAGACTAATAGGCTGGGTGCAAGGCAGTGTGGACGGCATCCACAAGCTATAATGCTGTTAACTACCAAAACCATATTTCCTAATAATAACCCTAATTTAAATGCTTTTGGGTTTATATTAGGAAATATGGTTTTGGTAGTTAACGGCATTATAGCTTGTGGACGGCAGAAGGATGGCCTTATCAGACCTGTGATCTCTGACAGGCAACCCTACAGAGACCTTACCATACCATATTCACAGAAATTCATGTATAAAATGGCCTACTATAAGGGCTCTGAAAATAAATAACCTATATACTAATAAGTACTTTCGTAAACAACTTACTGTCATTTTTATTTATCTTATCTGCTGGCAGTTCATCATGTTGATCATAATCTGGAAATAATTTGATATTTACTCATTAAAATTAATTATATTATGAAAATGATAGGTAGATGAAATTGAATCATTATTATTTAAGATTAAGATCTCAAAACAAGCAAAAGCATTTTGTTCACTATTACAAAGTAGGTACTTATATCATGAAAGAGATAGGTAGATGAAATAATATCATTATTTAAAATAGAAAAGTAACTTTTAAATACAATTTTAATACATCTTATGTGTAAATAAATTGTTACTATTTTAATTGTAATTACTAGGTGAAGTCACTATTTCCACATGGAACTAGGTTCGTTAAAAATCCTTCAAGAACTTGGATAAAAAGTAGCCCGAGTAATCTCAATGATGCAAGTTATATGTATTTATAAGGCTTAGTTTATAAAAATAATAACTTTTACCATCGTTATCATTCTCATCATCTTCTGGATTAGCATCTTCAAGTTTATCTTTATCATTCAGATCCTTGGAACCTTCCAATGCACTTTTCTCTACCTCATCTTTCTTAGGTGGCTCCTCTTCCACAGCAGGGTGATCTGAATCATCCTTTACAGAAGACACTACAACCGGAGCAGTAGACGGTTCAATAATTTTCGCACCATTATTTACTTCTGATGTCTTTTCTACACCGGATGTCTGATTAGCAGTTGATGTTGGTAAATTTTTGTGCTCAGACTTTTCTGGATTTTCTTCTTTGCTTGTCTCATCCAGTTTCGCCAATTTCATATCAACAGGTTTTACATCTGTTTTGGCTGCAGTTTCTACCACATTAGTAGTATTTGTAGACAATGCACTGTTTATACCTGTATTCAAAGCTGGTGGTCCAGGAGGTAGAACTAAATTGCTATCCTGTGGTGCTATCCTTTGTGCTTGGCTTTGTATCACTTCTGTACCCCACTTAAAGTATGTGCAGAAGAAATTAGCATCATCACTCAAGAGGTCACCTACACCACATAACTTTTGGCAATTCACTGGGTCACTCATCACTTTAAGTAGCACACTGTATGCAGAATTTGGTTGTATAGTTGCAAACTTCCATACTTTGGCACCATCACACAGTGTAGCAACATTCTGCCTATCCTTCATTCTTGCTTCATAATTCTCTTTTAATTTGAATTCGGAATGTTGGAAAGCTGCACAGAGCTGAGTGTTTATATCGTAAAACATGTAACACACCAAATCGCTTTGACTTGTGACCGAGCCATTAATAATTTTGCAATTTTCACCCTGTTTACTGATAATATCTGCGAGGAAGGCGTTTTCACAGGTATTTGCAAGACGTTGCAATGGGCTGGAGTCGTTGGGCATCACAGGAAGCCCTGTGCCGTAATGGGATCCATGTATTAAAAATAATGCAACGATGACAATATGCATGATTAATACAATCCAAACAGTTCTACTGGATAGGCAAATAATGAAACCAGTTCAAAATAAGTGCTGTAACTTTTAACGGTACTTTAGACAATCACACAATATTAAATTCCAATATTCCAATGATTCCAATGCTAATCAAAAATACCTTGACTTTAATAATATGAACACAGATTACCTACTATAAAGTTAAAAGCAAATGAATGTGGACTAGTGATGCCCGATCTGAATCGATCTTCCAGGAGATCGATTCATGGTCCTTTACCGATTTTTTGAATCGATTTAACAGGATACGATTTTCACTCAGTTCGAATCGTATGCCTATATTAAGATTATAATATTATGAAAAAATCGCATCAACTAAAATCCTAAATTCAACCAAAAACTACCATCCCCACGTACAAACCGCTGCCGATGTTTGCAATACACAAGTATGATATAAAATTACAATATGAATTTCCGAGCTCGAATAAGATCGATTCAATTTCAAAGCAATACGATAGTGAATAACGAATAATAATAATAATAATATAATAATGATAAGATTGGAATCGATTCAAAACAAAAAAATAGAATACAATATATTGCTGAAATATATTATATAAATTTACCTAACTATAATAAATCATACATACATTTCATAATATAATAATACATAGAGAAAATTAAAATGAAATATAAAATTTAAATTCATAAAATATTAACGATTAAAGAAAATCCATTCACATACTGATCAAAGTCTCAGGACTCAGGATAGAGGTTAGAGGGTTCTGAGCAGATGATCCTTTGCTTTCCGTATAAAAATTTAAAGGTTGCCCTCCTAAATCGGTATTCAGTATCTTAGTATTTTGATTTTGTCTGTTGTCGAACGAAATAAACCGTCTGTTTGAAAAAAACGTGTGGCACTCGGGGATTGCCGCGGTAAAGCTATTGCATAGCATTTTTTATCAACGCCATCTAGCGGTGAGAGGAGTCCCGTGTCAGGTTATTTTCGTTACGGAATTTCTGGATTCGGTCTCCACGCTCAAGGCCCCCATCGAAGCTATGCATTAGCTTAAAAACCGACTGAATTGATGATGAATTGAATTATTATTATACATATATCAACATATAAATCGAAAAACTGATTAATCGAAAATCGATCTTTTAATACTAGATTCGATTAAATCGAGAATCGATTCTAATATGTTCGATTTAAATCGAATCAGAGATCGATTTTTTAAAGTGAATTGACATGCCTAACGGACAGCTGACACAATATGGCTGACACCACGCTGACACTGACCACCACAGAATACCTACTTTTGTATTATGCTGACCACAGATTGAATAAGATAAAGGCCTAGCCTGTAGATAAGTACCTATTTTATATTCTAGAGATAAAGGTTTAACTACCGTGGGTTTACCTAAACCTTTATCCCAAGTATAAAATTAGTATTTAGTAGGTACTACTTCAATGTGCCGATTTCACCAAAGTCGAACGCCGTTTAACCGAAGAATAAACTGGGGGTTCTGACAGTTTTTGTTTTGAAAATCTCCAAAAATATCTTTATTCCACGACTACGACGTTACTCAACGTGCGTTGGTGAAATTGGCACTGTATTCCATACACATATTTTCTTTCTGTACTGTATTATATCCAAATCCGAAAATGAATTGTTTATATTATTTTCTTAGCGAAAATTCTCGGTTCGAAGTAGCCATTAGGCCGTAGTAGATAGCTACTATATTTGTACGAAGAGTTGTGTACTAGATTCGGATAACAAAATCCGATTTTGGATAACAATTAAGGGCACGATCTTCGGCCGCAGTAGGTATTTTAGAGCCACTTCGTTCCTCGCACGGTGAGGTCTCGCTCGCGCTCATCAAATGAACTCGCTAACCCCGCCGCAGCGAACATTTTACGTCATAGATTAAAATATAACCTTATGATGCCTAACAGTAGGGCAGTTCTAAGGTTTATGAAATATTTATATTGAAGAAAGAACAAAACATGCAGTTTTAAACTGCTAAAGCTCAAACAAGGTATTAAGTAAGTTCGATTAATATTTTACTTATTAGGTACACTTACTACATATTTTGTTCAGTTTTTTTTTGTTATTAGACCGATTTCTTTCAAAATCGATATCTGGGGATCCCTGTGCTCATAAAAGAGATAACCACTGCCAAAATTAGAAAAAGTGGCGGCCATTTTCTTTTTTCTCGTTATGGGACCGATTTCTTTCAAAATCGATATCTGGTGATCCCTGTGCTCATAAAAGAGAACCACTGCCAAAATCAAAAAAAGTGGCGGCCATTTTCTTTTTTCTCGTTATGGGACCGACTTCTTTCAAAATCGATATCTGGGGATCCCTGTGCTCATAAAAGAGATAAACACTGCCAAAATTAGAAAAAATGGCGGCCATTTTCTTTTTTCTCGTTATGGGACCGATTTCTTTCAAAATCGATATCTGGTGATCCCTGTGCTCATAAAAGAGAACCACTGCCAAAATCAAAAAAAGTGGCGGCCATTTTATTTTTTCTCGTTATGGGACCGATTTCTTTCAAAATCGATATCTGGGGATCCCTGTGCTCATAAAAGAGATAACCACTACCAAAATTAGAAAAAGTGGCGGCCATTTTATTTTTTCTCGTTATGGGACCGATTTCTTTCAAAATCGATATCTGGAGATCCCTGTGCTCATAAAAGAGATAACCACTGCCAAAATTAGAAAAAGTGGCGGCCATTTTCTTTTTTCTCGTTATGGGACCGATTTCTTTCAAAATCGATATCTGGGGATCCCTGTGCTCATAAAAGAGATAACCACTACCAAAATTAGAAAAAGTGGCGGCCATTTTATTTTTTCTCGTTATGGGACCGATTTCTTTCAAAATCGATATCTGGGGATCCCTGTGCTCATAAAAGAGATTACCACTGCCAAAATTAGAAAAAGTGGCGGCCATTTTATTTTTTCTCGTTATGGGACCGATTTCTTTCAAAATCGATATCTGGGGATCCCTGTGCTCATAAAAGAGATAACCACTACCAAAATTAGAAAAAGTGGCGGCCATTTTATTTTTTCTCGTTATGGGACCGATTTCTTTCAAAATCGATATCTGGGGATCCCTGTGCTCATAAAAGAGATTACCACTGCCAAAATTAGAAAAAGTGGCGGCCAATTTCTTTTTTCTCGTTATGGGACCGATTTCTTTCAAAATCGATATCTGGGGATCCCTGTGCTCATAAATGAGATAACCACTATCAAAATTAGAAAAAGTGGCGGCCATTTTATTTTTTCTCGTTATGGGACCGATTTCTTTCAAAATCGATATCTGGGGATCCCTGTGCTCATAGATGAGATAACCACTGTCAAAATTAGAAAAAGTGGCGGCCATTTTCTTTTTTCTCGTTAAGGGACCAATTTCTTTCAAAATCGATATCTGGGGATCCTTAGGTTCATAAATGAGGTAACCATGGCCAAAATTAGAAAAAGTGGTGGCTATTTTCTTTTTTCTCGTTATGGGACCGATTTCTTTCAAAATCGATATCTGGGAATCTCTGTGCTCATAATAGAGGTAATCAATGTCAAAATTAGAAAAAGTGGCAGTAATATTTTTTTTTGCTATAGTTAAACATTAGTCAAATATTAAAAAGGCGTTCTTATCATTATTTACTATTGGATAAAATTCTTTCAAATTCGATATCTCCACTCCACATTACTGTACTAACCAGAAAGTAGACAAACATTCCCGTTGGTGACACCCGTTCACGAGCATGATGATCCAGCCGTTGCTTCGCTCAACCAATAAGGGAACGTAACAAATAAGTTCCATAACAAGAATAAAGAAAATGGCCACCACTTTTTCTAGTTTTGACAATGGTTACCTCTATAATGAGCACAGGGATCAATTTTGAAAGAAATTGGTCCCTTAACGAGAAAAAAGAAAATGGCTGTCACTTTTTCCCATTCTGGCAGTGGTTACCTCTTTTATAAACACAGGAATCTCCAGATACCGATTTTGAAAGAAATCGGTCCCATAACGAGAAAAAAGAAAATAGCCGCCACTTTTTCTAATTTTGGCAGTGGTTATCTCTTTTATGAGCACAGGGATCCCCAGATATCGATTTTGAAAGAAATCGGTCCCATAACGAGAAAAAAGAAAATGGCCGCCACTTTTTCTAATTTTGGCAGTGGTTATCTCTTTTATGAGCACAGGGATCCCCAGATATCGATTTTGAAAGAAATCGGTCCCATAACGAGAAAAAAGAAAATGGCCGCCACTTTTTCTAATTTTGGCAGTGGTTATCTCTTTTATGAGCACAGGGATCCTCAGATATCGATTTTGAAAGAAATCGGGCCCATAACGAAAAAAAAGAAAATGGCCGCCACTTTTTCTAATTTTGGCAGTGGTTATCTCTTTTATGAGCACAGGGATCCTCAGATATCGATTTTGAAAGAAATCGGGCCCATAACGAAAAAAAAGAAAATGGCCGCCACTTTTTCTAATTTTGGCAGTGGTTATCTCTTTTATGAGCACAGGGATCCCCAGATATTGATTTTGAAAGAAATCGGTCCCATAACGAGAAAAAAGAAAATGGCCGCCACTTTTTCTAATTTTGGCAGTGGTTATCTCTTTTATGAGCACAGGGATCCCCAGATATCGATTTTGAAAGAAATCGGTCCCATAACGAGAAAAAAGAAAATGGCCGCCACTTTTTCTAATTTTGGCAGTGGTTATCTCTTTTATGAGCACAGGGATCCCCAGATATCGATTTTGAAAGAAATCGGTCCCATAACGAGAAAAAAGAAAATGGCCGCCACTTTTTCTAATTTTGGCAGTGGTTATCTCTTTTATGAGCACAGGGATCCTCAGATATCGATTTTGAAAGAAATCGGGCCCATAACGAAAAAAAAGAAAATGGCCGCCACTTTTTCTAATTTTGGCAGTGGTTATCTCTTTTATGAGCACAGGGATCCTCAGATATCGATTTTGAAAGAAATCGGGCCCATAACGAAAAAAAAGAAAATGGCCGCCACTTTTTCTAATTTTGGCAGTGGTTATCTCTTTTATGAGCACAGGGATCCCCAGATATTGATTTTGAAAGAAATCGGTCCCATAACGAGAAAAAAGAAAATGGCCGCCACTTTTTCTAATTTTGGCAGTGGTTATCTCTTTTATGAGCACAGGGATCCCCAGATATCGATTTTGAAAGAAATCGGTCCCATAACGAGAAAAAAGAAAATGGCCGCCACTTTTTTTGATTTTGGCAGTGGTAATCTCTTTTATGAGCACAGGGATCCCCAGATATCGATTTTGAAAGAAATCGGTCCCATAACGAAAAAAAAGAAAATGGCCGCCACTTTTTCTAATTTTGGCAGTGGTTATCTCTTTTATGAGCACAGGGATCCCCAGATATCGATTTTGAAAGAAATCGGTCCCATAACGAGAAAAAAGAAAATGGCCGCCACTTTTTCTAATTTTGGCAGTGGTTATCTCTTTTATGAGCACAGGGATCCTCAGATATCGATTTTGAAAGAAATCGGGCCCATAACGAAAAAAAAAAAAATGGCCGCCACTTTTTCTAATTTTGGCAGTGGTTATCTCTTTTATGAGCACAGGGATCCCCAGATATCGATTTTGAAAGAAATCGGTCCCATAACGAGAAAAAAGAAAATGGCCGCCACTTTTTCTAATTTTGGCAGTGGTTATCTCTTTTATGAGCACAGGGATCCCCAGATATCGATTTTGAAAGAAATCGGTCCCATAACGAGAAAAAGAAAATGGCCGCCACGTTTTTTGATTTTGGCAGTGGTAATCTCTTTTATGAGCACAGGGATCCCCAGATATCGATTTTGAAAGAAATCGGTCCCATAACGAAAAAAAACGAAAATGGCCGCCACTTTTTCTAATTTTGGCAGTGGTTATCTCTTTTATGAGCACAGGGACCCCTAGATATCGATTTTGAAAGAAATCGGTCCCATAACGAGAAAAAAGAAAATGGCCGCCACTTTTTCTAATTTTGGCAGTGGTTATCTCTTTTATGAGCACAGAGATCCCCAGATATCGATTTTGAAAGAAATCGGTCCCATAACAAGAAAAAAGAAAATGGCCGCCACTTTTTTTGATTTTGGCAGTGGTTCTTCTTTATGAGCACAGGGATCTCCAGATATCGATTTTGAAAGGAATCGGTCCCATAACGAGAAAAAAGAAAATGGCTGCCACTTTTTTCTGATTTTGGCAATGGTTCTCAAGTGCAGGGAATTCGAGAGTCCAGATCGATTTCGAAAGTCTGTCCAAAGATTCACAAGAATTAAAAAAAATAAAGTAGGTAAGGTACAGAATAGGTACAACATTTGTATTAGAAGGATCAAACTTACCTTATATTTTGTCTAAGCTTTCGTAATTTAAATCTGGATATTTCGTTCTTTTGTTTATTTTTAGTCCCCATATTTTCACTTTATTATATTCTTAATTAATTAATTTACTATAAGAGTACCTAACTTACATTAATATTTACAGATTTAATAATAGATAACAAGATTTACACACTAGAAGATAATAGGTAATAATATTTACACACTAATTTTATTTTGATTATCTATGATAAGTGAACACAAATAAATAATACTCGAATAGTTCGTCTGATCAGCGGGGATCGCAGTGAGCCAGCTAGAGCGATACGTCCTCCCTCGATGATACCTTGCGAGCTACTGAAATGAGGCGCCCGAGCCACTTTGTTATAAAGAAAGTAAACCAGTCATGATTAAAAAAAAAGAAAGCTTTTTAGAGAAAAATTAACGGGTAAATATTGTTCTAGAAGCTTTTGCCTATTTTTTGTCATTTTTTTTTTTAGTTTAACTTTGATATACTGCACATACAACCGGAACCCAATTGAAAACTACACTGTTTTCGGAATATTATTTCATCGAGTGAAGTTCAAAATATGGACTTTTGAACGGCAAAATAAATTAGAACGTGTATTAATCTACAACATATATTTTTAACCTATCAAAACAATGAATATTTGATTGTTTACTATTGAATCCAAAACAGGCTGTTTTCGGAGATCCTGCCGTTAACATCTAGTGCGCGTAGTGTGCAACTCTTCTTAAAATAGGTAACTACTAGTGATGTGCCGGATATCCGTATCCGTTACATTTTTGGCGGATCTTTTACCGGCGGTGGATTACTAAGTACATGAAATTCTATAATATGTAGGTGATTAGTTAACAATGAAAAACTATTAAATTCCATTCAGATTACTTTTTATTTCGTAAAATCAAATATTTACTACTGACTAAACTTCTTTTTACTTTTTAATAGTTTTATATATTAAGATGAAATACTTATGTATGTACAATTGTACATGAAAAAAGAAATTGCTATCAACGCACAGCTCAAACCACTGGACGGATCAGACTGAAAGGCATACAGGTAGCTACATATTAGGACATAGGCATACGCTAAGAAAGGATCTTTGAAAATTCAACCCAATTTACAATTATGTTACAATGGGTAAAATAGGGGTTTGAAAAATTTAACTTAACGTAAGCGAAGCCGTGGGCAAAAGCTAGTTGTTTGATAAACATCATCATGAAAAAAATTGATAAACCATGATTTTCAAATACTTCTAGAAATACAATATGCGCGCTAGCGTGATTTTTCAAAAAACGCTATCTTTTACTAATACCTACCTACTCTATAGCTTGGCCAACTAGACAGTTTAGCTTAATAACTTAAACGTATGTGTCATGAAAAATTGTAATGTAATATTTCAGATTGTTTGACTTTTTTGCATTCCTAAACCATTCATTTTATTGCGATGAATCTAAGCACAGAGATATTTTGCCTCAATATCTACTTTCGGTTGAAGGTTCTTCACAAATCAGAATATTAAACATGTCTTGTTAATTTTTTTTAATTTTTATCGGTGTTCCTCAAAAGGGCATAGAATGAGTATGAACTTTTGATAATCTGAAAAAAAAATATATGCCATGAGAACTATCTCGATTACGTTAGCTTTTAAACAGATAAAACCGCAATAACGAGCTACAAGGGAACACACAAACACATAGACACACTATCACCCCTTATAACATCCCTCTTGTTACCTCGGAGGTCAATAGGTTTTTTAAATTATAACTTAGATCGGCAAGTAGATTTGTTATACCTACATAGTATCCACTTATGAAGGTAGGTAGTAAGGTTCATAACATATTATTATCCTGATTCCTGGTACAATGGACTTACCGAAACAAAAGTATTATTAGAAAGTGGTATTATGAATCCTGCTACAGGTAGAATAGGCTTTTTTGCTCTTTCCATGAAAAAAATGAGATGATGTCGATGTTTGATTGGAGTGTCCAACCAGTTCATAAAATAAGCAGATTCCTGAAGCTTTAGACTCTGAAAATATTTTTAAAGATTTGATACATATGTAAATTTTTAAGTCATTAGAGTTAATAACTACTTATTTAAACTTTATATCTTACTGGAAACCGGTAACATTGACAGTCCCGTCATGCTTGATGAATTTTTTTAATGGAATATTGATAGTTAAAAATTAGACGACCAAAATAAGCTTATGAAAAGCCGAAAAAATGTGAAAAGAATATTTTTTTTTTAAATGCAAAAATGTTTTACCGTCATCGCGCATATTGATTACCTACTAGCTGATACCCGCGTCTTCTTCCGCGTGGATTTGGATTTTAAAATGGGAAGTATTTTATTTTCCAATTGAAAAGAGCAACTGCTGAGTTTCTTGCCGGCTCTTCTGAGCAGAATCTGCATTTCGAACCGGTGGTAGATTTATGACGTGTCATAAGGGCTACAAGTTGGTTTACATGAAATAAATATTTTTTTTTTTTTTTGATATGCCACTCTCCAGGTCCTCAACTATGCCCTTGCAAAAAATCACCATCCATCCGTAGCTCTGTTGCAGCGATATCGAAGGACAAACCAACAAACATAGAAACTTTCGCATTTATAATATCAGTAAGGATTTACAGTGTATTCGACAGAATGTTTCATACTATTTCAGAAAAACATACCTACCTGTATCAAAACATAGCTGATATAAAATCTAAAATCGGCGCATAAGAAAAGACGAGAAATTACCTTAGGTAGGTATACTACCTGAGGTAATTTCTCGTCTTTTCTTATGAGGTTTCCTCATCAGAAGACGAGAAAAAAAATAATTTAAAAATATAAACTTTCTTGCAGGTTCCTAAATCCTACCTCATGAGTGACCTCATTTCCGTAGTAGCAATACATAGAAACTTGCATCAGAATGCAACAAATATATAAAACCATTGACCAACATTGGACTGATGCTGGATCTGTCTGCAATTGTAAAAACAAAATAAGTACCTATGTTTTAGATAGGGGTTACCCATTAGGTACCTACTTCGTGTTGTTGCTTTGATTTAGCATTGACAAAGGGAAATAATAAGCTGCATGCAGTATTTTGTAATTGTCACATGAAAATCGTGAATTCAGCAAGTCCATATAAGTGCACGCAATACCTGCGGTTCTTCGACATTAGGATGCAAGCCGCACCGCGAACTAAATACCTTAGCTCAAACTCTAACCAAGTATGGGAGCTAAAATATGTACATTGTAGCTACATACTCGTAGTTTAACGGCCCGGGCAGATGATGCTTTTAACAGCAGAAATAGGCGGCGTTTGCGTTACTTTGCGATTTTTGGTCGCTTTTCGGAAGCTCGATGCCGCTCGAAACCCTGGCCCTAAGATGTAGTGTTAGTCTGCCAGTCGACGACCGACTGGGGGGCGAAAGAAGACAGATTCACATAATAACTACCTAAGTATTTCGTGAATAATGTCGTACTTCTCTATCTATCTGGATCTTGCTGGAATCATATCGTGTAGTTCACAAACTGAAGTATGAAGTATGGAAGAAGCTAAATGAGCTAAGCTAAGTTTTATTTCGCAGTGTGTCGTAAGCTTCAGGAATGCACGTTTTCCGTGGCTTGGAAAACAAAGACCTCTTGAGGTTATCGCGAGTAGCACCACTAAAACCTGTTGAAATTGCAAATAATAGCGAAATACTCACGTCGACCATTCTATATACAGAAGTGCATATGATCCATCCACTGATTAAAAATTGGTATGCCACAGCGCTCCCGAAAATATCCTGAACTCTTTTGGCAAAACTAAAAAAAATAATAATAAAAGATGAAATGAAATTATAATGTAATCAATAACGAAGCTCTATTTGCTTCTTTCTCTTCGCTAACTGATAGACGTCCAAAACTGGACGTAGGTTTTATTTTAGGAAGCTTCAATCGCTCGGTCTTGCGTAGCTTGTATCAAGCGGTTTCCTGCAGCTCTTTTGATTACGCCTGTCAACCTTGCGCTTTTAAATGCGCGATACATTCCTGCATTATGATTGGGACCCCAACGTCCTCTTCTCCTAACTACGTTACCTACTCTTGATCTACTATTATAGATTAATTATATTGGTTATTTTATTGGTTGCCTGGAAGAGATCGCTAAGTATAGTTCTTGCAATTCATGATGGCGCGTGGCTCATGGTTGTGAGTGAGTCGTATCTGTATAAGTGTGAGCGAGAGCTTGCTCGCGCCTAGGCTCCTGACAGGCACGCACACTTACGCAATGTGCATGTACACGACGTAACCACAAGTAAAGCGCCCGTAACTTCGTGAGATAAACGTACTATAGCAATGAGGTACGGCATTTTATGATTTGGTTTGAGAGAGATAAAGCTGTTACAGAATCTGCAAAATTAAAATTATTATAATAAGTAGGTACTTACTAAAGAATTTGTACATGGTGTTTTACTATATTTTCAAAGCGTATGCTAATAACATCTGGAAATGCTCTCTTTGTGACCAAACGTTCATTTTTGCTCCTCTGAACGAAATTAATAAGATTATTGCTGAAAACAATATTTCTCAAATAAGAAGACTGCTTGTACAGGTGTGGGGAGTAAAATACTATCTAGTAGGTAATTGGTAATTGGACTTTTATTTATCTTCTTACGAAATGCAAACGCCCCAACTCCACGCAGTCTTGACTGCCCTACTCCTAGAGTGTCTTTTTATAGCACGGAGTCAGTTGCTCTTGAAATGTATATATCTATCTATTATTTCTTCATATTATTGTATATTACAATAATGAGCAACTCCAATGACTATCTTTGGAGTTTCTTCGGAAACGCTGCGTCGAAGAAAACTTACCTACTTTTGTATGCGCTTCCGGCTTTGAACAAGCACAAGCGCGCTCCATCTTAGGCTGCGTCTTCACTTACCATCAGGTGTAATCGCAATCAAGGTCAAGTCTATATTAAAAAAAACTAACTAACCGCCGAAGCCACTTGTCATGATCGTGTTCTGTATCACGTCAATCTCTATAACTTGAGATGACGACGTATATTATGAAACTTAAAGGTTAAATATAAAACGTGGCATTTACCTGAGTATGGATAGTTGTGTTTTACATTGTGCCAAGAGAAAAGCGACTGTGACGTCAATGGTTGTATTGCAAAATGCGAACCAAGAAGTTAAAGTCCAAACATACAACGACGTCAGATAGAAGCTGAAATATTACGAGAATTTAAAAAAGCACAATTATGATTTTCACTATAGATGCCTAATATTATAAGTATTGGATGTGCTGTTGGTCGCAAAAAGGGTGTCCGCTGAAAAATAAGTTCTCACTCGAGATTGCGAAACTTTTTTCAGTGAGAATTCCAATGTGAACACGTCTCACGATGCCGAGTGCGCTATTAAAAGTTGTGAAAATACTAACACAGTGAAAGGTGTAAAGCTTACATTTAAATTTTGATTTTATTAAGCCATTTTTAGTAAGCCTTTAAAGGCTGGGTACGCAAAATAGATGTCACAATAAACATCAATAACGTAATTATCAGTTCCAGTACAGTAATAATTTCATAGCACTCACACATTCATTGGTTGTTTTGAGCCTGCGTTAGGTATAGCTCGACGTTTAAAAATATTTTTGCGTATTGTAAGTAAGCTAATTGTAAGTGAGAACTTATTTTTCAAATAAATTTTGTAAAGGGACTGCGTGTCTTATACTTTATTGAAACAAGATTTTTATGCAAGCGAATTTTGTTTACAGCTGATAGTTCAGGGTAATTAAGGTTAACTATACAATTAACTCCAGCTTAGCAAAATTGATTGATGATTTTTGATTGATTTATGGTGTCTGCAAATGTCTTACTTCAGACCAAGGTTACCTACATAGAAACTGATTGATGATTTCTGATTGATTCATGATATCTGCAAAAGTCTTACTTTAGGTCCAGGTTGCCATCATAAGGTATCCAGATAGCGAATTCAATTTGTTTTTCCTGAACGTGCAGAATAAATGGGTATACGACCCAAAGGAAGCAAGTGCATAAAGCCATGTAATTGTCAGCTTGCAAAAATAATTTCCCGTAACGGGCTGTTTCTTCGAAATATTTCTCGTGATCTCGGTCGCCTTGATTGAATAATGGGCCTGTGAAAAATCATATCTGAATATATCAAATGCAAAGGTGACTGACTGACTGATCTATCAACGCACAGCTCTAACCACTGGACGTATCGGGCTGAAAGGCATAGAGATAGCTATTATGACGTAGGCATTCGCTAACAAAGAATTTTTGAAAATTAAACCCCTAAGGGGTTAAATAGGGTCCCAAGAGGCCACAGGGCTGGATCCTAAGGACACAATGTGCTAGAATAGAAAAGCGTTCATCCAGTATTGGTAAATCCTCCTATTAGCTGGACTACAAACATCAATCTGAGACGTTGGACACTAGCGGCATTAGGGTGGAAATCCGTAGGTACATACTATACGTGTCTGTACCGTTGAGACGACAAGGTTGTATGATATTATAGGAGATCGGTTTACCTTTCATAATATCCAAGAGTTCTTGAATTTCTTCCGCTCTTAAAAACATTATGACTTGTTTGTAAATCGAATCGGAATGAGTTAGAAACAGGAACATAATCCCCATAACCTTATCCATATCATTCCGTACCTAGTTAGATCATAGAAAACTACTTATACATTCATAAAGCATATTTATGAATGTATAAGTAGTATGTATAGTAGTTATAAGTATATTTATATAAACTAAAAATATACAAGTAAATTAAATTGAAGCTTTTGTTATTAAAAACATGGGTTTCCGTTTATCCCAGTAAATCTAAAAGTTCACAACGGTATTTTTTAAAAACTACGGATAAAAACAGTTTAGACAAACGATATTGTTTCATAAATGTTCAATTAAGACTGTCTACCTCGTAAAGTTTCATAGCCTGTTGTGAGATATAAATAAGCATACAGACAAAAGTGATAGCTGTGAAATATAAGTGAAGATCTCGGTACAATTTTGGCGACTTCCGATCAATATGAAAACAACCAGCTATACGTAAATTTAATAAGTGTGGCGCCAAACAATCGTATGCTAATTTGGTCCCCATTATCAGCCAATATTAGGCGCGAATGGTGGAAAGTTACGATTGAAGTTATCTTTGGTAAAATAGATAGAGTAAATTAAATTCTGTTGATTCAACAAACAACCCCACAGTTTTAGAATTCTGGAGGGAATGTTTACGTAAAACAAGTCCTCGTAAAGTCAAGTAAGACATTTGATAATAATTCTCTAGTGTAACATTTTGTTGTCAATCAACCGTTTTAATTACAGTGGCAGTAAATCTACCTATCGTTAACGACATCATTTTAAATTAAAGCGTTTATGGCAAGAAGTAAAGACTAATTTCTTTTTTAATAATATTGCCCATGCAGAACATAATTAATATTCACTTATTTTACTGTAATAAAACGTACCTAGATAAAGCTTGCGCTGGGAGTGCGCACGACAAAATAGTACATAGGCTATATTTTATCCCGGAAAATCGAAGAATTCCCACGGGAATCGGAACCCCTAAAGTACCTTAAACCCTATCATCTAGTAAACGAAAAATAGGATTTAATAAATTTTTCTCGCTAAAAAAAACCTACCAAATCTGTGAAAAATGCCGATAGATATTTTTTTTTGATAAAAATGATGATTGATTTGACAGATTGTTAAAAATTATGTTCTATATATATATTATGATAGATATTACAATGAAAATACCAATAGAAAATTAAGTAAAAGGAGGAATAGAAGGAGTTTAAAAGTTTATTAAGAAGAGTAGGTAAAGTCGTTGTCAAATAGATTTAAAATTTATCATCAGCATTAAAATCCATATTTGATAACATAAACACACCCAGGTAAGAAAAAATGTAGAGTCGTTTGCAACGCGTGGTTTTCCTCTTTCATTTATCCAATGGATTCCTAACGAGCCATAGTTGCAAATGCAATGTATTAAGTGAATAGCAATATTGCTTGCATTTCATACTACATTTATCAGTATCAACCCTAGTGCAGAGCTAGGTCCACGTAGAAAGAATAAAAATATTATTAATAAAAATATATCTTATTGCGATTTAAAGAAGTTATTTAATAAATTTATTAAATTCAATTTAACATTCGATATTGTAGTCTTTCTTAGAAGTACCTATGACAATGAATTTCTCGATAATACATGAAATTGCATCAAAATTTGAATTTTTTTAAATAGGAAAAGAACCAAAATTTTTTTTGTATGTATTAATTTTATATTAAGAAGGTATGCTTAATTTATACCTTAATTTATATAATCATCATTATATGTATACCTTCTTATTATAGAATGATCTTACCAGTTGATGAATTGAATGATAGTGATCTTACTTCACAGTAAATGAGGAGTTATTTGGCATTGCTTTATGACGTATAAGTTTCTATTTTTTCATAATAACAAAGTAAGTTTTTGTTACAGCATAGCGTTGCAAAAGCTATACATTTAGGTACGTCTCGGGGATGTCACTTTGCTAAGATGCCCCTTTGCCAGTATGACGTGTGGAGGCTGGCTTTAATCCATTTGCTCACATTTGCTCTAGCGTTTAACAGAATTGGACGTGCGGTGCACAGAACCAGACTTAATTCGAGAAGGGGAAACATCCAAGCTTTCGTTTCAGTAAAATCTTTTGTAAGTTACGAAGCATAGGTAGGTACTTTGAGCAAAATAAAATGTTAGTTACCTATTAATATTTGCAAAGCCTCGCAAGACGTAGTCGGTACTAACTACTAATAAAGTAGGCACTATGCTATACTAAGCTAATTTTATGTGGTTAGTTTAGCTTTAGTTTTAGTTTAGTATAACTAAAATAATGACATTTGAAAGACATTTGATAGCGACGCAATTGAGGCCTTTTGATACCTGCGGGAACTCTCTTATTTTTCAGGATAGTAGCCGATGTGGTATTCCAGTCTATAATCTATCTCGGTGTACAGCCAAATCGGTTCAGTCGTTGTGGCGTGATTGAGTAACATCTATATGGATAGATGTTACTCAATCACGCCATCCATACATCCAAACTTTCGCATTAATTATAATATTAGTAGGATTAATTCTATATTATATAGATATAGTATACCTAAACGAAAGCTCAACAAGTTATTAATATATAACACGTCACTCAATAAGTCATTGGTCTGACCTATAGATGGCAACACTTTTGACAAAACCATATGATTGCAGAGTAGTAGGATCCTTCAGATGACACGTGTCAAAATTTGGCGTCGTTCTGACAATTAGTTCAAAAGTTAGAGCGGATTAAGCAACCCAAGTTCTTAATTGTTAAAAACAATGGATGAAAAAGAATTTCGAGTGTTAATTAAACATTGTTTTTTAATGGGAAAAAATACAACCGAAGCAAAACAATGGCTCGATAAGTGTTACCCGGACACCGCACCAGCGAAATCAAGCATAATTTATTGGTATGCTGAATTTAAACGGGGCCGCAAAAGCACCGAAGATGCTGAACGCTCTGGTCGACCGAAATCGGTAGTTGTTCCGGAAAACATGAAAAAAGTCCACGAAATCGTTTTGAAAGACCGTAAAGTGAAGTTGCGTGAGATAGCTGACACCTTAGAGATATCAGAAGGTAGTGTATTTACAATTTTACACGAAAATTTGGACATGCGAAAGTTGCTTTCAAAGTGGGTGCCGCGCTTGCTCACACCGGACCAAATAACAATTAAGAACTTGGGTTACTTAATCCGCTCTAACTTTTGAACTAATTGTCAGAACGACGCCGAATTTTGACACGTGTCATCTGAAGGATCCTACTACTCTGCAATCATATGGTTTTGTCAAAAGTGTTGCCATCTATAGGTCAGACCAAAGACTTATTGAGTGACGTATGTAGGTAATCCAATCTAACAAATGCCAGAATAAATCAACAACGGAAACCCTTTAGATTTAGATGAGAACCCTATTTGAATATTGTGACGAAAGTCATATACAACGAATAATTAATCTAATGTTTAAAGTACCTCAAACTTCAGCTAACTACATCCTCATGTAATTGTCACTTCACTTATACTTAATTAAAATTTCCGATTGTGACAATTTGAGGCGTCCTTAATTCTGATTGTCCTGAGTTAATCGAATTGGGTTGGCGTACGTTGTCGGGAAACTAAGAATAAAGTTTGGTAGGTAGGGATTTAGAGACGCATATATGAATCTATTATATAAAACATAGCGTAACGTTGCCTTTGCGTTATTTTATAGGTACCTATATATTATAACATCCGTCTTATTAATTTTGTTATCATCCATCATAACGAATCGATTGACACCTCATTCAACAAAATCGGCACAGTAGTTTATTCCCTATGGTTAACGGAACATTCGTAAATAGTTACATACTTAGATAGGAACTTACAGACATACATAGACTGCTAAAATCACAACCCTTCTATGGCTTTGCTGTGGTTGAGTAATAAAAAGGAAATTTGAACTGTCCGTTCCTCAAAAGATAAGGAACCCCGCCGCATTTCCATTTCAGTCGCAGAAGTCGACGAGCAATTTCACCGGCGCCTTTGTTATCGTTGCGTGAATTACGCAGGTAATGGGCCGCGTTTACACCGTACGTGACTCCACATTCATTACGCCGACTAATTAAACCAGCCGTCGAGATTCCCACGAATTTGCCTCTAGACGACACCACTTTCTTTGTAATTCTTTGAAGAACATTTTAAGCAGAATGAGCTTTTCTTTATTTGCAGGTTTTCAGGGTGGATTATTATTATTTGGAAAACATTGCCGTATGAATTTTAATTAACCCCAAAGAAAAGAGAGGGTTTATTACATTTATCACGTCAAATCAAGTCTAGTAGTATTTCTTTTTACCTACAATATAATATGCTATGGTATAGCTTAATCCGTAAACCACTTGTTAAACTGAGAGAAAACTGCACATTTGGCATAGCTGAATAAGTATATATCTAGTTAGTCGGTAGTTTGAATAACTTTCTCTGAATGTGAATCGCAGGCTAACATTCCGACATCCATGTATATTCAGGGCAGCCAAATATATCGGAAAGCTTTTTGTAAAATTGTTTTGAAGGTATTTTCAGTTCCATAGAGTTTGGAATTCGCGCGTGTACAAGTTTAAAATGAATTCGTTTCAAATATTCAATAACGATGAGCGCTTCGTATTTTTGGTATTGTTATGAATTTTATAAAGTTAACTACGTAGTACTATAAGCAAGTACTATAAGTATATTTGTACAGCTATTACCTAATCAACTATTTATTAGTAGTATTGAAAAACAAAGCTCATAGATTACATTTTATTGAAAATATTTTAATAGTAGTAGGTATTTTATTAGCCTTTTTAACCCCCAACCCAAAAACGACGGGGTGCTATAAGTTTGACGTGTGTGTGTGTGAACCGAATTTGATATTGTTTTTTTATTTATTTGAAAGGTGAATTTATGGGTGTTCTTAGCTATTAATCCTTACTAGTATTATAAATTAGATAAGTAGGTACTTACTTAAATTACTAATAAGTATTAGAAATGCGAAAGTGTGTTTGTTTGTTGGTTTTTCCTTCAACCACGCTGCAACAGAGCTCTAGATTGACGTGATTTTTTGCATGGGTAGGTAGGTAGGTATAGTTCAAAAATCAAAGAGTCACCGCGGGATTTTAAAAACTAAATCCACGCGGACGAAGTCGCGGGTATCAGCTAGTTAATAATAATTTAAAAACAAATTAGAGTTAAATTAGTAAAGTCTCTACCATGATTGTCACTTGTCAACTTAAAGTTATCGAATTTCTACACAAAATTGGAAGCTTATGCTTGCTCTTCATGCCTTAACGGGCACCGTCCCTCGGTGTTGGATTGAGATAGTATATCTATTGACATATAATGCCTCGTTAGTCTAGTGGTTAGCAAGTTCGACTGCAGATGATGAATGATCCCGGATTTCCCGGGTCGAGCCATAAAATGTATCTAAGTCGTCTAAGATACTACATAGTGGGCTAACTTGGAAGGGGTATGGCAGTGTACATTCAATCTATACCCCTAATCGGTTTCTACTCGCCAGCGTGCCGGAACGCTAAATCGCTTCGTGACACTTCTTTGACAGTAGGGTAGTAACAAGCCACGGCCAAAGCCTCTCACCAAACTAGACCTGCAGAGACAATTTAGAAATTATAAAGTCTCAAATTGCCCCTGTCGGGAATCGAACACTAAACCTCCTAGTTATAAGACCACAGTTCAGAGCGATGCCAGGGAGGTCGGAGAATCGAACACTAGACCTCCTAGTTATAAGACCACAGCTCACCGCGACGCCAGGGAGGTCGTCAATAGTCGTCATGTTTGTGTGATTGTTATATAACCACAGAGATGACATTCATGAAAATCATCCTAGGCTTTTGTCATTCAAACAGAACCTTTTTAAAGCACTAGGGGTGCTTTTAGGTGGAAGATTAAATAAACAGAGACGGCAAACAAAGCTTTATATTCATTATTATGGTGACATTCAAGCACTCTAAATTCGGAAGCATCGATGGCGTTTAATTTATTAAAGCTTCCAATGCCCGCTTGACACGCACAGGTTCGTTATCAAATATTAATGTTATATAGTTGACATTAATTTTGGTTTAAAGTTACGAGTAAATATTTACTATCAACTAGCTTTGTTCATGCAATTTATAAAGATTGATTGAATGATTTATTTGAAACTAGATAGTGTGCACAACTTGATACTTATTCAAAATTCAATATATTCATTTCATTCGCGACTGAGCCGTATGGTCCAAACTTTAGACCATAATTTGTCCTTTATATCAAAGCTATATAGTTATTTATTTGTAAAGGAACTCTCCTCTAACACTAATATTCGGGATACAATATAGTTTAAGTTACCATGAGATAAGTTACTAGAAGCCCACCTAAGATGGTACGGTCATACAGTACGGAAACTAAAACGTTATGTCGCTAACATATTATTATCAAGGCCGGCTAAGAAAACGCTGTCAAGACATTTCATAAGCCCAATAGATCCAATAACTGAAAAAATTGGGTTCAAAAGATCAGCAGTCTGATTGTATAAAAGCCGCCCCTTCCAAGTTAGCCCGCTATCAGTCTAAGAAGACTGCATTGTCACTCAGAAATCGCAGACAAAGGCTATCTTGGCCTCGAATAAAAAAAAACGCTGTATCTATCATTGCTGCAGTCTTAATTGTGGTGATTGGCTGAATTTATCGCGTTCTTTCTGCAACAATGCATTTAGCCAATAGTGGGTGAGTATCGGCTAATCAGAGGCGATGGCAATCATTACAGTGAAACAATCATTAGAGAATCGTACTATGGTTAAAATGAGCTAAGACAGTATTTGTAAACATTTATGCTTCGTGAACCGCTGCACTGGTTGTCTATGAAAATTTGAAAAATAAAATCCATTCGCATACTTACATGCAGACAAAGAGATCCAATTAAAAGTGTAACATCCAGTGTATATTTTTTCTTCTATACTTACTTTACTTATTTACTTTTTTAATTGCTTCATCATTGCATTATAAATAGCAAGAGTGTTTCTGTCAATCAGAGATGATGAAAATTGTCATAATAATCATCCCACATGATGGATTGGTGTACCTACGTATACATTTTTGCATTTTTGAAGCATTATTGTGGAAGCACTGTATACATAGCATAGCTTTGTAAAAAAAAATTTTTTTTTGAAAATTGCAACTGCTGAGTTTCTTACCGGCTCTTCTCAGCAGAATCTGCATTCCGAACCGGTGGTAGATTTATGACGTGTCATAAGAGCTACAAGTTAGCCTACATGAAATAAATTAATTTTGAACTTGAAT
The DNA here is from genome assembly GCA_038048805.1 of Hipparchia sbordonii. Lineage (NCBI taxonomy): Eukaryota > Metazoa > Arthropoda > Insecta > Lepidoptera > Nymphalidae > Hipparchia > Hipparchia sbordonii. Next base: position 7,123,494 of record CM076106.1, on the reverse strand, counting down.
TTGATGACAATCCCACAGCCAGTCGCTTATAGTAGGTATGCCGAATAGCGACCCTATTTAGTGGGATAACGTTCAGGCAAAGAATAAGAGGTAAGTACGTCGGGAATATATTTGGGTTCTCTCTATTTTAGTTTCATGTTAATGTAGCACTAATAGGCATCGTTAAAGCGGAAACCTCCGTCAGTCGGAAACTCAAGCCAGCGCGGCGCTAACTGCCTCCGATGAACTTCGCTAATTGTTGACCGACTTTGAAAACAATTAAGAACACCTACGTTTGTGAATAGATGAATACCTACTGGCTAAATCAAAGTGATACGAATTTACAATTAACCTATTAGGTTATACCTTACTGCATAAAATGTACCTACAAAAACTCTAATAATGTTCTTTCAATTCACGAGGATACTCGGCTCATGGTTGTGTGTGTGTCGTATCTACATAAGTGGCAGCGAAAGCTTGCTTGCGCCTGACCGCTCCCACCTAGGCTCCTGACAGGCACACACATACTTGCACAATGTCCGTGTACACGACGTAACCACAAGTAAAGCGCCCAGCGCCCGTCAGTTCGTGAGATAAACGTACTATACCTAATATAAAAAATGCGAAAGTGTGTCTGTTTGCTGGTTTGTCCTTCAATCAGGTAGCAATGCAGCAACGAATCGACTGTTTTTTCCATGAGTAGGTACAGTTGAGGGTTTGGATAGTGACATAGGACAGGCTAACATTTTCATGAAAAACAGAGAGTTCCCGAGGAATTATTATAAACTCCACGCGGACGAAGACGCGACCAAATATAGGAAATTAAATAATAGAAATAAGGTAAATATTACGAGAAACAATGTGGTATGAGCCGATTAAGCCGAACAGCCTAGCAAGTCTTAATTAATACCTTATTAATTATTGTATTTAGTATAGAAAGGAAAACGTAGAAACGCAAAAGGGTGTCACCGGGAATGTATAGGACATTGATTTTTTCTTATCAATGTTATAATTAGCTGCTGTAAGGTAATCATCATTCTACTTTAGTATTTCGTGGTTCTAAGGGATTTTACTTCTAGAATTTGGCTAAATGTTCGTATTTACTTTTTTAATTGCTTCATCATTGCATTATAAATAGCAAGAGTGTTTCTGTCAATCAGAGATGATGAAAATTGTCATAATAATCATCCCACATGATGACAATCGCACAGCCAGTCGCTTTTAGTAGGTATGCCGAATAGCGACCCTATTTAGTGGGATAACGTTCAGGCGAAGAATAAGAGGTAAGTACGTTGGGAATATATTTGGGTTCTCTCTATTTTAGTTTCATGTTAATGTAGCACTAATAGGCATCGTTAAAGCGGAAACCTCCGTCAGTCGGAAACTCAAGCCAGCGCGGCGCTAACTGCCTCCGATGAACTTCGCTAATTGTTGACCGACTTTGAAAACAATTAAGAACACCTACGTTTGTGAATAGATGAATACCTACTGGCTAAATCAAAGTGATACGAATTTACAATTAACGTATTAGGTTATACCTTACTGCATAAAATGTACCTAGTCAAAAACTATAATATGTTCTTTCAATTCACGAGGATACGCGGCTCATGGTTGTGTGTGTGTCGTATCTACATAAGTGGCAGCGAAAGCTTGCTTGCGCCTAACCGCTCTCACTTAGGCTCCTGACAGGCACACACACACTTGCACAATGTGCGTGTACATGACGTAACCACAAGTAAAGCGCCCGTAAGTTCGTGAGATACCTAACATAAAAAATGCGAAAGTGTGTCTGTTTGCTGGTTTGTCCTTCAATCAGGTAGCAATGCAGCAACGAATTGACTGTTTTTTCCATGAGTAGGTATAGTTGAGGGTTTGGATAGTGACATAGGACAGGCTAACTTTTTCATACCGGAAAAACAGAGAGTTCCCAAGGAATTATTATAAAATCCACGCGGACGAATACGCGACCAAATGTAGGAAATTAAATAATAGAAATAAGGTAAATATTACGAGAAACAATGTCGTATGAGCCGATTAAGCCGAACAGCCTAGCAAGTCTTAATTAATACCTTATTAATTATTGTATTTAGTATAGAAAGGAAAACGTAGAAACGCAGAAGGGTGTCACCGGAAATGTATAGGACATTGATTTTTCTTATCAATGTTATAATTAGCTGCTGTTAGGTACTCATCATTCTAGTTAAGTAGGTATTTCATGGTTGTGAGAGATTTTACTTGTAGAATTTGGCTAAATGTTTGTATCGCCTAACATTCCACAAAATCGAAATTGGTTAGATAGATTCTGTACTTCCGCAGCGCTGTAATCCCTTCGTGACCACGATCAATGCAGCTGGGTCATTAGTAGAACAGACGTAAAATAGGTGATACTTGGAAATATATCCAATCAAAGACAGAGTTTGTACCTATTTAAAATACAAACTCCGCCTTTGTGGGATATATTCATTCAGTTCATTGATCTTTTTAATATGTATACTGAAACTCTCGAAAAAGTGCGCAAGTGTGCTCGAACTATACGCGCAGTCAGATTTATCCAGTTGATGTAATGTTTTCTCCGAAATAAATGATGGATACAAAGATACAATACAATTTCTCCATTAAGAAGAAGGTTGCATGATTACTTACTAATTAGATTTTAGCGTGGATTTTGTGATGAATGCTGATGGATTTTTCCTTGGCATTTACTCATACAAAATGATCACAAATTCGAGCGTCAGAAACACAACTTCTTCTGCTTCATTTTTTATATAAAGTATGTCAAAAACATAGTTTTACTAACAACTAAGTAAAAAAATCCAATCCCGCAAAACCTAGTGGGAATTATTTACACCCAAAAACCTTTTCTTTATACGGGTTTTTCATAATTATTACCGTAAAATGAAAAACAAGTGATGATGTACCATCACTCAAGATCAAACCATCATCAAAGCTATAGCTTTACCGAACAGTTTCCTGTTCTGTAAAGCACAGGAATAGGAAACTGTTAGGTAAAACACAGGAATACTGGAGTATTACCTAATTACTCAGTTCGTCGTGAATTTTAGGTAGAACTTGGTGACCTCGAACGAGAGAAGGAAAAGGCGTTACATTAGCAACAATAGACAAAGCAAGGAAAGCTTTTTATCTTATACGATTGTTGTAAACAAAGCCTCCAAACTAAAAGCTTTCACATATATCCGTATTGTATGTTTTACTTATGCCATCGGCTAATGTTAAGTGAATCCCACTAATTGTAGTTTGGTTTGTAGAGCACGAAAAGATAATTTAGATTTATTTTTTTATCGAGCGACGTGACCGAAATGCTATGTTCCTGTTATATGTAGATTAGGTAATAAAGGTTACATATTACTTCAACCTTTAACGGATAGGGACACTTTTATCGGTGTTCTGTAGCTTTACCTACTAAAATAATGACTTAGGAGTGAACAAGAATGGATTACCTATAAATCAAGAAGCAAACTTGCTTCATCAGGTTACTCTCACTACACTTTACCACCTATGATATACTAGCTTTTGCTCGCGGCTTTGCTCACGTTAAGTTCGATTTTTCAAACCCCTATTTTACCCCCTTAGGGGTTGAATTTTCAAAAATCCTTCCTTAGTGTGCGCCTACGTCATAAAAGGAACCAACTGTAAAAATTTCAAGTTTCTAACTTCAGTAGTTTAGGCTGTACGTTGATATCTCAGTCAGTCAGTCAGTCAGTCAGGACTTTGAATTTTATATATATAGATTATATTATATTTAAAAAATGACTGTTAATGGGAGCTAGCAAATAAGGAAGAATGAGTCACAATTCTTATTGCCGAATAGTTTCTGAAAACTTGAGAATTAGGATTCCCAAACGTAACGTACGAAGGCCGTACGTCACGTTCGGGAAAATGTGGGAATACGTTTAGCCTGATATTTAATCGAATTGTGAGTCCGGTGCCGAGAAACTGCGTCTAAAAGCAAAATATGATTTGAAAAAAATCGGGAAGAAGCAGTAGATTGTTTAACGAGCTTCATAGTCCCCTATACCTGCACGAGCAAAGCAAGGGCTTATACAACGTGTATTGAAACTCCGAAATAATCATGAGCACATTCACCTCCTTCAGTATTATTTCGGAGTTTCAATACACGTTGTATAGTTTGCGTGTATACTTTCCGTAGTTAAATACATTGCAGTTATTATTAAAGCCTTAATAAATTATAATTTCATTAGAAGCATTATAATTGCACTGATTTTTATCAATCGTCATATTTTTACATTATAATTTCACTAACCAGTGTGCTTAGAAACTAAGATTGTCCCGTGTTATTGTATTGTAACTCTGATTCTTCTACGTATCATTTCATTCCGGATTTAATCTTGTAGGGATATTCTGAACATAGCTCTCTCAACCGTCCGCTGAGTAACCGAGCTTTTTTATGAGGTCCATAATTAGTTAGAGACCAATACACTAAAACGTTGCAAATGTCTACTGGATAATGTAAGCTCTTAAATTCTAAATTGGTGCTTAATGGAAAATCCTGCTCCCTTCTACAGGTAAATAATCACCGTAGTCTGTAGTTCTATTGAATAAACCAGCAATATTGATCGACCTTCTATTTATCACGCGCTTGGTACTATTTTAATGGATACGTAATTTATGGACGTTGCTTGCGGTTGTATAAGCACTAAGTAAAAGCCCTTTCATGTTACTTTACAGACTATTAATACAGAATAAATAGTAAATACCAATTAGGTCTCTATTAAGTTGATCCTAATAGAGATCTAATAGCTAGTGAGCAGGTTGTTTTCTTTAACCAAACTGTGAATTTCTGTGGATACAATAGAATAGAAATGTTTTTACTCAAGTAAACTTTTACAAAGTGCTTTAAATCGTCAAGAGAATCTATCACTAGTTTGGAATAGCGTTTCTACCGAGAAGTACCAGCAAGAACTCTCTTTTTAAAACATACGTTTTACATTATGTACAGTTCAGCTGTTTTAATAATATGTGTACGTTTTTAATGATTAAGAAAGAGAGTACGAAAAAGCATGCAAAACAATTGAAGATGATTTAAATCTTCAATTGTTTTACATGCTTTTTTCATGAGCATACCTTTAATAGGTTTCTTAAATCTATTAAATTGTGTAAATGCAAGTCCATAATTGACTGTCGAATTTTACAGAAAGTAACGACCATTTCCACGAACGACGTGATTTTTTATTCCGGAAAAACGAAAGGGATGTTTAAAAACTTAACTTCCGCAGATAAGCTAGTTATTGAACGAGCGAAGCGAGTTCTCTGAGTCAACTAGGGCGCTTGCCTACTAGACAGAGAAGTGTGTCCGTCTAAATGTCTGTCAGAGCCCTATAACTTCTGAATTACTGAATATTAGAACGTGAAACTTGGTTGAAAATTCAGTTATATCCTGTACTTGAACAACAAATACTAAAATTAGATAAATGTTATAAAGAAACGAAATTATTTAATTTTAATGCGCCATCTATTAGCATTATTGTGAAGCTAATAACTTCACTATAATGCTAATAGATGGCGCTGTGTCAGTAAAACAGTTTTATGTCAACTATTATTTTTTTTATTGTGTCTAATATTAAAAGTTAATTATTACAATATATAATTAAAACTTTTGGGAATTATGGGATATCGCGAGGTCTCAGTTCGGGGCGAACCACTAGTAAATATGTGAAAAAATATTTTTTTGTAATTATCTAGTACGCTTAGATATATATTAACTACATTTTTATTAGGGTCATTGCAAACTATATTTTCCTTAACTCCCACAAAGGCCCCATAACGAAGTGAAATAGCCAAATAAGAAGGTCTTAATGTCGCAGTTAGCTGAGAATTCTCCCTTGTGAATGCCGGGTCATTAGCGCTGTGTTATTGCGAATTACCCCAAAGGGACTTTCCAAATACACTGTCTCAAATTAGCAAATATTAATTTCTCTAAATATCTTTATTAAATACTAGCTTTTACTCGCAACTTCATCCGCGTGAAGTTTGAGTTGTCATTAATTCCGTGGCTTATTGAGTTTCCGCGATAAAAGTAGCTTAGATCACTTCATGTACAATCTCTACCTGCCTGTGAATGTCCCTTCAAATTCAGTACAGTCATTCCGAAGATTAATAAATTAATATAACAATAGACACACAGAGAGGTTTAAAAAATAAGAGACAAGATTTTATACTTAATAACATAACTATTATTACGGATTAGATTATTTGTGCCCATTCTTCTTTTCATTCATTAATTCACCCTTTTAGACATCTTTAATCTTTATATTAGTGTCCCACTTTGTGTGAAAACACCTCTAATCTTAGAACTCGAAGCAAGAGTGCTGGTTGTCGCATTTAATCTAAATTTTCCCTATACACTTGATACTTAGAGCTGTGTGTGTGAAATTAAGCAAAATGGAATCTGGTTTACATGCACAAATTCATGTTAAGATATTCGTATCTTAATAATAGGTATCTTGTTTGGAAATGGATTGTTTCTTTTGTTAGAGTTAAGTATCAAAATTTTAACTTATACCCGACTAGGGGAAGGCAAAAAGGGTTATAATTTTAGCAGTCTATGTATGTTTGTGACTACTTACGAATGTTCCAAAGGTGCCTAAATTACTGAGCTGATTTTGATGAATATGGTGTCATTTAATTCGTTATTATGGTCCGGGTAAGATAGGTTACATTTTATAGGAACAAACTCAATATATAAAAATGTGTTGCTTTTTTTTTAAATTTCGAGAACTGAACCGATTTCGCTAATTCTTTTTTTATAATATTCCTTGGAGTACGAGGATGGTTCTTACGGAGAGAAAAATTTAAAAAATTGCCTGAAAAAGTCTAAAAACAACACTTTTCTATATTCCCATACAAAAGATTCGTAATAATACTTAAAAGTCAATTTGAACTTTAATACCATATCATAAAGTTTAAGTGTTAGTCGAGGGGTTTCGGGAAGGCAAAACAATTGAGTGACGTTAGTATCGTATAAATATTAATGTCAATATTTGTCAATATTTATACGATGGTAACATTACTCAAAAACAAAATAGCGAAAAATAAAACATCTAAATATGTTTCAATAACACTTAAAAAGATTTAGCGAATTGTTAATTTGAAAAAGGCTGAACCCTGAACGAACAAAGGCCTTAAAATCCATCAAGCATGTCGTTGATCTTATTTAGATAAGTAGCCGTCGAAAGCCGCCCCTCCTTCAGTCACTTGACTGATTACTGCTAATGAATGTCTTACTTTAATCTTCACGCGGCCGCCCTAACTAGCTAAATATATTGCCACTTTTATACTGTTCTTTGCTTAAATAACCATATTAATGATACTTGAAAGGAGTATCAGTTTCTTTAGACTACGCAAATACTTATATTACTAGGACGTAGGTACTCACTTTCTTTTATTCGAAGACAAGATAATCCTTGACTGTGATCTTACCAAAATTTATTTAATCGTATGGCAAAATTTAGACTTAATAAGCGATTATAATTATTGTTATGTTAATCGAACCCGAGACCTCCCAGTTATAAGACCACAGCGCTCACCGTTGCGCCAGGCAGGTTATCAAGTGCTTAAGTATTAGTTACAAGTCTCTTAACTTCGAAAGAACTTCAGTTTTTATTAACGGTATACTTATCTTACTCGAATTAATAATTATATTATTATTTATACTTGAAATATAATTATAATTATTCGTCCTGGAGCCATTCTCCTGGTTCATTCGAGTTGAGACAATACGTACAATATACACACAGAGAGTTTACATTTTCTTGCTCTGGGAACTTCTGTAATAAAACGACGTAACCCTATCGAGTTTGGGATCGTTTAATTCGTGAAATTCACAGTCTGATGATGTAGCCAGCAACTAAAAGCTTGTTTTTTTAAAAAAGATTTTTTTTTAATTTACACTTGTAAACTATACAAATTGCATGGGGTTTGCGGATGAATAGTTTTTCTTAATAATATTCGGTTTTTTCAAGAAAAATCAACCTAATTTATTTTTATAGTAGGAGATAGGCTACTTTTTATCCCGGAAAAAATTATAGTTCCCGTGGGACTCCAAAAAAACCTCAATGCACGAGTATCAGCTAGTCAGACATAATATGACGAGTGACGTACCAAATATATACGTTAGAGCATTGTTCTAGTTTCAAAGAGCTGAGTTAAACTCTGTTTCAAATGAAAGGCATTGGTTTGTTTTGGTATATTTGATCCTAGGAGGAATCAAATTGTGTGTGGGTTGGGGGTAGGTATGTAATTATTGCGGGTAGCAGTTCGTGAATTTTCGGTTATAAGTCCCCATTTTGGAGTATACACAATGTAGGTACATGAATATCAGCTCAGCGATGAGAATGCGAAATTGAGATATACCACAAGAATATCTTGCAGTTTCACACGAATATCAAGCGGCGGTATCAACAAGGTAGATATGCCTTGAGATATTCCTATAGCGTAGGGCAAAGTTGCTAGGTTGTAGGTCGGTAATATTCCATAGATATCGTATAGTGCACGTGACAGATGTTGATTAAATTGGGTAGAGGTGTTCCAAGGCACAGTGAAGATATTCCTAATACGGTCTAGGAGAGGCCTGCGGCTTCCATAGCCCCGTAGCACTTAGCTCGGTGGCATATTATAGGTACAAGCAAGCGTTAGCTTAAACGATTTACATATAAAACGTATCCATTTAAAATTTATTTTTTACTGTAGTTACTGTTACTGAAAGGTCATCTGAAACGGGTATTCTAGTATTAGTAGCTAAAAATAACTTCATAATGTTAGTGTTCAGCGCTGTTAGCTAGGAGTATTATTTCGTATAGCGTATGCCATATACATACACACATGCCATAGCATGTTGGTAATTCTAAATCGTTAAAAGATAGGTATGACTTCCTACCTTGTCATACTAAAATATGAAAGTAACTCTATCTGTCTATGTTCCCTTCAAACATTTAAATCGCTGAACCGATTTCGACAAAATTTGGCGAGCAGCAAAGCAAGGAGCTTGCGTCCTAGAGATACTAGGGAAAAAGATACCTATTTACTTAGGCATACTTTTATCGCGGAATAACAAGAAATGCCCACGGGTTTTTAAAACCTAAATCGCATAGATCAGGTAGAGTCTTATGGGGTTTTAATAGTAAGTACTCTCATACCATTCAGATTATTTGGTTTTAGAACGAAAATACCTATACAAAAATGTTGCATGCGTAGAAAGAAGTGAAACTTCTTGTTATACAGAAGAACACTGTATTCATTTAACAGCTTAAGCCCTAAGTTAATGATAAATGAAACCCTACGTTTTAATCTGTCAAATGAATATAATTTTTAGGCGTGTTCCTACTGGTAATAAGACTAGTAGTAACACGGGTATCGAATGAATCATATGGCAGGTTGCGCGCATCGAAGCTACCTCCCCTAGCTATAGATTACTGCATTAGTGACTGCACTGCAGCTTCGGTAGCTCGCCGGCGGCATCTGTAAAACATATAAAGCGTCGGTTATACCTATCGGGAGATCACCCACGGCGGTTTTTTGCAGCGATTCAGCAGCGCGTCTGCATCGCTACTTTTGCCGGTTCGTCGCATTTGCAACGCGTCACAGAAGCGATTCAGTAACAGTACAATCGCCTAGTATCGATTCTGTATCGGTTCTGCATCGCTACTTTTGGCGGTTCGTCGCAATTGCAACGCGTGCCAGCAGCGATTCACTAACGATACAGTCGCCTAGTATCGATTCTGCATCGCTTCTGCATCGCTACTAACGCGCGACTGATTCAAACGACATCGGGTAAAAAAAGAGCAGGGGGCGACAGGTGTTCACAGATAGTCCCTGCAGCGCAAGACCGTATCGATGCTGCATCGCGTCTGTATCGATGCGGTATTGCGATAGCAGTAATGCAGAATCATTGCTACGTAGGCGACCTGCGACAGCGTTGTGTTGCGGTCTTTTTACGATTGTATCGCTACTGAATCGCTGCAAAAGTCGCCGTTGGTGACCTCCCTAACTGTTCTACTACCGTGCTCTACCTTACCACCAGGGTTAAAGAAGTTACAATCAAACCTTAGGTACACTAAAATTAGATTTTTTCTTTATTGACTTAAATGTTTTAGAAGCTGCTGTAATTCGTCTCAAATCCTCTAGTAACATAAATAAGTAGGCGGATGCCGTATATAACCTTTACTGCGCTGTAGATAAAGGCGACATTACATCTCGGTCACGTAACTGCAGGTAAGCGATACATCTGTATTATCCAGCCGTGCTTTAGAAACAGATACAACAATTAGGAGTGTAATAAATTATTTATGTATCTAACGATAGCAGCATTCGTATCTATGGATAAAATTACCGCAAAACAGATTTATGCAAGAGCTTTTAGTTTGGGTGTTTAGTATCCAATCTATCTACAAGTGTAAATTCAAAACACCTTCGACATGTGAATCTATAGCAGAACTATGTAGATACACCTGACATCCTGTTACCCAGGTTTTTGCTCAATCATCAGATCTTTCTCGATCCTCCATCACCATTTATATAACAGCTACTCATTGAGACCATTCTAATGAGCTCAAACACGCTATATCTGCTGTTAGTTGCTGAGGAGTTGGGTACCCACAGACTACTTGATGCTGCATTATCAGCTCAAGGTTGCCATGCCTTGGAAATAATCCGATGGAATAATCCGATCCGATCCTTGGAAATAATCCGCTGGACATAGGTCTCTTGTAGGGACCACAAATCTCAGCCTTGCGTCGCTTATACCCAGGGGGTTCCTGCGACTCGTTTGATGTCCTCTGTACATCAAGTGGAGGGTCTGCCAACACTATGAAGTGCAAGGTTGCCATTCTTGCATTACCACGCTCCAACCTCCAGCTTCATCGTTTTGAATGTTACGCTTAACGCTTATTTTTTTAAACGCACGAATTTAAACATTTAAGCATTGAAAAGTTTCATTTCCGCTCAGCTTATTTGGCTTGTGAAAATATAAAAAGATTTTGTGGCACACTTTGGAGTACATTCGATGAATAAAACAAATACATTTCTGGTTTGTACGTTACCGTATGATTTATCCAACTCAATGGGTTCATAAAAAACCTTCTAAGTGCGAGTCATACTCGCGCACTGAGGTTTCCGTACTTTGAAAGGATACTAAAGTAGTAGGTACTTACTTGTTTTGTTGATATGACTTTTGTAATAATGCTCTTTGAAAAGTTTGCAACTTAATACTGAATGCTTATTGAGTGCAATTTACAAACTTTTCAAAGAGCAACATAATGTACATAATTAAGTAGTAAATTTATGTAAGTTTGAGTCAATCTCAAGGCACTTCTGAAAAAAGTGCCTTGACATACAGATATACAACGTATATTGAAACTCCGAAATAATACTAAAGGAGGTGAATGCGCTCATGAAACTGAACACCTTTCCCCAAGGAATATAGGTCGAAATGTGAAAAATTTTGGACCTCCCATGCAAAATTGACGATCAGCTGATTAATTTACTATGGGAGGTAAACATTTTTTTCTTCATATTCCGACCTAGGTTCCTTGGGGAAAGTTGTTCAGTTTTATGAGCACATTCACTCAGTATTATTTCGGAGTTTCAATACACGTTGTATAAGTGACACTATAAGGGGGTTTGTTTTTGCAATGAGACGCGGAACTCTAAAAACTGGCAAATACGCGTCATGCGAATATGAAGAGAATGAAGGCTGTATTATCTCGGTGCGGTGTATTTCAACCAAATTCGACTGTACGCCTTTTTAAAGCTATTAATTTATTTTTTACTCTTTGTTGTATAGGCATTTCGAATTTTATTTCAGTTGCGCAAACTTACCTACTGAATAACGTGTCTGCTCTGGTCTACTTTGTGAACAACTCCAAGGATAAAAGTAAGCTTGCTTTCTGGAGACGGACAGTTAATACTTTTCATCCCGGAAAAGTTTATCTGAGAACAGCACCCCCCATAAGTGCTTTTATCATTCGTTCGATCGAGCTGAAACTTGGCACAGAAATAGCTTGCAACCTGATGACAGTCACAGGATACTTTACGTCCTCGTAAAATATTCTCCCGAGAATTGGCATCACTGGCTAGCGATGTAAAAATTCTTTTTAAAACCGACTTCAAACGCCACTACAAAGTATATCAAGTACGCCTATAAAATTTGAAGAGTTCCCTCGATTTCTCCAAGATCCCACCATCAGATCTTAACTTGATCACCATGGGACTACCTGGGAAGTATACCCTTTCAAACAAAAAAAGAATTTTCCAAATCGGTCCAGGCGTCTTCGAGTAATCGCAGAACATACATAAAAAACAAAAAAAAAGATTCCGACGTATTGAGAACTTCCTCCTTTTTTGAAACCGGTTAAATAATCTAAATCTATATATATAAAATTCAAAGTTCTGACTGACTGACTGACTGAGATATCAACGCACAACCTAAACTACTGAAGTTAGAAACTTGAAATTTTTACAGTTGGTTCCTTTTATGACGTAGGCGCACACTAAGAAAGGATTATTGGAAATTCAACCCCTAAGGGGTTTAAATAGGGGATGGAAGTTTATATGAAACTCCGTCATTTTTCAAGCTGTTTCCATCAAAGTTGGTATTTGAGCTTTCAGTTAAAAATAAAAAAGTACGTGTGTAACAGTTTTTGAAAATTCCACCCCAAAATCTAGGTAATTCCACGCGGACGAAGTCGCGGGGGCAAAAGCTAGTAATAATATAAAAATATTACAGTTTTACCGTAAACAATAGGGACAGAATGTAAACAAAGTTGCATGTCGTAAAATATTTAACATGGCTATCGCATATCGGATCTGCTGAATAAACAATGTTTGCGCGCTAGTGATGGGTATATCAGGAACAAAGTAAAGAAATAAAGTGCACGCGCGCTCGCCGATCGTGCATATGGAGCCTGATCGACGCTCTGCACTTACTGAAGACAATATTATAATCACCATATTAATCCTACTAATATTATAAATGCGAGAGTTTAGATGTATGGATGCATGTTTGTTACTCAATCAATGATTAGGGGGTATGGGTTGAATCTACACTGCCATACTTGTTCCAAGTAAGCCCGCTACCATTTTAGACTCCATCGTCACTTACCATCAGGTGAGTGACGTGTGACGAGGTGTGAGTGAGTGACTATCTTGTCGACGAATAAAAAAACGTAACAGGGACTCTATGCATATCGTTTCATGTAGTCGGTCTAAGTAATGGAGGTCTACCGATTCAGCGGTTTCCGGCGTAGACCGCCACTCCAGCATCCTCAACCTAGTGACCTTAACGTGGTCGTTGAGGTCAGTTCTTCGAACGATGTGCCCCACCCATTTCCACGTCAACTTCACGACTCGCTGAGCTATGTCAGTGAATTGAAAAACAAGAAAAAAGTGTAAAAAATTGTAACCTGAATACAGAAAATTGGATATAAGTTATATCCAATTTCCTGTAGTTCAATAATAATATCATACTAGCTGATGCTCGTGACTTCGTTCGCGTGGAATTAGTTTTCAAGATCCCGCGGGAACTATAATTTTTTTCGGGATAAATGTTCGGGCCTGTGTTTAAATTCAAGGTACAATCTATGTTTATTTTAAATTTCAGCCAAATCGGTCTAGTAGTTTTTGAGTTTATTCATTATAAACATACACACAAAAATACAAATCTTTCCTCTTTATAATAGTAGAGTATATAACATTGTTACGTCATAGTGATTTTATTCATATACATATAAAATGTAGCCTACGTCACCCGGATACTTTAATAACGAATTGATTGACACCTCATTCCAAAAAATCAGCTCAGTATAATAGTTTAGCGAGTTCCAATCTACGGTTCCAATTTACTCGTAGGAACATCAAACCTACCCAAGTAGCACAGATAGCTGTATAAATACTCACTTTTAGACCTATTTGAAGCTCTATGCGTATTAAGACTCTTTTAAGAGTACACTGGTGATCCTACAGCTGCATAATGACTGTCAGTGATATTTAAACAGCTTAGGCTGAATAAGAGCTGTTTAGTGGATAAAATTACGCCAAATGCTGTATAAGAGGTATTTGTGAACTCTTATTACACTGACTTATTAAGGGGGCACGTGTGAACTATTATGAAGTTAATAGCTATATAATGGATGATATGTGACCCACATTACAGCTTAACATGAATCCACCATTTTATTGTATAACCTCATAACCTATATAAATATACTGATTCATTTTTCAACTTTTATGATGTTTTGTGTATGAATTAGGAATGGATTGCATTAGTTTTTACTTCTCGATATCATAATAACAACTTTTTATCTTATAATTCTTTTCAAAGCACTAAAAATTGTTTATTCAAGTTTTCATCACGGCTTATTTATATCACGAAACTAATTAAAAACCGAATATTTTCGTGGCGCACTAAAATTTTCTTAGGTAATATATATGTATAATGTCAGTAAAATTACATTCCCAATCATTTTTCTTTTATAAATATGAAAACAACAATGCACTTAACTTTGAATATATAACCACACGTATTCAATCAAATTCAATTCACTCCACGAAGTATATTAATTTGCTAGATTTGTATTATCTATGGTTTGCTACTTCACTTTTACGTCACGTGACATATTTGCTGAGTAAAGAGTAACTTGTAATCTTTTACTCAACTTAAGGCTGTATAATTTGTGCCCATTTAAGAGGTATAAGAGCTGTATACGGCCGTATACAGCCCTTATGCAGCTTTTTTATACAGCTTTAAGCGTGACGGGAATTAGTTATTCAGCTGCTAAGCAGCCTTCGTGTGCTACTTGGGTAGGTTCTGTATACTATGTTGAGTTTGCAAACGGGACGGGTCCGCGTAAACTGCAAACCGTTTATACATCACAAAAACTATTTATTATATAATTTATATATAATATAACATTAGGTAATTCATTTTTTTTTTTTTTTTTATTTTAATATCTTAAATTTTAGGGGACTTTCGTCCGACACGGACACGCCAGCCCTATCGTAACCTAACTTATAATTATTCTAGTGGAATGTAACAGAAACAACTAAAACCAAATTCACCGCTTGTGCAGATATATCTCAACAACCGACTTAAAGCCTTCTGTTGCGGGCAGACAAAGAAGATTCGTAAAAGCACCTACGTCATATTTATTGATGTTATATGTCTGCACAAGCGCTTCCCTCTGTACGCTGTATCTGCTACACTCCACTAGTACGTGCTGGACATCATCCATCGTACCGCAAATATCGCAGATGATAATGTACTTATAATAAATAAAGCCTCAATAGCCTAACAGTTAAAGGTGCGAACTGAAAACTGAAAGGTCACAGGTTCGAACCCCACCCGTTGCACTATTGTCGTACCCACTCCTAGCACAAGCTTTTCGCTTATTTGGAGGATATAGGAGGATATTAGTCAACTTCAGCTTGGCTAATAAATATACTTTAAAAAACAAAAATGTTCTTATCAATCCAATTTACTATTGAAAATTAATTCTCCAGCAACACGGTAAGTAATTCTGATTTGTAGAAGTCGTGTTAAGAAACCATTCGGGCTTAAATAAATTAAAGAGCCATCGACGCTTCTAAATTCAAAGCTCTCGAATGTCACCACAATAAACGTAGGGCTTTATTTACTGCCCCATTTAATCGTTTGGAAAATAACTTGCAGCTGTTATTTACGACACAGGAGTAATTCCGTACACGTGCACTTAATATACAGACTACGTCATTATTTATCGTTATTATTATTTCCTCCCATATAATTAATTCATGTTGTGAAGAATGTGCCGCAAATTTTGCGCGAAACTGCTATTAAGTAAATACTGAAGACAAAGCTATAGTTCCCCTCTCCCTCCAGTTACACGGACTCAAAGATGTTTTGTATTAAAATGTTCGAATTTGTAAACTTTTCTGAAATTACTTACATAATTTATTCACAGAAGTCTGACAAATCGTAGACGCCAATATTGTAATGTATTTATAATATTAAGTAGGTAGTTCTAAAAGGAATGTCAATGAGAAACATGTCAAGAACAATAAATCAGTCTTGAGTTCAACGCCATCCGAGTTTTACTTAAATATTTCAAGTGGCGCAGTCGGTAGGATTCTTACTTTTCTAGAATTTCTATTCTTTTCTAAATTTCAATGTTTTTGTTTAGGTAATCTTTATATTTTAAGCTATTGCATAGCTTCTATCGCGGGCCAGCGTGGAGACCGAATCCAGAAATTCCGTAACGAAAATAACCTGACACGGGACTCCTCTACAGTGAGTCGCTAGATGGCGCATCTTTTATTTAGCGGCTCACCGCTAGATGGCGTTGACAAAAAATGCTATGCAATAGCTTTACCGCGGCAGTCCCCGAGTGCCACACGTCTTTTCTTTTAATATTGTTGTTGTTAGTTTTTAGTATTAATGTTTGAATGAGCATTACTCAATCAAATTTATTTTGTACACATAGAGATCTAGTCCTAGACGTCCTAGAGCAAGGTCTCTGAAAAGCTTCATTCAATAGACATTCATAAAAACGCTATTTTCTTCTTTTGATTACTTGACAGTGATATCTCTATCCGAATCATAAATATGAAACGTGATTCACCGTGAATTGTATCTGACATGAAATGGTAATACCTTTATGGCTAAATGAATTCCAACATTCTGTGAGTTAAAAGTTTTATTGAAGCAACTTCATGAAAAGATTTTCTATTTCGAGATTGCCATGAATATACATAACTGTCAAAAGTTTCTTCTAAAGAAACTTTTACACATTGGCCCAAACGTATTTGGCTAGTACACTCGGCGAACTGTATATGGCGTATAAATTGCCATTTGCCATGTTTGGCCTAGCACTGGTTGTTACCACCTTTTCGAAAAATAGAATTAAGGGATCTCGGTATAATTAGGTAACAGCGTTTAAGTATAACAAGCTGTAATACATCGAGCTAATATATAAGTACTGCCATTTCCTTTAAATGTAAACATGTAGGTATTCCTTTTCCACATTAGTTCAGAAGCAAACCAATCAAAATTCCACTGCATTGAGAACATAAATCTATCACAACTAGGTTATTTTTTTTAATCCAAATCAAACTTAAACACAGCGTACATTAACCTACTTAATATTGTATGGATGGATGGATACTCAATCACGCGTGGTAATAATATAAATGAGCTTTCAACAAAAATATTCTATACACCAGTAAAACGATAGCTCGATCCGCTTAAGATTTTCCCTAAAGAATTACAAAGAAAGCAGTCATTTTGAAGACGAATTTTCGAGAATCTCGACGGCTGGTTTAATTAGTCGGCGTAATGAATGTGACTCACGTACGGTGTAAACGCGGCCCATTACCTGCGTAATTCACGCAACGATAACAAAGGCGCCGGTGAAATTGCTCGTCGACTTCTGCGACTGAAATGGAAATGCCGCGAGGTTCCTTATCGTTTAAGACACAGACAGCTAGTATTTACTTGCAGTTTTTTGTATTTTAACCCCCGACTCAAAAAGAGTGGTGTTGTAAGTGACGTGTATCTGTAGATCTGTGTGCCTGATTGTCTGTGTGTGTGATTTCGATGCGTTTTTTTGCTGTTTTTAAAAGCTGACGTTTTCGAGATGGATCTTAGCTATAATTATCAAGATTTGTTAGGCGTTTGAAGATCATCAGCTCATTTCCTACTTGAGACAGGGGTCTTACCAACTTTCACAGGTCCAATTGATTAGAAATTTGGTGTACCTGTTGCTGTTTCGGTGGTATTTCCAAGAAATGGTCACCTTGAGCTGTTGCTGCAGCATCAAGAAGTCTGCGAGATACCCAACCCCTCAGCAACTGACGGCAGACATAGCGTTCTTGGGCTTATTAGAATGGTCTCAACGAGTAGATGTTACATAGATGATGAAAAAGACCCCATGGTAGAGGGTTCTCAGAAAGAGGCCTTATTAAGAGATCTCAAAAACTTCCACAGATCCTATTGATTTGAAATTTACAGTCGGGGGTGTTTTAAATTTGTAATTTACACTTGTAACTCGTAGCACTAAATAAGAAGTTATATTAAAAATAAACCGAAGTGGTGATACATGCATAAAGTTACAATTTAATTATTTTTCGATTTTCAGCTATTCTTTTGGAGATCCCCTATTTTTTTTTTTGTTTTTAAACCACCCCTGTTTCAAGCAGAACAAAACAAAAAAAAAATTCAAATCAGTCTACCCGTTTTTGAGCTTTAGCCAGACTAAGGAACGGCAATTCATTTTTATACAAAAGATTTATTTTTTCTCTATTGCGATACCCTTAGTTCCTCCAATGAACATCATCTGTTTAATCGTTTATACACACGGGTATAATAATATTATGAAAGCTTTTAGCTTAAAGGTTTTGCTTACAACAGTTATAAAAGATAAAGGACCACGTTTCAGGGTCTATTGTTTGATAATGCATCGTCATTCCTTTGGCGCGAGGTCATTAAGTTCTAAAGTCCAGGGCGGAGCCTTTCCATTTGCGTACTATTAATTTGTCTGAGCGTTCTATTGTTTTAATGGACTTTCTTCGCCTAGAAATGACTGTGTTTGTTTACAAACGTATGCCATTTATTAATATTGTCTCTGGTATGTACTTCTATTTTTGCACTGCAAATACATTTTACAATAATGTACATATTAAGTAATTTCAAAAATGTACCTAATTGCGATGTATGATTTTTGTATAACAAAAAAATATCAAATACAAATAATACCTAATTTCTCGTATAATCCCTACTAAGTGATACCAAATTCGATACCAGTTTTGCTCGTTATCATGTCAGATAGAGCCAATGGAGTTTGTAGAGTGAAATGTATTGCAAACCCCGACAACAAAATGAGGATTTTGTAGTGGGGGAACTTTTCTGTTGCCATAGGTAATTCACACCACATCACACTATCACACTAATATTGATAATATTTAAGGTGAAAGTTTGTGTGTGGTAGTTACTCTTTCACGCAAAAATTACTGAACAGATTTGACTGAAATTTGGAATAGAGATAGATTATATCTTGAATTAAGGCATGGGCTATATTTTATTCCTGAATATTAACGAGTTCCCGCGGGAAACGAAAAACCTTAATTCACGCGGACATGATTGAGGTAAAAATAAATGAAACTAAAACATGCATCGTTTGTTTTAGGTTAAGTATACGGTACTTGTTTCAAAATTATAAATATCCAGCACAATTTCTTTGGACACTGCATTGATCGATGTGCAACCATGTAGGTGCCTGTTAGCGCAGGTGTTGTTAATTGTTTTTAGTGGCAGCCGCTAATTAACGAAGGGTCGGTTAGGCAGTTTAGAGCGAGCGGTAACTTCCCGACCGCCGACAATTTCCGTTCCAACGACGCCTCCGACCCATCTGCGTTTGCATAAAATATCTTATAGGTACGCCACATTATATCTACCTACACAAAGTTGAAAACTTTATTTTTAAACTTGAAAATAGTTGCCGCGGAGGTCCACCTGATGTTAAGTGATTACCGCCGCCCATGAAAATAGAGCACTTGTAGCACCAGAGGCACCACCAAACCGTTGCTGGCTTTTCAGGTATTTGTTGGTACGCCCCTTGAATAATTTTGTATTAATAGAAATAGAAATAGAAATAGAAATATTTTTTATTCAAATAAACTTTTACAAGCACTTTTGAATCGTCAATGAATCTACCACTGGTTCGGAATGCCTTTCCTGCCGAGAAGAGCCAGCAAGAAACTCGGCGGTTGCTCTTTTCAAAAAAATAAAAATTTACAATTGTTATTGAAACTATGCTATGTATTCAGTGCTTCCACGATGAATTTTCCTGAGTACAATACAAGTAAAAATAAATACAATACAAATACAAATAAAATACAATTCAAAACATGTTAACACAGGCAGGCAAAAGCAGACCCATTCCCGTTGGTGGCACCCGTTCACGAGCATGACGCATGATCCAGCCATTGCTTCGCTCAACCATATTTGAGGGAACGTAACAACCCGCACCACACGACACCACCACAGAAACTTTAAAGAGAGCATGACATACTTAGGCTACCCATGTTAAGGCATCGAATTGAATACTAATATTAAACTACTCATTTTAAGACATGACTGAGACAAATAAAGTGGAAACACCGTGGAACAGAATACAATAAAATCATGTTACACAGGATAGTTATTACTGTCTTATGAATCACTGGAGCGAATTATATCCACGCTTTTTTATCATTTACATAGTCTTCAATTGTATAATATGCTTTTTTCATGAGAGCAGATTTAATTGATTTCTTAAACTTGTGTAGAGGCAAGTCTAAGATTGACTGTGGAATTTTATTGTAAAACGTCACGCCCATTCTCACAAATGTCTTTTGGACCCTCTTGAGGCGCAGCCCAGGAAACATGAGCCTATTTGGATTTCTACTTGGTCTATCGGACAAATCACTCTTTTTTTTGTAACTCAAAATGTTTTGTCTGACAAACATTATGTTGTTATAAATATATTGCGAAGCTACTGTAAGAATGCCTATCTCTTTAAATCTTTCTCGAAGGGAATCCCGCGGCCTCAAATTATAGATTGCGCGGATTGCCCTCTTCTGCAAAACAAAAATTTTTCCAATATCGGCTGCCTTACCCCATAGTAAGATTCCGTATGACATAATACTATGGAAATATGCAAAATAAACAATTTTTGCAGTTTCTATGTCAGTCAACTGTCGAATCTTCCTAACAGCGTAAGCAGCAGAGCTAAGTTTGCCAGCAAGCGTTGCTATATGGGTGCCCCATTGTAGCTTTGAATCCAGGGTTAACCCCAAAAACACTGTGGAGTCCTCAGTTTTCAAAGGTTCATTATTTATTTTTAAATTTTTACTGACAGTTCTCGTGTTAGGTAATAAAAACTCAACACACTTTGTTTTTTTAGCATTTAAAAGGAGATTATTTGCCGTAAACCATTCAGAAACTTGAGATAATGCACTATTTACATCGTCAAAATTGTCTTTCATCCTATCGACTTTAAAAATTAAAGACGTATCATCAGCAAATAGTACAATATCGCAAGTATTTTGGACAAAATGTGGTAAATCATTTATGTAGACCAAAAACATGAATGGACCTAGAATAGAACCCTGGGGTACACCCATTACTGAGGCTGATCCGGATGATTTTACATCATTGACACATACTCTTTGGACTCGGTTGCTGAGATAAGACGCAATGAGACTAAGTGCAAAATCTTTAATGCCATAGTGGCTCAGTTTAAGCAAAAGAGTCTCGTGATCAACGCAGTCGAATGCCTTTGACAAATCACAGAAAATACCAATGGCATTCTGTGAGTTCTCCCACGCATCGAATATGTGTTGTAATAGCCTTGCGGCTGCATCGGTTGTTGATCGACCCTTTGTAAAACCATACTGCTCAGTGTGTAGGAGTTTATTTAAATTAAAGTGTAAAAGCAGTTGGTTGAGCATTATTTTTTCGAATATCTTGCTGAGAGTTGGCAAAATTGAAATTGGCCTGTAGTTATTCGGGTCACTTTTGCTGCCCGATTTAAAAAGCGGTATTAGCTTACTACATTTCATAAGATCTGGAAAAGATCCAGAATCTACTGATTTATTAAAAATTAAAGCAAGATACGGCGCAATAATATCAATTACATTATGAATTATTTTAACTGATATCCCCCATAGATCTGCTGTTTTCTTATTTTGTAAAGATTTAAATGTTTTGACTATGTCATATGGGGTAACGTGTTCAAACCTAAATAACTTATTGCACTCAGAGACATTGCTTCTTAGAAGACGATAGGCTTCTGCCGGCGAGGAATTTAGAGAACTGGTTGTGGTAATTGGAATATTTTTGAAAAAGTTCTCAAATGTATTTACAACTTCTATATCGGAGTTAATTACATGATTATCAATTTTAAGCTCCAATTTATTATTATTATGCACCTTATGTTTATTCGTTTCATCGCTAATGATGTCCCATGCTGTTTTAATTTTATTATCAGAATTGACAATTTTTTGTTTTATGTGAAGTGACTTTGCTTGTATGCATACATTTCTAAACAATTTAGAATAATTTCTTACATATTCAATAAACGCGGGGGAATAATTATATTGTTTTTCTGCATACAAGTCAAACAGCTTATTTCTACTTTTATAGATGCCTGCAGTTGCCCAGTCACTAAACTTAAGATCTTTAGACAGTCTTTTCTCTATCACCTTAAAGATAGAGTTATATTGTGAGCTTAACAAATCAAAAAACTCTGTATAAATTACATCCGGATCATCCTGTGCAAGGTCAAGCGTCGGCAATATAGCTGAGATGTTTTGTTTGAAATGCTTTACTTTTTTAGTGGTAACTGGCCTGTATTTTATTACTTTTGTTATGTTCTGTTCACTGCTTGGAATAGATATCATTTGACCGCAATGATCAGATCTGAGATAAGTGATAATAGATTTTTCAATAATGTTACAATCACAAAAAATGTTGTCAATACAGGTAGCTGAGTTTGCAGTTACTCTCGTAGGTTCATCAAAAATATTCTCTAAATTAAAGCTTTTAAATAAGTTAAGTAGCCTACCAGTAAAAGGAGTGTGAAGCAAAATATCAATATTAAAGTCTCCACAGACCACTATTTTTTTTGATGACCTACATTTATTATTATTTTTTTTAATAGCATCATCAGCTACCCATCAATGGCTTATTAGTCTTATTACTGATTATTTTTAGCTTTTATCAGGCTTCTTATTTCTTTCTTCGACAACAGTTGCTAAGTTGCCAAGCTCCTCCTAAGAAGTGACACATTTAATGCAAAATTCTCTTCCAACACACAAAAAGGGACTTCCACACCTCGGTCTTGTGCCGCTAAACGCAATGGTTCCTATCATGATTCGTTATAAAGTAGAACTACCCACCTAATGTGGGGTCTGCTAAAACCTTGCTTCCAGAGGGAGGTCGCCCTTGTACGTACTTTCGCATTTTTTATTTTATCAAGCACTTCCTAAAAAATACCTGGAGGCTCTTAGGCTATAAATTCTTATAGTTACACATCAAATATGGATGTCTACGTATCTCACAGTTATCGATAACAGCTACCTCGTTCACTTCGCTCGCAATTAGTACGACAAACATTTTTCAATTGAATCCAATTTCACATATTCATTTTAAAGATACGGGCATATCCATTGCAAGCTCGGAGTAAAATGAAATAGACGCTCCAAAGAAACAAAGAGTGTGATATACGATTGCAGTTTGGAAACTATTTCCATAATAACATGATGTATCGCTGCTCCTAGGGATTTGCATACTATTTACTGCAGGTAACTATATGGTAGCTTGAGTTTCTGTATAAGTATTTAAATCTCACAGGCATCCTTGTATTAACGAGAAAGCACTTAATCCTTCATCAGAAAATTCTCGAAAACAAGATAAGGAAAATAAAATAGATGAAAGAAAACTTATCTTGAAATAATGAACTGCTTACATGCATATTTAAAGATTATGCTCCACTCTAACTACTATCACAATTTGATGAGTATAACTAAATAACTATGGCAAAGCCAAAAAGGAACGGTTATGACTTTAGCAGTCTATGTATGTATGTTAGTATAAAATGAATGATTTGATGAACAAAATCAATATGACGGATTTCGGCATACGGGTTACAATTTTTACACTTTTTCTTATTTTCCCATACTTTAGGCCTTATATTATAAATGCTAAATTTATAGCTATTATATAGTGTAACTTTAATTGCAATAGATAAAGTGAGCATTACACGCAAGTCGCGCATATTTAAGTGGTAGTTTATCTACATTAGCTTTTCGTGCGCCGTACAAAACCGATACAGTAATTACAGGGTAATTCATGGAATGATCCCGATAATGGAATATAGGAATAAATGTAAGGAACACTTAGAGAAAAGCTTTCATTTTGAGCTATTTGCCCTGAAAGACGCAGACTTTAGGGCTTCTATTGGTCAGAAAAGTGTTTTCATACCATTACTAAATAGGTATCGAAGCAAGTAATCGTTCTTTGAAAATTAATAGCGGTTTAGTGCAACCCCACAAAATTAATAGATACTATAAATATCTAAATCAAATAAAGAGTAGGTAAGGGGGAAGATAAAAGTCAGAATTTTTGTGAATTTCGGATGTCATTTTTTTTTTAAAGAATATCAGCCAAGCTGAACTTGACTTATATCCCCTCCTCTCCCCTCCAAATAAGCGAAAAGCTTGTGTTAGGTATAGGTTTGACAATAATGCCACGGGTGGGGCTCGAACCTTTCAGTTTTCAGTCCGCATCTCGCCATAAAATTAATTTTTAGGTAAAAACTAGAAAAAGAGAACACTGTCTACGGAAAATTAATTGTGAAAAATATGGAACTTTTAATTAAAAAAAAGTTTAGCTTACTAAAAGAGCATTCTTAAGACATATTTTGTTTTTCATTTTCTCCAAACTATCTAATTGTGACTATGATCTATCTTCCCTCTTATCCTTCAAATGTCTGAGTCAATATTGCCATAGACAGACTTATGGTCTAGCCGCAAACGTACTAAAAAGCTTTCATTTTAAGATGTTTGGCTATAGTTGAGAATAAAGGCTATTGTAGTTTCTCATTTAGCGTCTATTGTTATTTTTGCGCTGTCATACTTCTGTTTCAACCATTAAGGTCAAAATTCAGGGCAGCACCTTCCTATTTGCTTTATACAAATATCGTTAAAGTGCCCCATTGTTTTAATAACAATTGAAATAACTAACGTCGTAGTTCCTAGGTTTTATTATAACTCCCCATTCGTTAAAGTAAAAATATTCGCCTGCTGTATACGAAAGCTTCCAAATAGAATTAAGAGACACAATATTACAGCACTCATACCCGTTTTCACCAACCATACTTAAATAATTCCCTAAGTAGACTCTACGTAGATAGCCCCTAAATACAATCCCTTACCCATTGTCATTTCCACCTTTAGATGCTCCCTCAAGGTCTGTGGAAACAAAATTGATAGAAAATGTCATCGAACTTAACTTACGTAGCCCGTAAGAGTTAAAAAACCTTGGTGAAAATGGGCATTAATCATTTTGGAAGCCTATTTTTTCTAAACTGTCTTCAACTGTATTTGGCAGAAACTCCATCATTGCATCATCGTGCGCACTACTAACACAAGTTTTACGCCTAATTTTGAGGGGAAAGGGTAATATTGATCATGTCAACATACAAAAATACAATATTATGTAACATGACAAATTTTATTCTAAAAAAAACTTATTGATTAGAAAAATAAAGCCTTAATGTAGAGTAGAGCAATTCTAAAAGTTTAACAATGCTCTTGCATATTATACCTGATATTGGATCCATTTAATAAACAACCTGCCAGCTTTATTGATAACAGGTGCAAAAAAAAAAGGCGAGCGCACCAGTAGCGGCGTTGAGTGTAAAATGCAGCGATCTCCGCTCCACTGAGCAACAGTCGATGAGGAGATTTTTATTGGTCTTTATTCTAAAGCAGAAACGGAAGGACGTTATATTGTTAGCAGATTGAGAAATGCAGATTTTCTGTTCAGTGAATCTGTTCAGATCGATACTTTAATCTGTTAGACACTTCTTCTTTTGTCAACAAGCGTACACTTGATCTTATAAGATTTCTTGTGTCAGTACCTATAAGTCATGTGATCTTGAATGAGTTCATCTTCATAAGTTTCATCTTCTAGCGATCTATACCCGTTACTCTGATTTTTCTACGGATCACCTTTTTGAATATTAGCGTCAGCAGACCAAAGCTCATAAGTCACAAAAACTCGTATTTTTTTTATTATACCAATATTCATTTTTTAAATACACTGTCTGACTAAAGCCATAAGTCAAAGCCATCAAAGCCGTCAAAGTCGCTTGAAAGTTAAAATTGAAGTGAACGGCTTCGACTTATGTGCTTTAATTCAGACGGTGTATTAAAATAAATGAATATTACTGGTTAAATAAAAAAATATGAATTTTTGTGGCTTATGTGCTTTAGTCAACCGACTCCAGTTTGATCCCGCAGGTATATTCAAGCATACTTCTTTCTTAAATTCCTAAATTCAATGACGTTGGCAAAATAATAACACATTGCGAGACCCAAGTACTTAATTCTAGACTTGTAATTTTCAAATTAAAAGTAGTTGTAAATATGCTTCAATTGAAATTAATGTTAGTAAATGGTAATAGAACAAAGCACAGTAGCTTGTAATTGCAGTCTGGAAATAGTGGAAATCTATTTACATAATAACACTTGATGTTTCTACAAGGGTTCGGCATGCGATTGTGTTCCGATACGTAAGTGCTTTTAGTGTGGTATGGTTTAATAACGGTACCTAATAGAGAATGTAATGTATATGTGATGTTATGCTAACAGAAAAGTAGATCTAAAGTCGACGGACAAAATAGAAAAAAGCATTTTTTTTTATTCGATGACAAGATAGCCCTTGACTGCGATTTCACCTGATGGTAAGTGACGATGCAGTCTAAGATGGTAGCAGGCTAACTTGGAAGGGTTATAGCAGCAGTGTATATTCAACCCATACTACTAATCGGTTTCTACACGCCATCGTGCCGGAACGCTAAATCGCTTGGCGGCACGTTTTTGACGGGAGGGTGGTAACTAGCCACGGCCCACCAGCCCAGACCAGAGACAATTCAGAAATAATAAATTCCCAAATTGAACCCGCCGGGAATTGAACCCGAGACCTCCCAGTTATAAGACCACAGTGCTCACCACTGCGCCAGGGAGGTCGTCAAAATAACACATTTTTTCCCATACCCACCTAATCCGAAACCTAGAATAGACTTCCTAAATTAAATCAAAATACTCCTAAATCCAAAAACTTTTATATCGCATTTTGAAAACAATTATTGCAGGTTCTAATCCCTATTATTATTACCACAAATATTGAACAAAAATAATTAAAAAAAATATATCAAACCAAAGATAACATTAACAAGTTGATAATACATAGTATAATCCGTTGGACCTTTTGGACCTTTGTGTTTATGAGGTATGGTAAGCAAGGTCTAACCAGACTAAGGGCTAACTATGCTTATGTGAGGTCTAGAATTTAGACCTCACACAACACTCACAACACAACACATCACTTCATCTAGACTCTAGATGAAGTGGTGTTGCAAATCTGTTTTGCAGAAGAAATGCGAATATTTTTTCTGAATTTTTTCCACAAAATAATAGGACACCTTGTCGCCTCCCAAAATTAAATTAAGTAGATGTCAACACATAAATTTTCGCGAGATTTAATTACACGGACTAACTGAAGAAGTTTATGGCGGTTATATGTCACAGGGTCGGAAAAAACTGCCCTTAAGTGGCCTTCTTAGGAACTGTTGAATAACAAGTATACCTACAGATATCAAAACTTACGTGGCAGATATTTGTGCAAAGAAGTTTGAAGGCGTTGCTAAAAGAAAATTACTTTTCAAGAAAATCCGTAAACAATTTTTTTCTTAACCGATTTTTCTGAACTTGATGAAAGACTTAAAGATAGTTTATACTTTGTGTACATAGTGTAGATGGACTTAGAATACGTCTTTTAAAAATAAAATCATAGTTCCCACAGGATTTTTAAATATAAACGGATGAAGTTGCGGGCATCGGTTTGTGGTAAAGTAGAAATATCCATAACCTTCCAATATGTACCCCAGTTAACCAAAACTTAAGTACTGTGATAGTTTTCTATAAAAAAATAAAACCAAATTCTTTTGTAATTTATATTACAATCCATCGAAGTTTTCAACTAGGTAGAGAGATCATCCCAAAACTAAACTACTCCGAAAAAATAATTCATATTGTGGAGTCGAGCGTTCATGATTAAAATAAAAAGCTAGAACAAATCGCTACGGTTTGCAATCTTACCGTAAGGTGCGAAAAACAAAGCTTTACTATTATTCCGGTTCTGTTTATGGTTCTGATGGTAAAGTGAAAACTCAAGAAAAATAACACCTACTACCTAAAATCTATAAATTACTAGCTGATGCCCGCGACTTCGTCTGCGTGAATTTAGTTTTTTAAAATCCCGCGGGAACTCTTTGATTTTCCGGGATAAAATGTAACCTATGTTTTAATCCAAGGTATAATCTATCTCCATTTTAAATTTCAGCCAAATCGCTTCAGTAGTTTTTGCGTGAAAGAGTAACAAACATACACACACACACACATACAAACTTTCGGCTTTATAATATTAGTGTGATTATCAATGCTACTGTTAAAAGTGCGAAAGTATGTTTTTAACTGTTTTGTCGTCTGTTACCTTTTCACAACCTAACTGGTGAACCCATTTCAATTAAAAGTTTAGATATTAGTTGCATTCTGGAAATGGACTTTTTTGTTGGCGTTCTCCTTGAAAATATTAACACCAAATAAAAAAATATATTTATTTTTATTTTTTATGTACATATATAAGGAATTACAAGTCAAACACATATATATCAACACAAAAAACGCTGAAACCCTACCTAAAGCCGTCTCCAACCGCCCCTATAACGGCCCCTGTCCTCACATCTAACCTATTTAACCACAACACGTCAGACAAACCACCATCTGAACGTGAGGGTAACTATCAAACATATCTAACTACTATTTAATTAATTACTCTCATCTAAACCTACGGGTAATATATATTCGATTAGGGCGTGATTGCTATCACCACCCGTCAATCAAATACAACGACCTAGACGCGGGAGCATCCAATAGCCGTACGAGTCTCTGGAAGAGACTGAATTAATATCGTCCAAAGCGCTGTATTTATACTAACGGCGCGCGGCGCCAGATGGACGCTACGACGTCAACAAAGTCAAACTACCTACTACTAATTTTTATAAAACCACCTTCAATTCCTACATTAATCTTTACTATTTCAATATATCGCTAACACGGCCATCCTACATAGTGACCGCCCCGGGCACCCCACGAGTCTCATCAATCATTCTACACTCATCGGAATATTACATCATGTGACCTTGAAGCTCAATGAACATGACCATACCATCCAAGGGAACTAGCCACTTGCACTTTTTAACATTTCACCTCCTTAACTGCACCAAGTTGGTGAAGAATGTCCATCATGCGACCCCGGAACTCATTCAACATGACCATCCCACCTAAGGGAACTAGCCAAACTTAGGAGACAGATGTGTCATATTGAAAACTACTTGCACTTAAAGAACATTTAGCTCACTTAAGTGTTCGTTCTCAAGCTCGGGCGCTCGCAATCCAATGTGACGTTCTTCATTCAAATTCATTTATTCATTACTTAAACTGTGCAACACAAAATGTCAATGTCCATGATGCAATATTCTTCATCAACCCTCTTTATTATCACTGCTCGGTCTAACCTGACTTTATCTAATGATCCAAATAAGCAATTTCTCACGTTTTAATTTGACTGATTTTAAACTGACAAAAACTTAATGTGGGCAATAATAACTGAACTGTGAACGTGTTCATACCACTTCTGATATCAACACACAAAAAACACTGAAACCCTACCTAAAGCCGTCTCCAACCGCCCCTATAACGGCCCCTGTCCTCACATCTAACCTATTTAACCACAACACGTCAGACAAACCACCATCTGAACGTGAGGGTAACTATCAAACATATCTAACTACTATTTAATTAATTACTCTCATCTAAACCTACGGGTAATATATATTCGATTAGGGCGTGATTGCTATCACCACCCGTCAATCAAATACAACGACCTAGACGCGGGAGCATCCAATAGCCGTATGAGTCTCTGGAAGAGACTGAATTAATATCGTCCAAAGCGCTGTATTTATACTAACGGCGCGCGGCGCCAGATGGACGCTACGACGTCAACAAAGTCAAACTACCTACTACTAATTTTTATAAAACCACCTTCAATTCCTACATTAATCTTTACTATTTCAATATATCGCTAACATATATTAGAAGAAGTAGACATAGGTGAAGCTTATCTAAGGTGAAATGAGTGTAAGGTGAGAGGAGTGGTATAGGTCAAAAATGTACATCACTACAGGTCATATATTATAACACCTACCATATAATATAAATAAATAACAAACTACATAAACACGAAGATACACAAATACGTGAATAATATGATACATACCTACATAAATATATATATAACTAAGCAATACATAAAGATGCACGGGTAACGAAAAGAAAAGTTGTGAAAACGAGTTTCAATATTATATTAGTTCTATCGTAACCATATCAGGGGCGGCTCTCTCGAACAGAGACTGTGTGTTCAACTCGAGAACCCTTGAACTCCCGGAAAATAAACTGAGCAAATATGAACAGCCGTTTAAAGAGGAAAAAAATATTACGAGCGCAAATTCAAACAAAAATGTTCCTACAAAAAAATTACGACTACCCAACGTCGACATAAAATTGAATACAGAAGTTAAATAAACAACAGAAGGGGTAAGAATTCTTCATTTAAGCTTTTACAAAATTCCTTTGGTAAGTGCAGTAGTTTTACAATTTAGGAATTAGATGTAGAATAAGAAATGATGATGAGAATAGGTTATAGTTTTCTAGGTAGGTAAGAGCGTGCGTGTGTAACCGACAGCGCCACTTGTTTGCAAATTCGAAACAAATGTCAGTTATGCACGAAGCTGCATTTCATTGACACATATTAACAATACATTGATCATTAATTCAATGTATTGTGCAGATAATATTTCAGTAACTTAATAGTTAATCTGAAACGAATAATAAGGAAAAATCAGCAATCATTGATAACGGTTTTTCATTGTAAAACAGTTCGTTAATTCTGCGTCCCTCCATATTGCGCTCACGTACGCCAACTGAATTAGATTTCGTCGAGTCAATTTCATAAGATCGCAAACGAAGCGTCGCTACCCAACATAGTGCTATTTGCCACGCATGGCATCTCACGAGTTTATTAGCGACCCGAGCATGCACTGCATTCCGATCGACGTTGTGCTGAAACTTTGTTGAACCTTTGGTACAGACTACAGACCAAAACTGATAGTTACACAAAACGCCGCTACAAGTACAACCCTAGCTATCATGGTCCAAAATCCCAGGCCCACCAGACGTTACTCATTTTATAATTAATTGAATATGTTCGATTGAGTAGTACTCCTATGTAGTACTTTGAAGATGTACATACTTGCTAACTTAGGCAGGCGGTCAGTTTACATATATTAGGTGCTAAAGGTACGTAAAAGTAATGTAAGTAAAAAATATATGATACAAAAATATAACTCCCGGAAATAACCTACTAAGGCTGCTTGTCCATTGAAGCGGAGTGGAGCGGAGCGGAGATGTGTCCCGTGGACCAATGATATTATTGAGAAATAACGTGATAAAGTTATTGCGTCATCTATCAATGACCCGATCGGTCTGCGAAGCACATATCCGCTCCGCTCTGCTTCAATGCATATAGGCAGCCTTAAATCGTTGATAAAATAAGCGTTAACTAAAATTTGTGTTTTATAAGCTATTAATTGTTCTATTGGATACATTGAACTGTAGAACTTAATAATTATGTGGTGTGCATACATAAATTATTACTTATTGTAATATTATTATTATGCAGGTGATAAAATCAGCAACTAGGTACTCAATATCAGTTTCACGTGCAATAAATTGCTGCAATCTATTTCCATGTTAAATATATCCACCAAATTGTAAGAATTAATAATATGATATTTAACACAACAATTGAGTGCGTTAATAATTGATTGTGTTTTTAAATCATTGAAGAAGTTTAGTCGAGATGTCAGGAAGATTAATAGTGAGAATTCCGGAATTGTTTGCATGTATGTTGGAATAAACTCAGCGCCTATAGTCATCTTATTTGTTAATACTCCGATTAATTATATGCGCGGAAAACACTCGTGGAGAGTACGAATGTTTTTACACATGTGAGAAATACTGTGTAAAAACTCTGTAGGTATACTCATACTCATTTGGAAATATCATCCTCGTGGGTTCACAGTGAGTATCAGAGGTTTGTGGGTTCCTTTATTCGGAATGTTAAGTATCGGCATTATATACGAGATTGTAGTCAAAAATCTGTCACATAAATAAAGTTGAAGACAGCAATGACATAGTAGAAATTTTATGTTCTTCTAGAAATGTGTAAGTGTATGAATTACTTACGTATGCACATCTGGAAAGAGCAACACTTCACGTTTTATTAAAATGTATAACTTTGGAATGAACTCAGTTTCTGTAATATAATATTACTAACCGTATTTTTAAGTTTAGTATAGTATTTTCGTTGCTGTGGAAATCTATAAACATCGCAGTAAGTTAGTTAGACTACGTACAACACAAGCAATAAAGGAATAGTGAGCGAAAGTAATAAAACAACGAGTAACAAAACAATAAAACGTTCAGAGTATCAGTTAGAATCGTTATTGTCAGACACATTCAAACTTCTCATCAATGTAAGGAAAGAACATTAAATTGGGTGTATAGGTACCCGTTTTTATTTTCTCGCAACAATTTCGGAGCCCTCACAAAAAGAGTGCCATCATCCAATTTTGCAATCAATCTGGCACAAGAATTGCGTCTTCTGAGATCACCCGCCTATTTTGCCGTTGCCATAAACCGATCATCTAATCCGGTTTATTGATTTGGGCTTCGACCGCAGCTTGAGTTAATAGTTTGTTCGAGCCACGTTGGTTTTCATACAGAACGGTCAAACATATTTTGCTGTGATAGTTTTCGATGGCTGACTGAAGTCACGAACCGGGTGATGAGCCATGGACTAGCCATTCAAGTATGGCTTACCACCTTTTTTTTTTAAATAAAAATTGGAGTTGTACATCGTGCATCGTGTTCGCTACGTCACTGAATAGCTTTGCTGAATAGTGAAAAATATGTACTGTGTACATATTATTATATAATAGGAAATATGCGTTTTTTTATTTTTATTCGATGACAAGATAGCCCTTGACTGCGATCTTGCCTGATGGTAAGTGACGATGCAGTCTAAGATGGTCGCGGCCCTCGCGGGCTAACTTGGAAGGGGTATAGCAGTAAATTCAACCCATACCCCTTATCGGTTTCTACACGCCATCGTGCCGAAACGCTAAATCGCTTGGCGGCACGTCTTTGACGGTAGGGTGGTAACTAGCCACGGCCAAAGCCTCCCACCAGACAAGCGTTTGGTTTGAATTAGGTTAAAGTTTATTTGAATCTTTATCAATACGATTTTTTTAATAAAGAATATCAGGGAAGCTGAACTTGATTGATGTTCTCCTCTCCCCGCCAAATAAGTGAAAACTTGTGTTACGATAATAGTGTAACGGGTGGGGATTGAACCTGCAACCTTTAAGTTTTCAATTCGCACCTGTAACCATTGAGCTATTTAGGTACTATTTCAAATGGTAAACACATCTCAATCCATACCCGTCCAAGTATTGATCAACTGCTATCGAAACGGTAATGCGTGTAATTTCAACCATAATCAGCTAGGCAGTAACTGAAGCTTGCGGTTAACCAGCTAATTTTCGATTAACCATAGGTTGATTTATTTTAAACTACAGTGTTCCCGTGGCTAATGAAAACGGTGAAGCTATTTGAAGTTAAATATTGGCTTTTAGTTTCCAATAGCATAATCCAAAGCAGGTGCTTTGGATTGTTGGAAAATTATGCTATTATACGAGTATCTCTCTTAACGGCTTGGTTGGTCTAGTGATAAGCATTTTCGACTGCAAATGGAGATGCCCCAGGTTCGATTCTCGAGTCAGTAACAATTATTAATCAGTATTAATCTATATACTTGTACTTTGTTTTTGTTTTATAATTATTTTTTAATCTACTAAAATGTGTTGTGTTGCTGCTAAATAAATGATTTATTATTATTATTATTAATATATATATAGCTACTCGTGCTGATTCACTGATTGACTGACTGACTCACTGACTCATTGATCACCTCTCCTGTAAAATTTTGTATGGAAAAATTTTTTTTCACTCACGGTTTCGTAT
Source organism: Hipparchia sbordonii (assembly GCA_038048805.1). Lineage (NCBI taxonomy): Eukaryota > Metazoa > Arthropoda > Insecta > Lepidoptera > Nymphalidae > Hipparchia > Hipparchia sbordonii. The sequence continues at coordinate 7,089,480 of CM076106.1, read as the reverse complement.
AGAGGAGAAAAATTCATTCGGAACAAAAATATGGAGAGAGCTGATGATTGAGGATTTCGGAGACGGGTGAGGAGCACCGGCCAGGGTATCGAAGATAGGTGGGGGGTGTTCGACCAAATGTCACTCGAAACCTCATCCAATTGGCAAAGAGCCGAAAAAAAACTCCAAAATGGCGGATTCAAGATGGCGGCCATACAAATTTCGCCGGTGTCTATCTCGGAAACTATAAAAGATGGAATATTCGTTTCTTGGAAAAGGATGATCAAGACTCGAAGGTCTACTTGATGAATAGAAAAAAAATTCAAGATGATGGAATTTATTTTTTTCCATACAAAATCTATGCAAGACTTTAATAGGTTCCTGTTCAAAATTTCTAATGGTTTCGTAGAGAGGACGAAAATTTATTCAGAAGAAAAATATGGAGAGAGCTGATGATTGAGGATTTCGGAGACGGGTGAGGAGCACCGGCCAGGGTATCGAAGATAGGTGGGGGGTGTTCAACCAAATGTCACTCGAAACCTCAACCAATTGGCAGAAAGCTGAAAAAAACTCCAAAATGGCGGATTCAAGATGGCGGCCATACAAATTTCTATGGTGTCTATCTCGGAGTATACAAAAGACGGAAAAGTGGTTTCTTGGAAAAAGATGATCAAGACCCAAAGATCTACTTGATGAATAGAAAAAAGTTAAAGATGGCGGATTTTTATTTTTTCATACAAAATATATGCAAGACTTTGATAGGGTTCCTTTTCAAATTTTCTGACGGTTTTGTATAGAGGACATAAATTCATTTGGAGGAAAAATATAGAAAGAGCTGATGATTGAGGATTTCGGAGATGAGTGAGGAGCACAGTCAGGGTATTGAAGATAGGTTGAGGATGCCCAAACAAAAATTACTCGAAACCTTATCCAATTGGCAATGAGCTGAAAAAAAAAACACCAAAATGGTGAATTCAAGATGGCGGCCACACAAATTTCGTCGATGTCTATCTTAAAGAGTGTACAAGTTGGAATAGTGGTTTTGTGGTAGAAAATGATCAGGCCCTGAAAGTCTAAGAGCAGAAAAACCGCGGTCCGCTGCAGCGGGCCGCGCACCCACGCGCCCTACTAGTTAATATATATATAGCTACTGGGGCTGATTCACTGACTCACTCACTGACTCATTGATCACCTCTCCTGTAAAATTTTGTATGGAAATTTTTTTTTTCACTGACGGTTTCGTATAGAGGACAAAAATTCATTCGGAGGAAAAATATGGAGAGAGCTGATGATTGAGGATTTCGGAGACGGGTGAGGAGCACCGGCCAGGGTATCGAAGTTAGGTGGGGGGTGTTCAACCAAATGTCACTCGAAACCTCATCCAATTGGCAGAGAGCCAAAAAAAACTCCAAAATGGCGGATTCAAGATGGCGGCCATACAAATTTCGTCGGTGTCTATCTCGGAAACTATAAAGGATGGAAGAGTGGTTTCTTGGAAAAGGATGATCAGCACTCGAAGGTCTACTTGATGAATAGAAAAAAAATTCAAGATGGCGGAATTTATTTTTTTCCATACAAAATATATGCAAGACTTTAATTGGTTCCTTTTCAAAATTTCTGATGGTTTCGTAGAGAGGACAAAAATTCATTCGGAGGAAAAATATGGAGAGAACTGATGGTTGAGGATTTCGGAGACGGGTGAGGAGCACGGCCAGGATATCGAAGATAGGTGGGGAGTGTTCAAACAAATGTCACTCGAAACTTCATCCAATTGGCAGAGAGCTGAAAAAAAACTCCAAAATGGCGGATTCAAGATGGCGGCCATACAAATTTCGTCGGTGTCTATCTCGAAGACTATAAAAGATGGAAGAGTAGTTTCTTGGAAAAAGATGATCAGGACCCGATGGTCTACGTGATGAATAGAAAAAATTCAAGATGGCGGATTTTTTTTTTCATATAAAATGTATGCAAGACTTTGATACGTTCCTTTCCGCTGATGGTTTCGTATAGAGGACAAAATTTCATTTGGATGAAAAATATGGAGGGAGCTGATGATTGAGGATTTCGGAGACGGGTGAGGAGCACGGTCAGGGTATTGAAGATAGGTTGAGGGTGCCCAAACAAAAATCACTCGAAACATCATCCAATTGGCAATGAGCTGAAAAAAAATACCAAAATGGCGGATTCAAGATGGCGGCCATACAAATGTCGTCGGTGTCTATCTCAGAGACTATAAAAGATGGAAGAGTAGTTCCTTGGAAAAAGATGATTAATACTAGCAGGTCTACTTAATGAATAGAAAAAATATCAAGATGGCGGAATTTATTTTTTTCATATAAAATGTATGCAAGACTTTGATAGGTTCCTTTCCGAAATTTCTGATGGTTTCGTATAGAGGACAAAAATTCATTTAGATGAAAAATATGGAGGGAGCTGATGATTGAGGATTTCGGAGACGGGTGAGGAGCACGGTCAGGATATTGAAGATATTGTAGGTGGAGGGTGTTCCAACAAAAGTCACTCGAAACCTCATCCAATTGGCAGAGAGCTGAAAAAAACCTCCGAAATGGCGGATCCAAGATGGCGGCCATACAAATTTCGTCGGTGTTTATTTAAGAGACTATAAAAGATGGAAGAGTGCTTTCTTGGAAAAAGATGATCAAGACCCGAAGGTCTACTTGGTGGACAGAAAAACCGCGGTTCGCTTTAGCGAGCCGCGCACCCACGCGCCCTACTAGTTATTTATATATATAAAATTCAAAGTCCTGACTGACTGACTGAGATATCAACGCACAGCTTAAACTACTGAAGTTAGAAACTTGAAATTTTTACAGTTGGTTCCTTTTATGACGTAGGCGCACACTAAGGAAGGATTTTTGAAAATTCAAGTAAAATAGGGATTTGAAAAATCGAACTTAACGTGAGCAAAGCCGCGAGCAAAAGCTAGTTAAAAGCTATTCATATAAACAAATAAAAATATTTTGATTATGTTCAGGCATAGGATAGATAATGATTAATAATGAAATTAGGTAGGATAGATATGTGGCGATAAATTAATTATGGAACTTAAATAAAATTAGAATAGCAGAGTTCGTTTGGATACAGAAGCGGGATACTTAAACATAAAATGTGTGCCTTCATTGAAATAGCTGACCCATTGTCTGAAACCGAATAGATTTAATAAGGAAGTAATTTTAAGGTCAGTCTATAGAGGAATCAATTTGCATTTTATCGGAGCCAGGGCAGAAGGTCGCGTGACTCCGAGGGTGAATTACCATAAGAATGGGCGAATAAGTTCAGCGGTTCTGGTAAGGTTTCCAAGCTCAATTGTTTGCTTAAATAAATTAGACTACTACTACTAGCCTAATTTATATAGGGTCCAAAATATTTCCTAACTTATATAGAGTTTCTGAGTTTGTTAGTTTGCCTTTCAACGCTGAAAAGCTACGGATGGAAGTGATTTTATATCCAAACTAGCTTTTGCCCCCGCGACTTCATCCGCGTGGAATTAGATTTTGGGGTGGAATTTTCAAAAACTATGACACACGTACTTCTTTATTTTTAACTGAAAGCTCAAATACCAACTTTGATGGAAACAGCTTGAAAAATGACAGAGTTTCATATAAACTTCCATCCCCTATTTAAACCCCTTAGAGGTGGAATTTCCAATAATCCTTTCTTAGTGTGCGCCTACGTCATAAAAGGAACCAACTGTAAAAATTTCAAGTTTCTAACTTCAGTAGTTTAGGCTGTGCGTTGATATCTCAGTCAGTCAGTCAGTCAGGACTTTGAATTAATATATATATATAGCTACTCGTGCTGATTCACTGACTGACTCATTGATCACCTCTCCTGTAAAATTTTGTATGGAAAAATTTTTTTTCACTCACGGTTTCGTATAGAGGACAAAAATTCATTCGGAACAAAAATATGGAGAGAGCTGATGATTGAGGATTTCGGAGACGGGTGAGGAGCAACGGCCAGGGTATCGAAGATAGGTGGGGGGTGTTCAACCAAATGTCATTCGAAACCTCATCCAATTGGCAGAGAGCCGAAAAAAAACTCCAAAATGGCGAATTCAAGATGGCGGCCATACAAATTTTGTTTGTGTCTATCTCAGAGAATATAAGAGATGGAAGAGTGGTTTCTTGGAAAAGGATGATCAGGACCCGATGGTCTACGTGATGAATAGAAAAAAAATTCAAGATGGTGGAATTTATTTTTTTCCATACAAAATATATCCAAGACTGTAATAAGTTCCTTTTCAAAATTTCTAATGGTTTCGTAGAGAGGACAAAAAATTATTTGGAGGAAAAATATGGAGAGAGCTGATGGTTGAGGATTTCGAAGACTGATGAAGAGCACGGCCAGGGTATCGAAGATAGGTGGGGAGTGTTCAAACAAAAGTCACTCGAAACCTCATCCAATTGGCAGAAAGTCGAAAAAAATCGGCAAAATGGCGGATTCAAGATGGCGCCCATACAAATTTCGTCGGTGTCTATCTCGGAGACTATGAAAGGTTGAAGAGTGTTTTCTTGGAAGAAGATGATCAAGACACGAAGGTCTACTTGATGAAGAGAAAAAAAATCAAGATGGCGGATTTTTTTTTTTCATATAAAATGTATATGTAAGACTTTGTGACGTTCCTTTCCGAAATTTTTGATGGTTTCGTATATAGAGGACAAAAATTCATTTGGATGAAAAATATGGAGGATCTGATGATTGAGGATTTCGGAGACGGGTGAGGAGCACGGTCAGGGTATTGAAGATAGGTTGAGGGTGCTCAAACAAAAATCACTCGAAACCTCATCCAATTGGCAATGAGCTGAAAAAAAATACCAAAATGGCGGATTCAAGGTTGCGGTCATACAAATTTCGTCGATGTATAATCTCAGAGACTATGAAAGATGGAAGAGTAGTTCCTTGGAAAAAGATGATCAAGAGTAGCTTGAGTTTCTGTATAAGTATTTAAATCCCACAGGCATCCTTGTATTAACGAGAAAGCACTTAATCCTTCATCAGAAAATTCTCGAAAACAAGATTAGGAAAATGAAATAGATGAAAGAAAACTTATTTTGAAATTATGAACTGCTTACATACATATTTAAAGATTATGCTCCACTCTAACTACTATCACAATTTGATGAGTATAACTAAATAACTATGGCAAAGCCAAAAAGGAACGGTTATGACTTTAGCAGTCTATGTATGTATGTTAGTATAAAATGAATGATTTGATGAACAAAATCAATATGACGGATTTCGGCATACGGGTTACAATTTTTACACTTTTTCTTATTTTCCCATACTTTAGGCCTTACATTATACATGATTTTATAGCTATTATATAGTGTAACTTTAATTGCAATAGATAAAGTGAGCATTACACGCAAGTCGCGCATATTTAAGTGGTAGTTTATCTACATTAGCTTTTCGTGCGCCGTACAAAACCGATACAGTAATTACAGGGTAATTCATGGAATGATCCCGATAATGGAATATAGGAATAAATGTAAGGAACACTTAGAGAAAAGCTTTCATTTTGAGCTATTTGCCCTGAAAGACGCAGACTTTAGGGCTTCTATTGGTCAGAAAAGTGTTTTCATACCATTACTAAATAGGTATCGAAGCAAGCAATCGTTCTTTGAAAATTAATAGTAGTTTATAAAATTAGTTTTTAGGTAAAAACAAGAAAAAGAGAACACTGTCTACGGTAAATTAATTGTGAAAAATATGGAACTTTGAAATAAAAAAAAAAGATTTAAGACAAATTTTGTGTTTCATTTTTCTCCGAACTATCTAATTGTGACTATGATCTATCTTCCCTCTTATCCTTCAAATGTCTGAGTCAATATTGCTATAGACAGACTTATGGTCTAGCCGCAAACGTACTAAAAAGCTTTCATTTTAAGATGTTTGGCTATAGTTGAGAATAAAGGCTATTGTAGTTTCTCATTTAGCGTCTATTGTTATTTTTGCGCTGTCATACTTCTGTTTCAACCATTAAGGTCAAAATTCAGGGCAGCACCTTCCTATTTGCTTTATACAAATATCGTTAAAGTGCCCCATTGTTTTAAGAACAATTGAAATAACTAACGTCGTATTTCCTAGGTTTTATTATAACTCCCCATTCGTTAAAGTAAAAATATTCGCCTGCTGTATACGAAAGCTTCCAAATAGAACTAACAGACAGAATATTATAGCGCTCATACCCGTTTTCACCAACCATACTTAAATAATTCCCTAAGTAGACTCTTTACGTAGATAGCCCCTAAATACAATCCCTTACCCATTGTCATTTCCACCTTTAGATGCTCCCTCAAGGTCTGTGGAAACAAAATTGATAGAAAGTGTCATCGAATTTAATTTACGTAGCCCGTAACAGCTAGAAAACGTTGGTGAAAATGGCCATTAATCATTTGGGAAGCCTATTTTTTTTAAACTGTCTTCAACTGTATTTGGCAGACTCCATCCAAACTCCATCATTGCATCAGCGTGCGCACTACTAACACAAGTTTTACGCCTAATTTTGAGGGGATATTGATCATGTCAACATACAAAAATACAATTTTATGTAACATGACAAATATTATTCTAAAAAAAACTTATTGATTGAAAAAATAAAGCCTTAATGTAGAGTAGAGCAATTCTAAAAGTTTAACAATGCTCTTGCATATTATACCTGATATTGGATCCATTTAATAAACAACCTGCCAGCTTTATTGATATCAGGTGCAAAAAAAGGCGAGCGCACCAGTAGCGGCGTTGAGTGTAAAATGCAGCGATCTCCGCTCCACTGAGCAACAGTCGATGAGGGGATTTTTATTGGTCTTTATTCTAAAGCAGAAACGGAAGGACGCTATATTGTTAGCAGATTGAGAAATGCAGATTTTCTGTTCAATGAATCTGTTCAGATCGATACTTTAATCTGTTAGACACTTCTTCTTTTGTCAACAAGCGTACACTGGATCTTATAAGATTTCTTGTATAAGTCATGTGATCCTTAATGAGTTCATCTTCATAAGTTTCATCTTCTAGTGATCTATACCCGTTACTCTGATTTTTCTACGGATCATTATTTTGAATATTAGCGTCAGCAGACTAAAGCTCATAAGTCACAAAAACCTATATTTTTTTATTATACCAATATTCATTTTTTAAATACACTGTCTGATTAAAGCCATAAGTCAAAGCCAATCGCTTGAAAGTTAAAATTGAAGTGAACAGCTTCGACTTATGTGCTTTAATTCAGACGGTGTATTAAAATAAATGAATATTACTGGTTTTAAATACTTTTGGCTTACGTGCTTTAGTCAACCGACCCCAGTTTGATCCCGCACGTATATTTCAAGCATACTTCTTTCTTAAATTCCTAAATTCAATGACGTTGGCAAAATAATAACACATTGCGAGACCCAAGTACCTACTTAATTCTTGACTTGTAATTTTCAAATTAAAAGTAGTTGTAAATATGCTTCAATTGAAATTAATGTTAGTAAATGGTAATAGAACAAAGCACAGTAGCTTGTAATTGCAGTCTGGAAATAGTGGAAATCTATTTACATAATAACACTTGATGTTTCTACAAGGGTTCGGCATGCGATTGTGTTCCGATACGTAAGTGCTTTTAGTGTGGTATGGTTTAATAACGGTAACTAATAGAGAATGTAATGTATATGTGATGTTAAGCTACAACAGAAAAGTAAATCTAAGTCGACGGACAAAATAGAAAAAACCATTTATTTTTCCAAAATAACACATTTTTTCCCATACCCACCTAATCCGAAAATTAGAATAGAATTCCTAAATTAAATCAAAGTACTCCTAAATCCAAAAACTTTTATTTCGCATTTTGAAAACAATTATTGCAGATATTTATCCCTATTATTACCTCAAATTTTGAACAAAAATAATTAAAAAAAGACGTGTGGCACTCGGGGACTGCCGCGGTAAAGCTATTACATAGCATTTTTTATCAACGCCATCTAGCGGTGAGAGGAGTCCCGTGTCAGGTTATTTTCGTTACGGAATTTCTGGATTCGGTTTCCAGGCTCAAGGCCCGCGATAGAAGCTATGCAATAGCTTAATAAAATATATCAAACCAAAGATGACATTAACAAGTTGATAACACATTATATAATCCGTTGGAATTTGTGTTTGTGAGGTATGGTTAGCAAGGTCTAACTAGACTAAGGGCTAACTATGCTTGTGTGAGGTCTAGATGAACAGGTTGCAAATCTGTTTTGCAGAAGAAATGAGAATATTTTTTCCACAAAATAATAGGACACCTTGTCGCCTCCCAAAATTAAATTAAGTAGATGTCAACACATAAATTTTCGCGAGATTTAATTACACGGACTCTGTCCTAACTGAAGAAGTTTATGGCGGTTATATGTCACAGGGTCGGGAAAAAACTGCCCTTAAGTGGCCTTCTTAGGAACTGTTGAATAACAAGTATACCTACCAGATATCAAAACTTACGTGGCAGATATTTGTGCAAAGAAGTTTGAAGGCGTTGCTAAAAGAAAATTACTTTTCAAGAAAATCCGTAAACAATTTTTCTCTGAACCGATTTTTCTGATGAAAGACTTAGAGATAGTTTGTACTTTGTTTACATAGTGTAGATGGACTTAGAATACGTCTTATAAAAAGAACATCATAGTTCCCACGGGATTTTTAAATATATAACGGATGAAGTTGCGGGCATCAGTTTGTGGTAAAAGTAGAAGTATCCATAACCTTCCAATATGTACCCCAGTTAACCAAAACTTAAGTACTGTGATAGTTTTCTATAAAAAAAATAAAACCAAATTCTTTTGTAATTTATATTACAATCCATCGAAGTTTTCAACTAGGTAGAGAAATCATCCCAAAACTCTATTCAAAGCCGGCGGGATTCGAACCCACATCTCTCTGGGAATCGCGCCCTGAGCGTGTTAACCGTTACACCATGGTTTTAAATAATAAAAAAAAAAACTAAACTATTCCGAAAAAAGAATTCATATTGTGGAGTCGAGCGTTCATGATTAAAACAAAAAGCTAGAACAAATCGCTACGGTTTGCAATCTTACCGTAAGGTGCGAAAAACAAAGCTTTACTATTATTCCGGTTCTGTTTATGGTTCTGATGGTAAAGTAAAGTGAAAACTCAAGAAAAATAACACCTACTACCTAAAATCTATAAAATATTATCAATGGTACTGTTAAAAGTGCGAAAGTATGTTTTAACTGTTTGTTCGTCTGTTACCTTTTCACAACCTAACTGGTGAACCCATTTCAATTAAAAGTTTAGATATTAGTTGCATTCTGGAAATGGACTTTTTTGTTGGCGTTCTCTTTGAAAATATTAACACCAAATGAAAAAATATATATTCATTTTTATTTTTTTATATACATATAAGTCTTAGTTACTCTAGTTGTCTTAGTTACTTGAAATAAATGATTTATTATTATATAAGGAATTACAAGTCAAAAACATATATTAGAAGAAGTAAGCATAGGTGAAGCTTATCTAAGGTGAAATGAGTGGTGAGAGGAGTGGTATAGGTCAAAAATGTAGGTACATCACTACAGTACATATACTAAAACTATATAAACACGAAGATACATAAATACATGAATATAATAAGATACATACCTACATAAATATACATATAACTAAGCAATACATAAAGATACACGGGTAAAGAAAAGAAAAGTTGTGAAAACGAGTTTCAATATTATATTAGTTCTATCGTGCGGAACCATATCAGGGGCGGCTCTCTCGAACAGAGACTGTGTGTTCAACTCGAGAACCCTTGAACTCCCGGAAAATAAACTGAGCAAATATGAACAGCCATTTAAAGAGGAAAAAAATATTACGAGCGCAAATTCAAACAAAAATGTTCCTACAAAAAAATTACGACTACCCAACGTCGACATAAAATTGAATACAAAAGTTAAATACATAAACAGAAGGGGTAAGAATTCTTCATTTAAGCTTTTACAAAATTCCTTTGGTAAGTGCAGTAGTTTTACAATTTAGGAATTAGATGTAGAATAAGAAATGATGATTTACCTACGAGATTAAACTTAAGGCTAGCAGACGATTATTTGCAAACAACTTTTTGCAAATAAAGTGGACTACACAAGCAAGTATTCGTACCTGCACGGTTAAACTTAATTGTAAAAATGGTATGTGTGTGTGTGTGTGTGTGTGTGTGTGTGTGTGTGTATGTGTGAGTATGTGGTGTGTATGTATAAAAACCTTAATCCAAGCGTTAGAAGTCTTATAGTTTTCTAGGTAGGTAAGAGCGTGCGTGTGTGTAACCTACAGCGCCACTTGTTTGCAAATTCGAAACAAATGTCAGTTATGCACGAAGCTGCATTTCATTGACACATATTAACCTTAACAATACATTGATCATTAATTCAATGTATTGTGCAGATAATATTTCAGTAACTTAATAGTTAATTTGAAACGAATAATAAGGAAAAATCAGCAATCATTGATAACGGTTTTTCATTGTAAAACAGTTGGTTAATTCTGCGTCCCTCCATATTGCGCTCACGTACGCCAACTGAATTAGATTTCGTCGAGTCAATTTCATAAGATCGCAAACGAAGCGTCGCTACCCAACATAGTGCTATTTGCCACGCATGGCATCTCACGAGTTTATTAGCGACCCGAGCATGCACTGCATTCCGATCGACGTTGTGCTGAAACTTTGTTGAACCTTTGGTACAGACTACAGACCAAAACTGATAGTTACACAAAACGCTGCTACAAGTACAACCCTAGCTATCATGGTCGAAAATCCCAGGCCCACCAGACGTTACTCAATTTATAATTAACGAGCTTATGCCCGCGGCTTCGCTCACGCTACGTTCGATTTTTTAAACGCCTATTTTATCCCCTTAGCGGATGAATTTTCGAAAATTCTTTCTTAGCGGATCCCTACGTTATAATAGCTATCTATATGTTTCAGCCTGATCCACCCAGTGGTTTGAGCTGTGCGTTGATAGTTCAGTCAGTCAGTCAGTCAATCAATCAGTCAGTCACCTTTTCCTTTTATATATTTTGATTGAATATGTTCGATTGAGTAGTACTCCTATGTATGTACTTTGAAGGTGTACATACTTTCTAACTTGGGCAGGCGGTCAGTTTACATATATCAGGTGCTAAAGGTACGTAAAAGTAATGTAAGTAAAAAATATATGATACAAAAATATAACTCCCGGAAATAACCTACTAAGGCTGCTTGTCCATTGAAGCGGAGTGGAGCGGAGCGGAGATGTGTCCAGTGGACCAATGATATTATTGAGAAATAACGTGATAAAGTTATCGCGTCATCTATCCATGACCCGATCGGTCTGCGAAGCACATATCTGCTTCAATAAATAGGCAGCCTAAGATCGTTGATAAAATAAGCGTTAACTAAAATTTGTGTTTTATAAGCTACTAATTGTTCTATTGGATACATCGAACTGTAGAATTATGTGGTGTGCATACATAAATTATTACTTATTGTAATATTATTATTATGCAGGTGATAAAATCAGCAACTAGGTACTCAATATCAGTTTCACGTGCAATAAATTGCTGCAATCTATTTCCATGTTAAATATATTTACCAAATTGTAAGAATTAATAATATGATATTTAACACAATAATTGATTGCGTTAATTGATTGTGTTTTTAAATCATTGAGGATGTTTAGTCGAGATGTCAGGAAGATTAATAGTGAGAATTCCGGAATTGTTTACATGTATGTTGGGAAAAACTCAGCGCCTATAGCCATCTTATTTGTTAATACTCCGATTAATTTTATGCGCGGAAAACACTCGTGGAGAGTACAAATATTTTCACACATGTGAGAAATACTGTGTAAAAACTCTGTAGGTATCATACTCATTTGGAAATATCATCCTCGTGGGTTCACAGTGAGTATCACAGCACAGGCTTGTGAGTGGGTTCCTTTATTCGGAATGAAAGGGCATTAGTTATTTTACGAGATTGAAGTCAAAAATCTGTCATATACATATAAGTTGAAAACAGCAATGACATAGTAGAAATTTTATGTTCTTCTATAAATGTGTAAATGTATGAATTACTTACGTATGCACATCTGGAAAGAGCAACACTTCACGTTTTATTAAAATGTAACTTTGGAATGAACTCAGTTTCTGTAATATAATATTACTAACTGTATTTTTAAGTTTAATATAGTATTTTTGTTCTGTGGAAAACTATAAACACCGCAGTAAGTTAGTTAGACTACGTACAACACAAGCAATAAAGAAATAGTGAGCGAAAGTAGTAAAACAACGAGTAACAAAACAATAAAACGTTCAGAGTATCAGTTAGAATCGTTATTGTCAGACACATTCAAACTTCTCATCAATGTAAGGAGAGAACATTAAATTGGGTGTGTAGGTACCCGTTTTTATTTTCTCGCAACAATTTCGGAGCCCTCACAAAAAGAGTGCCATCATCCAATTTTGCATTCAATCTGGCACAAGAATTGCGTCTTCTGAGATCACCCGCCTATTTTGCCGTTGCCATAAACCGATCATCTAATCCGGTTTATTGATTTGGGTTTCGACCGCAGCTTGAGTTAATAGTTTGTTCGAGCCACGTTGGTTCTCATACAGAACGGTCAAACATATTTTGCTGTGATAGTTTTCGATGGCTGACTGAAGTCACGAACCGGGTGATTAGCCATGGACTAGCCATTCAAGTATGGCTTACCACCTTTTTTTTTAAAATACAAATTGGAGTTGTACCTACATCGTGCATCGTGTTCGCTACGTCACTGAATAGCTTTGCTGAATAGTGAATAATATGTACTGTGTACATATTATTATATAATAGGAAATATGCGTTTGATTCCCAAGTAGCACACGAAGGCTGCTTAGCGGCTGAATAACGAATTCCCGTCACGCTTAAAGCTGTATAAAAAAGCTGCATAAGGTTGTGATCACTATATGGAACGTAGCAATCGTTTAAGGAATACAAGCAAATACGCTACCGAGGTAAAGTAATCTCGGAAGTAATGACGCTGTCGCAGTGGTTTACGCTGAATATGGAGGACCTAGGTTCAATGCCAGACTGCGTTAATTTGAATAAGATTTCGAAGACGACTACCAGCATGTATAACGCCTGTAGTCGCCTATTTGAATTAGGTTAAAGTTTATTTCTATCATCTTTATCAATACGATTTTTTTAATAAAGAATATCAGGGGAGCTGAACTTGACTGATGTTCTCCTCTCCCCGCCAAATAAGTGAAAAATTGTGTTACGATAATAGTGGGGATTGAACCTGAAGTGGGAAACGGGTGGGAATTGAATCTGCAACCTTTAAGTTTTCAATTCGCACCTGTAACCATTGAGCTATTTAGGTACTATTTCAAATGGTAAACACATCTCAATCCATACCCGTCCAAGTATTGATCAACTGCTATCGAAACGGTAATGCGTGTAATTTCAACCATAATCAGCTAGGCAGTAACTGAAGCTTGCGGTTAACCAGCTAATTTTCGATTAACCATAGGTTGATTTATTTTAAACTACAGTGTTCCCGTGGCTAATGAAAACGGTGAAGCTATTTGAAGTTAAATATTGGCTTTTAGTTTCCAATAGCATAATCCAAAGCAGGTGCTTTGGATTGTTGGAAAATTATGCTATTATACGAGTATCTCTCTTAACGGCTTGGTTGGTCTAGTGATAAGCATGTTCGATTGCAAATGGAGAGGTCCCAGATTCGATTCTCGAGAGTCAGTAACAATTATTAATCTATATATATATAAAATTCAAAGTCCTGACTGACTGACTGACTGACTGAGATATCAACGCACAGCCTAAACTACTGAAGTTAGAAACTTGAAATTTTTACAGTTGGTTCCTTTTATGACGTAGGCGCACACTAAGGAAGGATTTTTGAACATTCAACCCCTAAGGGGGTAAAATAGGGTTTTGAAAAATCGAACTTAACGTGAGCAAAGCCGCGAGCAAAAGCTAGTATTCATATAAACAAATAAAAATATTTTGATTATGTTCAGGCATAGGATAGATAATGATTAATAAAGAAATTAGGTAGGATATGTGGCGATAAATTAATTATGGAACTTTAATAAAATTAGAATAGCAGAGTTCGTTTGGATACAGAAGCCGGATACTTAAACATAAAATGTGTGCCTTCATTGAAATAGCTGACCCATTGTCTGAAACCGAATAGATTTAATAAGGAAGTAATTTTAAGGTCAGTCTATAGAGGAATCAATTTGCATTTTATCGGAGCCAGGGCAGAAGGTCGCGTGACTCCGAGGGTGAATTACCATAAGAATGGGCGAATAAGTTCAGCGGTTCTGGTAAGGTTTCCAAGCTCAATTGTTTGCTTAAATAAATTAGACTACTACTACTAGCCTAATTTATATAGGGTCCAAAATATTTCCTAACTTATATAGAGTTTCTGAGTTTGTTAGTTTGCCTTTCAACGCTGAAAAGCTACGGATGGAAGTGATTTTATATCCAAACTAGCTTTTGCCCCCGCGACTTCATCCGCGTGGAATTAGATTTTGGGGTGGAATTTTCAAAAACTATGACACACGTACTTCTTTATTTTTAACTGAAAGCTCAAATACCAACTTTGATGGAAACAGCTTGAAAAATGACAGAGTTTCATATAAACTTTCATCCCCTATTTAAACCCCTTAGAGGTGGAATTTCCAATAATCCTTTCTTAGTGTGCGCCTACGTCATAAAAGGAACCAACTGTAAAAATTTCAAGTTTCTAACTTCAGTAGTTTAGGCTGTGCGTTGATATCTCAGTCAGTCAGTCAGTCAGGACTTTGAATTAATATATATATATAGCTACTCGTGCTGATTCACTGACTGACTCATTGATCACCTCTCCTGTAAAATTTTGTATGGAAAAATTTTTTTTCACTCACGGTTTCGTATAGAGGACAAAAATTCATTCGGAACAAAAATATGGAGAGAGCTGATGATTGAGGATTTCGGAGACGGGTGAGGAGCAACGGCCAGGGTATCGAAGATAGGTGGGGGGTGTTCAACCAAATGTCATTCGAAACCTCATCCAATTGGCAGAGAGCCGAAAAAAAACTCCAAAATGGCGAATTCAAGATGGCGGCCATACAAATTTTGTTTGTGTCTATCTCAGAGAATATAAGAGATGGAAGAGTGGTTTCTTGGAAAAGGATGATCAGGACCCGATGGTCTACGTGATGAATAGAAAAAAAATTCAAGATGGTGGAATTTATTTTTTTCCATACAAAATATATCCAAGACTGTAATAAGTTCCTTTTCAAAATTTCTAATGGTTTCGTAGAGAGGACAAAAAATTATTTGGAGGAAAAATATGGAGAGAGCTGATGGTTGAGGATTTCGAAGACTGATGAAGAGCACGGCCAGGGTATCGAAGATAGGTGGGGAGTGTTCAAACAAAAGTCACTCGAAACCTCATCCAATTGGCAGAAAGTCGAAAAAAATCGGCAAAATGGCGGATTCAAGATGGCGCCCATACAAATTTCGTCGGTGTCTATCTCGGAGACTATGAAAGGTTGAAGAGTGTTTTCTTGGAAGAAGATGATCAAGACACGAAGGTCTACTTGATGAAGAGAAAAAAAATCAAGATGGCGGATTTTTTTTTTTCATATAAAATGTATATGTAAGACTTTGTGACGTTCCTTTCCGAAATTTTTGATGGTTTCGTATATAGAGGACAAAAATTCATTTGGATGAAAAATATGGAGGATCTGATGATTGAGGATTTCGGAGACGGGTGAGGAGCACGGTCAGGGTATTGAAGATAGGTTGAGGGTGCTCAAACAAAAATCACTCGAAACCTCATCCAATTGGCAATGAGCTGAAAAAAAATACCAAAATGGCGGATTCAAGGTTGCGGTCATACAAATTTCGTCGATGTATAATCTCAGAGACTATGAAAGATGGAAGAGTAGTTCCTTGGAAAAAGATGATCAAGACCCGAAGGTCTACTTGGTGGACAGAAAAACCGCGGTTCGCTTTAGCGAGCCGCGCACCCACGCGCCCTACTAGTTTTATATATATAGGAGAAGAAGATACAGCAAAGCCAAAAGCCATTTTTATTGAAGTCGGGCGAGCATCGGGAATCGGTTTCATCGTTTCTATTTAAATAGAATAATAGAATAGGGGTAAACCCTGCCCGACTTTAACAAACGTGTCTCTCACGTGTAATCAGAGAGCGAACGTCACACAACGTTTTCATCTTTTGTATTTAGGTCCACCCGACTTCAACAAACGTGTACAAACTAAAATTATTTTTACACTTTGTAGTGGCGTATGAAGTTGGTTTTTTGAAAATCATTTTTATATACCTACGAACAAAATCACTATCGCGGATGTTACAAGTAGGCACCTAGAGCTCCTGAAATACTTTATCTAACGTTCTCGTTATTTAATTACGACACAAATAAATCAAAGAGGAAAAGTTTGTTACCTAAACCTTTGACCTTTGAGTTCGGTTATTTGTTTGATAGGAATAATGTTATGTTCAATAACAATTTCTTGCTTACTATAAAATTGCACAAGTTATCATGCATAAGGTATTTAATCACACTAATATTATAAAGGCGAAAGTGTGTGTGTGTGTGTGTGTGTTTGTTACTCCTTCACGTCACTACAAATGAACCGATTTGGCTAAAATTTGTAATGGAGATAGGTCATACCAAGGATTAATACATATTACATTTTATCCCAGAAAATTAAAGATTTTCCGCGGGAATTAAGCAACTCAATCCAAGCGAACGAAGTCACGGGTATCGTCTAGTAGGTACTATTATAAATGCGACAGGGTGTTTATTTTTTTGGTTTATCCTATAACTATGCTGCAACGGAGAAATTGATCGATTTGATAGACATGGTTTAGATTTTTTATTCCAGGAAAACATTTTTTATTAAAAAAGCAAACTGATGAGCTAAAAGCTAATGGATAGAAAAAATCCTTCCTCATAGCAATACTGAACGATATCTTCGCTCTTTAGGATATTAAATAAAAATTAATAACATAGTCAAGCTGTTGAAATACTCTGAAGTACTATTCTCGTTATGAAATGCTCAGAAAATCCCGTCCATTTTTATCAAACTTTTAATCTCTACTGTGGATCAATCCAAACTTCACTCACAAAAAAGTTTTTATTACTTTTCACACTGAAAAATCCAGTATGAAAAGTAATAAAAATCTAATCGACGAAACATATGAGATACTGCAGTGCTCTTGCGGTCGGATAGAAGAAAAAGGCTAGTACTGCAGAAATATAATAAAAGTTTATTTCTTTATAAATGGTTATCTGTATTTCCAGTGAACATTATCATTAGTAGAACGGTAGAACAAATAAAAGTTATGAAAGAAGTCGTCTGTCAAAGGAGTAAATATTTATTTATTTTTTAAACCGTCCACTCTCAAGTACAAACCCATTATCATCTAAATTACAACGCTATAATTGTAGTTTTATCTTTTTTCCGCTTTATGCAAAACGAATACTTAAATATAAAATGCGTTCAGAAAAAAGGTTCACTCTAAGTACACTCAAGCAAAAAACAAAATGTACCTGAATAACTCTTCGATGTTTGTCACAGACTTCTTTAATAATTACTCAACAAAGGAAGGGCACGCTTTTATTTTTTCCATTAATTTTTTGACATTGCGACATTTTACACTGCTTTTAGTATCCATACGCGAGACTTGAAAAACAAAAATATTAAACTGAGTTTTAGCTAGAAGCATATTCATACATAAATCATCGGATTAAATTACAAGTTAAATATTACTTGCAATAATTCAATCGGTTACATGTTACAACATCCTAATCGCTAGTCAGTAATCGTCAAAATAAAAATATGTAATTCGCCATTTTGTGGCGGCGGCTATCTTGGACCGATTTTCATCAAACGTAGCTAATAACACTCCCGACTAATTCACCTTTCAAAGAAAAAAAAAACAAAAACAAAATCGGTTCATCCGTTCGGGAGCTACAATGCCACAGACACACACACACACACACGCACACACACACACACACAAATAGAGAAAGCGTTGTATTGACAAAATGTAGGGAATGTTATTACGACACCTCACGCCGCGACAGAGCTAAGAATTGACGTGATTTAGTTGAATTGTTACAACTGTGGGGGACATTATGGGACTTCCCATACCTACTAAAGTATGGGAAGTCCCATGACGTGGGGGTTACTACCACCATTAGATGTACAAGACCATAAATATTGCAAAAGATGTAAGTACAGTAAAATTATGCTTTATATAACAAAGAACTTTCAATAAAATACCTGTGGAAAACGATTTGCTTTCCGCCACTCCAAAGAGTAGGAAAGGTAGGAATATGAAACGGCACAATAATACGAGTATATTAAGCTTTGGCGTTCAGAATTGCAGCGACGTCAACAACGATATTTTTTTTTTTCAACTCTAGGGCTCTTGTGTTCGCAGGAAATGTACTGAGCAAAAGCAAAAGGAGCAAATAACTTCGACAAGCGTGTTACAGATGAAAAGAAACTGGACAAATTGAAAAAAAAAAAAAAATACTACTTACGTGTACATACTTCCAGTTATTTAGTTAAATTATTAATTTTTTTGCAATTTTTCATAATAAATCAAAAATAATGCGGCTTTAATGAAAATTAAAACCTACTGTAGAATATAAAAATGGAGCCCTTTCATAATTACTATGATTTAAATAATTAACTATTTGACCTATTTACGCCTCTATAAAATTTGAACCACGCATTTCGGCCTCGTTTGGAATTATACAAAAATATTTTTGAATTCTTTCATTTGCAACATAACGAGTAGTATTTTATTTAAAACTATTTTAAGCTAGAATTTATAGTAGGTAACTGAAATAACCAGTTTTGACAGACCGACAGAGGGACAAAGTTTCACAATAACGGTTCCTTTTTATTACCATTTTTTTCCTCGTAGTATTCTAAAAGCTAAACTAAGCGCGGTTTCAAATGCAACTCCGAGGAACGAAAACTACCCGAGCAACACCAACACACAGAAACAAAAGAGTACGTAAATATGATGGCTATATCTATTTATATTTTTTGGTAAGCATTTAAATGCAAACGTTTCGTAAAAACAGTCGATATAATAGTTAAAACTTTGATTTACGTATACATAGTAAGCGTTCATGGTGTTATTTTTGACCCCCGATGCAAAAATGTTTTCGGGGTTTTATAAGTTTGACGTGTCTGTATTTTTGGATTTTTTTTTTGTTTGAAAGGTGAATTAGTCTTAGTTAGTCCTTAGCTATGTCTGATGAAAATCGGTCCAAGATGGCCGCCGCCACAAAATGGCGGATTACATATTTTTATTTTAACGATTACTGACTAGCGATTAGGATGTTGTAACATGTCAGGGGTGTTTTAAATTAATTTAGACTTATTTAATATGGAGAGGATGGACTGGTTTTGAACTAGTGAGTATGAAATACAATATTAAATGGTCAACACAGATCGTTAAAACGTAGCTACCAATTAGTAACGTAGTAACCAATTTTGATGCTCATAATATTTTTGTATTTAAATTATTGTTATTAGATCACTAATTTAGTATCTTTGATGAAATACGTATAAAAGATCGGATTTGTTTAGTTAGCCTAAATCGTACCTACATTTCATGCAAACGGAAAAGGATAACTTTAATGAATATATAATAATTCAGTGAGTGCTTAACAATTTCAGTGAGTACCATTTAGAACCCGGGCGTGTTTCCGGACTCTCGCATTAAAACTCCTTTGAAAGCCAGTGTAGCTGACGAGCTTTGATTTGACTAATTTTACGTCTCGCTGGATTAACTATGAAATGCTGCAACACTGAACTAAGAAAACTTCAGTTTTAGTAATATAATATTATAGTAATTAATTAGCATACACGAATTGCCTTGTGTTTCCAGGTCATATGAATTAATTCTGTTTATAAATATTCAAACAATTTAACAAAGCTCTGTTAAGTTAAGCGTGAATTTTGGACCTTGTATCGCATAATTTCTCTGACACAATACAAAGATGTATTTAACTATTATATTAATGTTATCTTCATACTGTAACAGCACACAGGACTGATTCTATAGCCTTTGTCACTCTTCAAGTTCTCCATTACACCTCCTACAAGATAAAGTTTTGATGAATTTAAAATTTTTAAAACTTAAATAAATCCATGAAATCATGGGCCTTAACAGCTCGTAGTTTGATAAATGGGGAGATAAATTTATTCCTGTAAACCACGGGGAAATAATACCTTACAAATGGAAAAGTTTCCCCTATAATCCTTTGTGTAAATAAAAAGTTGGAATAAAGAAGTTATTAAAAGTCAGCGGGACTGTAAACAAAGCCTGTAGTGGGCTTGTGATTAATTTGAGAGAACACTTCCCGACCACAAATGGCTTGCTGGAAGTTTATTGCAGTAAAAAGTCCGATTTTGACCCGAAGAAATGACGCGACGCTTATAATAATGACCTAACTTGCATTGCTTGCCAGAATTTTATTTAAAATATGAATAAAAGTTTACTATTTTTTGTTCATCCTAGTCGATAATTGTACAGTTTTTGATGTAGAATATCTAAAGACTAGCGCACCCTCGGGGTAAAACTGATCATAGTTCTTCCAATTTACGAGGGCACGTGGTTCATGGTTGTGTGTGTTTGTCGTTACTGTAGGTATAAGTGTGAGCGAGAGTTTGCTCGCGCCTGACCGGTCCCACCTAGGCTCCTGACATACTACGACGTAACCACAAGTAAAGCTCACGCGCCCCGCGCCCTCATATGCCGTGACAGCATATGGAACTTGAATGGAAATTGCGGGATTGGACTATAGGAAGTCCAATCCCGCAACTGCAGGGTCCCGCTTATGCGGGATTTCTTCAGTTCGCAGGTGACTTGAAGCAAACAAACCTCGGTGTACCAAGTAGCATTGGCATTCTGCTTTTCTAATACAATTCTAGCTCTCTTTTCTCTTAGATTATTTCTATTGCAAGACTTATGGAACAGCCTACGTATTAATTTAGAAACAGAAGTCAGAGAAAAATATCGATAAAACACCGTAAAATCTTACATACCTATACATACAATAACCTCAAGGAACGTATCCTTTTCTATTACGTTCATTTTCTATTAGACTACAAATAATTGTGGATTTCTAAATAGGTTTTAATAGTGTCACAGAAAAAAGAAAACGAGTTTTATTATTGCATGATCAGAGGTAATTTCCCGAGGCCAAAAATTTACGGCCTATAAAATTGATTAACCGTCCTTAAAAGCTTATTCTTTAATTGAATCTTTTTTTGGAAGACTATTTCATTTAACTTTTGAATTATAATAAATCCAACAACATATTTGGCTTACTCTGATAGCCTTCGACTGATAGCGTATATTGACAGTATTAACTTTAGGTAAGCTGCCTTCATTCTTTTGATGACCTTCCTGATACGCTGAAGCTTGAGCGCTTTGGTCGTGAGCGTTGTGGTCATATGTAAAAGGTTCTGGGTTCGATTCACGATAGGCGCAACTAATATTTTTTTCTAAATTATTTCTTATCTGGGCTGCGGTCACGGTTACTTACTTTAGCGGCAAAGACACAGAATAAAACTTGTTTAGGGCAATAGGTTTAAACTCCTACCATATTCCTTCCAAAGTAGGTTGTTCCCATCTTAGATTGCTTGGTCACTTATGACCAGCAACGGAGATTGTAGTCAAGGGCTTGTAATTGTCTGATAAAAAATGTATACTAATTTTAGGTAAACTTATTGTAGGAACGAACTAATAAAGAAAATAGCTTACTGTTAGAAAAAATCATATAGAACGTATATACGCTTCTTGAAAGAGAAACTAGCTACGTTTTATTAAATAACTTTAATGCGGGTCATAAATAGAATGAATGCTACTTTTGAACAGTTCTCCCATGCAGTAAACAGTTGTGCAGTTCATTCTCTTTTATTAAAACAGCTAAAGACTTATTTGCTAAAACGTTCATATATTATGCTCAACGCAAAATCTTCTAAAGCAAGCACTTTAAGAAAGGACACATTGAATTTTATTATTTGAAGTAGGTAGGTATCTAATGAAAAGTAATAACTTTTTGATAAAAAATTTACGCGACGAAAAGCAACTAAAAGGGAAAAATAAAATTAATCTTTTTAGTCGCTATCACTAAGCTCCTAATCTAATGTAATTTTGAGTCGGCGACAAATTTAAAAGCAAAATGAATTAATGATGATTTTTCAAATTTATATGGGACCAACTTTGTTGTAGGGTCTACGTTTACATATAAGGGAGAAGTGGCATGAAAGAGCCAGGTTTTGAAAGAGCCACTTGCAATATTTTAGTAGTTAATGAACGAATTTAGTTGGTAATTTTATTTTTAAGTGGCAATACTGATTGCCCGTCACCCACAAACATTGGACAATCCACCGAAAACAACGTACACCGGCACATGGAGTCAAAGTTTTTGGCAGTAAAAAGTAAGTATTTTGTTTCATTTAACTTGTTTTTTGGTATTTTATTGTAAACAAATACAGGCAAATGGATTTTAGATTGAGTTTGTGCATATATTTGGCCATTCAACTGTGTAAAAACTGAGTTGAAAAAGTTTTGATATTGTTGTTATTTTAAAGTTTATATTTTTTTAAAGAATAAGTCATGAAAGAGCTGGGTGAATGGGCCTTAAAAGAGCTGGCTCTTTCATAACCGGCTCTTTCATAACCCTGCATTTGAATTTTGGTAATAAAATAAAATCATAATAAATATCTATAAATATGCATTTTTTCATATATTATTAAATTATTTGCTTCAGATATTGCATTATGGAAAAGCCAAATCCATAAAAATGAAGAAGACCCAAAAAATCGGTAACTATTTTTCAAGTTTGGCAACTTGTAAAGGAAGCATATCTGTCATAGGGAATTTACCCCTTAAAAGTGAAAGTTTGTATATATGTGTGTGTGTGTGTGTGTGTGTGTGTGTGTGTGTGTGTGTGTGTGGTATGTGGTGTGTGTGTGTGTGTGTGTGTGTGTGTGTGTGTGTGTGTGTGTGTGTGTGTATGTGTGTATGTGTATGTGTGTGTGTGTGTGTGTTTGTTACTCTTTCACGCAAAAATACTAGATATATATATAGATATAAATTATACACTGGATTAATAATTGGGCTACTTTTTATCCCAGAAAATTAAAGAGTTTCCGCGGGAATCAAAAAACCTTAATCTGCGCGGACGAAGTCGTAGGCATCATCCACTAAAAAATAATCCAATCTGAATAATATGTTAAGATTAACGCGTTTGTTAAAATTACTTAAAATTAGTGACGGAATTAAAAATTGCTTAAAAATATCATTAATTTTTAAAAAGGATTTGAAGGGATCGCCTTTTTGATTTTTTTTTAATAGTGCAATTATTATTATTTTATATAATTTTCACAATTACACTTTATAATACAGACTGGCTCTTTCATAAATGTTAGTAGCTCTTTCAATACCGAAATATTATGAAAGAGCCGAAAGACACATTTTTTTTAAATGAATATTTCGTTGATTTTTTCATAGTGTTTAAGATTTTTTCGCATGAAATTACCTAGTTTAATAAATGAATAATAATTTAAGAGAAAAAAATCATTATTTCTTTCATTAAAAGTGTATTTTTTTGAGTCGTTTAGTAAACTGGCTCTTTCATGCCACTTCTCCCCTACATACAAAGTCATAACCCTTCCTTTAGGCTTTGTCGTCGTCGGATAAATGATGGTTGAAATACAATTTCAAGCCTCAATAGCCCAACAGTTAAAAGTCGGACTGAAAACTTAAAGGTTGCAGATTCGATCCCCACCCATCGCACTATTATTGTATCCACTCCTAACACAAGTTGTCACTTATTTGGAGGGAAGAGGAGAACATCAGTCAAGTACAGCTTTCCTGATATTCTTTATTAAAAAAAATTCATATCGATAAAGATGATAGATAGAAATAAACTTTGACCTAATTCAAACCAAACGCATATTCCCTATTATATAATATTATGTACACAGTACATATTATGAACTATTCAGTGATGTAGCGAACCTTCAGGGTACAACTCCAATCTGATTTTAATCAAGAATAATATCAGTTTTGGTTCTATCAAAGACCTACTATCTCAATTCTCGTAAGTCAAATAATGTGGTTATACAACGCGGAAATTTAATTTAAGACGTTAGTATCATAGCTTTTAGCTGTATTTAATTTTCTTGCTTGAAAACTGCCAAGAAATATCAAGTTGGAAATGAAATTCGCAGCAATAGCATTTAATTTCCTAGAAATAGTGAAGTCAGCATAATTAATCGCAACGTAGTTATCGTGGCCTTCCTAAGACTCGTATCAACATCGTATAGTTTGTTTATCGTGAAATGTATGCAATTTGCGTGCTTGTTGCATTTTTGAGACGCTATAACAGGTAGTTATTTGCGCGTTAGCTGTACAGTGTAGACTGTGGAATGTAGATAGTACATCAGGTTATTTTAATCAATTAATTTTAACTTTATTTTCAAACTATGTTATTTATTTACTAGTTGATGCCTGCGACTTCGTTCGCGTGAATTTAGTGTTTAAAAATCCCGCGGGAACTCTTTAATTTTCTGGGATAAGAAGTAGCCTATGTCACTTTCCCGCTCCTCAATTATACCCATGCAAAAAATTACGTTGATCCTTTGTTTTGTTGCGCCGTGATTGAAGGACAAACTAACAAACAAACACACTTTCGCATTTATAATATTAGTGAGGATTTATTTTCTAGGAAGCCCAAGTTGTATACAATGCTGTTTTATAATAAAAAAATTACATATTAATTTTATAAATTACATTATAAACAACATAAAAATATAAACTTATAAGTTATAACCTTCGATTTTCTTCTGTGATCGAAGGTTTATAACCTTAGGGGTTGGATTGAATATTATACATTGCCCCTTCCAAATTAGCCCGCTACTATCTTAGACTGCATCGTCACTTACCATCAGGTGAGATCGCAGTCAAGGACTAACTTGTCATCGAATAAAAAAAAAGTTAAAAAAATGAAGCAACCATTACCGAAAAAAAAAACATGAATCAAATTCGAACAGAGTATTGATATTTTTAATTTAATTATTTTTAATTTCGCGCTTGAAGACCAATGCAGAGTTCCAAAATACGAGTATGAACGACTGCTCAAATCATGAAGATATTTCAAATGTATCAATTTCAATTGCTGAAGTGTCAAAATATTAAATTTACGCTCGGATAAGACTTATTTTACGTTGGTGAAATCGGTCCTTAATTGTATTTAAATATTCGTTTGCGATAAATTGCCAATACGTTGAGACGTACTATTTATTCAGATTTTAATCGAAACGAGGTTCCGTTGATTCAGTGCACGTATTACTGCAGACGTCAGTCTCAGTTAATTGTCCGCGTGCGTATTCAGTAGATTCGTCACGTACCAGTGTTTTTTGCCTTTTTAACAAAAAATGGGTTCCCCCGAACAGGCACTTCCATAGTTTACAGAAATATGGAGGTTAGTAGTGTCAATGTGTCAATTCTCTTGTATCTCTTGTTTAATCTCTAACTAAATTTAATTAGCTGCAGCCCAAAGATTTAAGAGTATAGCAGCCTTAATGTAACTTTTCCTTTTCTCATGGGGTATTCTAAAAAGGATCGCACTATTTTTAACCTAACTTAAACTAAATAAGGTAAAGTCTTGTTGTAAAACAGTCTTGTATACCAGTTTTACCTAATTAAGCTTGCTAGATTAAATAACTTTATTTAACTAAATTAAATTATTAAAGAGGTGCTCATAACTGTTCACTTCTTTATCTATCTTTTACTAGCTGATTCCAGCGACTTCTTCCGTTTGGATTAAGGTTTTTTATTCCTGCGAGAACTTTCTTATTTCCCGGGTTAAAAAGTAGCCTATGTGTTATTCCATTGGTATATGTGGTATGCTATTATTATATAAAAAATAATAATAGTTTTTGTTTTACAAGATTGTCCTCGACAAATTCACTCTTTAAGTGAATAAATAGGAAAGTTTTCTTCTGCGTGTACATGACTAAATTGACTTTTTGATAGTTTGTGTGTCGATTTATATAGTACGTTTATCTCACGAAGTTACGTCCACTCCACTATACAGTTACAATATTTTCATATTATACACAAGTAGGTAGATGTAAGCACTTATACGGGCATAAAAATTCTGTAACATGTCTATACAAAAAGCCCCTTTTAAAGCTATTAGGTAGTTTCGATGATAGAAAACCAATTTCGATGATTAACTGCAGCCAGACTGCATGTGCAGTGTGCAAACGAAAAAGACCATGTAAATATACACTGCTTTCTACGTTTAGTTCGGATGCTACCGTTTTGGCCTGAAATTGATTTTTAGTTTTTTTTAAATTCCTAACGGACATTCCCAGCTTCGCACATGTGTATTAATAAAATGATTACTACGTATGATTTCTTTTTCGGTTCTTTAGAATTCTTTCAGGTTCATAATAATTCTATAATTTATAATATTAGTGCGGGTAAAGGTCTTATTACTTATTTTGTAATTATACTTTATTTTATTTAATTAATCGTATGGCGTCGTATGGCATAAGTTTGATATAATGAGCGATAATTATAATAACTTTTTATCATTATTGTTTAAGCTATTGCATAGCTTCTATTGCAGGCCAGCGTGGAGACCGAATCCAGAAATTCCGTAACGAAAATAACCTGACACGGGACTCCTCTACGGTGAGCCGCTAGATGGCGTTGATAAAAAATGCTATGCAATAGCTTTACCGCGGCAGTCCCCGAGTGCCACACGTCTTTTTTTTTATTGTTATACATGTTGTTTTATATTTATTTTTATTGTAACGCTAGGTAGCCCGCGGACTCGTATCGAAAGTTTATTCGAGGAACGTTCTATTTATATTAATTTATATTTATCTTCGGTGAGAAAATGTGCTTAGTACTATTGAGGTTTGAGCTTTCAAATAGACTGACGTAGACAGCTGACAGTAAGCAACATCAAAGATATCGGACGAATTTATGTCAGGTAGGCCAACTTGTGGCTCTTGCTACAATTATTGAGATTTGAGACTCTTTTCCTCTTTAGGAAGTAAAGATAACAAGATTAAGATTTTATTTGGTCGAAAATGCTGAATTCGGATAATTAATATAGATGCAGCTTCGTAAATAAATGATTTTGAAATGTAACAATTATCTAAATGTATAAAAGGGTATGACTGATGATAAAATAGGGGTCTGAAAAATCAAACTTAATGTGAGCGAAGCCGCGGGAAAAGCTACTTACAATCTACATTACTTTCTGTAGATAGGTATAAATCCATGTTCAATGGCAAGCCACTTTCTAGAGCAGTTCAGTCGCATCATGCATTATAAATGGATATTACAAGGGTATTTACTAGGAATTAGTGTTAGCCGGTTAATTACAGCGTCCACTCAGATTACCGTAATAAATAGGTGCTATCAAATTAAGAAGATTAATACCTAGGTATTTGTAACTATGTTACATAATAATTTTAGTTAACATTCTGTACAATAGGTTAGGGTAGGTTATGTTCCTAACATAATCTTAGGTTAACTATACCCATTAAGACCCGTATAACCATTTAAGGGTCTATTTCTTGTCGCATTTTGATATTTTAACAGATTTGTCAAAATATCAAAACGCTCGGATAAAATGGATACGGATTTTATGTTGGCAGCCACAGGCGGCGCAAGATTGTTATCTGTGGGGAATGACAATCCTTCGAAGAGACATAAGTTCAGCAGCAGGTGATATTGTGAATACGAAAGTGTTTTTATGCTGATTTTTCCTTCAGTCACAAATCAACAGTCACAAGAGACGAATGCTACTTTTATCCCGGAAAAACAAGGACTCCAGCAGGATTTTACAAAATTCTAACTTCTCGCAAACGAAATCGCGGGCAAAAGCTAAATTAATTAACGGTAAGTAGATACCAATTAAGTATTAAACTGAAAATTCGTTCTAGAATGCAATACTATAGTAGCTACCTAGAATACACCTGTTTACTTGGAAGAGTAAATAGCACTATGTAAATTGCACTTTTATTTTTATTTTATGTAAATTCAGAATCCAATTTACGTGATATTTGCTTGGTGGTTAAAAGTTTATTTTCACATATTTATACTAACTGACTGATGCCAATAACTTTGTAGGTATACGTGTTTTTAGGTTTTTTAAAAATCACACAGGAACTCTGAAAAGGTAACCGACAAAAAGACAGAGTAACTTTCACATTAATACAATAATTCTTTTAGACGAACAAGATATGCAGCCTGTTTATATCTTGTTCATTATTTTTGATCAAATATAGTATGCGTGTTGTCTCTGAACAACGTTACTCTGTCACTTTTTTCATGAAATCTATGATCTATGAAGCTAGGTAAGCTTCCAAATCTGCATTCAGTTTATAATAAAAGCGCTTTTGCCCGCAATTTTGTCCGCGTGGAGTTAAATTTTTAAAAATCCCGCTGGAATCCTTTGTTGTCGGGGATAAAAAGTAGCAAGTAAGTATCTAGATACCTTGAGTATGAATGTCATACTCAAGGTCTACTACTAGTAGTAGAGTATGACGGTGACGATGGTCCATATCATTCGTTGCATCGTTGTTACGTGATTGACGGACAAACCAACAGACGAACTGACTTTTACATTTAAATATTAGTAAGTTAGTAAGGATAACGAAAAATTATATGTCACTCTCCATGTGCTCTACTACACCCATGCAAAAAATTACGTCGATCCGTAGCTCTGTGGCAGCGTGATTGAAGGACAAACCAACAAATAAAACACTTTTGTATTTATAATATTATATATATTTATGATTAGAGGGATAATATGACTATGAAGTGATATGGACTCAATATCTTTTTTTAAATCTCCTGCATCCTCTCTGCCGCACCGACGCAAGTATCCAATTTGGGTTCTGCGGCTCTGATTCTACTGGTAACGATCTTTTTGAAATTGGGTCAGTTTGGGCATTTCCTCTGGCCGATCATTTCAGCTATCGAGTCGAGATTTCAAGTGAAGCCGTATCAACTAGGTACGTAGAGTGTGTGTGTGTACATAATACGAGCTGGGGTCGTTTTAAAAATCGAACCACAATGCTCCTTGAGAGTTTATTACTTCGCTGCGCTTCGATTTATATATCCGGCTCTCTTTCACATAAATATGAGGCCATTTTTGTGAAAGTATAATTCTTTTTTTCATTGGTCAAAAAGATAGTACTTGGCTGCTAATCTATAATTGTGTTTGATGATAAAATGTAAGGCTGAAATCAATAAACCGCAATCCCATTCAGTACAGTCTTAAGACAGAGTTATAACGAGACAACTACGGCCTAGTGGCCTAGTGACTAGGCTATCACTGCTTCACTAGGCTATCTAAAGCATTCTACTCACGACACTGCGGCAGAGCCGATTTACAGTGGCAATAATGGGGAAGATCCTAGATTCCCTCCTAAACATGTCGTGAGTAGGGTCATTCTAGGTCGGATCCTGGATCACCTTTTATATCGGCCTGCAAGAGCAGATGGATATACACCCGATGCCTTCTACATGAGTTTTCCTTCACACATCCGCACACGTAGTGAGCAGCAGACCCATGTGTAGAGACTAGAGACCAACGTTACGTTCCCTCAAATATGGTTGAGCGAAGCAATGGCTGGATCATGCGTCATGCTCGTGAACGGGTGCCACCAATGGGAATGGGTCTGCTTTCTGTCTACTCGTCTTAACATGCATTGGATTGTATTTATTTGTATTTGTATTGTATTTAGTTGTATTTGTATTGTATTGGACTTAGGTAACTTCATCGTGGAAGCACTGTATACATAGTATAGTTTCATTAACGATTGTAAAATATTTTTTTTTTTGAAAATAAAATTTTTACAATCGTTAATCGGCTCTTCTCGGCAGGAAAGGCATTCCGAACCAGTGGTACATTCATTGACAATTCAAAAGTGCTTGTAAAAGTTTATTTGAATAAAAAATATTTCTATTTCTATTTCTAAATATTTCTATTTCTATTTCAACCTAGATTGCGTCAATCTAGCTGCCTCCTAAATCGGCCCTGCCGCAGTGTCGTGAGTAGAATCCTTAAATCATTAAAACGATATAGGCCGGATACATATTATATTACATGCCCCAGTGATTTGGATGGGATCTACTGTTTTCCGATTATTCATGCAGCCCCAGAGGAGATTACCCACCTATCGTTGCTGCTCATGAATACGTTTGAATAGATTACAGCGAGAGTAAATTGATGCAGGTCTCTCTGCATTCACACAGTTTGATTTTTATACTCACGACGGTTGCTACTACTGCTCCTTTACTACTACTTATATAACTAGATTTTAAACCCCGCAAAACTCTTTGTTATTTCATAAACGCCATGCATTTTTAGTTAATATAGTTTACTAGATGATGCCCGCCACTTCGTCCTCCTGGATTAAATTTTTTGGATTCCCGCGGGAACTCTTTAATTTTCCGGGATAAAAAGTAGCCTATTTGTTATTCTAGGATTTAATCAAACACACACCACATACACACACATAAACACACCACACACAGTTACTTTCGCCTTTATAATATTAGTGTGATGTGATTTTAGCCACGATGTTATATTAAATTTTTTAGCATATTTAAAAAACTATCCTCCCATTTTTGATACAAAACAGAATTATTGTGGCGTGGTCTGCGACTCCATATTTGCCAAAATTACATATTACACAGCATATTCGCCAAAATCGCCATATCGTAACACCCATGACAAGTGACGTGCGTAAATTCATTTCTCATAGTCAGTTGTTAACATTTATAGAGGATAACGATACTCGCATACAAAGCAGGGCTTAAATCGTGTTATAATAGCTTTCAAATTTCAGGGGCGCGCTGATGTGTAAACTATTGATTTGCTATCGTACCGATGGGAATCGTGGATGCTTTGATACGTTTAATTTTTTTTTATCCGACTGCGTGATGCAAGAAAGGGTAATGTGTTTATCAGCCTATGTATGTATGTATGTTTTTCGTAGCGAGTGTCACTAAAGTTCGGCCGTTCAGAGAATGCGTTCCTGACACCTATCAGTTAGTCACGACTAGTGATGGGCACAACATAACACTGAGTTCGTTACCGTTCCTCCAAAATGAACCGGCGCATTATTTTAAGATTATTTTCGTTTTAAATTGGCGGAATCATTTAAAATTTATATTTTAGTTATTTAAGTAGAAACCAAAAAAAGGTAATATTCATATAATAAAATTGTTTTATTTATTCTTTGTTACAAAGTTACTTACAATCTGTATTTCTATGCAATAAAGTAAGTACATTGAATTGAATGTGCGTACAGAATATTAATCAGACTCCGATTCGCTTGAGGAGGTGGTGTCTTCATCATCTTCGCCTACATGTATAATTATATTATTATCAATAACAGAATCAATCCTCATATCTCGGTCAAAATGTTCCAAAATCAGATTTTTAGTCTATTATAGTATAGTAGTATATTATAAGTATAACTGTATAAGAACAGATTACGATACTTGCCTGTTATTTTTAGCACAGCACTACAAATATAAAGCGCTGACATAACCTTGTAATAGCGCAGTATAGATTTAGAAAAATATTGTTTACCAAGTTATTTGACACTCAGTTTGGCACAAAATTATAACATTCATTGATTATTGATATAATAATGTTGTTTTAATGCTCATCAATTGTTAAAACGGTAAACAACCAGCAAAAATATTTTTATCGTAACTGCAACGCCATTACAAAGCTACGTCGTCAGTTCAATCGCGACGTGTCAGGAACGCATTCTCTGAACGGCCGAACTTTAACGATATGACAGTAATCAAAATTAAACATGACGACCATAGACGCCATATTGTAAAAATAATAAAGTCGATGAACTATGTTATGTGGGTTATTTTTGAATAGGTTTTTGTAAAATCAATTTTAAGTTTCTCTTATCATTTTTCAGTCGGGTTTTTGATTTTTAAACTATTACATTATATACATGTATTATACTTATTTTGAACTGAAACGATGTTAACTAGATCAGTACAATGAAGAAAGTAAGAATAAAAAATTAAGTAATAGTAGATTGTTACACAAGGGACGTAAGTAAGCTATTACAGAACAAGATCCAATTTGGCGCCAGTGCGAGCGCAGCTCGCATAGGGCGCTAATGGATCGCGTGCACTCGAGATATTTAGTCACACGAGCGAGCGCAGCGAGCGAGGGTGAATATAGTTCGAGGGTGTAATAGCTACTTGCAACCGAGGTAAGCATTCTACTTTATATCATTCTTGCGAGGTAAATAAAACATTGGTAATGCAAAATGATTGCATCATTTGTTCTGCTTCAAGCAAACAAAAATCAGGCTCTCCTCCTTTTTCATCATCTGATGAAGTGCTTGACATTGTTGTAAATAACTTAAATCCCTTTACGAACAAACTTCACAAACTTTCAGATTAAATGAAATGCCGCCATTTCCATTTTTTTTTTTCGTAAATAGTTTTCCATTTTTTTTTTTACGGCTCTGAGTTCCAAGGAGTTTTGCATAGTTTGAAATGTATGGAAATTAAATGCCGCCATGTTCAGTGTTTTTTTTTTTCAGTAAAAAGTTTTCTTACCATTTTATAAGAAAAGAGATTGTTTACCAAGGAGTTTTGCATAGCTTGAACTGTAATGTGAATATTACAATTCAAGCATAGTGCGACGTAATGTTGCCTTGAATTGCAAACACCAACTTACAAGGAGACTTTCCACCATAGTAATCCCTAGTTACTGAGCAAGTATGATATAAAATTGGTATTTCGATTTCCCTATATTATTATCAATGACATTACTTACTGTAATTATAGTCTGAACAAGTCCTAATATTATTTATTATGTAATCTTAATAGTGTAAACTAGCCCTAATATCGCTCATTTGCGATAAGGGTGACATAACTCAAAATTCACCAATTTTAGTGTCGAAAATATTTTAAACTTTTTGCTATAAAAACAACATTACGCTAAGCACAAAAAAATAAGAGCGAGAGAGATTGTGACTTAATGCTCTGTCGCTTTGTTGGCCGCTGTGTTGTTTCGAGACCGCAGCATCCACAAAACATTACTCTCTAACGAGAGAATTCTTTCATCGTCGATTTTGAATTATGTCACTCTTGTCGCAAATGAGCGATATTGTCTATGTCAATGCCACTATGTTATATTTTATTTTAATGTCTTTGTTATATATAGTCTCTTATCTCAATAAAGTATATTACCTATCTGTATGTAGACCCATCGACATCAGCTTGATTACTTACCTGTAAAAGTAGGCTAATAGTGGTGTGCATTTCACATTCTTTTTACAACTCACAATGCTTACATGATGCTTTCTAATGGAATAGCAATTGTGTTGTGATCACTATATGGAACGTAGCAATCGTTTCAGGAATACAAGCAAATACGCCACCGAGGTAAAGTAATCTCGGAAGTAATGACCCTGTCGCAGTGGTTTGCGCTGAAGGAGGACCTAGGTTCAATGCCAGACTGCGTTAATTTGAATAAGATTTCGAAGACGACTACCAGCATGTATAGCGTCTGTAGTCGCCTTTGGTAATATTCCAGTGTTAATACTTTCAGTGTCGCAATCTCCCAGATTAGTCTAGGTCATCCAAATCATCGCAGATTACAAAATATTTCATTAAAAATTAAATGTAGAAAACCACACGAAAGTTTCTCATGCCGGAAGATTTAATTAAACGAATTATTATTATAAAACGATATTTTTTATCAATATCGCGAAAACTTATTTTAAATAGATCATTGAATATTGAAGATTTAATAACGCTCTTCATCTAAGAAAACCTTTAGGGCCTATACATATAATATCAACGCTTAAAGCAGTTTATTTCAAGTTTGTTTTGTGATGTCGGACAGCACCATGTGGCAGGGCTCTTATATAGAGACCCTAGTTTAAATGGGTTTTTTAATCTTGACTAATGCACTGATAGTGCCTCTATTCGCATATTGCGGAAGTATGATTACAGTTAGGTACTTTTAGTTCCTACAGAATACTTGCCAACTTTACAGTTTGTTTATAGCATAGGTACATATTCTAAGTATAACTAAACTACAACACGACAAAAAAAAAAATCAAAAATAATATTCATACTTCTTTTCAGTGCCTGATTATTACTATTTATAAAAAACGAAGTACGATGTTGCACCTAAATACAATATTTGGAGACGGGGTCAAAACCTGTTGCCAAAAACAATGAGTTCATAAAAAGAGATCTAAGAAAGGAAAAAAACGACTTTTGCGTTCACTTTAAAGAAATTTAAAATCTTCTTTCGCGAAACGAAGTCTTGAGCATTTGCATAATCTCAATACAAATCTGAAAAAGTATTATCCTTTAGGTAAAAAAAAAACATTTTCTAGTTTAGCATAGCGAAACCGACCCAAGAATTTCTTTCAAACTTTAAATATTCACAGTGTTAGCCATAAAAGCGGCGCTTGCAGGTAAGAAAAAATATTTGAAAAAAAAATATCGTAACATAAATCTCCGAGGCATCTAATTACACGGATCCGGCCTCTTGTGAGCAAAACTTATAGCAGCCATACGTCAGGATGCTTTTTATGAGCAAGTGCTTCTAAGTAGCCTATTCAGAAATTATTAAATAGCCGGCATACCGAGCGTTTAGAACATGGCAGCAAAAATGCGCAAGGTATTTGTAAAGGAAAATTCTCAACGTTTACGAAAGGAATTTGTTAAAGTGTACTACAATGTACTTGAGGCTAAAAACCATTAAAGGAAATATCAACTTAATATGAACAATAATTTTTATTTATTTCATCGATGATATTAGGTATATATCATGGGTCAAATATTTTAGAACCTGATGGTCTGCTAGCTTACATTTAACTGTTCTGTCTCATATTAGAGGTGTTGCCAACTAATCGGCAACTCTTTAGTTCAAATCAAATCAAAAGTTAAAATCATTTGATAAACCAAACGTAAAACTGACAGTGGACCAGTGGACGTGTGTAAGACCCTTTATTTAATAAATAAATAATTAGTAAGAAATAATTTATTATAGGCTTACCTAAAGAATGGTTTTTAAGAATTTGATACATCCAAAGTGCATCCAAATACTCAAGTCAAAAACACAAAAGGCTACGCAATAAGCAGGCTTGTCTTCTGCACACTTAGTTAACTTTCAAAATATTTGTTCCACCTGAATGTACATACATACGAAGCCTTTTGAAAATAAAGAATTCGTAAATCTGAAATACTATATTACTTTAGTATGTGAAGCAGTGCAGAAATGAGAGAGCTCACTACAGAGACTGTTTGTTCAACTTAAGGGCTCTTATACTCCGAAAAATAAACTGAGCGAATATCATCCACCCGCGCCAGTTGCAGATGGAAAAAATATTGCGAGCGCCGGCCTTTAAATACATCTATCTGGGTACAGAAATTTAATTCCAGTACTCATATCTACATGGTGAATGCTCGCCAAGTGTAACCCATGCTACTGCCAGGATCCGTACAGGGATGAAGACAGTGCAATTAGTGGGTGCAAGCTCCACATAACCCCTCTGTTTCCCCTGACGGAGGGGTATGCGTTAGGCACTTCCTGTCTATAAAAAAAGTACACATATCTAACCTCTGAATTGTATAATGACGCTTACAGTAGACTAGCTTTAAACTTCTGAGTGATTTTCAATGCTATTTTCACCGATATACTTTCAGTACTGGATTTAACTGGAAAACAATAATATAGGTAGCCACATATTTCAGTGAATTATTAGCAAAAGTTCTGAGCTATTTTTAGTATTTGGGAACTTCGGGCTAGTGTGTGAAACCGCACAAAATGGGTTTTTCACATTATTTTCTGCAGGAAAAGGTTTCATTAACCGACTTACTTTAAAGTAAACGTTCCCACTCACAAGCTCAGTATTAGTTTTCCTCGACACTATTTTCACAAGATAGGTAGGCGTTTCGTTCTATAGAGCAAGGTACATGTTATTTAATGTTATGTTATTATATACATATGTTATATGCATTTGTATCTTCCATATAGCTGAGATCTAGAAACATAATATAAACCTAAAAAAATTCTTTTTACAAAACCGACTTCAATTGCCACTATAAAGTATATCAATTGTGCCTATAAAATTTTCAGTTTCCTCGATTTCTCCAGGATTCCATAATCAAATCATGTCCTGATGACAATGGGTCCACCTGAAACAAAAAAAAGAATTTTCTAAATCGGTCCAGGCGTCTTTGGGTATTCGGGAAACATACCTATTTAAAAGAAAAAAAAAAGATTCCGACGAATTCAGAACCTCCTCCTATTTTGGAAGTCGGTTAAAAAGCAAAAGAAGATTTTACTATAAGAACAATAAAAAGATTTCGAGATAGCAAGAAAAATTATTTCTTTATTAAACGGAAAACTTCAACGTTTAAAGAAAAAGTTTTTCTTCCTAATCCTTTGTAGACTGCTGGAATAAAGAAGTTATCAAAAGTCGTTGGGATTGTAAACGAATCTTGTAGTGAAGCTTGTGATTAATTTGAAGGGACACTTCCCGGCCACAAATGGCTTGTTTAAAGTTTACTGCAGTAAAATACCGCCTTTTCGAAATTCTGCTCATTATAAGTTTTCCTCGAACCACATTTATAGCTATGAGAAGCTTACGCTCACGCGTGTATCAAATTAAAAAAAACTTTTAATCTTACAGTACTTTGGATAGTTGATCTAAAATCTATTTCAAATAGTACTCAGAATAAAGACTTAAACAACCGACGCATTGGTAGTGATGAGTGGTGTATTCTTATAAAGTTGAGAATTCCTAGTTTTCTAAATTATTTCTAGTCTATAGTCTGGCTTTGACTGGATTCACCAGTCTATAGACAAAAACACGCGATACGGTAAATGTCAATGATGGCTAGTATGAAAACCACAATTACCTCTGATTGGTTGAATGAATTATGACGTAACAACTTCACCAATACATTTTAGACAATAGCGAGTGTGTCCCAGTGCAGCGAACCAATGATTATTGCGTTCGTCACACTGTTATTCAATCATTTTTAGACAATCCCGCTAATGGTTCTGGTATGATACCACATAGAAACCGATTAAGGGTAACGTTTTAATTAAAACAGCCATACCTATTCCAAGTTATCCCGCTTACATAATGCCTCCAACATGACTTATCACTAGATTAGATTACAAACAAAGGATAAGCTTTCATAGAATAAAAAAACGTACATTATTTAGAATAATTTACTTGTTTCTCCAGCTAGGTACTTTTTTTGTATTTTTAGTTTGTGATAAGAGTGTAATATAACTCACAAAAATATAACCTGCGTTCTAAGTTTAAAACTTAATTTATACATTTGTGATTAGGTTTTACTAGATAAGGGTATGGTAAATGGTATTTGATAAAGAGTTGATGTTTGAATCAAATCAAAAAATAATACTCATAAATTACGGTTTATTATGAGTTATGACCGATATCGAGTAGGTCAGGGATTAATTAATTATTTTAACATAATATTTAAGTCTTTTAAAATAATACAGACGTGTTTTATGATTAAATTTTATTTTTAAAAAGAACTTGGCCTTTTATAAATTTAACGCAATTGTTCATTTCGAGATTGAAAAAGGCTCAACAGCCCAATATTTAAAGATGCAGACTGGAACCTATAAGGTCGAAGGTTTGATCCCCACCCTTTAAAAGAAATACCAAATTAATTAATTACGTAAGAGGATCGTTGGTTGTGGCTGGGTTTTTCATTAAACTATCCCAAATCTTCTCGAAATAAATTATAAAACAGTTTTAAAAAGTAATAAAGGCTTTTTAAAATCGAATAAATGCAGAAAAAAATGAAGATTTAAAACAGTAAGAATGTCATAAACATCAAAAAAAGTTTATAAACTGTATCCTGTATATTAGATGTCACATTCGTCGCATTGATTATATTCGCATAAAATCTATTGACATCTTATTCATCAAAATCGGTTCAATAATTTAGGCGTTATATGGTACAACACTATACAATATAGACTGCTAAATTGATAATCTTTCCATTTAGCTTTGACGTAGACGGTTAAAAAATAAAAGCGAACAAACTTATGCAGCGAACTAATAAAATAATCTAGTGTTCAACTAACATTGTCACGTTAGCTTAACAAACACCTACGACACGTTACAGGCGTAAATTCATTTCTCATTGTCAGTTGTTAACGTTTATAGAGGATCACGCTTTTCGCATACAAAGCAGTGCTTGAATCGTGTCGTACTTAATAGCTTTCAACTTCGGGGAACGCTGATGTGTACACTATCGTTTTGCTATAATTTTCAACCGAAATTTAGGCTCCGTATTGAATCTTCTCATAGACGTCTACAGCTAAACAAAGGTCTCTTGTATGTGACTTCTACAGGTTTCGGTCTTGCGCGGTTCTGATACAGACGGCTCTTTGCGACTCATTTGATGTCGTCAGTTGTCTTCCCCAAACTGCAAACACCGATGACCTTAATTCTTTGAACTATGTATATTGTATGCCCTGTCAATTTCCACTTTAGATTCACGACTCGCTGCCGGTTACTTTGGTTCACCTATGAAGCTCTTTTTTTTTGTCTCTTTAAAAAGAAAAAACAGAGGAAAAGTTCTCTTGTAAAATCGCTTAAATAAGGCTTCACTTCATTAATGATCGATCCAATATGGTCGACAATATAAAACAAAACCTTCAAAATATTCTCATCATCATCTTCTTATCTTACGAACCTTTAATTTTAAACTATTACGATCATAACTTTAAAAATGCATGCAAAGACATCAAAGTTCCAAACTTTCTTATCGACATTTTCAATGGCGAAGTGAAAGAGATTAGCAAAGTTTTGGAATACAAAACTTACATCGTTTACAATTTCAGTGGAAATTATTAAAATATATTCATGAATGGTGGAAGTGGGCGGTCGTAGCTGCTACTGTAGAACTAAACAGGAAACTTACATACAAATCACCAGCGCATGATGTAATACGTATAATAAGGCAAACAGGTTTCATCAATATTTAGATTTAAGTATATCATCTTTACCATTTTTTTTTATTCGATGACAAGATAGCCCTTGACGGCGATCTCACCTGATGGCAAGTGACGATGCAATCTAAGATGGTAGCGGGCTAACTTGGAAGAGATAAGGCAGTATAGATTCAACCCATATCCCTAATCGGTTTCTACACGCCATCGCGCCGAAACGCTGGTTCACTTGGCGGCATGTCTTTGACGCTAGTATCTAGCCACGGCCAAAGCCTCCCCCACTCTCCTTTTCACAAAGAAAAAAGGAGAGCATCACGTTTAGAACTGACAATTTAGTTATAATATATCTATCTATAGCTGAAATCTACTTATATCGCCCTCACTCTGCTGCTGGCTCATAGCGGACAGAGTTAATGCGAGGCAGATTTATTTCGGTTTTTCTTCTTATTTTTTAATTGTTTTGCTAACGAATAGTTGGCACTGGCTACATTAACTGGTTTGTGTGTTTGTGTCTTGTTTTAACTCTGTCTCAAGTTTGAGTCAAGTAACACCCTATAGATTTCTGCTGTTGTGACGGAATTTACATATAATTTTTATGTTAATTCATTACAATACTTATGATAAATTTGCTGTAATTATAGCGTCTGAATTATTAATTTCTATATTATGAACAGGCATTGTTCCCGTTAACTAAATTTGTTCTATTCATGTACTTACTCGAATTTCTTTTGTCTGTGAATTGCTCTACCGGTGGACTAAAAGCCTTCTATAGCAATTTGTTTCCATTAGTGGAAAGTTCTCATAACTTTTATAATATTTCCATATCAAAGGAAAATAGAATACATCCTAATACGTTATTTATTATTATGAAAGGACAAAAACACTCAAATATTTTTGTTCCTTTTAATAAAGCCTAGGAAGGAAATCCGAAGAAATAAATTAATTTAAAATAGGTATATTGAATACAAAAAACTGCCTGCGACTTCGTCTGCGTGTATTTCAGATTTTAGAAAATCTTATGAGAACTCTTTGATTTTCTAGGATAAGACGTCCATTTCGAAGTTACAAGCTACCTTCGTGCTAGTTTCTAGCTGACAGCAATTGAGCCCAGTAGAAAAGGTAAAAGATATCACACTTTCGCATTAAATAATATTGTAGATATGGATAAAAAAGAATTTAAAATATTAATTATTTAAAATTGCACACTTTTGATTTGGTTACCATAACGTTATATAAAAATATATTTAAAAGGAAAAGCTAACTGAGTGACTGATTGACTGACTGACTGACTGATCTATCAACGCATAGATCAACCCACTGGATGAAACGGGTTGAAATTTGGCATACAGATAGCTATTATGACGTAAGCATCCGCTAAGAAAGGCATTTTGAAAATGCCACCCCTAAGGGGGTAAAATGGGGTTTAAAAAATCGAACTTTACGTGAGCGAAGCCACGGGCAAAAGCTAGTTACATTGTGTGACGGGGAAACCGGAAGCCGGCTTTCCAATGATTTTTCATAAAAAGCCTGTACGCATTATGATAAAAATTGCTGAGTGTAACTGAGGTCGAGACTTCAATCAAATAAACCGGATGAGGTCATCGCTTTATGGCGGCAATGGACGTGGCGGGTCATCTCGGAAGACGCAATTCTCAAGCTCGTAGATTGAATGCTAAATTGGATGAGATCCCACTGTTTTACTATGTAGACCCGGGGCTTGTTATACTAAGTTACTCGGTTTTATTTTCCTCCCCGCTCACAATGTTTGAATGGTTTGATTGAATGTGACAATAGTGATTGTAACTGACACTTCTTTCGCTCTTTATGCCTTTGTTCACCCGAGGGGGAAATTTATTGTTCCGTTTTACTACGTTTTATTTCTTACTCCTACGCCCTATATTATTTAATATTGGATTGTACATACCTTTCTTCACTTTGTTTTCTATTTAGTTATAACGAGACAATAAAGTGTGTTATTCGTAAAAACATCATAATAATATGTACTCTACTCTTAACTCCTACAATTTTATTACGTACTCGTTTCATAACATAAACTTACTAAGCTTACTAGGAATATTATGTCGAATGAAATCAAAGGTCAATAATATCAAATCAGTCAAATCTAGTTGAATATAACTGGCGTAATAAAACTAAACAATTAGGGCTCCTCACAGGCACACATACACAATGTGCATGTACACGACGTAACCACAAATAAAGCTCACGCACCCTCGTGAATTGAAAGAACTATACCAACCTACATTAAGATAAGTAACGTAAGGTAGTCGTAAAATACTCTATCCCTCCTTAAATCTTGATTCAAACTAGACTAGAACAGTTTGCGGCATGAGAGGAGTCAAGTTGAGGTGAATAAAAAAAAAAAAAAAAGAAACACATTGGCCTATTCTGCGATTACAACACATGGAAATGTCGCATTTTATCAACTTTTTACTGTTATTTCGAATTAGAAAAGTCTCCTATTCACTATTGTAACAATTGGCTAGTTCAATATCACCGACCCTTATTCAGCTACCCTTTTCAAAACCACTCGAGCCGAATGGTCAATGTTATAACATAGTCTGTGCCATGTAAGGGAAAAATACGATTGAAAGTCTCATATAAGAACTTTTGCATTATTATTGTGAGTTATTTATGAACTCATATCAATGGGTTACTAGTTGATGCCCGCGACTTCGTTCGTTTTAATTCTCTTTTTTTCCCGGGATAATAAGGATTCTGCATATTTTCGGTATATTTCGGTACTATAAATGCAAAAGTTTGAATGTAAGTATGGATAAATAGATGGATGGATGTTTGTTACTCTATCACGACGTAACGACTGAACCGATTTGACTGTTAAATAGAGATAACTATTACCCAGAATTAAGATATAGGGTACACTTCATCCCGGAAAATAAAAGAGCTCCCGCGGGCGGCGGGCATAAAAACCTTAATCATCGCAGACGAAGTCGCGGGCATCATTTAAATATATAAAAGGCAAAGGTGACTGACTGACTGATCGGGCTGAATTTTGGCATACAGATAGCTATTATAAAGTATGCATGCGCTAAGAAAGGATTTTTGAAAATTCAACCTCTAAGGGGTTAAATAGGGGTTTAAAAAATCGAACTTAACGTGTGAAAAAGCTAGTCTAGTATAAAATATGCGCGAAGTGAACGCATTATTTCATAAAAAATTTACAGCATTAATTTCATTATTGTCGCTGTAAGTTCGCTCGCATTAACCCGGATGGAGTTGAATTCCTGTAATTAGGCTTCGTAGAAATTTATATCAAAGCATTTTAAATATTCCACTTTGACTCTCTCAACTCTTCAGATGCTTGTACCCATCTGTTAAAAGCTCTTAATATCTTATGTAATATTATAATCGCTTAAGCGAATTCATCACTTTATGAATATTTTACTACTAATGGATAGAAATAGCCAAATTGGTATAGAATATCTATTAATGAAAAGCTAGAAATCTTGATAATTTACTACCATCGCGTAATGGAAACAAATTATTCGGCTTTTAGTGCCATCGCTACCTATTGAATGAATTGAAACAAATTACAGATAACATAAATTCATAAATTATACCGTTCGTAATTACTACATGTTTATTGTTATATTCAAATTTTAATTTTTATGTAGATTTACGGTGCATATTTCCTTTGCTTGATATTTTATTGATGAGTGTATGAGTGTGAGTGCAAATGTCAACCAATCATCTAAATTAGCATCCTTTGCATAATAAGCTTCGAGCCTAAAATAATTAATTAACGTTATATAATAAAAAAATGTTATGTATTTTACTTATCATTATGTTACCTAAAAGCTCAAACCCTCAAAATTTGAAAGCCTTATTTACAGTAATCAAATCTTAGTACAAACAACGCCTACGCCGTTTCAGTGAAACAAGTTTTACGTACGCACATTTTGCAGGCACATTTCAGTCAGTAAACACAAATCTAGACAGTAAGTAGGGATACTTTATTCAAAAATTATTCAATAAATTTCCCCAGGCTTACAAAACGCGTAAAATAAACATTTTAGTATTCAGGAGAGGTTCATATCAACTCAGCGAAAAATGGAAGGTCAGTTTATACGTAAGGCACCCTAACTCCGCGTCACCGAATTCATTTTAAGCTCGAGATAAGGAATTGCCAATTCCGTTATCATCACAGGATCGCAAAGCTGCTCGTTTTTAACCGAATATGAACAAATGGGTATCATGTGCCCCGTACCTACTGACCCATGATATTAGACTAGAGTGAAACTAATGGCGGTCGCACGTACCGTATATTTTGTTCTACATTTGATAGTTTTCAGGTTTTCAGTTTTTAAATCTTTCTTCAAACTTAATTATGTGTTAGTACTATACTAATTCTATTTTACCTTCTACAAAATCTGGGTTTTATCACTATCTGACGCCTGCAACGTTTTTAAAAATCCCG
This sequence comes from Hipparchia sbordonii, assembly GCA_038048805.1. Taxonomy (NCBI): domain Eukaryota; kingdom Metazoa; phylum Arthropoda; class Insecta; order Lepidoptera; family Nymphalidae; genus Hipparchia; species Hipparchia sbordonii. The sequence continues at coordinate 7,045,919 of CM076106.1, read as the reverse complement.
TGGGAACTCTTTGATTTTCTGGGATAAAAAGTAACCTACGCCTAACCCTTCTGCGTGGATATTGTTATATATGCTCCAGTGTGTGCGTCAACATAGGTGTACTATTTACTCCCTCACTCTCATATTTAGATAATCCGGAATTCCAGAGCGGCTTTACGTGCTCTCCAAAAGCATGAGGATGTAATATCATCAACATTTTAAATTTAATTACCTGCGGTACTGTTATTTATTCCGATTTCTGTGGCATTACTGACAGAAAATTTCTTGCAATTCACGAGGGCGCGCGGCTCATGCATGGTTGTGTGTGTGTGTCGTATCTATATAAGTGGAGCGAGAACTTGCTCGCACCTAACCGCTCCCACCTAGTGAGATGGCCAGACATAGCTCATATTTTTTTTCCCCATTTCTCTTGCATGGGTATTAAAAATAAATTTGAAACGCTGTTTTAAAATAAAAGAGAATTTCTAAGTGAACACTTGGACCCTCATAAATATTTCAAAGTGCAGGCAGTTTATTTTTAAAAACAAAGTATAGGGATTTTGGAAACACATTAAGATTAGAACAAAAAAGGGTCTTTAGAAATTGCAATAGAAGTGCAGACGTTTTAAAAGGAAACATTTAGAATCAGATCATAAATCTAGTTGAAACATTTTGCCTTCACAAAATATTGAAACCAGATGTGTAGATTGACATAGCCGAACCGAGGCGAAGGGCATAGAAAATAAACAAAAAAGCAAGGCGTGACCGTAAAATGACGCTTTCGATAATTGGCCGAAACATTTTGGCGGGAATCTTAAATGGGCGTGACTATAGTAAATGACGCTATCGATAATTGGCCTAAACGTTTTGGCGGAAACCTAAAATGACGAATCAAGTTAAGGCAGTTTACTTTGGTGGGGTTTTTCTATTTTTCAGTTTGGAGAAGGGGCGATAAGGACTCGGAAGGGGAGATACACGGGGGTGCTTTTCGAGAAGGCATTCCGGGTTGAGGGCTCTTCCAGCAGAGTCGACCCCATTCTCCAATAGATTAATCCTAAGATTGTATAAATTTTAACCTATTTTAATAGATCTATACATAAAAGTAGAATCAGTGCAATAGTTTATAATTAAGCTTATAAGCAAGTGTGTGTGCGCAACGAGGCCTGAATATTCCCGGTAATGTACAAATATTCCAATAATTATATTTTGAGATAAGTAAATTCACAGATAAAGGGTTTCCGTAACGTCCGGGTTTAGGCGTTCATTATTGTAAGAAATTAAAATGTATCCAGATATAGTTCTCGATGCTTTGTATGCAGAAGAACAAAGGGATAGGAGACGTGTGAGAGAGATATCTCGAGACGATGGGTTCTCTATTATGATGTATATCTTATTTCTGACATTTGTTCTATATCTGCTCTTTTTATTAATCAGATTAATGTGGTCAAATCTGAGAGAGTGAAATGTAATAATTTGGCACACATACCACTTGCTTTGGAAGGGGAACATTTATATAAAATATAGTCAGGAAGTTGTGAAAACGAGAATAAAACATAACTTATTATCTGTGAATCTATTTAACGTAATGTATTATGTGTTGTAATTTCTACTAAAACTATAAAATGTCTTGTCTCCCTGATACCACTAGTAGAAAGTGTACATATTCTTTTAAGCATTTAACACCTTTTGTAGCATGTGTGTATATTTTAGTCTAAGATGTCTTAGGTTAGAATGCCACAAGGGTTTTTCATTTGGGTATTTCCGTTTTCCCTTGTCTTAGAATGGCTGCTAGGAACGGAAAACCCGGTTGGTTCTCAAATGACCCCATTTGGAACCAATCTAAATAATCAAACAGTTTCTTTTGAGTAGATTTAATAAAATGGAAAATAAATCTATGAAGTCATAATTATCATCTTTTACTGAACAACCCTAATATTTCTCCTAAGGTATTCAATAATGGAATGTTCTCAAAGGTTCTGTCTACATAAATTGATTTAGTGTTTTATTAGTATTCAGTTGAACCCTAGACTTAACATCTGTAACGTGTGGCGGGCTGAACCGAACAATCCAATAGTGAAATACTATACCCAAAATTGAGTCACGACCTTCAGTAGGCAGTCAGTTTAGAAAGTTCAGTTACTAGTGCACTAATTTAGGTCAATAGGCGACATGCATTTATTAGGGTCAGTTTATTCTATCACGATAGAGAAGTCTGATTTCTTTCATAAACAAAGCAGATAGGTGAACGAGATGGAACAATATTGCAGTCTAAAGAAACTTTGACTTATTTTGTTTTACATAACTAATAGACTAGATTCTAGACTCACTTCGGGTTAGAAGTTAGGTATGAATGAAAACTTTAGAAATCATTCACTATAAATTAAGTCTTCAAATGTACGAGACTCCGAGATACCAGAGCGACCTTCGAGCTACGGGTGTGGGTCAACGGTACTTCCTACAAACAGGTAAGAAATTAGAATCTTTTGTTTATTGTATTTACAAACTTTAGGTGTAGGGTGACCATGATATTACTTCGGAATAGAGGACAAGATAGGGTAATAGGTAGGGTGACCATGATGAAATACTACAGGGATTGAGACACTGAGGCTGATTGAGTAATGGCTAAATTAATATGTTTGACTCAGATGAGTCAAAGTTATTACTAAGTGGTACACGGTTCGATGGCGTTCTTTGGCGGCGAATTTCCGGCACACCAAACACGCCATGTCTTGCAGCACGGCTCCCGAACTTAGATTTGGCCAAATCTATATCAAAATGAACAATGAATACAAATAAATAAAACCATGGTATTGGGGCGAGCTATAAGCTCAATGAAAAGAATTGTACCAACCCTTCGGGGTGTATGGGAACACCAAAACGCTTCGCAGCGAAAGGGAGTCGGCTGTGCCCCCATAACAATGATTAAAGGCCGTGGAGCGGCGTAGGGTTTCCCCCGTGCTAGAGGGAATTCGGTCAGAACGACGGCCCAAAAAGAGGCAAATTCGTACACTGTATCAGCTAATCATTCATTCTACTCGTATTTTAAACTTAAATTGATAAATTAACTCTCTAGGATTTCCCTGTTTTTCTGAAGGTTGGAGAATGCATAACATAATTCTTTTGAAGTTTGTTCATAATTAATCCGCGACAGCTAAAGTAGAATGATTTGGTAGCCTACTTTGTCCATCGGACGAAATGAACTAACCCGCAGGGTGCTTAGTACATAACAGTGTTCATGCCAGAAGCCAAAATGTCTCTCGATCCTGAGGTGTTTTACCTATAATTAGAATATTCTTCTTTACTCAATCAATCCACTAGATATCACTAGACGATCCAGCTGCGTACCATCACAGAATTTTGGTGCCGTGACCAGGATATAATCCTGGAAAATCTTGAAAGCCTGGGAATTTTGATGCCGGAGGTGACCAGGGGTCTATGTACGTATTCGAAATAACGTTACGACTAGATCTATATTAATAATCCCTATTAGAAAAAAAATACACAACGTAGAAACTTGTGATTGGGTATAGGAGAAATATTTAGGTGAAACAATGAAAAGGGAGAAGGGAGACAAGACACACTGTGCATGTTATTATTATGTTGTACATTTAATTATATGTTGTGCACTTATTTTATTTAGTGTATAGGAGAAGCAGAAATAAGCAGTATGTTTTATAAATGTAAAATTTACAGGATTCTAGGAGGAGATTGCAGTGAACGGAGCATTACACTTGCTTATTTCTTAGACTTAATTGTTTATCTTTGCTTTATCTTGCAATTTATTTTGTTGAACCGAGAGATCCCACAATAGAACGGGCCAAACTCCATTGTCATTCCACATCTGGTTTTAAAATTGTGCATTTATTACGTGTTTCGTTAGACGGCTCGCAAAGGCGACTTAGTAAACAAGTAATATAACATCTGGCGGACTTGAGCGATTATTAGTTAGAAAGTAGTTAGGAACAGCGTTTTAAAGCGAATTGTTAAAAGATGCCGGCAGGTAAAAAGGAACGGAATACAAAGCGGGTAGCAACGGGTCGATTAGATAAAGGTGCGGTAGAAACAAACGAACAAACGGGAACTGTAGGTAACTCGACGTTAGATTTGATTTTACAAAAAATCAACGAATTCGATGGAAAGTTGCAACAATTGAGTTCAAAAGTGAATTCATTGCCAAATGAAAGCGCGAGTGTTACGTCACACGAGTCGGTTGGAGTAAGCAATGAAAGTAGTAGTGATGGACCAGGGCCTAGAGTTGGGTCTGCGGGATCTAGTGTATCTCTTTCTGAGACTCGTAACATTTATGTAGTACAGCCTTCGGTTACCAAGCCGAATTTCGATGGAAAACCATTTACAAACCCTATTGCATTTTTAAAGCGATTAAAAAAGTATATTAGAGCAGTAAATGGGTCGGATCGGGAGATCGATATAGCGTTAGGATGTATAACGGGACACGCACGTCAGGTCATGGAGTTATACTCGAAGGACTGGGCTACGTTTGCCGATTTTGAGACCGATTTTAGACGAACTTATTGGACCGAGCAGATCCAAGAGTCTGTGAGGTATAGGTTGATTAATGCGATATATTCGAGCGATTCTGGAATGACGATGTCCGAACATTTTGCTGTACAGGTAGAATCGATGCAATCATTAACTATTGCGTTTAGCGAAAGTGACTTAGTAAATTCTATTATGCGGCATTATGCGATAGATATTCAGCGGTTGTGGTTTACTAGGACTGGGGAAGTTAACATCATGAACGGGGCAAAGTTTCTAAGAAGTATAGAGCAAAATATTGTTGAAAAGCCGAGAGGAATTGCGAGAGAGGTAGTAGGTAATAATTTTAGAGGTAGGCGTTACGACAGGCCATCGTTAGCGCGGCCTATTGTCGCGGCCATTTCAGCGAATAAGTGGAATACTAGAGGTAACACGACCCGAGGACGAGGTTACCGCCAGAGTAGGTCAGGTTACAGGTCAAACGTTAACAGACCAGCGTTTTCTGGGGCTGAGCGAGCTAGACCGGCTATTACTTTTGTAAAGGAGGGCGAAAACTCTGCTTTGTCGAGAGAAGGAGGGGGAGAGGGACCCTCAAAAAACTAGGTATCCCCACACAAGCGAGGTACAATAATCTAGAATTGTGTAGAACGGGGAAAGTAGAGACCTCAAAACGCGGAAGACCGAACGTGGCTTATGATATTTTAATTAGCAAAGGATGGAGACCGGGTCAGAGCTTGGGCATTGGCGATAAAGGTCTTAAACGATTAATAAAGGGCGGAAAGGTTAGCGACGAAAGTAACTGTCAGGTTGAAGCTAGAAGCATAGGAATCTTATTGGAAAATCAGTTTAACAACGTAATAGAATGTGGTGAGATAGGTATTGAGTGTGAGCTGTGTGTAAGGAGAGGAATAAACGTATACACGATGTACCATGAACTTGATGGGTCGATTGACGAAGGAATTGATTATTCCTTACCTAAGTTACCTGAAGTGAATGTAAGCTTGTATGGGAGGAGTATAAATGCACTTATCGACACGGGAAGTCAGATTAGCGGGATAACTAAGGAATTATACGAATCTATTCTAATTGGAAATAATATTTTGTCAGAAATCGCCATCCCAGCGATTCAAATACAAGGGGCATTCGGTTCACGAAGCGAAAGTACAAATAGGATGTTATTAATAGAGTTCAAATTAGGAAGTACATTAGTTGAAGCACCTGTACTAATTATGCGACGGTTACCTAGGTCGTTGATACTCGGATATGATTGGTTAGAACGAGTAAAGGGAGTAGTGAATTGCGGCAGTGAACGGACACTGACCATCGAGCATTTAGGAGTCAAGTCTTGCGTAAGACTGAACTCGGATTGTAAGGTCGAAAGGTTAGGGGGAGAGAGAAATGCTGCCACAATTAATTCGATATTGAATCAAGGTACTAGGTCCGAGGAACGTAGCTTATCTAGTAAGGATTCGAATGGCGAGGACAGAAAGGGGTATTGTTTGAATGATTCAAATTTAAGTAGGGAACAAAAGGAAATGTTGTTACCTGTGTTGAATAAGCATTGTAAGGTGTTTACAGATAGATTAGGATTGACTAACAGGTACGAGCACGTCATTGAGTTAGTCGATGAGATTCCTTTTATAAAGCATAGTTATCCAGTGCCTTTAGCGTATAGAGATCAGGTTAAAGAAGAATTAGAGGAGTTAGAGAGGTTAGGTGTGATCAGGCAGGAGGCAACGCCATACTGTAGCCCGCTCACATTTACTAAGAAACGAGATGGGTCAATAAGGCTCTTGTTAGACGCGCGCGAACTTAATAAGAAAATGGTGGGAGATGCGGGGTCACCGCCACTCACATCGGAAATTTTACAATCCTTTCATGGAGTGAATTACATTAGTTTAATTGATCTGAATAATGCTTACTTTCAAATACCTTTGAGTCAGGATTCTAGAAAATATACGGGGTTTTCTTTTATGGGGAGGACATATACTTATAATGTCTTGCCTCAAGGACTAAAGACATCTGTCGCGGGATTTTCAAGGGCAATGGATTCTATATTAAAAGAAGTGCGTGGATTCTGCGTTAACTATTTAGATGACATTGTCATATTTACCACAGGAGACATAAGATTACACTTGGAACATTTAGACCAAGTGCTAGACAGATTAGAATCAGCAGGCTTAACGGGCAGGCTAGGAAAGTGTCGTTTTCTATGTGTAGAAGTAAAACTGCTAGGACACATAGTAAATACGAAAGGCGTACGGATGGATCCAGAACGAGTAGAGGCTATATTAGAGTTTCCCGTCCCTCGAACAATAAAACAATTACGAGGATTTTTGGGATTAATAAATTATTTCAGAAGGTTTATCTCGAAGTATAGCGAAGAGGTTAGGCCACTCTGCGATCTATTAAAACAAAATACAAAATGGTCATGGACACATGAGGTAAATGAATGTTTTGAAAAGGTCAAGAGATTATTTGTAGACACATTACTTCTCATACATCCTAATCCGAAAGAGATTTATTACCTACAAACCGATAGCAGTAATTTAGGAGTCTCAGGGTATGTTTATCAATTGAACGAAGTAGGTGAAGAGCAAATAATAGGATTTTGTAGTAAAGCGTTGACTGAGGCGGAGCGTAAGTGGACAGTCACAGAACAAGAGTTGTGGGCTATCATATTTAGCTTGTCGAAGTTTGAAACGTATTTGAGGGGGGCACGGTTAGTGATTAGGACCGATCATAAAAGTTTGATATTCTTACAGACATGTAAATTGTTGAGCGCACGAATGATACGTTGGGTACATTACATAGGACAATTTGATTATACGGTCGAGCATGTAAAAGGGAAATTAAACACAGTAGCTGACGTATTATCCCGACATATAAAAGGGACAACTGACGTATTGAATAACAAGTCTGTGGGGCCTGAGATGAATTTATTCAAAACATCGCTAGGACAAGCGAGATGGAAAGAGATAGGTAGTCTACAAGAACGGGACAAGGTCGCTAGTGAAATAATTAAACGTATGAAAATATCAGGTACATCTGAATCAAAGTATTATGTGATTAAGGAGGGGGTCCTTTATAGGTCAGACATAAATAGGGATACCTTGAGACTATATGTTCCCGAGGTTTTACAAAGGAGTTTGATCGTTAGCATACATGAAGAAATAGGTCATTTTGGACGCTACAAGGTTTATGCGCTGATGAAACGTCGTTACTATTTCTCGAATATGTCTCGCGTGATAAGTCGTGTTGTAAGGGCTTGCGGGGAGTGTCAAATGTCAAAGCACGCGTTAGAAAAGCACACGGGGCCGATCAAAACTGTGATAGCGACAGATATAGGAGAACGGGTCTTTTGCGATATTTATGGACCTTTACCGGCGGGACGCTTCGGATTCAAATACATATTTGTAATGCAGGACTCTTATAGTAAATTGATCAGGTTATATCCATTACGTCAGGCGAGCGGAAAGGCTACACTCACATGTGTGAAAAAGTTTCACAAACAAGTTGAGATTAAGACCTTATGTTCAGACAGAGGCGCGAATTTTACATCGAAGGTTTTCGAGTTAGGTGTACGTCAATTAGGTATCAAATTGACGCACACATCTGTTAGAAATCCGCGACCAAATTCGACAGAGAGGGTTAACAAGGAATTAGGTAGACTATTCAGAACATACTGCGAGAAATCTCATAGGTCTTGGGCAGATTTATTGCCGGACATAGAAGATTGTTACAACCAGGTAGTACATACCACAACAGGTTATACACCGAATGAGCTAGTTTGGGGAAAGCGGACCATACTATCAACTGATTTCGGCAAAGACATAGCGAAAGGAACCGATATACAAGGAGAAACGTTAGAACAGATTAGACGACAGGCGCGTCGGAACATAACAAAGGCGGCGGAGAATAGAGAGCTCTATTATAATAGGAATCATAAGTTAATACAGTTTGAGATAGGCGACTTGGTGAAGTTGAGGACTTTTGCGAGGTCGGACGCTGATAAAAAATTAACAAAGAAATTCATGCGACTTTATGAGGGACCTTACGTGATAGGGGCAATTCCATACAATAACGTATACACTTTGGTTGACGCTCGTACTAACGAGATAAGAGGGAATTACAATGCGATCCATTTGTTCCGCTATTATGCAAACTCGTAAAGGAATGAATTCCATTAAGGATTAGCGCGAACAATGGAGATTAGTGAGACCTATCGGCATCAACATAGATAGCAGTTAATGTTAGGTGAGGAAATAGATTTTCAAACAACTAGTAGAGAGTTAGGTATAAGAAATACTAGGTGTATTAAAAATCTATTTGGGGGAGTGTGAGATGGCCAGACATAGCTCATATTTTTTTTCCCCATTTCTCTTGCATGGGTATTAAAAATAAATTTGAAACGCTGTTTTAAAATAAAAGAGAATTTCTAAGTGAACACTTGGACCCTCATAAATATTTCAAAGTACAGGCAGTTTATTTTTAAAAACAAAGTATAGGGATTTTGGAAACACATTAAGATTAGAACAAAAAAGGGTCTTTAGAAATTGCAATAGAAGTGCAGACGTTTTAAAAGGAAACATTTAGAATCAGATCATAAATCTAGTTGAAACATTTTGCCTTCACAAAATATTGAAACCAGATGTGTAGATTGACATAGCCGAACCGAGGCGAAGGGCATAGAAAATAAACAAAAAAGCAAGGCGTGACCGTAAAATGACGCTTTCGATAATTGGCCGAAACATTTTGGCGGGAATCTTAAATGGGCGTGACTATAGTAAATGACGCTATCGATAATTGGCCTAAACGTTTTGGCGGAAACCTAAAATGACGAATCAAGTTAAGGCAGTTTACTTTGGTGGGGTTTTTCTATTTTTCAGTTTGGAGAAGGGGCGATAAGGACTCGGAAGGGGAGATACACGGGGGTGCTTTTCGAGAAGGCATTCCGGGTTGAGGGCTCTTCCAGCAGAGTCGACTCCATTCTCCAATAGATTAATCCTAAGATTGTATAAATTTTAACCTATTTTAATAGATCTATACATAAAAGTAGAATCAGTGCAATAGTTTATAATTAAGCTTATAAGCAAGTGTGTGTGCGCAACGAGGCCTGAATATTCCCGGTAATGTACAAATATTCCAATAATTATATTTTGAGATAAGTAAATTCACAGATAAAGGGTTTCCGTAACGTCCGGGTTTAGGCGTTCATTATTGTAAGAAATTAAAATGTATCCAGATATAGTTCTCGATGCTTTGTATGCAGAAGAACAAAGGGATAGGAGACGTGTGAGAGAGATATCTCGAGACGATGGGTTCTCTATTATGATGTATATCTTATTTCTGACATTTGTTCTATATCTGCTCTTTTTATTAATCAGATTAATGTGGTCAAATCTGAGAGAGTGAAATGTAATAATTTGGCACACATACCACTTGCTTTGGAAGGGGAACATTTATATAAAATATAGTCAGGAAGTTGTGAAAACGAGAATAAAACATAACTTATTATCTGTGAATCTATTTAACGTAATGTATTATGTGTTGTAATTTCTACTAAAACTATAAAATGTCTTGTCTCCCTGATACCACTAGTAGAAAGTGTACATATTCTTTTAAGCATTTAACACCTTTTGTAGCATGTGTGTATATTTTAGTCTAAGATGTCTTAGGTTAGAATGCCACAAGGGTTTTTCATTTGGGTATTTCCGTTTTCCCTTGTCTTAGAATGGCTGCTAGGAACGGAAAACCCGGTTGGTTCTCAAATGACCCCATTTGGAACCAATCTAAATAATCAAACAGTTTCTTTTGAGTAGATTTAATAAAATGGAAAATAAATCTATGAAGTCATAATTATCATCTTTTACTGAACAACCCTAATATTTCTCCTAAGGTATTCAATAATGGAATGTTCTCAAAGGTTCTGTCTACATAAATTGATTTAGTGTTTTATTAGTATTCAGTTGAACCCTAGACTTAACATCTGTAACGTGTGGCGGGCTGAACCGAACAATCCAATAGTGAAATACTATACCCAAAATTGAGTCACGACCTTCAGTAGGCAGTCAGTTTAGAAAGTTCAGTTACTAGTGCACTAATTTAGGTCAATAGGCGACATGCATTTATTAGGGTCAGTTTATTCTATCACGATAGAGAAGTCTGATTTCTTTCATAAACAAAGCAGATAGGTGAACGAGATGGAACAATATTGCAGTCTAAAGAAACTTTGACTTATTTTGTTTTACATAACTAATAGACTAGATTCTAGACTCACTTCGGGTTAGAAGTTAGGTATGAATGAAAACTTTAGAAATCATTCACTATAAATTAAGTCTTCAAATGTACGAGACTCCGAGATACCAGAGCGACCTTCGAGCTACGGGTGTGGGTCAACGGTACTTCCTACAAACAGGTAAGAAATTAGAATCTTTTGTTTATTGTATTTACAAACTTTAGGTGTAGGGTGACCATGATATTACTTCGGAATAGAGGACAAGATAGGGTAATAGGTAGGGTGACCATGATGAAATACTACAGGGATTGAGACACTGAGGCTGATTGAGTAATGGCTAAATTAATATGTTTGACTCAGATGAGTCAAAGTTATTACTAAGTGGTACACGGTTCGATGGCGTTCTTTGGCGGCGAATTTCCGGCACACCAAACACGCCATGTCTTGCAGCACGGCTCCCGAACTTAGATTTGGCCAAATCTATATCAAACTGAACAATGAATACAAATAAATAAAACCATGGTATTGGGGCGAGCTATAAGCTCAATGAAAAGAATTGTACCAACCCTTCGGGGTGTATGGGAACACCAAAACGCTTCGCAGCGAAAGGGAGTCGGCTGTGCCCCCATAACAATGATTAAAGGCCGTGGAGCGGCGTAGGGTTTCCCCCGTGCTAGAGGGAATTCGGTCAGAACGACGGCCCAAAAAGAGGCAAATTCGTACACTGTATCAGCTAATCATTCATTCTACTCGTATTTTAAACTTAAATTGATAAATTAACTCTCTAGGATTTCCCTGTTTTTCTGAAGGTTGGAGAATGCATAACATAATTCTTTTGAAGTTTGTTCATAATTAATCCGCGACAGCTAAAGTAGAATGATTTGGTAGCCTACTTTGTCCATCGGACGAAATGAACTAACCCGCAGGGTGCTTAGTACATAACAGTGTTCATGCCAGAAGCCAAAATGTCTCTCGATCCTGAGGTGTTTTACCTATAATTAGAATATTCTTCTTTACTCAATCAATCCACTAGATATCACTAGACGATCCAGCTGCGTACCATCACAGAATTTTGGTGCCGTGACCAGGATATAATCCTGGAAAATCTTGAAAGCCTGGGAATTTTGATGCCGGAGGTGACCAGGGGTCTATGTACGTATTCGAAATAACGTTACGACTAGATCTATATTAATAATCCCTATTAGAAAAAAAATACACAACGTAGAAACTTGTGATTGGGTATAGGAGAAATATTTAGGTGAAACAATGAAAAGGGAGAAGGGAGACAAGACACACTGTGCATGTTATTATTATGTTGTACATTTAATTATATGTTGTGCACTTATTTTATTTAGTGTATAGGAGAAGCAGAAATAAGCAGTATGTTTTATAAATGTAAAATTTACAGGATTCTAGGAGGAGATTGCAGTGAACGGAGCATTACACTTGCTTATTTCTTAGACTTAATTGTTTATCTTTGCTTTATCTTGCAATTTATTTTGTTGAACCGAGAGATCCCACAATAGAACGGGCCAAACTCCATTGTCATTCCACATCTGGTTTTAAAATTGTGCATTTATTACGTGTTTCGTTAGACGGCTCGCAAAGGCGACTTAGTAAACAAGTAATATAACATCTGGCGGACTTGAGCGATTATTAGTTAGAAAGTAGTTAGGAACAGCGTTTTAAAGCGAATTGTTAAAAGATGCCGGCAGGTAAAAAGGAACGGAATACAAAGCGGGTAGCAACGGGTCGATTAGATAAAGGTGCGGTAGAAACAAACGAACAAACGGGAACTGTAGGTAACTCGACGTTAGATTTGATTTTACAAAAAATCAACGAATTCGATGGAAAGTTGCAACAATTGAGTTCAAAAGTGAATTCATTGCCAAATGAAAGCGCGAGTGTTACGTCACACGAGTCGGTTGGAGTAAGCAATGAAAGTAGTAGTGATGGACCAGGGCCTAGAGTTGGGTCTGCGGGATCTAGTGTATCTCTTTCTGAGACTCGTAACATTTATGTAGTACAGCCTTCGGTTACCAAGCCGAATTTCGATGGAAAACCATTTACAAACCCTATTGCATTTTTAAAGCGATTAAAAAAGTATATTAGAGCAGTAAATGGGTCGGATCGGGAGATCGATATAGCGTTAGGATGTATAACGGGACACGCACGTCAGGTCATGGAGTTATACTCGAAGGACTGGGCTACGTTTGCCGATTTTGAGACCGATTTTAGACGAACTTATTGGACCGAGCAGATCCAAGAGTCTGTGAGGTATAGGTTGATTAATGCGATATATTCGAGCGATTCTGGAATGACGATGTCCGAACATTTTGCTGTACAGGTAGAATCGATGCAATCATTAACTATTGCGTTTAGCGAAAGTGACTTAGTAAATTCTATTATGCGGCATTATGCGATAGATATTCAGCGGTTGTGGTTTACTAGGACTGGGGAAGTTAACATCATGAACGGGGCAAAGTTTCTAAGAAGTATAGAGCAAAATATTGTTGAAAAGCCGAGAGGAATTGCGAGAGAGGTAGTAGGTAATAATTTTAGAGGTAGGCGTTACGACAGGCCATCGTTAGCGCGGCCTATTGTCGCGGCCATTTCAGCGAATAAGTGGAATACTAGAGGTAACACGACCCGAGGACGAGGTTACCGCCAGAGTAGGTCAGGTTACAGGTCAAACGTTAACAGACCAGCGTTTTCTGGGGCTGAGCGAGCTAGACCGGCTATTACTTTTGTAAAGGAGGGCGAAAACTCTGCTTTGTCGAGAGAAGGAGGGGGAGAGGGACCCTCAAAAAACTAGGTATCCCCACACAAGCGAGGTACAATAATCTAGAATTGTGTAGAACGGGGAAAGTAGAGACCTCAAAACGCGGAAGACCGAACGTGGCTTATGATATTTTAATTAGCAAAGGATGGAGACCGGGTCAGAGCTTGGGCATTGGCGATAAAGGTCTTAAACGATTAATAAAGGGCGGAAAGGTTAGCGACGAAAGTAACTGTCAGGTTGAAGCTAGAAGCATAGGAATCTTATTGGAAAATCAGTTTAACAACGTAATAGAATGTGGTGAGATAGGTATTGAGTGTGAGCTGTGTGTAAGGAGAGGAATAAACGTATACACGATGTACCATGAACTTGATGGGTCGATTGACGAAGGAATTGATTATTCCTTACCTAAGTTACCTGAAGTGAATGTAAGCTTGTATGGGAGGAGTATAAATGCACTTATCGACACGGGAAGTCAGATTAGCGGGATAACTAAGGAATTATACGAATCTATTCTAATTGGAAATAATATTTTGTCAGAAATCGCCATCCCAGCGATTCAAATACAAGGGGCATTCGGTTCACGAAGCGAAAGTACAAATAGGATGTTATTAATAGAGTTCAAATTAGGAAGTACATTAGTTGAAGCACCTGTACTAATTATGCGACGGTTACCTAGGTCGTTGATACTCGGATATGATTGGTTAGAACGAGTAAAGGGAGTAGTGAATTGCGGCAGTGAACGGACACTGACCATCGAGCATTTAGGAGTCAAGTCTTGCGTAAGACTGAACTCGGATTGTAAGGTCGAAAGGTTAGGGGGAGAGAGAAATGCTGCCACAATTAATTCGATATTGAATCAAGGTACTAGGTCCGAGGAACGTAGCTTATCTAGTAAGGATTCGAATGGCGAGGACAGAAAGGGGTATTGTTTGAATGATTCAAATTTAAGTAGGGAACAAAAGGAAATGTTGTTACCTGTGTTGAATAAGCATTGTAAGGTGTTTACAGATAGATTAGGATTGACTAACAGGTACGAGCACGTCATTGAGTTAGTCGATGAGATTCCTTTTATAAAGCATAGTTATCCAGTGCCTTTAGCGTATAGAGATCAGGTTAAAGAAGAATTAGAGGAGTTAGAGAGGTTAGGTGTGATCAGGCAGGAGGCAACGCCATACTGTAGCCCGCTCACATTTACTAAGAAACGAGATGGGTCAATAAGGCTCTTGTTAGACGCGCGCGAACTTAATAAGAAAATGGTGGGAGATGCGGGGTCACCGCCACTCACATCGGAAATTTTACAATCCTTTCATGGAGTGAATTACATTAGTTTAATTGATCTGAATAATGCTTACTTTCAAATACCTTTGAGTCAGGATTCTAGAAAATATACGGGGTTTTCTTTTATGGGGAGGACATATACTTATAATGTCTTGCCTCAAGGACTAAAGACATCTGTCGCGGGATTTTCAAGGGCAATGGATTCTATATTAAAAGAAGTGCGTGGATTCTGCGTTAACTATTTAGATGACATTGTCATATTTACCACAGGAGACATAAGATTACACTTGGAACATTTAGACCAAGTGCTAGACAGATTAGAATCAGCAGGCTTAACGGGCAGGCTAGGAAAGTGTCGTTTTCTATGTGTAGAAGTAAAACTGCTAGGACACATAGTAAATACGAAAGGCGTACGGATGGATCCAGAACGAGTAGAGGCTATATTAGAGTTTCCCGTCCCTCGAACAATAAAACAATTACGAGGATTTTTGGGATTAATAAATTATTTCAGAAGGTTTATCTCGAAGTATAGCGAAGAGGTTAGGCCACTCTGCGATCTATTAAAACAAAATACAAAATGGTCATGGACACATGAGGTAAATGAATGTTTTGAAAAGGTCAAGAGATTATTTGTAGACACATTACTTCTCATACATCCTAATCCGAAAGAGATTTATTACCTACAAACCGATAGCAGTAATTTAGGAGTCTCAGGGTATGTTTATCAATTGAACGAAGTAGGTGAAGAGCAAATAATAGGATTTTGTAGTAAAGCGTTGACTGAGGCGGAGCGTAAGTGGACAGTCACAGAACAAGAGTTGTGGGCTATCATATTTAGCTTGTCGAAGTTTGAAACGTATTTGAGGGGGGCACGGTTAGTGATTAGGACCGATCATAAAAGTTTGATATTCTTACAGACATGTAAATTGTTGAGCGCACGAATGATACGTTGGGTACATTACATAGGACAATTTGATTATACGGTCGAGCATGTAAAAGGGAAATTAAACACAGTAGCTGACGTATTATCCCGACATATAAAAGGGACAACTGACGTATTGAATAACAAGTCTGTGGGGCCTGAGATGAATTTATTCAAAACATCGCTAGGACAAGCGAGATGGAAAGAGATAGGTAGTCTACAAGAACGGGACAAGGTCGCTAGTGAAATAATTAAACGTATGAAAATATCAGGTACATCTGAATCAAAGTATTATGTGATTAAGGAGGGGGTCCTTTATAGGTCAGACATAAATAGGGATACCTTGAGACTATATGTTCCCGAGGTTTTACAAAGGAGTTTGATCGTTAGCATACATGAAGAAATAGGTCATTTTGGACGCTACAAGGTTTATGCGCTGATGAAACGTCGTTACTATTTCTCGAATATGTCTCGCGTGATAAGTCGTGTTGTAAGGGCTTGCGGGGAGTGTCAAATGTCAAAGCACGCGTTAGAAAAGCACACGGGGCCGATCAAAACTGTGATAGCGACAGATATAGGAGAACGGGTCTTTTGCGATATTTATGGACCTTTACCGGCGGGACGCTTCGGATTCAAATACATATTTGTAATGCAGGACTCTTATAGTAAATTGATCAGGTTATATCCATTACGTCAGGCGAGCGGAAAGGCTACACTCACATGTGTGAAAAAGTTTCACAAACAAGTTGAGATTAAGACCTTATGTTCAGACAGAGGCGCGAATTTTACATCGAAGGTTTTCGAGTTAGGTGTACGTCAATTAGGTATCAAATTGACGCACACATCTGTTAGAAATCCGCGACCAAATTCGACAGAGAGGGTTAACAAGGAATTAGGTAGACTATTCAGAACATACTGCGAGAAATCTCATAGGTCTTGGGCAGATTTATTGCCGGACATAGAAGATTGTTACAACCAGGTAGTACATACCACAACAGGTTATACACCGAATGAGCTAGTTTGGGGAAAGCGGACCATACTATCAACTGATTTCGGCAAAGACATAGCGAAAGGAACCGATATACAAGGAGAAACGTTAGAACAGATTAGACGACAGGCGCGTCGGAACATAACAAAGGCGGCGGAGAATAGAGAGCTCTATTATAATAGGAATCATAAGTTAATACAGTTTGAGATAGGCGACTTGGTGAAGTTGAGGACTTTTGCGAGGTCGGACGCTGATAAAAAATTAACAAAGAAATTCATGCGACTTTATGAGGGACCTTACGTGATAGGGGCAATTCCATACAATAACGTATACACTTTGGTTGACGCTCGTACTAACGAGATAAGAGGGAATTACAATGCGATCCATTTGTTCCGCTATTATGCAAACTCGTAAAGGAATGAATTCCATTAAGGATTAGCGCGAACAATGGAGATTAGTGAGACCTATCGGCATCAACATAGATAGCAGTTAATGTTAGGTGAGGAAATAGATTTTCAAACAACTAGTAGAGAGTTAGGTATAAGAAATACTAGGTGTATTAAAAATCTATTTGGGGGAGTGTGAGATGGCCAGACATAGCTCATATTTTTTTCCCCATTTCTCTTGCATGGGTATTAAAAATAAATTTGAAACGCTGTTTTAAAATAAAAGAGAATTTCTAAGTGAACACTTGGACCCTCATAAATATTTCAAAGTGCAGGCAGTTTATTTTTAAAAACAAAGTATAGGGATTTTGGAAACACATTAAGATTAGAACAAAAAAGGGTCTTTAGAAATTGCAATAGAAGTGCAGACGTTTTAAAAGGAAACATTTAGAATCAGATCATAAATCTAGTTGAAACATTTTGCCTTCACAAAATATTGAAACCAGATGTGTAGATTGACATAGCCGAACCGAGGCGAAGGGCATAGAAAATAAACAAAAAAGCAAGGCGTGACCGTAAAATGACGCTTTCGATAATTGGCCGAAACATTTTGGCGGGAATCTTAAATGGGCGTGACTATAGTAAATGACGCTATCGATAATTGGCCTAAACGTTTTGGCGGAAACCTAAAATGACGAATCAAGTTAAGGCAGTTTACTTTGGTGGGGTTTTTCTATTTTTCAGTTTGGAGAAGGGGCGATAAGGACTCGGAAGGGGAGATACACGGGGGTGCTTTTCGAGAAGGCATTCCGGGTTGAGGGCTCTTCCAGCAGAGTCGACTCCATTCTCCAATAGATTAATCCTAAGATTGTATAAATTTTAACCTATTTTAATAGATCTATACATAAAAGTAGAATCAGTGCAATAGTTTATAATTAAGCTTATAAGCAAGTGTGTGTGCGCAACGAGGCCTGAATATTCCCGGTAATGTACAAATATTCCAATAATTATATTTTGAGATAAGTAAATTCACAGATAAAGGGTTTCCGTAACGTCCGGGTTTAGGCGTTCATTATTGTAAGAAATTAAAATGTATCCAGATATAGTTCTCGATGCTTTGTATGCAGAAGAACAAAGGGATAGGAGACGTGTGAGAGAGATATCTCGAGACGATGGGTTCTCTATTATGATGTATATCTTATTTCTGACATTTGTTCTATATCTGCTCTTTTTATTAATCAGATTAATGTGGTCAAATCTGAGAGAGTGAAATGTAATAATTTGGCACACATACCACTTGCTTTGGAAGGGGAACATTTATATAAAATATAGTCAGGAAGTTGTGAAAACGAGAATAAAACATAACTTATTATCTGTGAATCTATTTAACGTAATGTATTATGTGTTGTAATTTCTACTAAAACTATAAAATGTCTTGTCTCCCTGATACCACTAGTAGAAAGTGTACATATTCTTTTAAGCATTTAACACCTTTTGTAGCATGTGTGTATATTTTAGTCTAAGATGTCTTAGGTTAGAATGCCACAAGGGTTTTTCATTTGGGTATTTCCGTTTTCCCTTGTCTTAGAATGGCTGCTAGGAACGGAAAACCCGGTTGGTTCTCAAATGACCCCATTTGGAACCAATCTAAATAATCAAACAGTTTCTTTTGAGTAGATTTAATAAAATGGAAAATAAATCTATGAAGTCATAATTATCATCTTTTACTGAACAACCCTAATATTTCTCCTAAGGTATTCAATAATGGAATGTTCTCAAAGGTTCTGTCTACATAAATTGATTTAGTGTTTTATTAGTATTCAGTTGAACCCTAGACTTAACATCTGTAACGTGTGGCGGGCTGAACCGAACAATCCAATAGTGAAATACTATACCCAAAATTGAGTCACGACCTTCAGTAGGCAGTCAGTTTAGAAAGTTCAGTTACTAGTGCACTAATTTAGGTCAATAGGCGACATGCATTTATTAGGGTCAGTTTATTCTATCACGATAGAGAAGTCTGATTTCTTTCATAAACAAAGCAGATAGGTGAACGAGATGGAACAATATTGCAGTCTAAAGAAACTTTGACTTATTTTGTTTTACATAACTAATAGACTAGATTCTAGACTCACTTCGGGTTAGAAGTTAGGTATGAATGAAAACTTTAGAAATCATTCACTATAAATTAAGTCTTCAAATGTACGAGACTCCGAGATACCAGAGCGACCTTCGAGCTACGGGTGTGGGTCAACGGTACTTCCTACAAACAGGTAAGAAATTAGAATCTTTTGTTTATTGTATTTACAAACTTTAGGTGTAGGGTGACCATGATATTACTTCGGAATAGAGGACAAGATAGGGTAATAGGTAGGGTGACCATGATGAAATACTACAGGGATTGAGACACTGAGGCTGATTGAGTAATGGCTAAATTAATATGTTTGACTCAGATGAGTCAAAGTTATTACTAAGTGGTACACGGTTCGATGGCGTTCTTTGGCGGCGAATTTCCGGCACACCAAACACGCCATGTCTTGCAGCACGGCTCCCGAACTTAGATTTGGCCAAATCTATATCAAACTGAACAATGAATACAAATAAATAAAACCATGGTATTGGGGCGAGCTATAAGCTCAATGAAAAGAATTGTACCAACCCTTCGGGGTGTATGGGAACACCAAAACGCTTCGCAGCGAAAGGGAGTCGGCTGTGCCCCCATAACAATGATTAAAGGCCGTGGAGCGGCGTAGGGTTTCCCCCGTGCTAGAGGGAATTCGGTCAGAACGACGGCCCAAAAAGAGGCAAATTCGTACACTGTATCAGCTAATCATTCATTCTACTCGTATTTTAAACTTAAATTGATAAATTAACTCTCTAGGATTTCCCTGTTTTTCTGAAGGTTGGAGAATGCATAACATAATTCTTTTGAAGTTTGTTCATAATTAATCCGCGACAGCTAAAGTAGAATGATTTGGTAGCCTACTTTGTCCATCGGACGAAATGAACTAACCCGCAGGGTGCTTAGTACATAACAGTGTTCATGCCAGAAGCCAAAATGTCTCTCGATCCTGAGGTGTTTTACCTATAATTAGAATATTCTTCTTTACTCAATCAATCCACTAGATATCACTAGACGATCCAGCTGCGTACCATCACACTAGGCTCCTGACAGGCACACACACTTACGCAACCACAAGTAAAGCTTACACGCTCTCGTGAACTGAAAGAACATATACCTACTACTTAGTAATAGTTTACCACTATACCTACTAACTGTTTTTAGTCCGGCCAAGGAATCGAACACCAGCCCTGGTAGTATGGGCGGGAGAAATTTTATCCCCGGGAAAAGGATAAAACGTTTATCCCCTCGCGTAGCTTTATCCACCCGTCGAGCATGGGCACAGCGGTGGAAATAACACTCAGTGGATATACTTATAGAAATATACATCGCCTCCTCCTCTGTCGCCATGCTTTAGCATAGGGAAAAGATAATTTTATCCCCAGTCAGTGGATAAAATCGGGGGATAAAACTTTTATCTCCTGCCCATGCTACCAGTGCTGGTAGGTCCTCATCATCCACAATCGAACATTAGACCAGTGAGCTGCGCCAATGAGCCAGTCGTAAGAGCAAGTGAGAGAGGTTATTATGATAATTATAGACAGAGAAGTTTTCCAGCGACCTTTTTATTTTCCCAGTCGCCTTGGGGAATATTATAACGGCGGTCAGGCGATGTGCTCATACTGCGAGACGCCATAACGTCGACCCTTTCTTTGCTCCGTTACATTCGGAGAGTCTTTTTCGCACTATATTAAATGACACCGGGATCAACCTGTTACAAAAGAGGCTTTACGTTGTAAATCTATTTAAATTGCTTCTATATGCGCAAAGAACTAAAACAATTATCTATATCTATACATATAAATATTTTTTTATTCGATGACGAGATAGTTCTTGACTGTGATCTCACCTGATGGTAAGTGACGATGCAGGCTAAGGTGGTAGTGGGCTAACTTGGAAGGGGTATGGCAGTGTAAATTCAACCCATACCCCTAGTCGGTTCCTACGCGCCATCGTGCCGTAACGCTAAATCGCTTGGCGGCACGTCTTTGACGGTAGGGTGGTAACTAGCCACAGCCAAAGCCTCCCACCAGACTTGAAGTGCCTAACACAAAATCATTCTCTATAGCAGCGTATTATGTAAGGTATCAACGATACTCACATCGCGCCTACCAACCTACATTGGTACAATGAACCGGTTTCACTGAAATTTGGAATTAAGGTAGCTCATATCCAGAATTAACACACAGGCTACATTTTATCCCAGAAAATTAAAGAACTTCCGCAGAAATTTAAAACCTTAATCCAAGAACGAAGTCGCGGTCATCATCAAGAAAGAAATACAACTGCGCTCAGTTAAAAGAAATATTCAATTGTCTCTGTGAAATTAACATTTATAAAATAATACTCGTACAAAACAGAATCTAATTTAGATGAACGTAAATTTAATCACCTCTTTTGTACCCTGTAGTTACTTTGTGCAAACCGTAATTATTATCATAGTTTTCAGTTTCTCTTAGACTGGATATAATTGCAAACTTTAATTACAAAGCAATTACCTATATTGTATTTCTCTCCACCTCTTTCTATTAATCATACAATGGTGGCTTCTTCTATTAATTACCATTGTGGTGGATATATTATTATTCTATTAGCATAAAAATTCAGTGAAGGTGTTTCTTGCGAATATGACTCGGATAAGAGTGAGAAAAGAAACTCTGTATCCTAGGATTTAAATTATGTTGGCAGAGCACTAGGTGGAATGTACACTGCCATACCCCTTCCAAGTTAGACCGCTACCATTGCATCTTAGACTTCATAGTTGGTGAGCGCAGTCAAGGACTATCTTGTTATTGAATTTAAAAAAAATCTTATCCTATAATATCTCCTAATCTATCTGAATGATATCTCCTGAGGATGCTCCGGTGTCGGGGAGAAACGTGCGTCGAGAGTAGTATAAAAGTCTTGAGTGGTGGTACATGTGAGTGGTGGTGGCATTGCTTGCTTGGGAACTTTGCTTTATTGCTTGGTTGGGGAGGTAAGCGGTGCTTAGCTTATAACTGCATGTTTGACCATACAGATTTTTTCTGTTGGCAGATTATAGCAAAATAACTCTAACCTTTTCTTGGTAAAAAAAAAATCGTTGCAGCCCATTAAGAAGAAATATTTAGAATGGATGTAGTAAAAGCAAGAAGAGATGTAAAGGGTGCAACATTAAAACGTCATTATTATAAGCCTCGAGTC
The DNA here is from genome assembly GCA_038048805.1 of Hipparchia sbordonii. Lineage (NCBI taxonomy): Eukaryota > Metazoa > Arthropoda > Insecta > Lepidoptera > Nymphalidae > Hipparchia > Hipparchia sbordonii. The sequence continues at coordinate 7,023,544 of CM076106.1, read as the reverse complement.
ATTCTCTCGGCAAAACGCCGGGCTCTTTGCCGCAATAAACTCTCAACAAGCCGTTTGTGGCCGGGAAAATGTACTCCATATTAATCTCGGGCTTTGTTTCGAATGAAGTTTGTTATCATTTTTAGGTTTGGATCCTTTATACGTTGCCTTAACATGCTTATCTCACATAACAATATCGTTACATAACATTAATCAGCTGATCCTTCGTTCGTTCATGTTTACATTGAAAAAGCTGTGGTAAGCCCTTTAAATTAGGAAGCATTACATAGTTTAATTTTTTCAAGAACTGCCTTAGCTATCAGGTGAGATGGCAATCATGGTCTACCTTATTATAAATAAAAAAATTCCTAACTCAATGGGTAAGTCACACGGTACGCAGCCAAATTAATTTTCATGATACACCTGAAACTTGCGATTACGTACTAGTCGTGTACAATCCAGATTGGACAAAGATAAGTCCAAAGTACTCTATAATTTCCGTATTTTGTCATTTCTAGGGTATTCCTAATCGATATCGTAAATGAGAATAAAAGCTGGGATAGATGGACTGATTGGCAGATTGACGAAGCCACATAAATACTCCTTTTCCCATTTAGGTAACCCTAAAACAGCTACTGAATTTGTGGAATTTATGCATAAACTGATTTCCACCAATAACTTTGTAGACAGTATTCCACCGACACAATATCTCAATCTTATTGAGAGTTAATCGAACTCACCGTAAAGTTATGCGGTACCTTCTTGAAGCACGCCAGAACTTAGTCTCCCACAATGCGATAAATAGTTAAGCGGTCACTGAGCTTTTGACAAACTTCCTCTACAATGATAAAGACTTTAGACACTAAATTAAACATCACTAGCTTCTATGTAAAGCTAATATTAGGATAGCTTAGAAATATACGGATTCAATTTGAATAAATTTATTTTAGGTTAATTGACCGTATAGATAGAAAGTATAATTTCGTATTAGTCGGGATTTTTAAAGGAAATTATTGTTGCGGTATGGTTACCTTAAATGCTCCTTACCACACAATATAATAATTTTGTTAACTCATGCCCGCGAATTCGTCAGCGTACAATAAGGTTTTTGAAAATCCAGCCTTTGTTTTTCCGGTATAAAAATTATTCCTATGTCACTCCAGGTCCTCAAATACACCCACGTGAAAAATCACGTCATTATTCCCTTGTCTTGAACGACAACCCAACAAAAAACTCACTTTGGCTGATACATAAGATGATTATAAGGGACAACCATTGTATGCCACATATTGGTAAAAATTTCCCAGGGGAATATTTTGATTGGGAGGCTATGCATATTCCAATAGCCCAACATCATGTGACGTCATGCGAGGTAAATAGTTCTATGGCAGTTTTCAACGCTTCGTTTGCGATCTTGTGAAAATTGACTCGACGAAATCTAATTCCGTCCGCCTACGTGACTTTATTAATATGGATATGGAAATGTCGAATTAACAAATTTCGCATTAAATTGCGGAACTGTTACCGATGTTAAACGTTTTCTGATAGTTCGATTATGTTTCTTCATTTCTTTGTCTCTAGCTCAAATTGTATTTCGTAAATGAAACATGAAAGTTAATCTCATTTTCCCAGAGCTAAATCTGACTACCCTGTCTCTAATCAGTCTTATCTATCCTAGACCTAGAGTTTTCTTGTAAATCGGGAAGCTAGAAGTTCATAACGTGGCGAGCGAAGCGAACTTTTTATAATTAAACAAAATAATAGATTAACGAAAAAAATTTTAGAATTATTTTGCTGTAATCCGCCAACAGAAAAAATCTGTATGGTCAAACATGCAGTTATAAGCTAAGCACCGCTTACCTCCCCAACCAAGCAATAAAGCAAAGGGCCCAAGCAAGCTATGCCACCACCACTCACATGCACCACCACACAAGACTTTTATTCTACTCTCGACGCACGTTTCGCCCCGACACCGGAGCATCCTCAGGAGATATCGACTTTACAATGCTGTATTGTCTAGTCATAAAATCAAAATAATAGATAATTCCGTTTTTAACTATTTAGTAAACGTTAATGTTCACTCTGAAAATCTGCCATTTTAGGTAAAGTTTAAAATACCGGACCCGTTAATTTCAATACTATTTTCTAAAGTACGTTCTTCTTCGCCTTATTTATTATCCGATGTCATACGCCTCTTGTGTGAACTTCCACATGCCTCGGTCTTGTGCCGCCTGAATCCAGCGGCTTTCTGCGACGTCTGATATCGTCCGTCCATCTACTGGGATCTGTCAACACTGCACTTTCCGCAAGTTTCCGAGGTTTTCCCGAAGTGCAAGTAGACATCTATTCGATATTAATTAATGCCTTACTCTAGCGTTAATACATACAGCTCTACGCCGCCAGGAGCGGTTCATTTGGCCCATGTATCACTGCAGACGTCAGTCCCAGTTAATTGACTACGTGCGTTTTCAGCTGAATTGGTCACGTACTAACGTTATTCCCTTTCGTATTTTTTAACGAATATGCGTCAACTGTTAGCACAAGGAGACTTTTTTTAGTTAGTTTTATAGTATTTTTATTTTTGAACAAATTTTTAACATGTCTGTGATCTCGTCTGATGATTATTTTTAATTTTTTAATGATGATGTATGATAAGGCTTATGTATGAGTCTAGGAAGGAACGCGAACTTCTAACGTACCTATCCGAAAACTTGGCATAGGTATGAGCGAGTTTTATACAGCAGGTACCTGCTAGAAAATTTCACATATCGACTGGCTATCATGTACCTAGAGTGTCGCCTCTATCGCACTAAGTCATAAAAAAATCTAAGAAGTATGAGCATCTTGGTTTTAGTCTGTTATAGTTCCTACAATATTTTTAGATATATCTATTAAATCAGGGAATTGTTTTGGTGCCTTCAAGAAGGAAAACCTTGTGATACGGAGCGAGAATGCTAAATCTATAGTAGGTATACATATATCAAAATCAATTGCTGTTCGTTTTTTTTTCGTTTTATTCGCCTTGATATCAGGCTGCTTTAAAACCCAAAAAAATAAAGAAAACCTAAAAGAAGAGCTGAGAAAAAATCCCAGAAAATAAGAGTTACCGCGGGAATCCAAAAAACCTTAATCCACGCGAACGAAGTCGCGGGCATCAACTAGTTGATTCATTTTAATGAACTTACAATCTAATTCACGTCTTATAACAGAAATATTTTTCATGCATCTATACGTCTAGCGCCGAATGGTTGATTGTACTTAACTCTATGGAAACAATAGTTGAATGCAGTAAAGAGTCTGCAACTGCTATTTGCGTTGGAACATAAATAGCGCTATGAAACTGGAAACTTTTATTTTTGTTTCATGCAAATTCAAAAACCAATTCACGTGAAATTTATTCTGCGGGAAAAGTAAGCATCGCGTTCATTGAATCAAACTCGCTGTTCGTTATACATCGTAGTTCAAATATAACTTTTTAATTTAATAATATTTAGTTATATGAGTATCATCCGCAGTATTGGTAGACCCCAACTAGGATCGAAGACATCGGCCTGTGAAAATCCATGCAAAAGACCTTTGTCCAGTAGTGGACGTTTATTGGTTGGTTAAGAGGAAGTTGTACTATATTTTTCATGTTATACTCGTCGACTATCTGTCTCGAACAAAATTCAGCGATGCAAGTTATGTTCACTGAAAGTCAAAGCGGAGTCGAACAAATAGTGCCTACTTGCTTACAGCTTTCCATCTTTGAATACATAACGATAAATCCAAATTACTCGCTCACACAGCAGACCTAACTTGGAACGACATTCCAAACCAGTGGTAAATTCACTTGACGTTTCAAAAGTACTTTGTAAAAGTTTATTTGAATAGGTAAATACTTTTTGTCTTTATTAATACTAGCTGTTGCGCGCGACTTCGTCCGCGTCAATTTCTGTTATTATGATCGCGATTAAGAAGTTTTTAAAAGAATATATTTGGAATATGGATAATTTTCCCCGTTTTTGCAACATTTTTCACTGATGCATCGCTCCTATTGGTCGCAGCGTGATGTTATATATCCTAAAGCCTTCCTCGATAAATGGACTATCCAACACAAACATAATTTTTCAATTCGAACCAGTAGTTCCTGAGATTAGCGCGTTCAAACAAACAAACTCTTCAGCTTTATATATTAGTATATAGACTTTGTTTACTTGAATAAAAATTTCTATACTATTCTAATCAATTTAGATATAAAATTTAACTCACAAAAGCAGAAAATACTGTATTGTAAGTACAGGAAATAATAAGCAGGATTTATTTGTACCATATACAATGGTTAGCAAACAACCTTGCTTCAACGTAAGTAGGTACGAGTACATAACTTTGCTAGTCTTGATTCGTACAGTTTCCTGTTTATGCATACCATGCTCAAGACGATTACCTACTCTGTGTACTCATGAATATATTGGAATAATTTCCACTTGAGGTGTAAATGATAGAAGATGCACCTTAAAAACGTCATCATGAAACTTTGCTCAGAAGTGTCGTGAGTTTTGAATATGCTGGCTTGGCAATGGAAAAAGCCATTCACCAAGGAAAGAATATAGCTATACTAGTGGTTCGCCCCGAACTGAAACCTCGCATTATTGGGAAATCCCAGCATTACTGGGAAGCTATAGAATCTATTAGCATTAAAAGTTAAAAAATTTCGTTTCTTTATAATATTTATCTAATTTTAGTATTTGTTGTTCAACTACAGGATATAACTGAATTTACAAACAAGTTTCAGTTTCTAATATATTATAGTTTTTGATATTTCCCTTTGAATTTTGTCAATATTAAGAGAAAAATTTAAAAAATATATATTTTTGTACTCAGTTCAAAATCGTCTTTAAATTTGGACTCTTTTTAACCGACTTCTTATTACTAAGTTTATCTAGATCTGACTTGATTCATCAATTATCTTCACTTTAGGAAAGAAAATAAATTCTTGGCTGGAATAAATAATAATATGTATAGCTCAGAACAAAATCTGATCCCCCCGACTCGATGCAGTCTATCTTACCTCAGAACATTAGGTACCCATTACAAAAGGAGATTTCCATGGAAATATTCATCGTGAAATTCCGCTCGCCAGTGACTTGATTAATAAAATTACGATGATAATTATTATTCCGAGTGAAATAAATTATTACCAGAATAATATTAAAATAAATTAACATTTCAGCGTTACAATATTCTGTCTAGTTACACGGCAACTCGTAGCGTAGAAACTCCATCACGTAGAATAATTAAAGGTAAACAAACTGCCCTGTCCACGGCTGATGCAGATGCTTCTGTTTATTTTAGATATCCTTCCGTACAATCGTTATCGTTATATTAAATTGATGTTCAAACAAAGTATAAATACTTTTCAAAAAGAACTCTACATTAATATTATTAATTCAAAAGGGGCTTTGCCTTACTTACATCAAAGATTTAGGAAGATATCTATCGTTCATCGCATACTTATTTATGCTGACGTCGTACAGTATTTTTTTTCTTTTTTTTTTTAAATACTAGCCAAGTTAAATTGGGATGATATTTCCCTGTATTAAGGCGAACAAAACAAAGAAAAAAATATTCAAATCGGTCAAGCCGTTTTTGAGTTTTAGGCAAAATAACGATTTTTATTATATAGATTGTTTGCTTGACACGTTCTAGATTGTATCTTGCTTGCTATGATCGAATTTGCACACATCCTAATGCAATCCTTCCGCCGGATTCTTGATAATATTAAAATGGCCAAAGGCTCATTTAGCCAGCACGCTCTCGTCGGAATATTCCGAAACTAACCGAGTTTAAAAGCTACGTTATGAATTTTAAACTAAAAACTCCTCAGGGCATAAGAGTGAAAATGATATCTAAACAGGTCATTTGGACAATTTACTTCGTAATTATATAAAATTAAATTAATATGCATACTTACTTAGTACCTACGTCAAATTATTATGTTTTTACTATTTATTTTTTGTGATGCTATAGAGAATAAAGGCGTAGCGCGACTTTAGTGATTCTTCGAATGACTTTCCTGTCGCAGTTGTGAGTGTCGTGGTCTTAAAGTCGGAATAAATAAAGATAGCTACGTAAATTATTTTCAAATATTTTCTTAGTTTTTATGTAAGCACTGCCTTCCTTGCAGTAAGTCCTTTTTAAATAACTTTATTGGTTCATCTCTATTATAATACATTGATTAGCCGGCATTAGGTTTATAGAATAGTAACAGGCCGATTCCCAAGGGTAAAAACGTTTAACGGAAAGCGCATGTTTTACTCTACGTAGTGAAACACGGTCGCTAAACCAATTTCCAAACACAGCAACTAAACAAAAGACGTCTTAATAAAAGCCTGACCCGGTGTTCCGCGGGTCTCGAGGGATCGACTCATTTGGACGTGGGACAAATTTACACGAGCCAATCTAATACAGGCAAGGGGCGACAGAATTCTAGTATACTGCTTTAATTTCGACAAAAGTGTCCGTAAACAACTAAATTAACTTCCAATTTCGTAGCAAGTTGCGTAAATAATTTTCCCGATTCAGGTTATTAGAATCTATCTGTAATGAGTAATCCTCATCAGTAACTCATTTACAACTCACTAGTAAGCGCGGGTCTCATTTCAGGGAAGGTAGGAACAAAGGACCATAGCTTCCCTCCCTCCCCTTTTACCTTCTGTAGCGGATGGAAACAGTAAAACACTGGTTTTGAGCAAAAGGGCTTGGCGGAATCGTAATTCGTAGGAGCTTGTGATTTGGGCGGTTGGCGACGGGCGGCGAATTCAAAACGGGCCTTTTTCAAACGTTAGGTGTCACCAACTGACAGTTGCCCCCCGCACCCCTGCCTCCGTACGAACTACGTTCCGTTTATGCCGTATTTATTATATTTATAAATATGGCAACACAAAACAATATTAATATCTAATCGCGTCGCTAACATAGCCCGCCCCAGTGCTGGGCTCAGCACTCTTCCCCAAATGGTAGGATTGCGACGCGTGCCATCGGTTTTCCTTGCAGCCCCGGCTTCAGCCTCTCGTCCAGGACTCGTACGCGCCCGGCAGCAACACTTCACGTATGCCTCGGGGCCATACACCTCTAGGCATATTGGGCTCGACAATGACGACCTGTGCGCCAGGTAGGTATGGCGCAGGAGCCAGCCGCACCAGTATTGCGCGAGTGACATGGAGCCGAGCCGTGGTCGCTGCCTCCTCAGGAACAGGTTGGAGTCGTCAAATACTCCAGTCAACGACAGGTTCGAGGAAGTACCTAAAACAGAATTGTTAGGGGCAATAGCCTCCGTAGTTGAAGGCTCAACAAAGATAGTATAAGTGAGTGGACGGTTTTAACATTCTGTTCCACTTCTGACATCAATGTGACCAACATCTCTTCTCGACGTGCTCGTTCTTTCTGAACGACCTTCTGTGAAGTTTCGACGCTTCTAGCTAAGCGTTTCCATGGCCCGCCCCAGTGCGGACTACCCGGAGGTTTCTTCATCTTTCTTATGATTCCAGGTACAACGTTGATGCAGTTTCTCATTGGAAGGTTACCCCGCGCGTCCAGGAACAGCGTCAAGGTAAGTAACTTGCTTTTCTTGTCTAATATTTTTCTTATTTTCAGATGTTCCGGATCTTCGTGAAACAGCTGCGCCTGTGAGAATCGAGTGAGCAATTGTTCATCGCGCTCCATCTTGGACCCGTCAGCTTCACCGGTAAGTTTCATTATCCTATGTTCCAGTGTAATAATAGAAAAATTATCCTGACTTGACATACCATAGAATGCGACCCGTACCGCTTGCCTATGCTTGCATTTCCAACGCCTATATGCGCCCGCGTATATTGCATTTATTAACACATCGCAAAATACATAGAAGTCAAGCTTCGCGTGCGCCTCGCTTCCCGAGTTATTCAGTGCGCTCGGTGCATTCTCCTTCCTCTCGCTCGCGCTCGTTGCCGCTTGATGATGACGCGATAGCCATACCGGGTCGATGTCTTTAAGCAATAATCGCCCGTCGGTCCACTGAGCATAAAGTTCACGCCAGGTCTCTTGCAACGTTATCTTTCTTCTAATAGTGATCGGTGACAAAAATCCGAACTCTTCGAAACTATACATTACTCGTTGCATATCCCTTCTTGTAGGTATCCTGTTGCCCGAAACTAAATTGAACCTTACTGCCGTGGGTTCTAAGGTTTCGTTTGGGATGGAGTCATAAGTCGAGTTTCTTATCTTGAAATCTTGACCTTGATCTTGTATGAGTTGATTATCCTTTACTAACAGCTGTTTTGAAAATTGTATGTTTTCAGAACGAGATAAATAAGGTAAGTACCAGGTCCTAGGACTTACAATGATTCTAGCGGAATACTCCCTTTGAAGTAAGTAATCGTAATTAGTCTTCATTTCTGTTTCTATTAATTTATTAATTTTTTCCAGGTGAGTTTTGGATTGTACACGTAAGTAGTTCGCGTCCTCTCGTGGTGCAACGGTTGCACCCAGGGTACATACAGTGGAGGAACCTCGAACATCTTCATGCATCTTTTGACGTAAGTACTCACTCTTGGTATCTAGGTCACAGTAATTGGAGCTGAGGAGCAGGGTTGAATGCAACGAACTACTAGAAGCTTGCATTCCAGTACAACCATGGAGACACCATCCAAGTGGGGTAAGTGTAGCATACGGTTCCCCTGGCAAACCTTCAAGTACTTGTAATGGTAATAACATGTGGTAGTTGTCCTGTCCTATCAAGATCTGTGGTTTATGCTTTTGAAGACTTATTTGATTTTCAATTTCAGAAATATGCTTATATTTCTGAATGCATATATTTGATGTATCTTGCGCAGGTAAGTTCAAATCGTGCACACTATTCGCTTTGAACGTAAACCGCTGTCCGTCTCTGTTTGATACGGTCAACTTCACTATCTCGCTGTCGCAGTCTAGCGTGTGGCTATTCCATGCTCCACACACGCGCATCGTTTCTTTGTTTCCACGTAAATCCAGTTTTTCAGCGAGGTCCGAGCTAATGAGTGACACAGTCGCTCCGTCATCAAGAAGCGCAGAGGTTGTCTCGGTTCCCCGCGGTCCGTGTACTTGTAAAGATATCACCTTCAGTAACACTGGTCGATTACTATCCCTAATGTGCGTTACTTGGTGTGATTCGGTGTGGTTTTCGGCCGGTTCTATTGCGTCCGTGCTCTTTTCGCCTTGCGGATTCTTAGTCGTAAACTCATAATGCAAGAGCCGGTGATGCGGCAAACCACAGTTGTTTACGTCACAACTAGACGCGGGACAAATCTGCTGATCGTGTTTCGTATCTAATAAGCATTTGAAACAAATACGGTACCTCTTAACGTAACGCCATCTGTCTTTCCGTAGTGCTTTTTTGAATACCTTGCAATCCGGTAACTTGTGTTTCAAACCGCTGCGGCAAAATCGACATTTTAAATCCTCCGTGTTAGTCTCGCTTTGAACTAATACCTTGTGAGTTTTATCTGCGTGGCTCTCGGTGTACTTACGGTTGTGATAATTTCGTTCGGGCTTAGTATAACTAATATTAACCGCCGTCTTCGTAGTTTTGACCGCTTCGTCCCTTAAAAACTCTGACAGGATAATTAGTTTTGCTTTTGCACCTTCGGTTATAAGCGGATAACTGTAGTCCGTCCATTTTGCAAGTAAGACTGTCGGGAACTTGGATAATACGGCCGCCATGATATTCATGTTTTTCAGGTATTCGTCTTCGCCGATGGAGGTTACTGCTGCGACGAAGTTCTGCACCTTAACAGAAAACTTAACAATATCTTTGTGATACTCTAGCGACATGGTAGGTAGGTTTTGGATATCTTGAACTATTCTACTGATAATTAAATCTGGATTTCCGAACTGTAGTTCAAGTGCAGACATTACAGTGTCAGGTGTAGTGGCGCTAATCAACAAAGCAGTAACAGCTTCCTTAGCCGGTCCACGTAGGCAACTACGCAGCCTCCACAGATTTTCTCTAGGTGTAAAATTACATACTTGCGTGGACTCGTTGTATGCCTGCTTGAAATATAGCCACTCCAGTGGGTCACCTGCAAATACTGGTAGGTCCTTTTGGGTGCTGATGCGACTGAGTAGTTTATTATTCGGTGCGTGGCTTTTGGAGACGGCTGCCAAATCCTTCAGTGCGCTAGCTAGCATGTGAACAGTGCCTTCAGTGCCACCGACTGTTGCGGCGGGCGGGCACAGCTCGCCCGAAGGGGGACCATCTAGCTGGACGGGCTGTGCTAACTGTTCATGGTGGCTACGCTCCAACCATTTCTCCACTTCACTATTCGTGCTACGCACCTCATGCTCCTCCGAATGAGAACTATACTCGTCATCAAGCGCCGCTATATCAGCTTGAAGCTTTTTATCTATAAGTTGCATCTCAATACGTGCCTTAGCTTCTGCCGCCGCTAGCTCCAGCTGTTTCTTTCTAGCTAAGATAGACGCTGAGTTTGACTTTCTCGACTTACTCTTATGTGTAGATATCTTACTCGGCGACACTACGTGGCTGCCAATACACTGTCCACTAGTGCCAGGTTCTACATCGTCGTGAAAAAGTTTACTCGCAACCCGCACAGGCTCCTCAACCGGTGCTTGTTCCTTTTGCTCACCTTTACGTACGGCTGTTTTTACTGTTTGCTGGTTCTGTTCCTCCTCCTGGTCTTTCAATAGCGCCTGCTTTCTTAAAGTGCTACGGGTGTTCACCATTTTTGGCGGTGGAGTTTGGAACATACCTTTCAGATCCGAGTTCGAAGACCACTTTGTAGCGGATGGAAACAGTAAAACACTGGTTTTGAGCAAAAGGGCTTGGCGGAATCGTAATTCGTAGGAGCTTGTGATTTGGGCGGTTGGCGACGGGCGGCGAATTCAAAACGGGCCTTTTTCAAACGTTAGGTGTCACCAACTGACAGTTGCCCCCCGCACCCCTGCCTCCGTACGAACTACGTTCCGTTTATGCCGTATTTATTATATTTATAAATATGGCAACACAAAACAATATTAATATCTAATCGCGTCGCTAACACCTTCCATATCCGCTTTCCGATTAATATGTTACTTGTGATACTCGTTACGCCTGAATTCGTTCCCACGGATAAAAATCTTTTTATCGCAAATCCTATCCTACATGACGTAATGTACTTATTAGTTGAGAGTTTCAATCAAGTGAAATAATTCAATGCAAACAAAATGTCTTGCCCACGGGCGATTCCAATGATTACTTAGTTTCGTTTGTTTTGACTTATATTCATATGACTGATCGGCCATGAACCAATCTATATATATACAAAATTCAAAGTCCTGACTGACTGAGATATCAACGCACAGCCTAAACTACTGAAGTGAGAAACTTGAAATTTTTACAGTTGGTTCCTTTTATGACATAGGCGCACACTAAGAAAGGATTATTGAAAATTCCACCCCTAAGGGGTTTAAATAGGGGATGGAAGTTTATATGAAACTCCGTCATTTTTCAAGCTGTTTTCATCAAAGTTGGTATTTGAGCTTTCAGTTAAAAATAAAGAAGTACGTGTGTCACAGTTTTTGAAAATTCCACCCCAAAATCTAATCCCACGCGGACGAAGTCGCGGGGGCAAAAGCTAGTTACTTATATGAATACAAGACTACTGGTTTTCCTACATTCGAATGAAGGTATTAGGTACTACCCTGCACCACCCGTTTTTCAAATGTATTTTGTACGAAAAATATTTTTACCCGTCACTGGTCCTTTATTTCAAGTAACACAATAGTATACATAACATTTGGACATTAACCTCAAAAAAGGGGTTGGACCAAAATGGGTCTATGGTTTCCTGGGGAGAAGACTTGAATCTGGAGGGACTGTTGTAAGAGATTCTTTAATTAAATAGCTAACAATACTCAAAATTACTGGCAATAGCCACAATATAAACAAAAAACAACGGAAATGGCAATACAAGACACCTTTCGCTAGTAAAAAATATCGTATTATTTACAATGCTAAAAATACTAGATTTAATATTTTCCCATTAAACTACTCACAAAGAACAAGAGCGTCGGAGAAGCTGTTCAATATTCAATGCCAGCAAATTGAGTTGGTACTATGCCACACTGCGGTGACTCCGTTTTAGATTTTATTTAGATTTAATTTAAGTATTAATTATTTTATTTATTAAGATATGAGCTTTTTTTTAAAAAAAAAAGAATACTAGCCAAATTGAACTTAACTAATACTTTCCCTTCCGGAAAGCGGAAAGCTCGTGCTAGGAGTGGGTACGACAATAGTGCAACGGGTGGGGATCGAACCTGTGACCTTCCAGTTTTCAGTCCGCACCTGTAACTGAGTTGATATTATAGAAGTGCTCCAGTCCAAAGGTGAGAGTACCTACTCCATAATGTGGGCGGACTTGCGCTTTATAGAGTAGGAGCCTGTGCTCGGGCGCAAAGTACCGCTTTGCTCTGTTGAGTACCCCAAGCTTTTTCGAGGCTAATTTAGCTATTATTTACGAGTATTACTATAATATTAGTAAGCATGAAGATTATTATTACGTGTGACTTACTATACCTACCTGTGTTGCAAAGGCTCTTACTTACGACAAGTACCTAGACCCAATAGTAAAACTGTATAGGGAAAACTTTCAAAGGTTTGATATATACGGTATAATAAATCTCTAGACCTTTTCGTGCAAACATAGCCGCGAAATAAAGAGACTTTAATGAAAGTTCCGGCCCGCTGGTCTGCAAGTCCTGTGGGATCAACTCGTTTTGAAATGGGACTTTACAATTTACATGCGTCAATGCAAATAAAAAAACAACATGGCTATACTGTACAAGCATTTTTGTAATTTGACAAATGAGTTTGCTTTGTATTCTGTATAACTCGATAGTGCAAGTGGCGCCGCATTAACAAATGCGGAGGTAAAATAAACTACTCGAGGGGATAAATAACAGATAATTTGATAAAGGTGTATTTGCTTAAAGAATATTAAACCCAGGTGAAATGAGTTTGCTTTCGAAGCGAACTATCTCACTTGAGTGAAATTCGAAGCAGAGATGGTATTTTAATGAATAGCCCTGCAGGCAGGTATGTCCATATGCATAATTTTCATCCTTGCAAGTAACTGGTGTCGAAGGTCCAAGGTTCGAATCCCGAGCACGTCTAACTCTCAGGCACTCATGATAAAGTTCTCGATAATGTTTTTAAAGATATGATCTGCCAATCCTAATTTGGCCAAAATAGAACACAAAGTTATTGTTTGTTTATTCTTCTTACAAAAGAAGAGATATTTAGTGTAGTACAGTACAAACTATAAGTAGTTTGAGAATTTGCAACCTCACGCACGCACTCCTATCAGATATCAAGAGAAAAATTGAAGCTCCTTAGAAGTAGTTCATTTATAAGAAATCATCAACTCAACATAATATTATTTCAATTGGTTTCAAATTCATTCATTCACTAAAGATAAATTCTTCAATTTCGTATAACTTAGCTGATATTTTTTTTTTGAATAGTTTTTTTCGTGAAATTATCTGTAACAAAGGATTCTTTAAATCCTACGCTAGTCTATATACCTATATAGAATGGCGTAAATACCTATCTTGGAAAAGCTTTCAAATTAATTTAATTTCCATGAAAAATGTAATTGCTTCTCTGACATGATCCTTGCTTTATTATTTTAATAATGCTAATCATAGGTAAGTAGGAGTAGAATTTAGTAGTTAGGCATTGAAATAAATATAAAGACCGTTGTTATTAGTTTTCTAAAGCAGTTTGTGAGCCTTGAAAACACTATATCTTTGAAATAATTAATTCGAAAAAAAAAACATGTAAGTACTCTTTCAAACAAATGTGAAATTCGATGAGATTTAATATCTTTGTTATTGGCGTGGCTGACAAAATTTAAGAAAAAAATACTTATTTATCAACTCCCGATGGAAAAAGACGGGTGTTTTAAGTTTCACGTGTGGATCTGTGTATCTGTATATCTGTGTGTCTGTCTGTTCCATCGTAACGTAGCTCCCAAACGAATGGATCGATTTTGATTTTTCTATTTGAAAGCTAACGTAATCGAAGTGAATCTTAGCTATAATTTATGAAGATCTGCTCAGGCGTTTGAAGATAATCGCCTCATTTGCTACTTGATTAAAGGGTCTTACAAACTCTTAGTGGTGCGATTGGTTTGAATGAGCTGTTACTATTATTACGGATTATTTACAAGGCACGGTATCCTTGAGTTGGTATGATAAATTACATCAACCAGTCTGCGGGATACCCAACTCCTCGGTAACTTACAGCAGATATAGTGTGTTTGGGCTCCTTAGAATGGTCACAATAAGTAGATGTTAAATAAATAATGATTGAAGAGGAGGCTCTAATGATGGAGCAGAAAACTGGGTAACAAGATGTCAGCTATAACGGACACAGTCCGGGCATAGATTCATAAGTCGGGCGTGTTTTGAATTTTCAGTTTACACTTGTTTATTACGAGTAGGTATATGCCCTTGACTACGATGTTACCTGATGGTAAGTGACGATGCAGTCTAAGATGTTAAAGGGCTAACTTAGCAGATATGGCGGTTTTAATTAAATCCAAATACTTCTGGTCCTTTTTTTTTGACAGCACGTCAAAAGAATTTGACGTGCTAACTGAATTTGACTTGGCTTGAATTGAACCGTGGAATTTTTATTCCTTTCTCTGGGAGAACTCAGAGAAAGGAATAAAAATTCCACAGTTCCTTTCTATCTCGTCATTACCAACCCTATAAATTTTGATCTACAGAAAATAATTTTACTTACTTTATCTAATCTATTGTTTACTAAACTGTACCACAATAATGTGAAAAGGTCCTCAGGTGTCCCCAAAAATTTATATGTTACAGATACTTTCGCCTAATTAACCCCGTATCACAGACCTCTATGATATTAGTACTCTGGCTTGGCTGTGTCATATAAAATGATAGCTAGGTAATTATTGTACCTACCTATTGAAACTCTGTTGAAATATTCTAGTGCCCAATCTTTATATACCTAATCTCTTTGTGTCATCATCATCTAAGTCCGTCCAGATTACTAATGTCATGATTTTATAAAAATAACTATATAAATTAGATTCTGTATTAATTTGTGGAATCAATAAATTACGAAAAGTAGTATTATAGATACAATTTTAATGAGTAGCGTAGCAACATTGACAAGATCGCCACACCGAACGGAATGACAAAGTTTGGAGGTTCAGGTGGGGAGTTTGCGACTACGACTGGGAAATAAGAAATAACCAGGCAGATTCACCTAGCTCGAGCTAGAGTGCAGAGCGACATCGGCAGAGTTTATTGTTATATTGTTGGTTAGTGAAATATCCTTTGACGACCTCCCTGGTGCAGTGGTGAGCGCTGTGGTCTCATAACTGGGAGGTCTCGGGTTCGATTCCCGGCGGTGGCAATTTAGGAATTTATAATTTCTAAATTGTCTCTGGCCTGGTCTGGTGGGAGGCTTTGGCCGTGGCTAGTTACCACCCTACCGTCAGAGACGTGCCGCCAAGCGATTTAGCGTTCCGGCACGATGGCGTGTAGAAACCGATTAGGGGTATGGGTTGAATTTACACTGCTATACCCCTTCCAAGTTAGGCCGCTACCATCGTCACTTACCATCAGGTGAGATCACAGTCAAGGGCTATCTTGTCATCGAATAAAAAAAAAATCCTCATACTAATATCATAGAGGTCACTACCCTGTACATAATGATGGTTCTATACGTGCATAGTTAGCAACATTAAGGGTCGTGTTACGTGGGAAGTGGCGCCGTGTTTCCAAATTAATTTTCAACACGAGATAAGGAAATCAGGGCACAGCGGTAATCCCGCATCGGATCACAAGGTTGTCGTTTATGTAAACATTTACATTCGGATTTTCCGGACAATCCGCTGATCGTCCATATTGGACACGTAGCCCTAATACAGGTTCGGAAGGTATCCATAAAGCTCTTGTGAGAAGCAAGTTATTTATTTAGTGACCACGATCCTAATTTTGTGCAAAGGTGTGAGAAAGATGAATTTATCCACTATCGTGGCATAGTCTAGTTTGCTGCGTAATGACCATTAAGTTTTAAAAGTCCCTCCAATCCCCACCCGCACTATTGTCGTACCTACTCCTACAACAAGCTTGTTGTACAAATTTTTTTTTAAGAATATTAGCTATGCTCCTCTAAATAAAGGAACGCTTTCTGTCAATTTCATTTTCATTTAATTTTCAGGAACCTTCATAGTTACGAAAGGACACCTAAGGGTAGAAATAACATTGGGTAAAAGTACAATATTATTAGGGTATTTAGGGGCTGACTACTTCCTACTTAGGGGATGACTTAGGTATGGTTGGTGAAAACGGGAATTATAGCTCTAATACTTCTTATTGTTTAAAATTACTGGCGAGCAACATACATAAAAATAGCTAGACACACAACATAACTTAACACTACGAATGCTACTTTTTTTGAAATGTTAGCCAAGCCGAACTTGACTTATATTTTCCTTTCCCCTCCAAATAAGCTAAAAGTTTGTGCTAGGAGTGGGTATGACAATGGTGCAATGGGTGGTTCTTGAACCTGCAACGTTTCAGTTTTCAGTCCGCTCCTTTAACCGACGGGCTATTGAGGCTATGAAACTTATTTACGCGTAAGTTTCTCTTGATGTTGACAAAAGCAAGGAATTTTGGAGGTAATCAAGTAAAAAGGATAAACAGTAGTAAACCGAGTTGATTATCTCGCCTCTCTCCAGCGTAATCTACTATGTTAATACAATTACAACCACGAAAGGGATGTCTAACATTACGGGATTAGGAGAGGTAAAGATAAGAAAAGGTACGCGACTACTTTAATCAGCACAAATTGCACGATACAAAAGGAAACAAAAACTTGTTTAAACTGCTAATATTCCCATTACGTATTCCTACGGCGCTATGTTGTCAACGTTACCGTAATAACAGTAATATTTCAATCTATTTCAACCTTTCACCTATAATTTTTACAAAAGTTTGTCTTGATTGGATAAAATGAGCTATTAACTTCCTTTTTCCTTTATATTTATCTACCAAAGTAAAAAAATATCTACTTTGAGTGTATAACCAATAATGTAAGATATTTTTTGTTTTATTGAACCGCAGGTTCAAAATAAAAACCTAATGAGTTGGAATTTTCATACAGTGAAAGTCTTAGAGAAGAAGTAGTTAACTTATTACATTCTACAACTTTAGAGAAATTCAAGATGGAATGATAATATTTTGTGGTTATGCATACAGGCTAATATTATTATGTCATCATAAGATAATATCCTCTTATTTGGAACCCACATAGTTTATGTTTTTGAAAAACTTAATAATCATTACCATTCCCTCACTTCCATAATGGTATGGTACTTTTTTTACATAAAGGACTGACTTTACTTTGCTACCTAAAATAATACAGTATTTCTTTTTTACCTTTTTCAACGGTATCAAATTCTGCTACTATCCAAACTCATTTAATATTTAACTCAAAGCTTTTATCGTCATACTCCAACGGTCCACATAACAAGTGAGTGCCACTTAAGTACTTAAATAAAACCGCTATGTTTATTGCAAACAGCTTTGCATAAGACATTAAAGTCATAGTTGATGTTGCGGTCCCAAACTATAGAGATAACCTGGTATGGAATTATCCAATAATATAAACATGAAAATTCTTAAAAAAATCGACTTCAAACGCCACTATAAAGTATATCAAGTGTGCCTCCGAAGTTTTTTTTTCCTTCCTCAGAAGTGTTCCCTCTTTTTCTCCAGGATCCCATCATCAGATCCTGACTTGATGACCATGGGACCACCTGGGAACGACCTTTTCAAACAAAAACAGAATTTTCCAAATCGGTCCATGCGTCTTCGGAACCTCCTCCTTTTTTGAAGTTGGTTAAAAATTATTGCAGCAGTGTGACGAACGCTTAGGGCATATTAGGGCGTATAGGAAAATTAGCCATTATTTGTCGTAAAAAGTAAATGACAAAAAAATGTTATTGTGTCCATAAGAGATAGACATATCCATAGCGGAGTTTTCTGTAGACCTTTTCAATGTGTACAATACTTAGTACATTATTTTGATAAATCTCGTAGGGTTCAGCCTGCGTTTGCAATGTAAGCGGAAAAAATTTAATTATTTACGCCATCACTTTAGAAACCTCTAAAATAACAGTATTTCTCCACTATTTAATGGATGTTATTAAACATATAAACCTTCCTCTTTAAAAATCCGTTGCGTAGTTTTAAAGATTTAAGCGTACATAGGGATATGGGGACAGAGAAAGCGACTTTGTTTTATACTATGTAGTGATGATACTGAGCGCATAACTATTTATCGCGGAAAACGGAGGATTTCTGAGGAATTTTTAAAACCTACAGACGAAACCAAGGCCGAAAACTAGTTGTATAATGCCACAAATTAATAAAACTGAATAATAAGACGAAATATTAGATCAATTTTCCCTGAATATTAGATCCTGATCCCTATTATTACTTTAAGCTTATTAATAAATACTAAATAATGAGTGAAATTTCACGCGTCCTCCCTGGAACTACGTATTAAAGCATTTAAAGCGGCTTAGAGCGCATTTACACGACTGGCTCTCGCGGGAACTTTAAAATGTAACCGTTTAAAAGTTACGCTATGAATATTTTAATTTGAAACGGTTTGGAGTACGATTAGAAACAATGCGATGCAGACTACCTCAAAGTGTTTATTATAATCTCCGGTGTAAATTGTACTCGATATACTTATGCTGTTAGTTCTCAAAGTGTCCCTGAAAATAAGTTGAGACTTTGTCCGCGTGGATTTAGTTTTAGAAATTCCTTTTTATCCTGGAAAATCAAAAAACTCTTTGATTTTCCAGGATAAAAAGTAGCCTATGTCAAACTCCAGGTCTTCAACTATCATGTCACTCTGGAGTTTCTCAACTTTACCGTATTTTTATATATTTGCAGAAAAACCATGAATAAACCAAAGGTTTATTTATGGTTTTTCTACGGATCTCCTCATCGCAAGTCGCAGAGCCTTAAGACGTTATATAAACGAATATCTCGCTTAACCTAACCGGATTAATTAGTGCGAATATTTCTTGCACTGTATATACCACAATTAGGTCACTATGTCTTTACATTACAGCTCCATGTTTTAGGGATTGAATGTTGCCAGTCTTGTTAGCTAATGGCCACGGTCGGTGCGCCGAGTGCGGAGGTTTGCTTACCAAGTTAGAGTTAAGTTTACACGCCCAAACTTTAACTTAAATAGGCAGGAGAAATTGTATCTATGGTAGCTAAGATTGTATATAAGATTTCTGATCTACGTCAATAGAAATTTTATTATTTAATAAATAATTATTATTGCACTTTATTTTGAAGAATATTATCTACTAGCTGACGAACGCGATTTCATCCGTGGGAATCCAAAATCTTGTGGGAACCCTTTGATTTTCCGGCATAAAAAGTAACCAACCAATAAATAAACACTCTTTCGCATTTATAATATTAGTAAGGATGCTGAAGTGGGTAGTACAATTTCGCAATTGATAAAATTGAACCTCACCTGGCTAAATTAAATGTCTAATCATTTCTTATAAAGGTACCTGTGATATCAAAGGTCAGGTCTTTTATATGTAATAAAAGTTTTCAATGAAATACTTAATATTTTTTTTTCGAGAATATTTATCTATCTTATTGTACTCAGTTTTCTTAGAACCACTTCTACAGGTCAAGTCCAATTTAATGACTCGTACTAAATCTTATTACTCACATCTAAGAAGTTATGAAGTTATATACAAGTAGATATAGCCATTTTCACACTGCTCCTATTTAGAGGCAGTCAGTAAGTATCTACTGAGTTCACGCAAAGACGAGACGAATTGATACGTAGGTATCTCATGAGATTATTATAATGGTAAAATATAGAGGTACGATTTTTATTAATTTTTAATATTGACCGTTTTCCCGACAGTCATTTACTTTCTAGTATAAACACAGTTACTAAGCAAAGAGACTCTTTAATGAAAGCTGGACTGTGTGATACACGAGTCCCTCTCGGGTAAACTTATTTAGACACGGGACTTCACAGAAACCAATATGAAATACGCACTCAATATTGGAACAACTAAGTTTTTTTTGTGCTCAGAATCAGTCTGGCTGTTTTACGTGGAGATGCAGTTTTCTTGAGTTTTATTCATGCGGTTTGCCTTCATAACCTATTTGTGACTTCGGTTTTCTTTTCGGGAGATCCAGGTTTCGAACCCCACGCACGCACCTCTAATTTTTTGGGATTTAAGTCTATCAAACTATGTCGGTGTATGAAACGCAGGATCTAGTACTAATTTACGTTATTATTGATTAATTATTGTTACTTGCTTTAACTGTCAGAAAAATCGGCGCAAGGAAACATTTGTCTCAGAGTTCTCCATAATGTTTTCAAAATGTGTGTGTCTACCAATCCGACTTGGCCAGTATGGCGGACACTTAAGGCCTAAAGTTTAGGCCCTAAACCCTTCTGGAGTAGTGATAAGTGGGCCCGTAATAACTTGAGATAGATGAATCAGATTAGATTAACTCAAATTTGATAATTTTGATTGGACCTACAACGATGTACTTCATGTTATAGATGACACTGCTTACGTAATTGCTGTATAAAATAGTATTTTCCAGTGCACATATACCTATCATTGTATAATGTAAGCTATGTACTTTGTGAATATGTATCTACGTGTAGTTAGTTTGGAGTTTCCATCGCGAACAATAATTAAACGCAAACAAACTGGTGTATCCTCGGGCGATTGAGTTATTTTGAAAACGTTCGTAATAGAGATTATTTTTTATATTTAACTAATAGCATAGCACATTTGTTTTTATTTCTATTGAATACATTTTGCTTAGCCCAATGTATTTTTAATAATATTTTACCATAGTTTTTCTATCTTATTTTGGTCGATATAATATCGAGGAAGGTCGCCTATGCATTGGACCGACCAAACTTTTCACTATGGGATGTAATATACACTATGAGATATATTTTATCGACCAGTTCAGTTGCAATCGTCATTGCATCCTAAAGCCTCGTGTGTTAAATTATAAATGGAATATTTATTGTTATTCTCTCGATATTTTATCAATTTTATTTTGAATTTGATACGGCAAGTCTGCTGTGGACGGTCCGTTGTATGTGTGTACCAGGCTGTCGGCCAGCAGGAAGAAGTGGCGAATGCTGGGAAGGCCGCTAAAGACGACACTTAGTGATGACCACAACCGCTCTTGCAACAGTGTTATGAAGCAACGAATGTAATACCTAAAGATTTTATCGTATAACTTCGTGATAAAATAAGCGATAAAAGGTTATATAACATTATGAACAAAATAATAAATCTACAGGGTGTCCCACGGCTATGCCACATGGAGGGGAAGTACCTTAAATATTGTAGATGGAACATTTTACTGAAAGAAGACTTCATTTTAATTTAAAAAACAATTTAAACTGCATTCATAGATTTTTAAATAATTGCGTGGTTGAACCGGGACTCGAACCCGCTATACGAGAAAAAAAATTAACCTGTATCTTTATCATACCGATCGGAAGGCTTCATCATAAGGATTATTTTTTGTTAAATAACATAGCATGAGAAATAAAAGGAAGACCATGAATTTTAGCCTTTGATGTGTTTGTGTATGCTTCACCTATGTATACTTCTTCTAATATATCTTCTTTTGGTAGATTCATTGACCATTCAAAAGTGCTTGTAAAAGTTTATTTGAATAAAAAATATTTCTATTTCTATTTCTATTTGTAAATATTTATATGTACATAAAAAATAAAAATAAAATAAATAAATAAAATAAAATTTTGTTCAGAAAAATGAAAAGCTGACATTGGCGTATCGACATGAAAAACCAATAAATGAACAAACAAACACACTTTCGCATTTATAGGTAATATAAGTAAGGATTAGTAAGGATAGTAAGGATCGGGAAATGATGCGTACTTCTCAAGTGGGTACTCATTAGTAATAGTTCATGTCAGTTGTATGTCGATGCGATACGCCAATGTCAGCTTTTCATTTTTCTGAACAAAATTTTACATTAAAGGCTAAAATTCATGGTCTTCCTTTTATTTCTCATGCTATGTTATTTAACAAAAAATAATCCTTATGATGAAGCCTTCCGATCGGTATAATAAAGATACAGGTTAATTTTTTTTCTCGTGTAGCGGGTTCGAGTCCCGGTTCAACCACGCAATTATTTAAAAATCTATGAATGCAGTTTAAATTGTTTTTTAAATTAAAATGAAGTCTTCTTTCAGTAAAATGTTCCATCTACAATATTTAAGGTACTTCCCCTGCATGTGGCATAGCCGTGGGACGCCCTGTATATGGAGACCACCGCAGGCAATACGTTGAGATGAACAAAGGGGCCAGTTTATTTACAACTGAACACAAAAGACAAGACATCCTAAAGCAAATACAAAGAATCATGTTAACGTACAAATGATATATTAAACTCGAATTTTTTGGCTTCTTACAGGAGAATGTTAGTAGAATATAACATCCGCAATGTCTTGCCATTATATATTTTTTATATTAAGTTATTGTGAAGGTTACATTATTTTATTTATAAAGAAGTACTGTAATATGTTTTTTGATATAATTTAATGTGGCTTTCTGTTACTTCAAATTGTTATGTGTTCTTATAAGGTATTTTATTTTATTATCTTAATTAAAATTTTACTTAAGTATTTATATTAATATTAGTCTTTCTTTAAATGTATGTTGTATTGATACCTAAAGGCAAATTTTTATGTATGTTTTATATAATGGTATATTATTCATTGTGTTTATGTAGTCTATTATTTATTTATATTACACTACTACATATGTGGTAATACTACAGTATTACAACATATTATGTAGTAATGTACATTTTAGACCAATTTTTTTTATAATTCAAACACATTTTTCAATTTTTATTTGTCTGTCTTTTATAAAAAGTTTAGCTTTAGTACTGACTCATGCAAACCTTTATGCTTGTTAAATAAGTTTGGTTTGACAAATTTAGCTTTAATGGTTACATTACAGTTTACTATAACCGCCTAACGTGCAAGTGGTCCTAAGTTTGATAAGTATTCAAAGGGAATGTTTAGTTCAGTGGCATTCAAGCGTACTCGTATATATAGGGTTTGAACATGCCAGCTGCTATTCAAACGAACAATAGGCTCCTTTCAAACATGCAAGCTGTTTGGTAACTTCAAGTGAATCCGGAAATTCAACTATCCGAAAACGTTTTAACATTATATGGGTGTAAAGTTTTGTTAGGGTTATCATTTCAATCTTTTTTGATGAAAAATGAGTGAATGCATGTTAAAAAATAAAATCAAAGTAATTTTTACAAAAGGTGACCGCAGATGAAAGACTTTTTACCAACGTATCACACTAATCTTAATTGAATATATCTCTATATTCAAATGCAGCTACTGAACGCGGAGGAAAGAAATACGGTATTATAATTAAAATTGTTTTCATTAATTTAATCCTTATAAATTCGAAATCTATATCCTACCAGCTAATGCCTCTAGATTTATTTTTCCAAAAATGTTTATTTGCAAAAAGTTCAACCCTTTTCACTCTTTAGGGTTGAAACTTGTGAAAACCCCTGATTTCTGCACATCGGGTACTCTAGGAATATTCTCCAATTCTCAAATCTCTTATTATTATTATTACTTTTTATAGGTATAGAACAGAATAAGATACATATAAAATGAATCTACAAACAGTATATGAATCTCAGATGAGAACCTTTATGTACTCCACAAACGTTTCTGCTACATTGCTTTAAGCCATTAACTTCGTTTGGCGGCTCGGAATATCAAGAGGATTTATTCGCGAAGGTTATCGGGCGCATGTGCAGCAAGTTAGCAAACTTCCACATAACTCCGTTCAAAAACCTTCAGTCGCGCTACAGGTCCGTAGACTCTCGCACGTAGCTACGTAGATGTGCTACGAAACATATCGCTACGAACTTCTAAACGCTACGAAGTAAGCGACATAACTATGATTTGAAAGAATCATGCGTGTAATACTTCCAAATACTCTTTAATAAGTATCAGAAGTTAGTTATAAGTGAACTGTGGTGCAATGTGAACTGAATGATGGTTGGAAAAATTTTGTTCTACATACATTTTGGACTTGTCTTCCATGTAGTGATTTGTTTTAAGGATACTGTTGGTAAGGGCGGTAAGAGGTTATCTTAGCTTAAGTAAATATAATAAAATGGGCAACTTGTCTATTAAGCTATCTAGATAACAAGAAAAGATATATTTATATTATGCGTTAAAGCGATAGGTTTTGGTTTTGTTAAATAAATTAGCGTTCCGTCAAATTTTTATTTGACGAAATCACTCAATTGCAGTGACGCACCGTGCTAATATAAAATGTACCGATAATTATTTTCATACTTTTTAAAATAACTATCTAATTACTGCTTCGATCGTAGAAAAACGAAGAATTACTGGCACAAAGACGATGTGTCAACAAAGGGTCGTTTGGTTTGCGCGATTCTTATTATTTATAGGTATATTAATATTATGCCGAAGTATTGTAAACAGATTTTACAACGATAGCTATTTTTGCAACGCAATCAAATAAAATGCGAGCTGTTGTTAAATATTAAAACCAATTGTTATAAAATCAAAATTGCATATGGCAATCAAATTTTTTTACCAATTATATTAGTTCGGTGTTATTAAACCTATAAAAGCAAAGCCATATACTCTTACACACACAAGTGTAGTTAAGTATTTTAATGTTACCGGTTAAACCTTAGTTTAGAATACACTAGTTTAGCCTAGGTCATTGTGTTATTTTAAAACTGGGGATCATTTGTTCTTTGTGTGCTACGCCAGAAGATCCGCTTCTTGTTTTGCGAGTTACGAAAGCACTTTAAAGGTAGAGCAGATAAGACAACGGAGACTGGAACCAGGATGTCTAGATTTCGTTTTTACACACTTTTCCATACCAATAATACATATATGTATGTATATGACTATTTTTTTTTACTGCTACGTTGCCCACGACTCAACAGCTAAACCGATTTCGATTAATTTCGGAGCAGAGATAGCTATGAGTAACATCTTAGGATGGGACATATACTTGTTGTTCAGGTAAATTGATAATTTCTACGAAATCGAAGCCTTAAATCCACGCGAACGATGTCTCGGGATAGTAAGTTATATTTAACCTAATTTTGGAAAGGAGTTCTCACTAAAATCGTTTAACTCTTGCGATTATATTTAAGGAGAAGATAGTTTGGCCGAGCAAAAACAAACTCATCCCAAAAATTGGGTTTGGGATGAGCTTGTTTTGTTACATGCAAAATATCTATTAATTTGAAATGTAGGTAGCTTTGTAAATGAAAAATAAATAAAATCTCCAATTACAGCGTAATTTGCATTGGGACGTGCTCGTAATTTTTATCTCCCCTCATTGGGACGATTGAAACAACTTTAGGCGTCGATAATGAACTGTTTGCCAATTTGCTTTTGGCCCACTGATTACATAAATTGGATGAAAATGTTGTTTTTTTTTTTTCATCCTTTTATCAACTTTACATTGAAAATAGCGTGGTCTAGCTGTTCCTATATATTAAGCAGTGTAGACCCAAGATAGTAGTTATACCGTACTCGCCGAGCTTCGAAGAATGACCATACTTTACTGTTTTCAATTAAAATGAAAATTAAAAGAATAATAAAATTAAAATGACAAAAATTTAAATAATTGGCTTAAAAGAAAACATAACAATAATGATAAAAATTCAATCAAGATGAAAATAATAATAACAATGCAAATAAAGATCTTTCAATGAAAGGGGACACCCTGTAAGATAAAAAAAAAGATAGTAGCTGTATAGATAATCGACATTGGAGGTTTCAATGTGGTCCATACAGTCTCAAAGCCGGGTTCAATATTAGAACTTCTGGATTTTTGAAGTTAATGATAAAATTAGGTTTTCTATTCTGTATATACTTTCTTAGATCTATTTAGGTAATTGTTAAAAATAAAGTGTGGGGTAGAAAATATAACAGGTGAGATCGCAGTCAAGGACTTTCTTATCATTTAATAAAAAAAAATTATATAATAGTTTACAAAGGTTATTATTTGTATCAGGATGTAACAACAGTGAAAAATAAGTAGGTGTACAACTTTGCAAAAAAATTGTTATTTTAAAACTGACATTACCACATTGCAAAGGTTTAACGTATGATTAAGTTACATACAACATTAATGTAAGTGGCAGCGCCCGATTTAAAGCAAAATTTAAATTTCCTGCCTTTTTGTTCGTTCGACGCGTGAAATTTGCGACAGGTTTGCAAAATTTTAACACGTAATAATTCTTGTTGGTCCCAACCAACAGTCACTGACATTCCTGTGATGGATTAAAATATTATATTTTTAATGTATCAATTTGACGGTGGCAAACTTTGGTCGTAGCTATAGTTACTACCGTCAAAGACGTAGTTTTTATTAGGTACTAGACGATGCCCGCGACTTCGTACGCGTGGTTTAAGGTTTTTTGATTACCCCTTTAATTTTCTGGGATAAAAAGCTTATAAGTAGCTTATGAGTTAATTCAGGGTGTAATCTATCTTCATTCCGAATTTCAGCCAAATCCATCCAGTAGTTTTTGCGTGAAAGAGTAACAAACAAAATGCGTGAAAGAATAAGAACAACACACACACACACCCACACTATAAACACACATAACAAACGCCTTTATAGTATATAATATAATATATATAATATATAGTGTGATTAGATTAATTTATCCAGTAAACACCAGCTTGTTTAATATTAATATTTCGAAAATTGCTTGCTTTTGGATCCCCGATAGGTACTTGGATATCCCAAACGAAATATTTGCAATTCCAAAACACTAAGAATAACCGTAACGTTTTATGTTGGAATTTAGCAAAACGTTTACTTGACGCGAGGGGACGATAAATACAACATATCGCATGTCCAGAGCCATTCGATAGAGTTTCAACAGCTACTATGCAATATTCAAACTGTACAGCGAAATCGAAAATTACTTCACTTTAAAAAGATTTTAAGGAGGTAATTCTATTTTTCATTTTAATGTACATTAATTATTGTAGGTACATACATAGTAACAAAACATCAAGCTTATTAAGTTTTGTTGCGATTCTGATAAATGGACCCGTAGTTCTCAAATAGTCTTTAACTGCGATGTCACCTGATGGTAAGTGACGATGCAGTCTAAGAGTGTAGCGGGCTAACTTGGAAGGGGTATGGCCTAAAAAGGGCCTAAACTACTGATACGGTTTTCATGAATAAGGAGTCAGTCGATTCGTCATTATGATCCGGGCGACATACATCTAATTATACCTAAAAGAATGTCGTTGTCGTGTTAGTTACAATGTTTATAACTCACGATCGGCTGAACCGATTTGACTGAAATTTGGTGGGGAGGTAGCTTAGAACCAGGAAATGGATATAGGGTACTTTTTATCCCGTTTCCGTGGGACGTGACATAAAACGTGGTATAACAACGTTTGTATGGAACGGCTTTCTTGATGTTATCTCGAATACCGATTGACTGATTTCGATAAACTTTTTTTTATATGTCATAGGATAGATGACGGCAAGAAGAGCCTTTTACTCCATTTTTTTTGTTATACATAATATTACTTGATTCATAAAATTAATTTCAGTTTGGAAGTCTGCTTTGGAAGTCCACTGTTAAAAACCGCAGTCCTCTGATTCTGTTTTACTATTAAAATGCTTAATAGAAATTTTAGTTGACATAACAATAAACTTTATCGTTATTATAATATTTAGTGAAATGGAATATAATTTCCGTCCACATTCGCGTTATTGCTGCGTGAGCAAACAATGATAGCAAACTGAATATAATATTAGGAATGAAAACTGTTTCAATGACTGTCCATTGGTTATATACTCAAAGGTCCGCGTGAGTTTAGTTTTTGAAAATCACGTGGGAACTATTTGATTTTCCGGGATAGAACCTTGTCCACCTATGTCACTCCCTAGGTCTCAAATATGTTCTTGCAAAAATCACGTCGATCCGTAGCTCTGTTGCGACGTGATTGAATGACAAAAGAACAAACCAGAAAACAAATACGCTTTCGCATTTATAAATACACTAGTTTTTGCCCGCGGCTTCGCTCACATTAAATTATATTTTTCAAACCCCTATTTTACTCCCGTGGGGGTTGAATTTTCAAAAATCCTTTCTTAGCGGAAGCTTACATCATAATAGCTATCCGTATGCCAAATTTCAGCATGATCTTACCAGTGGTTTAAGCTATGCATTAATAGATCAGTCAGTCAGTCATTCAGTCAGTAGCGTTTTCCTTTTATATATTTAGATTAGTAAGATCTTACTGATGGTGGACTGTATAAATAATGACCGCTTAATTACTTACTCTCTCGAGTCAATCGTCGATTCTATTACAACTAATTGAAGATTACGAACGTAATAATTTACTCCAAAGCACAAGAAGGTATACCCAGGAGATCGTTGTAATAAACAGGTTTGAATCTAATCCGGCTTAGCGGCGACAACCACCTGCCTATCTCACAACACTGCCAATTAAGAAAATCCCTTAACTGAAAACATGCTCCCGATTAATCTACTAGAGCCGATCGTATCTGCGGGCAAATTAACACGCAACCCGAATAAAACTTATTTCGTGTTGAAGAAAAGTTCGAAATCGATTTTATTTTGTACACGAAATGTTTATTAAAATAAATTGAGTGAAAATAGCTTAAGTGGGTAAACCAATCGCCATTTTTAGCAAAAATTGAGAAGGATACATGTCATTTAAATCCTTGAACATTTTGCGAAATTGTACATTCTACGTATTGTACATTTTGCGTATTGAAAATGCACTTTCTGCGTATTGAACATTTTGCGTCGCGACGATTAATATTATAAATGGGAGTGTATATTTCTTGGTTTGGCCTTCATCACGCAGCAACAAAGTAATGGATCGTTGTGATTTTTTATCCCGCTAAGCTAGTAATATCATTAATATTATGAGCGAATACTAATAATTGTACTAAAAAAAGACATTGATTACTCAAAGTAAGTAAATCCAACAACTAACTTAATAAACAAAATGAAGTGTTAAATAAACTTTCACAACCTTAAAACAACTTTAAACTGTCGTGGACCGCAACCGGTCATTCAAAGTAAAAAATAATAAGAGAAACCTAACAATGATTTTCAAAAACCAATTAAAAAAATTCCCAATTTAACATAGTTCATCGATTTTAATTTTTTCTTTTTCACAATAATAATATGGTTTCTGGTGATCGCCATATTGAATTTTGATTAATAACAATATATCTTTAGTGAAACTCCCAAGATTAACACAAATCAATAGACGTAAGAATCATCAAAATCGGTCCACGCGTTTGGTCTCCAGAGCAAGCGCCACACACACATTACCCTCCTTTGCGTCATGCAGTCGGGTAATAAAAAAAAATTAATTATGTAGGTACGACTTTAAAACTTTCCAAAACTACTAGCGTTAAAAATAAATTCAAAGCTGGAAAACGCGGTTTAAAAATGCTTTAAGATACAAAAGTGTGAAAAAGTTACTGCTAGTTTCACGCTCTCAAGGGTGGCGTTAAGAATTAGCAAAGCAAAGGAAACTCTGCGGGAAAAGGAAATTTATTGGCCCGCTGTAAGTTGAGGGTACTAATAATAATTATGTCCTTTCTATTTACCTCACATATGTAAGAAGTATACTTTCTTTTTGATATAATTACTTACTTCCTATATACTTTTTGCTCGCCCTAATTAACTATGTTTTTTTTTCAAAATTAAAATAGTGTAATGTACAACCTCGGTTTAGAAAAGAGTGCATCAAAATTAGTTTCCACTAAAGAGAAACAAAACGTAAACAAAATTATATTTTACTAGATGTTGCTAACTGTTGCTAAAAAACCGATTGAAAAAGTACATACACCATCATTAACTTCGTGGCAGACGTGTGGTTCAACTTGGCCGTAGTGTAATCTGGTCAACACATTCAGGGCGCGATTCCCGAAAGATATGGGTTCGGATACCACCGGCCTCAGAATTTTCGATAAGTATGTATTTAAAATTTTATTCGGATACTACTTGATGACCGCGACTTCGTTCGCGTGGATTAAGGTTCTTCAAGTTTCCGCGGGAACTCACTTATTTTCCAGGATCAAAAGTAGCCTATGTATTATTTCAGGCTATTTCACTGTGCCAAACAGTCAAATCGGTTCAGTCATTGCGGCGTGATTGAGTAACAAACATCCATTCATCCATACATACATCCATACATCCAAACTTTCGCATTTATAATATTAATAGGATTTTTTATTTTTCGTGCACCTTATATATTATACAATTTATACTAATATATAAAGCTGAAGAGTTTGTTTGTTTGAACGCGCTAATCTCAGGAACTACTGGTTCGAATTGAAAAATTATTTTTGTGTTGCAACCAATAGGAGCGAAGCATCAGTGAAAAATGTTGCAAAAACGGGGAAAATTATTCATATTTAAAATATATTCTTTTAAAAACTTCTTAATCGCGATCATATTAACAGAAATTGACGAGGACGAAGTCGCGCGCAACAGCTAGTTGTGTATAAATTACAAGTTTACTACCAATAAAAGCTCATTGCGGCATCAAGAGACGATTGCAAATTGACTTTGTTTCTAGCGAATTCACAGAAACAAGCGAACCTCAATTAAAAATCGAAGACTTCTCGATTTACAATAATATTATTTTCTTCTCTTGTATTGCGACATTTGAAATTGTTTTCTATATGCAACTAATTTAAAATTTTATCATATTATACATATAAAATTCAAAGAATATAAATAAATTGCATGAAATAAAACAATGAAAATAAATTTTAATCACTTGTCAGTAATTTATCATTAAAAAAAATTCTGCGATATCAAACCGTTTGTCCGTCACACGCTAGCCACAAACATCGGGGCAACACAACAATGCTTTTAGCTGAATTTTATACTGAACAAGCACTTTACCAGAGCGTTGCATTTTAAAATTGAAAATTTTCACAATAATTTATTAATATTATTATAGCATATGTGATAGCAAACTGCGGCAGTATTTTCGAATTGATCGTTAAACTGTATTATAGAACTGAGTATACGTTGTGAAACGTTCATAAAATATCTCAGTATTTTATTTTTCCACTGTTCTTTCTTGTTTACAAACCACTGCCACACGCCGCCGGTCAACTTCTGGACACGAGTTTCCTTACAGAATTAGATGTGTTTAGGTCATAGTCCACCAGCAATGGAGCATAGGATCGACGTGATTTTTTCCACTGTTGACGACTTGCAGAGTGATATATGCTACCTCTTACCCTGAAAAAACTGAGCGTTCCCGCGGGACTTACAAAAACCTAACTCCACGCGGACGAGGTAGAGGGCAAAAGGTAATCATTTAAATTAATTTGTTCATTATTTCAAATATTTATTTATGACGATTTATATTTAATTAGAGGCCATATTGATGGGAATGACCAATAATTGGGCAATAAACGGTCGAGAAAGTCCGCCATCCGATCACGTCCGCCTAACTTCCGACCAACCATTAAATTAAGAACAACCAAACTTCATTTATCTCGGCTTGTTACTTCCACGGACGATAAGGTTTGGAAACACGGCTGGAAACTTCCCTAAAACTTACGGCTAACTTCAGGAGAAGTTGCCGAATCACGACGATCGTTCACAAATTTGTTAGGTACTTACGATATTTTAAAATACTCGGCGTCGGCTCTTATCTGCTAACTTGAGCGTCTGTAAACTTAACATAGCTTTGTTTAAGTTTGTGTAGAATAATAATTAGAATCTCTTTATTACCATAATTGAAAGATATCTTTGCAAAGAAAAGCCAAACAAACGTCTCGGAAGAGTGTTTTGAAGTTCTGATAGAGTTGTTGGATTATTTGTTAGCATTTGTAAAGTAAGCTTTGTATCTGGGGCGTGGTGTTTGCCCCTAATTTGCGAATAGGCATCGATCGGGCATACAAGGGGTAGTTAAAGTAGAATAAACTTCTAACATTTAGACTTGAGCTCGCGTGCCACGCTATTAAGTGCGATGAGGGAAATACGAGCGCGGTCGCGATATGATTCTGCAACCAGACAGACGGTACTCTATGTGGCGATAGGTTGTGTATTTGTTGTTTGTTCGTTTTTTTATTACCCGTTTCTCGAATAAACTATTGAATAAGACTTTTGAATTAAGCATAATATAAAATGTGGTAAAGTAATAAAACAGCGTGAAAACCCCAATCGTTAAGTTCTTATATAAACACTAGGTAAATACATAAGTTTATGATTTTCTGCAAGAAACAGAATGCCTTAGAGTATATTCTTGGATATGTTATGGGGCCACTAAGCAAAAACTAAACTGTAACTTTTGATTTTGTTTTTCCCATGTTCTTCGTTTGATTTTCAAGCGATACTGCAGACTTGTCCACAGTCCTAGACTGTGACTAAAATGTATTGTGCCTACCATTTATTTATAAATTGTTACCAGAAGTTCGTCCAATTATTTTTTTATTTATTTTGATTTTGTGTCTTATTAAACAATCAACCTCGACACAAAAGTCACTGCCTGAAAGCGTTGTCATGTATCTGACTCGCTTTAGAAGAGAAAATATTACCCGTCAATATAATTTGGCGCAGAGTCACGTACCAAATAAAGTCTTTGTATGAAAAATATAGTCGTAAATTTATATTAAGTGATGATGTAAGCGATGTCATAAATCACGGAAGATGAATTATAGTAAAGAGCTCAGATACAGTGATGTTAAATATTAATAAAATATACATCATGAGCACGAGATTTACGTCCACGATAAGCTACCTACTGTCTAGAATGCAGCAAGATATATTATTTACCATAGAAATAAACTAGACTTGCAGGTTGCGGCTTTAAAAGGTTTCATAATAATTTATATTTCACTGAAGCTTAAACGCATTAGTGCAATGAACATTTTTATTATACTCTTTGTAGTGAAATAAATATTAAAGATCCATGTACGTTATGATATTACAATCAAAATCAACTCGATATTATTAATCAAATAAAATAAATAAATTTTATTTCAAAAATTATTATAATTTGACTGTAATAAATTTTAATTTTAATCTTTACTATCTTCGTGGAGTGAAATATAAAAATTACCATTAAAGTGTATTTATTGTGTAAAGAAACAAAAATCTTAATTTCAAAAATTGAAGTTATTATAGCTTGCATCAGTAGGTACCTAATAAAATACCTACTATTAGAAGTTTGTTTAATCTTAAATACACCCGCTAAGCTTTTTAATTAAAACAAACCCGAAACGGACCCCTAACATAATATATAATGCATATTCAATGTCAAAAAGTTTACTAACTTAAGTGTTCCACAACAGAAAAACGCTTGCATCTAAAAGATCAAATTATGCCCCCTCCTCATAAGATGTTTAAAAAGTTTCTTTTACAGTCTCCAAGGGAAGTAATATTCTGACATAAATTCACCCCGCGGCTCAACCCACTCCGTGAACCCATAAAAAGATAAAGATCGTATTTTGTAGCCTGTGTTATACTTTGGTGGGGTAAAAATTATTACTTCTACGGTGTAACTATGAAGACTTTTTTCGTGATCGAAATTGTTGTGGCTATAGTGCCTATATTCTTCGTGGCAGTAAATATTTGGGTATTTTCTAATAAAAACGCTGTAATAATTAAATGAAATATTTTTATTGAAAGCGTGTTTACATTTTAGCTTTTGGTACAATAATGAAGTGATCCAGACTATGAAAATCTACGATGTGAACATAGATGCGCTACGTTCACGCACATTCATACTCACCTAACATTTTTAATTCATTTCAATTATTCATTTTTTTTATGCTGTTTTTCATGTTTCTTTTTCAAATTATTTTTAATTCTAAAGAAACCTAAATATCTAATATTTCTTAATTCATAACGTAGTTATAGCTGGAAATCTTTTTCTTCTTTAGATGATTTTTAAGGAGCTACTTAAAAAGTTTTAGTAAGTATTCAAAGTAAGCATAAAGTTAAATATGGGGTAAGTATATTATATTATACAGTATAATTGTACTGAGATGGCCAGACGGGGTTCATATATTTTTTTTATTTCTCCCACATGTTTTAAAATAAAACATGAAACGTAGGTTAAGATAAAGAGAATTTCTAAGTGAACACTTGGACCCTCATAAATATTTCAAAGTGCAGGCAGTTTAATTTTAAAAACAAGGCATAGGGATTTTGGAAACACATTAAGATTAGAACAAAAAAGGGTCTTTAGAAATTGCAATAGAAGTGCAGACGTTTTAAAAGGAAACATTTAGAATCAGATCATAAATCTAGTTGAAACATTTTGCCTTCACAAAATATTGAAACCAGATGTGTAGATTGACATAGCCGAACCGAGGCGAAGGGCATAGAAAATAAACAAAAAAGCAAGGCGTGACCGTAAAATGACGCTTTCGATAATTGGCCGAAACATTTTGGCGGGAATCTTAAATGGGCGTGACTATAGTAAATGACGCTATCGATAATTGGCCTAAACGTTTTGGCGGAAACCTAAAATGACGAATCAAGTTAAGGCAGTTTACTTTGGTGGGGATTTTCTATTTTTCAGTTTGGAGAAGGGGCGATAAGGACTCGGAAGGGGAGATACACGGGGGTGCTTTTCGAGAAGGCATTCCGGGTTGAGGGCTCTTCCAGCAGAGTCGACTCCATTCTCCAATAAATTAATCCTAAGATTGTATAAATTTTAACCTATTTTAATAGATCTATACATAAAAGTAGAATCAGTGCAATAGTTTATAATTAAGCTTATAAGCAAGTGTGTGTGCGCAACGAGGCCTGAATATTCCCGGTAATGTACAAATATTCCAATAATTATATTTTGAGATAAGTAAATTCACAGATAAAGGGTTTCCGTAACGTCCGGGTTTAGGCGTTCATTATTGTAAGAAATTAAAATGTATCCAGATATAGTTCTCGATGCTTTATATGCAGAAGAACAAAGGGATAAGAGACGTGCGAGAGAGATATCTCGAGACGATGGGTTCTCTATTATGATGTATATCTTATTTCTGACATTTGTTCTATATCTGCTCTTTTTATTAATCAGATTAATGTGGTCAAATCTGAGAGAGTGAAATGTAATAATTTGGCACACATACCACTAGTTTTGGAAGAGGAACATTTATATAAAATATAGTCAGGAAGTTGTGAAAACGAGAATAAAACATAACTTATTATCTGTGAATCTATTTAACGTAATGTATTATGTGTTGTAATTTCTACTAAAACTATAAAATGTCTTGTCTCCCTGATACCACTAGTAGAAAGTGTACATATTCTTTTAAGCATCTAACACCTTTTGTAGCATGTGTGTATATTTTAGTCTAAGATGTCTTAGGTTAGAATGCCACAAGGGTTTTTCATTTGGGTATTTCCGTTTTCCCTTGTCTTAGAATGGCTTCTAGGAACGGAAAACCCGGTTGGTTCTCAAATGACCCCATTTGGAACCAATCTAAATAATCAAACAGTTTCTTTTGAGTAGATTTAATAAAATGGAAAATAAATCTATGAAGTCATAATTATCATCTTTTACTGAACAACCCTAATATTTCTCCTAAGGTATTCAATAATGGAATGTTCTCAAAGGTTCTGTCTACATAAATTGATTTAGTGTTTTATTAGTATTCAGTTGAACCCTAGACTTAACATCTGTAACGTGTGGCGGGCTGAACCGAACAATCCAATAGTGAAATACTATATCCAAAATTGAGTCACGACTCTTCAGTAGGCAGTCAGTTTAGAAAGTGCAGACTAGTGCACTAATTTAGGTCAATAGGCGACATTAAATTACTTAGGGTCAGTTTATTCTATCACGATAGAGAAGTCTGATTTCTTTCATAAACAAAGCAGATAGGTGAACGAGATGGAACAATATTGCAGTCTAAAGAAACTTTGACTTATTTTGTTTTACATAACTAATAGACTAGATTCTAGACTCACTTCGGGTTAGAAGTTAGGTATGAATGAAAACTTTAGAAATCATTCACTATAAATTAAGTCTTCAAATGTACGAGACTCCGAGATACCAGAGCGACCTTCGAGCTACGGGTGTGGGTCAACGGTACTTCCTACAAACAGGTAAGAAATTAGAATCTTTTGTTTATTGTATTTACAAACGTTAGGTGTAGGGTGACCATGATATTACTTCAGAATAGAGGACAAGATAGGGTAATAGGTAGGGTGACCATGATGAAATACTACAGGGATTGAGACACTGAGGCTGATTGAGTATTGGCTAAATTAATATGTTTGACTCAGATGAGTCAAAGTTATTACTAAGTGGTACACGGTTCGATGGCGTTCTTTGGCGGCGAATTTCCGGCACACCAAACACGCCATGTCTTGCAGCACGGCTCCCGAACTTAGATTTGGCCAAATCTATATCAAACTGAACAATGAATACAAATAAATAAAACCATGGTATTGGGGCGAGCTATAAGCTCAATGAAAAGAATTGTACCAACCCTTCGGGGTGTATGGGAACACCAAAACGCTTCGCAGCGAAAGGGAGTCGGCTGTGCCCCCATAACAATGATTAAAGGCCGTGGAGCGGCGTAGGGTTTCCCCCGTGCTAGAGGGAATTCGGTCAGAACGACGGCCCAAAAAGAGGCAAATTCGTACACTGTACCAGCTAATCATTCATTCTACTCGTATTTTAAACTTAGATTGATAATTTAACTCTCTAGGATTTCCCTGTTTTTCTGAAGGTTGGAAAATGCATAACATAATTCCTTTGAAGTTTGTTCATAATTAATCCGCGACAGCTAAAGTAGAATGATTTGGTAGCCTACTTTGTCCATCGGACGAAATGAACTAACCCGCAGGGTGCTTAGTACATAACAGTGTTCATGCCAGAAGCCAATATGTCTCTCGGTCCTGAGGTGTTTTACCTATAATTAGAATATTCTTCTTTACTCAATCAATCCACTAGATATCACTAGACGATCCAGCTGCGTACCATCACAGAATTTTGGTGCCGTGACCAGGATATAATCCTGGAAAATCTTGAAAGCCTGGGAATTTTGATGCCGGAGGTGACCAGGGGTCTATGTACGTATTCGAAATAACGATACGACTAGATCTATATTAATAATCCTTATTAGAGAAAAAAAAAATACACAACGTAGAAACTTGTGATTGGGTATAGGAGAAATATTTAGGTGAAACAATGAAAAGGGAGAAGGGAGACAAGACACACTGTGCATGTTATTATTACGTTGTACATTTAATTATATGTTGTGCACTTATTTTACTTTGTGTATAGGAGAAGCAGAAATAAGCAGTATGTTTTATAAATGTACAATTTACAGGATTCTAGGAGGAGATTGCAGTGAACGGAGCATTACACTTGCTTATTTCTTAGGCTTAATTGTTTATCCTTGCTTTATCTTGCAATTTATTTTGTTGAACCTAGAGATCCCACAATAGAACGGGCCAAACCCCATTGTCATTTCACATCTGGTTTTAAAATTGTGCCATTATTACGTGTTTCGTTAGACGGCTCGCAAAGGCGACTTAGTAAACAAGTAATATAACATCTGGCGGACTTGAGCGATTATTAGTTAGAAAGTAGTTAGGAACAGCGTTTTAAAGCGAATTGTTTAAAGATGCCGGCAGGTAAAAAGGAACGGAATACAAAGCGGGTAGCAACGGGTCGATTAGATAAAGGTGCGGTAGGAACAAACGGGAACTGTAGGTAACCCGACGTTAGATTTGATTTTACAAAAAAATCAACGAATTCGATGGAAAGTTGCAACAATTGAGTTCAAAAGTGAATTCATTGCCAAATGAAAGCGCGAGTGTTACGTCACACGAGTCGGTTGGAGTAAGCAATGAAGGTAGTAGTGATGGACCAGGGCCTAGAGTTGGGTCTGCGGGATCTAGTGTATCTCCTTCTGAGACTCGGAACGTTTATGTAGTACAGCCTTCGGTTACCAAGCCGAATTTCGATGGAAAACCATTTACAAACCCTATTGCATTTTTAAAGCGATTAAAAAAGTATATTAGAGCGGTAAATGGGTCGGATCGGGAGATCGATATAGCGTTAGGATGTATAACGGGACACGCACGTCAGGTCATGGAGTTATACTCGAAGGACTGGGCTACATTTGCCGATTTTGAGACCGATTTTAGACGAACTTATTGGACCGAGCAGATCCAAGAGTCTGTGAGGTATAGGTTGATTAATGCGGTATATTCGAGCGATTCTGGAATGACGATGTCCGAACATTTTGCTGTACAGGTAGAATCGATGCAATCATTAACTATTGCGTTTAGCGAAAGTGACTTAGTAAATTCTATTATGCGGCATTATGCGATAGATATTCAGCGGTTGTGGTTTACTAGGACTGGGGAAGTTAACATCATGAACGGGGCAAAGTTTCTAAGAAGTATAGAGCAAAATATTGTTGAAAAGCCGAGAGGAATTGCGAGAGAGGTAGTAGGTAATAATTTTAGAGGTAGGCGTTACGACAGGTCATCGTTAGCGCGGCCTATTGTCGCGGCCATTTCAGCGAATAAGTGGAATACTAGAGGTAACACGACCCGAGGACGAGGTTATCGCCAGAGTAGGTCAGGTTACAGGTCAAACGTTAACAGACCAGCGTTTTCTGGGGCTGAGCGAGCTAGACCGGCTATTACTTTTGTAAAGGAGGGCGAAAACTCTGCTTTGTCGAAAGAAGGAGGGGGAGAGGGACCTCCAAAAAACTAGGTATCCCCACACAAGCGAGGTACAATAATCTAGAATTGTGTAGAACGGGGAAAGTAGAGACCTCGAAACGCGGAAGGCCGAACGTGGCTTATGATATTTTAATTAGCAAAGGATGGAGACCGGGTCAGAGCTTGGGCATTGGCGATAAAGGTCTTAAACGATTAATAAAGGGCGGAAAGGTTAGCGACGAAAGTAGCTGTCAGGTTGAAGCTAGAAGCATAGGAATCTTATTGGAAAATCAGTTTAACAACGTAGTAGAATGTGGCGAGATAGGTATTGAGTGTGAGCTGTGTGTAAGGAGAGGAATAAACGTATACACAATGTACCATGAACTTGATGAGTCGATTGACGAAGGAATTGATTATTCCTTACCTAAGTTACCTGAAGTGAGTGTAAGCTTGTATGGGAGGAGTATAAATGCACTTATCGACACGGGAAGTCAGATTAGCGGAATAACTAAGGAATTATACGAATCTATTCTAATTGGAAATAATACTTTGTCAGAAATCGCCATCCCAGCGATTCAAATACAAGGGGCATTCGGTTCACGAAGCGAAAGTACAAATAGGATGTTATTAATAGAGTTCAAATTAGGGAGTACATTAGTTGAAGCACCAGTACTAATTATGCGACGGTTACCTAGGTCGTTGATACTCGGATATGATTGGTTAGAACGAGTAAAGGGAGTAGTAAATTGCGGCAGTGAACGGACACTGACCATAGAGCACTTAGGGGTCAAGTCTTGCGTAAGACTGAACTCGGATTGTAAGGTCGAAAGGTTAGGGGGAGAGACGAATGCCGCCACAATTAATTCGATATTGAATCAAGGTACTAGGTCCGAGGAACGTAGCTTATCTATTAAGGATTCGAATGGCGAGGACAGAAAGGGGTATTGTTTGAATGATTCAAATTTAAGTAGGGAACAAAAGGAAATGTTGTTGCCTGTGTTGAATAAGCATTGTAAGGTGTTTACAGATAGATTAGGATTGACTAACAGGTACGAACACGTCATTGAGTTAGTCGATGAGATTCCTTTTATAAAGCATAGTTATCCAGTGCCTTTAGCGTATAGAGATCAGGTTAAAAAAGAATTAGAGGAGTTAGAGAGGTTAGGTGTGATCAGGCAGGAGGCAACGCCATACTGTAGCCCGCTCACATTTACTAAGAAACGAGATGGGTCAATAAGGCTCTTGTTAGACGCGCGCGAACTTAATAAGAAAATGGTGGGAGATGCGGGGTCACCGCCACTCACATCGGAAATTTTACAATCCTTTCATGGAGTGAATTACATTAGCTTAATCGATTTGAATAATGCTTACTTTCAAATACCTTTGAGTCAGGATTCTAGAAAATATACGGGTTTTTCTTTTATGGGGAGAACATATACTTATAATGTTTTACCTCAAGGACTAAAGACATCTGTCGCGGGATTTTCAAGGGCAATGGATTCTATATTAAAAGAAGTGCGTGGATTCTGCGTTAACCATTTAGATGACATTGTCATATTTACCACAGGAGACATAAGATTACACTTGGAACATTTAGACCAAGTGCTAGACAGATTAGAAT
Organism: Hipparchia sbordonii; assembly: GCA_038048805.1. Lineage (NCBI taxonomy): Eukaryota > Metazoa > Arthropoda > Insecta > Lepidoptera > Nymphalidae > Hipparchia > Hipparchia sbordonii. Next base: position 6,983,067 of record CM076106.1, on the reverse strand, counting down.
CAGCAGGCTTAACGGGCAGGCTAGGAAAGTGTCGTTTTCTATGTGTAGAAGTAAAACTGCTAGGACACATAGTAAATACGAAAGGCGTACGGATGGATCCAGAACGAGTAGAGGCTATATTAGAGTTTCCCGTCCCTCGAACAATAAAACAATTACGAGGATTTTTGGGATTAATAAATTATTTCAGAAGGTTTATCTCGAAGTATAGCGAAGAGGTTAGGCCACTCTGCGATCTATTAAAACAAAATACAAAATGGTCATGGACACATGAGGTAAATGAATGTTTTGAAAAGGTCAAGAGATTATTTTTAGACACAATACTTCTCATACATCCTAATCCGAAAGAGATTTATTACCTACAAACCGATAGCAGTAATTTAGGAGTCTCAGGGTATGTTTATCAATTGAACGAAGTAGGTGAAGAGCAGATAATAGGATTTTGTAGTAAAGCGTTGACTGAGGCGGAGCGTAAGTGGACAGTCACAGAACAAGAGTTGTGGGCTATCATATTTAGCTTGTCGAAGTTTGAAACGTATTTGAGGGGGGCACGGTTAGTGATTAGGACCGATCATAAAAGTTTGATATTCTTACAGACATGTAAATTGTTGAGCGCACGAATGATACGTTGGGTACATTACATAGGACAATTTGATTATACGGTCGAGCATGTAAAAGGGAAATTAAACACAGTAGCTGACGTATTATCCCGACATATAAAAGGGACAACTGACGTATTGAATAACAAGTCTGTGGGGCCTGAGATGAATTTATTCAAGACATCGCTAGGACAGGTAGTACAAGCGAGATGGAAAGAGATAGGTAACCTACAAGAACGGGACAAGGTTGCTAGTGAAATAATTAAACGTATGAAAATATCAGGTACATCTGAATCAAAGTATTATGTGATTAAGGAGGGGGTCCTTTATAGGTCAGACATAAATAGGGATACTTTGAGACTATATGTTCCCGAGGTGTTACAAAGGAGTTTGATCGTTAGCATACATGAAGAGATAGGTCATTTCGGACGTTACAAGGTTTATGCGTTGATGAAACGTCGTTACTATTTCTCGAATATGTCTCGCGTGATAAGTCGTGTTGTAAGGGCTTGCGGAGAGTGTCAAATGTCAAAGCACGCGTTAGAAAAGCACACGGGGCCGATCAAAACTGTGATAGCGACAGATATAGGAGAACGGGTCTTTTGCGATAATTATGGACCTTTACCGGCGGGACGCTTCGGATTCAAATACATATTTGTAATGCAGGACTCTTATAGTAAACTGATCAGGTTATATCCATTACGTCAGGCGAGCGGAAAGGCTACACTCACATGTGTGAAGAAGTTTCACAAACAAGTTGAGATTAAGACCTTATGTTCAGACAGAGGCGCGAATTTTACATCGAAGGTTTTCGAGTTAGGTGTACGTCAATTAGGTATCAAATTGACGCACACATCTGTTAGGAATCCGCGACCAAATTCGACAGAGAGGGTTAACAAGGAATTAGGTAGACTATTCAGAACATACTGCGAGAAATCTCATAGGTCTTGGGCAGATTTATTGCCGGACATAGAAGATTGTTACAGCCAGGTAGTACATACCACAACAGGTTATACACCGAATGAGCTAGTTTGGGGAAAGCGGACCATACTATCAACTGATTTCGGCAAAGACATAGCGAAAGGAACCGATATACAAGGAGAAACGTTAGAACAGATTAGACGACAGGCGCGTCGGAACATAACAAAGGCGGCGGAGAATAGAGAGCTCTATTATAATAGGAATCATAAGTTAATACAGTTTGAGTTAGGCGACTTGGTGAAGTTGAGGACTTTTGCGAGGTCGGACGCTGATAAAAAATTAACAAAGAAATTCATGCGACTTTATGAGGGACCTTACGTGATAGGGGCAATTCCATACAATAACGTATACACTTTGGTTGACGCTCGTACTAACGAGATAAGAGGGAATTACAATGCGATCCATTTGTTCCGCTATTATGCAAACTCGTAAAGGAATGAATTCCATTAAGGATTAGCGCGAACAATGGAGATTAGTGAGACCTATCGGCATCAACATAGATAGCAGTTTATGTTAGGTGAGGAAATAGATTTTCAAACAACTAGTAGAGAGTTAGGTATAAGAAATACTAGGTGTATTAAAAATCTATTTGGGGGAGTGTGAGATGGCCAGACGGGGTTCATATATTTTTTTTATTTCTCCCACATGTTTTAAAATAAAACATGAAACGTAGGTTAAGATAAAGAGAATTTCTAAGTGAACACTTGGACCCTCATAAATATTTCAAAGTGCAGGCAGTTTAATTTTAAAAACAAGGCATAGGGATTTTGGAAACACATTAAGATTAGAACAAAAAAGGGTCTTTAGAAATTGCAATAGAAGTGCAGACGTTTTAAAAGGAAACATTTAGAATCAGATCATAAATCTAGTTGAAACATTTTGCCTTCACAAAATATTGAAACCAGATGTGTAGATTGACATAGCCGAACCGAGGCGAAGGGCATAGAAAATAAACAAAAAAGCAAGGCGTGACCGTAAAATGACGCTTTCGATAATTGGCCGAAACATTTTGGCGGGAATCTTAAATGGGCGTGACTATAGTAAATGACGCTATCGATAATTGGCCTAAACGTTTTGGCGGAAACCTAAAATGACGAATCAAGTTAAGGCAGTTTACTTTGGTGGGGATTTTCTATTTTTCAGTTTGGAGAAGGGGCGATAAGGACTCGGAAGGGGAGATACACGGGGGTGCTTTTCGAGAAGGCATTCCGGGTTGAGGGCTCTTCCAGCAGAGTCGACTCCATTCTCCAATAAATTAATCCTAAGATTGTATAAATTTTAACCTATTTTAATAGATCTATACATAAAAGTAGAATCAGTGCAATAGTTTATAATTAAGCTTATAAGCAAGTGTGTGTGCGCAACGAGGCCTGAATATTCCCGGTAATGTACAAATATTCCAATAATTATATTTTGAGATAAGTAAATTCACAGATAAAGGGTTTCCGTAACGTCCGGGTTTAGGCGTTCATTATTGTAAGAAATTAAAATGTATCCAGATATAGTTCTCGATGCTTTATATGCAGAAGAACAAAGGGATAAGAGACGTGCGAGAGAGATATCTCGAGACGATGGGTTCTCTATTATGATGTATATCTTATTTCTGACATTTGTTCTATATCTGCTCTTTTTATTAATCAGATTAATGTGGTCAAATCTGAGAGAGTGAAATGTAATAATTTGGCACACATACCACTAGTTTTGGAAGAGGAACATTTATATAAAATATAGTCAGGAAGTTGTGAAAACGAGAATAAAACATAACTTATTATCTGTGAATCTATTTAACGTAATGTATTATGTGTTGTAATTTCTACTAAAACTATAAAATGTCTTGTCTCCCTGATACCACTAGTAGAAAGTGTACATATTCTTTTAAGCATCTAACACCTTTTGTAGCATGTGTGTATATTTTAGTCTAAGATGTCTTAGGTTAGAATGCCACAAGGGTTTTTCATTTGGGTATTTCCGTTTTCCCTTGTCTTAGAATGGCTTCTAGGAACGGAAAACCCGGTTGGTTCTCAAATGACCCCATTTGGAACCAATCTAAATAATCAAACAGTTTCTTTTGAGTAGATTTAATAAAATGGAAAATAAATCTATGAAGTCATAATTATCATCTTTTACTGAACAACCCTAATATTTCTCCTAAGGTATTCAATAATGGAATGTTCTCAAAGGTTCTGTCTACATAAATTGATTTAGTGTTTTATTAGTATTCAGTTGAACCCTAGACTTAACATCTGTAACGTGTGGCGGGCTGAACCGAACAATCCAATAGTGAAATACTATATCCAAAATTGAGTCACGACTCTTCAGTAGGCAGTCAGTTTAGAAAGTGCAGACTAGTGCACTAATTTAGGTCAATAGGCGACATTAAATTACTTAGGGTCAGTTTATTCTATCACGATAGAGAAGTCTGATTTCTTTCATAAACAAAGCAGATAGGTGAACGAGATGGAACAATATTGCAGTCTAAAGAAACTTTGACTTATTTTGTTTTACATAACTAATAGACTAGATTCTAGACTCACTTCGGGTTAGAAGTTAGGTATGAATGAAAACTTTAGAAATCATTCACTATAAATTAAGTCTTCAAATGTACGAGACTCCGAGATACCAGAGCGACCTTCGAGCTACGGGTGTGGGTCAACGGTACTTCCTACAAACAGGTAAGAAATTAGAATCTTTTGTTTATTGTATTTACAAACGTTAGGTGTAGGGTGACCATGATATTACTTCAGAATAGAGGACAAGATAGGGTAATAGGTAGGGTGACCATGATGAAATACTACAGGGATTGAGACACTGAGGCTGATTGAGTATTGGCTAAATTAATATGTTTGACTCAGATGAGTCAAAGTTATTACTAAGTGGTACACGGTTCGATGGCGTTCTTTGGCGGCGAATTTCCGGCACACCAAACACGCCATGTCTTGCAGCACGGCTCCCGAACTTAGATTTGGCCAAATCTATATCAAACTGAACAATGAATACAAATAAATAAAACCATGGTATTGGGGCGAGCTATAAGCTCAATGAAAAGAATTGTACCAACCCTTCGGGGTGTATGGGAACACCAAAACGCTTCGCAGCGAAAGGGAGTCGGCTGTGCCCCCATAACAATGATTAAAGGCCGTGGAGCGGCGTAGGGTTTCCCCCGTGCTAGAGGGAATTCGGTCAGAACGACGGCCCAAAAAGAGGCAAATTCGTACACTGTACCAGCTAATCATTCATTCTACTCGTATTTTAAACTTAGATTGATAATTTAACTCTCTAGGATTTCCCTGTTTTTCTGAAGGTTGGAAAATGCATAACATAATTCCTTTGAAGTTTGTTCATAATTAATCCGCGACAGCTAAAGTAGAATGATTTGGTAGCCTACTTTGTCCATCGGACGAAATGAACTAACCCGCAGGGTGCTTAGTACATAACAGTGTTCATGCCAGAAGCCAATATGTCTCTCGGTCCTGAGGTGTTTTACCTATAATTAGAATATTCTTCTTTACTCAATCAATCCACTAGATATCACTAGACGATCCAGCTGCGTACCATCACAGTACTATCCACAATTACCACCACGAGACCCATAAACGTTGCGAAAGCATTTTATCGCCTATAAATACAGCTATTTATTGTTTCATTTCGCCTAATCTGTATTTCAACATGCCTAATAATAGCATTTACAACTTTAGCACTTAGCAATAGGAGTTGTTTTAGTTTGAATTGTTTAGAAGCACATGTGCACCGCTGAACAACATTACTTAGCCATAAAATTTGAGTGCCAAGTGGAGACATAAGTGAGAAGGCTACTGGCTTTATTACACCTTTAACGTATTGACTTCTCGTAGAAGATACGGAAAAAAACGTTCATTATCGGCTCAGGCGGGCAAATAAAACGGAATAGCTCCCCAAGGCCCGTTCGCTGGGATATTGCGTCCCGCAAGCAAATTTACTCTAGGCACAATAAATGCTTAGGACTGAGCGTGCGAGAAAACAAGCAACGATAACATTTATATTATACAACTGTCTTATTTACCCATGGGTACCACGGCAACCACGGTCCCTTGTTATTGTTGAACCTATTGAGTAGCCGAGCCTTCTAACCCTTTCAATTAAAACACAAAGGGATTCAAAATATTCTCTTAAAAGTGGGTACCAAAAAATTTAAAGGTTCCATTATACAATTAGTTCTATAGTAATTAATTCCGTTGATCATGAGTTATGAAAAACTGGTGGAGATGACAAAGCCATCCGTCAGTCACAAAACATAATGCATTCATTTTTGGCTTGAGCCTGCAGCTCATAAACATAAAAAGTTTTTACATATTTAAAGTTCTACGCCACAACTGCCATAGTATTATATTATAATAGATTTCTTTAAAAATTATATATAAAAATAAAGCCAACTAGCTTTTGCACGCGACTTCATCCGAGTGGAGTTAGGTCTTTAAAACTCTCGAGGGAATCATCTGAGTTTCCAAGATAAAAGGTAGCCTGTCACTTTGCAAGTCCTCAATTATTATTATAACCATGCAAAAAATCACGTCAATTAATTTTTCCATTACTACGTGATTGAAGGACGAACTGACAAACAAACACACTTTCGCATTTATAATATTAATGAGGGAGGGAGTCTACATAATAGGAAATAGGGGGGTTGAGAAAGCTAAGAGACAAATCTATCGTGTAAAGAACGCTTATATTTTTTTTAGAATTCATTTTCTTTTTATTGAATGTAATTAAGATCGTCCATAGGTTTGTGAATGGAAATTATATTCACACTCCCGAAATTTATCCAGAACAATGGTATGATTTTGAGAGAGGACCGAACTTTTTCTGAGCTCAGCATAATGATTAGGTGCTTTAGAAATGTGAAGTTCATTGTCGAGAGAAAACAAGAAAACAATAATTCAAACAAACGCAGAATATTAGGTCTACCGGATAATTTGAACTGTTTTATGTAAACACCAAGTACTAACTTCATAACCACTTTGAAAGTCTCAATTAATTTTCATTTTCAATCTTTTTTTTACGTGTTTCCAAAATTCCATATTATGCACTAAACCACCTTTTTAGAGTTCCGTAATAAAACTACAAGGAACCAGCACAGTTTTACCAAGTCCGTCCTGCCGTTCGCGGCCTAGTGCAGAGAGTATTGGTATAATACTAAAGAGCTAAAATTGAGCAAGATTATACACATTAATTATGCCGACATAGTTCTATAATGAAATTTTGACAAAATCTATTATTTTGGGTACCTCCCTACGTCTATTCCATTGTGTGGAATATTGTTAGAAAGGTCTTTTAAAAGTATTAGTAAGAAGGTACGTTATGAACATTTTTTTGATTGAGAGATCCATTTGCGAAATATAAAGCCTTGACGTGAAAATTTTCCCGCCCTCTAAAACTAAACTATAGATTTTAGATACCTAGTATATAAGTCTTTGAATGTAATGTTAGTAGAAGAACAAGTTAGGCTGCTTAAAATCACTCTTAACCTTCGATCACAGCTCTTAACAGGTTCGCTGTTCAGACAACAGATACAATAGTTAAACACATGGTCACATGTGATTCATGGGACAGGGAAAGGGTTAAACACAAGATGTCCGCACACTATCTTAACTGATCCTTTCTAAACATTTATTCTATGTCATATCGTTCTTATATCTACCTGGGAATTCAGTCCTCGGTCGGTATAGACACAAACCACACTGCAAACTAAATTAAATTAGCGTATCTGAACTGAGCTTAGCGTGCAGCTAACAATGCGCGCTAAGCGAAGCAGCTATGCGAGCTCAAATAATTATGTAGGTGAACCTACCCGAAGCTAAAATATGTAGTACTAGTTACTGCCCGAAACTTCGTTCGCGTGGATTAAGGTTTTGTAATTCCCGCAGGAACTATATGCCTATGTGTTATTCCACACTATAATCTATCTCTATGCCAAATTTCAGCCAAATCGGTTCAGTGGTTTTTACGTGAAAGAGTAATCCATCCATACTTACAAACTTTCGCGTTTATAATATAAGTAGGATCAGGCTACGAGAAGATAGTGAGAATCATTGGCTAGAACTAACTCACAATTCAGTTAGCTCGCTTAGCTTGCGGTACGGTATTACGTTAAAATTACTGAAGCTAAGTGAACTGAACTAAGCTAGATTAGTCGAGTTCGTGGTTTAGCCCGATTTATAATGCATTTAGATTATTAAATTGATACATTGATATTGTTACAACATGTTATTATATATTTTTTTAAAGAGCAACCGTCGAGTTTCTTGCTGGTTGGTTCATCTCGATTGGAACGATATTTCGAACCAGTGCACAGTGGTAGATTCATTTGACGATTCAAAAGCTTATTCACTTTGTAAAAGTTTATTTGAAAAAAAAAATTATCCTATTTTCAGAAATACCAGCTTTTGTAGGTAACATATTCAGTTCAACGTAAGTTACAATTTTTTGAATCTCGTAAGAATCTCGTCTGTTTTAAGGAATTAACTCTCCAGATTCACAATTATACTCGTGCATTAAAATCACGATCCATTGTTTTTTTCTGCCTGATTCAAGGACAAGCCCATATAAACCAATAAAACCTATCACACTTTCCAACTTTCCATTTACAATTGTAGGGATATTTTGAGAGACCGTATTGAAAATTCTTTTAAGAAGATAAATTAATGACAAATACATACTAATAAATACATTTTTGCTGCTACTTTTACTATTTACCACAAAATAGAGCTCTCTCCGTTATCACCTTTGCGTTAGTCCCAAAAATAATCAACATGGCGCGCTTATCCAGTGGTTTTCAGAATCTGTTGCCATTATAATTTATGCAAATACCTGTGTTCGTGAGGACAGGCATTAAGTTAACCGAGTTAAGCCCCGTTCTAGCGACCTCTATCTCTACAATTTGTGGACAACGTAGACAAAACTTGACGTTACTGCGAAAAGCGAATGAATTATTTATAATACATTTGCTTTTCGCTTTTTCCTAATCAAATAAAAATCAATTTTTCTTATTAAATTTTTTAATTTTTTGTTGTACAGTAAAACAAGCTTTTGTCAGCAAATTCACTGCCGTGGATTTAACTTTTTTAAAAATCTCAAGGAAACACTTTGTTTTTAAAGCCTATATCATTCTCCAGGTTCTAAATGCAAAAATTCTGGGCAATCCGTAGGCAATTAAGGCGTGTTTGAAAGAAAAACCAACACATTTTTCTTATAATTTCAATAAAGATTTTGATAACTTTGATAGTAAAAGCGCGGTTAATGCAGCGAATATCGTTCGTTGATTATTGAAAACTTGAAACAATACATGATATTCTTAGACTGAAATCTATAGACTGCACTCTCACTCAGACTCAAGACAGTGTAAAAACAAGACAGATTTATGTGAGAGCATATTTGTGTCTCGTTTTAACTCTACCTGAGTTAAGTCAGAGCATGCTCTATAGATCTCAACATTAGTCACAAATAATTAAAAGATTATACGAAATTGCAAAACATTCGATTTCATATTTATTTATAACTTCTCTGGAATTCATTCATTAACTTTCGTTTGAGCTGAATATTTCATATTTATTCGCAACAATTTGCACAGTTTATTAACGGAATATTAAATGTTTATTAATTACGCCTTACTTTAATTAACTTTTTCATGATTTAAGTAGAATACTTTATCATGTTATCGAGAATAGGTATCTTGACCAGAAATTAGTTAACTTTGGCCTTCTTTGTTTCAATAATCTCGCTCTAAATCAATCCTTCAGATGTACGACTGAATAGTTGGTTAGACTGATTTCACTAATTTCGTGGCTGACGTATGGTTCGGCCGTGGTGTAGCGGTAACACACTCGGGCGCGATTCCCAGAGAGACGTGGGTTCGAATCCCGCCGGCCTCGGAATTTTTGATATGTATTTATAAATCTACTATTTGGTTAGACTGAGTTGGTTTATTTATAGTAAGATTCTCATTTCACATCGATTGTCCACCACACTGGCCCAATGCAAATTTGCAAACTTCACAAACCTTTGAATGTATGGAGAACTTGCCGTGTCGGTTTCCTCCCAAAGTTTTCCTTGATTTGACTGTTGTTAAAATATGGATATTCATGAAAATATAACATGTAAGAATTACATTTTTAAAAGCAGAAAATAAATTGGTCCAAAAATAAACAAGTTATCAGCGGTTTATTGCGACCTTATTCATCTCTTTCTAAAACGAAATTTTGTATGGAGAGTGTATGGATCTACTGAATCGCGACGTCATGTGGCAATAGCTCTCTCTTTTTCTAACAGGAAACCTAAAAGCTCTTTATTTTCGAGACTAGTTAAGATATTAAAAAAAGAAAATTGACATTGTGTTACAATAAAAATCTTTATTTTAAATAAAAAACATCTAATACCCAATTGTGTATCCAGTCGAATCCTAGAGCCCCCTGTATAAGAGAACGCAGCCCTAACCACTAAGCTATCACGGTTCACACAGACAGACTGACAAAGCGGTCAAAATAATACCTCTCTTTTTTCGTCGGCAGTTAAAAAGGACTTGGTTTTTCTGTGTAGTTACGTTATGTTGTGAACGTAATTTCTCGATCGCTTTTAACGGAATTGTTTTGTTGCAGAAGTGCCACGTTTTGAAGACAGCTTAAACAACCTGACAGTGTCATTAGGGAGAGAAGCTGTGTTCACTTGCGTCGTCAATGACCTCGGCTCTTACAGAGTTAGTACCAATCCAACAAATTCAGTTAATTTTATTTCACAGAAATTGGAGGAAAACGGGCGAATATTGTGTCACTTTATCTAACAAACACAATGGGTTTGGGTATTTTGGGACCAGTTTGTTATTGGATTATGTGAAGAAAACCCCATCTTTACATAATTTCATTATCTAGGCAACTTTTTTTTTCATGATAAATGTTTGAACAAAAAAAAATATTTGAAAAAAAAAAAGTTTGAAAAAAAAACGAAGTTACCGAAACACATTTTTGATTATTATTTGCAATAACTTACTAAGTAGAAAAATTAGCGTGAAAATTTCTGAAAAAAAAAGAAATGAAAAAAGAAGATGAATAAACACTGCACTGATTTTTTTTTTCAGCACGCATTGCCGACAAAACGTAACCTTTTTCATACATTAATTATACTTTCGATTTCTTTAGTTAACACATACTTTTTAAGCACGGATCAATGATTTTGGTTTCCGCCAAAAAAGTCTAAAGCCAATTTCGTTTTTAAGCTATTGCATAGCTTCTATCGCGGGCCTTGAGCGTGGAGACCGAATCCAGAAATTCTGTAACGAAAATAACCTGACACGGGACTCCTCTCACCGCTAGATGGCATTGATAAAAAATGCTATGCAATAGCTTTACCGCGGCAGTCCCCGAGTGCCACACGTCTTTATTCGAAAAATATCTTTTTACCGTCGATGAATTTGTACTGAAACAGGTGGCGTGGCTACGTGTGGACACGCAGACGATCCTGACGATCGCCACACACGTGATCACGAAAAACCACCGCATCGCCGTCAACCACAGCGACAGGCGCGTCTGGTTCCTGCACATACACGACGTGCGACAGTCGGACCGCGGGTGGTACATGTGCCAACTCAACACAGACCCGATGAAGAGCCAAACAGCGTATCTTGACGTTGTAGGTAAGTCATAATCCTTCCCATTAATATTATATCCGTTCGTTGCTTTGTTACGGCGTGATTGAAGGATAAACGGACAAACCAAAAAACAAACACACATTAGCATTTATAATATTAGCGAGGATAAATGGTGTGCGAACGCAAAAACGCCAATCGCTGCTGTTAAAAGCATCGTGTCCCTTCTGGCCCTTATAAAATAAAAATGCAATTTTTTTTGTTGGTTTGTCCTTCACTCTTATAAAGTAACAGAGCAACGGACAGACTTGATTTTTTGTAAAAATATATTCCTGGAGAATGACATAGGTTACCTTTTATTCCGAAAAAGAATGTTTTTTTTTCTACGCGGACAAAGTCGCGGACAAAAGCTGACAAAATTGTCCTGAATCCTGATCAACAAGTGACGTCACTGTTGGGGTCATGCCCCAAAATCAGTGCTATTTTTTTACCGACTGTAGGTAAGTATTGTGTGGTTCTGTCAAAATCCGAGAAGCTTCCTTGGACGCATTTTGTCTCATTATTGTAAGTTAGTGTTTTCTTGTATTTCATTTAAAGTAATTAATATAAGAGCTGTACCAAATTGTGTTAATTGTACTTAACTTTAAATGGATTTATTTCTCGTGTTAGGAAGCATAATTTGTTTAGCTTCAAAGCTTTAAGACTCCACGATGCGGTTTTATGAAACTTTAAATTGAAATTATGCGCGCTACGAGCGGAAAATAACAAAAGTTAAACGCCGAATTAACCTAGTGTTGACTTTTATAGCGATAAGTTTAAGACTGTTATGTGAAAAATAAAAGTTAAAAGTAATAAATTAGCAAATATAAAGACTTTTTCGTATTTTAACCACAGTTACCTAGTATAGAAATTCTCTAACGCAGTATTTAGATTTAAGAAAAATTTCGTTCTCATTTTTTTTATATAAATAGGGAGTAAGCAAGTATTTGGATCATTTAAGATGTTAAGTGAATACCTACCGCCTTGCCGTCGCCGTGAATTCCACAACCATTTTTAACATTAAAAAAAAAACTATTATTTTGATGTCAAAAATGTTTGTACATTTTGTACAGCAAGATCTATTGCCATGAGCATATACTCGTAATTTTGAAAGTGAAGGAAAACATCTTGAGAAAATCTGCATACCACCCAACCGTCAAAGACGTGCCGCCAAGCGATTTAACGCTCTGGAACGATGGCGTGAAGAAACAGATGAGAGGTTTGGGTTGAATGTACATTGCCACACTCCTTTCAAGTTAGCCCGCTACCATCTTAGATTGCACCGTCACTTGCCGTCAGGTGAGATCGCAGTCAAGTACTAACTTGTCATCGATTAAAAAAATTACAAAAAAAACCTGAGAGTTCTTCATAATGTTTTTCAAGGTGAGTAGACGTCTGCCAATAGGTACTTGGTCAGCTCGACTATGACCTTAATCCTCCTCATTCCGAGAAAAAATCCTTGCCCACTCATGGGCCGGCGATGGGTTGAGATTTTGATGGTGATGATGATGACATAAAACCATAAAAACGGAAGTTTTACTACGTAAACCATAGTTTATGGCAAAAATGTTCATAATATGTGCAGACTAATAACCACGAGTGCGTGTCGCGGACTCGATGGTAATGACGCGTAATTGCATAAATAATAGTCGCAGCTGTGATAAGCGCGAACGCGGGCACCATTATAATGTTATATTTATACATAAAGCTGCCACACCATGGCATGTACCATGCGTACTCGGCCGTACTGCCAAGCTAATTAGCTGCCCAGTACAATACCGATAGGGGACATCTGTATGAGCCAATTGAAGACAATATATGAATGACTAACTTTTTCCCGCTGTAGTTAGATTAGAAACTTTTTATTTTTTATATATACCTATATACTCACTCATTATGGCTCTAACTGATAAGATCTCGCCAATGTTTTAAATTCATTACTGCAGTAAGAACGCTATATTGTATTCAGCTAATCAGAAGAGATTAGCAGTCATTTTTAAACTAAATAGTTTAACAATGACTGCTTATCTCTTGTATATAGAAGTAGATACACTGCTGGTATGTTATAACTATACTATCGTCACGTCGATCTGTTGTTGCGTGATTGAAGGACAAACTAACAAACACAATTTTGAATTTATAGTAGGTATGACTTCATTTTCGCAGTGCCACCGGACATCTTGGATTATCCCACTAGCAGCGACCAAGTGGCGAGGGAGGGTGCTAACGTCACTCTTCGCTGCGCTGCACACGGGGTCCCAACCCCAGCAGTGGTCTGGAGGAAGGAAGCCGGAGACCTGCTGCCGACTTCAAATTTCACGGACAATCACAGTGAGTGTTTTTTTTTTTTTAATAAATAGACTAGTGCTTGACTGCGATCTGATGGTAAGTGAAGATCCAGCCTAAGATAGAGGGTAAGATTCACTCTTGATTTAAAGACACGCACATTACAGTTAGTTGGAAAAACGGAAGCCGGAAGGGCATTCCAAATTTTTGCGGTGCGTATTAGGAACAAGGAAACAAAGCGCTTAGTGCGAGATCATGGAATTTCAACCACGTAGCGGTACAGATTCGTACGATGCCTTGCGGTTCGGTGGTAGAAAGATGATAGAGGAACTAAATTGAATAGTTATTGAGCACACTCTCCGAAGTATATCTTGTAGAGCACCGACAGATAGGCAACCTTGCGCCGATGTTCCAGAGTTTAGAGTCTGGAGTTTACCAGCGATTCGTCACCTATGAGTCTTCTGGCACGTCGATCCACCGAATCCAAAGCAGCGAGTTGGTACTTGGCAGAGCCATCGAATAAATGGCTGCAGTACTCCATGCACGATCGAATTGTGTTATTTTTTCATACATCAATATAATATAAGCCTCAATAGCCGACCATAATTGGTCATTTTACATTATGTATGTATTTAATTTGAAAAAGATTTGTGGGTTGAATCATTATAGCGTATTTGCGTCCAATTAAATGTACGGACTGAAAACTGAAAGGTCGACGATTCAAACGCACCCGTTGCACTATTATCTTACCAACTTCTAGCACAAGCTTTACGCTTATTTGGAGGGGAGGGGGCAATATTAGTTAATGTCAATTCATGGGCCATGTCATTAGACATGGTTGTGCATAAGGTCGATAAAACTCTTTACTTAAAAGGAGTGAAAGAGCGTCATCCAACCAACAAGGAATATGATTATCTTCTTACGGTAATTGTGAATGCTCACAGCTCACAGCAAAGCGTAAAATGGTATAATCCTGCAAGCATATTACGCAATATATGATCTACCTATAACAAATATCTAGCTAACAGTATGAAATGAAAACGGGTAAAACCGACCGAAGCATCAACTTCAAAGCATGCAACATGCAAACCGCAAAGACCCTACCACTTTCAATCTACGTGTAAAGGTTCACCCACACCAAGACAACCACAGAAGCGAGGGAGTGGAACCAGAATCTCACATACCTACATTCCCACGCTGTCTGATTCATCATACTACGTCATCTACTTTAACAATATTAGACATTATTCCTATACTTTACCTACTCCATTTGTTTCATAGTGTAGACTAGTGAAGCTTTAGGCCAGTCGCATTTTACCAGAAATCTTCTGTCAGGAAAATTTGGAACTTCCGGGAACTATTACTTAAACATTTTATATTAGACTATAAGAATTTTCCAGTTCATTATATTATTATGAACCGGAAAATTCTGATAGTCTAATACATGGATGGACGCACCGGGAAGCGCAGTATTGCAGTGGTCCGCCGCTAGATGGACCGACGACATCAAACGCGTCGAAGGGGGCCACTGGATGCGCAAGACCGAGGCCTGTGGTGGTCTATCGGTTGATAAAGAAGAAGAAAGCCCCTTTGAAACCCGCCGCATATAAACAAAACAGTAAGTCTTATGACTGTCCATTTCTGTTCATATTGGGTTGGACTTTTCTTAAAGAATATTAGTTAAGCTGAAGTTGAGATCTATTCCCCTCTCCCCTTCAAATAGTCTTTCAGTTTTCTTCAGTCTTGGTGGTCATTCTTTGACGGTAGGAAAGTATTTAGCCACTGTCAAAGCCTTATAATAGACTTGCTTATATTTTATTTTATTTATATTTATTAGTAGATAAATGTAATTTAAATATAGAAAAGAAGTATAAGAGAGATGTGGAAGTAAAAGTAAAAATAATAATCGTGATATTCACAACATGCGCGCGTTTGGATGTGTGTGCATGTGTGTGTGCGTGTGGGTATGTGTCTGTGCTTTGCTTGCGGATTGACCTGACTTGAATGAGATCAATGCAATAACTGCATAAAGTGTCGAATAATTAAGTGGCAAGTTAATGCGACACGAATAACCGCAATCGCACTTTCATAATACGGACTTATGTTTCCTCCCGCGGAAAGTACGATTCCTGATAAAGATAATTGGCGCAATAAAAATGTAAATTGGGATTTATTTTAATGCCCAACGTTTACTGTGGGAACGCACGTCATTAAAAACTTCATTGCGGCCGGGAAATTAATACATTTCCTTCTTTATTTTTGAAACATTTCGCTAAGATATGGTTTTATTTAGTAGGTAAAGCATAATATTTTGTTTTTTGCTAGATATAAGTGGCGCTGGACCGGGTTCTGTGGAAGTCCTTGCAAGAAATCTTTGTTCGGCTGTGGATATCTATTGTTATAACAATTTCGTTTAAGGCTTTGCTAGCGTAAAAATGTTGCTTGTTGTACTATGGGGATTTAAGAAACTCCTACTCTTTATGTATACCTATTTATTTTCTGGAAAGGCTTATTTTCTGTTTGGAAATGCCTAACCCGTCCTCCAAAGTATCGAGCCATCGACTTGAGTCAACTAATAACTAACGAGAGTAATCAACTGGTTTAATACCTTCGCATGCCAACAGTAGGAACCAATACACGCCTGCTCAATTAATACATCAATATAATACCAACAAATACTTGAATAGTCCCCGAAGTACATAACGTTACGTACGTACGACGTAAGTTGTCTCAAAATGTAATCACTTTCTTATCTAATTGCATTTTAGACCCAAACGTACCTACTTATGTATCCCCTCATGACTTACTTATAACATTATGTATGCTGATTTCAGGGACCTCGGTAATCACGATCATTATTTAACTTAAGTCTCAATTAGGTATGACGGTAGAGATTTACGAGACCGCCTGTGTGTAATAACAGTTTGTTATTAATTTAGATTCGTCGGTGAACGGCGCTGTGCTGCACCTGGTGAAGGTGTCGCGCCTCCACATGGGGGCGTACCTCTGCATTGCCAGCAACGGAGTACCCCCGTCCGTCAGCAAACGAGTCATGCTCGTAGTACATTGTAAGTGGCACTTGCTTGTATATACCTACAGTGGCCGTGGGATTCGTATAAGATTTAATTCGATTGGTCGTATTCGTGTATATAGCGTCAAAGTATTGTATTGATTATTTCTACGATTCTGTCTTACAAAAGCGCTAAAGAATGTCAAAAATATAACAAATTAAAATATAAAAAAAAAAAAAATGTACCACATACAAAATACTTAATAAAAATAAATTAATCCTAACCTAAAAAAAATGAAAATAAACCTTAACCGTAAAATGAATCTTAACTTTATTGATTAAAAGTCACAAATTCATTACAACCGATTTTAATTTTGTTGTCATTTTTCTTGACAGAAAATAGAAACCCTCAAAGATTGTCTACTCGTATAAGAATGCATGCATGAAATTCAACTCTAATTCAATAGTATTATGGTTCAATTTACTGTGACGCTAAAGTCATCGAATACGAATACGATCAATCGAATTAAATCTCATACTAACCCTGCAGGGAGCGTTTTGTTATTAACACGTTTTTTAGTTACTCTTTATTTCATGTCTTTGATCAAGACTTGACAATTAAAAATATTAATGTAATGAAAAAACAGTTTATACTACCTTTTTTATTTATTTATTTATAACTATAGTTCGAGAGATCACTAGAACGGGATAGGTACTAAAACCACAAGTGTTTATACGTACAAAACAGATAACATTGATCTCATTGAATTGCCTGTCTACTGTTGCTTTTATATGTGCACGTAGATAGTGGGACACGAAATGAGAACAAAAATAACTAGGTCACGAAAAAAGTTTGGCAAGCGTTAGAGGGTAGCTATAGAAATTGTTTTCCCTAAACGATCGAAACAGATAAGAGACGAGTAGCTGTTTTGAATAAAAAATATCAAAGGATCTGTGTGATTCATATTACGAGTAGATGAAACGAATGAACAAGACCGACACGAGGAAAATAATTATTATAATAATAAATAGGCTTGAATTTCAACGCTTACCTACTAGAAATGAACTTCTTTTACTACCAAAACCATCGAACAATAACGCTTAGAACGAAAATTCCTAAGAAAGTTCCGCTCCTTAGTCCTTACGTAGACTCAAAACAACCAATGAATGTGCGAATGTTATGTATGTACTATTTTCTGGTATAGCTCTTGGAATTCATCAGGGCGCGTGGCTCATGGTTGTGTGTGTATCGTATCTGTATAAGTGTGAGCGAGAGCTTGCTCGCGCCTAACTGCTCCCACCTAGGCTCCTTACAGACACGCACACTTACGCAATATGCATGTACACGACGTAACCACAAGTGAAGCTCACGCGCCCTCGTGAATTGCAATAACTATAGTGGTACTTATCCGTCAATGAGAGTACCGAATCGACGTGGTTTTTTCCATAGCTCTACTTAGTTCGATTTTTGCATGGTAGAGGGCCGGGAAAGTGACATGGACTACTTTTTAGCACAGGAAAAAACAATGGGATACCGCGAGAGATTATAAGCTCCTTACTTTACGCAAACGAAGTTGCGGGCAAAAGATACTATAATATAGTATCTTTTGCCCGCAACTTTTATGATGTGATTTTTTTGCACGAGTATATTATACTCGTGCAAAAAAATCACGTCCATCCGTAGAAATGATGAAAGAAATCTCTGATTAAAGAAAAAAACCACACTCTCGCATTTAAAATATTAGTAAAGCTGTTTTAAAATGCTGGCAGTTCCTAACTAGTGAGAAAGCATCTTTCGTTGTAAGCTTAGCATCTCATCAAACTAGACCATTATGAGCAAATGAATCGCGTTCGTGCTTCGCTTACCAAAAAACTGTCTTGTCATGTTTGGTTAAAAATATTTTAGGTGAGGTTCTTTCGTAAGTAACTTTGATAGTCTTTTTATTGAACAGGCAAAATTGACACATCGCTTGGATACGACAGTTTGTATTCAGCCCAATCGGTTTCTAAATGCTATCGTACGGAACGCTAAATCGCTTTGAGGCACGTCTTTTTGTAACTAGCTACGGTCAAAACCTCGCACCGTAATTGTTTGAACCAAGTACTATGAGGCATAATTTAAGGAATTGTATAGAAGTCAGTTCCTAGAAATTTTTCGTGCACTACGTTCCTGAGGAACTAGTACATTCCGGGAGGCGTAGCACAGTTTTATGTTCGACTCAGTTGCAACAATACTTCATCTTAAAAAATAGTAATAGTTAGCTAGCTAAAATGCAGAGAAAATCGCCATTTCACACCTTGTATAAACTACATTAAAATAAAACTACCTTCTATAAACTTTTGAAAAACTAAGGTTCTTACCCAATAGGGTAAATTCAAAAATATGTCTTTCAAATGAAAAGAAAAGAGAATTTTCGAGCAGCAGCAGTGTTGCTGTTTGTTTATTTGATTAAATACAATAAATACAAAGGCGTTATATACAAATACAATACAATAAATACAAGGGCATTGTACAAAGATTTATATGATGCACAATAGAATTGCTCGCATCTACTATGTCTTTCTATACTGCTTGAAGTCTGTATAGTACAAAGAACACATAAACGTTACGTAAGTAGCCAACTTTTTTTCAATACTTGTTGCTAAATTACTCGAGCTTGAGGCGTGTTTTCTCGGAGTTGGCTGACATTCTTATAGGACATTGATGGACGTGTAAAAATTGCTTTACGGTACATTAAAGTTGTGGGATAACGAAGAATCACATTAGCTCTATATTTCTATTGATATTACATATACTATCATAATTCTTATTACAATATACGAGAATATAATACATGTATATCGATTTTCCAAAATAGTATGGCAGGCACTTGTCACCATTATTATGAAGAATGAGTGAACATCTATTTCAATTGATTAATTATTATTTATTATTTACTTTTATGAATTCATTAGTTTATATAATTTAAAAAAAAAGACGAAGTCCTTTTATTTCCTTTTACGTCTCCTTAATCTAATGTCCTCTACAAAGTCCTTTTAAGTCCTCCTTAATCTAATATAGGCTAATAAAAAAAGGCTCTAACTTGAAAGGGGTAATAAATACTAAATTGTACTCATCATTATACGAGTGCGTCGTTCAATTTTTAATGACACCAAAGTGTAAGTAGTGAAAAAAAATCTTGACGTCCATAACACTTGACATTGAAATTTTTGTACCCTATTGATTTTTCTTTCATGATTTAATGGTGTTGTATAAAAACATAGCTAAGATTATTTTTATAGTATCGTGCATCAATCCTTGTAATGAGAGACTTACGTAAAGCCAGGATTTTATACTCAACTATTCTAATTACACCGACTACAAACAACTGTAGCTGTGTTATTATCTTTGCTAAAAGGAAAGTAATAGCCTATTAAAATCATACCGTAGGGCAAAGGCCTCTTCTACTAACGAGAGGGATCAACTCCAACCACCTCATTCCGTTGGGAATTGGCGAATGAATTCTATTTTTTGAAAGACTTTGTGGCTTTTTCATATTGCCCAGCCAACTTTTCTGACTACATGAGATAAAGATGATAACTTCACTTTTATCCTGTTTGTCATATTGGTAATGGTAACTTGGACAAAAAAAAATCTAAATTTAAAACTTAATTTTTTTTTTAAATATCTTTTCCATTGTATGACAGGAGATATTCCTACATTAAGGGCCTATTTCACGACCTTCGAGTAAACTTTAACCGAAGAATAAAAATGACGTTTTGACAGTTTTTGTATGGGCAATCTGTCAAAACGTCAAATTTATTCGTCAGTTACAGTTTACTTGAAGGTGGTGAAATAGGCACTAAGTGTTTGTAACGTTTGTTAGATTATACATAAATTGTTTTAAGTGGCTTTTTTTATATTTTTAATTTTTACTTAATTTGGTTGATTAAAATTGATTATCAAGCGTATCGTAACAGCATGCTTTAGTAGATTTTACCATCTTTTATTAAAAGTTTGTTTACATGCGATTCGGTTTAACTCTATGACGTCATCGTGAAAACAGCTTACTGAATGTGAGAACAGTTTATTCAACTCGAAAACTCAAATAAAAACAACGTTTGAGTTATTTTCGTAACATTTCCTTCTGCAAAATAAACCTTCTTACATAAAATATTCCTAATTTACCGAATACACATGTACCCAACTTCGTCTGGCGCAATTTTGAAGCGTATCTTTCGGTATCTTTTCCAGTTCTAGCGTACGAACGTAATTCATTTTCCAATTTTTCTATAAACTTAAAGCTGATAAACTGACTCGCTTCGTGAGAGCGCCTCTTTAGTTGGCAGATGTTTTGACTATTACTTCAGGTATAGTTCTTTTAAATAACGACGGCACGTGGCTCATGGTTGTGTGCGCGTCGTATCTGTATAAGTGTGAGCGAGAACTTGCTCGCGCCTGACCAGTCCCACCTGGGCTTCTGATAGGCACGCATACTTACGCAATGTCATGAACATACACGACATAACCACAAGTAAAGCTCACGTACCCTCGTGTATTGCAAGAACTATACCATCCGATATATAGGTTCAGATACATAAACAGTGTCCCAATCCGATGTAGAGCAGAACAAAGCACTTTTTCTACTAATTTATAGGTTTAACTGATTTTTATGTCGCATATTAAATCTAAAACTTTGTTCGCAGTTCCACCAATAATGACAATACAAAACCAGTTGGTGGGAGCAATGGAAGGTGACACTGTACACCTGGACTGCCATTCAGAAGCCTTCCCTAGATCTATAAACTACTGGACGATAAATGGCCAAATCATATCACAAAGTAAGTTAAGTAGGTACCTAATGTTTGTATTGATATTATAATTTTATGATAGGGTTTAGGGTCAGCCTCCGTTTCAGAATTTCGAGATTCAAATGCCACAATAGCCCAGCGGTTTAAGGTGTGGACTGAAAACTGGAAGGTCGCAGATTCGATCCTCACCCGTTGCATTATTGCCGTACCCACTTCTTACACAAGTTTTCTAATTTTTTTACTTTCCATCAGGTGTGGTAGTGGTCAAGCGTGTGCCTATAATGTATAAAAAAAAAATTATTTGGAGGGGAGAGGAAAATATCAAGCAAGTTCAGCTTGGCTGAAAAAAAAAATAAAGCCTAGCACGCACCTCTGAATTTCTGGTGTCAAGTGCGTTTTAAGCAATTAAAATATTTATCATCTTTAAAGCTAAAAAAATAAACATCGTGAGAAAACCTTCATGTCTGAGAGCTCTCTAAATGTCCTGAAATGTGTGATGTCTACCAATCCGAATTTGGCTAGCGTGATATGGCTTATGCCTTCTATTTCTGAAGATGAAATTTGTAGAGTGAAATTGAGAAAGACTTAAAATAAGACACAAAAATATCCTAACATAAATCTGTCTTATTTTAACTCTGTCTTAAGTCGACTCAAGACAGACTTAAAATAAGGGGCAGATGCAGAGTGAGAGTGGGATCTATAGATCTAGCAACGAGAGAAAACCAGTCCCCAGTTGTGGACCCTCAGCGTGTTCTGACGGTTGATAAAGAGTTGCTAATTTAATTACTCAGCAACATTAGAGATACATCCCTAATCAGTAGAATCGGCGAACGGTTGCCTGTCTGTCGGTATTCTACAGAATATATTTCGGAGAGTGTGCTCAGGAACTTTTTAACTTGGTTCCACCGTCACCATTCTACCATCGAAACGCAAGGCAGAGAATAGATCTGCACCCCTACGTAGTTGAAATCCCAAGGACGCGCTAAGTGCTTTGCTTCCTCGTTCCTGATACGCACCGCTAAAATTTGGAATGCCCTTCCGGCATCCGTTTTTCTCTACAAATACAATTTGGGTACCTTCAAATCAAGAGTAAATAAGCACTTTCAAAGCAAGCGCGTTCCATCTTACATCGCAGCTACATCTTCACTTACCCTCAGGTGTGATCGCAGCCAAGCGCTAGACTAATTATTCAAAAAAAAGGATTAAGTTGTAACATTCCTAATCAGTACCATTACTGCTTAGAATTTTATCTCAATGATTCATTTCAATTTTTATCTTTCAGCGGACAAAAAGTTTGAGGTCACGGCCGTAGAGAGAGGCTACGAAGTGGACATGAGGCTAAAAATAAAGAAAGTGGGCCGCAGCACCTTCGGCACATACAGTTGCATATCAAAAAACTCCCTCGGAGACACCGATGGGACTATTAAATTGTATTGTAAGTACATTTTAGGACTACGCGTCTTTGACAGTCAATAATAATTAAATTTTTTATTCATTATTATTGCTTACCACAATAAGGACTTATTTATAAAACTAGGACATACCATTCTTAAATCAATAAAATGTATAAGATATGCTGCACCATACAAAATCTAATAATATTCGTGAAAAATAAACCTTCGGGAAATAAGTAAAAGTACATTATTTATATAGATTTTTTTTAACTTGCAAGAACCTTGATATTCCGGGATAAATTTTATCCTATATCCTTCCTCAGGAAGCAAAGTATCTCGATGGTTACTTTAGTCGAAATCAGTTCAGCGCTTTAGGCGTGAACAGATTAAAGACAAGAGTTACTTTTACATTTATATTATACTCGCAATAGTATTTGAATACAAAAGTATATACGTCTAATACTTTTTCACGGTTCAACTGTGGATTAGATGTTGACCGACTTTAGCACAAAGAGATATTTTGCATGGAGATGGATATAGGATAGTGTTCAATGGGAATAACCAAACATGAAATTACTCAATTCGCATCAAAAAGCCCTGTATTACGCTTTTATATTGCAGATGGAAATAAAATAAAAAGCAATAAAATGGAACGTAAACTTTATTACACGGGATTAAAATATTGTTTTATTACAGCTCTCACTGGTAAATACGAGGAGATGCAGTACAACGAAGTCGATGGAAACTTTGAGGAAACCCTCATTGTGAGCGAATTGGAAGCTTTGAAACGCAGCTCGGCCAGTTCACTCGCACCAGTACTCTTTCCGGTCCTAGACATTATTGCCATATTATTATTATTATTATAAAGCTACTTTGTATATACAAAATATATTGTTACAGTAATCTTTTTGACGTTGTTTCGATTTGGCACCCTGATTAGAGTATCCATTAAAATTATTTTTGGAGTACCTTCGGTGTTTATAAAACTTGAAAGCTTCTTTTGATAGCCCCTGTTAATTGTTTGAAAGGGTTTTTATTGGAAAACTTTTCAGTCATTTAGGTTTGATAAAAAGGTAACAAAGTCGGCAATCTCAAACATTTGGGGCAAGAGACATCATTGTTCGCAAAATATTTTGTGTACCTATTCAAATCCCTCTGTACAAACGCATTAGACCCTGCTTGAAACCTCTTTCACATCAAAAGAAACATTATTTTGAAACTTGATTCATTTTTATTTTGTATCATTTTATAAATTCTATTCACATTAACCGCACAAAAATATAGGAGATTCTCAATTCAACGCGCATTTTTCATTTAACTAATTTTATATTTATTTATAATATTATATATTTTTAAGTACATTTGTACCACTGTCTGGACCATCAGGTTGGTCCAATTTTTTATCGAAGATTTGATAAAAATCTTTGGAAATGAACGTGAGTTAACTCCTCAACGGACAACAGAAAATTATTCTCGGTCAGTGATATATTTTAAATCACATCTACTAATACATAGAGCATAAAATGTAGTAAATAAACCTCCGATAAGTCGGTCTATTTTTTAAAACCCTACCAAAGAAGTCAATAAGAACCAAAGTGTATTTACATTAGATCTTAAAATACTTACTATACCTATAATTAAGAAAGACAACACCGAAAACTTTTATAAACTTAAGTAGGTAAGCTAAAAGGGGCTGAAGCTAAGTGGAAACGTAAATATTAAAGGGATTTAAAATGTAGGTCCAATGTATAAAATAAATAATTCAGGTAGGCCAATCGGTTATTGCGGTATGAACTTCATGGTCTCGTGTTCTTCCAAACGACAGACGTCCACTGTTGGACGTGTTGAAAGTGCTTCCACTTATTGAGGAGAAACTATCTACTGCAGATAGAAAACTTCTTGGGCAAAGAAAATGAATTGTCGGGGTTTCTCAAATGACCGATTAGAATAGAAAAGCTTTTTGTTCAAATAAAGGACCATGGGCGGAATCGTCCCCACCTATCAACAAGAATGAAATGTAGCGCAATTGATAGATCTTGGCAAGACGATATTTTTTTATTATGGCGACGATGCCCAAATGCATGGGGTTCTCATTGTATCTTACGTTTCAAAAAATATTTCGATGACGTAGTATTGATGACTAATTCCAAAATACCTGCTCATTTATATCTATTTATTGCACACTGGTGGGCGGAGCATGCACATAAAGATAACCAGCTACAAAATAACCCCCTCCCCCCGCTTACCGACCCATTTTTTTTTTTTTAAAAAGAACATTAGCCAAGCTGAAGTTGACTAATATCCTCCTATCCTCTCCAAATAAGCGGAAAGCTTGTGCTAGGAGTGGGTACGACAATAGTGCAACGGGTGGGATTCGAACCTGCGACCTTTTCAGTTTTCAGTCCGCACCTTTAACCGTTGGGCTATTGAGGCTTGTTAGTTAAATATATTTCACAAAATGCGCTGATACAGGTAACTAATATCTCTTTTATATAATATTCTCATTTTTTATGACGTGTATTAACAGTAGTTAATACATAATGCGTCATATTCGTTACACAAATACTTGTGCCCTACGATATTTGACCCCGCGACCCTGGCTTCAGAAGGCAGATTCTAATACTCTTCGAGTTCTCTTCTTTTTCCTGGTTGTGTTCAATAACACGATGACAGTGTGCCATAGATGCTGGCAAAGAGCCTAGCAATGCTACGCGACAAGGTCGCATCGGAAACGCAGACTATGACGCCCAGGGTCCAGAAATTAAAAGAAACGCGGATGATGTCAATGTACAAAATGGTGTCTGTAACAGAGTAGAAGTATAGTTATTTTTATTGTTATGTGATTTTTGTACGATAAAATATAGAAAAAATAACAAAAATAAATCAATTTCAAACAAAAAGTTTTTTTTTTTTTTATTAAGAACCCCATCGATTTTGAAGCTGAAACCAACTATTTACAACTATTTGGATCCAAATGAACATATTAACATAAGTCCGGTGACTGTTGGAGGGTGGGGACGGGGTCCATACAAAATGGCCCATGGTCCTTTTCATTACCATTTACAATTCAAGTATTATTATTCTTTTCTTGCAGAAATCAGTCTAACTTACACTATAGTCAATATCGCTCATATTTTATTTTACAGGTTGTACCCCTTTCGTAGAAAGGGATTTTGTTTTGCATGTTATCATCCATATTTGCATATTAAAGCCAATTGTTAGTTTTTGTTCCTTTAGTTATTTTTTATTTATTTTCATAATTAAAGCATATTAAGGTGTGGTCATCTTCGAAGCTCGGAGTACGGAATAGCAGACATATTGGCGATTTTAGTTGCGTGAGGTCAGTGCACTTTGTACCCTAAGCCTTTTTATATCGAATGTTTGCCCCGAGCGGTCGCTTCAACACCTGCGCCACTATACTGGGGATGTAAAACAAAACAGAGATAAAATTTAAACTTGGCTACGTGACTCGGAAGGTATTTTGCATACTTATGGAAAGACAGATTTTGCGAAAACTCAAAACTTGTTATAACCATTATAGATTCCACTATATTATATAAAATAATATTATATAATAATATAAGTTATAATGTTAAAATGTACCAAAGGGTCGTGATGATTTTAGTACAAAAATACAGGTTGTTATTTTTGGAGCGGTCAGTGAGTCGAAAAAAACGACTACAGATAGAGGAAACTGGTCTTAGAACTTTGGCGTTAATTTTGAATAAAACAAAATTATTCAGAGATTAAAACAAATTAATATATTTTTTTTTTGAAAAAATACTAGTTTGAATACTTAACTTTTAATTAGTTACAATTTATAAGTTTTTTTTTAAATTCTGCGACTTTTCGCTACAAAAGCTAGCCTACGTAACTACTAGTCTAATACTGAGATCTATAGAGCATGCTCTGACTTAAGATTAGAGTTAAAACGAGTCATAAATATGCTTTGACATTTTTTGACATAAATCTCTTTCGTTTTAACTCTGTTTTGAGTCTGAGTAGAGTAAGAGTGCGGTCTTTAGCTCATTTGCGACAAAAGTGACATAATTCAAAATCAACGATGAGAGAATTCTCTCGTTAGAGAGTAATGTTTTGTGGATGCTGCGGTCTCGAAACAACACAGCGGCCAACAAAGCGACAGAGCATTAAGTCACAATCTCTCTCGCTCTTATTTTTTTGTGCTTAGCGTAATGTTGTTTTTATAGCAAAAAGTATAAATGTTCGACACTAAAATTGGTGAATTTTGAGTTATGTTACCCTTGTCTTAAATGAGCGATTTCTGTTCGATTAATATCCTTGCAAAAAGTCACTTCAAGTTCAAGTCATTGTTGCGTGATTGGAGAAAAAACAACAAACACAATATTATGAGTAGTGGGGATTCTAAAATGCAGTTTCCGTTTTCCTTAAAATTGACGCTATCTTACACCATATATTACTCTATCTCTAATAGTTACTAGTTAGTTTTACCTCACTGACCGCTCTGAAAATAACACTCATCTCTACTCTACTCTACCTCTAATAGTTGTTACTCTATCTCCAATAGTTACTAGTTAGTTTTACCTCACTGACCGCTCTGAAAATAACACTCATCTCTACTCTACTCTACCTCTAATAGTTGTTACTCTATCTCCAATAGTTACTAGTTAGTTTTTCATCTCACTGACCGCTCTGAAAATAACACTCTGTACAGTCTGCGTCTTGGAGAACAGCTTTCATTAATAAATCCGACGATCAAACGGAAGAAAAATACTATTCATGTATTGCTACTGTAAAAATAACATCGTCGTCTCTCTTAAACTACCATAAAAGTGAGGATAGTAGCCTGTGTTGTGATATATCATGCAGGTCGTGTGCTGGGCGTTTTATATTTTATGTCCCAAGTGGGCGAGCTCACCACCTGTGTCCTTTTACTACGAGCCGAAAGTTCACATCCGAAACGTTAGGTAAGATCCACACACCAATCTGCCGTCCGATTACTAAAGGGCCGTAAAGTGAAAAATCTAATTTTGAGTTATGAGCAAAGGAAAGGTTGAACAAAGAAATCTAAGTTTGAGCAAAGAGATGAAAGGTTGATTATTTATTATTACATAACTAGCTTTTGCCCCCGCGACTTCGTCCGCGTGGAATTAGATTTTGGGGTGGAATTTTCAAAAACTGTGACACGTACTTTTTTATTTTTACTTAACTGAAAGCTCAAATACCAACTTTGATGGAAACAGCTTGAAAAATGACGGAGTTTCATATAAACTTCCATCCCCTATTTAAACCCCTTAGGGGTGGAATTTCCAATAATCCTTTCTTAGTGTGCGCCTACGTCATAAAAGGAACCAACTGTAAAAATTTCAAGTTTCTAACTTCAGTAGTTTAGGCTGTGCGTCGATATCTCAGTCAGTCAGTCAGTCAGGACTTTGAATTTTATATATATAGATAATTTATAGGGTTCTAGCTGATGCCTGCGCCTTGTGGATTTCGTTTTTCAAATCCCGTGGGAACTCTGATTTTCCGGAATAAAAAGTTTTTTCAGTTCACACTCCAGGTCCTCAACTATACCCATGCAAAAATCACGTCAATCTATAACTCTCTTGCAGCGTGAACACACTTTCGCATTTATAATATTAGTAAGGATATTAAAAATATAGAGAAAAACTGATAGACTATTACAGATACTTCTATGGAGGAAATTCGATTGGAAATTGAAGGCGCGCTGCAGTTACCACAAACGATGTAGCGTGGAAATGTGACTAGTATTGTATTGGTATTATTTTACCAATTGATATACCTTTAGCCGTAAGTATAAGTGAATAAAGTTTCTTAAGTTGTAATCGTCAAAAGACTCTGCCTCTTGATACCAGTTGTTTTCCCGAACCCTTATGGACGCTACGGCTCTAGAGCGAGTAGGGACATATCTGATTTATGGTGAGCCTGCTGTGACGTATGTAGAGCCTCGACCGTGATCAACGATATTTTGAATCATATTATTATATTTTATAGAAGCTACTATCGATTTTATCATATTGCTCAATATGATACTAGGTGGTTTAACTGGTGGGAGGCTTTGGCCGTAGCTGTGGCTAGTTACCACCCTACCGTCAAAGACGTGCCGCCAAGCGATTTAGCGATGTAGCTTATTATCTAAATAGTATGAAACAGGTTGAAAAATAATATTTTCGGGAGTTTAAATTGTTTGCTGCGCTGGTGCTGTAAGTACAAAGAATAACTGAAACATATTTTATTCCGGAAATAATTAAGGTTCTTTAGCTGCTGGAGCTACCGGGGCGAAATTTTGAACTTTCATTCAGGAGACGGACATAGACGGATATATTTTATTTCGGAAAATCAAAGAATTCTCACTGGATTTTAAAGAAACATCTCACGACCGAAGTTACGGGCGTTCTAGTCTTTATTATGTGTATGTATAACAGCTGTTTCACCTCGAATTCGAAGTCAAGTTAAAACTGAACTTTCCGTAAACAATACCAACATATGCTATAATAACATGCCCAACAAATATTTCAAACTGAGTCAAGAGTAAATCTTCGTAGAGGAGATGTGGAAATAATTTATGTGCCCTCGAAACAGACCCGTTGTCCATGAAACGAAGAACAATTATAGTGCATATCAAAGTTATCAAGCTGTAAAAAAGCACTTTTATGTACAAACGTATGAAGTGTTTAGACTTTAGACAATTAAGAAATATATAAAAAAATAGCCTAAATCGAGTAATAATGTACCGTACTATAATTAAATTGATGCACTTATGTTCAAATAGGCCTGTTCCATAGTTACTAAAAGCTAGTATATGGTACCTACACCTTCTTTGAGTTTGAGTTTCAGTTCTTTGAAATTACCCAAAGCCTATGAGTTAATTGGTTAGTTATCTCTTAGTTATTTGTTTAACTTTATCTGAAGAAAAGATAATTCATAAAAAGTTCAGTTCTTGGTAATCACAAAATCTTTTTCCTTAATTAGTCAAAAGTAAGCAGTCCCCACAAAAGGGCAGGTAAGCGGATTTTGCGTCTATCCTATCATTCTCCCCCATCGTTTTCGCAAAAATAAAATTGAAGACCTTTCACATTTAAAATATTAAACCTTAAACGTACCTATAGGTACGTTTTATAAAAATATACCAAATAATACCATAAGCTTCGAAGCTCATGTACACATACACAAGAGCTGATGGTCGATGAGGTCCGTAGGTGCTGGAGTGGCGACCCCGCACTGGGAAGCGAAGTGTTGGCAGACCCCCCACTAGGTGGACCGACGACATCAAACGAGTCGCAGGGAGCCACTGGATTTAGGCGGCGCAAGACCGAGGCCTGTGGATGTCTATACAAGAAACCTATGACGTCTTTTAGTTGATTAAGAAGAAGAATACCATACTTTGATCTTAAAAGGATTATAAGGTAAGGTTAGTGGTTATACATGAATTTAAAGTCTATTTTGGTACGATGGTACGGAACCCTCCGTGTGCGGGTCCAACTCACGCTTGGTCGGGTCTTATTATTCCACAGTACCTACAATAATTTGTACCTATTCTACGAACTAAGTAGAACGTAACCTTTGTAATAAACTTAATTACCTTTCTGAGTCATGTGACTTGAACCTTCAAATTTTGCGTGTCGGCTTTACTGTGTGGCATAGAACAAAGCACTAATCCAAAGCCCAAATTAAAGAACAATACCTATTCACGAGAAAATTCTTCGTCAAGAAGTTTCGTTTTTACTACCTACTTATGAAGAGTCGTGAATTTAATCACTTCATCAAAAACCGTCATTTTGTCTTACTTTTCATATTAAATCCGTCAGGGATAACTCACTAAATAAACTCCACGGTGTTCGAAGGCAGGTTAAGCTTTACCGGATATTAGTTTTCGATCCCTAATCCTTACTACCCTTACTAATCCTAACTAATATCCTTACTAATCCCCTTACTAATATTATAAATGCGAAAGTTTGTTTGTTTGTTGGTTTGTCCTTCAATCACGCTCCAACAGAGGTACGCCAGGGAGGTTGTCAAAGAAAGTGATATTAATGAAAATGCACAAAATTGCATTTGCGATTCAAACACTGGACTCCATGAAAAGGAAACTGAAGGCGGTTATCACTAGGCTCTAATAACCGCGCTTGTAATCTTTAAAAGTATATTTAGATAGTATTTTCAGATCACGAACAACGTTATTCTGTCGATTCAGTGAGCTTTCGCCCGGAGAGAACGTTTTGAGAGCGATCCTACATTTTACAAGATATTTCATATTATGATAAACCCCAGCACGATCGCTATTTTATAGCGGTACCTCAAGGTTAAGATGCTTTTACTATGTCTATCTATATACTTATACTTTGTAAAGGTACGTCACGGGTCCACCGTGACGTACCTTTACAAATTACTTGCAGTTTTCTGATTCTTTCTGTTTATTTGAAGTAAAGAATTTGTTATCCACTAGCTTTTGCCCACGGCTTCGCTCACAATGAGTTCGATTTTTCAAACCCCTATTTTACGCCCTTAGGGGTTTAATTTTCAAAAATTCTTTTTAAGCGGATGCCTACTTCATAATATCTATCTTTTTTTTGTTTATCCCGGAGGAGGAAAAATCCTATAATAATATCTATCTGTATGCCAAACAGCCCGATCAGTCCAGTGTTGTGCGTTGATAGATCAGTCAGTCATCAGTCACCTTTGCCTTTAACATATTTTAAGCGTCAATAGCCCAACGGTTAAAGGTGCGGACTGGAAACTGAAAGGTCCCAGGTTCGAATACCACCCGTTGCACTATTGTCGTATCCACTCCTAGCACAATCTTTCCGCTTATTTGGATGGGATAGGAGGATATTAGCCAACTTCAGCTTGGCTTTTTTATAAAAAAAAGACGTGTGGCACTCGGGGACTGCCGCGGTAAAGCTATAGCATAGCATTTTTTATCAACGCCATCTAGCGGCTCACCGTAGAGGAGTCCCGTGTCAGTTTATTTTCGTTACGGAATTTCTGGATTAGGTCTCCACGCCGGTCCGCGATAGAAGCTATGCAATAGCTTAAAAAAATTAGATTAGATTACCCTTATTACAACAGTTGTATTACCTAAAAGTTTTAGTTTAAAATAGGTTAATTTTTTGAGAAACTCAAACCCTCATTAATGTTTATCTTATGAAATGTCATACTTACAGCAAAACTAAGCCAAGGTTACATAAACATATCAAGTTCACAATTCGCTAATCTATACGCCACACACGTATTACTGCTGATACGTGACTTTAAAGTTCCAAGTTAAAGCTCGTTTCAGTAAGTTAAGATCAACCCTGAGAGAATTTACTATAAGTACTTAGGTTTAATTGATAAAGAGAAATTATTACCTATACATGTATACATTATACTTACAATTATTACACTTTTTAATTCATTAATTTATTAATTGACTATTTAAATTTAATTATTGACATTCTCTTCATTGATGTTTAATTAAAATAATTAGTTATTTGCAAATATTTGCTCTCGGTTCTTTAGAACGATCCTGTCGGTTTACGATATTTTTTAAGAATAATGTTTTTCTTTTTATTTTTTATGAAAACATACAGTATTGTAAAAGATGAAAGGTACAGTTATATAATACTTAAACGTCTCTAATGAAACTTTAGCACTTATTACATAATTGTAATCCGACAACAGAACAATCGGGTATAGTTGGTTGTTTAAGTATTATAAGACTGTATTACCTTTCATTTACGAATAGCATACGAAAACAAGAACGATAGGTTGTAACTTTTTAAACAGATATTGTCTTTAAAGTTTAAAATATTTTATTTTAAAAACATCCACCACCAATTTTACCCATTTTACGAACAGCCATGACCATTAAAGCAACAACGCTTCGATATAATTGAAAGAGAACGTTTATTTAAAAGACGAAATTATTTTTTGTAACGCTATCTGTCTTCCGTTTAATTACGCAAATCCTCTTACAGATGATTCTCTCGAGATAAAATCTTTCTTACTTCGTTAGGAATATTGGGCGGGAATAATTAAATATGTGGAAAAGGAGCTTACCAGACAGATATTCGTTTTACTTTTGATTGAGTGAATACGAATGAATAGGAATTATTTATACAAATTGTATATGATATAATATCATTTATAGCATAAGTACTTTTTATGTAAATAGAATAGAAAGATCGATACACAGTTAGCTAAATAAATTCTTTTTCGATATGTTTCATTAAATATATTCATTTAATTAAGTTTTGACATACTTATATACTTTATTTTACATATTTACATTATTATGATCATATCTTAAATACAATAAAAATCAAAATCAATAAATAAAAGTATGTACGCGGCTATATCTACCTAGTAGTGAAAAGAAAAATTTCATTGTTAGTCGAAAATGTTTTTCATTTTTTTTTATTTATTTATTGTTATCATAGTAGACAGCCAAATCGGTTCGATCGTTGCGGCGTGATTGAATAACAAACATTCATACATCAAACCTTTCGCATTTATAATATTAGTAGGATTTCAAATATTCAGGTTTCAGTTTTCCCGGGGCATCTGTGCCAGTGAGACCCATAGTCCGCAGATGCTCGGTTTGCGATTCGAATGTAAATTTGTCACTCAAAAGGTCTACAGAGGGCACGTGGCGCTGGTTATCTAAGTTATGAGCAGTGTAGGAAACGTCCTTTCGCAACGTCTGGAAGATGTCCCCTGCTAGAGACACTATTAATATTCCATGTGCGAAACTGTCTCAGTTGCTTTTCTTGTCGGCTGAATTTGTATATTTACCTAAACCCTGAATCTGAGTTTATTTGGCACTGGGGATTGTTAGGTTATGATGTTAGCATATACTTTTTAGGCGGACAAGCCCGCTACCATCTTAGACTGCATTGTCACTTACCATCAGGTGTTATCGCAGTCAAGGACTATTGTCATCGAATAAAATAAAATGAAACGACCTCTGAGTGACAGCGGTTTCCCTGCTACGGTTTCGCAGTGGAGATATCCTGATTCCTGACACATAATGGATATAATTTTAATTAAAGTACAGTATTTCTTATGCGAAATCCCTACTGACCTCGAGAAAATAAAGCTCAAAGTTAAATGCTGTACGATAAAGCCAGCGCCGGCAACATTGCAATTTATGGTGGCAGAATGTTAGTTAATTTAGTTAGGTCTCCTATTTTTGACTAGCCAACCTAATTTTAAAGTGAGCTTGTGACGTAAATGTGATTTTAATTCAACTATTTATTACGTAATATAATAAATCTATGTTCAACTATCCATTTCGAAAAAAGAGGAGGTTCTCATTTTGGCCGGTAAGTATCTTTTTTACTACATAGAGGGGAAATGATAAGTGTGACTTGACCGATTATTTTCTCAATAATAGAGATAATATTCAAAAATTCTCATTAAAACTGAATATACCTAATAAAAACTGACGTAGTATCTTTTAATTTGAAGAATATTCCCATACATATTGAAGAAACATGTGTTGCAGAAAGGTCGCACGTGATTGTTTTCTCGTTGGACGTAATGCAGCTTCTCACATAAAAAACATAATACTTTAAAAAAATAAATCTGCAATGCTTGAACTTTTAAATTTTATTTTTATGTAGTAGCTACCAGTATTTAATAAATATCTCATATGAATTGTACTAGGTATAAAATAAAAAAAAGATGCTGAAAATACGCTTTCAATTGAAAAAGTTTTTGCGAACAATCCCGACGACCTAAAGTTAGAAATTTAATGTTGCACGATAAAAGACTAGGGTTAGGACACATGCAATTTATGCTAGCAAAATGTTACTTAATTCAGTTAGAAATTGTATTTCCAACTATACTAACCTAATTTCTTGTACCTAGATTCCGTGATAACTGATAAGGTAACTACCTATGACGTTAATATTAATTATTTCACTGTTGTAGAAATTGAACTACGTGAAATTAACCTATTACGTGGAATAAGTTATACCTACCTATAAACCAAGGGTTCACTTTTCTTGCTTTATTACCTTCTACTTTGTCTGCGGAGGTACCGAAATTCTGCATTTAAGTTTGTACATTTTCCTCTAGATATAGAGTATCACTTTTTAAGTTAGCTGCTGTAAATTCTACAGCAAAACAATATAAATTCTATAAGCTATTATTATCTATACATATAATAAAATTGTAGAAAAGTGGTGTCTGTACAATGGAAATATATAAAAAAAAAGTAGCAGGGGTTGTTATTATATCGATGCCGAACCCGAAATTGTAATTAATTTTTTTTTGTTTGTTTGTCTGTTTGTCTGTGTGTTTGTGCACGCTAATATCAGAAACGGCTTATTCGATTTAGATACGGTTTTCACTAATATATTGTAGTAAGCTTCACTTAACATTTAGTGTTTATTTCATGTCAATCGGTTCATAAATAAAAAAGTAATGTCAATTTAAAGAATCACGGCGAACATTTTTAACGTACAGAGTACGTACTACACGCCTCGCGCCTGAGCGTCGACGGTATATGTAATTCAAAATATGCTGCCCGAAAAGTCACTATTCCACGCGAACGAAGTCGCGGGCACAGCTAGTTTATAATATAAATAATGATAGTTTGTTAGTTTGTCTTTCAATCACGTCGCAACGGATCGACGTGATTTTTTTAGTTTATTAATAAAAAAGATAAACTAATTCACACAACTACAGAAATTTCGACTTCTGTACAAACTGCTGGTATCTCAAAGTGAATAAAACATCATCCATAGTTTAATGTAATAAAAAAAAGGTATAAGGTAAACGATCGCTCTCTAAGGTACGTCCCGGATGCATGCGGGAGAGCACACGGAAAGGATCGGTTTGAATCAGACAGGATTACGCTGTTCGTGATCTGAAATATTTAGTATTAAAGGCACTTGAAGACTTTCTTTTCACCACTGTGTACGTTTTTTCAGGACTATTTTAGTTTCTTTTTACCGAAACCGGATTTGATACGAAACGAAAAACAGTACACAAGATGCGAATTTTTTTTTTTTATGTACAAAGTAGCTTTTCGACACAACTTAGAGTTAGATTTATGTCACACTCCAGGTTCTCGTATACCCCATGCAAAAATTTACGCCGCTCCGTTGTTCCATCGCTGCGTGATTTAAAGACAAATAAACAAAAACACTTTCGCATTTTAACATTAGTAAAGACTAGCTGATACCCGCGACTTTGTCCGCGTGGAAAAAATTTGAAGTGACTTGCTACTATCCGCGAGAAGTTATTTCCTCTTTCTCCGATAATATTTAGTAGATCTTCACCAAAATTGAACAAAATATTTCTAATACTACACAATTTATAATAAAAAAAGAATTATCAAATTCGGTTTAGATTCGACGAAGTTATGGAGCAAAATCAATAACTTGCATCCCCTGTCCCGGATAAACCTTGTTGTTTATCAGGATAAAAAGCGTCCTATAATATATTGACCCGGAATATTAACTACCACTATGCCAAAATTAACAACAGACTTACCAAGAGTTCGTTGTGTACAAAATAATTACTTTTTATGAAGACCTTCTTGAAATAAAAATAAAACGAAAGTAGCCAATTTAATAGATTTTCAATTAGTAGAAATCCGCTTTTCGCGACATTTTCCTGTTCAGTACTTTTAAAATAAAACGATAAGAATGGCTTTCAAACTAATTCATATTGGAGTTAAATTAAAATTGGTACCTAGCGTTGTGAAGAGATATTCAATAGGTTCAAAGTAGCTAGCTGATGCCCGCTAACTTCATCCAGATAGATTAGTGGTTTTTCCAAAAATTCCGTGGCAACTCTTTATTTCTTTGTTTTGTTGGGAACTCTTTGTTTCACTGAAAATAGAATTCCCATAGGATGATTTTTAAAAACCTACTAATGCGGGTAAAAATAAAAACTAGTTAACTCTACAATTTCTATGTACTTCAATATTATTAGTGAAAAAAAAACTGCTTGTGTACTTATTAAATACGTTAATGTTTCATAGTTTACCTAATGCTCTATCTCATCTCATCTCTCTAAGAGTAGGTATAACAATTAGAAGCCATAACTTTTGATTGTATTTATTGTTACTTTTTATTCAAATATTTGCAAATGTAAGGATCCCATTTCAATTTCGTGTTAAAAAATAAAGCTCGATTGCAATTTTGTATTTTTGTTTTTTTATTGAACTGTCGGGCTGAGTTTGATGAAAAATTAAACATGATGATTCAGTTGTATTTTTATTTCCTGGCTAGTTTTTTTTGTGAAAAGTTTATACGCGTAGTTAACTAAAGGATTAAATGGAAATAAAGCTTGAAACACACACAATGCGCGACGTTCAGCACACTGCGATAGCTGTAGTATAGGTAAATGCATCTCCTGGAAATTTTAATTCAATAATGAAGGAGTTCACGCTGCAAAGTGTCGCTGTATGCTTGTCTTTGACGTATTTCACAAAATTCTTGGTGTAACTACTAAGCGAACACGTGTGCGCGTGCTTTAAGGACACGTCATGTTCAGGATCTGTCATTTTGCTAAGTCACAACTTGACAATTCTAATTTAATCTGTAGGATTCAAAAATATAATTTTAGGTCTTACAGCTACATTCGCCATGAATTGGAAAAGAGATTGGAATTTTTTTCTCAATAAAATGTTAATCCAAACAATGCTCTGAAATCATGTTTTTCTGATTTCAATCAGAATAGTTAATTAAGTTTTTGAGCGTTTTAATTTTATTTTTGCGTCTAACATGGATTTCTATAATAGTTATGAATTATTTGGTTAAAAAGATATAACTTGATTTTTTGCTCACCTCACGACCAACTCACGTAATGTCGTCTCGTTATGGCACTATGAAAAAGTCAGTCCTCACATTTTCGCAAAAAATCAGGATCGCCGTAGCCCCTTTAGTGTGTCACCATGCTATGCAGTTACCATCGTGCCTTAAAAACTAACTAGTTCCGCAAATGAATTGGCGTAAAGCCTAGGGCGGCTTAGCGTAGAGAGTAATAGTAGCAGTTTAAGCTAACTGCATTGTTTGCGCTTTTATGCCACCTCTTAGTGTTCTGTATTTATTACTTTTTAAAATTATCTGATTCGTTTCCGATTCAGTACATTTTAAACTTTATACCTTGTCTTTTTCCTGCGAAAGTATTATCTTTAAGATTTAACATGCATTGTACAAGATAGTTCGAATAACGATCGGTCTCAAAGGATTTGTTTGAGATGCATGAAACGAACAGCGTAGAGTATGAACTCACTTGCTAAAGTAAGGAAAGTACTCCTCTTTCTTCATCTTAAAGTGTCTCTTCTAATGAAGGTTGACGATTATTCTGGCAACCTATACTTTTGAAATTGCTATTCTGCATAAAGACGGTGCTTTTATTGAACCCCGCACTTTCTGCCCTATATCTTGCCTTGGATAAAATCAGCTGTAGCAAGTCATACTTAGGACCACAAAGTATATGGCCCAGAGCCCAGAGGTACTCTCTTGTTCATTGTAAGAAGTGAACTGTGGGAATACAAGAAGTTTTACTTTTTTTGCAACGCGTTTTACTATAGGCCTTTGCAAGTTTTCATTTTACTTACTTTTTCATAGCAAGCTTTTACAAAGGTCAAATAAAATCACTAAAGTAAAACGAAGTTTTAAAGAGCGATTTAAACCAATTTTACCAATTATAACATCAGTGATAAATTAATCGGCCATGTTGGCAGTTCGACATATTTTATAGGTCATTAGCGTCACGATTTCTAATTCAATTTAATGTTGAATGTGTCAAAGATTACGACAACCATCTATTATTTCATTAAACGTTTTTAATAATACTCTAGCATAAACGAAATTATACTTGACACGCGAAGCTTTTGGTGCTTGAAGTTTTTAAAATAAATATAATTTAACTAAATTATATAGTATTTATACATACTCGTAAATCAGCTTATATCGAGTCGCGAAACTGAAGTAGCAATGGGCGGGGCATATATTATAGCACAAAGAACAGTTAAACGTTGGGGTCCCAAAGTGCTCGAGGGCAAAAGGAGGATCTTAAGCGAATAACTGCCGGCTCTGGATACAAGTGGCACAAGATTGTATTCTATGGCGCTCTTTACATCATAATATACTTGTTTGAGTTTCGGTTCTAGTTAATATTTTGGGTTAGACTAATGAAATAAATAAAAAATTAGAAGCAATATTGCGATTAATCTTGGTTTTAAGGTTTCACCTTTTTACAAAGTTCAAATGAACAGAATGAAAGCAAATACTATACTACAGTCTTAAAACGAATTGAAGCTTAGCTGAAAATTATAGTTTGATTGCATTTGTCTCGCTTAACATACCTATAGTTATAAGGAAGATTTATTGCGTTGGCAAAAGCTAATAATCTTTCATATTTCCACATATTAATAATAATACAAAGACAGTATACTTACTTACTACTGTCCTCAATAAACATTGAGGACAGTAGTAAGTAAGTAGTCTAATAATGAACAACTGTAGATTATAATGTTTCTGCTAAAATTAAGTAAAGACCTACGTCGCATGTATTGAATACATAAAATTTGGGTATATTAACCAAAAAACTGAAATTAATTCACATTACGCTGACATAAATGGCTATGTGCTCTATTACACAACGATTTGTCGGTGAACAATACAATTTTAACTTTAGCTAGAGGTCAAACTATTTCTTTTAACCATTTCAACTACAAAATTCAGATCATACTAGCTTGTGACTTTCATTTCGTCAGCGTGGAGATAGTTTTTTTTTTAAATCCCGGAATCCCGTCTTTTTTGGAAACCTTTGGGGAATACGTGGAGAACTCTCAGACATGCAGGTTTCCTCATGATGTTTATTTTTTCACCGTTAAAGCGAGTAATAATTAATTGCTTAAGTCGCACTTAACTTCGATAAATAAGAGATACATCTGGGATAGAACCCCGAAACTCTCGAAAAGCAAGCTAAACTATCACAGCTTAACTAGATACCGCTACTTTATTTATTGCATGATTATTCAAATTTTGCTAAACTCTGAGATACTGTTCTTTTGCAGGCATAACTAGTTGATGCCCGCAACTTCGTCCGGGTAGCTCAAATTTTTTAAATTCAAGCGGGAACTCTTTAATTTTCAGGGATAAAATCTAGCCTATGTGTTAATCCTGGTTAAGAGCTATTTCCTTTCCTTTCAGCCAAATCGGTTCATCGGTGAAGGAGTAGTAAATACACAATCACGCACACACACACATATAAACTTTCGCCTTCATAAGGCCCTATTGTGATAAGGTGATAATTGTTTTGGAGAAGAAACATCCCTAATCCAAGTGATATCGATTATACGATTCGAGCGACAGTAACGAAGTCTGCTAAATGGTTCTTGATAATCCGCTTATGTTTGCCACAAATGTATATTGAATGAGTCATCTGTTAAATTTAATTTGGTAAATTTGCATCTAAAGAAGTAATTACAAATTCCGTAACTATTTTATTTTCATAAAGAGTTTGAGTAATGTAACTTTCTGCAAAATCATACCAATGTGGTAAGATCAGATAGTTTTTATAACAAATGTGCTTATTTTTTACGAGGGAAGACTAATTAAATTATTCCCTGTCTTTAATGTACACTAATTCGGTTCAGCTGTGCTAAAGATTCAAACAAATAGACAGACAGCGGACGCCCGCGACTTCGTCCGCGTTCCTAAATCCCCACAGTTTAGGTGGGCAGAAACCCTGCAGCATCAGGATTGAAGAATTGGAAGCCGAAATTTTTATGGAAGCATTTTGCAAAGTTTTTGTTTCAATTAAAAAAAGATTCACGCAAATCGGTTAAGAAATCACGGAGATATCGATATACAGAGGTAGAAAAACACAACTCCTTCTCCCTTCTTTTTCGAAAGTCGGTTAAAAAAGTAGCCTATACTATGCCCAATAATATCAGCTATCTACCAGTGAAAGTCCCGTCAAAATCAGTCCAGCCGTTCCCGAGATTAGCGGCAACAAACAGACAGACAGACAAAAATTTTTAAAATTGTTTTCTTGTTATAAGTACCGTATTTACTTTCGTATGCAGTTAGTAAAAAGCTGTTTTTTTGATATTACAAACAGACACTTCAATTTTATTTATTTGTATAGATATAGGCCTTTCTACGATACAGTTAAATGGAGCCGCTGAACGTACGAACGCACAAAAACTAATGCCTAGATAAAATATAGAGAAAAAGAAAAAAAGAATTTAAAAAAAAGAAAATAAACAAAGAAAAAAAAATGTTTTTCATAGTGAACTATAGATTTTAATAGAAAAACAATAGACACAATGTTAACACTCGGTACAAATGCTACTACGAGTACTATACCTACTAGTTTTGTTTGCGTAAATCGACCACCGACAGAGTTTTGCGGATGTTTTTAAAAACTGCAGCGGTTATTTTTGTTGGCAATTGAACGCGGTTCCGGTCGATTCCCTGTTTTTAT
This sequence comes from Hipparchia sbordonii, assembly GCA_038048805.1. Classification (NCBI taxonomy): domain Eukaryota; kingdom Metazoa; phylum Arthropoda; class Insecta; order Lepidoptera; family Nymphalidae; genus Hipparchia; species Hipparchia sbordonii. The sequence continues at coordinate 6,941,919 of CM076106.1, read as the reverse complement.
TTTTTCATTGCAGAAAAAATTGGTTTTAACAGAAATTGATAGAATGCTTTCATTAATAACCTAAAAGTATTATACGTTATTACAAGCTTCTCTTTTAAACAGTTTTTTGATTCAAAACATAATATTACCAAACTATTATTATCAAACACTGGTAGAGATTGCTTTGTAGCAATAAGGCCGCCTTTGCATGCGTAGTTTTAAGTTGTATTAATTTTTGTTTCTTTCTTGTGTGCAATAAAGTTTTTATCTATCTATCTCTCTATGGTGGATTCTTAAATGAATTCTACTGAACTGTTTAGTGGGTATTAATTGTTATGGGTGTTCGCTTAGCTACAAATATTCGTATTTTGAAAGCAACCGATCGAACCCCTCAATCCTGATACTGCCAGCTTAAGGCCCTGAAGGCTTCGAAGAATAAATCAATATCGATATCTTTTACATCGCATGAAATGCTTTAGTTCAATGCTGAATCGAACCGCTAAGGTGTGGAACGTTCTTCCGGCGTTCGTACTGTTTCCTATCACGTAGGTATAACTTGAGTACCTTTAAGGCAAGAAAGAATCTAAAAGAAAGAATCTAGAAGAAAGAATCTTCTAGGCAAGGGCGCTCCAACTAGACCTCATGATAATAAACAGTGCTTTCCATCACTGTTTATTATCATCAATATTAATGTTTTTTATTGCAAGCATCATTTATATCTTGCAATAAAAAAACTATACAACTTAAACGTTTTCCTTAAATACTTATATCTGACTAGCTGGACTTCGTCTGCGTGTTTAGTGCATTTATGGATTTAGTTTTTAAAAATCCCATGCGAACTCTTTGATTTATCAGGATAAAAGGTAACTTCTCTTTCTCTAGGTCCTCAACTCTTCAAAAAATCACGTCAATCCGTAGCTCTGTTGTGGCGTGACTGATGGACAAACCAACAAACAAACACACTTTCGCATTTATTATATCCTTACTAGGATATCCATGCGGTATTATTGACGAAACAGACATTCTCGTAATACTGACTTTTTCCATTATTTCTTGATTGCTGTTTATTTATTTAAAACAACCTTTAAATGCACTGCTAAAGTTTCCAAAATATGAGACAAATAATCAATCACTTTTGAAGAAAATTAATTGGTCTTCCAAGTTAAGTTAAGATTTTAATTAAGGAGTCTGAAACATCCAAGCTAGTTTAGAATAATCCTATTAATATTACAAATCCGAAAGTTTGGATGTATGCATGTTTGTTACTCAATCACGAGGCAACGACTGAACCGATTTGGATGTTTGCACAGAGATACATTATAGTCTAGAATAACAGCACAGGCTACTTTTTATCCTGGAAAATCCAAGAGATCCCGCGGGATTTTTAAAAACTAAATCCATGCGAGCTAAGCCGCGGGTATCAACTAGTTATTTAATAAAATGATGCAATGAACAGATTTTAGAATTGTCGTCCCATTTTAAATAAAATGTGACAAAAAATTTAACCATTCGTTTCAAAATCAGATATTCTATTTATATATTTACCTACGTACCTCGAATGGTTCAATTAATCCTGGCGATTCGCTTAATTGGAACAAAACTCCGATCTCGCATTTGATGTTTTTCATAAAACGTTAATCTAACTGATTGATGTTTAATACATTTTAAGCCTGTTTCTCACAATTTATTTTTATTTGTTTTTCTAGACACATAGTATAAAAGCATTTACTTAGCTTGTCACGATAAATACCTAACAAATAAATGAATAACTAACTACCTTTTGTCTCTTCTAATATATATTTTTTCTTTGTTGTTGTTTTGGTGCAAATAAAGAAATAAATAATAATAATATATGTGTAAAAAGAGGTGGATATGTTGCGTGTAACGAATATTTTTATAATTGGACTAAAATAAATGAAAAGCACTCGTCAGAGTTTTCCCTTTATAGTCATTCAGAATACAATTTACTATTGTTCTAGCTGCTACACTCACATCATATCCATTTTTCTAGAACAAACACAAAAGCTATCCGAAATCAAATTTTTCAAAATTATTTGCTCGTTAGTACCTTCCTAATAACATCCCGTTCTATTACACGAATTTTTATTTTGATGTTTCATTTTTAACAAATTGTTGAGAAAACGAATAATTATAATATTTACAATATATATGTGGAATAACTAAATAGTGTAATTGTGTATTAAAATCTTTATGTATGCCATTTTTTCGGCTTCCGTTCTCTTATGTTTTTTTTTATCATTCCTAATTTTTTATTTTAGTACTTATGTCTCTTTTTAATGTTTATATTTATTTATTTTAGGTTCGCTAGTGATTTTTACACACGTTAAACTTATATTACTTATATATACAATTTTCATGCACAAAGTATGCAAAATCGTTTAAAAGCCAACACTGCATGCTTATAAGAATTTGCTTGATTACTACATGTTAAAAAAAACTAAAGTTAAGAACAACTTACCCAAACAAAACCAATATTAAAAAAAATTGATTTAAATTCAAAATACAAAGTAGATAGAATGGTAGATCAGGCTAAATACATGACTATTAAATATATTATTGAGTAGAATCATACCATTCCGAGACCTCTTTTATGTCTGGCTTCTAGCCTTTGGACCTTTCAATCGAATTCTTTTAAAATAAATCTGCTATTACTTAACCACGCCAACACTGTTCTCGATAACAGACAAGCAATATATTTTTTGTGCCCTTAAGTCACGTAAATGTTTGTCACTGGTGGCTCTTTGTTTTAAATAGGGGTTGTTAGCAGCGGGACAATGAATTTATAACCCCCAGGTAAATAAGTATAATATACCCAATTTATTTAATTTTTTGTTCATAGGATTTCGATGTGCCAGAGATATTGTTTTAACTTTTCATTGAATAAAAGAAACAAGCGTATTTTTTTTATTCTCATTATTTAAACAAGCGTATTTATTTAGACTGTTCGCGTTTTAAAATTTTAATATCAAAGATGTCAGATACATAAACTATCAAACTTCAAATGGTAATAATGGCCATAATAAGTATTTTGTTCACATTTGATTAAGCACCTATAAGAAAGGATGATACTATTCAAAGTAAAAAACATAACATAACTTATCTATATCGCTCAAATTAGAAGAAAATAATCAGGATTGTGTTCATTTGCCTCAAATGATATCCGATACAATAATTTTGTTTCCTTGTTTTGCGACCTCATTATTTTTAAATACATGGATAATGATCCTAAAATTAACAATGGTATAAGTACTTACTGACCAAAAACGAATTCGAATACCTCTATGAATCCTTATTATAATATTAAAAATGCGAAAGTAACTCTATCTGTCATTCTTTTAAAACTTTTTACCGCGCCTAAACTAAAGCATCGATTTCGTTTTGCCAAGGAGTTTTAACTTACATTCTGAGGAAAAACTTAGGGTAGCTACTAACTTTTTATGGCGGAAAATCAAATAGAACGTACGTAAAAGTCGCTTCCTGATGAATTAGTATTTCATGAAATATTTATATTTATTGAATTAATTTTGATTGTTACACTATGGGCACATAGCCTGGGTATTTACATAACGTACCTACCTACCCGTATCCGAGATTGAATTGGATTTGTGTATTAGTACAAACCACAATAATCACTATGTGACGTATATCATCATAATATGTATATTATTCTGTTTCCCGTTCATAATTGTTGTTGTTATTGTATTTGTGGTATTAGTAATATGAATTACTAATTAATTATTTCATTGCGGATGGCAGTTTGCATAAGTTAGGATTCAGAAACGTATAAAGTTTGAAACCGGCTTGCTCACGTCCGCATACCTACTACTACGATCCGATGAAACTAGTAAAGCAATCTAATCTAGCTATTGCAGTCGGCTTTGCTCAGGTGAAATTGAAAAAAAACTGTTGCTCAGATTTGATAAAGCTGATTTTGATCAAGCTTATTCTGTATATTAATTAATATACAGACTAATAAATATTGTTAATCGGTCTCAAGAATTTTAGAACTTTTCCGTAAGTCGTGTTAATTATATCATTGACTATCACTTTGTCTATGACCGACATATAATTACATGGTAATTATTACTCAATACATGAGAACTAGGATCCATCCATCTATCCATTCATCCATGCATATATCCAAATTGACGCATTCATAATATTAGTAGGATAGTAGGATAGACTACTGTTTCTGGACATGTAACTTTTTAAGTAAAAGCTAATTTTTAAATCTCATGTCAGTTGTAACGAAACATGTTTAGCCTTTCTGAGTTATATATTTTCATCGCAGTGTTATCTACAAAACAAAGTTTGTAGGTAACACAAAAAAAAAATTGTATTCTAAAATCTAACGTATTCTTCGAAACTAACAGAGAACTTGAGTAACATACAGGGAATACTGATTACGTTTCTCTTTTAAGAGTGTAGTAAGACGTTCTGTTAAAGTTTACGTTGGACACGTATCAATAGACGTTCGAAGTGACAAATTTACATTCGAAGAGAAAACAGGAGAACTGGGTCGCTCTGACGCAGGTGTTGCGGCTCTTCGAGACAAATATGAAATATAGAAAGCTTACAATACGTGCATGATGCATAGAGAGTGGCGCAACAGCCAAGATCATTTTACAGATATTTTAAAGCAGGGGTTCTTAATCTAATTTTGATTACTATAAGAGACAAGTTAACACATTTTATGTCTTGCTATGGACCACTGGTGTTAATTATCAGAATCGTAGGTGTAAATTAGATAACTATGTAACAAATATACCTACCTATGTAGTAGGAAATTAGATTAACGAGAAAAAATCAAAAAGTTACATTTATAAGCGATTTTTGTGTTTTGTGAAATATTTAGTCATCACATAGACAATAAAGTCGTCTTTCTACGACTTTTCCTGAAAATTAACATTTTCGTTTCATTTCATAAAATGATTATGTTATATGGCTTATAGGTTACGTACTTGTTGCGAAGCAGAGATCACTCTTAAGTGACCTCGCCTTTTATATAAAACTAGATGATTCCCGCGACTTCGTTCCCGTGGATGAAGGTTTTATATCCCCGCGGGAACACTGTTATTTCCCGGCATAAAAAGTAGCCTATGTGCTATTTCAGCCTATAATCTATCTCTGTGTCCAGCCAAATCGGTTCAGTCGTTGCGGCGTGATTGAGTAACAAACATCCAAATTTTGCATTTATAATATTAATAGGATAGTATAATAGGTTGGTTTCTTTTAATTGTATTTCATTATTATATACGCAATAAAGATTTGTAATTAAAATAAAAATAAAATTAGGTATAACGGTTACGGTAACGGTAACGGTACACAAAGGTTTTTGTATTGCAATAATGCAAGTAGGTACTTTTCGAAGCATTAACAATTTAGTCCATAGAAGGAATGCAGAGTGCAGTCTAATGCAATGCCATAGTGTCGGCAATAAAGAACTCATCAAAGTGTCTACGTGCTTCACTGCCGGTACGTGATAAGTTCCTTATTCGTGGACACTGCCTCTGGGGGGCAAATTAAAAAGAGGAAACCTTTCTTATGACTCTTCAAGTAGAATCGTAAGTCTCACGCGGGAATGTGAGTAGACTGTTATAAATGTAAAGGGGTGCCTACTTTCAGTGACCTCTATATGTATTCTACTAGCTTTTGCTCGCGGCGTTGCTCACGTTAAGTTCGATTTTTAAAACCCCTATTTTACCCCCTTAGGGGTTGAATTTTCAAAAATCCTTCCTTAGTGTGCTCCTACGTCATGAAAGGAACCAACTGTAAAAATTTCAAGTTTCTAACTTCAGTAGTTTAGGCTGTGCGTTGATATCTCAGTCAGTCAGTCAGTCAGGACTTTGAATTTTATATATATAGAAGATGAATAAAACTAGACTTGCTGCTGTGATTTCTTTTTTGGACCTACTTGATTGACGCCATTTTGGCGCTGTAAGCACTAAGCAGCTGTATGAGTGTCTCTGGAACTAATAAGTAATTTTGCAAATGATGTTTTTTTGAGGTGACGACCTGGAGAGTGACAGAACCTCTCCTGAAGAAGTCTTGGTGAACTCTTTGATTCTCCGGGATAAAAAGTTGCCCGGGATAAAAAGTAGCTTTTTATCCCGGAGAATCAAAGAGTTCCCACGGCAGTTTATAAACTAACGGCGTCAATTAAAATTATATTTCAAAACATAATTTACAGTATACCGCAACACTTTCTCAAAAAAAAAAAGAATTGTAAGAATTGACTTAGGTTTTGGTAAAGAGAAGCATCGTAAGAAAACCTATAGGTATAATGTATACACATGAATTCCCAGATAAACGCAGATATACGTAATCGGGTAACCCAATCTTTCATTATGCTAATAAGGTTAATAAGGTTATCTTACTCAGAATAGGCTCACTCATAGAACTCAGAATTCATGAAAACATCTCACAGGCAAGACAACGGTATATAGTATAGTATACAGGTCAGTATTATATTCAACATTCCACTAGTAGGTATTATTTATGTGCCCTGATAAAGACAAAAAAAAGACGTGTGGCACTCGGGGACTGCCGCGGTAAAGCTATTGCATAGCATTTTTTATCAACGCCATCTAGCGGCGGCACCGTAGAGGAGTCCCTTGTCAGGTTAATTTCGTTACGGAATTTCTGGATTCGCTCTCCACGCTGGCCCGCGATAGAAGCTATGCAATAGCTTAAAAATAGTTGCTCATTTAGGCCCTTAGGCACATCTCTACTACGGCTTGGTGCAGAGGTGTTAAAGACATGGTCAACAACTTTCATTTGTAGATATAACAGACATCGCAAAAAACTGAAGTATACACATAACTCATACCCATCCATCTTTATTTTGTAAATGCGAAAATGTACCAGTAGCCTAAGCACGAACATTTTAACTTTCGAACAAACGCCAGCAAGAAATTTTGTATGAAAATGAGCGCTCCTGTCATTTTCACACATTGGCGTTAACTTCACCTTTACTATTCGAAAGTTTAAATATTCGTACTTAGACTAGGTACTGTTTGCTTATTGAGCAGTCTTTCAATCACACAACAACGAAGCTGTGGATCGACTTTTGTTTTACATGGACATAGTTGAAAACCTGCACAGAGATATACTGTATCCCGGAAAAACAAAAACTCCACGTGGATAAAATTATTCTGATCAAAAGCTTCCAAACAATAAATTAATACCGTTTGGTTATGAGATCGATGTACAGGAGTAGGTAGGTGACGGAAATTGTACAAGAATGATTTTGCTAATATACATCATAATCGTTCTTCCTCAGTAAATTACTCAAGAAGTTTAGCCAAACAAGGTATATTTCCATCGAGGCCGAAATTCGAGATTCTCAACCACCTGCTCTTAATGGAAAAACGGTATTATTAAATGTTGCTTGAAGCCCTCTTACAACAATCCAATACACAATTAACTGGTATAATTCTATTCCAAAGAACTTTAACAATAAAACAGATGGTAAGGAAAGAAATCAATTATTTTAGTGATAATTTTACCATCGGTGAGTAACTCTTAACAAACGAATGTTTAAATTACATTAATAACATTTAATATTGTGTAATTTATAAAAAATTTGTGTAATATCATACTAATATAATAAAGCGGAAGAGTTTGTTTGATTGTTTGATTGTTTGTTTGAATGTGATAATCTCTGGAACTACCCGACAGATTTGAAAAATTAATTGTGCATTTGGTAACCCAATTCTTGAGGAAGGCTATTCACCATTCACAAACACGGTACGACCCTTAGAAGCCGAATAAAAAGAAAGGCATTGCGTTGCAATGAGTTGATGGCCAAGGGCCAATTTTCTGGAACTAAGCTCCTGAACAAATATAAGTAACTAATTTTGAGTCGGCGACAAACTTTTTAAAAAGCATAACTACGAGCTTAATTTATTTAAGTTATTTAATTTATTTAAGTTTTTATTTTGTAATATTTATATTGTAATAATTAACTTTTCAATGGGAATAAATAAGCAATTTATAACTACGAGCTTTATTTTTTTAAGCATAGAGCAGATTGCTTAACTACGAGCAGTACCTATTTTTGAGCATGACAGCGAGATAGCGGACAAAACCGCGGGCATCAACTAGTTATTAATATAATGCACACTGACCGAAAACTATTTATTCCCACATATCAATATCATTCACGTTCATTGTGCCTTTTCTAATGAGGTTTTTTTATCTATTCGCAAAGCGTAAGTTCTCTTATACCGTACTCCAGCTATGAAAGAGCGCGGACCATGAGAAGATATTTCACATGTGTACGCAACCATGAAGTCGCTGCAGAATGAACAAGTGTTTTATTTTCCGTTTCAAATCCGCCCGCATAAAAGTCCATAGAGTAAATATGAGTATTTACCTCGATGCTGCAGACAGTATAATCCTTTATGTAACTCGACCGTGAACGATTTCTGGGTTTCAAACGGTTTTTTCGAAAGATTAGCAAAAATTTGCTCTACCGTGTGCTCTGTTACGAGCTTCAGTGCTAGTATTGGAACACTATCAATCCCTTTGACGATAGAATACACCTATAGATAGATAGATTAAAACTTTATTGTACACAAAAAAGACCTACGAAAATAAAAACACACAAAAACTTATCTACGAAAGGTTTGGCCAAAAAATTTGAAACATAAACCTAATACTATCCTTCTGTCTACGCCAACAGCTGAATTAGACGGATTGTCTAGTTACCTACATATTGCACTATCGTCTTTATGTAAACAATTTCAATGTAATGACAGTGACAATAATCATCAATTCGTCAGTTTTATACATTGCGTTCATGTCACTGTCACCTATGTAGTATATAAGCAAAATTCAAATAAAACCAGTACACTCTGCTGGACAACACCACAAAAGGCAGTTTTCTTTCTCACCTGAATACTTGTTGAGGACCTGCTAATCAGGCCCTCGTGTGTCGTGCATCATCACCGACACCTTCCATATCCTATCCTATCGTAGCCATAAAATTTACTTGAGGTGTAATACCACGAACTTAAGAAAAAAAATTACATTATATATATTACGTTCATATATTCGTTGGTAGTAGGTACGTGGTATAAAAGTTAAAGTATAAGTAACAAAACCACAAAAATTTATTTTATGTGCAGAACCTCCTTTTTGCAAGTCTGTTACAAAAATATTTCAACACCGTTTTTATTATTTGAATGATTTGTAAGAAGATTAAAATACACGCGATACCTACTTAGGTACCTATAGACGATTTTCTTTGCAGCTGTCGGATTATTTAGATATAGGTACAAAACAGATTTATCTTCCAAAGGAGATACAGGTGTAGGTAGCTGTTCTATACGTAAGACGCTTAAACAATCTTTTCAGAGTATTGTTGCCTATTCACAAAGGAAAATCTGTTGATATTAATTTTTTTCTTACATTGTACATACTTGGAATCTACTGCAACATATATAATTAAGGCTGGAAACCGAAAATAGTTATTTGTGTTATATGGGGCCAAAGAAAATTTCTGTTCCCCGAGGGCGCTATTTTGAATTCAGAGCGAAGTGAAGGATTCTAAAGTAGAATCCTGAGCGTAGCGAGGAATTCAATATACGCCGCCCGAGAACAAAAAATTTGGCCCCGAGTGACACACACTATTTTTCATCATTACCTATGAGAAAAAGCTAGCAGTATCAACCTTCTATGATCACGTGACTTATTGAAGACAATAGCTGCTCAAACATTTTTGAATTTCGAGTTTTTTGAATTTCTGCAACGATCGCATTCGTAATAAACACATACTAAAGCACGAACGCGGACCAATCAGAAGAGAGAAATGAAAACTCCCGTGGGACTAAAAATTAAATTTTGCTCCCGCTATCCTCTGAAGCCAATATTCGTTTTTCGAATAGGTATGATGAAAAAGTTTTTATTAATTTTCTTTCATTTTCAACTCTTTCATTTTGCGGGATTAATTATAGCCTGTGTGTTAATCCTGGGTATGAGTCAACTCCTTTCCAAACAGCCAAATTGATTCAATCGTGTGACGTAAAGGAGTAACATACTTCCATCCATTCAACCATTCTCACTTTTCACATTTAAAGTAGGATAGTTGGATACTAATATGCCTATAAGTTCGTGTCTACCTAAAACACTGCATAAATAATATCACTTGTAATTTAACCCTAAAATGTAGGTGTTCAGTACTAATTCAAGGAGCATGTCTCTCGCCTGTAGAGACATGATATTGCAATTTGCCCGATAGTTGCTGAAAGGTTAGAAATATAGCCTCGTATTTTTACGTTCCTACACTAAGTCTGGGGCTCCTACCACACATAATAAATAAGGCCATAAAATTTCGCCACAGCCACAAGTTTCATAAAGTGCCTTCGCAATTTATTACGGCGTTTATAACAAGAGGCAGTTAGTTACACGTGAGTAGAGCCGACATTTACATGCGGCTAGCCGTTATCAGATACTAAATCACTTTTTATTTCTTAATAAATTGCAATACACATGCAATAAACATACGTTTACGGCATGCCCACGAATGCCCACGGCTCCGTATGACCTCTGTAGTTCGTGGGCGGATATAACGTATTTTGCTTTTCGCCCGCCCATTTCGCTTTGCGCCGCTCAGTACGCCACCGCGCCGCTTAGTGTAGTATTTCCCCCACGAATGGAACCGAGATACGCTGCATCTCAACTTTTATAACAAATCAAACTTGGCTTTACAAGTACCAATGATAAAAGAGCAAACATGAAAAAGCCAAAAAAAAAAACATTGAAAGTACAGTCTCCGATCGCCATGTCGAAGGAAAAACGGAGGAGGAGGAACACATTAAAATAAAAAAAAACTCAACTTTAATAACCTTAGGATATGGTGGAAATTAGTATAACGAAAGTGAAGCGTACATATTTCCAGCAATAAAAAGAAAAAGTTTAAAATTTGTTTTCCCACGTTTCAGATTGTATAATGAATTGCTTAGATTTAATAGATAAAGGGTTAATTTATTACAGCTTTTACAGCGGAGCTCTCTATAGCCTGTAATCACGACCTCCGACGAGACTTACAGAAAAAAACTGCTTACAAAATTAACAGTTTTATCAATTTTATTGATAAAAATTCTGATGAATTAAGCATAATTACTGGAATAATGTAATAATTAGATACTCGAATTTTATTTAATAAATGGGGCTAATATTAGAGTAGGTACTAGTTGATTACTCACAAAACATAAAGTTAAAACTATTTTTTTTTTATTATATGAGCTTTTCGTTCAAACAATAAAAAAGATAATAATATAAACGAAGAAGAAGTGTCTACAAGAAAAGGATAAGCAAAAACCCGGGGTCAAGTCAATGATGAAAATATGGTAGGTAATTAGTTTTGAAATACATGTGGAACGAATGAAAGAACGTATAAATAAAATTATATTGTAGATAGGAAAATCCCGTAATATTAATCCAATGAAACCCGTCGAGTAATTTTATATGTAAATCTAAAGCTTTGAGCCTCCGAACAACAATACCAGAAATATTATGTTTGCCTGAAACATCAAAAATTCACCAAAAGCCTTATTTAACCGGCTTCCTCGTATTGTTTTTTAATGTTGTGGTACTACTTGTAAACGTATTACTACCACTGTACAATTTGTAGTCTATACGGTAGTATAAGATTTCATTCATTGAACCATAATGACATTGATTTAGAGCTCAATTTCGTGTATTAATTCTTATACCTTTATGTACCTATACAGATACGCTCCAAATTAGTTATATCCACTAAAAAATCACCGCTTATCTTCTAACACACATAACATTACTTAACTATAACATGTATTTTTAATTTCATGCACAACTTCACAGAGCCATTTATGTCCAATTAATTAATTAACGAAATAAATTATGAAGTAATTGCGATCAAAGAAACTCATTTACTGAAGTCTGAAAGGCGAATCTAGAAAGGTTTAAATGAAATTATCATTACCTCGTACCAAGATGCTTGTCTTCCGTTAGAACTAAATTCCCAGTTAAATTAAAATCAAGTTGCCTATAGTAAAATATCTAGAGGAATTTTCCGCTGGAATTTTATTTTAAAAAGTTTCATGTCATTAGCCCACCTCAACCGCGAACTCATAGTGGCGAAAGTGAAACCACTAAAACTCCGACATGACTCTTCTGTTGTGTAACAGGTGAACAGAAGTGAACTGCCTGTTTCCACCGGAGATTTGACTATGAGTCAATCTGTTTCCCATGTGACTTTACTCAGATGACGCCAGTCATATCGCGTTCCATTTCACTATATAAACAACTAGACGATGCCCGCGACTTCGTACGCGTGGATGAAGGTTTTTTGATTCCCGCGGGAACTCTGTAATTTTCCGGGATAAAAAGTAGCCTATGTTTTAATCCTGGGTATGAGCTATCTCCATTTCAAATTTCAGCCAAATCGGTTCATTCGTTGTGGCGTGAAGGAGTAACAAACATACACACACACATACAAACTTTCAGCTTTATAATATTAGTGTGATGTGAAGTGTGATGTGATAGTGTGATTATTAACAAATTATTGGTGTGCAGCAATTATTTATGCTTTTCCCACGGAAAAAATTTGAGAGATCGGGATTAAAATTAGTAGTAGTAGTAGCTTCTGTCCGCGACTTTGTCTGCGTGGACTTCAGAATTTTGTCTACAGCTTCGCGCCTTAACAATTTTTAATCTTACCACGGGAACTATTTGAGATCGGTATAGAAAGTACATGTCCTTTTCTATAGCATAGGTGACATGCATACCAAATTTCAAAGCTGTCTGCCTGCGGCTTAGCTCGTAAACAATTTTCAATTTTCCCTCGGGAACTATTTAAGGAATCGGGATAAAAGGTGGCCTATGTTTTTTTCCATGTCACAGGCTACATGCATACCAAATTTCATAGCTGTCTGCCTGCGGCTTAGCTCGTAAACAATTTTAAACTTTCCCTCGGGAACTTCTTAAGGAATCGGGATAAAAGGTAGCCTATGTTCTTTTCCATGGCAAAGGCTACATGCATGCCAAATTTCATCCAAATCCGTTCAGCCGTTTTTGCGTGATTGAGTAACAAACATCCAAACATCCAAACATCCAAACATCCAAACATCCAAACATCCAAACATCCACACTTTAACATTTATAATATTAGTAGGATGTATATTAAACATATTTGTTTCGTGGCAGCGGTGAACTAAGGGTATCGACGAAATCTCATGTGAAAGACATAAAATTCAAAAAAATTATAATTATTTATTTCATGTAGGCCAGCTTGTAGCTCTCAGACTCTAGCATTCAAAGTCTCACCGACATAGATCCAAATATGTAGATATAACTATAATCAAATATCTGAACAAGCTGTTTTTCTGCACATAATATCAAGTATTTAACAGTTTCGCCATATTTTCGCGATGGAGGTCTGCTAAAGGCCTAAAAATGTTATTTCTTTTCTTTTTATTTTGATTGTAGGACATAAAGCAAAACATTATATTATATCGCAATTCATTTTTTATACACTTACGTCATAGGTTACGACTTACGATCTGGGCACTTCCTCAAACTTTCCGTCCTTGGCAAGCAATTTGTCATGACCCCTTGCTATTTTTGTCCAATTTGTTTCCAAGCACCCGCTATGTGAAAAAATTTAGAAATATTTTACGGCGAATATAATATTATCACACAATAATATTATTATTTTAAACAATAATTTAAGATGGAATAATTAAAGAGAATCTACATACTTTACTGTAACGCCATAGTGTAAGACATATAAGGCCTATGAAAATAATAATTCTAATATCTGGAATATTTTTTTACCATGTTAAGATTAGTATATAATATATTATTATTATTAGGATCAATATTTCATAATCTAACCGGCATCGATGATTCTTTTAACGACATAGGAACAAAATAAATGAATATTTCATAGTAGAGAGTTTTTTTATATAAATTTATTGTGACAAAATAACGCTTTTGGATTTCCCGTGGGAAATAAATTGTTTTCAAATCCGGAACTTTAGCTCGGTATCACTCCTATTATTTAGATGTGAGAATAACGTTTATTTTTTATTTATAGCTGGTTATTTCTTAACTTACCTTTATAAAAAGGTAAGCATTACTTACATATTCTTAAGTCTACATACTAAATAAAGCTATATCTATGTTTAGATAATAATTGATAATAATATAATTTAATATGATACCTATACTATAAGAATTTTGGTTGTTTGATTGTTTATTTTTGATTGCTATTGTCAGACACAATCCAGAAATGGGAATTAAAACTCTAAACTAATCACGCCTTAAGAGATCTGATCTCTTAAAACGCTGAAACCCTACCTAAAGCCACCTCCTCTCATCACGCAGTTCACGACACTTGTTTCTTCTTTACGATTTATTAACCAATTTCAGCGACATATTTCTATTCCACGTTATTTTTAAAAACATAAAACAACAACGTTGTGTAACAATAAAAAATTTCTTATTTATTTCATAATCCCGTATCAGGTATTCTTATTTCATTGCGAGGTTTTATTTTGGTATTTTTAAGTTTTTGAAATTATTTTGATAACATAAAAAGCATCCTTGATACTTTTGTAAAAAAATAAATATCTCGAGTTGGTACTAGATATATAAAAATAATGTTACTGAAATTGTTATTGTTAGTCTTATTTTCATGGTAACATGGGTCCTTTGTTGTCATATTTATTAGTACCAATCTGAAGGGTAAAGAATAACTTCGGGTTACACGGGTTCTTAGACGAATTGTATGAATGTGTAGTAATTCTTTTTTGAACATACGAACTGTTAAAGATGTATGTATCACGAAAAATGAAAGAAAATGAAGAACATATTAAATGTAACTGGGAAGTATTAAATCTATTTTGATCTTTTTATTTTTCTTGTAATACTTGAATTATTATAATTGAGTAAGTATATTACGATACACGATATAAGCGCGGGAAGTACCTCATTGTACCACCACTGCACTGTAAGAAACGAGTAGACGTTTTAAAGGGTTGACCTTAACGTCTTTGTAATTTGTATTATACGACGTTTTTCAATAAAAAATACGTAAATAATTATTTATTATAGTTTAGTGTATTAAGAAAAATCACCGTTACCTACCTACATCGAGTCTGCGACGGAGATTTTTCCAGTAAAACCACCACACACCTAGGCAGAATTCACACATCTGAGAAAATTATAGAAAACTCTCAGGCGTGGATTCAGGCTAGGTGTATTTAATAACAATATGGTATAACTACAACACTACCGCTCAAGCAATTAGTGATGCTAAAACCCCAAACCTCTAATTAACCAACCACAAGATGAATCCTTCCAATCAAGAACCGCCTCCAAGATACAGGTCTCACCATTTACCGGGTTCGGTTCAAAAACAAATTACCTACTCATAAAGTGGCATCGTCTTACAAGAACCCTTATAACCTATAGTTTTTTACTACCCTTTGGCTTTAATATTACAAGAAAGGGCCTCATAAAACTTTCAATACAGTTTTATTACGCTTCCGCGATAAATTATTAACTCGGGAATTGTAGGAGTATTTATTTAGTTTTCATTTTTTTGTAATCCTGATCAAGTTAATGGAAAATCGTGGCAATCTTTTCGGTTTATAAAACACGTAAAAAAAATATTAGGGAGAAATTTTGAGATAATTGGCCACCAACCGGCACCACTGTATATTGCCGTCATAAGGAAAAAAGACGTAGGTATCTGCATAGACTTATTAAATTACTGCGTATCTGACATTTTTTTCAAAATTGAGTTAGACATATATTCGGCATCAGAAAAAAAGACACATCTACCAGTATTTTTAAATTTTGTTTATACTTATCAGTGTGATAAGTTTAAAGTAGGCAGTATACATAAATATTATAGATAGAAGAGGCCTGTGGAAGTCTATGCTCGAGACCTTTGTCCCACTGTGGAGGTCTATTTCTTGATAAGAAGAAGGAAGATATACAGTATAAAACATCAGGTTCTGATTTTAAGCATTATCCATGCTAAAAGTATAAAAAAAACTCAACTTTTGGGTTGATTTTAGGTGTAAAATTAAGTAACGTGTCACTACAATTATAGCCGTATTATACCTAATGTGGTAGTTGTAATTTTGATACCTACTTTTAAAATAGAAGGGGTAAAAAGGCCTCAATAGTCCAACGGTTAAAGGAGCGGACTGAAAACTGAAAGGTCGCAGGTTCGCTCCCCGCCCCTCGCACTAGGTATTGTCATAGCCACTTCTGACACCGTTTGCACTACTAACATACCCACTTCTAACACTAGCTTTCCGCTTATTTGGCGGGGAGAGGACACTAGTCAAGTTCAAATTTTATTAGGCATTTTCTAGGCAAGCGCGCTCCAACTAGGACTTCATCAATGCTGTCCATCATTGATTGTTGTCAAGTGCAAGCCTATCTCATAATAAAAAAAAGGTAGAATACTGTTTAAAAAAAATGTTGTTTCGCCGTTTAATTTGTATCACACACAGGCCTCTACCAGTGAAATAGAGTTGGCGTGTAATTTGAATAAGACGTGAAGCAGAAGTAATGGCAACACTGGTGCGGAAACGGAAAAACGAAACGGGGCAGTATTTACGAGCATCGCTTCCGCGTACTGCCTTCATTAACACACGCCGCGGCGGCCTAAAGCCGCTGCAATTTGCATCTATTAAAGTAGACCGATGAATACAGATATGACTTAATCCACACAAATCCATAACTAATACATAGGTAGGTACTTAATACTACTAATATCCTATTAATCCTATTATCCTACTTAATATTATAAATGCGAAAGTTTGGATGTATGGATTTTGTTACTCAATCACGCCGCAACGACTGAACCGATTTGGCTGAAATTATATTCAAACAAATTGCAAATATAATGTTTGTTTTTTTACTGTATACCTACACAACCGACTTCAACGAAAGGCATAGAGATATTATGAGCTTATATCCTACAGTTAAACACCTTTTTAAACCAGGAAATTAAAAAGTCCCTATGAAGTTTTTAAAAACCCACTAAAAACCTAAATTCACGCAGGCGAAATCGCATAGTGAACTAACCACACAAAATGGATTAAGTAAATCTCCCAAAAATGTGCGGTTATTTTCGTATACATTTTTTATGTTACTTACATTTCCACTCCAACCCGTAATAAACCTTAAAGTAGCTAGAACCTTAAATATATTGAAACTTTATTTCCACACTCGTAAAAGAGACCATTTGTAAACAAGTTGTAAAAATGTTTGTGTGTGCCGCGTGTAAACTTTCAAACTCTATACACGGTTTGATATTTTATGTCTGCAAAACGAATTTTTGCTCTAAAATATTTTAAAGCCACAGCCCGCCCAAAAAAGATAGAAATAAACACAGGTTTTCACTACCATAATTGAATAAGTTTTCAGTTGCATTTTTGTAGAGAACCAGTGTTGGCTTTTATTTAATTTATCTCAAACTATATTTTGATACTGTATTTATTGTACTACTATGAATTATTTAATGATTGACAAAACCTACCTACCTACTTCAATATCTTTCTGATAGTCTTGGTTTTTTGATAGTTTTGGTTGTATTGGTAATCTGTTAGAACATCAAAATTTTGTTAGTCAAAGTTTTCTTGGGTTCTGTAATTTCACAGTATTAAAGCAGGGCTTTAATACTGAGCTTTTACGAACTTGATTTAATGTTAGGTAACTTTTTATATGCGATCATGCAAAACAGCAAAGGACAAGGTTTGACTAAGTTTTTGCCCGCGATTTTGTCTACTTGGAGTAAAGATTTTAAAATTTTCAAGGGAACGCTTTATTTTCCGGGCTAAGCGTAAGTCGCTCTCTAAGTCTTTAACTACACATTTTATTACTTTATTGTTGCGTGATTGAAAGACAAAGCAGCAAACAAACGTACTTTTAGTTTAGTTATAAAATACTAGATGTTTTTTAATTCCCGCGCGAACTCTTTTATTCTATAGGATCAATTGTAGCCTACGTGTTAATCCTAGGTTCATACCTAATGGAATGGTTCGGAATGGAGAGCATGAGCTCTCCATTCCGAATTTCAGCTAAATAGTGAGGAGTAACATACACACACCAGTGATTGGTATCCAAAATAATTATAATTTTAATGTTCACCTATCCTTATTCCTGTATCCAATTGGGCTCTACGTGATACAAAACTGAATCATAACGAAAAGCAAATACGTATATGTATAGTAAATATCTGTTTGGGTATGCAATGAAGCGTGGTCCGCATCTTGTTCTGTTCTCACGCATTTTTGCCTTCAAATTAACTAACTTGGCGTAGCGTGAATATTCTTCTCCCATATAAGGAAAGTAAATAGAGCGCGCTTGCAACAAAACTGTATAAAATATATCAAATTAATTATTATTGCATTTCATCATCATCATTCCAAGTGACAAGTCAAATGCAGAACAAAATTTCCATCGCTGCACCTCCAGTTGCGTGTACGCCATTTTAAACACTATGCAACCCCGACGTACATCGGTTCTTTGGGACACCTGCAGCAGTGCAGCCTCACCCATAACCACTTCGGCTTTGAGATATACATATATGTACTATAGTAAGTAGAGAGTTTGTAAGTAGAGACTCTGGTTTTTAAGAATATTTTTCTCGAAATACTACGAATCTTCTCATTTCTGGATTGATTCTGCAGATACACTCAAAGCTCGGCTCTCCCCACCCCCCCACTGAATGATGATGAGTCTTCGTATTAGGTCCACATAGTAAGCGATGACTGATATAACTTTTTTTTAACTATACAAGAAAGTCTTTGACTGCAATCTCATCTGACGGTAAGTGACGATGCAGTCTAACTTGAAAGGGGTATGGCAGTCTAGGTACTCATACCCCTAATCGATTTCTATACGCCATGGTAGCGGAACGCTAAATCGCTTCGTGGCACGTGGCTAGTTACCACCCTACCACCCTACCGGTAGGATGGTAACTAGCCACGGCCAAAGCCTTCCACCAGACCAGACCAAAGACAATTTAGAAATTACAAATTCCCAGATTTCTCCCGCTGGGAACCCGAGACCTCCTAGTTATAAGACCACCGCGCTCACCACAGCGCCAGGGAGGTCGTCAATTCGGCGGAAGAAAAGTTATAAATTATGATTTCTGAGGCTAGTGTTACTTTGCAGGTTCACGTTAAAAATAAGTTTATTTTTCTTTTCATGAAATACATAAGGTAAACTTTTACGAAAATGTCGTTCTCTGACATCTCTTCAACTTGAAAAGTTACATTAGCAAGCTACATTAGAGCCTCTTGTCAAACACTGAAATCCCGAAGTAAAATCCTCAAGTAGGTACGAGTTAGTAGTGAGTTGAATGTAATGTGATTAATTCGTTATACAGTTTGAGACTTCAATACGTCGCCAACGCCTCGTTCAGTCAATTAGGGTGCCACAAGATAAATGTCGGCAATCAGGAATCTTGTCACTCCCACATCTTGTTCCCTACATACTTCACCCGGAATAACACGCTGTGATATTTACTGAAAGTAGTTATATAATGTGACACATAAATAAAAATTCTTTGTTTTACAAGAAACCTCAATAGCTCAACGGTTTAACTTTGGGGACTGAAAACTGAAAGGTCGCAAGTTCGAACCCCACCCGATGCACTATTACCGTACTCACTCCGAGCACAATCTTTCTGCTTATTTGGAGGGAATAGGAGAGTATTAGTCAACTTCCGTTTGAATAATCTATATATATAAAATTCAAAGTCCTGACTGACTGACTGACTGAGATATCAACGCACAGCCTAAACTACTGAAGTTAGAAACTTGAAATTTTTACAGTTGGTTCCTTTTATGACGTAGGCGCACACTAAGGATAGGAAGGATTTTTGAAAATTCAACCCCTAATAGGGTAAAATAGGGGTTTGAAAAATCGAACTTAACGTGAGCAAAGCCGCGATCAAAAGCTAGTATTCTATAAAAAAAAAGGAAAGGAGGAGAAAACCCTCGAAATCACGAAATAAACTTTTTACAACATCTTATAGATTTCATTTGATACATTAATGAAGAGACTACGTTTCAATGCAATAATTATAATGTTTGTTGGTTTTATGGTCTGTTCATTTTTTAGTTGGTTTATTCTTCAATCACGCAGCAACGGAGCAACGGATCGACATGATTTTCTTGCGTAGGTAGAGTTGAAGACTAGGAGAGTAGATAACATACGCTAATTTTTATCCATGAAAAACAGAGGGTATCCGCAGGATTTTTAAAACCCAGCTCCACGCTAATTAAGCCGCGGAAAAAAGCTAGGAAATAAATATTAAGACTTAGGTCCCAAGTTATTTTGATATTTTGGTTTTAAACAAAAACGCAGAATGTTCAAGCGTTTAACAAAATACTGCTGATTAAAACTTGCTTTTGTTAATGCTTAGTAAGTACTTACGTTTTCAATTCTATTTATCATCTAGCGTAAGCCACCGCGCTCCGATAGCATCAGCCACTTCCTTAGAAATTGGACGGGCTAAATCCTCAATTCAACTGGGTAACTGCAGTGTGCTTTTAAGTAATAAGAACATGCGGGCCGCTTTCAGTCTAGCTCTTGCTAATCTGTGTAGATGTAGGCAAGATCAATATCTTCTTTTGTTTACTGTTTCACAGTAGTAAAATCCTTTTAATGTTGAGTACGAGTATGCATACGAAAATTATAAATGTGAAAAGTATGTTTGTTTAATGGTTTGTCCTTCAATCACTCAACAACGGAGCAATGGATCAATGATTTTTTTTTCATGGCTATAGTTTAGGTCTTGGAGTGTGATATAGGTTTCTTTTTATCCCACTAAACTGAGAGTTCCAACGGGGTCATCGCCAGACTTCTTCTGGGCACATCTACTCTATGAATAAGAAGAATATACACCATAGTATTTGGCTGCACTTGGTAAGCAGGTGGAAAACCCTCAGCCATGCCGGTTTCTAAGTAGATACCTACTTCTTGTTTTCAACCGATAGACATCCACTGCCGGACATAGGTCTCTTGCATGGACCTCCACATGCCTCGGTCTTGCACCGTCTGAATCCAGCGGCTCCCTGCGACTCGTTTGATGTCGTCGGTCCACCTAGTGGGGAGCCTGCAACACTGCGCTTCCCGGTGCGGGGTCGCCACTCCAGCACCTTGGGACCCCATCGTCCATCAGCTCTTCGAACTATGTGCCCCGCCCATTTCCACTTCAATTTTACTCGCTGAGCTATGTCGGTGGCTTTGGTTCTCCTACGGATCTCCTCATTTCTGATTTGATCTCGCAGGGATACTCCGACCTACTAGTACCTAGTTTTAAACGACTTTTAGATATATTCCAGCTATACTCGTAACCCCACAAGATATTAAGATCTATTACCCTTTGTTCGCCCATCCGGGAACCGTCTTAATGATTAACATGCAATGAGAGTCGGTGTGTAGATAAGTGTAATAAATTTCAACCTAATTACTGCCAAGTGTCGGAAACCATATCGCGTGAACAACTTTGAGCCATAAGTCAAGTTACGTTTTAGATATTCTAATTACATTCCACCGAATATTAAACAGTATATTGCTTAGATTATTAATATTTTCAGATTGACTGACTGCCTGACTGATGATGTAGGCATCCAATAAGAAAGGATTTTTGAAAATTCAAACCCTAAGGGGTAATAAATAGGGGTTTGAAAAGTCGTACTTAACGTGAATGGCACCGCGAGCAAAAGCTATCTTTTAAAAAGGAATAATAAAAAGGAAAAAAGTTCAAAAAAAAATTCCAAATTTTGTTTTTAAATAAGTAAGAACATCAATGTAAAATCAAAACCTTTGACTACGGATCTGAATAGAAAAGCAAACTGACCGCAAATTTTCAGTTGGATTTCAGTTCAATTGAGGAGTAAAATATCAAGTCTGTAAGTAGAGTTGCAAAATTGTTATTTTAGAAACGCAGTAGTTTTCCCGCAAGTTAGTTAACAAACTGATCGAACAGTTTGATGTTGCACTGTCTGTTACAACTGAAAGAAAAGTTTTCACCGCTTATTTACCGAATGTTTACTTTGCACTGAAATAATTAAACAAACTGCTTCCTTGTGTGGGGTGATGTAAAGATGAGTTGGATTCATGAATAATTTATTAGAGGAAGAGGTTTATGATTTTAAGGAAGGAAACTTTCATAGAGAACGTGTTTTATATGAACCTGTAAGAATGTATTTTGCAAAGTAATGATTTATAGCAGAAGCATACTTTATACAAGCTGATCCACTTACTAACAAGAAACTAAAAGTTAAATCTGAACTTTTAGTAGGGTATATAATATAAAAGTTTATTTAAGTTTAAACTTAGAGTGCACATTCAAAAAAATTATGTTTAATGTTTTATTGTTAGCAGTCACCATTTTTCGATTTTTTTAATGTTTTGTAATTTTATATAAATTTTAGTTTTAAGTTCTCTATAAGTGAGCAAAATGTTCTTTGGAGAATAAATTTCTTTAAACCTAAGTTTAGCACAACTTTTTTCCTTAGTACAGGTTTGCATACCTTGCCTAATCAGTCAGGTCCGATCAGTTAACGTCAGTCAGTCAGATTAAAATGAATCTAAAGAGTAAATAAAGATTATATATCTAAACAGTAAATAAACCGATTTTTATTGCGCACAGATAGTTTTAAGTTTTATTAAACTCGAAACCTATCAACGTT
This sequence comes from Hipparchia sbordonii, assembly GCA_038048805.1. NCBI lineage: Eukaryota > Metazoa > Arthropoda > Insecta > Lepidoptera > Nymphalidae > Hipparchia > Hipparchia sbordonii. The sequence goes on along the minus strand of CM076106.1, from coordinate 6,919,201 downwards.
TTCAAGATGTACGAACACTAGTTCGTACTAGTTAGTACGAGTAGTAACTCGTACTGACCCTACAGGTGTGTAAATATAAAGTTTCTTCTCAAGTTATATTTGTGAGCTTTTGTCCTCACAATGCACGTTTATTTTTGTTTACCAATCTGAACTTCCTGTAAAGTAACTATAGAAGAAAGTAAATACGAAATATACCTATCTTTATTTGGAATGGTAGTATTTCATATTAAAATACAAAAACTCTTACTAAATCACTTAGGTAAGTCACTAAAATCACTTAAGTTACCTAATTCACAATAGTTACGATTGTAAAAATATGAATCTTTAAACGGTTTGTTATACTTATTATATACGTACCAATTTCTTTTATTAATTTTCTTAAAATAAATAGCAGTTAAAATGAAAATCTAACATAAAATATCATATTAGCATATAATTGATTTTCATGTAAGAATATTTTTCGATTATTTGCATATTGTTAAAAACAAATGGACGATACGTAAAACATCACAGTTATCAGTTCGCACGAATTTAGCTTGAAAAAACGCAGCAAAAAAGTAATTCCATTATGGTAATGGAAAACCGTGGGCCTTAACGCTTAGTTTATCGTTGCTGTCGGACTGCAGTCTAAAAACTCTCATTGAAATTCGTATTCACCCCTAAAAGAAAAAAAACTACAATAGAATTTTTACAACACTTCAACAAAGCTACATCCTCAGGAGACGTTCTAACAGGCGAAATTTTAGGCGATAGCCTTTTTATTTTTTAAAAAGAATATTAGCCAAGCTGAACTTGACTTATATTCTCCTCTCCCCTCCAAATAAGCGAAAAGCTTGTGCCAGGAGTGGGTACGACAATAGTGCAACGGGTGAGATTCGAACCTGCGACCTTTCAGTTTTCAGTTCACCTTACCTTTAATCGTTAGGCTTTTGAGGCTAAGTATAAATGTCAGAGACTCAAAAATATCGCCTAACCACGACCTGCAACACTCAAAGCACTTCGTCGCTTTGCTCTACAAGAAGTCTACAAGCGTCACAGTCGAGTTGTCGACGTCATTTGGTAGGCAAACCCGATGCACTATAATTGTCGTACCCACACCTAGTCCATCGTGGCATAGTATTCAGCATGGCTAAATATTCTATTTAAAAAAAAAAAAGAAAAAAAAGAATGTCTATTAGTTCTTGTATTTAGCTTTAAGAGTTGCGTCTCGTGGTTGGGTGATATTTTGTATGTTGTTACTTATCATAATTCTTGGGATTACCCAATTCGTCAGGGCTACGAAGTTCACCTAATGGTGATTTTCACGAAATTATCTGTTTAAGTGAATACTGTCGAGTCTTAATGTACCTTTGCAAGGGATTGAATCTTCAAAGAAGTATCAGCAACGTTTTCAGGTACCTAACAATGTTTTCTGTTTAAAATTTCAACTTTTATCGTGAGAAAATTCTCTCACTCTTCGCAAATATATTTTAAAATCAAAGGATTCCCATTCATGTAGCGCTCAGTATCTTTATCAAGCGATAGTAAATTCTTTCAGAATGGCCAAAGTTATCCAGCTGAGTTGCAGTTCTCGGGAAGTCACGTACGTATTCAGCTTATGGATTGGCAAGTCGTGAAGGTGCAGCAATCATAATACTGTTTCAGTTTCCTTTATATTAAAAATATTATGAAGGATTAAGAATTTCCTGGTCTATGTTATAACATAGGAAAGGTGTTTTCGCTTTTCTTGGTTCTATCATAATTGCCAAAGTACCATTTGTACTACATTTTTTCTTCTTTATCGCCCGTTAGACGTCCACATCTGGTTATAATTCTCCTGTAAAGGCTTCCACATTCTCTGTCATGTAGCAGCTTTATCCAGCAGCTCCCTGCATCTCATCTGATATCTGATCACCTAATGAAAGACTGCCAACACTGCGCTTTTCAACATCTTGGAACCCAACGACCATCAGTTTTGTTTATTTTATTTTATTTATTTATATATCTACTTTTTAATACATAGGGATTTCATAGTACTGTGGTGTAATCATAAATTCCAAAGTGTGTTCTTCGAACTATATGCCACGCCTACCACTTCAGTTTTGCGACTCAATGAGCTGTATCGATAGTAACAGTAGTTCTCCTATGGACCTCCTCATTCCTGATTTAATCCCGCAGGGATACGCCGTGTATAGCTCTCTTAATCACCCACTGAGTGATCCTGAGCCTTCTTATAAGTCCCATAGTTAACGACTATTGGAATTACATTTTATAATAACAAAAGGCAAAATAAAAATAAGGATGAATAAAAATAAGAATATCAGACCTTTTTTTTGTACATAATATTATTTAGTTTAATAGTAATATATTATTAGTAGTGATCCAGATAATATTTTATTTGGAAAAACTACTTTATAATATTATAGTCTTGTCGAACAGAACTACTGTTTACTAAGCAGCAGACTTCGCTGACTTTTTGATTGTAATTTTAAGGCGAATTGCGTAAATAACGTTTGTTTTTGAATGTCATATACCAAGCATATACCCCACGAGATTCTAATATATGATAACATTCGGATACGCTCGCCCCTCTCTCGTCGCAGATATTGCGTGGCGCAAACAAAGAGCTGCCACCCACAAACAAAAACACATGATTTAAGAGTTTTGGGAACGAAGGTAAATTACCTGTTCAAGTAATTTAACGTACCTATGCTTGAATGATATGTTTTACTCTGCAAAAGCATTTAGTTGGTTAGGTGTCAATTTCACCATCGCCGAGTAATGTATAACCGGGGGACTAATTGGGTATTCACATAACGGTCTAAAGTAAGGTAAAGCGTCTTAACTTCGCTAACATAGTATCTATCTTCAATATTTTTTCATCAAAAAGCAAAAAAGCAAAGCAAATCTAAGCGAGCTAATTGAAGTGTATGTTAGACAATTCTGACTAATATACGTTAACTGCTGTTTAAGATTTGATCATGATTATATTTTATCGTGCAAATATTCTCAAGAAAATCCGCTTTTGAAATTATAGAGAGAAACTTTTTTTGTAGATATTGTATCGATTAATTCTGTAGAACCTACAGAAAAATTTAACTGAACTAAAGTGAAAAAAATAATAATAATTTTCCTAGGTACAGTAAACTAATTAGATACTGTCTAAGAAATGGTCGAACAATAATTCCTTCAATAATGGTTTCTTGCATCGTTTTCCTTTTACTAGGAGCTATTCTTTTCGACCCTTTTTAAAAGGGTTCCAGCTGAATGGTTTAAGGTTTCTCTTAAAACGTTCCTTGCAAAGAAAATTAGAAGAAAAATAAGATAGCGTTTCTAAACTAACTGAAAAATAGCCGGAATAATATGATGCAAAAAAATGAGATAGTCCTTCTGTCACCAGATGAGGCAATTAACCACGGTGAAATGACTCATAAAATTTTATAATGAATAAATTGAATATATTTTGTATTCAAAATAAAGAGGCTACGACAACGAACAAAGCAGTGATTTAAGAGTATAAGAAATTAACTGAAGGGGTTACCTGTTATCGCCGTGATTATAGCTTTGAAACGCGACGAAAATAATGCATTGTTTCCTTTGTGTTTAGCCCTTCCCTTTATTTTAATGTTTTGCACGAGTGTTTACTTTAGCGTAACATTTGTACCAAGCCTTTGTTTTATAAAACAAAAAGGAGATGCTATTTTTTTTTCAATACAAATTATGTATTAAATACTCCAGTCTTAGAGTACCTAACTAATATTGAAGTACTTGTACGTTACAACTTTCAGACTATCATACATTATTACCATTATTCTGTGAACCTAAAATACCCACAAAATTACATTATGAATACAGGAACTACTGCTTCATATACCGCTTGCTTATTTAAAATAATAATTAACTACTCTCGTATTTTGGCCTGTATTCCTGTAGGCTCGATGATAGTCTTGCATATTACTGCCAACCAGATCAAGTTTAGCTTGGTGGTGTCACTACTTTCTTCTTGCTGGGCAGGTTTCCATACATAAGCCGTTTGTTGTGTGTTGAGAGAGATTATATATACCATTTGATTGTGTGAGAAAATCTCATTCATTACACAGTTTCAAATATATATTTATAATATCAAGTCGTATATCTTGATATATTTGAAGCTTTCTTCCTATTTAATAATATAAATTCGAAAATTTGAATGTATGGATGGATGGATGGATGGATGATTGTTACTAAATCACACCACAACGACTGAACCTATTTGGCTGAAATTTGGCACAGTGATAGAGCATGGTTTAGAAAAACACATAGGCTACTTTTCATCCCGGAAAATGAGAGAGTCCTCGCGGGAAATTAAAAAAAAAAATCCACGCGAACGAAGTCGCGGCCATAAACTAGTATTATATAAGCGCTTGGATCGTCTTTATTTGTCAATCAATGTTTTGTCAAAATTATCATCATTCTTGAATGAAGATTATTGAAGAAGAAAAAGAACTGAAATAACTAGATTTACATTAAAAGTTTGTCACAAATATTTTTAGGATATAAAGTATTCGTAGTATTACCCGTGCTTGTGGTTTTATAAACTACCGTCCGTTCTATTACTATTTCAACACAATCCCGGTTATGCTCGGTCGTTCCTTCCGCGTACCAACAAAATATGGAAACAACTTCCTCAGCTCAGGTGTTTTACAAAGTTAAGTTGTTATAAAGTTATAATACATCTACGGCCTTTAAGTATCAGTATAAAAATTAGATACAATTTAGTTCTAAATGCTTACAGCTACTTGACAAAGTACGTAAATACGAATAAAATGAAACATCACAATTGCATACATTAAAATACAAGAGACAGTTAGATAAGCTTATGAAAAAGTCATTCATAAAAAGATAACAGAAAAATGACTCCATTAGGTTAATGAAAACTAGTGGGCTCTCGCGTTGCTATATATTTTTTGTTTTAGGTTAGCACTGATGCACTGTAAATAGAAAAATGCATATTTCGAAGCCAACTTTCATTTGAATTCTTGTCACAATGTGCAGAATAACTGCCGACTTTGTTAACATAAATCAATGTTGACAAGTTTTTAATACGATGATAAGTCCTTGGCTGCGATCTTACAGTGTAAAATGATGATGCAGTCCAAGATTAAGTCTTGAAAGAAATATAACATTTTCATCAAACTTTATAACACTAAACGGTCATCGTCTTGATGGTAAGATGGTATCGAACTTGAAACCTCTCTTTAAATCGGACCAGAGACAATATAAAATATAAAATTTATCAGTTACCAAATTGCACCTACCGGGGTTGAAACAGGAACTCTCATGGTTAAGGACATATATTACACCAGAGGAGTAGTTATCTATTTTTATTTTATACAATTAATGGAAGTTTAATAATAATGGTTTTTACCAAAGACTAAGTAAAAACGAATACTATGCTATATATACGTATATTATAACCGTCATACCTATCCAATTATACGAATGTGAATGTGAATTTACTTTTCGAGGGTGCCTGTGTAAGACACATTATAAAATTACTCGAAATATTATTATAGCTGTAATTTAGAAAACCAACAAAAACCCTTGGAATTATGGAATTATGGGTTAGACTGAAGATATAATTATTTACTTAAGAATACTCTGGATCTTCTAAATGCTCTATAAGCTCTGGATACATTATACCTAACTTTTATTATAACGGGTGTGTGTTACGAATCACTTTTGGGACTATATCTAGATGTTCAGTCTAGCTGTTTCACTGTATTTATATACGTGGAATATTTTAAAAACGTCGCTTTGAAAAACTACAGTTTTAAAATTTCCCACACTAGTAGTAGGTAATAGAAAAGTTGCTCCATTACTGTAATGAAAAACAGTAAGCCTCGTATTGCTAGATTTTTTCTTTCATCTTCCTTCAATGCTGCATTGCAGTTACACAAATACTGTGTGTATTAAAGTGGGTTTTCATGTGAATATGCTCAGAAACACTAGTTGAACCAAAAAGTACATTCAGTGTGATTTAACCGTACTAAAAAAATTGGTTAATTATACCTGGAATTATACCTGGAACATGGTATGTACCAGGGACACATACTCCAGTTGGGTAGGCTCAATTTTAAGGCAAACAACTCCAACTCGACTGGGCAGCGTTTGGTAAGCTTTGAGACGGCTTTTATTCCAAAATAACTCAGTACCTGAGAGCCAAAGTCTAAACTAGTGATTATATTATGTGACGTCATGATCGCTTACCATGTTCAAATTCAAAATTATTTATTTCATGTAGGCTTTGTAGCTCTTATGACAAGTAAAGACTTTACCACCACTCTGGAAAGCAGATTTTGCTGAGAAGAGTCTATGGATCTCATAACTTAAAGGACAATGAGCGTTGCATTGAAACAATACTAAAAATGCATGCTAACACCAGCTCTTGGTCTATACAGCCAGAAGATTTCCTTCTAATCCTCTTCGGATCAATTTATACTTAGGACATCCTCAGAATCCATTTTCAAATATTCCTATGAGCTTTTATAAGTAAATCTACATTAATATATTTAGAGTTCAAGTACTGTTAAGAAACAATCTTTGTAGATTTGTTTCAACGTGCCAGACATAACAATCTTGAAAGTACTTCCGATTTCAGAAATACACTGGAAATATTTAACATTCAACAAATTCTCTAGCATCTCGTGTAGGTGTTGGTAAAGTAATCAAACAACAAAGAAAATTAAACTCTGGCAAACTTTCTTTAGAGAACATTTTAATTAATGTAAAGTTACCCTAAATTGCGCCTTTCTGACGTCCTATTTTAAATCAAAATTAATCAATCAATTAAAGTTTTCGGAAAATCTATTGAACTCTTGCATGTCAATCCCATTCAATTATGATTGAATTAAAATAAAGAAATGATAAATTATTAACTTATGGACTATAGATGGAAAAGAAAATCTCAGTTGAGGAATTCGTGCACGAAAATCATGAATGAAAAATATAAGTGGTAGTGCCACATAATTTTTGTGTCAGTGTATAATATACCTAGCTAATATTAACTCATATATAATCCCACCCGTTGCACTATTGTCGTACCCACTCCTAACACAAGTTTTCACTTATTTGGAGGGGAGAGAAGAACATCAGTCAAGTTCAGCTTGGCTGATATTCTTTTTAAAAAAATTATGTGGGTGTTGGGAGGCCTCAAAAAGTCGTCAGTAAATATTTCTCGCGCAACCATATACCTATCTGACGCCAATACCAGGAGTAACAGGACAAAATAATATGCGTCTGACTAAGAACCTGCTCTTTTATTGAACTCGATTGAAAATACTGAGGCCGATCCTACCTTACTGGTGTTGTCACCGTTTTCAACAGATAATATGCGGTAGAATACCGGTTCAGAGGGAAACGGTATGACATCGATTTATTTTAACCGTTCCGAATGGTTCCGCGCCATTAACTTTTTCAATCTCAAGGGTGAGCATAAAGTGCTGATAACAAGGGAGTAATAGAGTTTAAACGTTCCAACGATTAAATTACGATTTTATTAAAATACAATGCAAATATATTATTTCACGAGTATATCTTCTGGGACCAGAAATAATGACGTGATGTTCATTATGTTTTCCGTTGTTAGAGTCGATATTTTAGGATTGGTACTGATTCTCCTTACTAATAACTTTTGTTACTTGGTGTGTTGGTTTGTCCTTCAATCACTCAGGAACAGCAACAAGTCAATGTGTTTCTTGGCATGGATATAGTTGAGGTCTTGGATCGTGACATATTATTATTCTTGATTGTCTGTAGGTACTAAAATAGATAGACCTCGTTGTCTAAGCTTATTATTTCCACTAGTCTTATTCTTTGAAACGAATGAACTGATTATCGTGATTCTTTCATAAGCAAGTACAGTTTGAATTTAATTCATGTGGCAAACAGTTAAGTATTTCGCAGCAACTTTTATCCTTAAATTATTCTCATAATTTATAGTAATCCTTACTAATATTGTAAATGCCAAAGTGTGTTTGTTTATTGGTTTGTTGGTTTGTCCTTCAATCACGCCGTAACAAAGCAACAGATCATTTTTTGCATGGGTATAGTTGCGGACTGGGAGAGTGACATAGGCTACTTTTTATCCCGGAAAATCAAAGAGTTCCCGCGAGATTTTACAAACTAAATCCTCGTGAGCAAAGCCGCGGGCATCAGCTAGTATATTATAATTAAACATTCAAAGGCATTCTACAAGTTTAAATTAATAAATACAGTTGATAATAATATGTATTAAATACTCCAGAGGTGATTAAAAGTTATATATAACTTACCAAAATTAACTTAAGCTTGAAATTTTGGAATCACGTAGATAGTTGTAGATACGTGCTTGGCTTTTAGATAAGCTACTTTTGAACTAGATAATTTGATAAAATAGTTTTCAGTTAGATACTTATGCGTGGGAGATAAATGTAATAATATCGATAACGGAATAGAAGCTTTTGCCTAATATTATAACGCGATTGAAGTTTTAAGAGTATTTTGTGATATTACTTTATAAAGGTACGAAACTTTGTTTGAAACAAGTAGGTACCTACTTTGAACCGTTTTGCGTTTTTATATTCATAATTTTTTATCGTACAAGTATTTTTACAAAAACGTCCATTAACGCTTAAAAGCTTAAAAAAGGCTTTATTTCGCGAAGGCTTTTATTAAATCGCGAAAACGCAATGCAGACGCAAGAAGCCATAAAAACCGCTCTCGCTGCCGCTAAAAGTAGCCAGCCAGTCTGCCCTCTCCCAAATTGAGTAGACTTTTGGCTGACCCATTTCAAAACCTAGTAACTGTGAGTGACAAAATTTTACAGGAGAACAAAAAACATATTTTTGGTAGCCCTTCTAAACTTCAGTATCTGTTGATGAATTAATGTTTCGAAAAAAAAACATTAAAGGCTTTATTGGATATATTTATTAACTAGACGATGCCCGCGAATTCGTCCGCGTGGATCAAGGTTTTTCAATTCCCATGGGAACTCTGTCATTTTCCGGGATAAAATTTAACCTAGGCTTTAATCCTGGGTATGAGCTATCTCCATTTCAAATTTCAGCCAAATCGGTTCATTCGTTGTGGCCTGAAGGAGTAACAAACATACACACACACACACATACACACACACACATACACACACACACATACACATACAAACTTTCGGCATTATAATATTAGTGTGATTCCCTAAGCCATCTGCCACAAAACATGTTTTTTGGTCTCCTGTAAAATTTTGTCAATCACACTTACTAGGTTTTGAAATGGGGCAGCCGCTTTTAATTGCTTTGATTGCAGTGCGTTTTCCATGCCGGCAAAGGCAGTATATCTCAGTGAAGCCCGCACAATAAACAGAACACTTAGTGCTGCTCAATGAGATAGCCATGGCTGCAGGCGGTAATAAAATAGGCACAGAGCCTACGTGCCTCGCTACCAGTACGTGATATCTTCCTTATTTGCACGAGTACGTCCCAGAACCAGTTAGAGCATTAAAAGAAAGACTTTACACTGCCGTTCTCGACTCTTAGATTAAAAATTCTATTCCGGTCGTAAAGAGTGAATGACAGTGTTTTCGCACCTTAATATTACCATACTAGCTGATTCCCATGACTTCGTCCGCGTGAAGTGGAGGAAGTTTAGAGTGACTTGCTACTATCCGCGAAAAATGTGCTCTATCTCTTGTCTAGTTTTTTCAGATTTATAGTGTTTTTAAGCTGCCACTTGTCCATTATTATATTTACTTTTTACTAAAATCCATACAAATACATGAATTTCATTTAATTTCATTTTCATTTCATTTCATTTCATAATACATATCTACAATAAATGCTAAAGTGCATTTGTATGTTGATTTTTGGTTTGTCTTTCAATCCACTTTTAATAAAAATAAGCTGGCTTCAGATTCACATGTTTCTTGCACGGGAAAAGTTGACGATCTGAAGAGTGATATACGCTATGTAGTATATGTTTTCAAAGAACCAGAAAACAAATGTTTATTAAAAACCCTAACTCAAAAAAGCATAATAAATGTAAAAGACACTCACAAACTCTCAAGCTTTTTAAACAAAAAATAATACTTAGTTATGTTTTAGTATAATCTCATAACATAGTAACCAGTGAAATATATAATTTAACAGGAAACCTCGACATATATCCAATAAGGCAGCGAAGCAATAAACTACTATAACACGTACGACGGGGTTCCCCGTTATACAAACCACTAGCATTCTTGTGCATAATAATTATACTGCATATTATAACACCTTGATACTCGTGTGTATGTCATATATATTTAACATGTTATCTTCTTCCTCTCGTGTCGTCGTGTGACACATATTAATTTACTTAAACAGCTCAAGCACACTGTAGTATAGGTATACAAAACTAGATGATGCCCTCGACTTTGTTCGCGTGGATTAAGGTTTAATTCCCGTTTAATAAAATGTAGCCTATGTTTTAATCCAGGCTATGAACTATCTCCATTCCAAATTTCAGCCAAATCCGTCCAGTAGTTTTTGCGTGAAAGAGCTGCGAACAGACATACACACAGAGACACATACAAACTTTCGCCTTTAAAATATTAGTGTGATAAAATTATGATCAATGAGCATGAGTCAGTGCTAGTTTCATTGCTAAAAGCCAATTCTAGAAGAATCGTATAGTTTCTACTTACTGTCACTCGCTTTTCTTGCCCTTAATTTCAGCCATTGTGATGGTTTGTACTTTGTAGTTGTAAGACTAGCCTGTCTTCAAGCAATGGCCATTAGCTTATGTATCTTATGTATTTTTTTAGATACACAAGATAGCCCTTGACCATGATCTCACTTGATAGTAAATGACGATGCAGCCTAAGATGGTAAGGGCTAACTTGGAAGGGGTATAACAGTGTAAAATCAACCCATACACCGGTTTCTACAGGCCATCATACCGGAACGCTAAATCGCTTGGCAGCACGTCTGTGACGGTAGGGTGGTAACTAGCCACGGCCAAAGCCTCCCACCAGAAACTTTCATCATATCACGCTAACTTTCGTGCATTTTTCAAATTTAAAACAACAGACTGCATAAACAACTAACATAAAGCAGAAATCGTTTTTAACTTAAGCTTCGGTACAATTCCGAAAGCTGTTTGCAATTTGCAGGTGCTGTTTTGGTGTTCCTATAAAGATAATAACTGTAATAGCGAGTAACGACTTCATGAAGTTATCGATTAAGCTCGTAACCTCTCATGCTGTGCACAACAAGGCTATACACTAAAATTCCAACGCTTCGAAAACAAACTCACTTCACCTTGGTTTACTCTAATCACAAAATAGGTAAAAAAGAAGATGATGTTGATGTTAACGTTACCATGTTATGTTAGTGTGAGAACATAAGTACAGGAGCCCTGAGATTTATGTGAGCGTGATTTGTTTGTGTGCAAAATAGCTGTAGATGTAAGTTTTGCGTATGTTTAAGAATAAATGTTGATTGGTGGGAAAAATGGCATAAGATTGCAAAATAGAAGCGAATGCCTAAGATGTGAGTTTGCTTTTGTAGTGAATGGTATTTTAGTGAATATCCCTGCAGCACCCTCAAATATGTTATATGTATATGTTTATTATATGCCTTAATGCATGTTCGCGTGCAAGCTTACATAGGTGCATGCATAAGTTTATTAACGTCTATAAAATATTAACTTTCTAGCTCAGCAAAAAGGCAAACATGCCTTCATCACGTAGGTAGAAATAAGACGTAGTTGCTGCAGCATCCAATCAGTGCGTCAACACTATTTCGCAGCTTCTGCAACGTCGATGAGATAAATTTAAAAAAAGCAGATAATAATTAAGTGATGCAGCTTACCTATCTAAAAAAACCTTGCGGAAACAAACTATTATTAAAAAAATTAAAAAACACGACTGCCCAGCCAAAAAACGAAATAAAAAGTTAAACCACAGTCTACCTTTGGAATATTACTCAGATTTTTTTAAAATGATATTTTTTCGTGAATCACTCGATATTGAACTATAAGTGTTATATATTTTTGGAATCTACTCATCATTTTCTGGATGATGATTATATACATACTTAATCTTATTTTCAAATTTATTTTTCAATTTTAGCCTTTGATGCGAGACCATGGTCACCCCATCAATTTTTTTTTTAATTTTACTAGCCTATGTCACCCGGAACAAGCTAAGGGTTCTAACGATGCTCACTCAACAAAATCGGTTCAGGCGTATAGTGGAATATAGAAACTCACATACATGCACTTTTTTCAGGCAGTCGTATAAAAACTAAGCACAAAAATAATGTGGAAAATCACACAATTTAATACTCGTAGTTACCGTTGGCGTCGCGTCGCTCCGAAAAAATGTCCGAATACGTTAAAGTTGGTTTTATCTATGTATCGCACAAGGAAAATAAGAACCCTTGGTTTACTTGGGGTTTCGTTAGACGAAGCTAGTTCGCGAGTAATTTGTTGCTTAACGTACGATCTGGGAAGTGGTTAGGGGCAGAAGGGTTGTGGAAGCGGATCGTGATTGCAGACATTTATCATGTGGTCGGTTAATTAGCTTCTCGAGGCGTTAACTTAATTTTACCATGGTTTGAATTAAAAAGAGAAGATTCGTTGTTCTTCACTTTAAAATATGAGTAGGTATAACTAGTTGCCTCGTATATATAGTCTCATTTTTATGGTGTCTCCTGCTTTCATGTCGTCTAGATGAATTAATTGTCTGTCGGCTAGCTAATGAATTGTCTTTCAGCGAAAAAATCATTGTGATAGGTATTGGGTTAAATATAGGTATAAATAAATGACTTATAGATAAACGAGGCACCTAGTAGTAGTAGTAGACTTATATTTTTTAACAGATATTTTTACGTTCCAATAAACTATATAGGTATTATATGATTTGATCATGTCTTGAGGTCCCAAGTTGAGGCTCCAAACGTAAACTTACATAAAGATAATATTATTTTTATTTTATTTATTTTGGAAAACCAACAGCTTATAATACTACATAAACTTAAAGTTAAACAACTAATAGCTAATAATAGGTTTTCACAGGATAGGTATCCTTTGAATCCTTACTAATATTATACATAAATGCGAAAGTGTGTTTGTTTGTTAGTTTGTCCCTCAATAACGCTGTAACAGAGCTACGCATCGACATGATTTTTTGCATAGGTATAGTTGAGGTCTTGAAGTCTACTTTTTATCCAAGAAAATCAGAGTTCTCGCGCGATTTTAAAAACTAAATCCATACAGACGAAGTCGCGGGCTGATCAGCTAGTTAGTGTATAAATCCACAAAAAAATAAGAAGATATTTTATTAGATTTCTTTTACGAACAACTTTCTACTGATTCTGAAAATGCTCGAAGAAAAGATTTTCACGCTTTTCTTAACACTCGTGTTTGGATGTGTCAGTTTGGAAGTATGGATATGGACCTTCGCGCTCTGTTAACTTATAACAGAGTAGGTACTAAGCCGAAATAGCTTAACTTTTTCTATATAATACAATAAGATTCACTTAAATTTTTCTATAAGTATTAATATTATTAAGGAAAATTGACGAAAAAAAAATTATGAAAAGATTTCATTTTCTCATACATTTAGTATTGAACGGGTTTTTTGATGGCAACGAAAGTGACGTTGTACCCCGGAAAAACAGTAACCTAAGTGACGTGGACGAAGTCGCGGGTAAAAGCTGGTTAATAAATAATTTACCTATGAGTAAAATCGTCTAACCGGTGATGTTCTTGGAAGTACTACTTTAATATAGAATAACATTATGCAGTTCCAACATCTCAATTTCTAACTAACTTATGGCGCAAAGTTGTTCACGCGATACGGCTTTGCTTTTGACACTTAGCAGTAATTAGCTTAAAATTTATAGCACACTAGCCGTTTAAACCGGAGCTCGTTCGCGTAAATTTTGGAATTTTAAAAATACGCCTCTTCATTTATACGAACGTTTTTAAGTCCAGTTAGATATTTGTCTGAAACACCCCACTTTTAGAAGTACAAGGGAGACTTAATAGATTAACCTACTTGCCTATTAAGTCTCCCTTGCGATTATTTTTCTGCAAAACTCGAAAAGAAGTCTACGGATAGACTGGAATTTTTTACACAACTTTGCATTTCTGTTTTATAAGTGTTTTTATAACTATACATTTTATCCTGAAAATGCATGGGAATGGGAAATTGGGTACCTATTGAAAAAAAAAAATTATATACTTATAATAAAGGTTTTAATATTATGACACGAAGGCATTTTTCTTTTTTTATTATCTTAACTAGTCTCAAAAATATAGAGCTTTAAGTTACCTGTTAGAAAAAGAGAGAGCTATTGTGTGGTGTTGAACTTTCACTACTAACATCGTGGTTCTATCTATATAGAATACTAGCTGTTGCTTGCGACTTCGTCCGCGTCATTTTCCGTTATTATGATCGCGATTAAGAAGTTTTTAAAAGAATATATTTTAAATATGGATAATTTTCCCCGTTTTTGCAACATTATTCACTGATGCTTCGCTCCTATTGGTCGCAGCGTGATGTTATATAGCCTAAAGCCTTCCTCGATAAATGGACTATCCAACACAAAAAGAATTTTTCAATTCGAACCAGTTCCTGAGATTAGCACGTTCAAACAAACAAACTCTTCAGCTTTATATACGAGTATTAGTATAGATAGATAGCTATTTCTAAATATCTCAACAAGATACGGAAAGATACTTCGACTTATTTTGCCTCAAGTATGGTGCTGAGATTAAAAAGAAAGGAGAATGAAACGGCGTAGTTCCTGAGTTGGTAAATTTCCCCAAATATACCTATCCTGTAAAATCCGATAAGCGCGCTACTTTGCTCCGTTACTCAGGACTTTAAAGTTTCCCCAGAAGTTGCGATTCATCGCCTATTTAATCCCATTTACACAGACTTCAAATTGATTTGGATCATGGGATCAATAACCTATAGAGGTTATTATAGATTGGGTTCAGTAACCTCACGATGAATGTATTACAGTTTTTGCTTAAAATCGAATTTTACAAAAACTGATAGATAAATTGGAACGATTAGTTTAGGTACTGATAAACTTGATTCACTAATAATTAACCCTAAATCCTCTCAAAATGTTAACACTGTCGAAAGGTTGGCATTTCAAACAAAATGCCTCCGGAATATTACTGATTGACTGACTGACTGACTGATCTATCAACGCACAGCTCAAACGGATTAACGGATCCAGCTGAAAGACATACCTACTGATAGTTATTGTGACGTAGGCGTCCGCTAAGAAAGGGGTTTTTTTAATTCAACCCCTACGCGATTCAACGTGAGCGAGGCTGCGGACAAAAGCTAATAATAGTTTTATAATTTTGTCGCCAAACCGCAACATTGCAAGCAATTCCAACAATGACAAAGGTACTCTATAATTCAGCTTTAGTTATTGAAGTAAATTCTCTAAGGCATTTTCATGGTCCGAGGTACGGTATGATGGATTTCTCTATTATTAACAGTTAAGTCCACTCTATTGCCCGGCGCACGCTTAATCATCGTTTTCTTGTTTTGTGTTTATCCTAGCGGTTCGAGCGTTTAATCATCTAGAAATTTCTAAGCAAAAGATCTATCATTATTAACATCCTACTAATATTATATAGTAGATAAATGATGCCCGTGACTTCATCCGCGTGAATAAAGCTTTTTTTATTCCCGCGGGAACTCCTTAATTTTCCGGGATAAAATGTAGCCTATGTGTTACTTCTGGGTATGAGCTACCTCCCAAATTTCATTCGTTATGGCGTGAAGGATTAACAAACATACACAAACACACACTCATACAAACTTTCCGCTTATTTGGAGGGGGGAGGAAAATATTAATAGACAATTCAGTTTGGCTAATATTCTTTTCAGCGAAAATATACTTAGCTCATAAAGCTTTTTATCATTGAGCTGGGTTACCCGGTCAAGTAAGGTTCCTACTATTTTGGTAATTTCGAGTTAGGAAATAGGCCCTCTATTTCCAACCTGAGAACAATTCGCGTCGGCCCACATAACGAGGGGTAAACGGTAAAACAAAAGGATTTTATGACTGACGAGTAAACGAACATGAAACTAACTACACAAGCGAAGAATCTATTTTGAACTTAGGTAGTAACTACTTACATATTATTATACTGTTACAATATAGTGAAAATAGAATTTCGTATTTAAATAGAGCATTAGTTGACTATTAGCACATTAAAGGACAATATCTGTTGCCTATACAAAAGACGGCTTTAATCACACTGTCGGATTTAATTAAATCTGCAAAAGGAGCCGTGACAGCTTCTATGGACGCAAACAAATAGCCTGCTCCACTTGGTAACAGACTAATAATGTGAATATTTAACTCTGATTACGACCTTCAAACAAAAGCCCATGTAGTACAAAAGTGCGTAGTAAAAGAGAGCATAGAACAAAAGTATGTAGTATGAAAGTACGTACTTATTACGAAAGTACAAGCCCACTTGATGCAAGGAAAGCAATCCCAAGCATAAACACTAAATCACACTAATATTATCACACTAATATTATAAAGCCGAAAGTTTGTGTGTGTGTGTGTGTGTGTATGTTTGTTACTTTTTCACGCCAAAACTACTGGACCGATTTGCCTGAAATTCAAAATGGAGATAGATTATACCTTGGATTAAAACATAGGCTACTTTTTATCCCGGAAAATCAAAGAGTTCCCGCGGGATTTTAAAAACTAAATTCACGCGGACGAAGTCGCGGGCATCAGCTAGTGGTACATAATATACAAATTATAGCCACTGTAATTTAATGAGTTTACAAAACATCGCTACAGCAAATCGCAGCTCAGCAAGGGTCCAACGGTCAAACGTGTGATCGGAAAACTGAAAGGTCGATGGTTCTATCCGCCTGTTGGATAATTATCGTACCCATACCTAACATTGCGCTTATTTGTAGGGAGAGGAGAATATAAGTCAAGTTCAGCTTGTCTAATATTCTTTAAAAAGAAAACAAGCATGGCTAATAAAATTAATCAAGGTACACGTAATACACATAACGTTACTAAACCCCATTTTGATTGAACAATAATATAAGATTCCGTACTAGGAGAAGTCCTAACGACTAGATAGAAACATACAGTAGAGCCAATGATAGTCTTTGCCATCTTTATTATGCCCATTGTAGCTAGTAGAGTCAAAGGTTAACCTTTTGAAAAGACTTTGTTTTTATCGAAAACAACAGCAAAATCCAAAAAAAGGTAAAAATATTTTTAAAGACTGACTAAAAGTAACTTCATTGTTTTCCTTCTGTTTTTCTTTGTACCAATAAGAATAACAAAAAAGGGTTGTAGGAGAAGGTATTCTCGTTTAAGTGAATTAACATTTAAAATCAACCAATAAAGATGTTGTCAAAACAAGCTAACGGAAAGCTAGGTATTTTACATCTACTCTATCCAAGGGCTATGAGTTATGACTTTGTTAAATATAGCAAGTATTCAAATAAAGTATTCAATGAGTACTGTTTAATTAAATACTTATTTAATACTTTGAATCAGTCTATCACTTTCTTCGTTTGATTAATGTGAAAGTTGTTTGGAAGCAATTCGCTTCGTATTCGTCAGACCCAGGTTCGGACTAAACCAAAGTAACTAACTCAAAGTCTTATTTTTCAGTTATCATCACTATAATTTTTTCTTGAAATTGTCAGAAGGAATGAGCGCAAATTGACAGAGGGGAATAAGTGGGCAAAATACCCAAGGAATGCTGTATAGGTATCCAGTATCTATACATTCATTAATTAGGTACATAAGTATATTATATTTTCCGGGTAAAACCGTACCAGAAACAAAATAATTGCAAACATTGTGAAACAGATGCATGATTAAGTTAACTTTTCTTCTAGGTATACGAACAATATTTAATTCATTAGGTAGGTATATACTATGTAGTCTTTTGCGAGTAAAACCGTACCAGAAACAAAATAATTGAAACCATTGTGAAACAGTATGATCGCATGATTAAATTAACTTTTCTTCTAGGTACGAACAATATTTTCTTTGTTCAAAATTAATCGCGACAGATTTTTCGCCCTCTTTGTTCCCTAGCCGACGACGTCGAATCAATTAATTTCTGTTGTTTTGTATTTTTACTACTGGAGCGTAAAAAATCATTCATCCAGAAAGTTTTTCACTTTGGTCTCTATTATAGCGTATTTTTTGTTTACAGGTTTTTATTTCCGCATTTTTACTCTTAATTTACGTACTTATACCAAATATAATTGACTCGTATACCAAATATAATATTTATGGGTTACTTGCTGATGCCCACAGCTTGGTCCACGTGGATATTTAGAGATTTTGAAAATTCCTCCAGAATCTCTTTAATTTCCCAGAATGAAAAGCTGCCTTAGGAATCCCTCTTGACTCAATAGTTCAGTAGTTATATCGTTAAAAGAAAAACACGGATTCGCATTACTATATATATAGCTACTCGTGCTGATTCACTGACTGACTGACTGACTGATTGATCACCTCTCCTGTAAAATTTTGTATGGAAAAATTTTTTTTCACTCACGGTTTCGTATGTAGGACAAAAATTCATTCAGAGGAAAAATATGGAGAGAGCTGATGATTGAGGATTTCGGAGACGGGTGATGAGCACCGGCCAGGGTATCGAAGATAGGTGGGGGGTGTTCGACCAAATGTCACTCGAAACCTCATCCAATTGGCAGAGAGCCGAAAAAAACTCCAAAATGGCGGATTCAAGATGGCGGCCATACAAATTTCGTCGGTGTCTATCTCGGAGACTATAAGAGATGGAAGAGTGGTTTCTTGGAAAAAGATGATCAGGACCCGAAGGTCTACTTGATGAATAGAAAAAAAATTCAAGATGGCGGAATTAAATTTTTTCCATACAAAATATATGCAAGACTTAAATTGATTCTTTTTAAAAATTTCTGATAGTTTCGTATGGAGGACAAAATTTCATTTAGAGGAAAAATATGGAGAGAGCTGATAGTTGAGGATTTCGGAGACGGATTAGGAGCGCGGCCAGGATATCGAAGATAGGTGAGGAGTGTTCAAACAAAAGTCACTCAAAACCTCATCCAATTAGCAGGGAGCTGAAAAAAAATTCAAAATGGCGGATTCAAGATGGCGGCCATACAAATGTCGTCGGTATCTATCTCGGAGACTATAAAAGATGGAAGAGTGGTTTCTTGGAAAAAGATGATCAGGACCCGAAGGTCTACTTGGTGGACAGAAAAACCGCGGTTCGCTTTAGCGAGCCGCGCACCCACGCGCCCTACTAGTTAATATATATATAGCTACTCGTGCTGATTCACTGACTGACTCATTGATCACCTCTCCTGTAAAATTTTGTATGGAAAAATTTTTTTTCACTCACGGTTTCGTATAGAGGAGAAAAATTCATTCGGAACAAAAATATGGAGAGAGCTGATGATTGAGGATTTCGGAGACGGGTGAGGAGCACCGGCCAGGGTATCGAAGATAGGTGGGGGGTGTTCAACCAAATGTCACTCGAAACTTCATCCAATTGGCAGAGAGCCGAAAAAAAACTCCAAAATGGCGGATTCAAGATGGCGGCCATACAAATTTCGCCGGTGTCTATCTCGGAAACTATAAAAGATGGAAGAGTGGTTTCTTGGAAAAGGATGATCAGGACTCGAAGGTCTTCTTGATGAATAGAAAAAAAATTCAAGATGGCGGAATTTATTTTTTTCCATACAAAATATATGAAGACTTTGAAAGGGTTCCTTTTCAAAATTTCTGACGATTTCGTATAGAGGACAAAAAATCATTTGGGGGAAAAATATGGAGAGAGCTGATGATTGAGGATTTCGGAGACGGGTGAGGAGCACGGCCAGGGTTTCGAAGATAGGTGGGTGGTACTCGAACAAAAGTCACTCGAAACCTCATCCAATTGGCAGAGAGCCAAAAAAAAATCCAAAATGGCGGATTCAAGATGGCGGCCATACAGATTTCGTCGGTGTCTATCTCGGAGACTATACAAGTTGGAAGAGTGGTTTCTTGGAAAAAGATGATCAAGACTCGAAGGTCTACTTGATGAATAGAAAATAAAATCAAGATGGCGGAATTTATTGTTTTCATAGAAAATGTATGCAAGACTTTGATTCGTTCCTTTCCAAAATTTCTGATGGTTTCATATAGAGGACAAAAATTCATCTGGACGAAAAATATGGAGGGAGCTGATGATTGAGGATTTCGGAGACGGGTCAGGAGCACGTTCAGGGTATTGAAGATAGGTTGAGGGTGCCCAAACAAAAATCACTCGAAACATCATCCAATTGGCAATGAGTTGAAAAAAAATACCAAAATGGCGGATTCAAGATGGCGGCCACACAAATGTCGTCGGTGTCGGTCTCGGAGACTATAAAAGATGGAAGAGTGGTTTCTTGGAAAAAGATGATCAAGACTCGAAGATCTACTTGATGAATAGAAAATAAAATCAAGATGGCGGAATTTATTGTTTTCATAGAAAATGTATGCAAGACTTTGATTCGTTCCTTTCCAAAATTTCTGATGGTTTCATATAGAGGACAAAAATTCATCTGGATGAAAAATATGGAGGGAGCTGATGATTGAGGATTTCGGAGACGGGTCAGGAGCACGGTCAGGGTATTGAAGATAGGTTGAGGGTGCCCAAACAAAAATCACTCGAAACATCATCCAATTGGCAATGAGTTGAAAAAAAATACCAAAATGGCGGATTCAAGATGGCGGCCACACAAATATCGTCGGTGTCTGTCTCGGAGACTATAAAAGATGGAAGAGTGGTTTCTTGGAAAAAGATGATCAAGACCCGTAGATCTACTTAGTGAACAGAAAACACGCGGTTCGCTTTAGCGAGCCGCGCACCCACGCGCCCTACTAGTTACTATATATATAGCTACTCGTGCTGATTCACTCACTGACTCATTGATCACCTCTCCTGTAAAATTTTGTATGAAAAAAATTTTTTTCACTCACGGTTTCGTATAGAGGTCAAAAATTCATTCGGAAGAAAAATATGGAGAGGGCTGATGATTGAGGATTTCGGAGACGGGTAAGGAGCACCGGCCAGGGTATCGAAGATAGGTGGGGGGTGTTCGACCAAATGTCACTCGAAACCTCATCCAATTGGCAAAGAGCTGAAAAAAAACTCCAAAATGGCGAATTCAAGATGGCGGCCATACAAATTTTGTTTGTGTCTATCTCGGAGAGTATAAGAGATGGAAGAGTAGTTTCTTGGCAAAAGATGATCAGGAGCCGAAGGTCCACTTGATGAATAGAAAAAAAATTCAAGATGGCGGATTTTATTTTTTTCCATACAAAATATATGCAAGACTTTATACGGTTCCTTTTCAAAATTTCTGATGGTTTCGTAGAGAGGACCAAAATTCGTACGGAGCAAAAATATGGAGAGAGCTGATGGTTGAGGATTTCGGAGACGGGTGAGGAGCACGGCCAGGATATCGAAGATAGGTTGGGAGTGTTCAAACAAAAGTCATTCGAAACCTCATCCAATTGGCAGGGAGCTGAAAAAAAATCCAAAATGGCGGATTCAAGATGGCGGCCATACAGATTTCGTCGGTATGCCTATCTCGGAGACTATAAGAGATGGAAGAGTGGTTTCTTGGAAAAAGATGATCAAGACTCGCAGGTCTACTTGATGAATAGAAAAAAAATCAAGATGGCGGAATTTATTTTTTTCATATAAAATGTATGCAAGACTTTGATAGGTTCCTTTCCGAAATTTCTGATGATTTCGTATAGAGAACAAAAATTCATTTGGATGAAAAATGTGGAGGGAGCTGATGATTGAGGATTTCGGAGACGGGTGAGGAGCACGGTCAGGATATTGAAGATAGGTGGAGGGTGTTCAAACAAAAGTCACTCGAAACCTCATCCAATTGGCAGAGAGCTGAAAAAACCCTCCGAAATGGCGGATCCAAGATGGCGGCCATACAAATTTCGTCGGTGTTTATTTAAGAGACTATAAAAGATGGAAGAGTGCTTCCTTGGAGAAAGATGATCAAGACCCGAAGGTCTACTTGGTGGATAGAAAAACCGCGGTTCGCTTTAGCGAGCCGCGCACCCACGCGCCCTACTAGTTTATATTATTCGTGGTATTATAAATCTTAAGTCCAATATTGTCTTAATGATGTACATTAAAGTATAATTTATATTTTTTCATTATGTCACACCTTTTATAAATTAAATGGTTCATAGCTTGGTATTTTCTTTTTTCTTCTTAATATGCATGATAGATTTTTTTGTATACATAGCTGCGTCTACTAACAGTCCAAAGCGACATTAAACTGGAAAAATGCCAAAAAGCCAACGATGTGCTCGTCAGCCCAAAGGTTTAGAAAAACAACAAGTTTAGCGCCACACCAAGTCAGTGAACTAAAACTGACTACATACATGGATGATGTCCGGTCAAATGCCTATTTCCTAAATGGTTTACCACAAATACCATTTTCCCTTCTTCGTTATTTTTTTTTTGCGCAAACTTCGTTAGGCTGACCTTACACCTGTATACTCTTACTCACGTAAGTATTTTATATGGATTAGCTTACGATATATTATTTAAAGTTTAGTCCTAAAGTCCTAAAGTCTGGATATGCCAATGAAGAAAAGCTTTTGCGAAAACTCTGAAGTGAGAGACAAGTGAAATTGTATACTATACACTGATCGTGCTTAGTTAGATAACTCTATGTAAGTACCTACTAATAAACAATGGAATTCAAAATTCAAAAGTAGTTTGGTACATGTACATTGTACATGAATTGCTAGCAGTATTTAGTTCATCCATGAAAACAATCGCTCAGATAAATCACTGCGATTAGCCGCGAGACAGCTCCCGATGTGTTTATGTATGTGTATCCATCATTCAAGCTAGTCAATCACCATACCAGATACCAGCCATACTGTTTCCAATATATTCTAGAAATGTGAGAATGTAACCATACGTTTTATTGATTAAAAAAAATTCAGAAGGTCTAGTAAAGTATCCATACCCAAGCAAAAAATCACGTTGAACCGTAGCTCTGTTGCAGATTGAAGGAAACTAACAAAAAAGTTATAAACTGTTTTACTGCAACTGTATCCATCTCTTTCTAGAACGAAATTTTGTATGGAGAATGTATGGAGCTATTGAATCGTGACGTCATATTGCAACATCGCTATCTTTTTCTAACAGGCAGACTAATTAAGATATTAAAAAAAGAAACTTGATGATTATGTGATAATATTAAAAACCTTTATTTTAAGTATATAAAAAAAGTTTAGTCAATTAAAAAAATATATGTGCAAGAGAAATGTAAGTATTACATAAAATATAACGAGAATAGGTATATAAAAAGTCCATTCGTGTAATGTGAAATAGTAGACTTTCACATGCTAGATTTTTATTTTGGTTTAGAACTGATGCCTCGCTGTTTCAAAAATACGTATATACGTTTCAAAGGCTTCTTTCATTTACGTACCTATTTTTGTAGTAACTGAAAATATCGACCAGCTATGGCTCTACGAAAAAGAATGTACAGGCATGAAATAACTTTTATTAAATCGTTATTATATAGTCAAGTTCATTGGACGGTGAAAAAATCCCTACTAATCTTATAAATGTGAAAGTGTTTGTTTGATTGATGGTTTGTCTGGAAGGATTGATTAAAATGACGTGAAATTCTCTATGGATAATATGTTTAATCCACCAATAAATCCACCATAACGAAGTCGCAAGTAACAAACAATACCTACCTGTAATAATATATTTCTTTAAACTCAAGAAAACTTCAGCTGTGTGTACCTTTTGCCTAAACTAAGTAGCAAAACATAGTTGTTTTAACAAAATACAATGTACTAAACATTTTATTTTTGCACCATTTTATGTACTAGTAGGTACCCAGTTTATATGTTTTAGTAGGTATATTTGTTTTACCAAACAATAGAACATCTATCTTTAGTTATCATTTGAAATGAGGTTGAAAAAGAAAAATTTACTTACTGTTGTCTATAATATAATATACATACTATTTCAATTATTATTTTTTCATATTTTTGGACATGAATATACCTACGAGCTACGATTTCATCTTTGATCTTGATGTTATAATAATATTAACTTGATATATATATCTCATTAATACAGTTCTTTTTATTCTTAAATACTGTTCTTTTAAGTTAAGCATTTGAAAATTCCTTGTTTCTATACTCGTTACGCTTCGTATCGACGTTCCACATCATTTACCAGACCGC
The DNA here is from genome assembly GCA_038048805.1 of Hipparchia sbordonii. NCBI lineage: Eukaryota > Metazoa > Arthropoda > Insecta > Lepidoptera > Nymphalidae > Hipparchia > Hipparchia sbordonii. The sequence continues at coordinate 6,894,926 of CM076106.1, read as the reverse complement.
ACTCTATAAGCCTGAAGAATACTTAATCTAAACTCTAAAATATTTTTTAAAATAAAAATGTTATTCTGTTTACTCTACTGCCAAAAGGATGTTTTTTTTTTTGCTGTTAAGAGACCCTAATTGCAACAATTTATATGTATATTTGTGTTTTACTCTATACACATAAGTACTCTAACAGAAGCCATATTTACTATTAGAACACTATCAAAACTTTATGTACCGCACTCAATTCTTCAATTCAACCCTCTTTTTTACCCCTCAGGTGTTGAATTTCAAAATCCTTTCCTTGCCGATGCCTAAAATCATAAAAGCTATCGGTATGCCTTGAGTCCGGATCTGTCCAGTAGTTTGAGCGTTGATAGATCAGTCAGTCAGTCAGTCATCTTTTTCTTTTATATATTTATAAAAAAGATATCAGTTTGTTATTTTCGTTTGCAAACCAACCAACCCTGTTTATTGATATCGCAGTACGATATTATTTTCTTAGTCGATGAGGTATCGTGATAGATTTTCTCTCCCTCTTGCCGACGCTTTATCAATTAGTTTTCGTTGTTTTGTGTTTTTCTCGACGGAGCGTATAAACTGCTCGTTCAGCTGGAAACTTTCACGTTCATTATCTATTGCGGTGAAGTAACTTATACGGATATACGAGTAGGTACAGGAACAAACACTAACTAGGAAAATGTACACAGGAAAAAGAAATGTTGCAAAAACTTTTTTGTAAAAAGTTTTATTTCATTTTCATCGAGGTAAAAATATTAATTATTATTCATATTATATTTAAAGCCTGCGACTTTCTACGTGAAGTTAGGTTTTTATAAATCCCGTCTACCTAAATGAAAAGAAATATCTAGTGGGTAATGTTGTTACCAAAAAGGTCTAGCCTCGTATAATGGTTGTAATATCGCGCCAAAAAATCCATTACGACGATGAAAATCTCTTGTATTGCTAGATTTTTTCATCTCATCCTCTATACCGCATTGCAGTTAGAAAATACATATAGGAGAAAGTCTATAGGGGTGGATTTTATGAAACTCTAGAATTGACCAGTCCTACTTGCTTCTAGTAATTAATTAATTAATTTTTTAGCCGATAAAACTTGAGCATTTATGTTAAAATACTTAAGCATTAATGTAATTCGTCAATGCTACTTCAAACTTGCAAGGTTCCCGACTTTGTGACATCTTGCCTTAACAGCCGCTTCAGTATTTTTTACACCATAGCATCTGATTGCTTAAAGCTAATTTAATACCGCTTGTTGCCAAGTTTTTTTGTCTTTAATTATTCAATAATTAAGCAAAAAAGAAAGAAAGCTTTCGAAACTTTCTTTAATTCTTTGTTTTAGCAGACGTAAAAATGTCGACGTCTGCTCGTTGTACCCAATTTTTTTTTACGTACTTTAAACTATAAGAAATTGCGTGATCATTATAAGTTAAAAATAAAGCCAAGCCCTTACTATAATAACATATTTTGCTATACCACATCTTACCAACAAAAAGACATAAGAGATAGTGGATACATGTTTATACATGCAATTATTTGCAAAATAAAAAGATAGTAAGAATAAAGTACAACATACTAAAACAACTAACAAGCAGTCGACTTAGTAAGGGTATAAAAGTTAACAAGGTAATTTCAGTTCATTAATGACTGAGCAAATAAATCATAAATTCATAACGTGTTTTGGCTTGCTAAGACATGTGATTATGCTGCTGATAACGCCTCGGTTGTAAATGTCTGTTCCGTTAAAATGTAAGTGCCTGTTTTAGAGTATATATTTTGTAATAAATTACAACAGCACTCCACAAAGTTTTGAGCGTGAGGTTTTATGTTCACATAAATCGTGTAATATATTTTAGAGTTTGCCATCAACCCAAAAAATAAAACCGACATCCAGCGAATGAACCTTTTTAAAAGTGATATTGTCCTGTCAGTGGTAATAAATTTGACTGAATTGTCATCTATTCCACATTATATGCGCAGGACACAACGCTAACTAAACTAGGTTTAGCTTGGCTCACTCAACTTCGGCATCTTTTCATGAGTTTACACCATGAAATACAGAGCTAAGATACACGAACTAAATGAATTCTGGCTTAGCCCTACCGAACGATTGCAGCTAAGCTTGAATGAAATGATTGAAATTGAATGAAAAAAAGAATGCCCACCCTTTTGCTTCCCTTTATCCGCTGCATCGATCGCCAATTGGCAGCCCATCGGCCTTAGCTTCATCTTCCATTATTCGGTCATAAAATACATATTTTAGCTCGAAAATATCTTCGTTTAAACTAAATTATTCTTTTCCGGCAAAAAACTCAATGTCTATTGTATGCAGCAGCGCAGAATGATAATCCTAGGGACACACATGGGGTTATTTAAGGGGCGGACCAACAAGTTCCTGAAAAGCCGGCAACCGGCAACACATTGGTGGTGCCTCAGGTGCTACAAATGTTCAAGGGCGGTGGTAATCACTTACCATCAGGTGACCCGTCTGCTCGTCTGCTCGCTAAAAATATAAAAAAAGATTACCACAAATAAAGGTCAGTCATCAACTAAACTCGCTTAATATTTTTAGTAATACCGTTAATATTCAAAGAGCTAAAAAAGAAAATTACAAATGGGACCCGTACAAATGGAATCAGTTTCCATGAGACTGGTTTAACACTCGGTAATGATACCATTATGAAATATTCAAAACGGATCTGCGGGGAAGCATTTCTTCAGGAGGAAATGGTATGACGTCGATTTATTTAAACCACTCCCAATGGTTCCAAGCCATTAAGTTTTTCAATCTCCAGAGTGAGCATTATTCGCTACTGATAGCAAAGGTATAATGTAGTTAAAGATAGTATTGTCTGAGTGGCTTCTTCAAATTAAAACAGGTAAGTATTGACTTTTTTAAACATTCAAGGGAGATTGGCAAGTTTGGTTCACAAAATTTCAATAAAAGTTTTGGATACAACGTAAAACCACCTTAAAATTAATTTAGTTTAATTTATAATATAAACGTAAAAATTCTTTTAACAAAACCGACTTCAAACGCTACTACAAAGTATATCAGTGCCTAAAAAACTTGAAGGGTTCCCTCGATTTCTCCAAAAACCCCTCATTAGAACCTGGACCTGTTGACAATGGGACCACCTGGGAACAACAAAAAAATTATTTTCCAAATCGGTCCAGGCGTGAGTAATCGGGGAAGAAAAAAAAATTCTGATGAATTGAGAATCTCCTCCTTTTTTGGAAGTCGGTTAAAAATAAGGTTAGATTAACTTTATTTCAGGCCACAGTTACATTATCAAATGAAACGCAACTTACAGGACTATTTACATTCCTTTTAAATTACTCATGTAATTGTCTAACTTAAAAATGTAATTGCAGCCTTATAATATCAAGTTCAATCAAATTTAACTAAATTACTTATACCTATACTAAGCTGAACTAAATTAATCATGGCTAAACATCGATCGATGTAGCCAAATAATTCTAAGGTTCTGAAATAAAACTATAATAGGATTTATCGTGCAACTAAAACCGCGAGCGGCTTACCCCAAATAGTCAAAGAGCAGAATCCCGAAAATAGTATCGACCAGTGCATCTCGTAATTGCTTTGTTGTGTACCGATCTCAGTTTTACAGCACCTCAATTCGAACACTGAACCATTTGTTTGGGAAATACTAAGGCGTAAAAGTTTAAGCGTCGATGTTAAATCTTTGTAGGTGAATAATATTCGGCTTTTATTTCACAATAATAAAAGTTACTGTCTTGATCTCAATTTCAGCAAAATCTGTTTCTTTTAAGCACTCTCTTTTAAATAATTTTGAGACACCGCAGCCGAAACGCGCAGTACTAAACTAATTTTAGCGTACTATACTCGCCGTCCACTCATACATTGACATAAATTAGGAAAAATTTCGATCTCATTTTTAACTATTAATCTATTGTTTCCTTCAGACAAATATATTTCAACACAAATAAAATCTAAATAAATGCCGACGGATGTGATTTCTTTACGAAATTATGCTCTCTATGCCCATAAATGGAAAAATAAATTAATATGAAAATCGTACCACCTTAAGATTTCCTTTAACTTGTTAGAATGTCGAAAATTCACGGCCTATTACACTTCGAATATAGTACCTACGCAGTTTAAGAACCCGTATTTATCGCAAATTTCCTACTTATAATGTCATTAAACAGCCCTTTGTTTTTTAAGGTTCGATAAAAACCCCAAGTGGCACCTCTGGTACGCTAATTGTTATCTTTTAATGTTCCGCGAACAAAAGTAAGTACTTTCATACTTTTAAACAAAGACAAGTTTCTTATTCCGCTTCTGCATTATACTCGTACAAGGTTTATCAGGCTTCGCTCGTTTTCTTTCCATTGACTGTCGCAGAATTTTTTTAAATTACGTTCCACAGACCACAGCGTTTATAATTTACCATTTTGCTTGGATAATTTGTGTAAATATTTTTTTCTTCTAAGCATAGACATCGTAACGTAAAATATGTAGCTAGGCGTAAGTAAACGATAAGCGCATTTACCAGACTTGTTTAAAAAGATAAAAGTCCGGTCCGGCACATCGAAATACCTACACAGTGCCTACACAACATTGAAGCTCATAGATCGAACGTTACTAAAAGGATCGAACACATTACATCAACTACTTAAGAAAATTTGTCCTACGACTTTAATAAACTCTTGTTAAAAATCTATCATACTAATCAAAATGTTCTTTTTTTTTGATGAATTAATTTTTTAAGTCGTTATACAAAAGGTGGTATTGATGTTTCAGTGCATAGTTTTAGCACAGAAATTGCTTGTAACGGAAAATTATAAAAGTAAGTACTTATTTAATTTTATCTGTTTTTAATAATTAATCAAAGTATTTTAGGTACGCCATCAAGGTGTTTACTCTACACAGCTATTTTATTTAGTCGTTATAACGAAAATATCGTAATTCATATCGTTAATAAAAATATTGTTTAGAAGATAAATACATACTATTAGTAGTGCGAAATAAGAGTCAGGTGATGATTTTCGACATTATCATTACATTATAATTTTATTTTAAGTATATAATAAGAAAGAATCTAGTTCTTCTAAAATTATCTACAAGAAAATGAATTATTCCTCATTAATTTAAATGAAAGAAACAAGTGAATTTAAAATACAACTGAGTGGCGAGTGCAGGCAGATAAATAAGATCTCTTGTTGACCAGAGCTAATGAAATGCAAACAATTCCCAGCAAACGCTGCGATGCAAATTCAGTATAAGTTACTTGTTTCTTTGCAGGACAGATCTTTTTCTACTGGATTTAAGCTACCCGTAGAAAGCTGCCGTTTATATGTAGGTATACTTACCTAATTCTGCAAGTCAGTGAGAATATTGAACGAGTTTTTAATTTCTGATTTTGAAATTATCGGCTCGGTTACAAATTAAACATGTAATTATTACTAATATATGAAATCCAAGGAAAAATTTAAAGCACAACGCTTTGGTACAAAGCTGTCTAACAAGAATATTACAACGAAGATGAAATTAGAATTTGTAAAACAAATTAGGAAAAACATTTCAAGGCAGCATGTACTATATAGCTTAAATGGATTCAACTCAACCTATCGCCAGCCTCTGGAATAAAAAGGCCAATTGATCACACAAGGCCTCAGTCCCCAACAATGGCCAAGTGCCGATTGAAAGACTTACTTTGCCGTTAACGCAAGCGATATTAAATTGCTTAAAACGCACACAACTCTGAAAAGTCAGAGTTAGCACCTGGGATCGAACCTTATGCTGAGATCTATAGAGCGTGCTCTGGCTCAGCTCAGACTCAAAACAGATGTTAAAGTAAGACACAAATATGCTCTGACATAAATCTGTCTAGTTTTAACTATGAAATGAACGCCTCAGAGACCCTTCCACTATGTAAGTAGTACACCAACTTAACCACTAGATTATCGCCGCTTGTTCAGAGCATATTATTAGAAACGAAGAAAACAAGGGTAAACGACGCCTCAGACAGCGAGAACTCGTCAATAAATCAACTGCTGAGCGACTACATTTTATCTGTCACTTGTCGCTCCGACTCTCTCGGATAGGCGATAATACAAGTTTCTTGTGACACTTGAGCCAGTGACGCTTTCCTATTTCTTGCTGTAACGACACTTTGGTAAATGTCGAGCATTAGGCGACTAATGTCCAATTGCTAGACAAAAATCTGCCTAAAAATGATTGCTAATGGCACGATTGCAATCTGTTGCTATTGGCTATATTAGGTACGTTGTTGCAACAAGAATACCATAAGTTCAGCCAATCACCACAATTGGGATTATAGCAATGATTGATGCAGCTTTTTCATAATCGACGAACTGTATCATTGGAATTTTATCATTATGGCCATGTAAACTGTAACAGATGAATAATAAAAACGTCTTAACAGATTACCAATACAAATATTGTCAATTTTTTTTTATTAAAACACTATTCGGAGATTGTGAAGGAGGCCCTTAATGTTTTAATATTTGCCTTACGCAGAAATTTTTCTTTATTTCATTTGACAAATCTTGAAATACGAATGAAAGATATTCCGCTACGTCATCAGAATATCGATATACAAGTATATTAATTTTGAGCGTGAGAAAATCGATGTTTCAACATCGACAAAAGAATATATTGCTGATATTGTGAAGAATGTCGAAAATGAATATTTCCAAATTTTTTGTTGTAAAATTCAAATTGAGCTTATGCAAGCTTTCATAATAAAAACTGAAATTTTATTGTCAGTGAAATGCATCTATAAAACCACTTCTAATTAATCAAACAGTTCACGTTCACTACTTGAATATTTATTTGATAAAACTATGTAGTGTTATTCAAATTGACCTACGCGCTAAAATAATACCTAATGATCTGCTGATATTTTAGGTTACCAGTGAAACGCAAATGTAGGAACATATTTGCAAATTCCCATCATACGATTTATGTACGCCACTCTAACCCAAATATCAACATGAGTGAATGATTAGTAGTTAAACAAACTTACACGGAAAACGATCAAACGATTGCGCATGAATAATAATTACAGTTTTAATATTTAAATATTTTCATTACTTTTTGTCAGTTGCACAATAGACAGTTAAAGTTAAGTTATTGTTAAGAGTTTGCGAATATGATTGCCCACGATAAAAACAAAACAGTGGATTGCATAGCATAAGTCATGTATTCATACTTCCATCAAATCAAATTATGATAAAAAGTTAATGAACCCCGAATCGTTTAACTCCTAATAGCACTTTTATAGTGGTTAAAGTTAAAGTCCACCAAAATCTTGTCTCAGTCGGCTGTCATACAACCTGCCCTAAGTAGAAAAAATATACCTATAACTTTATAGGGTCACAGTCACCGTAATAGGTCCTGTAAACGGTCAAACATGTTTGTCAAATTTTACGTGTTTGTCAAATTATTTGATAGTCTGCGAGTCGTGTTTGACGCGTTTGTCAAACAAACTACGTGTTCGGCATGTTTGAAAGAAAATTTAATTGACGGAGTTTGAATGGTGTTTGCTCGTGTGCGCTTGTGTTTAATGACCTTGTTTAAACAAAACGTAAAATTTGACAAACATGTTTGACCGTTTACAGGCTTTTACAGGGCCTATTAGATAACTTACCTAAAGAAGAAAGAAGAAGTCAATAATATTCTTTAGCATAGAAATGGGATGTCTCGTCGACTACAATACCTTAAGGAACCTTGTGTTTTTATTCAAAAAAACTTTTACAAAGTGCTTTGAATTCACAGAACAACCAGCAGCGAATGCAGATATTATCACACATATGTATCTAATTACAAGGTTCTTACATCGTTGTAACTCATTCCGGTTAAAATGTATATAATAATATCATATAAGAATTAATTTGATAAAAAACGTCAGATTGTAATAACTTTACAGATTAGTGATATGTCACTATTAGACGATTTCGACACTACAGATTTTTGGCATATGGTAAAATAGAGGAAAGAGAGCAAACAACGTGGAGAAGCGTAAAATGAAGGCAGTGATGACCATCACCGCTTTTGGATAGATTAACTTCAATGGACAAGATAACAACAAAAGGCGCGAAGAAAATATATTATCTCTTAACCGAATATTCACATAACAAGTAGGTTGCCATCAATAATGCCTGGTGAATGAGGGATTCTATTACGTAAATGACATTCTCATGTACCCACATCATACTTACAAATTGCTTGACAGACCGAAAATGAATATCGAATCCATTCATGACACCTAACTTTGATATATTCCTGAAGAATTATTTTCCATTTTTGAGCAGTTCGCTGACTCAACTATAGAATGTGAGACCAAGTAAATAATAATAAAATGGCTATAAATAGCACAGAGATGGACTGCACGAAGAATTACACAACTAGTGACTGCAGATATCTTACACCAAAACACATCGCAAGGATCAATTGGTCGAACGACGTGCACCTTGATTTCTCTCTCTCTGCATCGTCATCCTCATTACTGGTCGCGATCCTTGGCACAGATCATCTTCTCCCATACGATGTTTTTCCACTTCGTTCTATTTTCCGCATTATGTAGAGCGGCGTGGAAAGATGTTTCAAGTGCAGTGCTGATCTGATCGGCCCAACGCATAGTGCTACGTCCTCTTGGCCTTTTCCCCTCTACCTTGCCCGTGACCAGTGGCTTTTCTAGGTTTCCAAGCTCCGGCGGGCAATGTGTCCGAAGTACTCCAAGGCGTGCTTGAGAAATATGGTCGACAGCCTGGTTGTTATTTTTAGCCCTTTCAGAATAGATGCGTTGGTCTTAAATGCAGCCCAGGGTATCTTCAGCATCTTTCTCCAGCACCACATCTCAAATGCGTTTGCGATCTGCAGCACGAAGAGTCCAGGTTTTAGAACCGTGTAAAAATATGGAGAATACCCTGGTATTCTCCAGTTATTTAGTGTTTACGAGTCTTGGCAACTTGACTTAGTCGTTACAAAACCATTTTTCTGTACTTCGCTATCAGCGTCCACTTGATGGTATGAGCTTCTGATATCAACGTACCACGACTACGACCAGTAGCCTTATTGCTCGAGATCCTTAAATGTACAGTAGGTAATTGAGGTTCGCACAAGCCGGCAAAGTTGCGGCAATCGCAACTAAACTCAGCCTTTTGAAGCTTTGACGAAACTTTGTGGATCATCTTTTTCTGCAGTGCAATAAGTATGAAATCAAATGCATCGGGCGCGCTTTAAAAATGCATGATAACAAAAACAACAAATTCGCATAAAATACTCGCAAAACCTAACAAAGAAAATGTTGTAAACATGGAAACTATTTTAATGGAAAAGTCATTTGCAAGTAATTACGTTTCGTTTCCATTACGCCTACGTTTTTATTCATGGCCAGGGAAGCTTGTTCGATTTGCTTTCGATCAGCAACCTATAGTGAATTCGAGTAACTTGACATTTTTTGCAATCAGAGATTGTATTTTTATTACTTTTTTGCTTGAATACCTAAGCTTTTATATTATTAAGTGCCGATGTCACCAACGTGAAGTAAAGTTTAACCGAGAAATAAGTTGAATTTTTATATTGAAAATTTGCCAAAATATCAACGTTAACACTTATTTTACGTTGGTGAAATCGGCCCTTAATCCTTACTAAATACTAATATTATAAATACGAAAGTGTGTACTGTGTTTATTTGTTGATTTGTTGGTTTGTCCATCAATCACGCTGCAACAAAGCAACGGATCTACGCGTTTTTTTGCATGCGTATAATTGAGGACCGGAATAATGACATAGATTACTTTTTATCCCGGAAAATTAAAGAATTCCCGCGGGAATCAAAAAAAACTTCAATCAACGCGAGGGAAGCCGCGAGTATCAACTAGTTAAATAATTTTATTTTGTACACGTTTGTTGAAGTCGGGCGGGCTTAACTAGAAACGATGATAGGCTTGAAGAGTTGAAGGTAAAAATTTTTATGGGACCATTTCGCGAGCTTCCTCTGTCGATTAAAAAAAAAATCACGTGAATCGGTCCAGAAACCCCGGAGTAATCGGTGGACATACATAGAAAAAAAAAAAAAATATACCGGCCGAATTGATAACCTCCTCCTTTTTGGAAGTCGGTTAAAAATATGGTTATTATTGTTATAGTTATCTAAAAATTTTATTAAAATACTGTCTCGAAATAATAGATGCCAATCATCTACAGAAATATAAGAGTGTAGGAATATTTTAATTAACTTTATAGTCAAGTGTAAGCCACAACAAAAATTAAGGGTATAAAAATTTAAAGACGATGTTTTATTTGATACTAAATGATGCCCACGAGTTGTTAGGTTTTTGAAAATCCCGCGGGAACCCTGTATTTTACCGGCATAAGAGGTACCCTAGGTAGGTTACTCTCGAAGTCCTCAACTAAATACATGCAAAAAAGTCACGTCAATCCATTGGTCTATTTCTGCATGATTAAAAGATAAACCAACAAATAAAAACACTTTAGCATTCGTATCAAAGTGTCATTGCAAGTGTCAGAAATCAGCTAAAAATTAAAAGCTTCGGCTTATATTAATGAAAAGCAACACTGGCCGTCCGCAAATAAAACGGGTGAAACACCAAAATGCCTCGGAGTACGACATTTAACCAAACAATAGTCGACAATGCGGACGCGACCTCGTTCCACCACAAATCAGAGGTAAATCTGATTTTGAACGTCCACTTGTATTGCGTTGTTCCACCAATGCAATGTCAGCGAACAATGAAAACGCTCGTAGGAAGCTTTATAAATCACTTGACATCCTGATTTTCCCGTACAAAATATACAATTTCTATTTTAGCTTAAAAGTCAGTGATGCTGAAGAATCCTTACTAATATTATAAACTAGCTGATTCCCGCGACTTCGTGATGCAGATGCAAAAAGCCGTAAAAACGCTGACCGCTGCCGCTAAAAGTAACCAGTCTGCCCTCTGCCTAAAATGCCTCAGAAAATCTTATATCTTTTTTAAGCCTCAATAGCCCAATGGTTACAGGTGCAAACTGAAATCTTAAAGGTTGCAGGTTCGATCCCCACCCGTTGCACTATTGTCGTACTCACTCCTAGCACAGGTTTTCCATTATTTGGTGAGGAGAGGAGAACATCAGTCAAGTTCAGCTTGGTTGATATTCTTTATTAAAAAAAGTAAATAAAAAAATTTATTTTATGTGTTTCCTGTCACGTGTATTTAAGTATCTTCAAGGCAAGAATGAATAAGCGTCTTGAGCATAGGGTTGCCAGATTTTTTTTCAGCCTATAAGGGACAAATGGTTAAATGAGTAAAAAATACGGGATTTCAGTTTTTTACCCGGGACAAATAAAAAACAAAATTATTTAGTGTCATTTTTTTTTTGATATTTTTCCGAGGATCGATTCAGTTTAAACATATTATTATTCTTTTTAACATATTTGCAAAAATCAATACCGTTATAATCGTAATTATTATAAACGGTCATCAACTCGCTTTTTTACGAATATTGCGTGTGTGAATACTTGGATCGATTTCATAATGAAAAAACATCCCGCCGGGACATTTTAAATTGTGCCTAAAATACGGGATGTCCCGGGAAATACGGGACGTCTGGCAACGCTACTTGAGCATCTTCTAGGTAAGCACGCTCCAACCTAGACTGATGACCACTGATGTGCAGTGCTTTTGATCAATGATTGTCATCAAGTACAAGCCTATATGTAGAGTAAAATATTATGTTGAAATTCACAATAAGTTTTTTAAGTTGATTTCAGTTCACTACTTAACCGCTAAACTATTGCGGCTTTTGGGTGAATAATAAACTGTACGAAACCCGTCTCTTTTATATGAAACAAATAGCGGAGGAAAGAGTTTAATCTGAGTCTTGTCTAATATATAAAAATGAATCGCTTAATGTGTTGGTAAGCGCATCACGCGTGAACGGCTGGACCGATTTCGCTAATTCTTTTTTTATTGTGTTTGTTATTGTCAGGAGAAGGTTCTTATGAAAGAAAAAATTAAGAAAATTGCGCGGAAAATTAGAAAATTTAAGAAATATAAACCACCATATTAAATTATTTCTAATGTAACCGCTTTTACAATTCAAACTTTTTTGATGTAACCTTATGGCGTTTGACATAACATTGACAGAATGCGTGCTGCCAATTTCGTCAAAGAGGATGTAAAAAAACTTAAGACAGGACAACGTCTGTCGGGTCCGCTAGTTTAGCAAATAAAAAAGGATTCCCGACTGCACCACAAAGAAGCGTGACTGGCTTACAGCGAAGCACATTTCACTGAGGAATCGTTTGCATTTCATTAGCTGCGGACATAGGGTCAGCAGGCGATTTAATTTATCTGCCCGTATAGCTATTTGCCGTTGTATTTTATTTTATAAATTTTATATGCATTGAAACTAAATTACTACTAAAGTTAAAATAAAAATAACTAGCAAGAGAAGGTTAGAATAATTATTTTGCTATAGTCCGCCAATAGCAAAATAATTCTAACCTTTTCGTGCTAATCATGAACTTCCGCAAAGTAACGCCTGATTCCATCTATATATATAAAATTCAAAGTCCTGACTGACTGATTGACTGACTGAGATATCAACGCACAGCCTAAACTACTGAAGTTAGAAACTTGAAATTTTTACAGTTGGTTCCTTTTATGACGTAGGCGCACACTATGAAAGGATTATTGGAAATTCCACCCCTAAGGGGTTTAAATAGGGGATGGAAGTTTATATGAAACTCCGTCATTTTTCAAGCTGTTTCCATCAAAGTTGGTATTAGAGCTTTCAGTTAAAAATAAAGAAGTACGTGTGTCACAGTTTTTGAAAATTCCACCCCAACACCTAATTCCACGCGGACGAAGTCGCGGGGGCAAAAGCTAGTCCGATATAAAAATAACTAATCTGTTTCTACACGCCATCGTGCCGGAACCCTAAATCGCTTGGCGGCACGTCTTTGACGGTAGGGTGGTAACTAGCTACGGCCAAAGCCTCCCAGCAGACCAGACCAGAGACAATTCAATTATTATAAATTCCCATATTGCCCCCGCGGGGAACCCGAAACCTCCCAGTTATAAGACCATAGCGCTCATCACTGCACTACGGAGGTCGTTAAAAAATATTACATAATAATTGTGCATCATAATAAAGTTAATATGAATCTGATTACGACATGGAATATTCTTGAAGCCTTGTAGTTTACCGACCGAAGCAAACAACTGTCTACTAACAGGATTAACTTAATATTTGTGTAGCCAGTAACTAACTGCAAACTTGTTGTTGGTTGCGCTGAAAGCGAACCGCCTATCATACAATTAAAGATAACTACAACTTCTGCTTATGACCGCCTCGCAAAGTAGCTAAACATTTCAAAAGCGTCAGTTACGCAGATCTGGCAAAAGAGCGGATGGATACCTATCATTTCTTTTTAGTTTTTAGTTTTTGTATTTCCGTCCCAACGGACTATGAGAGTGAGGAAATAGAAAGTGCACCTGTGTTTGCGCACACACTTGTGCACTATAATATCTCCCGCGCAGATGGCTCATCTCTGTGGAGATTGGCCGCCGTGGATTCGGGCGGGAGGACATTATTGTAAGTAACAAATACAACAATCGCTGAATAACGCTTAATGACCGAGCATTAAAGACGTTCTGAAAGTATTGAAAATCTGAAAACATCCATATTCCTCGGTTATAAACGCCCATTATTGATGTTGAAATTGACACGAAATTATGAGAAATAAGGATCAACTTGTCTCAAAAAAAAATAATTTGATCCAATTAAAGCTTGAATTCTTAAAACGGGCATAGGATGTTTTTTATCCTGGGGATTAAATAATTTTGACGGTATTTTAAAGGTGAAAATTTTAATAAACCTAAATATGAACGCGCGAAGACGCGATCCGAAATCTAGAAGTTTACGCAAGCGTTTTTTTAATCATTTTATGCTTTTTTCTTCTTTTTTTTTATTCAGGGCAAGAAAAATAAATCCGACCAATAAAACTACAAAAGGCAATAAAATTTTGCAATTATAGTAAGCGATAAAATGAACAATCCAATTTCCGTCCTAATTACTAGAGACGATTATTATTATAGTTATTGGACAGAACTCTGCTTGCTTAAGTCATAACAACTTTACGTAGTTCGGGAAGTTAACGATTTGACGACTTCAATTGAGAAATTCAAACTGTTTGGTACAGGGAAACCGTATTACTGTTAAGCGAAATATTTTCGTTCGATTTTCGAAAGTTGGCCGTTTCAAAATACAAGTAATTGGTTTCATACACAGAGCTAAGATTCTCTGTAATATAATATGGGTTGGTAGGTATCTTTGATTCGTACATAATAATCGTGTAACGAAGAGGAAAAGCTTAAGGAAATTCATTCAGATTTATCATGTGCAAAGCCGATTTAGCGTTCCGATACCGCGTAGAAACCAATAAAGAGCTCTCGAGTGTGGATTTGACAGGTACGAGTTGTTATCTACATGAGTAGATATCTATATGAATAGATACTGCTGTGTAGCTCATATCTTCCCATATTAGAGCACCGTTAATCCTGTCAAGAACTAAACAAAATCTGTGGGCCTGAAAAAGTTATATAACAAAATTATTAGTGCCAATATTTTTCCGCTTATGTATAGTCCTTCACTGCCCTATCACCTGATAGTAAGTGACGACGCAGTCTAAGATGGTAACTTCAAAATCTTCAAAATAAAAAGAAAGGTTTAATTCCACTCTAGGTTTTTAGGTCACTCGAGTTAAGACTCAAGTCAGTTGATTCCGTCCATTATTTAAAAATCAAGTTTACTTATCTTTGTTCAAGGTACAGTGGGAGATAAAAATTAGAAGGCCGCAAGGTGCCGCTCAGGGTTTTTATCAAAGCTGAAAAACAAAGGGTTGTTTAATGACAGTATTAGTGCAGAGTCAAGGATAAATTTCGATCGTTAGCAAGTTCTTTGTTGAGACTGTATTGAGCCGTGACTTGCCAATTCATTTTCTGACATTTTAACAATGAGCTCTCCCACAGCCGCTACATTTTCAAAATTAAGTGTTTGATAAATTAATGATGTTATTTTTTCGTTTGGAAATGTTTTTTTTATGAACAGATACATAGATACACATATGCACAAATACACACGTCAAACGTTGCACTATTGTTGTACCCACTCCTAACACAAGCTTTCCGCTTATTTGGAGGGGATAGGAGAATATTAGTCAACTTCAGGTTGCCTAAAATTCTTTTTATAGAAAAAAAACTTATATAGTTCTTGCAATTCACGAGGGCGCGTGGTTCATGGTTGTGTGTGTGTCGTATCTGTAAAAGTGGGAGCGAGAACTTGCTCACGCCTGACTGTTTCCACCTACGCTCCTGACAAGCACACACACATACGCAATGTCTAACTACAAGTAAAGCTCATGCGCCCTCGTGAATTGAAAGAACGATAACAGCCCTCTTTTTATCGGGCGTTAAAAAGCAGATTCTTTAATTTATTTATTTATATTTTTTAAGAATATTAACCATGCTGGACTTGACTAATATATTTTTTTTTAACTGACTAATATTCCAAGGGAGAACCTCCAACTAAAGTAAAGCTTATTATCATAGGAGTAAGAATTTAGTAAAATGTGTGGGTTTTGAACCTTAAGTTTTCTCAGTCCGTCGCGCTGATCATTGCGCTATTGAGGCTTTCTTACTGTGATGATAATAAACAACTTCATCACAACTTTTCTAAAAACGGGGTCGGATACATGTACCAAAAATTTTTTAACCCTTAACGATACAAACCAACCTACTCGTTAAGTGAATTACTTATGTCTACGTTATTAAATTATTATTATTTGCCGCCCAAAATACTAATTGAAAATCAACGGTACGTGTATTTCATTAATTTATCTACTTAATGGAATATTGCTTCAATGCATTTTATGAAATGTTTCAATGAAATTGTTGTATGTTTATTAATTAATTATATTGTTGTTTATAATGTGGTTGCCATTCACAAAACGTTTAGATATAGATAAATACGACAAAAAAAGTTTTCGCTTAGGTACTATGGGTTAAAGTTATAATAGGATTACTAAAATGAGTTAAGAGCTCTAGAAAGTCAAAGTATTTGGTCTGAAGCAAACAAGTTATTAAGTAAGAAACTCTGCCAGAACAAACATCTTACGCTCGCGTGTTCCGATCAAGTTTCCGAATTAATTTGCCAAATATCGCCGAAACACGAAATTAAAGCTCACTGCTGAACTTCGTTTGTTAAAAGGTAATTGTTTCAAAACGGGATCTCCACTTAACTCTTATTATTTATTAAGAGTAAGCGTGCCTACATTATCCGCACTGTAGAGTTATATTCCTTATCGGTAATCGTGACATCTGAATTCTAAAGAGCGTGAACCGTTAAGGTACGAACAAGCCAGAGATGCCTCACTGCGATACCTCGCGGTCGCGGTTTAGCTCGCTACCTCGATGCCACCTCCTTGTAAAACAAATGTATGCAAACAGACCAGCGCGAACATGCCGAAGAATACCTCACTGCGATACATCGCGGTACAGCGAGGTATCTTCGACATGTTCGTGCTCGTCTGTTTGCATACATTTGTTTTACATGGAGGTGACATCGAGGTAGCGAGCTAAACCGCGACCGCGAGGTATCGCAGTGAGGCATCTTTGGCATGTTCTTACCCTTAGACATCCACATTTGGACAAAAGCATAGATCTTTTGCAGGCAATTCTATACACGGTCTTACGACGTCGACGCGACGCCTGAATTTTGGGACTGTAGACACAGAAGGTTATATTCGACTCGGCTAATGTTGTCGCTCCGTTCTTGCAATTCATGAGGGCGCGTGAGCTTTACTTGTGGTTACGTCGTGTTCATGCACATTGCGTAAGTGTGCGTGCTTGACAGCACAGCGGCTTCAGCGGTCAGGTGCGAGCAAGCTCTTGGTCACATTTATACAGATAAGACACACACACAACCATGAGCCAAGCGCCCTCGTAAATTGCAAGAACCTCAAAAAGTTCCCATGGGATTTTTAAAAACCTGAATTCAACGGATGAAGTTGCCAAAGTTAGTTATTTATGTAGGTATTATTTGCCTGCAAATATCTATTAAAAGAAGTAATGAGGTACTGGTTAAGACTAGATGTTCTCAGTAATAAGCTTTTTTACTGTTAAGTACCTACAAGCCGCTACTGTCTTTCTGTGGTGAAAATTTTAAAATTAACTATTTCAATAAAAGCTCCCTTTGTGAGGTTGTCTCATAGTTTATTTAAATATATTTATACTGGTCTTTGTAGTCGTTAAATGTTTTCCTTAACTTCGTAAGTACAATGGACCGCTGGGAAAATTGGTAGCAAGGTAAAAGAAAGTATTCTACTCTATTAAAATGTTTTTATAAGACTAGCGTTTCTGTGCATTTCTTTTATAACCAAGAATATTTTTCGCTATTTTCTTCGATGCAGTTCGCACGATTTCTGTCAGATGCCTTTGTCGATTTCCACGCGTTAGGAAACATATTTCCTTCAAAGATTTTCTTCTTTGATTATATATTGATTAAGCGAAGTGTAGACAAGTTGCATAAAGAATTTTTTCCTATTTATACTAATATGTGAGGAATATAGTTCTTTTCTCTGCTGTATACAAAAAACGATGGCACTAATTTGTATGGTTTTTTTTTTTGCTGCCAACAATTTATTATTAAAGATTGTTAAACCTACAAGTATGTCAATAAAATAAAATTATTGATAGAACTTTAACAAAATTAATGACCAGTGGCATACTTCTGTATTTATCCATTTTGTGTTCTGAGAAAACAAGTAGATATTTTACAGTTTAATTAATGATGAAAAGTATTTATTCTGTTATGTTTGCTCTAGGTCTGTTTATTTATTGACATTCGTACATTTTAATTAATTGCTTCTCGAAAAATTTCGGTCTTTCATAAATATATTTACCGTTTGTTTTGGATCTTATTACATGAAAATTGTCTCATTAAAACGTTATTGACAAAAATGTTAAAAAAGAATAAATAATTTGATAATAATGGGGACCTACTACCGAAATCCTTAATAATAATTATATTATATGTAAATGAGAAAGTGTGTTTATTTGTAGGTTTTTCCTTCAATCACGCAACAACAGAGCAATTCCAACATTTATAATCGACTTCCATATTGGTATACTTAATATGCTTACCCGATTGCATTGCAATAATATACATACAATTTGTTAACCTTGATGTGATGCTGCAACCAGGTAATTCTGAGGACTAGCCAGCACTTTAACAACTTATAGCAGATGTTAAATAAGTAGATAGTTAGCATAATAAACAAATGTTTAATGAAGGACCACAAATTGAACAGGAAAGTTGGGTATGATAATGGTTAAGTCCCACAGAAGTGTCAAAGTTGAGTAAATTCAAAAACAACTACGTATCTCAATTATATAAAAATGACAGGTTATAACTTATAAACACAAAACAATAGCTAACCTATAGGTTTGGTACCTTTGTTGAAATATATTCACCTATAAATGAAATATTCTTCTCACATTTCAAATCATTTGTTATGTGCCGTTTCACAACCGTTCGTATTCAATACGTTAACATATTATATGATTCTCCGAGAGCTTCTACTAAACATATTGTTCTGCTCTTTTGTATTTCAAACAATAGATTTAACCATTCAGATACTTTCTGAAAAACGCGTTTCAAAAACACCGGGGCATATATGTTTTCTTTGTCATTTTAAGATAAATATCAAGCTTTGTAGAATACTTCCACAGGCTGTCTTCATACAATTATTGGGATAGAAATGTGAAGATATTATAACGATATTAAGTAGGAAACATAAAGAAAAACTCAAAGTATACATAATAATAAAGCTATAGATAATTATAAGTTGAATCTTAAATATACAGATTGAGTATGTCATTAAAAAACCAATAAAGCACCTCAACTTTTTACCTTAGGTACTAGTAAGTTAAAAACTTAAAGCACAATTATGCTATCTCCAAGTTTTAATAGTTTAAAAAGTTTGTCTCGAACAAAGGCTTGAAGTTATCGAGCGTGAAGTGTATTCGCAGAAGAGATCGTCCTTCAGAGATCGTTTGATGCAGTCTGCATCTGCAATTTCCCAAAAGAACACATCGTGAAACACGTGAAACAAATCTGAAATTAGCGTTCTTCTTTATCAACTTATCGATGTCCACTGCTGGACATAGGTCTCTTGCATAGACCTCCACAAGCCTCAGTCTTGCGCCACCTGAATCCAGCGGCTCCCTGCGTCTCGTTTGATTTCGTCGGTCCATTAGCGTTTGATAACTATTATTTTTTGTGAGGAATGAGTTATTCTGTTGTATAAGTTTTCGTCAGCGACATTCATACTAAATTCATAATAACAAAATCTCAAAAAGTCGTTTAGGTGTATCCACTTGTATGTGCGTTCTAGAAAAATATCACTTTTCCTTTAGTACGTTAACTGTAGTACCAAAGCAAAACGGCAAAACCCATAATTGAGTTGCCATGCAAACAACTTAAATAAGTTGTTTGCATCCTAAATAGGATTTCAAAAAATAAAAAAAAGGAATTCACTTATTAGAACGTCTAGTGTTGTAAACTGAACTTTCGTGACTATCGTAAAAAGGCAATAAATTGGCACTAGGTATATAACGTCATATTTTATCTGTAAGTTAATGTTTAATATATTTATGTTTAATATATTTCGGAAGATCCACTACATAGACAGAATGAGAATTAATGGATAAGCCAGGTGTTAGGGAGGTTAATATACGACCAGTGTAAATCTTGCCCTAAATTATCTTGTTAAATTTACGGAGACCCATTTCTGGTATGCATGGCATAAAGTAGCGACTTAATATGCCTATTGCATCCGTAATCGGGTGCGCTCAACTCAACCTCAGCAAAAAACTCAGCAACAAATAAAATAAATACCAATACGTTACGGCGGCAAATCTATTCAGAGATTAGCCATCTGCTCGGGAGATATTATTATTTTGCACAAGTGTGTGCGCAAACACAGGTGCACTATTTATTCCCTCACTCTCATAGTCCGAGTCTACCTAACCTAGACCAACGAGGCAGCAATATAAAGCGTATGCCTGCACAACATTTAAAGTCACAGCGAAAGGCATATCCGTTAGTGTTATACCGCCTTTACATCCAAATAATAGATTGGTTATGAAGAGGTTGTTGACTTTTAATTAATATATTATTTAAAAGGCACCCGTCTAAGCCAATTTAAAGACGGCGGGCCGCCTCCTTTTGTATGAAGTTGTCAGGCATCCAGACCTTACAAATACCGTGTTGAACTAAACACTAAGTAAGTGTTGAGTGAAGCCTTTTGCCTTACAATGTCTAATATTATAAATTATTCTGATATTGCGATGCTACGCACTTTGTATTCTGAACTTACTGAAAGTTTCACGCCTTCACTGGAATATCTTACTTATAAAATAGAATTCGCAACTTTAGAACAACAAACAAGCAACGGTATTAAATTCTCATGAAAATAACAACTTGAAGTCGCTTCTTGGATTCAATGTGTGTATTAGAGGTAACGTCGCGTGTGGATGAGTAAGTTTCACTTCGATCCAAACTTCGAAAATAAGATTGTGTCGAGCATCCACTGGTAATGGCTTTGTTGTGTTCCGGCTGCAGTATGCCGGCACGCGAGCTTTCTGCACAGATATTTTGGTAAGAAGTTTTCAATAAACTGAACTGGAGCCTCAATAGCTCAACGGTTAAAGGTGCGGACTGAAAACTGAAAGGTCGCAGGTTCGAAACCCACCCATTGCATTATTGTCGTACCTACTCCTAGCACAAGCTTTCCGCTTCTTTGGAGGGTATAGGAGGATATTAGTCAACTTCCTTACTAATATTATAAATGCGAAAGTGGGTTTGTTTGTTGGTTTATTGGTTTTTCCTTCAATCACGCAGCAACGTGCATGGGTATACTGGAGAGTGACATGGGCTTTCAAAACTCCACGCGGACGAAGTCGCGGGCACCAGCTAGTACTTTCTAAATTAAAAAAAAATTTTCAAGCTGCAGACTTTACTAAAAAAAAGATTATAAAATAGACGACGATTCGGAGTTTTACGTGTGTACTTTTACAGCTTCAGTGCCGTAAAAAAGCTCCAAAAATAGTAAAACGTTTAAAAAATAAAAGTGTAAGGTTCATTATACGATATCCAATAGAGCATCTTGTTTCGTTCACACACTTTCACCTTTTACTTAACAAGTTCGCTGAAGCATGAGCACCTTTTTCTAAACCCTTTTGAGAAGAAATGGTGGAGTATTGCTACATAAAAGGACTCCTAAAACGTAGCGATCGCTTAAGTAAACTAAGAATAAGGGTGATAGTGCTGAAAGGAACTAATAGGCAGGTAATACCTAAAACATGTATTAAACTTGGGGAGTTGTATTTCTATTCTCTTTGAAAATTCTTTGAATATAAAAATTCCAAAGCTTCGATTTCGGATTTAAAAAAATGTTGGCGCTGTACGTGTGTCTCTGGATCTAAAAGGTAATATTACAAATGGCGCATTGACCTCTATAATTGATTTATGATTTCATTGTTGCTATTGTATAATTTCATAGATTAATTATAGAGATCGGTCCGCCATTTGCAATATTATCCAGAGACGCTTGTATGTCAAAAGTGGCGCTTCAAGTTGACCCATAATTTAAACTGTCATTTGTATAGAGACTGCAAGTCCAGTGTTAATCATAGATTAAACATAGATGTCAGTGGACCGACAACATAATCTAGTAATCATTACACCGACCGACCATCATCGGTATGTCGGTCTAACCTCTAATTGACATTCTTGCTGAATCAAAGCATTTTAGATTTTACCCAATAGCGAAACAGTATCAGCCAATCAGAGGCCATTGCGATCGTCACATTGTAGCAATCGCAATTAGAGTTGTTCAAAAATGCTATAAATCAATATCATGCTATAAACTATAAAATTTAAGCATGCTATAAAAATGCTATGCTATAGCAGACTGTATTTAGGAAGCTTGTGGGCGGCCGACGCGCGCTATGTCTTGCAACACACTAAATCACATAGCATGTTTATTACGTATATCCATCTGCTAAGCATAGCGCGCACGCGATGACTGGCAACAGTGCCCGAACTGCCAGGCCGCCTCAGCGCCGCTGCTACGCACAGTGTGCTACACCGCCTACAGCGCGCGATATTTATAGCATCGTAGCACCACAGCGCCTACGTATGTAGCACTTGCTGTTTGCTATGGAAAGATCGCATGCTGTAATATGTTGCTAAGTGCTATATTAACCACCTCTAAGTATGATGGCCTGTTCAAACGGCTTGTCATCCAATTGACAAGGAAAATGCTTATCACGCCATCGCCGGTAAACAGGCGAGTGAGATAAGAAAGCTCTACACGTGTTTGTAAAACACATATGCTTTCTATTTTAGCTATTTCAATGTTTCATTCAATACACTCAACTGTTTTCAAGAGGTTTTTGAAAGCCACTTCGGGAATATAGATTTTTATTTGGTAGCACAAATTATTATTATTATTAAGTAGTACTATTCAAATACATTTGTAAGCCATCTTTCTTCTTTTTTCCCCTTTCATACATGATTTAGTTATATTTGAACAAGGATGAGAAATTGTATGTATGGATCCGTTATATTGATTTTGCGCGTCCATGCATGTTGCGTAAGTGTGTGTATCTGTCAGGAGCCTAGGCGGGAGCGGTCAGGCGCGAGCAAGCTCTCGCTCCCACTTATATGTATAGATACGACACACACACAACCATGAGTGACGCGCCCTCGTAAATTGCAAGAACTGTTTATGAGCTATCTCCATTGCAAAAGTCGGCCAAATCAGTTTATCAGTAAGTGTGTGTGTGTGTGTGTGTGTGTGTGTGTGTGTGTGTGTGTGTGTGTGTGTGTGTGTGTGTGTGTGTGTGTGTGTGTGTGTGTGTGTGTGTGTGTGTGTGTTAATATCACTTTAACACACGCAAACTTTCGCTTTTATAATATTAGCGTGATTTGATGTGATGTGACTAGTCTAGTTGTAACAGTTGCAAATAAACACACAATTTCCTCACATTTCAATTAACCTGATAACACATTTTTCATAAAATATTCATGGCGCTCGCCCCACTTTGATTACAATCACGAATGCTACGGTCAACGCGACCGGCGTCAGCCCAAATCAAATTTACTGCTGATTGGTGGTCTCCGGACAGCAAACACGCCGCAGCCGAAATATGCGGCCAGCGACAACAACAGGTGAGCACACGCCGGTAAACAATGCTAACGGTTCACTTATCCCTACCTACTTAGTACTATAACAACCTCAATTGCCCAACGGTTGAACGGAATGAAAACTGAAAGGTCGGCGGTTCAAACCCCGGCGTTGCACTATTGTCGTACCCACTCCTAAAACAAACTTCCCGTTTATTTGGAGGGTGAGGGAAATATCAATCATGTTAATCATGATTAAAAAATCTGTTTATTGAATTGCTCTTCAATCTTCAACGGATCAACAGAGACTACTTTTTATCCCGGAAAACACAGAGTTCCCATTGGATTTTTAAACCTAAACTCCGCGCGGACAAAAGCTAGTGATGGATATGGAAATAAATTACTTACCCACTTCTTATTATAACGAAGTGCAGTGTAAAACCGACTGCTGTTTTTGTTGCACTTAGGGCGGATTTCAACGTAACATAAGTCTTATCCCAGAGTGATATTTTGGCAGATTTTTAATACAAAAACTGTCAGAACGCCCAATTTATGCCTACCTCGGTTAAACGTCACCCGATGTTGGTAAATCGGCACTTAACGTATCAACATTGTAATAGATATTTCATGTTATAATGAATTAGTAAAACATAATATATTTTTTATTTAATTTTTTAAACACGAATATTAGCTAACTTGTACTTGACTAAGGGAGGCCACATACGATCAAGTTTAACGTCAAGATTGCATGATGCATTAGGGCTTCGAAAAAAGGATCGATACCTGAGTAGGATCAATACTTTTTTATTGACACCTAAGAAAGCTCCCGAAAGCTTTACCACTTAATCGAGAGAGATAACGCTATACATCAGAAAGTATAGACTATAGTCTGCTTACTTACGGTACCTACTCGATACTTTTATATCATCACACTGCAGAGTAGGTATCTATAGTCTTCCTATAGTCTATACAATCTTCTCTCTCTGATGTACAAGTTCTCTTTCTGATGGTATCTCTCTCGATGAAGTGGTACAGCATTCGGGAGCTTTCTTAGGTATCGAACCAAAAGTATCAATATTACTCAGGTATCGATCCTTTTTTCGAATCCCTAACCATCATGCAAACTTGACGACAAACTTGATCGTATATGGCCTCCCTAAAGCCTCCCCAATGCTCCTTTCCCCCACAAATAAGCAAGCTTGTGTTACGAGTGGGTACCACAATTGAATTCATCATTGCAAGTATGTACTAAAATACAAACGCACCAATCCCTAAGCATCATGCAAACTGAACGGCAAACTTGATCGTATGTGGCATCCCTAATATGCTTCTCTCCCCATAAATAAGCAAGCTTTTGTTACGAGTGGGTACCACAATTGAATTCATCATTGCAAGTAAGTAGTAAAAACAAACGGACCTCATGCCTCAGAATTAAATACCGCTGGGTCAGTCGATATATTATTTCTTCTGTTTCGCAGGTGGTGGTTGGCAGTGAAAGATGTTATATGAAATGTTTGGCGTTGGGTCGTCGTGACAAGTTTTAAGCGGCCTATTTGTTTACTTGTCTCTATAGACGCCGCGGCTCGTATTTTAGAGTTAATCAAGTCTGACAGCGTGATTAACGCCACCTTTTGTAATCGTAGAACGACATTTAATTAATCCAAGCTTAGTACCGTAAATGGATACCATTTGGAAATTTTCATTTAGATTGGAACCTTCTGGTTAGCATACACACTCGTATATACTGTACTTTAGATATCCCTACTGTTTATTAGAAGCAACTATTTTGATGTAGTAGACTTTTACTTATTTTATTATAGTTCTTTAATTTCACGAGGGCTCGTGGCTCATGGTTGTGTATGTGTCGTATCTGTATAAGTGTGAGCGAGAGCTTGCTCCCGCTTGACCGTTCCCACCTAGGCTCCTGACAGGCATGCACAATTACGCAATGTGCATGTACACGACATAACCACAAGTAAAGCGCCTGTAACTCAGTTATAATGCTCTGACAGACGGACGGACGGACAGACGGACGGACAAGTGCAAATTCACTCAAGTAGACTCAGAGACCTCGCTTCACTCGGTCAATAAAACTCACTTCACCTTAGTTTGATAATTTTTTAAAACAAGGAATAAATTAACTTAATTGGTACAACAGAATAAAATGATAGAGAATAGATATTTTGTATTAGGATACTACTATTAACTATTGTCTATTATGTATTCTGTGAGGACGAGTGTCATAATCGTTCCAGTTTTAGTGGTGAATTTGCGTTCGAAATCAGTTTATATTTTACTGAATAGCACTGTTGCTTGACTAATACTCTTTTTTATAGGTACTTAACAAAATAAGTTAGTACTACGTACAAGTATATCATTTTCTTAATTTGAAATGGAATGGAGAATTTCCAAAGACAATGTTAAGAAACTTAAAACGTACATCTTACTAATCTTGCGCTAGTGAAGTTAAAGAATAATCGTGAAAGTTATTAAAACTTTAATATTAAATTTAAGTCCTTCCACTTCTTACAATTTGCATTCAAATATTATCAGAACCATCAGAACTTATAAAATATACATTAAGATATCTTACAATAGTGTTTTCAAGTTTTTGCAGGATCAAAAAGTCCAGCTATCTTATGAGCACAAATATTTAAAGCGACGCAGACTAAAGATAATTTTCTTCCCCATTTCATAAACCCTTGATAGGTATAATTACCGTCGCCATTTTGCATGATGACGTCAAAGCCTCAGAAAGGTTAGTCCTTACTGCCACACTCAGAAACATTTATCAATATTTTATTTTTTTGCTTGATAGACTTGTGCTTGACGACAATCAATGAAAAAAGTACTGATAAGGTCTAGGTTAGAGCGCACTTGCCTATAAAAAGAAAAATTCGCGCTCTCGACTGCGCCAGGGAGGTCATCAAAAATATATGCCTATAAAATTTGAATAGGTCCCTCGATTTCTCCAGGATCCCATCGTTAGATCCTGACTTGATCACAATAGGATCACATGGGAAGTATAGTCTTTCAAACAAAAAAAGAATTTTCCAAATCGGTCCAGGCGTCTTCGAATAATCGGGGAACATATTATATAAAAAATTAAAAAAAAGATTCCGACGAATTGTGAACCTCCTCCTTTTTTGGAAGTCGGTTAAAAATTAAGTTTTCTTAAACGAGAAGAAGCAATTTATTTTCTCCTGAAATTATACTCCACCCTTGGAGCGATGTGAGCAGGTGCGTCCAATCTGTAGTTATTTGCATCCAAAAAATATTACCGCAACACCTGTCCCGTTTCAGATAATCAAGTGACATTTATTGCAGATCTGTTTTGCTCCAAAAATTATGAAAGAACGTTGATTTATAATAATTATGAAAGAACGCTATCTTAGCTGAATGCAGATGAACATAATTATTAAAAGAGATTAATAAACCCGACTGCTTTAAAAGAAATCATCTGACAACTTTTGTCATAGTTCGTAAATGGTCATTCAAAATGAAAAATGATCCTAACAATGATTTACAAATACGGTCTATTCAATGATACCCCACTGAACATAGTTTGTCGACTTTCATTTTTTTTTTCTTTTTCAAAATATGGTATCTGGTGGTCGCCGTATTGAATTTTGATTACTGTCATGAATTTGGTAACACTCTCAAGATTAACACAAATCGATTGACGAAAGAATCATCAAAATCGGCGCACGCGTTTGGTCTCCAGAGCACCACATACATACATACAGACTGATAAACACATTACCCTCCTTTTCGTGCCGCAGTCGGATAAAAATGCCTGCCTGAATGAATTCTATGTTTGCCTTTGATTAAAAAGTAAATAGTAGCCCATGTTCGTTTTCAAGCAATTACTTCGAAATCAGAGACAATCAAATTATAATAATTCTATTTGTAAGGAAAAAATCACAAAAACGACCAAAAATTTGTTTACCTAGACTTCCGTTCCGACTTTATTGGAATAAATTTTTTGTACTTACAAGAAAATAATTAAATAAACATTCTGTTTTTAAAGCCTTTTGCAAAAATTCAAATAATAGATGAAACCATTAAAAAGCCTTGACTTTTTTTGTGTAAATAACGTTTTTGATACTTTTTTCAATGACCAAGAAAATATTAGACGACAACTTTTAAATGATTTGCCATTATTACATTAAAAATCTACTTAACTAGCTTTTGCATCACCCATGCCACATGGAGTTTGGTTTTCAAAAATCCCTCAGAAACCCTCCGTTTTTCCGGGATAAAAAAGCCTATGTCAATGTCCAAGTTCTTAACTATACCCATACATAAATTCACGTCAATCCGTTACTCCGTTGCTGCGTAGTCGAAGTACCAACCAACAGACACACTTATATATTTCTTTTTTTTTGAGAACCAGGAGAGTGACATAAGTTACATTTTTATCCCGAAAAATATATGTTACCAAGGAATTTCAAAAACCGAACTACTCGGACGAAATCGCAAGCAAAACTAAGAATGGAAATATATAATTTATGTGATAAGTGTGATAGTAATTTACACGTAATTTAAATTAAAATAGATACGTTTGTTGACCATAGTCCTTACGTCCTTCATGTGCACAAAGTGCAATATATCCTGCGTGATATGTTGTGGCCAGGTTGGAAACTCCAGAGAACTACAGCTAACTGTGACAAGTGAAGCAATTTCCAAAGGACAGCCTTTGTTGGCCACTCAAAAGTTATATTCCCAAGAGAGCTTTCCAACTATTATGAAGGCAGTTAGCGAGACGTTGGCTTTGAACTTGTAACCGTTTTTATTTTGTATACCCACTAGCCGATCCCCACAACTTCTCTTGGATTTGGATTTTTTATAAATCTTTCAATTCACGTGATAAAAGTATCCAATGTCCTTCACTTCAGAGATAGCTTTATCTCTAGACTAGCTTTTGCCCCCGCGACTTCGTCTGCGTGGAATTAGAATTTGGGGTGGAATTTTCAAAAACTGTGACACACGTACTTTTTTATTTTTAACTGAAAGCTCTAATACCAACTTTGATGGAAACAGCTTGAAAAATGACGGAGTTTCATATAAACTTCCATCCCCTATTTAAACCCCTTAGGGGTGGAATTTCCAATAATCCTTTCTTAGTGTGCGCCTACGTCATAAAAGGAACCAACTGTAAAAATTTCAAGTTTCTAACTTCAGTAGTTTAGGCTGTGCGTTGATATCTCAGTCAGTCAGTCAGTCAGTCAGTCAGTCAGTCAGGACTTTGAATTTTATATATATTGATTTAGATCTAGACGAACTATTATAACAAAACTATTTCTAAACATAAAACTATTAATAATTATTTCTAAAATTAAAACTAATATAAACCTATCTACCTAGATCTAGACGATGCCTGCGACCTTTTTTTAATTTTCCGGGATAAAATGTAGCATATGTGTTGATCCTTGAGCTATCTCCATTCCAAATTTCAGCCAAATTGGTTCATTCGAAGGAGTAATAAACATACATACAAACAAACTTTCGCCTTTATAATATTAGTGTGATGTTTTTGCAATAAACAGAATTTATTAATAGGTAAGTACCTACTTTTTTCTGGTGAGCGTTTAATTAATTACAAGCAAAAGAGAACTTTCGACGCCTTTCAACAGCAATTAAATTATTGACTACCAGGACTTCATCACTGAATTACATTTGGATTTGATTACGAATGGTTTTTTTTTCTTTATTCCTGCGTTAAATATTGCAATGAAATCGACTGGAAGGACACTCATTAATGTGAATTGTTTAATCATTTTGACCTGCTCCGTAGATTAAGTATCTTTTGATTGATGCATTACCGTTGTTGCAGTTTTTTTAATTGCACCTGAAATGCAGTGCTTATTATATATGCAATATAGAATCTCTGTAATTTTGAATTAACCGTCTCTTATCTTGCCTCTATCTTATGATTAATGATCATCATGTCAACAACAGTGAGTTGAGTTCTGACTGTCTGTCTGTTTGTTAAAAACTTTCACCCCCCCCCCCCTCCCTCCCCCATTTAAATTACTTGGGGGTGGAATTTCAAAAAATCCTTTCTTTGCTTTGCTTTGTATTATGTAGCAAAGAATCGAGCTTAAAGACATTCAGATTAAGGGTTTGAAAATTGGAACTTAACCGCGGGCATAAACTAGTATAAATAAAAGTTCTTAGAAAACTGCGTCATGTGTGGATGGTTCGAAGAAATCGATGCGGATATTTGCGACAATTTTGCAATACACATTTCCTCCTTGGATTTTCTCTTTTGACGTCTTCAAAGGCGCTGCTTGTCTATTCAGGAGTTCTCTTAAATACATTTCCAAGCAACACCATAGAAGTAGCAATAAATCTATCCAAGGCTTAATTTTTTGTGTTGTCATCCCATCGAACCATAAGAGTGATATATTATATAGTGATAGAGAGTGTATACTATAATACTATAATATCTCCCGCGCACATGGCTAATTTGATCTGTTTTGGCGATGTGGCCAAATTGAGTCGACTGGATATTATTAGATATTAAATTCAAATTCAAATTCAAAATTAAAAATTTATTTATTTCATGTAGGCTAACTTGCAGCTCTTATGACACGTCATAAATCTACCACCGGTTCGGAATGCAGATTCTGCTGAGAAGAGCCGGCAAGAAACTCTGCACTTGCTCTTTTCAAAAAAAATTTTTTTTTTTACAAAGCTATGCTATGTATACAGTGCTTCCACAATAAAGCTTCAAAAAATGCAAAAATGCATACGTAGGTACACCAATCCAACGCATGTCAAGATGAGCAGTCAAAGCAGACCCATTCCCGTTGGTGGCACCCGTTCACGAGCATGACGCATGATCCAGCCATTGCTTCGCTCAACCATATTTGAGGGACAGAACACAGAAATGTTTAAAGAGAGCATGACTACTCTACATTATTAACTATTTCTATATAACTTCATGGTGGGAAGTCCAATTGAATTACAATATAAATAGTAGTTTTTCTTGCAAATATTTTTCGATCTTTGTGTTCATTACACGCGTTTACGATAAATTTTTTTGATAAACAAGAAAATCAACTATAGCCACTTTAACTGTTATCCCTGAAGAAATTTCATCCGGGAGCTCTCAATTTCTCAGGAAGCCTATCAAATCATTTGTCGGCATAGCAACGCCCAACTCCGGCCGTTATTCCGGTCGGTTTACTAAAATAAAACTGTTCTTATTTCTTGATTTGGGATTATGAGTGATCGTTATTTTCCATGGCAGCCCTTGATGATGGAATGACTGCAAATTGATGTGGGCATTCTTTTTCACTTTCCTAGGTACTTCTTAGCTTTCTGCTTTAAGGTTGGTCGCATAGGTACTTAGCGAAATTAGCGATAGCGAAATAATAAACAATCTCATCATCATCATTATCATCATCATTGGCAACCCATCAACGGCTCACTACTGAGCGCAGGTCTCTTGTTAGAGAAGGATATAGGCAACTGTTAGAGATGGCAATAGACCATGCTGGTCCAATGCAGACTGACATACATCACATGCGATTAAAACCATTATGGAGAACTCTTAGGCATGCAGCTTTCCTCACAATGCTTTCAACCGTTGTAGCATGTGAAACTGAAAGGTCGTAGGTTCGAATCCCACCCGTTGTACTAATGGCTTACCCACTCCTAGCACAAGCTTTCCGCTTATTCGGAGAGGATAGGAGGATATTAGTCAACTTCAGCTTGGCTAATGTTCTTTTAAAAAAACTCCGATAACTCAGAGATGCATGTTCGGGATCAAACTGCTGCTAAAAAACAAACAATCTCAGATGCCTATATACCTACCTATACCATTTGCCCACATAACATGTAAAGTGAGCCAGTCGGTCCCCGAGCGTAACACTAGCCCAGGGGAAGATCTTCCTATTATTACGGTCAAGCTCATATCACGTTTTCATACAGTGCACGAATATAGCAACTGCATATTGTGTCTCCTTAATATTCGACGTGTTTAGATAGAAACGGCATCGCGTGCAAAGGAGTAACTTTCGATTCGATCCAAACTTCGAAAATAAGATTGTGTCGAGCATCCACTGGTAATGGCTTTGTTGTGTTCCGGCTGCAGTATGCCGGCACGCGAGCTTCATGCACAGATATTTTGGTAGAAGTTTCCAATGCACTCTACACGTGTTTGGGTTAAGGTGGCAAAACTTAACGAAAATTCTTCTGTCAATTTACAACTTTATTATAGGTCTGTTGACTCGAATGTTTCCTGAACAAGACAATAATATATTGTGTGGTTCCAAATGTAGCTTGATGTGGAAGGGATGACGGGCCGGTGTGGAAATATACTGAATATGGGAGAGCTCATTGGAATAAAATATTTCTCGGCTCAACATTTTTTTTTAAAGAATTGTTTCTTTAAAAAAAAAAATGACCGTGATCGCCTTAGCAACCTCTTAAGAACCTCATAACATACATCGTACTTTTGTCACCAAATTGCTTGAGGGAATGGATTCGCGCTAGTGCTCCTAAGAAGTTAGAGCATCACCGAATCGATGCCATTTTGCTAGTTAAAAGCCGGCCGATATACCTACATATGTGATGAACCACTTTTAAGTCAAACTGTCAACCCTTCAGCCACCTACCTCAAAAAATGTTTGATTTACGTTTCAAATATAAGATAATACAATTATCAACTTTATTTCTAATTAAAAGCACATCGTGTGAACGTGGCAAGGCAGCAAAAAACAACTTCGCTTTAAAAAGCCATAATTTCTTTTCTCGCGTTGCTTTCGCATCATGCATCTGCAGATGACGCATTTTTGACCAGAAATTGAATTATCGTATGATCGTGGTAACTATCTAAAAACATATTTTAAATGTTAACGTAACAGCCTCACTATCGTAGGTTTCTAGGACTCTAAGACTCCAGGGCTCTAGGATTCTAGGACTTTAGGACTCTAGGGCTCTAGTAGGAGTACGATAGTAGGAGTAAATCTGCCTTCTCTATGTATAAAAATTTGTTCTATGGATCTAATTAGTTTTGTTTTTTCAACATTGATTGCACTTCATTAACTCTAGGTTTGTTTAACTTTATAAATTACGGACAATACCGAGAACACGCTGGGGCTAATTAAATACTTGTGCTTCAGAGTTTGTGCTTTTATTCTTTTCTTGACAATCCGAGAGGAATATTTCTGTACTTTTATTATTTTTATCAGGAGATAGTGGTATTATGGAAAATCGACTAAGCAAAAGGTATTCAATAGAGATATTTGTTCGTTCCTAGAGGTAAGCGTTGTAATTTCCTCTTCACTTATCATCAGGTTTTATTGTAGTCAAGCTCTGTTCTATATTATATTTTATATTAAAAACAAACGAGACTTCGTCAACGTGAAGTTAGGTTTTAAAAATCCCTTGGGATCCCTCTATTTTTTCGGGATAAAAGGTAGCCTATGTCACTATCCAAGTCCTCGACTCACGAAGGTCCGTTTTTCTGTTGCATCTGCATGATTGAGGAACAAACCAACACACTTTCGCATTTAGAATATTAATACCTAACCTAAGGATAGAAGTTAACAGACATACAAAAAAAATCGGAAAGTATTGAAATAACGTCGAGAAACATTTTTCATTGACTTTCGCTTTGTGGATTATAAAATAAGTACTTGATACCTTGTTAATAACTTATACTTACGCTTTAACGTATTACGTTTCATGGAAAAATATTCATATTGCTCTATTGCAGTGCAGTTTGAGTAGAGTAACTGAAGAGCACTCTCGACTTTTTCATTTTAGAAAGCCTCGCACGAGTGTAGTTGGTAGTGAAATTGGCTGCTGCTAGCCTATTCTATTAGTATCGAATGAGGCCTTTCATGCAGGCCTCAGGCCTTGTAATATAGATATGCGTTGTAGAGTTTTCAGACCAACAACGTAGGTACATTTTATTCATCAACATCGTATTTTATTTTATTTTTATTTAAAAGTTAGTTTTTGCCAGCAACTTCGTCCGCGCCCATTTAGGTTTATGGAATTCCCGCGAAACCCTTTGTTTTTCCCGAACTAAAAAGTATCATAAGCGTACAGTTCTAGTACTATCGTGTATTCTGTGGTATTACTATGGATCTACTACACGTAATTGAAGGACAAACCACCAAATCAATAAACCAACAAAGAAGCCACTTTCGCATTTATTAACCGACTTCCAAAAAGGAGGAGGTTATAAAAAAAAAAAACTTTTGCCAGGAGTGTGTACGACAATAGTGCAACGGGTGAGGCTCGAACCTGTGACCTGTCAGTTTTCAGTCCGCACCTTTAACCGTTGAGCTATTGAGGCTATAAGGCCGGTATCTTTTTGTTAAAATATTATAAGAATCATCGATGTAAATGTACCTACTATGGTAGCGTATACATATTCAGATAACTTGATAACAAACTTCGCAGACCATCGCATGATACAAACACTTAATTTAATAAACAATCTGTGTTGACCTCTGTTGGTCCACGTGTTAAGCCGTAAGCGGTAAGACAAATCACTTAGCAAGTTACTAAGCAACTTCAGCCAACTTGGAGTTTCAATATAATCAATACTTCGATAAACCGTTTTCAAAAGGAATTTATCTTAACGCCGCATAAATGAAACCCAAGCTGAACATTTGTTTACTGTTAATAAATTGAAAGCGTAAACAAGGATTTGAAGGAAAATAGTAATATAATTAATGAGGGTTGATATTGTTTTCGTAATAGTGCCATCGCAAATGTCAATTGCTGAACTTTGAAAGGTCTACTGCGTAATAAGGCTAAGCAATGAACTGTGTCGTTGTAAATCAATGGTGCATATTATAATGTCATCTAAACTGAGTTCGGCACGCCAGTGTGAGTGATATCACTAATCACACTGGCGTTTTTCGAACCTGTTTCCAGTCAGACGTTATTGAACCAAAGAGCTAAGAGTGAACAGTGAGTTTGCCAAGACCATCAATGGATATGCCTGTCCCATATAATAGCGTCTACGAAAATGCGCTTGAATATTACTTCAATGAACACCGCGCGTTCCCCGCGGTTTGCTTTGACATAAGTGTCAAACAATCACCTTCAAGGAGTAGCCGCTCCCTGTTAACCAGAACAAAAAATGGAATGAAGAACATTAGTATTTTTTTTTAACTTCTTTTAAGACAAGAGATTTTGTTGTCTTTTTAAGAGCGTTATTTTTCCTCTATAGGCCTATCCGTATCCATAGACATCGATAGAAAAGAAACTGTAGCAAGGGACTGCGTTTTCACAGCTTGAGCTGTCATGAACAAGAAGAGAAGAAATCTTCTCGTAACCACCTAGTTTCTTGTTGGTTCTGCTTGGTAATAAACTTATTTGTAACGACAACTTTGGTGGGATGTCGTTAATTCTGTTTCGAACTTTTCGAATTATTCAAAGTAGGCATTCTAAATATTTTCATGAAACCGTTTATCATTTAAAGGGCCGAATTTTCAAATACAGTACATTAAAATTGGCAAAATCAAAATACATATCACAATATATCGTGCTTGTATTGGGGGATAGGAGGATTTGGGGCAAATATTCAACAGGGCGCGATACTGGAGGGACGTGGGATTGAATCCCATCGATTCTTCAATTCCTATGTATTTACAAGCTATCCAGTACCCTATAGGTATTATTCCATAAGATCACGTCAATATCAGCCTATAAACTGCAATCCTATGTTATATTTTGATACCGCAGTTATATGGCACAAAGTGAAAACTGTCGTATTTATTGAAATCCGATAAGCTGCTGTACTGAAATGAACGTAAATTTCAATTTATTTTTATATGCAGTGTGTAAAATTTTGTAGGTAGTTAATAATATGTTAAATTAACTTATTTGTTTAAATAATATATTCGCATACAATACTGCGTAGTACATGACACAAACTGCCGATAATAAAGATTATGCGATATATGATACCCTAGCTCTGTGCCCTAGCTGTTATATACTTGCGTGCCGATTCTCTAAAAATGATTGCATCAGTGTAACGATCGCAATAGCGTCTAATTGGTTGAATTTATGGCGTTCTTACTGCGGGAGCCTTCATCTTCAGCCTGAGCTTCACTGCTTCATCTCCAATCTGCGTGGCCTGAGCGACGCGCACCTACACCGGCGACTTAAGGGCAGTAACTCTTCCAGTCCAGTTTCTTCTGTTTGTGCGAAATTCCAAGTCTAACCTGTGAATTAAACCTGGTACGAATCCACGACTAGCTTTGCGACTGAGTTGTATTAAAGTAGACCGTTTACTATTAGCATACTTAACGTTTTAGTAATTAGCTTCCACTTAATTTTAATAATTGTAATGTTAGGATTTAAATAACGTAGGGATGCGACTATGGTTTTAGGAATTTGTCACTAGCTATCCACTACAAGTAGGAACTTTGTACATTTGTAAATATTTTAGGTTAATTAAATGTATTAAACCATTTGTGTTCTTTCCATTATCTCCTTAGTCTAGCTACCTACCTGTCACAAATCTACCTAACGTGACAGTGGCATTTTAGCCAATAGCGGAAGTATACCAGCCAATCAGATGTCTTTTAACCTTTTGGGAAAGCCTAAAGGTGAAAATTACATTGAGACCTACTTTGGGGGATGATTCAAGTATGGTCAGTGAAAATGGGCATTAGCCTCGTTTAAGCAGTTTTCAGCAGTCTTTCATTTTCATAAAGAACAAAATTGTTCCTTACTACTGTAATGTTTCGAATGCTCAGAAGGGATATTGAATAACAATTTTGAATAACAACCAACAGCGTGACGATATAACCAAGTTTTGTTAATACCGCAGACTGTGTAGTTACACTGTTAACAACTAACGTTTCGGACTCTGAATACGAACTACTGTTACCGACTTATGTTACTGACTTCCAGTACGGACTCGTTGATACGGACTGAATATCACATAGGGTGGAGGACATTATAAACTTGAACAAAACAAATAACATTTGGAAAAAATAAACAAACATCTATAGACTCTGAACTCGTTAACAATTACTGGTAATTCTAAAGGTTTCCTAATTCTTATCTCCAAATTAACATTAAAGTACAATAAGTTACAAAATACTGTATATATTCATCTACAAAATAAGGTATTAAAAATATGTAGATATTACACTATTACTAAATGTATCTAATGTACCTATACCGACGAGTTGTGCGTTGCGACAAGCAGTTATAACTCATAATATGGATGTCATTTTCCGCTTCGCTAGGCAAGTGAGGCTTGTCGAGTTTCATTCTCGAATAAGGAGACAATCTAAATTGCAATTTCTGTATGAGAGGTTAGGACTTAGAAGGAAGTACATAAAATACGTAGAAACGTTAAGATTGCATTTCAGAGTCCGTAATGGAAATTATTACTCGAGTCAAATGACGGGCAAAGCAATCAGCTTGTGTTGTGTTGAATATTTACGACAGAACCATTATATTAGGTATATTTTCGGATCGATAAGTCATCACTGGCAATACGAACCTACTCGTCCTATGTACTTATAGAGCCAAAACAAGGTTTCCTAAAACACTATATACGAAACCAAGCTGCAATTCTTGTTTGCCTAAGTTCACTTTTAACTGATAAACTTCTTAATGGAATCTCAATGGGTTTTCCATACATTTAAAACAGTTTACGGTTTATATTTTTTGTGTGTGATCGCCAATAGTAATAGTAATAGTAACCTACAAAATGAATGTCAAAAAGCAATGCAAACCAGTTTATTTAACAGTAAGCAGAAAGCGTGCTACCTTTTCTGCATAGCTAGCATTGGCAGGAGATAAAAATTTTATCCCCCGATTTTATCCACTGACAGGGGATAAAATTATCTTTTCCCTATGCTAAAGCATGGCGACAGAGAAGAAGGCGATGTATATTCCCATAAGTATATCCACTGAGTGTTATTTCCACCGCTGTGCCCATGCTCGACGGGTGGATGAAAAAAGCGAGGGGATAAACATTAATTTATCCTTTTCCCGGGGATAAAATTTCTCCCGCCTATGCTAGCCCTGCTGAAATAAAAAGTAGAGTATGTCTCTCTCCAAAACCCCTAGAGCAAAATATCACGTCAATACGTTGTTTCATTGCCGCGTGATTGACGGGAAAACCAACAATTTTGCTATTTATTTACTTACCTATATTCGTAGGATAGCACACCCGCGCAAATCCGGGGCCGGCTGCTATATTAAAATACTAGCTGATGCCCACGAATTCGCTCGCGCGGATTGAGTTTTTTTTGGAATCCCACGGGAACTCTCCTATTTTACGGGATAAAAAGTATGCTTATGTGCTATAATCTATCTCTGTGCCAAATTTCAGCCAAATCGGTTCAGTAGTTGCAGCGTCATTGAGTGAAAAACATCCAAACATCCACACTTTCACATTTATAATATTAGTAGGATTAATTTAATAATAACATTCCGTATAGCAATGCATTATAAATGGAGCTGATAAAAAACGAACATTGACATGCAGAAGGCTTATCGGGGGAGGCATGCTAACACCGGCGTTGCGTGTTTTATTTATCACGGCAATGTATTAAAGTCTACTCTAATGTGCAATAGTTTATTTTGGTATCAAGTAACAAAAATAAACAACAACAAAATATAGCATCCGCCAGTTCACGAGCCCTGTTGTAGTTGAAAATATCTGAAATTCAATTTTAAATACCTACCAAGTAACTAACCGCGCTGCGGTGATATCGATGACGTTTTAGGTTTATTATAGTTTTAATTTTAGAAATAATTGTTTAATCATTATGTGATTGAAATTATATGTGATATTTTGAACTCAATTTTAAGTGAATTTTTTTGGATTTTTATTTAATTTAGTTTGAAAATGAAGTCATGAATGTATCCGGAGTGAACCATGCCTAGAACTAAAATAGACAATAGCACATACTGAAGGATGTAATACTTCAATCCACGTAGATGAAATCGTGGGCATTGTCTAGTTCGAAAATAAAAGGATGTACCTATCCGGATTCCGGAGTGACCCATGCCTAGGTCACAAAATAGATAATAGTACTGAAGTAGGTACTGGTTGCGCGAAGAAACGCTCACATTTCTGGAATAATATATTGTGTAGAAATGCCTGCCATTATTTATTAGCAATTCACGCACCGCCGCCTCAAAGAGTCCATAGAAGGCTCTGTGGACCGCTGATTAGAAATACCTACCTAATTAGCCAACGCTTCAGTCTGCATTAAGCACCCACGCAAAACGCCGCGTCCGCGCACAAGCATTACGCTTGACATACGCCTAAGTATCCACGCATGCTCCAACGCTGTACTCCAGATCTGAACGTGCCGTGCCGCCTCTCACTAATCCAGCTGGATATCAAGAAGACTCCGCGAGGCCAGGTTAGTGATTTTTTCTAATATATAATGGTATTTTTCTGCACCATACATTGTTCTGGTCTGTGAGTCGTTTTTTTAAAACCGCAGTCTTTATTGGCTATTGTCTATTTTTCAACGCCACGCAAAGTAGTTCAGCTATTTACACGCTGGACTACCAGGTACCAAGAGGTCATATTGTGCAGCTTTCGTCATCGTTCTCTACGTGTATGTGTGTTTTTATGTCACATTACTGCACTGACAGTACTGGTCACAACACAAAAGGTGTAAAACTTGTGTAAAATGAAACAAAGCCATACATTTTCATGGGCGGTAAAGAAACGATGACACTCAACGGCTCAGCGTAATTACAGAGATAATGATGTCAAGAAGCGGAAGAAGCAATTAGTATCAAAAGCAGCCTGCGTCGCTCGCTCAGTCCCGTTTGCAACGAAATAGCGAGTATACAGACAATTTAAATTACACACTTAATTCCTTTGAAGAATTGTGTAGCTTTAGTGATATGAATGGAATGAAACGAAAATTAAACACCTGCTACATGCTCTCTTCTGATTGCAATCCAATTTTTTGTCTATACAAGCGTAGAAGGGTGATTACTTCAATACTAACTTTTGCCCGCGACTTCGTCCGCGTGGGGTTAGATTTTTTAATAAAGCCACGGGAGCTCTAAGTTTCTATCGGGATAAAAAGTAGCTTATGTCACTTATGCTCCAGGTCTTTGGTATAAGGGTTTGTTGATTTATCTTTCAATCACATAGCACCGTAGAAACGATCGAGGTGATTTTTTTCATGGGTACAGGTGGACCTGGAGGGTGATATAGGCAACTTTTTATCCCGGAATAACAATGTTCCCACGGGATTTGGAATGTAACTCCGCTACCCACGCCAATGAAATCGCGGGCAAAAGCTCGTAAAAACCTATTTTCTAGAACTATCGATAGTATGAAATTTATAAGGCGTATAATTTTTTTTTTCTTATTCTTGCTTAGTTCATACGAGTAGATAGATTTTTTACTAGCACGAATGATGATCTTTCGATACTCATGTTCTGACACGCATTTGACCACTTGTTATTAGTTTTATAATATTTTTGTCAGCCTACTCGTAAAAAGCAAATACGACTCGGTTTCAAATAATGTTATCATGTTAAATCCTGCTATAATATTATTATTAGAACATTTGTGAGGATGGATGGATGGATGTATGGACGGATGGACGAATGTTTGTTACTCCTTTACGCCACAGTCAATTTTTTTTTTAAACTGATATCTATATTATGATGAATGTGCTGATATGGCTGAAATTTGAAATAGAAATAGCTCATATCCAAGATTAACACATAGGCTACATTTTATCCCGGAAAATTGAAGGATTTTCGTGGGAATCAAAACCCTTAGTCCGGGCGTACGAAGTCGAGGACATCAGCTAGTTTTAACAGTAAAACAACGCAAGCGCCAAGCGTTTAACCCACGCTGCCGTCCACAAGCTATAATGCCGTTAACTACCAAGACCATATTTCCTAATATAAACCCAAAAACATTTAAATTAGGCTAATAGATTATAAATACATATCAAAAATTCCGAGGCCGGCGGGATTCGAACCCACATCACTCTGGGAATCGCGCCCGAGTGTGTTAACCGTTACACCACGGCCGAACCACACGTCAGCCACGAAATTAGTGATATGTATCTACTTTATCCGTACTTTATTACGTTTTTTATTACTTTTTTGGTTCGGCAATGGTGTAACGGTTAACACACTCCGGCGCGATTCCCAGAGAGATGTGGGTTCGAATCCCGCCGGCCTCGGAATTTTTGATATGTATTTATAATCTATTAGCCTA
Source organism: Hipparchia sbordonii (assembly GCA_038048805.1). Taxonomy (NCBI): domain Eukaryota; kingdom Metazoa; phylum Arthropoda; class Insecta; order Lepidoptera; family Nymphalidae; genus Hipparchia; species Hipparchia sbordonii. The sequence continues at coordinate 6,854,436 of CM076106.1, read as the reverse complement.
ATTTAAATGTTTTTGGGTTTATATTAGGAAATATGGTCTTGGTAGTTAACGGTGTTATAGCTTGTGGACGGCAGCACGTTTAACCCATCGCGAACTATGCTCGTCGCTCAGAATCTGATTTGTCCACAATTTGTAGCCACTTTGCCGCTACTTTATGCTCTTTGGGTGTGTACACACTGAACAGTCATGTGGAAAAACTGTTCTATTGGAATTAATATTATTTTTATTAAAAAAGATCCGTGCCTACTTCTATACTTTTGCGTCTTTCCCGCTTGGCTTAATAGTAAATAAAAAGTGACAAAAAAGCTGTGAATCAAATAAATCTTAGAGTAGGTGATGCTCGTGATTTCGTTCGCGTGGTTTAAGGTTTTTTAATACAGTACACACCGTACCGTACAGTAGCCTATGTGTTATTCCAGACTATAATCTATCTCTCTACCAAACAGCCAAATCGGCCAGTCGTTACGGCGTGATAGAGTAACAAACATCCATCCATCCAAACTTTCGCATTTATAATATTATAAGGTTATTAGTTTTTCGAAGTTTTTACAGTACTGAGTACTTACATATTTATGGGTAGGTACATACGTATTTATATTTACTGTTTTTTTTTAATTCGATGACAAGATAGCCCTTAACTGCGATCTCACCTGATGGTAAGTGACGATTTAGGGCGCCTTCAATTTATGCGTTTCTTGACGGCCTGCTGCGGTGCCGAAGCGGTGCGTTAGTCGTACTGCGCACGGACGTTCGTTTTTTTCATACAAAGCGCGCGGTGCGGCTATAGCGCGGTGCCGGTACCGCGATCGCTCGACAACAAGACGGCAACGGCACCGAGCGCTTTGTATGAAAAAAACGAACGTCCGTGTGCAGTACGACTAACGCACCGCTTCGGCACCGCAGCAGGCCGTCAAGAAACGCATAAATTGAAGGCGCCCGTAATCTTGGCGGCACGTCTTTGACGGTAGGGTTGTAACTAGCCACAGCCAAAGCCTCCCACCAAACCAGACTAGAGACAATTCAGAAATTATAAATTCCCAAATTGCCCCCGCTGGGAATCGAACCCGAGACTTCCCAGTTATAAAACCACAGCGCTCACCACTACACCAGGGAGGTCGTCAAAGTAAATGCACGAATAAAAAAAATTACTTAATGAATACGTACCTGCCCTACTTAAAATGGTTACCCTACATTGCTTTACCGTAGTGGGGTAAATATCAAGTGATTTTGTCCATCGATCAAAGGGGGCGACGCCGGTGCATCGGCTTCAGTGATTGCGCTCACGAATGCAACGAGCGCCCAAATCTGATTTGCCTCTGATTTGCGGCCGGACCGACGTCGCCGCATGAAGGATTCATACTGCAGCTGAAAAATAAAAAGACCAGTATAAATAGTACACATCCTCCAATTTTACATAAACTTTACTGCGTACTATTTATAAAGGTCTTTTGATTTTTCAGCAGAAAGGCAGACTCCTCATATTTATCTTGTATATTTTTTTGCCTTTATCCCCACCCGATTAGCTCCCTTGAGTTGGTTAAGTTAAAAGGAATGATCGCAGTGCAAAAACTGCTCTAGTTATTATTCTGTGGAATTGATGAATTACCTAACTCGAAATAAATATTTTATATTTAAAATATCAATGTTTTAAATATGATAATATATTATTACCTTGGGTGCCGACTGTATAAGTAGGACTTGTTTTTTCCCTTTCAGTTTTCCTAAAATTAAAGTATTACGCAGCTGGGTTTTTTTTAAATTTAATATTTTTTATTCTATATAATTTTATATTCTAGACCACGATCAAGAAGCTCTACTAGGTACACAAAAGTAGTCTATCCAGCATCCACTGTAATACCTATTACAGTACCTACTGTGGTAAATATCTGATAGGTGAATTATGAAATACCTATTACAGTAGGTACCTACTGTGATAAATATTCGATAGGTGAATTATCAATAGGTAGTAAATATAGTTACGGATAAACATATAAATACAGAAAGGTTACCTGTCTATAATATTTTGTAAGAGCGTTTCTGAAACGTTCTTATTCACTTTACGTGTTTTATTTTGTCGAGAGAAGTCCTGAATAGACTGGGGAACGCTTTGACGGCATAGAAAGAAGAAAATGCTTACACATAGTAGCAGGGGTGCTGATTCCTTCGAAAACACACTTATCCTTTCAAATCAAACTGTTTACACGTTTCGTCCCCTAACCTAGAACTTATTTACCAAAGCCCTTTCAGAAAAATAGTTCGCATTTTTTGCGATCACTATGAAAAATAGTTTTCGGTGAAATTGATTAATTACTATTACTATTGAAGCTAAAACTTTTCAGAAATAAATGTAAGGTTTTGTAGATATTCTTTCGACGACAAATTCGTTTCTTCTGTCTTTCAATAAAATCTTTTAGGGCCGATTTCACCAACGTATTATTCGAACGTGATATTTTGATAGTTTTTGTATTGAAAATGTGAAAAATTTCAAATTTACACTCGGATAAGACTTATCTTCTGTTGATGAAATCGGTCCTTAAAATCAGGAAAACGCCATTAGGCAAGGGTATTGTATTACAAAATATTATAGACGTAAGATAACTCTACTTAGGGTTAATAAATAATTTTTAATCTATCTTTATTAGTAAGTACTTACGTACCTACTAGCTTTCGTACGCGTGGTTTTATAAGCCCCGCGCGAATCCTTAATTCTTCTCAAGGATTAAAAAATTCTTTTCAAAAAACCGACTTCAAACGCCACTACAAAGTATAAAAATTATTTTATTTTGTACACGTTTGTTGAAGTCGGGTGGCTTAAATAGAAACGATGAAGCAGCATCAGTCTTGAGGAGTTGAAGGTAAAAAATTTTATGGGACCATTAAAAAAAAATCGCGTGCATCGGTCCAGAAACCCCGGAGTAATCGGTGGACATACATAGGAAAAAAAAGATACCGGCCGAATTGATAACCTCCTCCTTTTTGGAAGTCTAAAAAAAGTAGCCTGTAAAAAGTAGGCCGAATTGATAACCTCCTCCTTTTTGGAAGTCTAGAAAAAGTAGCCTGTGCTAGTCTCCAGGTCCTCAACTACACCCATCCAAAAATTTACGTCAAGCCATTGCCCTATGCGTGATTGAAGGACAAACCAACAAACCAAAAAACAAACGCAAATCCTACTTAAAACATAGTACAAGTACCTACTAGAAGCACAGATCAGAGTAAGGTGCTAGTATGTACCTACATGGGACTGGCTATGCCATATTATAAAATAGCAGGAAGGAATGAATTCTTGGAGAGTGGAGAGTAAGTTCGATATTTCCCTATTCAATTTATCACAATAATTCACAATAGTTCCGTGGACCCTCATTCACTTCTGTGAGCAATCTCCGTCCTTATGGCGATATTCAACTTGCTTCCTTTGCCATCGTCTTAAGTATGTTGGATAGAGGTTAATAAGAATAAATTGAACAGCTAGCAAAGATTCACGATTATTAATATCGTTGTCCGTTTATATTAGAGTTCATAGTTATTCCCTAAGCTTCCTCTCTTGTTCGCCCCAGGGTAATGTTGTTTTACGCGGCTTTGTTAATCTTGAAATCTCTGTATAAAAGTTAAGGTCGATAAACATTTCAATACTAAGTGTTCTGTTCTAATTTGGTTGCACACAATCTTCTTTAAAGTATTTTGAAACCATTGGGATGTTGCCATGATAAAAATAAATTATATTTCTTACCGATTTATTCTTCCAAAATAAGTAAAATACAAGTTCGCTTTTAATTAAACTACAAAAATGTGTCAAATGTTTATGACGTCTCTATATTTCATACAAGCTCCAACATATATATACAATACAAAAGTACATGTTTAATACTCTTTTAATACTCAATGCTACATACATGCGCTTTAACCTTGCTTTTAACCTTAAGTTTGATAGAGTTGTTGGTTTGAACTTTGATTAGTTGGCAACATTATCAACGCTAAAAAGTTCTTATATACAGAAGTATCAGGGAATTATTTACGGTAAGTATACCTACAGATTATGAAACGATTTTTCATCTTTGTAAATTTCTCTTTCAAATGAGCTTAATAATTTCTCACAGTAAATCGAAGAGTTTTTTTGGATTCTGTATCTAGGCACCTACTCGATACTCTGAACTTTTTCCGAACTCAATGTACCTATGTCATTATAGAAACAATTGTTCACCACGACACGCTCCAATAAGACCAGTTTCATTACAAAAGTCAGTAGACCTTTTAAAGTTCAACCATTGACTTTTGCAATAACAATATTGTAGCGCCAGTTTATCAGTATCAATGAAGCCACAAGTATAGGTTTTTAATTGCTTTCCCTAAGAACTCCTACCTACATAATAATTATTATTGTAGTATTATAATTATTATGTCTAACTTAAAATTCGAAATTTTGTATATCCAAGACAAACTTTTGTCGTTCAGCAGTACAAAAATTTCAAAAAAAAGAAAGAAAATTGTAGGTAAGTATGGTTATAAATATATTATAGCTCGATTATAGCTATATCATGAATTTTTTTACTAAGCATTAAAAAAAATATTACAAAATATTTAAGATCCTTACATGAAATTTATTATATTGTACTGGCTGCTACCTTCGATTTCGTCTGCGAAGATTTAGATTTTTTAGAAATCTCGAAGATTTCGAAGAAGAAGATTAAAAAAGTAGCCAATGTCACCAAGTACAAGCTATCTCCTTGCCACATTTTGACCGAAATCTGTTCAGTGTGTAGGGATGATAATAGTTTAGTATAAAGTATAGATTTTAATTTTTAAATGTCCCCTTTTCATAATATTCCTTATTCAAGCATGATCAATTTATTTTGAGATCAAATAATGTATCCTCTTATCTTTTAATGGAACGGAGGCAAAAAGCAACGTCAGTATGCATTATGAATGGTTTTACGAAGAAATGTAACTATTTTATCTGATTTATTGGCTCGCGTACCATTCTTTGTTTCAAAATGAGTTAGAACTAATTTTTAAAACGACTCAACTTAATATTAATATTAACCCATATATGTCCAGAACTTTTTTTGACGCCGATTTTTATAATTTTCACATATGTTGTTTATTAATGACCATAAATAAGGGCTACATTAGCAATAAGTAGTTTTCAGATCTGAAAGTGGGGTTTTTTCAGGGGGTCGAAAACGACCCCATGGGCAGATAAGGTCTTACACTAGTATGGGGGAGGAATCATGAATATAAAAATTTTATTCGCTTATTAGTCTTGATTATTGGGGTAGACATTGAGACAGGAACCATTACGTAGTAGAATTAGGTGGGTAAGGTAATCTTTAAAGCATCTGTAATACATATTGACATTAACTTGCGACACATTTTGACTATTACGTTTTTAGACAGCACACGTCTTCTGATCCAACTATTGAGTAAAGGTAAAGTTTTAAAACAGAAATAGGGTACCGCCTTGTTTTCAGTTGCTGTTGAGGTTGAGTTTTCTAAATAAGATAGGTTGAAGAATTAGATTTCGAAGAGAAAATAGAAAATAAAAAGACTTTGCTATAGATAAAATTCCAGTATATCTACGTTTGCTTCCAATAATCTGGGAAGCATTGAAGAGTCAACACTCTTCCACATACTTTTTTTGCTGTCAACACATCGAAGTGAAATAACCAGATCAAAATATACCACTTCTTACCCCTAATGTCAATTTGATAAACTCCAAAATGAGCATCAAGTCTATCTACTCCTCCCACATTGATTGTATTGATGTACAACGTTTGACTATCAATATGTTTGCCAGTATCAGAATATCGACGAGCCTTTTGGACGGGATATACGCCAATTGCACTGGACAACAGTGTAACTAAGCTGCTTCATTCCAGTGAATGGCGCAAATCTTATCTTTGCAAGCTTTTTGCAAGCTCGTTTTATGCATTTGCGTAGGCTCATGTTCCGATGTTTCCCAGTTCTTGTAGAAAAGAGCACCTAAATCACTGTTGGCCTTAGCAGAGTGCTCCCTCAAGGAAGAATAGTCCTCAGTAAAGTATAAGATTCTTCGACAATTCAATAGGAATAGAACATTGTGTTGTGTAGAAAGGGGTTCAGAGATTTGAGAATTACGAGAATAATGGGCTGGAAAACTACGAGAATAATTGACTAAAGCCTTATTGGTGGCTTTATTGTCATCATTACCTTCTCGTTGCATGACTAACGTTTCGGCTGAAGTAAATAATTATTGAGATATGTGAAATCGATTTATATTTTCACACTTTCATCCTTTTCATCCGAATCACAGTCTGATATCGTACCTCTGCAAGGGGGATCAATGTTTACATCGATGCCTTGGACCTGTTCCTCGTTATCCAATTTCTCCAGGGCTTCAACTATTTCAAAAATGGAGAGCACATGCCGGGACCGTTAGAGTAAAAATAAGAATTTAAAGCAGCATATATGCCCACGGGGTCGTTATCGACCCCGTGAAAAGTTTCCATTAATTTGAGTACGAAAAATGTAGCCCCTCAGTGAAAATTATACCTATATCTTTAAAACACATATTCAATTTACTATTACAATAATTTTGATGATAAAAAAACATAAAACACACAAAATATATACATTTATATGCACGTAGTCACCAAATTTTTTCAGAAAAAAACTTACACGATTTTGTACTACTATTTTTCACTTGAAATAATTTAAGAATAGTAATTTTAGTGTACTGCGCTTCAAAGTAGTTCTTTACTGTATCAAAAAATAGTGCTTTAATTAGAATTAATATAATAAGTTGCAATCAGGATGCATTTGAAGTCATCAAGTACCTTCAGGCCATTAACGACCCCCTGGGCATATATGGGTTAACATTTAATATTAAGTTATGTCCGCTGACAAGGAGCCGTACTGAAACCTGACTACCTACTCGTAAGTACGTACTCTACGTTTAGTACCAGCCCTGGTAGCATGGGCGGGAGAAATTTTATCCCCGGGAAAAGGATAAAACGTTTATCCCCTCGCTTAGCTTTATCCACCCGTCGAGCATGGGCACAGCGGTGGAAATAGCACTCAGTGGATATACTTATAGAAATATAAATCGCCTTCTCCTCTGTCGCCATGCTTTAGCATAGGGAAAAGATAATTTTATCCCCTGTCAGTGGATAAAATCGGGGGATAAAACTTTTATCTCCTGCCCATGCTACCAGTGCAGCAGTAGGATTGTCTAAAAATGATTTCCTCAGTGTTACGATTGCAATCACCTCTGATTAACTGGTACTCTCTAATGCATTGATGCAGCAAGAACGCCATAAGTTCATCGGTGATTGTGATTGTCACACTGACACTTATAATAGGTTACAAAAAGCACGGTCGTGTGTGTGTGTGTGTGTGTGCGTGTATTTAATTTATTTTTTATATTACTATATTTCATCATTATTGTTGAAAAGTTCCTACAATTAGACGATAAAATAAAAATTTAAAATTGTAATAGTAATATTTAATTTAATTTCTTTTGATTTAATGTAATTTTTAAAATATTAGATTTGTTATCATGAAATTGGTATTTTAATAAAAAACAAATAGTTGGTTGAAGAAATCTCATTTATTTAATTTCACTGTTTTTACTGTCTTGAAGTAAAATGAAACCGGTCTTCTTTTGCTGAAAATGAAAACGTGTTGCAATTTTAATGAAATTACACACGCCGTTGGCTTTTTACTGAAATTTAAATAGCTTGTTTGTAGCGCATAATAATATGGCATGGGCGTGCATACAAGAATTAAGTCAAGAATGTGAGGCCAAATAAATTGTCTGGTGGAAGGCTTTGGCCTTGGCTAGTTTTTTTTTTTAAAGAATATTAACCAAGCTGAATTTGACTTATATTCTCCTCTCCCCTCCAAATAATCATTCTTCATCAGCATTCATTTTTCATCATTTCTCATTTTGATTGACCATTTACGATCTATGTCAATTTAAAGTTGTAAATTTTCATTTGATTTTCTAAAAAGCAGTCGGGTTTTTCAATGTTTCTTAATTGCTTGTGTCGGAACGAGTCTGGTAAATCAGGTACAGAAAATCAATCATTGCGGTATCAATTGTAGTGATAGGGTATATTTGTGGCATTCTTGCAGCAATAATTATTATTTTAGCCAATAATGCGAGAGTATTGGTCAATTAGACGTGACTGCAATCGCCACAGATTAGTAATATCTAGATATAAGTACGTTTATCTCACGAAGTTACGGGCGCTTTACTTGTGTTTACGTCGTGTACATGTACACTGCGTAAGTGTGCGTGTCTGTCAGGGGCCTAGGTGGGAGCGGTAAGGTGCGAGCAAGCTCTCGCTCACACTTATACAGATAAGACACACACACAGCCATGAGCCACGTGCCGTCGTTAATTGCAAGAACTTGTCTATAACCGAGTTAGCACCTTTCTACTACTTATTCTCATGTTATTTGATTTTTCATCTGGAAAGCAAGAATATAATGAACAGCATAAAAAATATGTAACAAAAAACTAAGAACGCGCTCTATTACTATTATAATGAGAAACAACGTAAAGAGACAAACATAGACAGCAATCAGCTCAGCATAATTACGAGAAAATGATATTTTGTTCTCTTATAATAAAACTGTTTCTTTCATTATTTTTATTATCTTGTCTATCATGAAACATAGTTTTTATCAGTAAATTGTTCTACGGTCTTGTTCAAAATCAATTTTTTTGATTATATTTAATAGTAGGTAAGTACGCGTATTTTTTTTTGTTTTGTTTTTTAAAACAAAAAATTTTCAAATCTTAATTTTATTAACTAAGTATGTATGTAAGTAATGTTTTAATATTTTTGGATTAATGTAAATATTAAAACATTACATAATTTTTATCCATGCAAGCACGAGTAGGTATCATCGGTAGTTAGCCGGTCATCCGGAAAAAATATCTTTACCGTAAAGAAACACGGAACCCGTTTCAATCATATTACGACATTTTGTCGCAGACCCATGTCATTTGAATTTTTATCCTTTACCTATCCACGTCCACCCACCTGTAGGTTCGTATGTCTCTGAGGGTGGCTATGTACATGACCGATGGCCTCTTCTAAGGCTCTATGTGTACCTACATGTAATATTTACTGCTTACTTACTCTATAAAAAATAAATCATTTTTGAATTTTAACCATTGAGCAGTTAAAACTCCAAAAAAATTTAAAAAGTTTTTTTAAGTTTTTTTACATTCAATACAATAATTTTGAAGTTTATGACATTATGTTCTTATGTTTTATACATTAACTTGTATACCTACATCCTTATTAATCTTTTAATGCAATGTAATATGATGATTTGAGAAAAAGGGTTAGGGGCGCCTGCCTTCTAAGCGATAAGGCCACCAGTTGTGAGTACCTTTTTTATTTATTTTTTTAAGTTTATTTATAAAATCTACTTTTAATTTGTTGTACGTGTATTTTATAATAACATTTAAAACTTTAAAAGTATAGTAAGAAAACATTTTGATATTGCAAGTAGACAGGTGCCACCACGAAACGGCGAAGCGTGTTGGTTATCGCAAAATGGCGCCGAAACTGATTTGTTCACAATTTGTGGTCGATTCGCTGCTACTTTATTTACGTACACAGTGTGTACAGTCGAGTGGAATAATGGACGAAGCACTTGATTCAATTCACTTAAGAGCTCGAGGAGTGAGAAAAGAATGTCTTAAGAAATCTTTTGAATTGGAAAATCATGCATTGTTGCTACGAATATGACCAAAACTCTACTACGAATACGGCCGTTTAAATTCTATTTCGTAGAACACAAGTAGGGACCTATGCACAAAGAGATATACTCTCTTTCACCAATGAATAGTGGCCGCTTTAAAACTAAAAACCAGTGGAATATACCCCTAAATAATTTATTCATATTTAAAGCCACGGACGAAGCCACGGATTTTACTCTGTAAATTAAAGATCTATCTAGGTTACGCATAGATAAATATGTGAATTACGTTGAAAAATATTTCTTGTTTAGACCAGATTTTACCAAACTTTCATAATGTCAGGAATAATACCAGGTAGGTATATAATACCAGGAATTATCTTGCTCCTTTGTATTTACTTTTGGACAATACCTAGTAGGTAGTGATTAATTCGTGAGTAAGCAATCCCAGATTAGGCTGTGGTGAAACCTTAATATAGTTTATTATACTTGGAACAACTGCTTATTTTCTCTTGAGTAAAATTAATTCCATGCTGGTCCATGGACATTTTTAAGACTTTACCATTCAACCAAATTTTACATATTAGCCAAAGAATACATTTACATACTTACATTTAGATATTTATTTGCGAAATCAATAAAATATATATCTACACCTAAAAGTGGCCTATCTATCCATAGTAATTATACTTCCTTCTTATTAAAATCATCGCCTTCCATGAATAAACCATCAAAAGCCATTTGGCCAAGATATTTTGGCTCAGTTGGTGTAATTTCCATTCGAACTCTAGTCAGTAATTAATTATGCACTGCGTCCGACTCTGATGTCTTTAATTTAACAAGCGTAGTAACTAGCTGCGCAAGTTTAAATTTCGTGCCTCGTCTTTATTTGGCAAATTAATTCACAAACTCCTGCCCTTAACAAGACATACTAGGTGCAGGGTGAAAGCGGTTCAACTTCGCCCGGAAGTTTGTCACTATTTTGGCAATTTTAATAAGAGTATGCGTTAAGTATGCGTAATCCGTGTTAAGTATAGATATAAGCAGATGCTAGTAGTCATGCTCTCTTTAAACATTTCTGTGGTGGTGTCGTGTGGTGCGGGTTGTTACGTTCCCTCAAATATGGTTGAGCGAAGCAATGGCTGGATCATGCGTCATGCTCGTGAACGGTTGCCACCAACGGGAATGGGTCTTCTCTGACTGCCCGTCTTGACATGCGTTGGATTGGTGTACCTACATATGCATTTTTGCATTTCTGAAGCTTTATTGTGGAAGCACTGTATACATAGCACAGCTTTGTAAAAAAAAATTTTTTTTTGAAAAGAGCAACTGCTGAGTTTCTTGCCGGCTCTTCTCAGCAGAATCTGAATTCCGAACCGGTGGTAGATTTATGACGTATCATAAAAGCTACAAGTTAGCCTATATGAAATAAATAAATTTTGAATTTGAATTAGATGCTTAGTATAGATATACTTAACACGGATTACATCAAGTTTTAAGCATCAAGTTTTGTTGTTTACTTAAGGCGCTGTCATAGGCTGGCTAATGGAGAGTTTATAGTTTGAGATCTTACAATCGTTGTTTAGAGGTCTTGAAAATATCATATTATAATTTACTTATAAATATGCCACCGTTTTATAGATTCACTGCTTTAAAATCCGTGTTTTTAGAGCTAACAGCGCCTTAAAGGTTTCCTCTATCTCGCAAGTTGTAACAGTTTAAAAGCACCGTCGTGAACAAAACTTGGCAGTGTTGCGTTGTGTTGAGAATACACAAAGAGGCTTTCATTCAGAAGTCGGTACGCCGTTTCACAGTTGCAATTCCCCGAAGGTGCCTTCCGAGCGAACACATGCGAATTTTCATTCTTTAGCGAACGCAAAACAAAATAAGTTTCGAATATCTATCGATTCTAGAAGTTGTCTACTTTCTGTGTTTGTAAGCTTTACGCTTATAAGGAAAAGGTACCTAATAATATAAATGTGAAAGTGTGGATGTTTGGATGTTTGTTACTCAATCACGTCGCAACGACTGAACCGATTTGGCTGAAATTTGGCACAGAGATAGATTATAGTCTGGAATAACACATAGGTGGGAATCACAAAATCTCAATCCACGCGAACGAAGTCGCGGGCATCAGCTAGTACTTAATATTTTTCACCATTTTCATGATTGCCTTTTGATGCCCAAAGGATTGGCTCATTTTTTACGCGACTTATCCTGGCTACTTAGCCCAGAATTAGGCAAGATTAATATTTTTGGGACCATTTTAAGAGCCATCATAATTAGGAGTATAAATGTTTTACTTGAAAGTAATAGGCAATGTTGTAACGTAGTTTAACTTGTATATTACAGTTAAATAAAGTTATAACAATTCGTGATGGCAGAAAAGAACACAGAAAATATGTGAACTGCGTCAAAGAACATAATAACTATAATATGTGATCATGTGATGTAGAGTAATAGGTACTTGTCTGAAACATCGCTGAAATCGCGTGGGAAAGAACTAATAAATAGCCTAATCTCTGCTTTAGAATTAAGGCAGGTTTTGTTACGCATATCATAGAATGGAATTCATGTTAGAAATTATGCGGTCCGCTGCGAAACTACTATAGCTATGAAAGCTATGGTTTTGGTGGAAATAGAAATAGAAATATTTTTTATTGAAATAAACTTTTACAAGCACTTTTGAATTGTCAATGAATCTACCACTGGTTCGGAATGCCTTTCCTGCCGAGAAGAGCCAGCAAGAAACTCGGCGGTTGCTCTTTTCAAAAAAATAATTTTTTTACAAGTTAATGAAACTATGCTATGTATACAGTGCTTCCACGATGAAGTTTCCTAAGTCCAACGAAAGGAAAAGGTAACGAAGTAAGGCCTGCATTACTATTATGTATTCTGTGGTAACGCACGTTGCTGCTAAACGTAGGTAACGCAACTTTGCCTTGGTACTAAATAAAGCAGCAAGGATCAACTGTTAAAAAATTCGAAAATAATTTATTTCAATTCACAAAACAGAATTCGTGTACACATTTTAATCCATACGGTTTTCTGTATTAATCAAGTTGATTGCGTAATTAAGTTTTAATCCATAAACACGCCGCCGCTTCGGGCACAGATGTCGTATGATAATCCCGAACGCTGAATCGCCGCAAGTGTCTTGGTAAATTATTTTGAACGCAAATACATAAATACAGATTCATCGCACCTGTAGAGGCAGCGAGATATTTATGAGCTCAGCTTTTCATTTGAGTGATTTTCGAAAGGAGCAGGGCCTGATTAACCCTTAGGCTAATTAGGCTGCAGCCTAGGGCGCGAGGATCAGGAGGGCGCGCGCTGAAATTGTATCTTTGCATGCACTAATCTAGCATCATTGCTATGATCAATGAGCTTGAGAGTCCCTAATTTTCACAATAAATTTTGAAATTTTAAAAAGCACGCGTAAAAATTAGCCTAGGGCGGTCAGAACTCTTGATCAGTCGCTGGAAAGGTGTACCTAGTACAAACGGCTGTCAAAAAATACTACGTAGGTAGGTACATACCGGTTTGAGTCGTAGTCTTTAAGTATTTACGTAGTATATAATTATCTATTAGTACATGATCGTCACAGTCATCGAATTATTCGTCAAGGGTACAGTCTTCTTCTTCAATCGATAGACATCCATTTCTGGACATGGATTTGGAATACTGTAGGAATTTTGCGCCGCTTGCATCTGGTGATACTCTGCGACTTGTTACGTCTCAAAAACAACTGTTGTGGAAAGTTACTTGTTTGGCCTGAAAGGCGAATGCATCACCACTTACCGGTGATGGCTCCAGCTGTCTTGTATGGGGTACCCCAATCTTCTTAGGTCTTCAGCTCCATAGGCCTTCGGTGATTTCGTGTTTTGGCTGGCTGTTTGAGAAAAGGCACTCGCGCCGCACCGAATTGATGAGATGAAAGAGGGGCGGATACGCGTCGGTTACGAATATATTATGTGTGTCGAACGTGGGCCGTCCGTGAAAGGGTCGGATGACGACTGACATTTGAATTGAATTTGAATTTGAACTGAAGTAGGCGCTATGGGCGCGTTTGGTGAAGATGCATTCGCTTATATAAAGTTAATTAGAATTTTGAAAAGAAAATAAAAAACGTAGGTATTTGTGCTTGCACTTATAATAATAAAAATGCGTAATAATAAAAAATGAACATTCTACGGAACATGCCGCCGACCTTAAAATAACTAGCTTATTTTAAAGGGAAAGAAACAATGCGTTATACTAAGAGAACTTAATGAATACAAATGTAAATGGTAAAAAAAAAAAAAAAATGGAAAATTGAAACTTGAAAGTTGGACGTTAATCTATAGGCAAGGGACACACCTTGACTACAGGTCTTTTGGTAAGAGTATTACCTATGCGAACAGTGACTACATGAGTCACTCCATCGACGCCGGGGTGCAGTTGATGCACGCGCGCTAGACGCCAATGCAGAGTGTTGTGGATTAACACGAATATTGAGCCCTCGCAGAGGGGTGTGTGACTTGTATCAAGAATCCATTTACCTCGAAGCTGTAAATGATGTGAATTTTCAACACTCCAACATTTCCAAAAGTGTTGGATAGCCTGCTGGATGATTTGCAAAACAATATACATCCAGAGAAGACGGAATCGAAGGTGACGATTCGGATTGTCATTGGAAAAATTGTATTCTGGCAGAGAGGTCAATGGTTTCTTGGTAAGAAAGTGATTTGGTGTGAATGGTAATGAATCCGTAGGATCATTACTGAGTGTGCTTAGTGTGTAGTGTGTGGGGTTGAGAACCAACTCCGGTTTGCAAAGGAGTGTGTTATAATCGTCATATGTTAAGGTTAGTTTACCGTTAACGCGATAACGATGAGCTGCTTTAGATATTCCTCCAAAATGAGAATCATAAGGAGGTTTCAAGTGACAGATAATGGAAAGAGATGGTAATTTGTTTTCAATCAGATTTTGATTAGATTGATTTTGAAGGAATTGTAAAAACTCTTTCAAATATCTGTAACCTGCGATAAAGTTGCAGTCACTGCATCTTAATAGAAAAGGATCAGCACAATTGACAACTCTGTGCAGTAATGCACAAAGAGATTGAACTCCTGCTGGTGGAAGTTGGCCAATGATTGGCTCAGGAGGTCGAGTCTGAAAACAATGCATACAAGAACGAATTCGTGTACGAATATCGTCTGGATCTGATGAAATCGAGTAAGTCTGAGAAATTACAGATTTTAGTGATTGTGGTGGAACAATTAGATTAATTTTAAGAAATTGATTAATCAGCAAGTTAGAAAAGATATGAATTTTAGCCAAAGCTATTGAATGTTTAGCATTATACGAAACGTATGAGTTCCCGCCGACCCTGAGAAGTCCAGCGGTATCAAGAAAAGATTTTAGCTTTTGCAATTGATTCAAGCAGTTTTCGTTATTCTTGACGTGAAAAATATCTTCTGAAGATTGATCACTTTGTACAAGTGTTAAAATGCGTTGAAGAGCGAATTTAGTTTCGTGGATTGTAGTTTGATTAGAAGAATTAGATTTCGTTTTTGAACATTCATGGTAAAATCGCAAACACAAAGAAACTACAAGAAGCAGAACAGACAGTGATGAAAATCTTTCTAGAAATTGTAAATCAGGAACCTCAGGATGTTCGTTTATATTAGATATCTCTGAAAATGTAATATGCTTGATGATATGTGAAGGTACATCTACGTGGTAAATAAAAGCGTCTAATTTAGTCCTGACCTTGGTCGTTGCAGATTTCTTTACACCTGCATGATGAGGGATATGATAAGGTTTTACAATGATACTTGAAGGGTTTTGAATAAGTTTTATATGACTCAAGTCTATGTACTCTTGGAGGCATTGAACAAATTCTGCTCGTAAAACAGAATTACTTGAAGGTTTAGATTCAAGTCTATGATGTTGTGAAAGTGAAAGAACACGAGAATCGCGTAGCGGAGGCGTATTCTTTTTGAATGGAAGAGATGAGGTGAATTTATCAGTGGAATCTCTCGAATGTGTGTTTACAACAATTGATTTGCAAAGAACTTCCTCTTTGATGAGAGGCTTTATTTCAGGAACAGGCTCAAGTTTCGGAAACTTTTGTAGTTGCATGTTTGTAGGTATGTAATTAGTAATTTTTGGCAAGACAAGCGCTTTAATGAAAAGTTTGGGTTCCGATCTATTGTATGGTGTTATTTCGCTCGTCACATAACCGCGAGGCTGATTATTATCTTTGTTACCTATACCTGTAACAGTTGCGCTCGGAGAAGTTCGAAATCGTTTGAGACCGAGTGGTTGAGCACAAGACTCGGTAGTCAAAGTTGCCTGTGATCCCTGGTCAACTAGTGCACGAATAATATTTGGATGTTGAGAATTCGAATTGATTTGATTAATATTGATTAACGCTGTGGTTGGAAGAACCGTTGAATAATTTAAAGAATTTTCTGGACACTGAGGAACTTCAGTGAGTAAATTACGTGTTGAATTATTGTTGTTTTCGTGAACGGACGTGTGATGGCGCTGTGAGCAAATTCTACAGCTGTATCTAGAAAAACAAGTACCAGATTCGTGCCCTTTTAATAAGCAATTCACGCAAATTTTGTTTTCTTTAATAAACTGTAAGCGTTTGTTTAAATCTAATTTATTGAACGAATCACATTTACTCAATATATGAGTTTCATCATTACAGTAGCAACAAGTGCGTTTAGTATTATCAGAAGAACTGTGAAAAGTAACGCTCTGAGTAGGACGTGCAGTATTTGCATTGTAATTATTTTTGGTATCAGGTAGTACATGAGAGAACGCAGGAAGAGCCGAAGTAGTAGGCTGGCGCGAGGAACTGGACGCGGTTGCAACAGGTGTAATGTCCTTAGCAGCTGACATCACTTCTAACGCGGAAAGTTCCTTGTCAGGAAAATCTAGCAAGTCGCTGGCAGGCGGAATCTCGATTGACGATTTTAACAAAAATTCAAAACGTCTGCTAATACTGGGAGTTTGTTGTACGTATTTATCATTGACGGGTGGTGCATCAAAAATCTTGTCAAAGCGTTTAGTAGCAATTATTTTTTTATTTTCGTAACGACTTATTAAAATTTGTAAAGCGTTTGTATAGTTTGAATCAGTTACCGGAATTGATTTTATAAGGTCCAATGGTTCATCACGTAATGACAACAACAAATACCTAAAACGTTGAACATCCGACAACTCATCATCATGAACTAAAGATTTGAATAGGTCAAAGAATGCAATCCATTGAGTTACATCGCCGCTGAATGTAGGTAGCAAAATCGTAGGTAACTTTGTCTTCGATGAATGACTATGGCATAAAGGAGATGTTACATTGGCCATACTATTTTTTCTAATATTAACTTTTAAATTGTCCAATGCAATTTGAACGACATAGTATAAGTTATCAAATTTATCACGAATAGCTAATTGATCTTCTTGGTTAAACTCACCCTTTTTTGCTAAATGTTTTTCAATTTTACCTTGAACAGCATGAAATTGTTTTTTAATTGTATTTAAGTCCCTTGAACGAACTCTAAACTCTGCTTCATTATCAATGCAATCAGCCATGCGTTGAATACTATTTAGAGAAACTTCTCTTTGAAACATTAATTGAACTAGTTCCATTTTGAGAGAAAAAAAATAATTAATTTATATAAATATGCAAAATGTAAGAAAGTTGATGTAAATATGTAGCACGCAAATGCTTAAGGTGTTATATTAGTACGAAAATACGAATATAACGTATGTAAGAATTGTATGTCTGTATGTAGCACGTAAATGCTTGAATTGTTATATTAGTACGAAAATACGAATATAACGTATGTAAAGGTGTATGTATATAAAGCACGAAAATGCTTGAATTATCGTTAAATTAGTACGAAAATACCAATATAACGTATGTAATAGATGTATGTGTGTATAGCACGAAAATGCTTGAATTTTTGTTATATTAGTACGAAGATACCAATACAACGTATGTAAAAGTTGTATGTATATATAGCACGAAAATGCTTGAATTTTTGTTATATTAGTACGAAGATACCAATACAACGTATGTAACAGTTGTAGGTGTAAATAGCACGAAAATGCTTGAATTTTTGTTATGTTAGTACGAAAATACCAATACAACGTATGTAAAAGTTGTATGTATGTTTATGTTGTTAGCACGTAATGCCTGGATATGAAAGTAGTATGTATTTTGTTATATTAGTACGAAGATACCAATATAACGTAGTAAATAGTTGTATGTATATGTTTGTGTAATTGGCACGTAATGCCTGGGTATGGAAGTAGTATGAATTTTGTTATATTAGTACGAAGATACCAATATAACGTATGAAATAGTTGTATGTATGTTTATGTAATTAGCACGTAGTGCCTGGATATGAAAATAGTACGTATTAATATAAATTACGCGTTACAGTACGAAGATACTGCTCGTTTCATTCGAAGAAATAAAACAAGGCGTAACTTATAGTAATTAGTACGGAAATGTTATTGCCTTATTAAAGCAAAGTATGGAAAATGGATTAAGCATGAAAATGCTATTAGTCACGTTCGAAAAAACGATGACAAACCGTTCATATGAAGAAATGAATATTGGAATAATGAAAGTATATGTAACCGACCGGTGTGTATGCTCCCTTATAGAACTGCACTGGCGGACGCGTGGCGATACGATGTATTTGACGTAAAAAATTATAAATCTAAATAGCGAAATACGTTATAATCTTCTGAAATGTTTATTGAAATAGTTAGAATAACTAAATAGAACACTGTACGCATAAGTATTTCGTAGAAATAATACGTAATTTATGAGAAATAACGCACAATATGGTTGGTATCGTAGGTAGGTACGAACGATGGACGAAGGATTACTATGATGATATTATGATTTTACGATTGAAATAAGATGAATTAATGAGTGCCAGCACAAATACACAAAAGCCGCGGTAATTTAATGCTCCGGTTCGTAGGAAATATGTTGTGGAAAGTTACTTGTTTGGCCTGAAAGGCGAATGCATCACCACTTACCGGTGATGGCTCCAGCTGTCTTGTATGGGGTACCCCAATCTTCTTAGGTCTTCAGCTCCATAGGCCTTCGGTGATTTCGTGTTTTGGCTGGCTGTTTGAGAAAAGGCACTCGCGCCGCACCGAATTGATGAGATGAAAGAGGGGCGGATACGCGTCGGTTACGAATATATTATGTGTGTCGAACGTGGGCCGTCCGTGAAAGGGTCGGATGACGACTGACATTTGAATTGAATTTGAATTTGAACTGAAGTAGGCGCTATGGGCGCGTTTGGTGAAGATGCATTCGCTTATATAAAGTTAATTAGAATTTTGAAAAGAAAATAAAAAACGTAGGTATTTGTGCTTGCACTTATAATAATAAAAATGCGTAATAATAAAAAATGAACATTCTACGGAACAACAACTTTCGACTCGAAAAAATAGATAGAATTCTCCTGCGGCAAAACTAGAAAACTCATAAAAAAACTAAGAAAAGCCAAGATTTTTTAATTGAACACTATCATTTATAGATAAACAGGATACTAAATCATTTCAGTCTTTACTAGAAACAATTCTTTTAACTTTTGTCGTCAAATGAAATGTTTTGGACAAGTCAGTTAAGTAAGAACCTTAATATTTTTAAGAGATTCTTTTTTGTTTTATAAATGAAACTGTTTCATGACTTTCATTAAAACCGTCATTTCATTATGATATCTAGATTTAATTATACTTATCATTTCGCTTCTTTGTCTACACTTTTAGAAGCAGCTCGTTTTACTGCCTATACCTCCAATAATATTATAGTCATAATATGAAGAACTGTTTTTTTTGTTTTGGTCTACCTATAGTGCTATGTTTTATTAGTAAGTAGTTATGTACCTAAGGCTTATTTAGAATGTTTGCAATAGTAGAACATCTTCCTCTGAGCTCGTTCTACAATGAAAACTTAGTTTTCATTAAATTGTGTTTTGCTGTTTATACAAATTAGAAGCGGAAACTTGCAATGCATATTGTTATGGTAAACAATATTCATATCGCTTCGTGAACGCACAGTTGTAAAATTTTCGTACTAGTTACAGCTACCTACGTAATATTCTAAACGTTGCATAATCATGAAATTCGGTTATTATCATGTACATTTCTGTTAATTTCAGAGGGTTCTTAATCCCCAATAGACAATATTGCAGTGATACATAGCTCATATTTTAGCAGATAACATACCAACTTAGTTAGGTATGAACATGAACTAAAATGATTTGTGCATGGATCTCCAATTCTGTTCAATTAAAACAAATAATAACTTTATAAATATTGTCATGTTGGAGCGTTGACTTGGTATGTTGAAAGGGTACTTACATTACTAGAAGGTAGGTATTTCAATCGTAATAATTACCATAGGTGTGCCGTTTTACACAATGTTTTTCTTTGATATCCTGTGACTTTCCCCAATTGCCATCACAGTTTTCAGAGTACCTACTGGTTAAAACAGTCCAATTGTATTTTCTACTTCAAAATACTCTTTTTTTCATGCAGTTGTATAAAAACTGCTATCCCAGAAAGTGTACTTATGGTATTTTACATTTATTTTCTATTCCATTCAAGTAACATTATTATTTCCAGCTAAATCAATGGAGTTATACGAAAGTACTGAGACCTCATAAACTCACATCGAAATGGGGCGCCAATTACAGCCCTATTCCAGCCCACGTTGACATATCCAGCCAAATTGTGCGCCCATAATTAAAGCAATAGGCACTACGGAGGGCAATACAAGCTGATCGAATGTGCATAGCTTTGGATCGCAGCCATCTTTAGTACAACCAATGCTATTTTAAGGAACAATACATGAATGTAAACCTATACCAATTACCAAGTACCAAAGAGCTAAACTTTACGTGAAGCTGACGTAAAGTTCGATTTTTTCAAACACTCAAAAATTCTTTCGTAGCAGATGCTACGTCTTAATAGCTATCTGTATGCCTTTCAGCCCGATCCGTCAAGCGGTTAGAGCTGTGCGTTCATAGGTTAGTCAGTCAGTCACTCAGATTGCCTTTTATATATTTAGATTACGGGTTTAAAGGTGCGGACTGAAAAGTGAAAGGTCGACGGTTCGATTTGCATTTGCTGATACAATATTTGCTGGTGCATATTGGTATCATAGAAGCGTTTTCTTTGTTCGATGTGGCGCAATAAGCTGCGAGACGCAATGGTTTCCTTACTGGCGAGTTACTGTCGACAATCACTGATTCAGTAACAACCTGCCCCAAAGAAATGTCGGAGAGCAAACTTTACTAACAGTTTCCATGGAAACTTTTCCAACGTATTAGCGAGGCAATACACGTCAGGTTTTTTCATCCGATTGTCTGATCCGGTAGCCTGATCAGGCTACCGGAAGGCGTTGAAGCCATTACTTTGTATGAACAGTCAATACACGTCCGATCCGGTGGCCGGATCGGACGTCCGAGTCGGAAACGGGCGCGAGGCGTTTCCGATTTTACTGTCGGTCCGATTGTCTGAAGGCGCGGTCTAAATACTTCTAGTATGAGACAAAATAGACATCCGGTTACTCCTTCCGATTTTGCCAGTCAGGGTTCCCAACTTAGGGCTTTTAGCCCCAAATTTAGGGCGGAATTTTGCTTATTGGGATTTTTAGGGCCCAAAAAATCTAGCGCTGACACTGTGTGGACGCATCGTTGTGGTTCGAATAATGGGCGAAAATTATGAAAAAAAATAAAAAAAAAATAATAAAATAAAATAATTCATAATAATAAAATTATTATTATTATGAATTATTTTGGATGTTTTAAATAGAAATGACTCTCAGTAAGTCTTGTCAAATTGATTGGATGAATCCAATAGCGACGTTTTTTCTTCTTTCTCTTTCCTCTCTTTAAAATTTCTGTGGTGTTGTCGTGTGGTGCGGGTTGTTACGTTCCCTCAAATATGGTTGAGCGAAGCAATGGCTGGATCCGGCGTCATGCTCGTGAACGGGTGCCACCAACGGGAATGGGCCTGCCTGTCTTAACATGCATTGGATTGTTTTGCATTTTTGAAACTTTATTGTGGAAACACTGTATACATAGCATAGTTTTGTTACCTATTATAAAAAAATTTTTTTTGAAAAGAGCGACCGCCGAGTTTATTGCTGGCTCTTCTCGGCAGGAACGGCATTCCGAACCAGTGGTAGATTCATTGACGATTCAAAAGTACTTGTAAAAGTTTATTTGAATAAAAAATATTTCTATTTCTATTAACTCGTCATCCATCTTCTTTTCTTCTGCTTTGCTCCAAACGCAAGCACTCGGGATGATAGCTCGGGAACGACTGAGTTCAGAAAAAGCCTGACGGAAAAATCGGATGTGTATCGAGTAAATACGATCCGGTTGCCTGATCAGACAATCGGAAACAAAATCGGACGTCTATTGCCAGGCTTAGGCGGAAGCAGCGTCGCTCGTAAATCGGGCTTTTCCGTTAGTGGCGCGCCCGCAAGCGATTACAAAACTTGTGAAATGCCGGGGTGATATGTTAATCACTATTAATTGTATGCACTTACTCATTTTAATACAAGAATGTAATTATAGTGTGACCGACGACCTAAATGCGACCACACAGTACTTTGAACATACTGACAAATGAGACAGAGTAAGTACACTGTATGTAATTGACCTAAGGGTGCTTATATACGAAACTGACTTCAATAAAAATGTGAGAGAAAAGATATTTTGTTCATTGTACCGACAAAATAATGGCACTGATGCATGATGGGGCAAGAAGAAGACAAAAAATGAAATTATACCTAAAGTTTAAAAAATTATGATAAAATTAATAAAAATTTAAATAAAAGTTGTTTTTAATTTAAATTAGAAAATCATGCATGCAGTGTTTGGAAACTTTTCTACTAAGACAGTTGTTTCCAATCAATTACTTACCTAAATCATAGCGAATTTGCATTAAAGATCCCAAAGTTTTCAAGTCACTCCTTATCAAAAATCTCATAAATTCATAGTATATACTTAATGTTATAATATTATAAATGCGAAAGTATAAGTCTGTTAACTTTTCCTACAATTTCCATTGTTTCAAGAAAAAAAATTACAAGGAGAAAGCTTGCATCCCGAGGAAGGACTCTATACTATTAGGATAACTAATTTTTTTACCTTAATTCAAGAAGCAATCAAGCTACTTAATATACTTGTTATATCCATAAATAGCAATAATTGGGTCGGAAAAAATAAGTAGAACATGGTAAATAAATCTAGAATTTGAGTTCAGTAGAGCAACATCAAACAACCACAACCTATTATATCAAAATTCACAGCTGTATAAGTAAGTAGTTTATTATAATAATTATTATAAAAAACATTCAATAAACTTATTACAATGAAAGAACACGCGTTATAATTTATTCTGAACTATTTGACACATGCAATATTAATATCTATTAAATATTATTATGTTCAGCGACACATAATAACAATAACCGACTTTCGTAGGAATAAATATTAATGCATTGAATAATATTCCACGTTCAACCGAGTTTTAACGAGGATTTCCATTTATAGCTAAGGAGCTGATAGAAAAATTATGGAAGTAGTTGCTAAAAATTAACCGGGCTCAATTGTTTACGTGACGACGATACGATAAACGAAAAATGAATGTATTGATTGCATTTGGTTATAACTCTAATACCTCTAGTATATAAGCATTCCGAACCGGTGGTAGAGTCTCCACATGTGATAAGAGCCACAGGTTGGCCTACATGAAAAAAATAATTTTGAATTTTAATAAAAATATTCCAGACTCATCACTCTTTAATTAAGACCAATATTATGATTTTCGGATAACGGGTGACGTGACGTTTACCGGACTAGGTACGAGCTGTGGCAGTTTCTTATCGCGTCGTACGTCGTTTCAGATTTGATACGTAATTACGTACCTAAATAACAGTCAAATTCAGAGAGAGAGTTTCGTTGATGGAATTTCATAGATTGTTCACTACATGTACTGTACTGATAATAATTAAGTGACGCTTAATACACCGTTGTCAAAACAGTAAACCGCACAAATGCGGTTAATATATTAACTCTAGCATTGCAAAAGCCGAGTAATAAAGATCATAAATCGCACTTAGGCTTGTCTAATGTACTGTAACGTTATAGGTAATATCGTTCCTAACATTTCTGTTAGCATTTGAATAGACTATTTTGATTTGGTGCACTTTCAACTTACGTTAGACGCATGCCTAACTACCTACCTACCTGTGTAACGTACCTGTCTGTGTGCCTGTGTGCATGCCTCATGTTCGCTGGCAATACCTCAGGTTGGCTGGCACAATTCAGCGTATGGGTAAACGCATGCGCTATTGCATGCATTGCTTCACCAGTTTTCATGACGCATGCTTCTAGGCAAGTTGAAAGAAACGCAATTTGAAAGTGCACCAGTGTAGTCACACCTTAACGTTTAAAAATCATGCAACTTTCAGCTTCAAAAACTTTTTTTTATTCGATGACAAGTTAGCCCATGACTGCGATCTCACCTGATGGTAAGTGACGACGCAGTCTAAGGTGGTAGAGGGCTAACTTGGAAGGGGTATAGCAGTGTAAATTCAACCCAAACTCCTAATCGGATTCCATACGCTATCGTGCCAGAACGCTAAATCGCTTGGCGACACGTCTTTGACGGTAGGGTGGTAACTAGCCACGATCAAAGCCTCCCATCAGACATTTGCTTGCTTGAGACTTGCTCAAAATTTTCCCATCAGCTCTTAGTCTATTATAACCACATCGTGCCGCCGTTTGACAACGTTAGCACGACGATGCAAACTACCATACCTAGTAATGTTCACAGGATTATGTTTTGATGGAAATTCCATTTAAGCACCTAATTTGAACTAAATCATTCATTTGAAATTATTATCAGTGTTCAGACCTTTCTTACTTGACAGCTCATTCAAAATCAGGAGCGCTAGTGAGGCATCGGCAAAGTTAACAAGAGAATACCAAAGCTACATCTAAAAAACATCCGATACGCAACCGATGTAAATTGTATTTTACTTTCGAGAATCGCATAGCAGCAAGAGGCTTACACAATCCTAAAAAATAAAGACCTCCAAAGGAGTGAATTCACCGATACATTGCCAGCAGTGTGTGTAAAGGCTATTAACACCCCTCATGCAAAAGGACCTTAGTTCCCAGCAGTCCCAGTGGCGGCAGCGGCTAAGACGCCACCTATTACATGTGATGCTAAAAATCTCTGGGATAGATCCAGCTATGTATTACTAAAATCCTATGTTCTTAGTTTATAATCAACGGAATGCAGAAGTGACTCTCAGTCTCTATGAATTCATGCAACTAGGTAGGTACGACTAGAAGTTAATCATGAAATGCAAGCCCGCCTGGAGGGGCGGTAATGCCTTTACCTCATAATGTAAATGTAAGTTCATAGAGCAAGAATGAAAAGGCCATTTTAATCACTACACGCCAAAGCCACATCAAAAGCGAGAAATCAACCACATTTCACTCTCTTCCATCGAGTTACACGGAAGGTTCAAAAGAGCACATAGAGCTCTCGATTATGACGGTTATTTTTCATTCATGACAAGATAGCCCCTGAATCTGAGCTGACCTGATGATAAGTTGCTTACCTACTCAGGTAAGGAAGCGTTTCGTCACTGCTGTACGAAGCGTCCCAATGCAGTGCCTTCATGCCCTTTTCGCTTTTGACTGGACGAGAATTATTAAAATTATATGGCAGGTACTTTTTAAAGGTACCTAGTATCTACCGTGAAATCAGAGTTTATTTATTTATTTTATATTTAGTATTCATGTACAAAAACAAAGGTGAAGCTTAATATAAACTTCCAGCTTCTATCGACAACGAGTAAGGTGAAATTATAAAGGGATATATAGGTTTGACTGTACATTGTACCTACATCAAAAAATTGTTAAAAGATTCCCTAAGGTATTTTTAAAAGTGCGAGCAGACAAACTTCCTGACTTCAGCTTGTAGTAAATATTATAACAACACATAAATAAGTCACGTACATTTGAAGCCTTAATAGCCCAACGTTTAAATGTGCGGACTTAAAACTGAAAGGTCGCAGGTTCGATCCCCATCCATTGCACTATTGTCATACCCATTCCTAACACAAGCTTGCCGCTTATTTGGAGGGTAAAGCAGAATATAAGGCAAGTTCAGCTTGACGAAAATGCACCTCTAAATATTTTTCCGTCCGCCTGAGCCATTGACTTGGCATGGGAATCGTTGTACACAAAGCGACTCCCCTCAGAGGACGTAATAATTATGCTGCTGCTTTGCTTTTCGTTCTCATCATATCAGCGTGAAAACCTTATTACATTCGACCATCATTCCCCAGATTGAGTCTATTAATAGACGAAATAAGAATTAATTACGTGATGGCTATTCAAACTTTGCCGAGTTACTATAGGTATATATTGTTGATGCCAGTGCTATTTATGTTCATAGATAATGAATAGTTAATTGTGATATTAATGTTACAGCTCCTTAAAATTATATATAAGTATTATTAACTCACCGAGAGACGCTCCTTTGGTGTTTTCTTGAAATTTGTTCCAAATTTCAAATGGTCGGACTGAAGCTGTTGTTCTTGAACCAATTTTTGTGAATCCGGCTCGAAGGAATAAAATGTTTTAGTAAAAAGTAAAAACTGCGTAATCAAAAAATGGAACTGTGATTTTGTTGTACTTAGATAGAACGGGTATACAGAGAAACCAAGAAACAAATAGGTATACTGAGCAAAATGGCGTCAGATAAGATATCAACACAGCAGACTTTTGGTGTGAAAAGGAGTTGGGGTTTTCACATGCGTCCACAGACAAAATATACGTTTTTTTTAAATTGGATTCTTGTCTTAACAGTGGTAAAAGTTCAAACGGTTCGCCATTATCGTTATTTCAAGCCTATCGCTTGAAATAACGATAATGGCGAACGTCCATTGCCGAACATAGGTCTCGTGCAAGGATATTCACAAAGCACGATCTTGTGCCACTTGTTTCCAAGCGATCTGATTTTCACTAAACCTATGTAGAGCTGTGCCTAATGTCTCCGATCATGTTATATTTTAGATTGCCATCCCATGTGACTACGAGAGAAAGGGAATAGAGAGCAAACCCCTGTTTGCGCGGACACTTGTACAAAATTATAACTCCTACGTAGTTGGTTGGCCTAAATTCAAGAAAAAGATATTATCAATTGCCAGGTACATACATACTTTTTAATTAATGAAATACAGTTCAGACTAATATTATTTTTGCTGTAATATAGAACATGTAATATAAAATGTAACATGTAATATAGAACATTATGTAAATATCATATTTTAAATATATTATATTCCCACCATTCAAATCGATCTCTACAAATGCACCAAGATCCGATCCGACAACAAAAACAGAATATTGGAAAAACTTTTTCAACTTACAATAATTTTCAACATAATGCAATACAAAGAGCACCAGGTAAGGAAAAGTGCGAAGTTGTGAAATAAATTCTTAATTTAAGACTGGAGTTAACTGAATAATAGAAAAGTTTTATTCAGCCAATCTTATTTGCTAGGTAGCATTTCTTTGTTACTCATTATATAGAATTAACAATAACAATATTTCTAGTAGAAAGTTAAATTATTTATGTAGGTAGCTAGTAATAGTACTAACTCTAAACATATAGAAATAGAAGGAACAAAAAAGTGCCATGACTAATTGATACGTAACACAAGGTCAAAATACCTATGGCGGAAATATTCCTAGAGTAGGTAGCTACTGTGCACTAAGGAAGAATTACTCCTGTGGTATACTACCTACCAATCTTACCAGGATGAATTAGGAAAGCTAAAACCACCTGAACTATATCGCAGGCATCTATTAGGTACTCTATTAATATTTAGTACCAACTACCTATCTACTACACAATTTATTTGAAAAAGACCAGACAATGTTTAAGGGTGTATAATAAAAAAAAATATTAACCGGTGATTAACCCTACGACACAGTTTTCAGTAAAAGCCCAACCTCGTGAAGGTTTATGTAATTAGGTACCTACCTGTACCTACCTATAAAAGCCAATGTGGGGGTTTAGTAGGTAGGTACCGAGGGCATGGTCGTCGATAACAGAATTGATTGCATCCGACAAATTGAAGAAATGCTGAAGACAGTTCGTTGTAGGGCTGTAGAAGCTGACGTTATCCCTTGCCACAGGAAATGGACTACGTAAGAGTACGAGCAACTTTACCTGCTGCAAGTTGCATTTAAACCAAATCGAATTATTTTCAATACACTTCATAAATATGAAACCGAATGAGGAAATGAAGACCGGCTCCCATTTTCCATTACAGATGCCGTTCCGAGCCGTTTAACGTTTTCCCCCGATACTTGACGTTTCGCTTAAACTGGAACACTGAGAAAGGCCAAAGCTTGCGGTCGGTTGTGTCCGCAGGGATTAAACGGACGATGTGTTAAGTAAGTAGCTAGAAACTATTAAAATATGAATTGTTAATGCTAAGACTAATAGTTTGAGTTGAGTTCTCGCTCCACTGACCCGTCTCAAACTCACACCCTGTACCCCTAACATCTCTTTGTCTTTCATCTTATTATTGAGGACCGTTTCCATTAATCATACAATGGTAAAGATTTTCTTGAGATATAAGGGTATGCTTCCAAATTTTTCCGTAATATAACCCGACTTACAGTTTACAATTTCAGCTCTTGGCTCAAGAGTTGAGTTGAGGGAAAAGTCGGACAGACACTTGGTTAACCTGCACAATAACTCAACAACGCAAACTCTAAAACAAGCTACGAACAGCTCGAGGTCGCCTTGCCCACATCTAAGGAACCCAACATCCATCGGTTCTTCGAATGTGCTGCGACAATTGCAACTATCGATCGTTATCTAGACTTTCTGCAAATCTCCTCATTCATTTGATCACGTAGAGAAATTCCGAGCATACCTATACTCTTAAGGGCCGATTTACACAGGAATGGCAGCGACCGGCAGCGGCGCGGCGAGCACTTTCAGTGTGAATTAATTTTAAACTTTATCTACATAATCGCTAAAGACCAGTAACTGTCGCCAAAAACTCAGAAAGGGCCGCGAGCTCCCCGTTCTGCCATCATCCGTCCCCACTTTTTTTTTCTTTCTTTTTTTTCTTCTTCAGAAATAAGTGCTAAGTATAATAACCAATTCCATCATTTTCACTCCAAACACACGAGTTTCCTTGCCGAATGTAGAAACTAAACTGGTCGCGGCCGGCTGAGCCGGCCTCGTCGCATCGCTGCCGGCCGCTGACAGCCGCTACCGGCCTCTGCCAGCCGCTGCCGGCCGCTGCCATTCCGTTGGGAATCGGCCCTAATTCGCTGCATAGTCAGCGACTCTTAAACTTTCCTATGAGGCCAACAGACCTATCTCAGAGGTGTACATATCAACACGCACCTTTCGTACTTTGGTTGGGAGTAGGCAACCTACAAGTAGGTATTAACACTATTAACACCCATCTGACAAAATCTCCTTCTCCAACAACAAAAGTTCATCACGTAATCATGAAGCAATCAGTTTTAATCTCTTGTTAATACTGAGGAATTGTTGACACGAAGTAATTTACCAGTTCGTAAAATGCATGCAAACAAGGCACTGCATTAAGTGTGGGTATAGAGCGTACCTGGCTGTTTACCGATGGGTAATTGAAAGCAAACATTGCAGTTTGCCTTGCACATCGCAGTTCACAGGATGAATTTGTTCACATACCCTGCTGGTATAATTCAACCACCAAAATTGTCTTTTTAACAAAACCCATATTATTTTTAAGAATAACTAATTTTAAGGGATAGAAAATTTAAAGGATAGAAAAACGACTTTTCGTAAAAGTTGTGAAACGCAAATAAAAGAGTAGGTATTACCTACCTATTTATTTAAGTAGGTAAGAAGTACTACATATAGGTCTACCTAATTAAGTGAATGATGACTTCAGAAATGCCTTCAATTATTTATTAAGTTGTTTTGTAATGAAAAATTATTTTGTAAGCTAGGCTTTGTAAGAGATAGATATAATATAGGTAGGTATGACTCTATTTTATCCAATTCTTAATTAACCGTAATTAGGAGAGCTATTAAGTGTAAACGAGACATGCAAGAGAAATTCACAATAGATCTGAAATCGCTCAAAATGTAATTAGTAGCTCTGTTTAGTCCGAACTAATTCTGGACGCGAAATCTGTTTGGTACTCTATAGAACGTTACTTAATACTAACCTACCTATAGTAGGGTACTATCAGACGTGTGAATTCAGTATGGCCGGACCACATCGGACGGAATCACATCGGACTCATTTTCAGAGAAGAGCTTTACCTACATTTCTGCTCAGAAGAAAAAAGATAAAGAAGAAAACCATAGAAAATTATTATCTTTGCATTGAACGCCAGTCTGGATCCTTTGCGCCCTACTTCCAAGCTGTACACAAAATAAGCCACCCCTTCTATCAGCTAATGATAATATTAATGGATAGCTATCAAGTGCTAACTTCTTTCGATTCTCGCTAATTATAAATGTTATTCTTACATGTTACAATTTCTATTATAGGTATATTTATTAAATACATATCAACATTTTGACAATTCACTCAAATAGGTACCCAATTATGTATGCTGACAACTAACCATCGAAATTAATGGAATCTGTAGGTACGCGACAGACCAAATCCGCTGGTCCAACCGTACAGAATCCGCTCGTCTGGCACTACTATAAGATAAAATTAATAGCAGTTGAACATTGGAGCTCAATGAAGCTGCATACTGATAATACAAGTTACAAGATACCTCAAGATACAGCCAGTACATAGGATACCTACTGAGTTTTGCAAATGGCATTTATGATCCCACGAGAAGTGAAATGCAAGAATCCTTGAACTATCGCAGATAATTTTGTCAGATTTTAGTATGTAGGTAGGTACCATATACCAAATTACCAACCTAGGTACCAAGACACCAAGTAAGAAAGATTACATTTTATGATAAATATCATTAGATATTACAGAGTACTATATCTATAGTAAGAACAGAGATAGCTTATTTTTAGAGTCCGGGGTTTGAATACTAAGCCAATACTTATATTTTTTGAGTTAAAAACCCCATGTATTCTAAGCACATATAATTCCCATGTATTCTAAGCACTTTACAAAAACGGTGAAGGAAAATACCATGCCTGAGAGTTCTCCTGCTCTCAAAGGTGTGTGAAGTCTTCCAAGCCGCATTTGGCCAGTGTGGTGGACTATGGCCTTGGATGGAAACAATATAATTGTACGGTTCAGGACCGCACAGTAATAAAACTGCTTGAGTAGAAGTCTAAGTTTATTGGCCTCTACTTAGGCTAATAATAACGATAATAAACTAATTGCAGTAATGTGAGCGCGATGCGATGTTATGTGCACTGATCTATACCAATATTATAAAGCTGAAGAGTTTGTTTGTTTGAACGCGCTAATCTCTGGAACTATCAGTCGGATTTGAAAAATTCTTTTCGTATCTGATAGCATAATTCTTGAGGAAGGTTATAGGCTATTCAATTTCTCGGTACGACTCTCAAAAGCCGAGCAAAAAGAAAAAATAGCGCGGGCGAACAATGCGATGCGGTAAGTCGGTGGTCGAGGGCTGTCATCCGACGAGAACCGAACAAGAACCGAACCAAAGGCTATTTATTAAGCCGGAAGATCAAAGCATTCCCACGGGATTATTAAAAACTAAATCCACGCGGACGAAGTCGCGGGCAATAGCTAGTGTATTATTTCATGCATGAAATTATAAATTCTTCTGACAATCGCAATCTACAATCGCTCCGAGGCGTTTATTGAATATTTTTCGAAAGGAATTAAACCGCGGCCAATCGCTCTGGAGTCTCGAGCCAGGACGACAGAAGACGGTTCATTAATGGCCTTCTCGTATTTCCAATAAGTATTCATT
The DNA here is from genome assembly GCA_038048805.1 of Hipparchia sbordonii. Lineage (NCBI taxonomy): Eukaryota > Metazoa > Arthropoda > Insecta > Lepidoptera > Nymphalidae > Hipparchia > Hipparchia sbordonii. The sequence goes on along the minus strand of CM076106.1, from coordinate 6,822,724 downwards.
TCTTCAATAGGTAAGTAAGGGGAGAGTTTTGCAATGAAAATCTGATTGCGCTTCCTTTGCCTTATAAATCTATCTATTCCATCTATTGATTCGCTCTCGAGTTTCCCTTATTGAGGTGGAAAATGAAACCTTTGCCTAGGTTTACGTAAAGGTTAGTTCATCCTAATTACCTTTCCTCCTTTGACGAAATACAAATAAAAAGTCCTTTGAAATTGTGCCTATTGTCTTTTATCGCGAAATAAAAAATAAATAAAAAATACACATTTTATACACATACAGGGTGTAAGGAACATAGTAACAAAAACTGAAACTACGGATTCAGTAGGTACTTACATACATGATTCTGAGTCGCTGTTTTTCGATCGATCTTTTTTCTAATTTTGTCATTATTTTTTTATTTTTTTTATTAATTACACATTGGAATCGTATATGTAACCTATATCAACTTATTTTAAATGAAAAAACAAGAAATGGAAATATTCAGCACAAAACCTGTACCTGGTTATATACTCAAAGCCTGTGTAGGTATCGACGTTCGTTTTTCGCAATACATTGCATGCTCAAAAATTACAATACATATTGGTAACCCGTCATTTTAGAGATGAGTGGCATTTATAACTTCATTATAGGCATTAAGTGTAACCTATTCACCTAGTTTTCGTTACGATGTCGCTTACACCCTGAATAATTTTTTTTAAGTGTCAAAAAAACTTTAAAAAAAAAATATTAAAAATAATTTGAAGCAAATTTCCGAATAAATATCAAAAAACGCCGAAGCCGGTGGGGGTCGAACTTACATTTCTACGAAATCGCGCCTGAGTGTGTTGACGAGGTTATTTTTTATATGTGGGTACCAATATCAAGTGCCGACAACAAAAGGCGTTATTATGAGGCGTCGTGATGCCTAGGTCATGCCCTAGGTATAACTTGAAGTTAGTGAACAAACTGTAGTGATGGTCGGTAACTAATCCAGAAATTAATGTTTGCATGATACAAGCGCACTACAGACTATACCTACTACGATGTTATTAGTACTATGTTAGACTTGTTTCATCAAAAGTGTATGGATTGTTGTTGTTCGTAGATTAATTAAAACCAAACATTAAAGTACACGTTGTGTATCCTACATTGCGTAACGCTTGTTTTCGCGCGCATTAATTACAACTACAATAAGGGTATACTACCTAGTTATAAATTTCGATAAAGTCCACTCATTGTGTTTTTTCGCAGAAGGGCGTAAATGACGCACTACGTGCACCGAATAAAACGTTTTTCCCGCATTGACAACAATTTTTGACCAATTGAAAAAACCGTGCTACAAGTGAAAAACCAAATTAAAGACGTCGTAAGCGCCCGGCTAAGTCGGTCGATTACGCGTTTCTCCGAAACGGTTAAATCTGCGATTTGATAAGGTACCTTTTAAGACATCTATGAAAAATAATGACAATATTAAGTGTGTCCGCCATATTGGATTTCCCATGACGTCAATAAACTCACACAAACACTTAAGATACCCTTCGTTTGCCCCTGCGTGGGTAAAAAGCCACCTAGATTTTATGAAAAATGGCATGCTTTTATACCCAGCCTCCATAATTACTAGCAATGGGAATATTAAGGAGGTTCGTTTATACGTAGGTACGTAACGACAAAAAAGGGTTTCATATGGAATATTTATGAGTATGACGGACCCCAGTTACATTAACCAGTGTTTTCAATTCCCTCGCGTACAGCACTCGGACTTTGAATAATTTCCGGGACTCAAAGCCACTGAGATTTCAGATTTACACAACAAAATCGCTGTTCATACTAAAAGTCGACTTTATTTTTTATAACCTGTACACGAGTTATTTTAAAGTGGGAAGAATTGAATAGTCTGACATTATACAGTAGGTGACTTGATTCTTGTGAAGAAAATAGAAAATTTTCTAATCGGTTTCTACTTTCTATAAAAAAAAAAAAACAAAAAAAAAACAAGTAATGACTTTAGTCAATAAATCTAAATTCTAATCTAATCTAAATATTTTGATAGTTTTGTATTGCAATAAGATATGTTTAATGCTTTTTTTTATACTTTAGTGCTTGCATAAATAAATAAATGGAAATGATTTGAAAAAGTAACTTCACAGACCAAATGCTATTTTATTCTTGCGATAAAAATCAACGCTACAACTTCAACGTAATGCATTTTAGGCATAGGTATTTTACTAGGAGTTAAGAATCAAACATGGGAATTCTTTACAACTTACATATCTTTTAATGCTTTAACAACGCAAATATTATACAACAAATGACTTTGCAATTTGGACCACGTCTGTGTCACCGACTCTTCAACAGTTTCGAGCGTTTCTCTCAATTCTTCGTTTTCCGAAATCGTTTTTGTGTGCACTTTTAGAAACAAGCTCAAATATGACTGAGCCAATTCGAAATCTTTGTTCGATTTTAGCAATACGTCGATCATTTTGAGGAATTGCTTCATAACGTCTATCAAACCTCCAGCGTCTGGTGCCATGCTGGTCACTTCGGCTTCTATCGAAGATGGAGAGAGCGTTTTTAATTTCTCCAAACATTCCCTGTATTCTCCATTATTTTCGCAAGCGTTAAGTCTCTTGGCGAAAGGCGTTAATGTTGACAACGATCCGGGGATTAGAAGCTTTTTATCTGAGCTCAGTTTATCTTTTTCTAAATCAAATTCTAATTCGAGGCTAGGAATCGTCGGTAGGAAGAACGGAGCCGATTTTGGCACGGTCAGTTGTGTTTTCGGTTTGTTGCGTCTTTTGACTATGTCTAAGTTTAACAAGTTGAGCCATCTCGAAGTGGGATGTCCGGACAGAGTTAACAGTTCTTCGCTAATCTGTTCAGGAGACTTGTATTCCGGTTCGTCACCAATATCGATGGCGCCAATATCTTCGATATCTGGTTTCTCTGGGGCGGTGGTTGGCAACTCTGTTAAAAAATAAATAGCATTCAGTAAATGTGTCAGTTGATTTTTTTTTCTTCCATAACTACAAAATCTACAAACATGGCACGCCAGTAGACGGCTTGCGTACTGTTGTTCTACTGTTACTTATTTATTTATTTTTATTTTTATGTACATATAAAAATTTACAAGACAATATACATTAGAAGTAGTAGACATAGGTGAAGCTTATTCCTAAAAAAAAGAAATTTCTTCCAGCTTCCCTTGAAAGTGAGTAAGGTGAAATTATAGAGTGGTACAGGACTTACTCAGTCGCGGAATGTCAACGGTGTTCCTGTCGATCGGCCTGAGGAACACTCTGTCGTACAGCAGCCGGTTGGCCCACAGGAACACGCCCAGCTCGCCCACGTGCGTGCTCGCCAGGAAGTCCCCCGTGGGGGACATGCTCAGGGATGTACACGGATGTTCCACCTGACGAGAAGAATTTTTTGGAACGAAGTTCCTTATCGCGCGTTGTGAAAGGGGGCTAGACGGAAAAAAATCTTACGAAAAGTTGTCACGACACTTTTTGTTATAGTAAGCTATTGTAAGCTGTGCGGCGTCGCATGTTTCTCTGTCTGTCTCTCTCTCTCTCTTATAGAAAGCAAGCCAGATATTTTCATTTCTATTTCGCATTGAACTTCGTTCCATCCGGGTGTCCCTTGACACCTCTCAAGTTTTTTTTTCTAGCTGATACTCGCGACTTCGTACGCGTGGATTGAGGTTTTTTGGAATCGCACAGAAACTATAATTTTTTTCGGGATAAAAAGTAGCCTATGTTCTAATCCAAGGTATATTCTATCTCTATTTTAAATTTCAGCCAAATCGGTCTAGTAGTTTTTGCGTGAAAGAGTAACAAACATACACACAAAAATACAAATCTTTCCTCTTTATAATAGTAGTGTAGATTATAATAGTAGTGTAGATAAACTTTCTTTGATTGCTATTATTATTTAAAAACTTTCTTTAATAAATAAATCCTATTATTATTTATAGTTGTTTATATTTAATATTATAAATGCAAAAGATTGTATGTTTGTTACTCAATCACGTCACAACGACTAAACCAATTTGGCTGAAATTTGGCACAGAGATAGATTATGGTCTGAAATAACACATTGACTACTTTTTCTCGCAAGGAAAACAAAAGGTTTCCATAACGTTTTTAAAAAGCCTAAAAAATGAGTATGAAGATGCAGGAAAAAGCTAGAATGTTTATAGTTTTGACGGAAATTTATTACGTGAACTCACCAAGAATATATCAACAAGTTGCCCGCTTGGTATATCCCATGTACATATCGTACAGTCCATTGAGGAAGTTACCAGCCATCTAAAATATAAATAGGATTTTATAAATAAATAAAAATAAAATAATAATAACTAACTGGGTTGAATGTATAGTCTACTAAAAGTTGGGATGTTTACTGAACACTTTAAACAATGTGTAACAGATACTAACTTATTACATTTTAATTTATAACTATACATCAATATTATAAACTCATTTTATCTCTGTATTAAAACACTAAAGCCTAAAGTTTAAAGATTTCAGATGCACTAAAATTCTCATTTTCAGTTGATGAAACCAAGCAACAAAGGTGAAATCCTCAATATTATTAATTTAGAAAGTTAGTGCTTACCGACTCTGGCAGTCAAAATCAATGTCATTGATCTTCCCATTGTGTCCTTCAAACTTGCGCACCACAGTCATTGTGTCAATGTCCACGAGGGTGATGGTGAAATCCTCATTAGCTAGGGCCATTAAGCCACTGTCTCTGTGACATTTTGTCATGTTCACAGATTCCTCTAATCTCAGAACGTAGTAAGGAGACGTTGCTAAAATAAAGTGTTCAAATTAGATTGTGGTGTTTGGTAAAACACATACGAGTTTACTAGCTTATGCCCACTAATTCATCTGTGTGGTAGGTTTTTAAAACCCCACAGAAGCCCTGTTTTTTCGGGATATAAAGGAGCTTACGTCATTCAATGAGTCTTTACTATGCAAAAAGTCTATGTGTGGTGGGAGGCTTTGGCCGTGGCTAGTTACCACCCTACAGTCAAAAACGTGCCGCCAAGCGATTTAGCGTTCCGTTACGATGGTGTGTAGAAACCGATTAGGGGTATGAGTACACTGCCATATCCCTTCCAAGTTAGTCCTCTACCAGCTTAGATTGCATCAGCATTTACCATCAGGTGAGATCGCAGTCAAGGAGTATCTTGTCATCAAATAAAATAAAATAAAAAAAAATACATACCATCTTTAAAATGCCAAAACTTGAGTCGATCGTCAGCACCAACTGTGATCACTCTCTGGTTGCAGAGATCTGTTTCAACTCCTCTCAGGGCTCCCTTGTGAGCTGTCCTACTCTCTTTGCCATAGTGGCCCCGGTATATACCAGACTGCATGTTGAATTTATGAACCTGACCATTGCTGTAACCTAATAAACGTAAAAATTCTTTTTACAAACCAACTTCAAACACCACAACAAAGTATATCAATTGTGCCTAGAAAATTTGACAAGTTCCCTCGATTTCTCCTGGATCCAATCATCAGATCCTAACCTGATGACTGTGGGACCACCTGGGAGGTATACCCTTTCAAGCAAAAAAAGAACTTTCCAAATCGGTCCAGGCGTCTTCAAGTAATTGGGGAACATACGCAAAAAAAGATTCAGACGAATTTAGAACCTCCTTTTTGGAAGTTGGCTTTTCTACAATCTATCTCCCAGATCAAGCTTATTCACAGAACTAATGAATATAAAAATCCCAGTAGTTTTGTCAACAGAACTGCTGGCTATACTATGCTGTACTAATATATGGCTCTTATCCCACACGTAGTACTAATATACGGCTGTACCTCCATATCCATGTCTTTTACATACATAATTTTAATAAATCTTACACAGTAGTACTGACTACATAATATATTATACTATTGTTTTTTGTGCTGGTATACTTAATTTAAAGAAAAACCTTAAATCTCACTCACCTATAATTACAAAATTTCCACAATGTGTAACAGTCAAACAGGTTGCTAGAACACCCTTTTCCATTTCTGGGGGTTTGAGTATGTGACTGCCCATGCGGATTTTGTTGTAAGACCATGTAGTCGTGAGGTACTTATTCTCGTGAAGTGATGCAATGCTGTCCCATTGCTTATCTCTTTGCATGCAGGAACTTAACTTCGTAATGGGTGGTAGGATAAGGTGATCTACTTGTGTTCTTTCTGTAAAAATATAAGACTTATCTATACCCTACATAAACAATACTAAATTTTGTTCATATTTTACAAGAATCTGCATAACTTTTCCAAAAAACACATATAGAAGAGTGAATAGGCATCTTCTAGGCAAATGTGTTACACCTTAGACTACACCATCACTTTCCATCAGATGTGATAGTGGTCAAGTGTGTGCCTATAATGTATAAAAAAAAATTGTAAACTGGCAACGTTGCAACACTGACCTAGGTTCAATTGCTCTGTCCGCAATGTGGCCTTGCTGTGGGCAATTAGATTACTGTTTCAGAACAAACTGTATTCATCTTATCATTTACAAAAAAGAGAACTTTAAACATAGTACCATAATTGACGACAGATAAACCATCATTTCTAGTAAATATTCCTTGCTTCCTATATTCAGAAAAGTTTTTTGTACATCATACTAAACTTCGTCATGATTGTGTAACATGTATATTGCTTATTGGATATAATTTAAAATTTGTGCTATAACTTAGATTAAAGTTGTTAGTAGTTTTTTAATAAATGTAATGTTAAGTTAATTTCGGTAATTTGAGGGATATTTACTTTTTTTCTTTGAAGCTTTTCTATTTTTAGACGCTCGCCCCATGCTCTTGTTGAATGTCTCTGTGACTGTATTCATGATGTGGAGGCTGCTGTCGCGGCCGGCGGCGAGAATGTTTTCACCTGTTGGCTCACAGTACCGCACAAGGTTGGGAGGTAAAGCATGACCTTCTCTGCAAAAGATATAATATTTAATACAAATTTAAAAAGATTTTCGGACCTTTCACAGTAACAAATGTTCTTTGTCAATACTAATAATTCTGATCTTTAAAAATAACGAACAAACACTATTAATTTACCTTCAAAGTTATAAATTTTAGTTTTTAATCTCTCAAGATAAGCCTGGATGAAGACAGACAGATAATGTGTTTCAGCTATGACTATTCAGATAATTATCTGAGCTTAATTTATTTATTTATTTATGCAACTTTATAGCATGAAAAAAAAAAGAAAAAAACATATAGGTAAATAAACAGTGTAACACAAAAGGTGACCTTATCACTAATAGTGATCTCTTCCAGGCAACCAAGATTTAATATTATTGTTAAGACACTGTTATTTCCCGGCGCGGTGGGATTATTGGGGGTACGGGAAACTTGGAAACGGGGGCCCGTAACACCAATTCACCTACCAGCGAAGCACCCTCATGCTACCGGGCGGGTCGGCAGGTTGTGGATAGCCGTGACTGTCGGCGGCCGGATTGCGGCCTGTTTTAGCGGGCTGCTATCCGGCTGCGGACACCCGAACAAGAGGTCCGACCAAACGACACTCCCAACGTTGGGCGGGATCCCCATACCCTCCATCCTATGATCCCCCACCACAAAATTGCCTACTGTCCCCATCACCCACCAAACACTTACACACACATAGTACACACACATCGACACTCTACAATACTCACACTTAAAAACGGAATCCAAAATGAAAGCGGTACTTAAAGAAACTGTACCCCAGAGGGGTACCGCCACCCAAGTTGGTGTCGGGAAATCCCCTGCTGTGGCTCTGCCTCCGGCTAAGAACGGAGACAGGGCCACAGGCAGCCCCTCGTATTCTGGGGGGGGCCAAGCTCCGCTAAGTGCTTCGCACTTCCCTACGACCATGGCTAATGAACAACGGACACCGACGGACGAACACACCATATTGACCGCTAATGAAACAACCCGGATTCCGAAGGACCAGCCACACATGACTACCAAGACTGACGAACGGACCGGACCAACTAGCCCTCTGAATCTGACCTCCCTTGCGGCCGCCATGCCCGGGACACATGTTGCCCAGAACCCGTGGGTGCAAGTGGAGGCCAGGTCCAAGAGGCGAAAACCCAAGAGGAGGAAAACTAACCGCTACAGACGGACTGACTCCCCTACGGGAAGAAGCGGCGGCAGGCCGAAGCAAGAACCCGGAAGTATAGCGTCCACGAATGCTCCAACTGAAGCAAGAGGCTCGCACGGACAAAGCGGTAGTGGGCGGCCACCCAAACAGGGCGGCTGCCCGCCCGCGGAGACTGTCGCCTCAGGCCAAGGCGCAAGCACAGTGGGCGCTAAACAGCCGGAGACCAGCCAAGGCCCGCCCGCAGAAACCCGAAAAACACCATATACCGATTGTGACAACACTCAGGCCCAACACCGGTCGCGCCCTGCTGCTCACCGATCCAACACACATTGGAGAGGGCGGGGCGGCGGTGCGACCGGCGGAAGGCCCAACTACCCCGGCCCGTCGGCAAGCCAGTCTGGCCATAAGCGAGATAGGCCCGACGACACCACTCCTCCCCGGGTAGAACACAAGAGAAGAAAAACAGACCGACCGACGCACACAGCAGGCTCCTACGCCCGCGCGACAAAACCACATCTCAATGTCGCGGTCACGCTGGTGCCTCGAGTTAACATGACGCAACAGGAGGCAAACAGCATTCAAGGCCTAATACAGGCTGAGATCTTTGCTGCTTGCCTCAAACCACCAACACCGGGTACCACACCTTACGCACCAGCCTTCGAGGGGAGAGCCTTTCTCAGCGAGGGCGTGCTTAAGCTGTGGTGCCATGACGAACAAGCTCTCTCGTGGCTTCAAGAAGTCATCACACGACTGAAGTCGCCGCGAGAGGGAACTAGGATAGCACTGATTAACCAGGCCGAAATACCAGTGCGGGTAAGGTCGGCACTCTTTGTGCCGAACTTTGAGGAGGACGTAGGAAAACTCCATCAAATCCTCGCCCTCCAAAACCCCTGGTATGAGGTCTCAACGTGGATCCTATACACTTTCCAACGTGTACAAGGCAGAACTCCTGGAGTATTCCTGGTATTGGGAATACCCAAGGAGCAAATTAACAACATCCTGGCAAGGGGAAGGAAAGTAGCATACTCCACGGGTTCCATCTACATCCGCTTCTTCACTAAAGAAGGAGTGAGCGATGTACCGCCCAAGGAGACCCCCCAGCCAGAGAAGCCAACAGATATGGACACTGACGCGCATACAGACACAGACAAGACAAACACGAAAGAGGACACGGACAAACGGACTGAACGGACAGACGAACATGCCGTCAGTTCCCCTGCACCATCAGTCAGCACTGTACTCGACGATATCGAAGCAGTGCTGACAGAAACACCCCCCACTCCTCCATCCAATACCGCATGGAGAGAGACTGCGGGGTCGGATACAACGGACATATCCGACACAACAACTCTCACATTAGAAGAGTTGTTGCAGAAAATGGTCCCTCAGACCGATTAAACAACAACAAAATTCAAAATTCAAAATTTTTTGTATAACAATCTATATATTTGGAACCCTTTTAAGAATGGATAATTTGGCAAAAAATATTAAAAATACAAAATATATAAAAATAATACAAACCAACCTTCAGCACAAATATCTTGCTACGGTTACATTACGGAAGCATCTGGAGGCTGAGGCTGAGACAATTGCTCTGATTCAAGAACCGTGGGTCAGGGCCAATCGAATATGTGGTTTCGGCAGCTGCGATGGTAAGATTTACTATAACAGCTCGCAGGAGCCACCTAGAACATGCATATACATACCACGCTGTATTACAGCGACACTACTAACACAGTTCTGTTCCAGAGATCTAACGGCAGTAAAGTTACAGAACGGAATACAACAGGAACACGGGTTAGTGCCGAGATCATTAGTCCTGGCATCATTATATCTACCCATTGAAGGACAAATCCCTACCAAAGAAGTCATGGACTTATGTAACCACTGTGAAGAACACAATACGGACCTAGTCATCTTGGTCGACAGCAACGCGCACCACATCCTCTGGGGAAGCGCGACAAACAACAAAAGAGGTGAGGACCTAATATCCTACCTACTAACCACTAACCTTAACATATTAAACAAGGGTGCAGAACCAACTTTTGTCTCAAGTAGATTCCAGACAATCATTGATCTGACCCTAGCATCACACAATATAACAGATCAAGTAAAAAATTGGCATGTGAGCAACGAACCGTCGCTCTCAGACCACAAAAGGATCTGTTTTGAACTGGACCTGACCAAAACACAAGAGGTACCCCGAAGGAACCCTAGAAAGACAAACAGGAAACAGTATAAATCACTGATAACAACACACATAGGGTCAAAAGACAACTCTAACATCACAAATGTGTCTCATATAGAAAACAATGTCAATGACTTGACAAACAGCATTAGGACTTGCTATGAGAAAGCATATCCTCTGCAAACACGAAGAACTAAACAAACACCGCGACACAGTTGGTGGGGCCCCGACCTAGAAAAGAAAAGACAAAGGTTAAGGCACCTGTTCAACAGAGCTATGAACACCCGACGGGTAGAAGACTGGGATAACTTTAAGTCAGCACAATCCCAATATAAAAAGCTCGTCCGGAAAAAAGACAACCAATCATGGCAACGTTTCTGTTCAAATATAGAAACCTATGATACAGCTACCAGGATCCGCAAGGTCCTAGCCGAGGATAACAGTCGCACACTCGGCTCACTCAAGAAAGCCGATGGCAGTTACACTAAGAACGACAGAGAAGTCAGCGAAACACTCATTGAGACACATTTCCCAGGATGCAAGATTCTAAGCACGCACACATCAGTGTGGACGGATGAACCTCAAATAACACCTACTGAGGTCGACTGGGAGACAGCAAACAGAGTAGTTACCTATGAGAGGGTGCAGTGGGCCATTGACACCTTCCAACCCTTTAAATCAGCTGGAGCAGACAATATCTTCCCTGCTCTCCTTCAATGGGGAGCAGCAGAAATAGTACCTAGGCTAGTAAAGATATATTCAGCTTGCATAGCCTTTGGATACATACCCCTAATATGGAGAGAAGTCAGAGTAGTATTCCTACCGAAACCAGGTAAGAGTGACTACACACAGCCAAAATCGTTTAGACCAATCAGCCTAACATCCTTTTTGCTGAAAACTCTAGAAAGACTCGGCGACCGTTTCCTCAGAGACGGAGCACTAAGACATATACCAATACACCAAAACCAGCATGCGTACAGTACCGGTAAATCTACGGAGACTGCGCTCCATTCGGTAGTATGCAAGGTGGAACACGACCTGAGCAACAAACTGTCAATTCTAGGAGCCTTTATAGACATCGAAGGAGCCTTTGACAAAACAACATTCAAGAGTATAGACAATGCTCTCAAAACATACAGAGCACCTGTAACACTACGCAAATGGATAGGAGCCCTGCTTGAAAAAAGGGTCATCCAACTGAACATAAACGGCACGACAAGAGGATTAGTAGCCAGAGGCTGCCCACAGGGTGGAGTACTATCCCCCATCCTATGGAACCTAGTAGTTGATGATCTGATAACAAAGTTAAACAATTGTGGTTTTCTCACAATAGGATACGCAGACGACCTAACAATTCTCATAAGTGGTAAATATGAGAACACACTTAGTGCCATAATGCAAAATGCACTGAAACTCATAGAGAAATGGTGCACAGAAAACGAACTAACGGTAAACCCCAAAAAGACGGAGTTAGTTCTGTTTACAAACAAGAAGAAACCTGACATATCTAAGATGCCAACACTTTTTAGCACTAGTCTAGCGTTAACAAAAGAGGTAACGTACCTAGGTGTAACCCTAGACAGCAAGCTAAACTGGAAAAAACACATAGATACAAAAATACATAAAGCAACAATTGTCCTAAATCAATGCAAACGCATGATTGGGAAAACCTGGGGTCTTAAGCCACAAATAATGAAATGGCTTTATCTATCAGTTGTAAGAAGCTCTTTGACATATGCGGCTGTAGTCTGGTGGCCCAGAACGCTTCTTACAACGACCCAACAGGAGCTACAAAAATTCCAAAGACAAGCGTGCCTGGCGATCACAAGCTGTATGAGCACCACACCAACAAGTGCTATGGAGGTAATACTCGGGATACCTCCACTACACCTACACATAAGGGAAGAAGCTACCCTTGCGGCCCTTAGAATAAAAACCTATGGACTGTGGAAGGAAACAATCACAACACACACCCGGATACTAACACTTGAACAAGCAAAGTGTCCAAAATTGGGGTGGATTTGTGACAAAACACAAAAGGTACATGTAATAGAAAAGAATTACAAGATCAACATGGATGACACAACAACCCCTCCGTCTACCATCAACACAATTGACGTTTACACGGACGGGTCTAAAACAAGCATGGGTACAGGAGCTGGAGTCTACTGTCCCGAGCTAAACATAAACATCGCCCACGCCCTCGGTAAGAACAACTCAGTTTTTCAAGCGGAGTGCGTCGGCATCACGGTGGCGGCCGTAGCAATGGCCAACAGACAGGTAACAGACTTCAACATTAACATAAACACGGATAGTCAAGCAGTACTGAGGGCCCTAGCGAAAAATACGACCTCCTCAAAACTTATACTGGACTGTCACAATGCCTTACAGTTGCTTACAAAGTCAAACAACATTACACTGCGCTGGGTAAGAGGTCACAGTGATAACACAGGAAACGACGCAGCCGATGAACTAGCGCGGCGAGCCTCAACGCTGAAGGTGGCGGGTCCGGAACCTATCGCTCCCATACCCTTCTGCGAATACAAAACCTGGTTGCACAACAGAACAGTAAGTACACATGCTGAGCTGTGGGCCAGCACCACAGATTGTAGACAAACAAAAGAGGCTTTTCCCTGCCTAAATCAACGACTAACAGAAAAACTAATACAACTGACCCGTGTTAAACTAAAGGTAGTTGTAGGTACAATAACAGGACACTGTCCACTTAACAAACACCTTTACATTCTAGGTATTACCGACAGTCCTCTGTGCAGAGCATGCATGGAGTCCGACGAGACACCGGAACACGTACTGCTTAAATGTAGTGGTGTATCCAACCAACGGCACGATTACATAGGCTCTCCAGCTACCCTTCCTGAAGTCCTCGCCGACCTGGGTGGCCTGCTCGGATTTTGGAGGGAGCTCGGCTGGCTGGAGTGATCCGGCGGGGAGCTGCACCAGTGGAACCACGCAAAACGGGCGAATCGACGCCTACTTGCGGAGAAGATTCCCAGGAAACGAAGATGAAGATGACACTGTTATTTTTGTATAATAGAGATGATCATATCTAACCTTTTCTTTAGCAACCTCGCTCCACCATCAGGCATGTCAAATATCCACATCTTCAAAGAATTGTCTTGAGAGTTAGTTACCATCAATGGTTCCGACATGAGACACTGCAAGCCGGCTATCTTCGAAAAATGAGCTGAATGTATCTGCGACTTCACTTTTTTTTCTTCCAAATCCCACATCACTAAATTTCCGTTTGTGCTACCAGTTACCATGATGGGTACTCCATCCATTCTGAATGATAAACAGCTAACCTTACCCCAATCGTGGAGAAACTCCATAACCACTTGATTATAACGAATATTGTGAAGAATGATTTTCCCACTAGCCAAAGCAATAGCCACTACATCTATTGCAGGCGCTGGCTCAAGCACATTGACCCCAGACTTCCAGCCATCAAATGTAAACACTAATTTGGATGTTCTAATATTCCACAACTGCAGCTGACCCTGCCTACTCCCAAGTAATATTTTATTAAGATAAGTAGGTGGATGACATATTGTGGTTATCTTAAAGTGTTTTTCTTCAAACCGGAGGTCTAGAAACTCTGTTTCTTCTTTTATATCGAATATTTTCAGAACGTTATCTTCGTCTATGGATATTATATGTACAGCGAAAGGTAAGATGATGCGTATAGGTGCCTGGTGTCCCTTATACACGTGTTTAAGTTCGCAGCCTCGTCTCCAAGCGTAAATATCATTTTCACTCGCCGTGTACACGTGATAGCTATCGCCGCTCATACATGTTATCGGACCTGGATGTTCTCCGCTTACACTTAACAAACGGAATTTATCACATCCATAGGTATGAAACCACTTCCCTACACTAGTACATAACAATGTTTCGCCTCTTCTTTTAATAAATCTGGACACAAAAGGTACGTGTGTACTAACATAACCTAAGACTCGCGCACCGGTAAATATTTGACTGCGCCTATTTCCTTCCGCCATTTTAAATTTTCATAATAATTCTACGAAGCACATTAGTGTTTATTAGTTTCAAACAAGCAAGGATTATGATTTTTATTATTTAAAAATATACATTTTTGTTATGACCACGAGTTCATGACATCCATGAGATGACAGATGACAGACGACTCACGACATTTGATTTGACAATTACATGACATGACGTGATCGGCCATTGACATTGAGAAATGACACTGACAGACAGATAAACGGAGTGATTACATTCTCTTTGCCAAATAGCGCCAAATAGGAAATACTATGTAAATGAGGCGGGTAACTTTAAAAACTTTTTAAAAACGATACATTCAGTATTATCCACCAAATATACCTATTTAAAATAATACTGAGAATTAATCTGTCTATTTTTATTATATTTTGTTTAGACCAAGCGAAGAAAACTTACCTATGAGTTCAGTAGTAATTTTAGTTTATTACGCTTCAGTTTAACATTTTCAGAGCTCACGTGCACAAAGTAGCAGACGATCAATTAACTATATATGTAGTTATGATGTTAAAAATTCAGATTTTTTACTTATTTGATTTTATTTATTTATTATTAATTCACTTCACATAAACTTATTTAAACATATTATGAATTACTCTACTTCTTTTAAAGAAGCCCTTGTCTTTTTAAATCTTCATAGGTCTTCCTATTAACAACATTTCCTTGCGAATCCTCATATTCTTCATCATTTTCTGCAACAAATCTCTCGCCCTCCTTTTGGTTTTTAATTTTCTCCCACACTGAAACACATAATAATTAACATGATCACTTCTATTCGAACTTTACGCTCGGAATGGAGGGGAGAGGGGAATATTAGACATGTTCAGCGCGGCTAATATATTTTTTTAAAAGGTAAGAATAGGTCTCAAGAGAAGGGGGATTAAGTGACGGATAACTTACACGCAAGTGCATCTTCAATCTGCGTGACGTTAGCGAAGTGAGCCGTGTTGGGAATGCCGAGACACCGCATGCCGTGAGCGTGCCGCCACTCCGCGAAGTGACGCTGGAATGCTTTCGGCCCCTTGTATGTGAAGTTACCGCATATTTCGCAAGAGTAACTGATGTTGAGGCCGTGCAGTTTGTATAACCAGTACGGGATGGGCTGAAAGTAAAAAAAAATTTTTTACTTATGTATAATTCTTGCAATACACGAGCGCGCGTGTGCTTTACTTGTGGATATTTATTTATTTTCAATTTACTATTTATTTATGTACTAACATAATATGTAACATATACTAGATATGTTGTGTACATGCACATTTCGTATAGTAAGTTGATTTTTAGTATATAACTGGATATGGATAAATATTGCAATCACCTTGCCATCCCATCCCAGCGGTAAGTTCTTAGGGTTGTAAGGAACTTCGTCGTCATCGGAGTCCACATCGCCCGTGACCGAGGCGTCACTCTCTTCATCACTTTCGTCGCGACGCTCGCCTGCGGCTCGGGCTGCGCGTCGGGTTACATTTTCGATAGTGGCCGCACGAGTACTGCTTACTATGTTGGCAAATCTGTTGCAAAAAATATTTTTTTAGGATCTACTCTACAGGAATGTTTTAAGAATTTTATTGGTAGTGTTTCTGTAAACAAAATAGTTTTTTATTTTAAATACTTTTAATTTAAATGCATCTTTAGGCAAATTGAGCAATTTTTGGAGGGGGAAGATATCATTAGGTATATATTCGCGGTACCGACGTTTTAATTAATGTTAAAAATATAATATAACTGCTAAGTATGACGTTTTAATTTCTGTCAGTAGTGGCCTTGTTGTTTTAAAAAAAAAAAAGAATATTTTGCGCCATAAGAACATTTCGCATCATGCCGTGTTTGGGTTTGCAAAATGAACTTTTGTTTTGATCTTACGTTATAAAAATATTGACATTGCTTACTCCAGTGAAATGACTTACTCATACATCAAGATTTAATCATACATTGAAAGGCTCTAAACCGGATGGTAATAGATCTAGGGTCTAGGTCATTTGCCAGGAAAATCCAAGTAAATGTTCATTATTATTTATTCATGATTGCGTTTATTACGCATTCTTCTGATAAACGTAAAAAATAAAATATAGTTATAGATAAAAATAGATAAGATCATCTTCTATTCCTTTTGATAATTGTTATGGTAAAACCCCCGTAAATACCAGAAACACAATTAACACTTAGTGCTCTATAGAGCATGCTCAGACTTAGCTCAGATGAATTAAAATGAGACACAAATATGGTCTGACATAAATCTAGATTTCAGCTTTAGACTCAAAGTTTCATACTAATCTTTAAGAGCAAGTATTAAATTGCTATTATATCTAAGTTATTGGAAATCTAGGCATATATAGATGTAAAAGCTAATGCGTTTATACTAAGTGACAACGCATGCATTGTCATCAATGACCCATGACTGATACTGGAGTGTAAAATACACATTAACGGCATATCTTTCTGCGCCTTATGTAAATATTTAGAACCTACGCAAATATATAAAAAAAAAACTAGAACAGCTCTACAGCTGTACACTATTGTAGAAAAAAACCAGATCAGTCGCAGAAAATTTACAATATTTTTTCTTTGAAACTAAGCACTGCTATACCCCTTCCAAGTTAGCCCACTACCATCTTAGACTGCATCGTCACTTACCATCAGGTGAGATTGCAGTCAAGGGCTATCTTGTCATCGAATAAAACAAAAAAACTAAGCAGGGGTACACACTTGCGTATACTTATATATTTTTTTTTTCATTAAAATCACCGTTAACAATGGGGTATGTAGTACAATAATTATTATTATTGTTGATTAATAATAATATGATGATAATAGGAGGAAAATGTTTATCAGTCAATTAACAAGGTTACTTGTACTATTACTGATTTACATTATAATCAAAGAGTTTACAAAAGGTTAATGTCATCACTTCAAATGTGAAACGAGAGAACTCTTTGGAAAAACTACATTTCATCATCCTTACTAATATTATAAATGCGAAACTGTGTTGGTTGGTTTGTTCTTCAATCACGCTGTAACAGCGCTACGGATCGACATGATTTTTTGCATGGGTATAGTTGGGGACCTGGAAAGTGACATAGGCTACTTTTGATCCCGGAAAATTAAAGAGTTCCCGCGAGATTTTAAATACTAAAATCCACGCGGACGAAGTCGCGGGCATCAGCTAGTTAATTTATAGATTTATTTTTATTTATAGATAGCTATTTCAACATTCTAAGGCAACCGATCTATTGGTGTGGTAACAACACTCTAGGATTTCTTATAATCCAGCAGATTATATATATCAAAAGAACTTTGTTTTGCCTTGTATAATTAAAATAAAGTAAGACCTGTAGACTTGCGCCTCGATAGCTGCAATATCTTTGTGTCGCTGTTGGGTTGTGGCTTTGGCCTTATTCGCCCCCTTTTTCGCCACCAGGGATTTATCTAGAGCCGTCTGACCTTTTGTACTGAACAATCTGCAAAAAAAACATATCCCGCTTACCAAAGTGGATAAAACACTATTTTATTACGTAAACATGCTTATCAATGCATTTATTATAAGGTTAACCTGTTTCGTTATCGGAACCGAATTACATTGGAAGCATTGGAATTAGTATGGAAAAAAATTACAATTACCACAAGTTATACAACAAAAAATTCCTTTCAAAAAACCGACTTCAAACGCCACTACAAAGTATAAAAATAATTTTATTTTGTACACGTTTGTTGAAGTCTGGCGGCTTAAATAGAAACGATGAAACCGATACACGATGCTCGCCCGATTTCAATAAACGTGTCTCTTCTTTATGTCACCATAAGGTAAGCGTCGCGCACCGATTTCATCGTTTCTAGTTAAGCAAGTTATACAACAAAAGATATCCTTAGGATCTCTAGGTGCTAGAGTGGCAAAGTCGCACAAGAAAGCGAAGATATAGGGGAATCGGTATTGTTATTGGACAGCCAAGCTACCCTCAGACATTATTTGTAAAATAAAAAATTACAATTTCTAGATATAAATAAAAATATTTTTTTAATTATACTAAATTAATGTATATTACTGAAATTCACTCATGCTTACTATCCTTAGTAATATTATAAATGCGAAAGTGTGTTTGTTTATTGGTTTGTCCTTCAATCACGCTGCAACAGAGCTAAGGATCGACGTGATTTTTTGCATGGGCATAGTTGGGGACCTGGAGCGCGACATAGGCTATTTTTATCCCGGAAAATTAAACAGTTCCCGCGGGATTTTAAAACTAAATCTACGCAAACGAAGTCGCGGAGCATTGGCTTCTTATATAATTTTAATAAAAACCCAAAACTGAAATATCAAAGTTATTGGCCACATTATTTTATCAGAGTTTTTTTTTGTTGACGGCGTTTTGTCGAAACTTCATAACGGTCAAAGACAATGTTGCCAAAAATATATGTATTTTTATATTTACCATATTTTAACAACAAGGTTTACTAGTTTTTCAATAAAAAAGTTTAAATGGTCAATAAGCGTATGGGAGCCAATAACCACACTTGATCCCCTACTATGGGCGATATTTTAAGAAGGTAAGTCTCATCCAAACAGATTTGCAAAGTTGGTTTTTCAATCTGATGCTGCAAAACCTGATAAGCACTTTATGAATGAATAAAAGATAATTGCTTATATTATGCATCATTAGGCTAATTATAATTATTATTATAATTATTTATAATTATTATAACACACAACACATGTTCCTACTATAATATCATTATCATGTAGTGAATCATAACATCATTTCTTGCAACACAAAACCTCCACTTTCTGAACTATCATGTCATCAGAAAATAGGTTTTGTGTTGCAAGTAATGTGTATTTACTTAAGATTTATCAATTAAATTAATTTAATCAATATAATTATTATAGATAAATAAATGAGTTTTACTACTACTATCTAACCTACTACGTGTTTGTTATCAAAACTGTACAAAGTATGGGAATTTATTGAGTGTGATATTTTTCTCTCCAATAAAACATCAGAAACAAACGAGAAAAAATTTAAAAACCTACTACTACTTCATATTATTTATATTTGGTATTTGCACTTTTAATTAAAAATGAACAAAATTTGTGTTTCAGATTTTTTTGGAAATTACACGCCTACACTGATTTTCGATAACTCCAAGGAACCCTGTTAAACTATACCTTTGAGCCCTTTCTTCCAAAGTGCCACCACATTTCAACCCAAGAGCCATGAGAGCCGACTTCAATCTGTCCAGTCCGAGGGATGCAAGCTCCTCCCAAGATGAAAAGGCTGATAGATCCAAATGCGCACCAATGTTTGTTAAGGCGCCACCTGTTTCTTTCTACAAGTAAACATAACAATATATTCAAATTCAAAATTTATTTATTTCATATAGGCTAACCTGCAGCTCCTATGACACGTCATAAATCTACCACCGGTTCGGAATGCAGATTCTGCTGAGAAGAGCCGGCAAGAAACTCAGCAGTTGCTCTTTTCAAAAAAATTTTTTTTTACAAAGCTATGCTATGTATACAGTGCTTCCACAATAAAGCTTCAAAAATGCAAAAATGCATACGTAGGTACACCAATCCAACGCATGTCAAGACGGGCAGTCAAAGCAGACCCATTCCCGTTGGTGGCACCCGTTCACGAGCATGACGCATGATCCAGCCATTGCTTCGCTCAACCATATTTGAGGGAACGTAACAACCCGAACCACACAACACCACCACAGAAATGTTTAAAGAGAGCATGACTACTCAGGCTACTCTACTATACACATAAAGATATTATATATTCACCCAAAAAGATACACACTTATCCGTTCGTCTAGAGCATTCAGATAAAATAAGAAATTAAATTAATTTTCTGCATTAAATTTTGTATAAATAATAAATTAAGTATATAAGAATTATGAAGGCACGGTTGCTTCAGCAAATTTTAACACATAACCGTTAAATATTGCGTTACAGAACACAATGTCAAAGAAAACCATTTTAATGAATGTATGTAATGATAACAAACGTTTTGAAACAACGGAGCCTAGTCTTATAGATATGTTATGTATAGACATAAACCGACAGCGGTTCAAAACGTTGCAAATATGAACGCCAAAGTCCTCCAAGTGGCCTGCGTTTAGCGGCAGATTTAGCGCGCTTACAATGCCCCATATTAAAAATGTTAGCATTTAAAGTTATACATACTGGCCATCCAGGAAACATGCCAGTTTCCCACTGTTTAAGAAACTCCTGATGGGCTGCAGCCATCTCCTGTGCTTGATCTTGCAGTGGCTTCACTCGGTTCACAAAGTCCTTAAGATAAGTCAACAGTGCCCTTATATAGTTCCTGTATTCACTGTTCTTGCGCTCTCGTGGTATGTCGAAAAGGTGGTCGAATATACTCAGGTACGTAATGTAATCCACTTTCTGAAATACAATAAATAGGAATACCGCAGTTGCCTTCAAACAAAGTTATTCCCTTACTATTTTAAATATATAAAAGGAAAAGGTGTCTGACTGACTGATCTATCAATGCACAGCTCAAATCACTGGATGGATTTGGCTGAAATTTAACATACAGATAGCTATTATAAAGTAGGCATTTGCTACAAAAAGGAATTTTGAAAATTCAACCTCCAAAGGGGTATAACGAGGGTTTGAAAAATCGAATTTAACGTGAGCAAAGCTGCAGGCAAAAGCTAGTATATTATAAATGCGAAAGTTTGTTGGTTTGTCTTTCAATCACGCAGCATTGGATTGACGAAAATTTTAGCATGGGTTTAATATTGTTGGTAGTTGAGAACTTGGAGACTGGCATAAGCTACCTTTAATCCCAGAAGAACAGAAGGTTCACAAGGGATTTTAAAAACTAACTCCAGACAAGTTGTAGGTAAAAGCTAATTATTACAAATAAATACCTCAATTCCCTTCAAGTTAATGTATTTTTCATAGCATTCGTGCAAGTCAAGGTACTTTCCATATCCCTCCTCATCAGTAAACTCAACTGGTGCTACAACAAAATGGAAATAATTATATTCATAACTTATACATATAAATACAGTAGAATCCCGATTATCCGGACATCGATTATCCGAACATCCAATTATCCGAACTCATTCGTGATCACTTAAAAGATGTGATTGATTACGTCAAAGATCAATAACAAGTTATTTCGAACCAAAATTTTAAATTACATAGGTACTTTGTAATTCATTTGCTTTGAAATCGATTATCCGGATTTTCGATTATACGGAATACCCCTGGTTTTATTTGATCCGGTTAATCGGGATTCTACTGTAAGTGCCATATGTGTTTTTTTTTTCTATTATGTCTAACAAGATATTGTGATATCTATTGCAGCAAATGATGCAATAGTGTAAAGTGTAAACAGTGTAACTTTGTTGTAAGTTTTGTAAATTTTCTTGAAGGTGCAATTCAGACAAGCTGTCATTTTACCCAAATAAAGTTGTAAATACAAAATCTAATAATATTTTCTTACTTGTATAATCCTCAGAAGGATTCTCCCTGAGTTTTGCGATCTCCTCAAATTCAACCGACATTGGCACACAGATCTGAAAAACCAAACTTTGTGAGTAAAATAAAACTTAAGTACAATATACAAGGAACAACAAATCTTTTGCAAGTGTGCAATGTAGAGTCAGCATCTCCTAAAGATACTCCAGTGTCAGATAACATTATAGTGCTTACTAGAACCACAATATTCTACTACCTGTTTAAATGTCTGTTACTTTAAGTCCAAGTAATATATTTTAATAGTGAGTAAGTTCTAACATACCTCATTTGGATGTTTTCTATGAAACTCTTTGATTTGTTTGAGTCTTGCATAGAACTCATGAAATTCATTGGGTCCCGATAATGCTGCTATTTCCTCTTTTCGTAAACCATCCTTATCTTCATACAACTCTTTGAGCCTTATGGTGGATTCAATGTACCTCTGTAAAGAACCACTTTAACAGAACCTAGCATATTCAAATACAAATTAAACATTGTTCAAATTCATCAGCTACAATTTTATAATAATAGGAACAGATTTAAAAATATGCTATAATAATAAGAAAAGATATTTAAGGAAAAATAACTAGAGTATGGCTTGATTGTACACTGTCATAACCCTTCCAAGTTAGCCTGCTACAATCTTAGACTGCATCGTCACTTGCCATCAGGTGAGATAGCAGTCAAGGGCTGTCATTTGTCATCAATTAAAATGGATTAAATTTCAATATTTCTGCATCTCTATCTAGTGCCAGCTATATCTTTGTAGAAGAAAATTGAATATTATTAATGTTATGTGATGATTAACCAAAGCTGCTTCAAAGTCACTTTATGAAAAAAAACATAATATTGTAGGTTAAATTTTTTAGGTATGTTAATCAAATAGTATTATTTATAAGAACTTACATCGTGTAAATTTTTGAGACGATGGTCTGCATTGATAGTTTCACGATGCTGAAAGAAATTTTTAGGTTAGATTACATTTTTCGTTTGGGAGGATGTAGTTCACTATACTTTAATCAGATATTTTAAAGTACAATATATAACAACATACCCCAGTTTTTTTGTGTAAAATTTCTTTTACCATTGCGTCCATAGCCCGTTCTCTTTCTTCATGGTAACTTCGTTGTTGTTCTAATATAGTCTCCATTTTGTACTCGATAAAGCTTATTTAACTGGCTGAATTTTCTATAGTTGTTTTCTTCGTGTATTAAATTATTAATTAATATGTCATTCAGCGATAAACTGAGATAATAAACAAATAAATAAGTGGAGTACCTACTAACACAACAACAATCAAACACACAGATCAAACACAAAATTCAAAACATTTTTATTGTTCACAATTGGTATTGCCATCTATAAAAGTTCACATTATCGACTTGGTAAGTAAGCTAATCATAAATTATTCCCTATCTACAGTTTTGTTCCAAATAACGAACATATAACTAATTATGGCTTCAAATTCACAATGATGGGCAAATCAAAGCCCTCAACAATTTTTAAATCTGTAAAAAAGCTTTATTCGAGTAGAGCGCTCGCGCTCTTTCAAGTAGGTCAATGCAAAACAAAATCTCGTCACATTGGCTTGTGTTCTTTAAAAGAAACTTGTTATGTGTTTAGACTTAAATATCTCGTGTTCATTAACATTATCACATTTTTAAAGTTCGTAATTGCCTCGTTGATCTAGTGGTGTGTCTAGTGGTTAGCCAAGAGAATATAATCACTACGTTTGTAGTTAGCATCTTCAACGCAAAGCTGCCAGACCAAAAAAATGTATTGGGGTTTTTTGTCAAGAAATTCTCAGTAGGTAGATACTAGCCCGGAGCCCAAGAGAATATAAACTATTCTGCCTGGAGCTAGGAAGATGGCAGTGTCACTCCCATGCATAGATAATACACTAGCTCCCATACCACGGAGAGCATGTAAAGCCGTCGGTCCTGCACCTAATCTCTCCGGTTAAGTTGTGTCGGATTTCCGTCTCATCAGCATCGGACTAGAAGTGGGGGAATACAGAGTGCTCCAGTTTTATATTTGTACACTATATCTCCCACGCAGATGGCTAATCTCTGAAGAGGTTGACGGTTTAACCCGGTGCGGCGGCCGAGAGGCTTGGACGAAAGCCGGGAGGACATTATTATTTAAAGTTCGACTATAGCTACTTTGAAATCGAAAAATTATTTAACCGTTTCAGTTTCAGCATCATGAGGCATACAATTGTTTCAATTTTAAATCTTAAATTGAAATAATAAATTTAAACCAATCAGTAATCAAAAACAATTTATTTATTAATCATTTACAATGTTTTGTTCACATCATGATTTTTATTTTTTCTACTGTTATAAAAGAAAATAATACAACTCTTTAGGAATGTGTAAAAACAACAGTTAGCCAGGTCAGTCTTGAAATTATTGTTTTTAGTAATGTAATAAATAAGTTATCTTAAATGTAACATGATTGATAAATGCTACTACAAGTTAACAACAATGTTTACTTGTATAAAACTACTTTACCGTCACAATATTTCAAACGTAGAACATTCATAAAAGTTTACATATTTTGTTATCTAGAACATGTTTAAACTAGATTTAAAAATATGACCTGACTTTTATCATTTAAAACTTAGTGACAAAAGTTGATCAAATTGAGTGACCTATAAAAATCTAACTTTCAACACACATCACATAGAAAATGAAATGCCTAAATGACCTACAGCTCATCATGTGAGGCTTGTTGTTGTGAGAGATTAGAATCATCACAGGCAGCTGGTGTTGTTAACTCTATTTTATATTCACAACGGAATGGTTCTGTGACTGAGGTCAATTTTGATTCTAAGCCACAGTTAATATGAACTGTAGTCATTCTGTTTGGCCCGTTCCAGCAGGCTATTCCATTTGTGTACTTCATTACAGAGTACTTTTTACCCTCTTCTCCAGCCCATTCCCCCCAATCACCAAGGCCAACTTCCATGCCACCATTCTTTGATTTCTGAGTGACTTTCTGGAAAAGACACAGTCTATAAATATACTCCTTGTCTTCATACTCCAAACATTGCCCATCTAGTGTGGCAAATTCCTGGTTTAAACCATAATCTTTCTCGAGGTTTTGCTGGAATGTTCTAATGTTTGATTCTATTTCCCTCACAGTTCGTTCAGCATCTGTTAGCTGTCTTCGGGCCTCTGTAGCTTCCTCAATTAGCTTTTGTGTTTCTTCATCATATGCTTTGGATTTATTAGGCTCTTCATCATGTTCATCTGTATCATCATGAGGGATATCATCATCAATGTTTTCATCATCACCACCTAAATCCTCTGTGTCTTCAACTCTTGGGCTCTCATCTTCTTCATCAGCTTCTGGTTCCTCACCTTCTTCATTATCAGCAGGACGGAACATTCCTTGATCAACCATCAGCAAAGGTTTTAACATTGGCCAAGTTGTTGACATAAAGTCTTCTTTATTTACACTATCTTTGTCACCAAAGAAATGAAGAATTTCATCTTGATCAACTTCACCATCTTTATTCTTATCAAAAACATTAACTACCTTAATCTCATCTGTTGATAATACACCATCACTATTGGAATCAAACCTAGCAAACTGTTCACTTGCTTCCTTTTCTTCTTGCTGGTGCTCCTGTTCAGCTCTCCTTTGCCTATCTTTATCTTCAGCATCTCTGTACACTTGGAGAGCTTCATTTTCTTTGGCTTCCAATTCATTCTTTAGAGCCTCCTTCTCTAGTTTCATTTTCTCAGCTTCAGTTTTATCTTTTTCTAGCTGTGACAGCTGTTCAGCCATTTCACTTCTTTTTTTATTACCTTTCTCTATAAGCTCTAACCTTATGTGGTTTCCAGCCTTGTGCAAGTCTGCCAACTGCTGTGCTTTGACTCTGGCCTCTTTGCCCAACGCTTCGCAAATGTTAGAACACGTACCGGGCGTAGCGTACTCATCCGTGCCATCACAGCAATCACAGATGCCATCGTTCACTCGAGAGCTTGGAATGTTCTGCGGCCGATGTCCGGCGTTTGTGCAGTGAAAAACTCCATTCAAACAAGCGGAAGTTCCTGGTTCGTCACTACCGTCGAAGCAGTCGCAGTAGTCATCATTTACGTAACTAAAAGGAATAGTGCTTGTTCCATCGAAACAAGTAAAATCTTTAGTCGGCGAATATAACGATGCTTTAGATAAAGAAACTCCGCGCGGACGCGGTACGTCGGTTTGTGCGGAAATTATGAACGTAAAAACGATTATTGTTAGCGATTGTAATTGCCTTATCCAAGCAGAATTAATCATGTTTAAGTTTAACACTTTCTCTTGCACAATTATCAGTAAATACGAAATAAAACTTGATAAATAGAACGTGTAGAAAATTGACAGCCGACCGCTGACGATGACCGATTGACATTCAATAAAAAATAGGAATTTCATATGACATTAACATTTATTTGAAAGGATGTCAAAATAACACATTGATTGTCTGTGAACCCTATATTTAATCTATGATTAGC
This sequence comes from Hipparchia sbordonii, assembly GCA_038048805.1. Classification (NCBI taxonomy): domain Eukaryota; kingdom Metazoa; phylum Arthropoda; class Insecta; order Lepidoptera; family Nymphalidae; genus Hipparchia; species Hipparchia sbordonii. The sequence continues at coordinate 6,796,408 of CM076106.1, read as the reverse complement.
ACTGACCTCTGTATTTAATCTATAATTAACTAACTGTTAAAAAATTGACTGGACTTGCTGTCCCCAAGAAGGCTGTCCCTATACAAATGACAACATAATCTAATTTAATAGGTATGGAGGCATTTACTCTATGATAATTGATATGAAGCGCCAGTTTTGACATACGAGTGTCTCTGGAATTATTAATATTGCAAAATGAAAGGGCACACCGACCTTTATTTGATCTATGAAATCATACAAACGAAGTGATTAAATATTCTCTTGGCATTCTCTTGGCAAGAGGTGAAAAGTAATTACATTCTCTTGGGTGAAATCGGCCCGTCTAAAACGAAGTGATTAAATATTCTCTTGGGGCCCGTCATGTCATAACCTTTCCCTATGTTATTATACTCTTTGTCATAACCTCTAGCCTCGAAGACCCTGAAGACCTCAATCGAAAAGAAATTAATTATTATAATATCTAGTAATTAATTTCAGTGCGACTGCATACTGCACTGACTGCATATAGAAGCAATGGAACTGGAAGACCATGAAATTACTTCGCAGTTCACTTTTTCTATGTTAGAAAGTAAAATTGATAGTCGTATATTAGAATCACTGAAATCGATGGGATTCCATAAGCCAACAAGAATTCAAGCCAGAACGTTGCCTTATATGCTCCTTGATGATGATATCATAGGTGCCGCGAAGACTGGTAGTGGGAAAACCTTAGCGTTCTTAATACCTGTTCTAGAAAAATTAATTACTTTGGGATTCAATAAGAAACATGGTAAGTTTTAAACAAGCTTGACAATTCATGAATAATCATTTTATACTAACTCTCACAACTTCCACTACATGTGCAAATTAGGTTTTGTTAAATGATAATCTGGACAGTGTCTGGTCACAACTCACAATTAATTTAGATTATTGACGCTCTACTGTAGTTACATAGTATAGATGTAAAAATACCGTATAATACCAAATGGCTATGAATTTTTCCGGTATAATTCAATAGATTACCGTATTTTTGGTATTTTTGGTATTTTATTTTTTCATACAAAATTATAGTTAGATTTTTTGTAATTTTGTTTTTGACGTGTTTTTGAATGAATATTTATTGCTTGGTGATCATTAATCAGATTAATAAAGAATTGGCCCGCCGCTTGCTGCTGGTGCTGATGCGGGTGGATGAATACTTTGTCATACAATGTAATAAAATGTATAATAGGTATATTATGAATAACTAGTGAATAGGTGAGTGGTGGTGAGTGGTGATGAGTGGTGGTGAGTGGGTGGTGATGGGTGGTGATGGGTGGTGATGAGTGGTGATGATTGGGTGGTGGTGACTGGTGGTGAGGGGTGGTGAGTGGTGGTTAGTGGGTGATGATGGGTGGTGATGGGTGGTGATGGGCGGTGATGAGTGGTGGTGAGTGGCGATGGGTGGTGATGAGTGGGTGGTGATGGGTGGTGATGAGTGGATATGAATGGTGATGAGTGGTGATGGGTGGTGATGAGTGGGTGGTGGTGAGTGGGTGGTGGTGAGTGGGTGGTGGTGAGTGGGTGGTGATGAGTGATTGGTTTTGAGTGGGTGGTGATGAATGGTGATGAATGGTGGTGAGTGGGTGGTGATGGGTAGTGATGAGTGGTGATGAGTGGGTGGTGATGAGTAGTGATGAGTGGGGATGGCTGGTGATGAATGGGTGGTGATGAGTGGGTGGTGATGAGTGGTGGTGAGTGGTGGTGAGCTCGCACGCTCTATTTTTATAATTAAATCATTGAAATTTTAAGTCTTAAGATTTTTTAATAATTTATGTTTGAATCATTATGTTCTAATTTGTTTATGAATCATTTTAATGAAATAAAATTAAACGCAGAACCACGTTTTTATATTCCTTGCTGATTTTTTTACAAACAAAACGTATCTACATTGAAAAACATAAGATAATCGTTAAATACCAAAAATACCATGAGAAAAGGAATAATACCGAAAAATACGGTATTTTTCGTATTATACCGTTTTGCATTTTTGGTAAAATACCGGCTTTACATCTATATTACATAGTTAAGTAGCCACTATTTAATGGTGGCTGCGTTCTGCTTTGTCATTCTGTTATTGTGTGCTTATTGGAAAAGGGGCTAGAATGAAAATGGAAAGGTCAATAGTTCCTTATTGTTGTGCCCACTGCTAACAAGGTTTATCTTTAATTTGGAGAGAAAGATTAATATTTTTTCTTATATAGAAAATATAATAAGTATACTAGGTGTGCACTTATGTTTTAGGTGTTGGTTGTTTGATCATTTCTCCAACCAGGGAATTGGCTCTCCAAACTTATGTGGTACTGAAGAAACTACTGGCAGATATCAATTTGACGCATAGCTTGGTTGTTGGTGGTGAGAAGAAATTAAAAGAAATTGCATCATTGCAAAAAGGTAACTATAAATATAGATTTTGTGTAGCCTCCAATGTGTTTTACTCATTTGGTTGCACACTTAGTTTTGTAGTAAAAGCCAAAAACATCTTAAGTTCCTATGAAAAGTGGTTTCCCATGATTTCAAGTTCATAAATTTGTATATTTTATGATTGATTATTTATCACCATTAACTGATTACTGGGCACTACTTTTCAAAATAGGTAGGTTTAGTTTAGGTATAGGCTATAATCCACAACTCTAGCCAAGTATTATAAGGTTTGGCAGACTGCACTAGAGAATAGAGAATAGAGAACTCTGTGCAAACAGGTTTCCTCACTAAAAGTTAGAGATTTCCTGGGGCTCAAACCCTGGATCCCCTAAAAAGGAAGTGAAGTTTTAACCACCAGGCTATCAGTACTGTTTTGATTAACTGTTATCTGTGTTGTAGGCGTAAACATTATAGTTGGGACACCCGGCCGCATATTAGACCATTTAGAGAACACTGCCAACTTCAACTATGCTAATCTGAAGTGCCTCGTCTTGGATGAAGCTGATAAATTACTTGAGGCAGGTTTTGAGAAACACATTGCTGGAATTATAAGGAAGCTGCCAAGTAAGCATACTCACTTACCTGCTGTGTACTTTACAACTTTTAGTGTTGCTGCATTTAGGGTGGGGTGGAAAACTTTAAAGACGCTCAGAATGAAGGAAATTCGAATATGTCAGTGATATAAATAAAAAGAAATAAGAAACACAATGTATATTGTATTGATGGCCTTATTGCTTAGAGAAGCCAATCACCTTGCAAAGGATAATATAATGCTTAGCATACCTTATTTACATACATTTTTTCTGCTTGTCCTGCTGTTGCGAAAAGCAACTCTAAGCAATAAGTTTGTGGGCAAACAGAAAACACTAATTTTATTTATAAGTATTCTGGTTATTTTTTTACTACAATACAATACCTATTTTTGATCTTAGTCTTTTTTTTTTTCAGAAAACAGACAAACTGTATTGTTCAGTGCAACAATAGATGAAAAAGTTGAAAATCTGGCAAGACTGGCTCTAAGGGAAAATCCTAAATTAATCTCTGTTAAGGATGACAAACAGTCTACTGCCTCAGGTCTAGAACAAGGGTAATTTCCTTTTCTATTACTAGGTTTCAAAACTCCTTTTGTATTATTAGACAGAAACTTCACAACACACCAAACATCGTCAGCAACCCATCACCAGTTTGTAACTGAGCACAGTTCTCCTGTCAAGGAAGGCCTATAGGCTGTATAGTCCACCATGCCCTTTGAGAAGAATATGGAGAACTCGGGTTTGCAGATTTCCTCACATTTACCGTTAATTACGATTCAATTTACTCTTTTTTACTACTTGTTACTTAGACATGTATTGTATTCATTTCCAGATATTGCATTTGTCCCGTGGAAAAACGATTATGTTGGCTATATAAAATGCTTAAAAAGTGCAAGAAGTTGAAAGTAATGGTGTTCTTTTCGTCGTGTAAATCTGTTGACTTCCACTACGAGTTTTTCAAAGTGCATTGCAAGGCTCCAGTGATTAGTATTCACGTGAGTAATTATCAGTCTTAGTAGTATTCAGTATGCTGTTAGAAGTCAAAACAAAATACAATATAGACGAAACTAGATAGTACAAGGCATTCATTGGTGGTAGATTCATCAATGATTCAAAAGCATTTGTAAAAGTTTATTTGAATAAAAAATATTTCTATTATCAGTCACCAACCCAGTAGCAAGCTAGTGCAGTGAATATAATTATATTGTAATAAACAAGACACATATTACAGAGCTTCTGAAAAGCATGAACCGTGGGCATTCACAATATAGACATCCAGCTATGCAGAAGATGCACACAAATAAATATGTGCACAACATAAATGCGATATCTATTCCTTTTCTGGCATGTCAAAATAGAGATTTCTATTCTGCCGTCCACAAGCTATAATGCAGTTAACTACCAAGACCATATTTCCTAATATAAATCCTAAATCAAATGTTTTTGGATTTATATTAGGAAATATGGTCTTGGTAGTTAACTGCATTATAGCTTGTGGACGGCAGCATTCCTGTCATATTGTCATAGTCTATATTATATTACTGTCATAGTCCGATGGAAAAGTAATCTGACATGAGCAAGAAAAGATTAGACCTAGAGCCGACTGATTTGCTTCTTGTCTGAGGCAATCACAGCAAACTCAACTAATTTATGTCACAAATCCTATCAATTACTGGTATATTAAAAGAATCTTACCCTTCACAGTACCTTATTTCAAACTTGATTTTAGGGTAAACAAAGTCAATCGAAAAGAAAAGATGCATACCAAACTTTCGTGGAAGCAGACAAAGGGGCATTGTTTTGTACAAATGTGGCAGCTAGAGGCTTGGATATACCATCAGTCAATTGGATCGTTCAATATGATCCCCCTTCAGACATGAAGGTAACTAAAAATCTACCTACTACATGTACATGGCGTACCTCTTCTAAGAGCCTAAATTCAGAGTGCGAAGGGATAAGAGTTACGTGATAGAAAGGGAGTAAAGTTTAGGTGAATAACATCTTATTCACCTAGACTTTTCTCTAGAGGTAGGTAAGTAGTGCTGTGTCAACCTGAATTGCGCTTTATTGTGTGGTAACAAGAGTCACTATTTATTAAAATCGCTACTAGGTATTCTGTGCTACTACTAAGGTACCTTCCAGGGACTACCATTTTAATATGGCAGCATTGTATTTCTCGCAGAGACCAGGGGGAAAATACCATTGGCTACTTCTTATCCGTTAAAATCAAAGAGAGGATTATTAAAAACTAGCTGTGCCCGCGACTTCGTTCGCGTGGAATAGTGAGTTTTCGGGCAGCATATTTTGAATTACATATACCGTCGACGCTCAGGCGCGAGACGTGTAGTACGTACTCTGTACGTTAAAAATGTTCGCCGTGATTCTTTAAATTGACATAACTTTTTTATTTATGAACCGATTGACATGAAATAAACACTAAATGTTAAGTGAAGCTTACTACAATATATTAGTGAAAACCGTATTTAAATCGAATAAGCCGTTTCTGATATTAGCGTGCACAAACACACAGACAAACAGACAAAAAAAAAATTAATTACAATTTCGGGTTCGGCATCGATATAATAACAACCCCTGCTACTTTTTTTTATATATTTCCATTGTACAAACACCACTTTTCTACAATTTTATTATATGTATAGATTTAATGCAAACGGACAAAGTAACTGGCAAAGGCGCAGCTTAGCTCATGTTAAGTTCGATTTTTCAACCCCCTATTTTACCCCCTTAGGGGTTGAATTTTCAAAAATGCATAGTGAATACTTACGTCATATTAGCATCTGCATGCCAAATTTTAGCCCAATCCGTCCAGCGGTTTGAACTGTGCGTTGATAGATCAGTCAGTCACCTTTTATATATTTAAACTATTTCTATAGTGAAAGACGTTTATATAATTCTAGGAATACATTCACAGAGTGGGCCGCACGGCGAGAGGGTTGGGAAGCACTGGCAACGCTGTCATATTGTTGCGAGCGGAGGAAGAAAAGTTCGTTGAATGTTTGAAGAGAGAAAAAGTTTATTTAGACAAATACAATTTTGGTGAACCTCCTGATGATATACAAAAAATGGTAAGGGTCAATTAAATAACTACTATTTTATTGACCATACTGATATTATAATTGGGTACTTGACTACATTTTTTTTATATATTTAAAGGTTGTTTTTAATATTATAACACAATGTCATTTTTATTTTTTTTATTACTTAACTAGTCTCGAAAATATAGAGCTTTTAAGTTTCCTGTTAGAAAAAGAGAGCGCTATTGCACCATGACGTCACGATTCAGTAGCTCCATACAAAAGGTATCTAATAAGTTAAACTTTTGCAGCTTGAAGATATAATTCAAAGTGATGGCACTATGAAGATTCTCGCACGAAAAGCATACCTTTCGTTTCTGCGATGTTACAATAAACATTCGCTTAGTGAAGTTTTCAATATGAAAAACTTGGATTTGAAACTTGCGGCGAAAGCGTTCGGCTTTTTGGAACAACCTCACGTCGATTTTTGTATCCTTTCAAAATATGTGTGAATAGTTTTTATATTCTTTTAATCTCAAAACATGTGTGAATAGTTTTTATATCCTTTCAAAATATGTGTGAATAGTTTTTGCACTTAATTCACTTTAAATCCAGGTCACGATGATTAGATACAACTCTTTAGTTAAGTGGTTTCGTTGGTCTAGGTGTTAGCATGCTCGATTGCAGACAGAGAGTCCCGGGTTCGATTCCCTGGTTGGGCCAAAAACGTCTTGGGTTTGGGGTCAAGAAATTATCAGTACTAGCTCTGATTTGTGAAGTAAGCGGTATCACCCCCGTGCCTTGGATAGATCGTAAAGCCGTCGGTACTGCGTCTGATCTCTCTGGTCGTGTTCGATTTCCGTCCCATCAGGCTAAGAGAGTGAGGGAATAGAGTGCGCGCACATCTCCCGCGCGGATGGTTAATCATCGTGGAAATATCTCCTATGCTGTCGGCCTATGAATAAGATAATTATTTGATTTCTTTAACTTTGTTTTAATTCAGTGAAAACTAGAAAACGCAAGAAAACCAAAGGCGATGGAACATCCGAAAGATTAAAGAAGAAAACTAACCTAAACTAACATTTTGGTTACATTTTAAGTGAATAAAACAAGAGACTAAGCAATTGAATTTGTTTTATTTAAAAAAAAAACAAAGATGTTAATTTGGTTGTACACAATTTAAAATAATCCAAACTGACTGTACAACATTCTCTTTCCACAGGGAACATTTTAGAAAGGATACATTGATTTTAAACGTCAATTTCGTGGTTGTTACAACCTAATTAGCACCGTGTTCCTTAAATTATATTACACATGTATTTATGTATAAACAAGTAATTTTTGTTTGTATGTAAGGTAATTACCAATTGTAATAGTCATTTGTCATTACTTAAAGTAAGATCGCTTTCGCATGATTGAAAGACAAACCAACTAATAATAACATTTTCATTGACTTTAGGCACATACTGTACTAAGATCCTAAGTACCGGTAAATATGAAAGTGTTTTTGTTAGTTGGTATGTCCTTCAATCACAGCAATGGAGGAAAGGATCAACTTGAGTTAAGAGTTACCACTTTCAAATACGAGGGATACTTTTTATCCCGGGCAAGCTAGTTGATCATACTTTTAACATCATGACTTTACAAAACTTAGATGTACATTAGCTTACAGATCTTTTATTGTTCCCCTTCTGTCTGTAAACCTTAGTTTTTTCGTTTTTCTTATGATGTGGAGCATTCAACGTTTTGAAATAACCGAAACCTCCTCCTCCTTTCCTCTTCTGAGGAGGTCCTTTGTTGGCAACCTTGAGTTCGATGGCCGGTGGAACGGTGAAACCAAACGACTTGGAGACTTTCGCTAAGTCTATTGTGTCGATATCGAATATAGTTTTGAGGTGGTGTGAATCGTAAGCTCTTATGTAGCTCTTGAACGCTTCTTTTGCGGATTGGTTGAGAAAGTAGTTTCTTGATATCAGTTTCTCTAGCTGGAAAAGAAGAATAAAGTAATTTAGAATTTATCAACAACTAGCTGATGTTCGCGTGGATTTAGTTTTTAAAATACCATGGGAACTCTTAATTTTTCGGGATAAAAAGAAACCTATGGCACTCTCCAGGTCCCCAACTATACCCATGCAAAAAATCACGTCGATCCGTAGCAGCTTGATTGAAGGACAAACCAACAAACAAACACTTTTGCATTTATAATATTAAATAGGATTTGATATTTGATTAATGTTAAATCAGGCAAAAAATCGCATACAAATATTGGTACTAGCTTTTGTTCGCGACTTCATCCGCGTGGAGTTACAGAACCATCTATTTTTCCTGTATAAACCTATGTCACTCAACTAACCATACAAAAAAATCACGTCTATTCTTTGCTTCGTTGCAGCATGAGTGAAGGATAAATCAACACTTTCGCATTTGGGCATCCACTTTATGTACTATTTTTGTGCAATAAAGTGAACAAAAAAAAGTTTAAAAGCTTGATATGACGAAGAGTTGCGAGTTATCAATGGTCTTTACATTTCAAACATATAATAATTTACTAGTTGATGCCCGCGACTTAGACTTGCTTCAACTCTCTTATTTTCCGTGATAAAAAATACCCTTTGTTATTCCAGACTACAAACTATCTCTTTTTAGCCAAATTGGTTCAGTCGTTGTGGCGTGATTGAGTAACAAACATCTGTCCATACATCTAAATATCTAAACTTTCGCATTTATAATATTAGTAGGATCTATACCTGTAGTTGAATGTCGGAGACTTTATTCCAAGAGAACTCAAACTCGTTCAGGGTGACTTTTGACTGCTTCAGGTATCTGAGGAACCCTATTTCCTCTGGACGTAGGAATAACAACGCGTGCCCACTCGTGCCCAGACCTCTCGCGGTTCTGCCCACGCGGTGGATGTATTCCTGGGAAAATAAACTAATGTTAAGGCCCAAAAGACGGGTCTGCCCGCGAAATTCAAATTTAATTTGGTTTTTCGCAATTTGTAAACTAATACGACGAAGTAGGCTTATGGTATTCAAATTGCGCCAATGGCAGTATCATCTTCACAGGTTTATATACTAATCTTAACGTGAAAGTATCCAGTTAAAGAAATTAGTCAAAATAATGAGTTTGACGTGACCTACTCACAAATTAGTCATTATTTTGATTAATTTCTTATTTCGCAGGGAGCCGCTGGATTCAGGCGGCGCAAGACCGAGGCCTGTGGACGTCCATGCAAGAGACCTATGTCCAGCAGTGGACGTCTATAAGTTGAGAAAGAAGAAGAATTACATTTCTACCATCGGACAGCAAGGCATCGTATGGACGTAATACTAAGCGTTTTGCTGCCTCGTTCTTAATAAGGGTCTGGAAACCCACTGCACTATTATTATTCCAAAAAACTCTCACCCATAAGATTAATGGAAAGGTACAGTAATGCCCCTGCTCCACCTGAGTCGTAACGCGTAAATTAACACGATAATAAAGGCATTACGCAGATGGGGCCAATATTTTACTGCCCTAAATGTGTTGTAATATTGCACGCACACACCACATGCAAGCGCAGACGCTATTTATTGAATTAAGTTTAAATATTAGCTCATTATTATTTATTATTAATTATTAATAGACTTATGGAAGAGCGGATTCTTCTAATACAAAAATTTCATACTTAAAAGAAGACTCCGGCCACTGTTTTTGTTTGTGTCTTTTATGTATTAAATAAATAAACCTTTAAACCTTTTAAATATTACTAATGACGTAGACGCTAAGTGCTAATCCTTTTGAGCGCAGCCGTTAACACTAACATTAATGCAGATGGAGCAGTAGCATAATGAAAATTATGGTGCTGAGATATTAAAAATTGAAATCTCCAACAAGTGAATTTTTGCATGGGTGATTTTTTTAAGTAAGATATAGGTACTGTTCTTATCTAACCTTTGGATCATCCGGTGGATCATACTGTACGATCCAATCCACGGCTGGTATGTCCAAACCTCGAGCTGCAACATCGGTGCACAAAAGTATCCCACTCTCCGCGTTGCAAAATTGGAAAAATGTGGTTGTACGCTTTGCTTGCTGCTGTTTACCCTGGAAACGATAAGTTAAGAATATCATATCTACTCAAATCTGCCTATTATCCTTACTATCCTTGGTCTTGCTAATATTATAAATGCGAAAGTGTGTTTTTTTTTTTATTCTATGACAAGATAGCCCTTGACTGTGATCTCACCTGATGGTAAGTGACGATGCAGTCTAAGATGGTAGCGGGCTAACTTGGAAGGGTATAGCAGTGTAAATTCAACCCATACCCCTAATCGGTTTCTACACGCCATCGTGCCGGAACGCTAAATCGCTTGGCGGCACGTTTTTGACGGTAGGGTGGTAACTAGCCACGGCCAAAGCCTCCCACCAGACCAGACCAGGGGCCCAAGTCTGCTATTGCAATTGTAGTTACATTGTCTATCAATGACATGACAATTGTTATTTTTAGCAATTGTCATGTCATTGATAGACAATTGAACCCCTGGGCCCCAAGTCAAATTGCTAAAAGTAGCAATTGGGATGTCATTGATAGGCAATGTAACTGTAATGTAACTACAATTGCAATAGCAGACTTGGGCCCCTGAGACAATTTAGAAATAATAAATTACTAAATTGCCCCCGCCGGGAATCGAACCCGAGACCTCCCAGTTATAAGACCACAGCGCTCACCACTGCGCCAGGGAGGTCGTCGTTTGTACTTAGTTTGTTGGTTTCTCTTTCAATAATGTCGCAACAAAGCAACGAATCGACGTGATTGTTTGCATGGGTATAGTTGAGGACCGGGAGAGTGACATTTATTTTTTATCCCGGAAAATCAAATCCACGCGAGCGAAGCCGCGGGCATCAACTAGTAATAATCTAAATCCGAAAGTGTGTTGATTTGCTTGTTGGTTTGTCCTTCAATCGCGCAGCAACGGAGCAACAACAGATCGACGTATTTTTTTGCATAGGAGGCCTTGGAAAAGGGCATAAGGCTACCTTTTAATTGTATTGTATCTATTCATCAAATTGGGCATTGTGGGTGAAATCGGTTGGGAGAACATTTTTTTTCTTAAAAAGAAGATTACCTAAGCTGAACTTGACTAATACCCTCCTCTCGCCTCTAAATAAGCGGAAAGCTAATATTAGGATTGGGTACGCAATAGTGCAACAGGTGGGAATCGAACCATTGACCTTTCTTAGGCCTCAAAAGGCTTCATGGGGTTATTACGTCTGTTAAAGTGATACTTACATGTATAGACATAACGGGCAGGTCGATATAGTTGAACAGCTCGTTGTGATACTTGACAGACATGCAGGTGGAGAGGAATACCATCACCTTCTTCCTTCTATTCTTCTTCAGGAATGTGAACAGCACCATCATGCGTTTGTCTGACGGGCATATTATGTATCTGAAAAAAAAAAGTATTTGCTTGACAACTTTATATCGCTCATTTGCGACAAGGCTGACATAATTCAAAATTCACCAATTTTATATAGTGTTGAAAATTTATACTTTTTGCTATAAAAACAACATTACGTTAAGCACAAAAAAATAAGAGCGAGAGAGATTGTGACTTAATACTCTGTCGCTTTGTTGGCCGCTGTGTTGTTTCGAGACCGCAGCATCCACAAAACATTACTCTCTAACGAGAGAATTAATCTCTCATTGTCGATTTTGAATTATGTCACTCTTGTCGCAAATGAGCGATATGTTAGGTATATGTATTAATTATCAGGTTTTTATTAAGTTTTGTGTGACTTTTGAATGTGTGTGGTGTGCACCCTCAATTTCAATCCTATCATCATTTCCACCATGCATCATGGTTATGGTTTCCTGGAAGAGATCGCTTCTAAGCGATAAGGCCACTAATTGTGCTCTTATTTATATAATTTATTTTAAGTTAATTTTATCTTTTATGTTTCTATTTAATGCAGTGTACAATAAAGTAAATAATTCATTTCATTTCAACTTACTCTCAGAACACATAGAATACCACCAAGTACATTAGTTACACAAACATTTAGCTAGAACTAATCTCAAACAAGTCGGTGGCAATCCTAATAAAATATTATAAGGGTGAAAGTGTGTTAGTTTGTCCCTCAATCACGCAGTAAAGAATTTTTCGGGATTTTTAAAACCTACTCCATGAGAACGATGTCTCGGGCAAAAGCTAGTTATTTAGAACTATATGATGCTTTGTCCACATGGATTAAAGTTTTTTAACTCCCATTGGAACCCTTTAATTTTCCGGGATAAAACATAGCCTATGTGTCTAATGTAGCATATGTGTTAATCCTTGGCTATGAACTATCTCCATTCCAAATTTCAGCCAAATTGGTTCATTCCTTGTGACGTGAGGAGTAACATACATACATACATACGTACCCACACACACACACACATACAAACTTTCGCCTTTATAATATGTGATGTGATAGCAAGATGAGGTTGGTCACCCTTGTTCCAATGAGTCCACTGTGGCCTGTTCCCTGTGGTCATCGACCCCGACGTACACAGGTTCGTGCTTAACCGCCAAAGATGTTAGCGCTTCCGTCTTTTTAGTATTCGTTGCACTGAAGAGCATAGTTTGACGGCGTTCTGAAAATCATTTTAATAAGCCTCAATAGCTCAACGGTTAAAGGTGCGGTCTGAAAACTGAAAGGTCGCAAGTTCGAACCTCACCCGTTGCACTATTGTCATACCCACTCCTAATATAAGCTTTTCACTTATTTGGAGGGGAGAGGAGAATAGAAGTCAAGTTCAGATTGGCTAATATTCTTAAAAAAAAATTATACTAGTCAAACAATAAAACCGTGATAAAAATCACGGTCGTCACGGATCTGTTTTGTGCCACTTGTATCCAGTAGCTGTCAGCAACTCTCTTGAGATTGTCCATTAACCCAGTGGGGTGTCTTCCAACTGATCGATTGTGGAAAATTTACGTCAATAATTAGTAATCTCAATTATTTTGTCGATAGTATAATAAATACTTACTCGGTAAAAGTCTAATAATCTGTTTAACTTCTTCCTCAAAACCAATTTCCAGTATTCTGTCGGCCTCATCAATTACGAGACACTGCAGGTTCTTGTACAAAAAATCTGGCGTGTTCTGCAAGTGATCTAGTAATCTGCCCGGTGTTGCGACTAGTATGTTGATTCCTGTGAAAAAAAAATAATACTAATGGATCATAATTTCTTCGAAAGTTGATAGATAATGCACTTCGACTGTTCCGTAGAACAAAGTCTCATCTGCTAAATTCATAACTTGAGATTTGAGCCTTAGAAATTTTAGTTTTAAGTCTCAAATTTCAAGTTGTGAGTTTAGCAGATGTGACTTTGTTTTACGGAACAGTCGACTTATCAATCTCAAGGTAGGATTAATGTCTTTATATAATAATCAACAATTGCCGTTCATTAGCCTGGGTAAAACTAAAGAATGGATAGACTGATTTGAATAATATTTGTCTTGCTTTGTTCGCACTAATACATGGGTGGTTTAAAAATATTACAAAATAGGGAAAACCCCAAAAGAACAGCTGAAAAACTGAAAAAATCAAACTTGGTAATTCTGAATAGGAATCACCACTTTAAAATCTGGTAATATAATATTTTCCGGACCATCTTTTGATCACTGTGATATTTAATTGCTTAACCAAGTATGAATAATAACCGAGAATTATGCAGGAGATATTAAAGTGCAATATTCAAACAAAATATTATAAAAGTTTACCAAATAACTTAATGACTTAAAAGGTTTAATAAGTCAAAACTTATATTAGACTAGGTGATGCCCGCGACTTCATCTGCGTGGATTGTTTTTAAAATCCCGCGGAAACTCTTTGATTTTCCGGAATAAAAAGTAGCCTATGTCAGTCTCGTCTCCAACTATAGAAATAGAAATAGAAATATTATTTATTCAAATAAACTTTTACAAGCACTTTTGAATTGTCAATGAATCTACCACTGGTTCGGAATGCCTTTCCTGCCGAGAAGAGCCAGCAATAAATTCGGCGGTTGCTCTTTTCAAAAAAAAAAAAAAATTTTTACAATCGTTAATGAAACTATGATATGTATACAGTGCTTCCACGATGAAGTTTCCTAAGTCCAATACAATACAAATACAACTAAATACAATACAAATACAAATAAATACAATCCAATGCATGTTAAGACGAGCAGACAGAAAGCAGATCCATTCCCGTTGGTGGCACCCGTTCACGAGCATGACGCTATACCCATGCAAAAAATCATGTCGATCCGTAGCTGTGTTGCAGCATTATTGAAGGACAAACCAACAAACAAATATACTTTCGCATTTATATATTAGTTAGGATAAGGATAGAATAGATCTAAATACCTTTTGAAAGTTTCTGCGCCTCAGTACTCCGATTCGCGCCGCCCATAACCAACCCATATGTATGATGATGATATTTCATCAATTCCATTAGGACACCAAAAGTTTGCATCGACAACTCCCTAGTTGGCGATAAAATTATCACACCAGTACCTAAAACACTTATTTTTATGAAGAAACTATAACAAAAACCTGAAGTATCCTTCAAAGTTTATTTAAATCAGATATCCATTCTCTGTTCATGAAATAACTCTGGACACACCATAATTTTGTGATACAGTAATGAAACGAAAATAGATGCACCTCAACAGTTTCTACTGGAGACTCAGTCTGCTTTCGTTTCATTACAGATACATTATGGGGTCCAATTTTCATATTCGCCTTTTTATCATCATTTTGAAGCTTATATTATTCATATCATTTTATTATCATATGTAAAAATTTATTTATTTTTTATGTACATATAAAGAATTAGAAGACGAGAAAATATATTAGAAGAAATAGACATAGGTGAAGCTTATCTCTAGATTATAATGTAAAGGTAAACATGTGTTTGGCTGTACCCCGAATCTGCTTATAAAACTTGATTTATTGGTGCTATATTAATTTTATTATCATTTAAGTTCCTCTTTAAATCGAAATAAAGATAAACTCTTACCATTTCTCGGTTTGAACTTTAATTTGTATATAAGATCAATGGCAGGTATAAGGAAGGCTAGAGTTTTGCCAGATCCTGTTCTCGCGGCTCCGACAAGATCCCTCCCTTCCAACAAAGGGGGGATAGCCTTAGCCTGTATTTCAGTCATTGTAGTGAAGCCCATATCCTTTATGCCCATGAGAGTTGCCTCACACACTTTGCCTTCTAGACACGAGAACTTCTGATCTGATAGTATTCCTAGGCATAAACTTGAGCCTGGCACTGTAATAGTCAAATATTAGAAATATCAAATAAATGATACTGGCCAATTTTTAGTTATTGTCCATAAGCCTTTTTTAAATATTTTATTTGTTGTTATAGTGGCATTAGAAATACACATTCTGTGTGAATTTCAAGTTCAATTACAGTTCATGAACAGCAAAAAACCTGCTGACAGACAAATGGACATTAAGACAACAGAGGCTTAATAATAAAAATTCAGCCAACTGCAATTATTGCAATTTTATTGTTCTAATGTGATTGATTACAACTTTTGTGCTAATTTCCTTAGTTCAATATAAAAGTACTCTCAGATAAATGATTACTTACACTGACTGTCCACTTTTGCTTTCACCTCATCTTCATTATTATCATTAGTCTGCTCTTTGTCGGATTCATTATCTGTATCTGGCTCGTTTTTTATTTCTTCTGGCTCTGCATTTTTAACTTCTTGCTTTTTTTTCTTTTCTATATAAAATAATAAACATTTTATAATAAAAGTATTTTAAATAAATCAGTCAGTCAATCACCTTTTATATATTTAGAAAATAAACTGTATTTTAATGTCCAAACAATATTACCAGTAAAGACCAGTGGCAAAAGTTCATTATCAAACCAACTTGCTTCAGTCATCAGTCATATAAATAAATCAGTTTGATACTCTTTCACTTTTCTAATATTAGTGGATTAGATGACTACTATAACTACTATATTACTTGTATATAATTATTATTACAATAAACAAACTTCTTACTTTTTGGTAATGTAACATAATTTGTTTGCTGTTCTTCAAGGGGTCTTTTCTTTAAATCCTTTTGAGAAGTTTCATTCTTTTCTGCTTCTGGAGATTTTTCTGCACAAAAAGAGAAATTCTACACTCCAACCCTACATACATTTTTTATCATCAAACATATTATAGTTAAAACAATAAATTCTTATATATGTATATGAGAAAGAATGCTGAGCAATGCTATGTGACTACTGGAAAATATGATTCTGTTGATAGCACTTTGAGAGCAACTGAGTTGAGAAAATTGAGCATGAGTACAGTTGTCGAGTGTGTTGATTCAAAATCTGTTCAGATGGTTCAAATGGCATGCGATTAAGCAGTTGAAGTCAGCGAAAATCGAACCATGTTACTTTCCTAATCCCCTTTCATGAGACAAGTCATAATAATTAGGATAAATGTGCACGTAGTCTTGAATAACCCTGTGTTATCAAATAAAAATGAAACGTGTAGCTGCAATGTTTATGTCACCAGCAGTCTTTCGTTGACCATTACAGAAAAGTTTCTGTACTAGAACTATAAAATAAATGATAAAGTACTTGTGCCTAATGATTACAAAGTTAATACTTCGTTATTTGGTTTTATCAAAGTATAAATAACTGTGATAAATAATTAAAATAATCTTGTTGAGGTTAAGTAGGTACCTGTATCATTTTTAGCACCGCCGTTTGCCTTTTGCGATATAAGTTTCAATTTCTTCTTCTCGCGTTTTTTTATTTTCCGCATTAGTATTTTATCCGGAGTCGGCATTTTTATTTAGTATAATATTGCAAGATAAAATTATTAAGAAAAATCACAATGAATGCTTGAGTACAATCTACACATGTCATGTAGTGTTGCCTACAGCCTAACGATAGATTATCGATAGTTTATCGATATTGGATAAGGCAAAACCAATAGTATAGTTCTTTCAATTACCACAAATACCACAAGCTTTACTTGTGGTTATGTCGTGTACATGCACATTGCGTGAGTTTGGGTGCCTGTCAGGAGGCTAGGTGGGAGCGGTCAGGCACGAGTAAGCTCTCGCTCCCACTTATATGGATACAATACACACAAAACCATTAGCCATATGAATTGCAAGAGCTATAACTCCAATCTATCGATAGTATTTCCACGTGTCAATACTATCTATATTATTGAACCAAAACTATCGAAAGTATTATGTACCATCATCAATAATATTGCTCGTAACTATCGATACTATCGATAGTATTGATAGTATTGACACGTGGCAATACTGTCGATCGTACTATCGATATCCTGAATAGTATTCGAGGTCAACTATCGATAGTTTGCAACACTAAGGTCATGTCAGCTAATGTCACTAATTTCAAGCATGGTCAGCATATTATGCTCGAAGAGCGTGGTAGATAGTTTGATGGTTAGGTATAAGGGTAGGTACCTACAATGAAGTACCTATTTTCTGCCATGTTATAGGTACCTGGGTAGGTAGGTACCTACGTCACATAACGTCAACGATCAACGGCACTGACCTCTATAATTAATCTATGAACAACACTGAACAGTCTGCTGTAATTATTTTTATAGGGTGACCAACCCAATTGCTAGCACTGCACCAGTTTATTCGCACTTTAGCAAAAAAGATTAAAATATAAGTTTCTGATTGTAGTTTTTAAATTTTCAGATTAAAAAATATTTAGGGGAATTCATATTTTTCACAATCGAAACCTTTCTAATCTGGAAAGTTTTAAAATGACGTCAGTATTGTAGTTGAAAGATATTGTTTTGGAGTTCCTGAAGTTTTCGGCCATTTTGACTGATCGACTTACCCGTCAGTACTAACCAGTAGTTAATCCCGTATGTGCTAATAATTGGAGACTGGGTCATTTTTCAATTTTATTTCAAATTCTTGTTGATTTAAGAAAAAAATCCTTAAAAAGTTCTTTAATTATATAAATTATTAAACAGGTAACCTTATGAACACAATTATTTAAAGAATTTGGTTAGATTTTAATTTAAAAAACATATTTGAAATTGGATAAACTCTTAAAGTGCTAATAATTGGGTCGGTCACCCTAATTGAATATTATTCATTAATTCCTTCTTATTATTTTTGGAACTATACGCCATTTTGGCGCTGTAAATAGTTAATAGTTACGAGTGTCTAAGGAACTAAAAGGGCACTAGTTAAAAACTGATAGTCGATACTTTTTTGGCACTTCCTGCATTCCTAAATTATTATTTGCAGACACTCGTACATGATAAACGAGGTCCTAGGACACCAAAAACTAGAATTTCATATAAATTATATCAAACTCATATATTTTCATAGGGATGGATTTTCTGTGAAATTGCGTCTTAGCTGATACCTACGTAACTACCTAGTTAGTAGAAGGAATCTACCTCCCAAATTTCAAGTTCGTCGATTTTAAAGTTCCTGAGATTTAATGATTAATCTGCAGTGAGACCTCAAGGTAAAAGGCCGAACGCCTGCGTTGACGAGTGGACCTATCTGCTTGATGTCCTTATATATATAAGAGTTAGGGGTATAGTTTTTATTAATAAATAATCGACTACGCCTGCGATTTCATCCCCGTGAATTTATTATAAATTTATTATAAGTATAGATTATTACATATTCTTTTTCAATTAATCTCAATTCTATATTTTTTTACGTAAGTAGGTAGATAGGTAATTATGAAAATATGATCTTGTAAGTTATGTATTTTTATACAGTAGTGCTAGGTAATAATCTTGAAGCTTCCCTAAATCCCGACTCGCTGGCTCCGTGGACTGTAGAGAAATGCACCAATTCGGTCGCCTCCCCCGCGAACAGCACCTTGGGGCTTCCCGTAGCATCAAGTAAAGGCTCTCCTAGTATCGCGCGAGCGTTGGGGAAATCTGGCTTCAGGATATTATCATACGTGTAGCTGCCTCTTGTAAATGGATTTGAGTACCATTTTGATCTACGAACAATCAACAAAATATAAATCACAAAAATTTCAAAAGGAGGATCCGAGAGGTTCGAAATTTTCTATACAACTCGTCGGAAATATCTGTGAACCTGGCTTAATGACGTCATGCAAAAGAGAGAGTAATTGCTCCTAGCCCTTAGGGTCAATTCATACTAGCGCAGTGTCGAAGCGAATCGAAGTATCAAATTCTTCACGATTAAGCGAAGTTGTACGAATGCAAGCGAAGCGAATTCATTTCCGTTGAATGCGCGGGAATTCGCGCGTCTTCTTTCTATCTCAGAAGAATATGTGCATTATGATGTGGAGATAAGGGTGAATTTGCTATGTTAAGTTTCAAATTGACGCTTTGATGCGCTTTGACTCTGCGCTAGTATGAGTTGAACCTAATGAAATTCGCGTTCTTCAAGTTCACATAATTTTTTTCATTTTCAAAGAATTGGATTAAGTAGTAGATAATATTTTGAGCACTAAATTCCGCTCTACACTATGTATTATAGTCCTATGCTATTATGTAATCTACTATATATAATACTACTATGTACCTACTACTATGTATAATTTTATGTAATTTAATTCTTTGAAAATGAAAACAATTATGTGAACATGAAGAACGCGAATAACTCTTAACCATCTTACAAGGTAGTTTATTAATATTTCATCAAACAGAGAAACAATAAACAATAATGCGATTACGAATAATATAATATCATAGATTACGAAAGCAAGAATAATACATAATACACGTGCAGTAATAATGTTCTGTTGTACACGTGCGTCGGCGCTTGCTTATGCGTGAAAACGGGGCGAGCTGCGGGGAAGCGCATTCCAGCGAGGTGCGCAGATATTTTCGACGCTATATATAAAACTCAGAACCTGAATTCTATCCGTTTTAGCTCGTTTTAGTGATTAAACTTTTTAAATGAACTTACCTGATCATACCCGTTGGTTCTGGTACGGTCACATTTTTTCCCAGAAACTTTTTGAAAATTTCCATCACTTTGCTTTTTACGACATCGTCTGGTAAAGTTTCTATCTGAAAGTTTATTAATATAGTACCTACCTTCGTATAGTACATACGTAACACTTTTGCTAAGTGAATAAAATTATACTCTTACATAATAATAATAATTATGTGCTTATAAACATTCGTATATGTAGATATTTAAGTAGTAGGTAGTTATACTTGAAGAACATTTTTCTGTAGCTTTTGAGTTCGTGCGGGGTGCGGCGGATAATACGTCGTAAATCGTAAATATATTATTTACCTACTTCTTCTTTCTTGATCTTTCTCATCGCAAAACTTTACGAAACAATTTACTTAAGAATTTGATACTGACCAATTTTGCTGTTTCTCCATTAGCCCACACTGACAACGTATTGCTAGCTCCCATTGACTTGAACACGTCTTTTAACTGTACTAACCACGGATCATTAGTATATGCCTCTTTATCCTCAGGAGACCAAAATAGGATAAATCCATTAACATCAGGCCACCAGGCTTGCTGGAATGAAAAGATAATTTTCCCCACAACTCCTATTGATAACGTTTCTATAACTGTCGCCTTATCATCAGGAATCGGCGGTGAGAACAGGGTTGAATACCTGGAAATATGAATGAATAATGAATATAAAATTCGAAAGTATGCACAACTGCACACCAATAAAAAAGTGTTTTATTTTTAAAGCCATGTTTTGTTTGTGCAAACCAAAATAATGCAAGGGTGTCACAATCTAATAATGGGAGCACACCACGGCATGTTTGGGCGTTTTTATTTTTATTAGGGTTCCGAAAAAAACTTCGGAACCCTTATAGGATCACTTCGTTGTCCGTCTGTCTGTCAGTGTGTCACCACCGTTTTTCTCGAAAACGGCTTATGATCCGAAGTCGAAATTTATACTGAATATAAAGTTCAATGGTCTCGTAGTGTTTTAAGAATATCAAGCTTATAGCTTAACTCAGTGAAAAGTTACAGCTTTAAAACCACGGCTTTCTCATTATTAAAACAAATTAAGGGACATCTTCCAAAAATCGTTTTTTTCCATACCTAATTCTTAGTTTCATAGTAAGTGCCGTTATATTTTACAAACACCAGCTTTAAAGTCTTACAAATGACGAACATATTGATATCTCTAAACATAGTAAGAGTAACTTAAACAGCTAAAAACCAAATAAAAACCTACCACTTACTATGACTTTTAAAGTACTGTAACTGGAGTAAAGTATCTGAAGCTAAAACACACTATCAGATGCATCGACTGAGAGCCGCGACAGATAAGGTTTCACAGTCGTTTGAGATCAGCAGGCCCAGATTTCTATCGGACGTCCGAAGACTCAAGAATGGCCCAAGGTTACGTCCGCGACTACGTCCGATTGTGTGCACAATTCAATGTACATTCACTATCCAGCCGCGGTTGACGCGTCGGATCGTTTGTTCTAAGCCTAACTTTTTAATGCGTCACAACACAGAACTGTCACAACTTTTGTAGACTGACCTCTATAATTACTCTATGTTTTGTAGAATAGACCAGGTATGTAATAGAATCTGCAATGGCATATACATTAAGAAAAATATTTTTTATCTATTACCTATCTCTTTAATTAATTTATGCCGTCATATTTTGTATTCACATTACACTATATCACATATCACACTAATTCATATTATAAAGCCGAATGTTTGTATATGTATGTGTGTGTGTATGTTTATTACTCTTATTACTCCTTCACGCCACAACGAATTAACCGATTTGGCTGAAATTTGGAATGGAGATAGCTAATACCCAGGATTAAAACATAGGCAACATTTTATCCCTAAAAATTACAGAGTTCCCATGGGAATTGAAAAATCTTGATCCACGCGGCCGAAGTCGCGGGCATCGTCTAGTGCCTAATAAATTTACCTTCATTTTTTTGTAGAATAGGTAGATATGTAATAGAATCTGCTATGGCATTTACAATCCAGTGTTAATCATAGATTAAAAATAGAGGTCAACGCAGTCTTATAACCCAGTTGTCAAAAACTGTCATGTCTTATTAAATAATGTTTGAATTGAATTGTTAAAATATTTCGAATGTTCATATAACGATAGGAATTAGGAAATGAGTTTTTGAAAGATGTAACAGTGTTAATGAGAGAAGGATACGTCTATATTTAAAGATGCGAAGAGGTGGTTAGCTAAGGGAAACATCAAGAGTGAAGTGGAATCTTTGGTGGAACATGTCGGAAAGCCATTAATTAAGCAGGAGGTTGACCAGTGCATAGATAACTACCATCCAGTCCAAGTTAAAGCGGCACCTCAGCAGCTCAAGAGCTTGTTAAAAGATGAAGTGTCCATAGCACAGCGGCCGAAATTATTGAAGCAAGGCAATACATTCGTTAAAAAGAAAGATAGCATCGGAGCAAGTAAGGAGATAAAAGAACAGTCGTACAAGAATAATTACTCAGTGGATGGAGATGTACTCTGCAAGTATCCAGGACAATCGTTGGTCATACCCAAGCAATTGGAAAAAGAAATAAACCATAGCAATGGACATTTTTTAAAGAAGAAGAAGAATTCAAAATATGTATAAGACGCATGGCTCAGCTGACCATATTATGAAAAAAAACCAGAGTCAAATAGTCGATAGAGATAGTAATAGTAGGTAAATATTACTGTAAAGTAATAATGAAGGTGACTGTGTTGAATGAATGTTTGTGTATTAATATAGTTAAGTAGATGTATGTAGTTAGCTTTGTCAACAGCACCGCCAAGTATATTGTATATATACTAGGTTATGTGTTACACTGATAATATGTTTGTACATGATTTTGTTATTACCAACTTAAGAACACACAGTGAACTCAAAGTGAACTTATAGTGAACTTGTTAGAATAAACTAAGGACAGTTATTGGACTGTAAATTAGATAATATAGAAATTAATAATAAGTTTAAGTAATATTACTTATTAGCCCACAGGCTAGATGGTATTATAAAATAAAGCCACCGTTACATGGTGCTTTATGGTAGGAAAAAAAAAACCAACTTAAGTATACCTATGGTTTTTTAAATTCGAGATCATTCAAATTTTATTTTATTTTGTAAAAGAAATATTAATTATAATAATTTGTGACCATGTATACTTACTAGTGTTTAGATTCCTTATACATAAGATGTCATTCTATATTGGTTAACTTAAGATGTATTACTGTTAAGTATGTATGAAAACTGTATTATTTAACTTAAGGTGTGTTAGTGTTGAGAAGGTATGAAGTATGTGCGGAAGTATGAATATGGTAAAGATGTATGAACGGAGAAGGTATGTCTGGGGACAGACATAGTTGCAGGATGACCGAATGTGGGAAACGGAATGTAAGTGTATGACAGGGATGGATGTATGCGATAGAGAGAGTGGGAAGATATGGAGATAAAAAAGATTGGCAAGATGGCATACGGAGTTAAGACATGCTAAGGAGTGCTAAAAGTAGTTTAAATAAAAGAAGTTAATATATATTTAGTGTTTTTACTTTGAGCTATTCCCACATTTATTAGAACATATGATATTATTACTTGCTTGTTCAGACATGAAAAGGGTCACAAAGAAAATTCTGTCAAACATAGAGAATCTTTTGATTGACTATCTCGAATGCTTTAAAGACAGCTTAGACTTAGTTTTACAAGTTATACATTGCATTATGGAAGTAACTCAAAGAGACAAATAATGGGATGAAACATGGAGATTGGGAACTGTGAGAAAACTACACAACCCCATTGAGTTTGGGCTTGTTTGATTCATCTTGACAAGTACTCTAGTTCTAGATGATATGCAGGGTTAATACAATGGTCAAGAGTTTCGGAACCCTCAGTGCGCGAGTATGACTCGCACTTGACCGGTTATTTTTTATGTACATATAAGAATTAACAAGACAACATATTAGAAGAAGTAGACAGGTGAAGCTTATCTCTAAAAAAAGAAATTTCTTCCAGCTTCCCTTGAAAGTGAGTAAGGTGAAATTATAGAGTGGTATATTATGTCAAAAATGTACATCACTACATATACTATAATACCAACTATAAAATATAAATAAATAATAAACTAGATAAACACGAAGATACATAAATACATATGAATACATAAATACATATAATACATAAATAATATAATACATACCTTCATAAATATACATAACTAAGTAACATAACATTTTATCTAGAAGACCAATCAGATCACCAACTGTCGCGTTCATTACGTCACGCTGCGTAATCTTTGTACGATGTTGGAGAAATTGTTACTTAGGTACACCCTAAACTTACCTTTCTTTTAGTACTCCCAAAGATACTGTGACGATGGTATTGTTGGCTGTGTATACGGAACCGTCTTTGCAGACTACTTCCACGTCACCAGTAGAATCTTTAGGCCACTTTATTGATGTAACTTCTTTATTTAGTTTAATTTCTAATGTTGGCCAGCCAGGTCCATTGTTGTATGTATTCTATTTGTTAATAAAATGATATTATAAAATTGGAAAATCTGAAACCTAACGTCTCATACGATGTAAAGGTCGTAGCCGATTTACACGACTGCGCTCCCACCCAACCAAAGTAAGAGCATTCAAATACACCGCGGTACGGTAACGGTACCGCGCGCTGTTTTCTATTTTGTGTTGTTACTGTAAAGTGCACCTCCAGAGCACGATATTAAGTCCATATTTGAATGCTCATACTTTGGTTGGGTGGGAGCGGAGTCGTGTAAATCGGCTACGACCTTAACTGTACACAAAGCCAAACTTACCAATAACAGCTCTAAAAAGGTCTTGTAACCATAACGGTGCCAGCTCATATGCTGATTACCACCAAGCTGCTCGTAATCTGATAGGGAAGTAACATCATTCCAATCGTTGGAGGCCTGGTAACTATTGACGATGAAATTTGCCAAGTCAAGGAACTCGCTGATGAAACCCTGGTCGTTAAGGACTTCTGGATGCTTCTCTTTAAGATAATCCATTAGTCTGGAATAAATATTTGGAGAGGAAGTTTGGAAGTTCTTTCATTCATGTTTTGTCCGATTTATTTGCGATTTCCTTAGCTTACTAGATGTAGCTGATTTAATAATTATGTAGGCATTTACCTACCCACCAACTTTAGTAGGTAACTTACTTTTTGGTCAAAACATTTCCAAGCCGCTCCGGTTTTTCGGACGGATGATCATCTGAATTGTCAAATAAACAGTCCATAAGTTCATTAATCAGTTCCTTATTGCCCTTAGTGCCATCGGATTTATATACTTCATATGATTCGTCTTGTGGAAATACTGAAATGTTGTTTTTTACCGCCGTTTCGTATACCCGGCTATGTTCTGTGCCATGGATCCTGACAAAATTAAGCACGTTTAGTAACTCCACGTAAAGGTGGAGTTTGATTTTAGCAGTCTATATAGGTAGGTATGTAGTATACCTATGAAACTATGTAAGTTTCTATTTACGTATGTTCCATCGTAACACCTAAACCTAAGTTATACTGGGTACTGAGCTGATTTTGATGAATAAGGTAACAATCGATTCAATCGTCCGGATGACATAGCAGACTTCATTGATTTTATACGGGTATATACTATAGGTTTTCCTGCATACACAACTTGGGGAATATTGTTGAAATTAATACGATTTCTTAGCGGTCTGCTGCCAATAATCATCGCTTGGGATTTACTAGGGTTGAACACAACTCCGTGAGAATCAGCCCATTCTTTAATGGCAGCAAAATCATCGTTAATAGAAGTAATTGCAGAGTCAAGTTCCAATAACGGGACATGCCTATAGAGCTGCAAATCGTCTGCATAAAGATGGTAGTGAGAAGAAAGAACTTTTGTAATTTCACTAATGAAGACTGAAAAAAGAAGAGGGGAAAGCACGCCACCTTAAGGAACACCAGCAGAGAGGTTAGCCCAGTCTGAGTAAACCTCATCTGTGTGGATTCTCTGCCGGCGACCATGAAGATAAGAGTGGAACCAAGTAATCGCAGAAGAAGATATGTTAAGGGAGCTTAGGATACCAGGGAGTATGTCAAAGTCAACAGAGTTAAAAGCGTTACCTACTAAAATCCAGTAAGATAAGAATAGTAAGCTGCTTTTTATTCATTAAGATGTAGATTAAGAAGTAAGATTCCGACGAATCCTCCGTTTTTGGAAGTCAGTTAAGAATATTATGATGGACGTTACATCCATCTTCTCGTAGTCGGGTTACAGTTTTAAAATTTTTCTTGTTTATGATGATGTTATCTAGAATTATCTAAATTTATACCATTCTGCACCAAGCTCAGCAACTCCATCACCGAAAGGCACTGTCCATATCCTTCCACCGATTCTGTCCTGGGCTTCCAAAACAAGAACAGTTTTACCAGCCTTGGCTAAAGTGGAGGCGGCTGTGGTACCGGCTGATCCAAGGCCGACAATTATAGTATCATATTTTTGATCTGTTTTGGAACTGAAACAAGAGATGACCGTTTTATAATGGCAAGATTGACCATGATTAATTTTTTTAATTGCGAGATTGCATGAACGAGATGGCACGTTGCCGTTGTCTATGAAAAAAGCCGTTTGCTTTTACGACTAGAAAAGTTATCTTTAACAGTTGAGAGAAGAAATCTTCGAGACTATTTTCATTAATAAAGTCTAAAGTTCCTTCAACTCGGGGGAGGAATATAAGCAAATTAATTGGTTTTTCAAAGTTTGCCGATCGAAATGATTCGCGTAAATATCAAATAATGAATCTAATGCATCTGTTGGAAAATTTGACTTGTATTTGTCGAAAAGTTTATTGTTAAGCAAGTGGAAAATCGTATTTTAAAAATTTCCGAATAACGATCGTTAATTTCAGAAGATACGTTATCTTTATCAATTACTAGAATGTAGAGCCATTTATATTCCGTGCTAGCAAAAACAATATTGCGTCGCGAAACTATTTTATTTTATTAGTTATTTTGAATGCATTCTCATAGGTATTATCGAATTTAGCACGGAATTCCGTTCAGAACCATGACTGAAACTCTTTTTTTTTGTTGGTACAATAACCAACGTCCACTTGTGATTTTTGTATAAGCAGTCTGTTCTGGCAAATATTTCATGGAAAAGTGAGGGGAAAAAATTGAAATTAAAAGATCGCAACAAATTACAAAACAAAGAAGTCGGATTTTTTTTGACTCTTAAACGTTTTCAAGGTGTGCGCTGGGTCATACTGTTATTGCGGCGGGTATCAGCGCGGAAGATTCCTGTGGTTCCTATGGTGATTCTCCTATAAGAAGCTCTTTGTGATCAGTCCCGTAAAAACAAATATTTAATTTTTCAACCCAGCCGAAGTCGGGGCGGGTCGCTAGTGTAGAATATATGAGATGAAAATCTACGGTATGAAATAGTATCCTATAAATAATAATAGTGTAATATGTGCCTTAGTAATAACAAAGGTCTTAGTTCGGTGCGAACTGCGAACCACCAATGATAATTATTCTAACGATAATAAAATTTTATTATTAAACTTATGAAATAAGCAATTAATGTTATTTTGACCTTTTAATCAGAGTAGGTAACGTTATCAACCGTCTTTGAACTTATTAAAATAATAAAAATTAGATAATTTATTCGTATCTAATCGTAAATAGGTATACATC
Source organism: Hipparchia sbordonii (assembly GCA_038048805.1). Lineage (NCBI taxonomy): Eukaryota > Metazoa > Arthropoda > Insecta > Lepidoptera > Nymphalidae > Hipparchia > Hipparchia sbordonii. The sequence continues at coordinate 6,768,740 of CM076106.1, read as the reverse complement.
ACACCGTAATTTTTTACAACCTATCGACACCTACGGGTTACTGAATACCGGGACCATAAACAAAGTATTCCTTACTTCCGGGACGTGTCTCGGTCCATAATTAGTAAGGAAGTCTCGAGTAAGGGCCGTGGTCCTTATTCAAGAACCTTTACGACTCCAGCGGCCATCGGTCCTCCGACAAAATATGTGACCAGCCCATTGATTGCCCCTTCATACATATTAGCCTTGACAGTTACGTCGGTTAATCTAATTTTTTCCCGGAAAAACCTTATTGTTCATCAGGATAAAAAGTATCCTATATATTGACCAGGGGTATCAGCTACCACTTTACAAAATTTCATTCATATCCGTTCAGTAGTTTTCGCGTGATGCGCGCACAGACAGACAGACATACAAAAAAATAAAAAATAAAATTATTTTGGGCTCAGTATCGATATTCGATAATAAAGCATCCTCCGATTAAAATTTTCAAAATATATTAAATGTAGTTACAGAATTCGTCCCGTTACAGTTTTATTACAAGTATAAATCGAAATAGATAGATAGTATATAGTTATTATGTATAACGAAATTAAAAGGAAAACTATTATGGGTTTATCCCATCCCTCGCTATTTCGTATAGAAAACGATCGTTTAATTCTTTGATGAACAATAGTCTACTATTCATTTCTTTATTACAATGCAATGAAGAGGAAGTAGGTACCTAATACTTTTAATTAAGTAACTTACACGTAACAAACAGCGTATCCCAAAACGGAAACGAAAAAAAGCAATTTAAAAAAACGTCCCATGTTCGCCAGTAGGTGACCTACTTTGTAATAAAATAAAGACCTAGTGACTTTCGTAACTATACGGATCTTCACTTTATATACTTAGGTCACTAATCTCTATAGTTAATCGATGATTAACACTGGATTTGCTGACTCTATACAAATGATATATTTACAGATTATTCTAAAGCGCTACATTTGACATACCTACGAGTGTCTCTGTAATAATAAATAAAATATAACAAAAAATCTGTATAATTAATATAATGAATCATACAACAACTACAATTAAATCATACACATCATATAGAAGTCGGTGGGCCATTTGCAATAATATTACCTATTAGTTTCAGAGACACTCGTATCTGTTTAGTGCTTACAGCGCCAAACTGGCGTCAATGAAATAGGTTCAAAAAAGAAATCACAGCAGCAAGTTTAATGTTAATCATAGATTAAAATATAGAGGTCAGCGGTTCGTCTGTAACAGAAACAAAAATAAATGGCGCCCTCTAGGCGGAAGCTGTGGGCCGTAGAGAGAGAAGACATAGAGTCAGTGACGATTTCTTTCTCACTCACACTAAAAAGAGAGCAGAGATAAAGTTATTAATGTGATAAACAGAGACGCAGCTACCCAATTTTTTGTCCCTCATCGTGTAACCAGTTTTTTTCAAGGTCGACACACTTTTGTGCCCAACAAACTGACAGTTAATAAGAAAATTTAGTATCTATGTGTGTTGCCAGCTTTAGGTACCTATACAATGTCCCGATTTTCCCTATCCTACTTATATTATAAATGTGAAAGTTTGAATGTATGTAGGGCCATCCATACATACATCCAAATTTCAGCCATATCGGTTTAGTGTGGCGTGATTGAGTAACAAACATATGGATGTTTGTTACTCAATACGCCACACTAAACCGATATGGCTGAAATTTGGCACGGAGATAGGTTTTTTTTAGTAATGTCCTCTGACATACCGTAACGGCGGGTTACTTTGGCTACTTTTTCAATTTTTTTTTTAATTTTTGTTGAAACAAAATAAAGTCGTGATGGAAGAAATGAATATTATGAGAAAAGAAAAGAAAGATGATGGATACTAGAATATAATATATGTCGGCGATGATTAAAGTGTATTCAGTTAGATAGTGTCGGTTACTGTTCTGAATCATCCTGAAGTTTCGTTCGAATGTCCAACAACCAGTCGAGAACTGTTGGCGATCTTAAGAATTATTTTATTTACAAAGTTCTTAATTTTTAAAGCCATTTTTAAATAGCTAGAGGCAGACTTTTAATGTTTTTTTTAAATAATTATTAACTTAAACTATGAAGAGTTGCAGTTTTATACGACTGCCTGAAAAAAGGAATATACTGTTAATTTCATTAATGATGATTTTGATGACTAAATATACAATTTTTGTTGCTTTTAATTCAATAGCATTACTCGATCGAAGGAAAATTTTAACTGTTCATTACAAATTATTTTGTGTAACATTCTTACTAGTAACGAAAAAAAATTTTCCTTTGTGTTACATACATCTTTTTTCAAAGTGACTCACATATGCTAAATTTCTATTCGGCATTTCAATATTTTTTTTAAGGAGCAAATAATTATCTAGTGAATTGGTCCTATGAAAGTACATTAAAAAACTTTAGTATAAAAAAAAAATATTTTTAAAAAACCGACTTACGTGTACAAACTAAAATTATTTTATACTTTTAAGTGGTGGTTGAAGTTAATATTGTGTGCAATAAAGAATAATAAATTCTTTATTGCACACAATATTAAGATATATGTAAAAAATAGAAGCTTACCCTAATAGGTATGTCTCTCCCAGACAACCTTATATGTGTAGGTATGTTATTTAAAAAATAAAACAGTTCAGCATCTGTTTTGTCGTTTTATTTAAAAATCCTGGGAAGAATTTTCCATCTAATTTGGGGTACTAGGGGAGTGCAGTTATTGTGGCAACATTAAACTCGAACTTGTCATGTGACGTCATCGTTACGTCATGTTATCTCTATTTCAGTCGCGGTTACACAGTACCTTGGTCTATTGCCTTCTCTGTCTACGCTGTGGGCTGATGTTCCTTTCCTATCCTAGACCATAGTGCTTCGTGGTCTGTGTTCCTATAATAATCTGTGCTGTGTCTTTGATTTTATCTATTTTTTACCCAAGAGAATGTAATCACTCCGTTTTATTTTTTACTGTCTGTGATAGTGTTGCAGAACTATCGATAGTTGCGCTATCGATAGTTGACCTCGAAAATCAGTCATATAATCGATAGTTCTATCGATACTATTTGCACGTGACAATACTATCGATTATATCGATACTCTCGATAGTATAAAATCAACGATAGTATCGATACTACCGATAGTATTGATACTTCAGTAATACTATCGAGAGTAATGCATTTGATACTATCGATAGTATCGAACCTATCGACAGACTTGCTACCGATACTATCGATACCATTGATACTATTTAGCTTGAGCGATATTTCTAGCTATCGATGACATAAAACTGTCGATACTATCGATAGTATTGATACTTCAGTAATACTATCGAGAGTAATGCAATCGATACTATCGATAGTATTGATACTTCAGTAATACTATCGAGAGTAATGCAATCGATACTATCGATAGTATCGAACCTATCGACAGACTTGTTACCGATACTATCGATATTATTGATACTATTGAGCTTGAGCAATAGTATTTACTCTTTTTTTAAAAATCGATAGAATCGATAGTATCGATAGTATTGTCACGTGCAAATAGTATCGCTGGAACTATCGATTGTATGACTGATTTTCGAGATCACGATACTATCACGATACTATCGATATTCGATAGACTATTACTATCGCAACATCACTGGTCTGTGATTTTATCTCCATGTTTTATCTTTCCCAATTTCCCATTTCAACATTTCATGAAAACAAAAACATGGTTTATATTCTCTTGGATGAAAACGTTGGACTGGTTTATAATCTCCTACTGATCTTTACTGCACGGAGGTATCCTCTACTGTGATTCTCTAGGATTTCATTATCCTAATGTTCGTACCATTCGTGGTATGTGGATTTCATATTGTGTGCCCAAGAATGTTAGATTTTCATTGACACTGAAGCAAAAATAAATATGGAAGAGACGGAAGAGACGACTAAAAACCCGAAATTCAAAGACCTCAAAGACAAAATGTCAAAACTAACTTTGAGTGCAATTGAAAATATGGGTTTTAAGCGTATGACTGATATTCAAGCAGAAGTACTTCCAAAAGCTCTAAACGGAGATGATGTTGTTGCCACTGCTAAGACTGGATCAGGGAAAACCCTAGCTTTTCTTATACCAGCTGTTGAATCAGCTGCAAAAGCTTTAAATGAATCTAAACAAGGTATGTTATATACATGTACAGTCGGGCTGTTCCTTTGTGCAAACAATCAGTTGGGCCTGTCACCAGAAGAGGCAATTAGCTGCAGTGTCTTTGACAGCATAATTGTATCTGCTGGATACAAGCATCACAAAATTAGTGTATAGACACTGCACCATAGGGTGTTCCTTGCGAAATATATTTGTCCAATAGTGGTTGACTTTTGGTTAAGATGTCACCATGGGCAATATTTAGTATACAGTATGAGGCCATAAACATTACACATTAAACTCCACAGGAGTCAATCGGCCAGACTCTTCTTTATTGTATGAATGAAAATATGTATGTCATATTAGTATGGTTGATTGAGACGATGCTCTAAAGCCATGGCTAACCAATTGTCTCCGCATGACGTGATAAAAAATTGCATATATTTTAGTGATAGAAAATAGAAACTATGCTATGAAGCTAAAGCCAGCCAATATTGCTAAACATATAACTTTAATTTGCAATTTTTATTTAATTTTCAGGTGCATTTTGTATAATAATATCACCAACAAGGGAACTAGCAACACAAACGTATGCAGTACTGCAAGAAATAATTTCTTATCACGAGTTCATCACATCATCATTAGTAATAGGTGGAGAAAGCAGAAAAGCCCAAAGTGCTGAACTCTCTAAAGGTAATCAATAATACGAACAATTTAACTTTCAAATAGTAAAGGTGAAGTTAACACCAGCCAGCAATTTTATATGAAATTGACAAGTGCTCCTGTGATTTTGTTATAGCCATCTGACATAGGCTGCCTTTTTATCCTGGAAAATCACAGAGATGAGGTCGCAGCCATACGGTATGTGATATTTTGAAAGTTGCTGTTCATTTCAGGGGTCAATATAGTGGTAGCAACCCCTGGCAGACTGTTTGACCACATGAGGACAAAAGAGTTTGACTACAGAAACGTGAACTGCCTTGTATTGGATGAGGCTGATAAAATTTTCCAGTATGGTTTTGAAGAGGACCTAAAACAAATTATTAGCCGTCTTCCAAGTAAGTACCTACACTGATTGCAAAAAATTCTAGTACTAGTACTTTTTCTAATGCAAAGTTCTAGTATTATTATTAAAAAAGTTTTCAAACTACAGCAATAGAGCTTCAGAAAACCGTAACATTTTAAATTATTGTCAATAATTTTGAACACTATTAGGGCCGTTCTACACCGAAATGGCAGCAGCGCGGCGAGTACTTTCAGTGTGAATCAATTTTAAAGTTTAATCACTAAAGACCAGTATTGCTTGACGCGCGTAGACACGTGACCTTTTTGAGCTTTTTAAGCAATACTGGTCTGTAGCAATTGTGTAGATAAAGTTTAAAATTATTTCACACTGAAAGTGCTCGCCGCATCGCTGCCGGCCGCTGTCATGTAAATCGGCCTTTGCACTACTTACTATTTTGTAACAACTTTGTTACATACAGTTTTATAAAGAAAAACTGTGAAGGTTGTGCTAGGAGTTTGGTTTACTTTGAGACTCAAAATCTTAAGCTCTGATTAGGCATTTGTTTTTAGAGAACCGACAAACCATGTTGTTCAGTGCAACACAGTCGGAAACAACTGAGGCATTGATCAAATCTGCAATGAAGCAGGATGTGCAGACTATTAACACTAATGAGGACAATGACAGAGCAACTGTTGAAGGGCTAAAGCAAGGGTATGTAACGTTATTTGCTTTTAAATCATAAAAACAGTGAGTAGGTTGCGATTTTCGAAATTAATTATTATTTATTGTACCACAAGGTCTATCTGTTTATCACACTAGATGCACCGCCCATTGCCATTTCAGATTCATGACCTAACATTTCGTCAGGATCGTAGAACAGATGGATGACAGATTTGAAAAGTCCACAAATGACTTTGGTATATTTGGACTTGAAACTTTATTTATATTGATTTTTTATTTAAAAAGTTCTGACACAAAAACTTCGGAAATTTTTTCAAATGGCTGAAGTTGATAAAATGCAGATCTGTTGTTGGTCTATGATCTTGATGATTAAATCAACAAATGTTCCTAACTCTGGTTATCTATGGATTCTTTGATTTGTTTTAGTCCCTCAGGAATTGCTCTAGAATAGCTTACTTCATCGCCCACTGAATGATACTGAGCCTTCTATTTATATTTCAGGTATGTAATATGCAACACTGAACATCGCTTGCACTGGTTACACAAACTATTGAAGAAGACACAAAATTCGAAAATTATGGTGTTCTTCTCAAGTTGCAAATCTGTCGAGTTTCACCATGAGTTTTTGAGCAAACATTGCAATTTGCCAGTGCTATGTATACATGTAAGCATACCATTTATTAAATTCTTTTAAGCGTCTAGATAGATGGACATTATTTGAACTGTACTTACTTAATTATGTTGTTTTCAGGGAAAAATGAACCAAGCTGCCAGAACAGCTACAATCAACAATTTCTACAGTGCTAAGAAAATGGCTCTGTTCTGTACTGACTTGGCAGCGAGAGGTCTTGATATACCGGCTGTGGATTGGATTGTCCAATTTGATCCACCCTCGGATACTAATGTTAGTATATACAGCTATAAGAATACCCTTTTTCTGAGACGGTTCCTGAGGCTTTATGCATCAATTCCCCTTTCGCACCTCGCAGTCGCAAGAATTGTCTCAGAAAATCTCCTAAAATAAAGTTTATATAATGATTTTCACATGATAAGACATACTTCTATGACATAGACAATTTGAAGTAAAATGTATTATTTCTTTTTATTTAAAAAAGAATATTAGCCAAGCTGAAGTTGACTAATATCCTCATATCCCCTTCAATTAAGCTTAAAGCTTGTGCTAGAAGTGGGTATGACAATAGCGCAACGGGTGGGGTTCGAACCTGCGACCTTTCAGTTTTCAGTCCGCACCTTTCACCGTTGGGCTATTGAGGCTTTTAATCCTATCCTATTAATATTATAAATGCGAAAGTTTGGATGTTTGTTACATAATCACGTCGCAACCGATTTGGCTGAAATTTGGCACAGAGATAGATTATAGTCTGGAATAGCTACTTTTTATCCCGGAAAACAAGAAAGTTCCCGTGGGACTCTAAAAAAACCTCAATCCAAGTCGCGGGTATCAGCTAGTTTTTTATATTTCAAGGAATACATTCATAGAGTGGGCAGAACGGCGCGCGGCCTCGGCGCGGAAGGTCGTGCGGTGTTGCTGCTGAGGCCGGAAGAGCAAGAGTTCGTCGCTCACTTGCGCGACGCGAGGGTATTTCTCGACAAGTATGAACTGTGGGACCGTTATAGCGATTTAACGCCAAAGGTACATCATCAGCAATCTGTTAACGGCTTGCTACTGAGCACAGGTCTTCTATCAGAGAAGGGTTATTGGCCAGTCCACCATGCAATGCAAATTGGCAGACTTCACACACCTTTGAAAACATTATGGAGGACTGTCAGACCTACAAGTTTCCTCTCGATGTTTTTCTTCATCGTCGAAGCATGTGATAATTATTTATTCTGTACATTATGACCTAAAAAATTAAACTTAAATATAGAAAAGATGTGCACAAGGACATCTTATCGCTACAAAATGTGGATTTCTTCCAGATACCCTAGGTGTGAGAACAATTGATTACAATTGACGACAAGAGACTATAAACAAAACTAATTAATAAAATTACAAAAAAAGAATGATATGAATTTAATTGCTTAAACTCTTTTTTTTTTGAGAGAGCGAACCCGCGACTCTCCCAAAAGGAGACCGCAGTTCTAACCTCTAGGCTATAACTGTTGTCATCCCTACAGATTTCCTTAATTTTCCGAACAGGTGGCAGTAATTTGGAATTATTTTTGAAAAAAAAAAACCCTTTGAAAAATATTACTTAATCAAAAAAAAAATTGTTCTTTGCAGATCAATAAAGCAATGGAAGATCCGGAATTCCGTAAGTTAGCGACCGAAGCTTTCGAGGGCTACATACGAGCGTTCGAAGTCAAAAAGCTAAAGCATGTGTTCAATTTACTCAACATGGATTTGGACGACGTTGCTCGGTCTTTCGGCCTTGACGAGAAACCAGATGTTGATATTCGTAAGTATTTTTATACTCGCACTTTTAATAGTTAAATTACCATAGTGCGGGAGTCTACTATACATATATATTTTTTAAGAATTTTAGCCAAGCTGAACTTGACTTGACTTCGTTGACGTCATGAGAAATTCAATATGGCGGACTCAAAGTGTTTTTAAAGAAGATTAGCCAAGCTGAACTTGACTTATACTCTCCTCTCCCCTCCAAATAAGCGAAAAGCTTATGCTAGGAGTGGGTACGACAATAGTGCAACGGGAGGGGCTCGAACTTACGACTTTTCAGTTTTCAGTCTGCGCCTTATAATAATAACCGAGCGATAATAACAAAGCGTCCAAAACCCGCCTCCACGCAGTCTTGATACTAAATTATCACATGCCTACAATAAACAGTCTAAAACTTGTCAACTTGAGGTGCCACAATGCATTGTGGTTTTTTTTAGGAATCCGAAATCCGAAGTGTGCCAATGGGATAACAAATGATAAAAAATAAATAAAGTTAAAAAGTAAAGAGAGTCTCCATACGATAAACTGTTTTTTTGCTCGATCTTAATCGATGTTAAATTTTGTACAATAGTGTGGAACCCTTCGTCTGTGAGTCTGACTCACACTTGTCTGGGTTTTTTTAGTGCTATAACACGAATATAGGTTTGGGCATGTTTGTATAGAAGTCAATTTTTTTAATTAATTTCAGGTGTCGGGTTCAGCAAAAAGCATAGGCCAAGGAAAAGGATGGCAGCTATTCTAGCAAATTCGGGTGCAGTACAATCAAAATTATATAAAATTTAAATAATTTATTATAATAAAGTGTAAATAAATGTATTATAGTTACAAAATAAATGTTAAGGTATTATTTACATGTACTTTTTTACTTGTATCTGCCCTTCACAGTAGCTAATAATTATATTTTATTGAGTTAATTAGTATGAACAAATAACTATGACTAGATGTCGAAAAAAAGGAGTTATAACTTATTTTTAAACTATATACAATTTCTAGAAAAATTATCTATAAAATAGACAGTTTTAAGTAAAACAGTTTTGAGTAAATATTATGTAATAGCTACACTTTACAGCTAATTAAAAATATATGGTAGGAACTTTACACTTTCTATGTACTAAAATTTTTGAATAATACTTTCTTATCATAACTAAGTATTTATTTGTATAAACTGTAAGTATTTATTTGTATAAACTGACGGCGAGTTGAATCTGGCACGGTTGAAGATTTCTAGATTTTCTTGAAAACACTCATCGTCTAAATGCATCTAGAAAAAAACTTCTTCGAACTTCAAACTGAGCGCACGTCATAATGAGGTACGACATAATATGGCGCATTGAATTTTTCAGTAAGGTTACCTAGTATAAGATTTAATTCGATTGATCGTATTCGATGACATAAGCGTCAAAGTGAAATCAACCATAACAGCATTGAATTAGAGCTTAATTTTGTTTACGGATACGCTCCAAACTAAAATCGGTTGTACTGAATTTAAGACTAACTTTATAGATTTAAGGTTCATTTTACTTTGACGCTAATGTCAAAAATGAGAACACGATGAATCAAATTAAACCTTATACTAACCCTACAATAGGCAAAGCGTAACGAAGATGTCATCCGCAAGAAAATGTCGCGATGTGCGGCGCAGCTTGAATTTGATTTGATATGTGACCAGCGTTAAGTTTCAGCATACTACATAGTAAGTATAAAATTAATGAATTGAAATAATCGGCGTCGCCTCAACCGATGGACATCTTCTGGCCATAGCTCCCTTTTAAGGACTCGTTTGTCCCACAGGACACGGTCTTTTTTCAGTAACAGATAGACGATACTGCAAAATTGTTATCCATTATTAAAAACTAGCTTTCACCCGCGACTTAGATTTCTAAATATTCCGCGGTAACACTGTTTTTCGGTATAAAAGATAGATGTCGCTCTCCATGTTCTCAATTATACCAATGCAAAACCACGTTGATCCGTTGCTTTGTTGCTGCGTGATTGAAGGACAAGCCAACAAATAAACACACTTTCGCATTTTTAGTATTAGTAGAAGGATATCGATTGGTTATTAGGGGCCCCATAAATCGTGGGGCCCTTGCCCAGAATTTGCCAGGGCCTGACGCCAACTGCAGTTGCGATGCAGTTATCTCAACTGCAATAGAGCTGCGTCCATACTTCAAAGTTAAATTGGACGGTCATACGCAATAACGATTCAACCCACAAACCTCTTTCAAATGAAATACATACTTAAAGTAAAAGAATAAAGTTAATTTTTCAATTGATAAGTTGTGTGGGACTGGGTTGACTCATTATTGCGTATCTGCGTCCAATTTGACTGTCTATCTAGATTATAGTTGCAATATTATGGAACCCTATTTATTCTGAAGTCCGTCCATTTCGAAAATTTTATTCTTCAACAGTTTCTCGTAACAATCTTCATGGTTGTGTTTATGGTTGACGGCATATATCATGTGGTCTATGGTTTCCACGGTTGCGGGACATCTGTTCAGGGAGAAGTACTGCACACACCGCCACGAAGTTTTGCCATGTGTGGTCGAGTGCTTGGTGTATACGAAATTCATGTAGACTAATTGTTTATGTCCCTTTCTACTGTAAATATATTTGTACCGGACTGGTAATTGGGGTTCACACGTACCGTTCATTACCAGGGATAGAGCATCTGTAACGGAGTAAATAAATAGATTAGTAGAAACTAGGTACCTATGAAAATAGTTTTAAGAGCGATATATTTCAGCAGCAACATAGCTTTTTGAGCTTTTTAAAATCCCTACGTCTTAATATTATAAATGCGAAAATGTGTTTGATTGATAGTTTGTCCTATAATCATGCCACGGATCAAACTGCTTATTTGCAACGATATACCCGAGGACCTAGAGAATGACAGGCAATCTTGAAACCAGGAAAAACGGTTCCCACGGCATTTTGAAAACCTGACCACGCGGAAGACTAATAATAAAAATTAGCAAGGATAAGGATAAAGTAGTGATTTTTCATAAGCAAAAAGACAAGGCAGTTTGACTGCGTTTTACGCCGCGCGAACTCTTTCAATTGCTAGGTACTTAAGCGCCGCCTGACTTGAACGTGTATGGTACAGACTAGTCTGTGAGGTACCTCAAAATTAGAAAGTCTTGAAAAGAAAGTTTAAAATTGAAATTATTTAAATAAAGTAGGAAAAGGAAATACAAAGAAAATAAAAAGTTTTTGTCTATACATCCTTTAATATTCATATTATAAAAACACTCGAGTATACTTTGCTTGTTATAAAAACTCTTTCACACGCACACACACACACAATACAAAAATATTTTTTTTCTCAAGCAACTATTATTATAGTATTTTTATATCCTACGGACCTTAGCCGATATAATACGAATTGAATATTTTATCACGTTTTGGAATGTAAATAATTTTTTTATTCAAAATGTTAATTTACCAATACAAAATAGAGATCACTATATTATCATAAGTCACAGATTAAGACGAAATATTTAGGTTGTGTTTATTATTTTGCACACATGCATTCAGACGGACCATTTATAACAAGTCGCCCGGCGGTGATTTTGCGTCAATAGTGACGCAGCTGCCTTGTCAGACACAAAATTATGTTTGTCAATCAAAAATATGCGAGCGAGTACGTCGCTGATACCCGTTTGACGGGATTGCAAATGGAAAACCAGACAGACGTTTTCAAACAATTTAATTTCTGCCATTTTTTCGCATTGGTCTGGATGTGACACGTCTGAACAGACCTTTATATAAAACATTATTTTTTGTTGATAGAAATGCCAAAACAAGCATTCCTAATACGTTTTTTGGAATAAAATTTAACAACATTTTAAAACTACTATTATTCAAAAAGCATATAATATGTACTATGTCTCCACACAGTAGTACTTATATTAAGTACCTATTTTGTCAAAATCATTAATATGAACCTGCATATTGTTACACATTTTGCAGCAACACAACCTTACATTTGAGTCGCTTACGCAATAACCCCTAATTAAATACAATAAATAGACTAGAATATGAGCAATCAAGTCTTTTGAATAATATGGCAGAGGATTGATGGCACTATATTCACAGAGTTTAAAGAAACTAAGAAATAGATTGTATTGGCACTGGAGAAAAGTATCTTAAGCAACTATCACAGGTAACTGACATAATAAGTCAGTATACCATTGGTAAAAATTCTAAAAATATATTTTTTTTTACTTAAATAGTCAGTCCCCTGTAAGCTCCAATTTCCATAATATAACGGTATTTTCGTTTTAATTTAGAAAACATGTAGGACTGAGATATTATAATGCAATGGAATGGAAACTAGTCATAAAAAAATAATTTAAAAAAATAGAGTTAAATGTTTCCAATATTAATGCCACAAAAGTTTTTAGTTTTTACCCTCTTTTTTTGACAACACCCAATTTCAAACCTTGAAATGTTTATTCCAATTATACATTTTTGATTAAATTGATATCAATCGGACATGTAGTTTCTAAGTTAAAGCAAAACTACGTTTTCATGAAATCTCAAGTGAACTCAAGCTTACAAGAGATTGTTAAACTTTGATAATGACGTCGAGTTATATAAAATTGTTGTATTTTTTTGTATAAATAGTTTATGATAGCTAGTCTCACTCATTTTTTAATTAACTATTTTAGGTTATAAAAATAAATACTGTTATATTATATGTTAAGGTATCTCATTGATAAGATTGTGTGACTATGATGCTTGTGTGATTATCAGCCTATGTGTTTCCACCTTTAAAAGATGTAATAAAAACAAAATGAGTGAAACTACTCTATCATATTTTTTCAATAATAATTTTAAGATATATTTTTTCTTTCAAAAATATTTTGGTCCCAATCTTAACTGAATCTATGATTCGTCTATATATTGTTTTCATGTTTTATCACTAGTGATTATAAAAATATACTTTTTCTTAAAACTAGCACCTCTTGCGAGGCTAAAAGCAATAGCAATCCTATCTGTTAATTAGCATAATAATCTCTTTGTAGTTGTGATACTTTGAACATATCGTTAAAATGTATTTCAAAGCACGGAGACTTGCAAAATGGTAATTCGCAAGCGCTACACATGAATCTAGTGTCTCGACGTCTACCAATCCTCCAACATAGTCTGCAGGACCTTTGGGGATATTTCTTTTTCCCATCTTCTTTTTGTGGAATTGTCACGAGACGATGGTCCATGGAATTTTTTGGATATTCTTCGTTACTCTTTAATGTGTTTGTAACTTTACCGTTCACTAAGTTCTTAAGGTCCATAAACAATGCGCTCAGACTGGTGCAATCTGAAATCACGATGGGCATTTTCAATACATATCATGGAAATTTGAAAAATTATCGTAGGAAGCTGACCGACAATGTTGAAAATGCCATCGTGTTTTCATAGCATGAAGGGTTTGCAAAAGAAAACAACATATGCTAGAAAAATTAACAAATGATTGCATTTTCAACACAATCTTTATTCCTACTGGCAAATGAAAGGCATGCATTAGCAAGTAAGAATAACGAACTGTTTGCATCACAGAAATTGAAAATGTAGGCAGTCATATAAAAACCAAATGTGAGTGGTTAATTAGTAATAATTACCCTAAAATCGCGGTTATTTAGCTTAGGCTTTTAGCTTAAGGTTATTATTTTAAAAATGCATCAATGACAAAATCATTTGTTATATGTATTTCTTTTTGATAGGGGTAATGGTTAGATGCAGTAGAACTACAGAACAATCACTAGAGTTAAACTGCAGAACCGATGGTTGAATGACAGTCAACATTAAAGTTATTTCACCAGTGCAGCTGCTGAAGGAATCGTCTCAGTTAACCATAATTTTTTTTCCTACATTTTAATATTGTGTAATTTCATAAACAAAGCCTTTCTGTTAATAAACATAGTACTGTTAAGTCAATGCCGTACCCCTTAACTTGTACTATATAACTATGCATTTTGTTATTAGAAAAGTAAATGTGGGTATAACAAAGCTGTACACTAATTTTACTGTCCAGAAAGCCATACCAAGCACTGACCTATGCACACTGATGACGGGTTAATACTAATGGTGTAAGCAACTATGTTTTAATACAGTTTTAAGATAAAATATTATTTGATTTTAAATTATTACTGTCTATAAACATTCTGATTCCGAACAAACTTTTCAAGAATTTCACTAACAAAAGCTTATCAAGCACCTTGATAAACTTTTGTTATTTTATTTAGCGGTTGCTAAATAAAATACCAATTTCGCATTGTTGTCATCTGCTTATCTAATATTAAAAATGTGAATGTGTATCTGTCTATTGCCTTTCCACCCCTAAGTTATGGAACTAATCTTACTGATATTTGGAATAGTTTTAAAAATCTAAAATTTTAAATTTTAATATTATATACTATCAATTTCTAGTAATTAGTGAAAAAGAAAATCACAGGCAAGACATACTTAAAAAAAAATATTTGAAAATACTCACTTTCTTGTGGTGATTGATACTCCATAGGAACTAAGATGCTTGGCTTCCCTTCTCTCGAGTTATCATAACTTTTCGGCGTGGTACATACAGCAGGATCAGTTACTATAATGTCACTATCATCACATTCTGTTTTTAATTCTATCGCATTTTCTGTTAGAGAATTATTTTTATCATCCAATATTTCTTTTTCTGTACATGATTTTTGAATACTTGGATTCAGAGATGTGGTTATTTCCACAGCATTTTCTTCATATAAATTTCTCATATTCTCAATCTTACTAGATTGTAGTAATTGATTATTCGATTTACTGTATGCTGTTCTATCTGTGACCTTTGGCCGTTTTTCTGAATTTATAGCATCTGAGTAGTAATTTTTTTGCAGGAATTCTTCAGATTTTCTTTTTAAGCTACTTAGCCTTTGCAATTTTTCAATGAATTGTCTTTGTTTTTGTAAATCTATATCGTTATTTTCTGGTATTTCATTTGTTGTTGAATCATATGCATCGGATGTGCTAGATTCAGCATCTGGGCTATCATTTTGAGGTCCTACTCTCTGTTTACTTGTCTCTTTGTCAGCATCAAACACTTCTTCTTCAGTCTGTAAACAGTGTCACCATATAAAATTAAGAACTTGAGGGCTGAGAAATTCTAATCCCAAAAAAACACATTTTTTACTCAAAAAATATATTTACTTTATGTGTAGAAGGCATCGATATATAAAAGGAAAAGGTGAGTGACTTATCTATCAATCCACAGCACAAATCGCTGGACGCAATGGGCATATAGATAGCTATTGACATAGGCTTCTACTAATAAAGAATTTTTGAAAATTCAACCCCTAAAGGGATAAAATAGGGGTTTGAAAAAAACTAAATATGAGCAAAGTCAAACAAAAGCTAGTTGTTTTATAAGTTTAGTGTAAAAAATATCTGACAGGCTTCTTGTACTGTAAAGATCTGAGTGTGTACCCAATAAAATTGTTGACCAAATCAATTTAATATATTTAATGAGGGGGTGCCTGCCAATGCCAGGCGGGTGATCAGTCCTACGTCAGGACTATTCCAGTCCAGTCAATCAATCAATTTAATATAACAAATCACATTAATTTTATGAGTGCAGTTTTTAATACAGGCCTATTAACAGACACCACAGGGTTATACTTAGTAGATATTACCATAAAATTGATTATATTGAGAACCATACCTCCTTATTAGTTAATCCTTTGATTTGTAACACTTCAGCAGTGCCTATAAAGCTAGTGAGATCTTCCCTTTTCACACTCACTTCACCGTGATACATAAACTGCAACAGATCTCTCATAGCCTTGTGTGTCACATCCCTTAACACAACTGCAATATGTAAAAGACAATTATGGTCTATTTCGCCTTTATCAAGTAAATCTTTACCGCCAAATTAACTTTTTGAAAGATTTGGTACTTATCGGGAATCTGCCAAAACATCTTGAAGTGCTGGCTAAAGTTTACTTAGTGATGCTGATGTAGGCCCTTAACATTAATGTTAGGCATTTCCATGTCATTACTTAATATTAACGTTTCTGATTGAACTGATTATTAACTAAATTTACAGAATGTGGATGATACATCTATTATGACAATAAGTTTCAGAGCAAATGTTTATTTAGTATAAAAAGATGAATCAAAAGAATGCAAACATTACAGTGCCTGTAATAAAATAAGGTCTTTTAACGTTAAAGTTGATAAGCTTAGTGCAAACAGACATTAGAAAATACATGTTTTTAATTCTTAATAAATAACATATAGTTTTATTGTATTTTTGTTAATTTAGAATAAATTGTCCAGTAAAATTGTTGTTGTTGCTGTGCTGATGTACATCACTGTATTTACAAGCTTTAATTAATTCAATGTAACACAAATTGGTACACAATCAATTAATTACTTACCAATTGGATGCTGACAGGGATTTAATTGGAACATCTTTTTGAAATATGGAGAACATATTGAGAGTATGACTTTATGCGCTTGGAGTATGTGACCGTCGACTGCGATGGTAACATCGACGAATTCACCGTTTCCTAGTAAATTAGCGAACCCTTTACTTAGGTTCCCGTGGAAATTGTTCCAAGACAATGAGAATTGTTGGTCCATATCTAGTCACTTTTTGGACGCATCTGCTGCTTTTATTTGTTCTTTTGCATTGTTAGACCGTAAAATAGCATCTGAGACGATAACTTCATAAATAAATGAGCTTTAACACGGTAAATTTGATAAAATAGCAATGTTTTTGCGAAAGAGATGAACGCAAAGTATAATTTTGACATTAGTTTGACAGAAGCGGCTGAACGGCGCGTCGCATAGTGCTGTGCTCAATGGTGTTGTCGGTGTTGTGATCCAAGAGAATGTAATCACTCCGGTTGTGATGTTGTCCAAAGAAAAGCAATGATGGCACATAAAAAATCGATATAATATTTACCGCTAATAAAATTATGAGTACCTAGTCTGTTCAAAAAGAGAACCTTCGTGGCCAAACAGCAAACAGTGAACTAGGTAGGTAGGTACCTAACGCTATTGAGTGCGCTATTGCGCTGCCTGAGGGTTGCCTGCTAAACCAAAACTGGTAGGTAGAGTAGATAGGTACACTGAAAGTTGCGCCCTCCAATCCCTTAACGGATTTCTTTTTGAACAGACTGTATCCATAATATTTCATTATTATTAATAATTATGTTGTCAAACTCAAGCCAAATAAGAAATTCAGATGAATTAATTTTTATTATTTTTTTATTAATTTTGTTTTATGTTCAACAATTCCAAAAAATATTTATATTATAACTAATTTAGTTAATACTATAATTAGTTTTGAACAATGGACACGAAATATATTGAGTGTGGACCGGAGCACCATCCACGTGACGTACATAGACCTACTTACGGAGCACCAATCCCACAGGGTTGTATAAGTTTAGATGTGTAAGCCAAATGCCAATCCAATCCGGCGGTGGCGCCATACGAACGTATCCTGTATACGTACGTTTGGCGCCACTTTCTTTTATGACTTTAGTCTGTTCTTGCCTTTTTTTTGCTTGTTTGCAAAAATCGTGTTCGGTTATGTTAAAATTCTCATAACAAAAAACAAAAAGCGATCAAAATAATAAGCCGCTGACCTTTATAATTAATCTATGATTAACACTGGACTGGCTGTATACAAATGACAGCGTAAATTGTGGATCAATTTGAAGCGCTACAATTGACATATTATGAGTATCTATAGAACTAATATTACAGGGATACAGAAGTGCAAAAAAGTATCAAATAACAGTTGTCAATAAGCCTTCACTCGCTCACTAATTTAAGTACATTGTCTAAAACTAGTGAGTTCATGAGTGCTGTAAATAGTGGCAAAAGGCGTCAATCAAGTAGATCCAAAAAATATGACAACCGCATGTCCAGTGTTAATCATAGATTAATTAGATTAGAGGTCAGTGTAATAAGCGAAATAAAGCGTTTATAGTTTAACTAGCTTAAACCCGCGGCTTCGCTCACGTTAGGTTCGATTTTGTTAACCTCCTATTTAACCCTCTTGGGGGTTGAAATTTTCCAAAATCCTTTCTTAGCGGATGTCTACGTCCTAACAGCTACCTGTATACCAAAATTCAGCTCGATCGGTCCAGTGGTTAGAGCTGTGCGTTGATAGATCAGTCAGTCAGTCAGTCAGTCAGTCAGTCAGTCAGTCAGTCAGTCAGTCAGTCAGTCAGTCAGTCAGTCAGTCAGTCAGTCACCTTTGCCTTTTATATATTTAGATGACGTATAAATAATATTTCTAAGAGAAGCTACGGATTTCTATGAACAATTATATTCATCAGAAGAAAGTAACACTCCCTGTACAGAACACTCTGAACAACAAGAGAAAAATGATAAAAGTGACATCAATGACATATGCGATATATTACTATCGGAAATAGAGTACGCTATAAGCACCCAAAAGAAGGACAAAACACCAGGTGAAGACGGTATATCGAATGAGCTACTGAAATCTCTCTGTGAACCGTTGAAGCCGGCACTTAAGATACTGTATGATAATATCTTAAAAAAAGGAGAGACCCCAGAACAATGGTCGAAATCCACGACGATTCTTATACATAAGAAAGGAGATAAGACGGATTTATCAAATTACAGACCAATCAGCTTAATGTCGAACTTGTACAAAGTGTTTGCAAAACTTGTACTAAATCGCATCACGAAACCTTTGGAAGAAAACCAACCTCGAGAGCAAGCGGGTTTTCGCAAAGGATGGGCTACTACCGATCACATTCAAGTGGTGTCTCAAGTAATAGAGAAGGTCAAGGAATACGGTATCACTTTATATATTTGCTTCATAGATTTTACTAAAGCATTTGATACTATACGACACTCAGAAATATGGAAGTCACTTAAACAACAAGGCGTCGACAACGAATACATTGATGTAATTCACAGCATATATAGCAGAAGTTCGGCAAAACTAAAGTTAGAAAAAACAGGACCGGAATTTTATATCAAAAAAGGTGTAAGGCAAGGAGATCCTTTATCGCCAAAATTATTCTCTGCGGTAATGGAAACAGTATTTAGGAAAATAGATTGGTCGAACAAAGGAATTAAAATAAACGGGGAATATTTAAGTCACTTGCGATTCGCGGATGATATCGTGATTTTCTCTGAGTCTCCAAAAACCCTTAATGACATGATATCTGAATTAGCACGAGAAAGTCAGAAAGTAGGTTTAGCACTTAATAAAACTAAAACAAAAGTAATGACAAACAGTGAAAATACACCGCAGATAATAGTTGATGGAGACGAAATAGAAATTGTCAACGAATATGTCTACCTGGGACAGCTAGTATCATTCGAAGACCATATGGAGAAAGAGGTGCAAAGACGAATCGCTTTAGCCTGGAAGAAATATTGGAGTCTGAAAGAAATAATGAAAAACAAGAGTGTACATATAAAGATAAAGACTAAATTGTTTAACGTCGCAATACTCCCATGTTTAATATATGGCTGCCAAACGTGGGCACTCAGGATGGTAGACGAGGAAAGAATCGCGGTGTGCCAGCGAAAAATGGAAAGAAGCATGCTGGGCATAAAACTATCAGATAGAATCAGCAACCAAGCTATTCGTAATAAAACAAGAGTTAGCGACGTCACTAGGCAGATAAGGCTATTAAAATGGAAATGGGCTGGCCATATTAGCCGAGCGTGTAACACTAAATGGACGAAAATCTTGACAGAGTGGTTACCATGCAATGCTAAGAGAAAAAGAGGAAGACCCAGGAGACGCTGGGCAGATGTGTTTGCACGGATCAATGGACCACTGTGGATGAGGAACGCACGAGATAGACGGACTTGGAGAGAGCTGGGGGAGGCCTACGCCAAACAGGCGACTTCTACCAACACATAATACTGACATACAAACACATAATACTGACATACAAACACATAATACTGACATACAAACTAGGTACATACATATATAAAAAAAAAAATATAATAATTCAAATAATTGACATCTCAAACATTGTATTATAATAATAATTTAATTTCTCAATTTTAAAAATATTATGTAGGTAATTATGTTAATAACAATTGTAAAATACTGAATTATTTAATTGGTAGTAGAATAAATGGCTATTTTATTTTATTTTTATTTTATAAATAATATTTCTAACAAAAATAGAGGGCCAAATCCATTAAGTGATAGTTCAGTGTCTGGAACAATAGCAGAATGGATGTTCACTACCACAAACAGACTTTTGACTGATTTTTCATGATAAGTTTAGGTTCTAGTTTGAAAATACCACACTAATGGTTACACTAGTTCCCGACTTTCGGTGCCTCTGGCACTGACAGTAAAATTGCACAAATTGCTGGAGTTGCACGACTTACAAATACCTACATTTCTAACTCAGTTTCTAGTGATTTTGTTCGCTTTCCATTAGTATAGAGCTCGCTGAAACTTTTCACCAGCGACCGCAAACCAGTCTAGCTAAATTAAGTTTCCACACAACTTTGCACAGTTGTAGATCCAAGATTGTACATTAAACAAATGTAGGTATGTCAGGCGGCATTGGACATTGAGATGGACGGATAACTTTGTGGGTTTCTTACTTTGGCTTCCTATTTAATTCTCGGAGGTAGAGTTTAGAGAGAGACATGCCGGAATTTTCAGTGAATTTTTAGACTCTTGAAACCCGTTAGACTTGTTTCCATAAACGTTAGACTTGTTTCCATAAAGTAAGTAGATAGGTAAATTGATAATAAAGTTAAAACATGAAATTCTTTTTACAAAACCGACTTCAAACGCCACTACGAGTAGGTACAAAGTATATCAATTATGCCTATAATATTTGAGAGTTCCTGGGAAGGATAAATATTAAATACCCTTTCAAACAAAAAAAGAATTTTCAAAATCGGTCCATGCGTCGAAGTTTCCTTTTCTGAAGGTAAAGTTTCCTTTTATAATATTTGGTGCCACACCCTAAAAATGATTACGATTTACGATACTTACCTCCTTAAATTTTTTTTTGTCGGTATTTAGAAATGTACTGTAGGTATTTATTATTTTTTTTTTTCATGTAAGTACATATAGAATTTTCAAGACAACACATATTAGAAGAAGTAGACATAGGTGAAGCTTATCTCTAAAAAAAAGAAATTTCTTCCAGCTTCCCTACGTGACTGAAAGGCATTTTCATCCTCCAGATTAATAATCTGAAGAAAAAAAAACTTGTAAGCTACACATTTTTTAATTTAAAATCGAAAGAAATCCTAAAAAAAAATTGTCAGTGCGTAGAATTATTTTAGAGCCGTCCAGCCCAGTTGAAGTACCAATTAATTAAGCTTTGTAAGAGCACAGTCACCCTATTCCCTAAGATGGCCCAACCGTGACGGGGCACTTTTAATTTTCTGGTGTCACGAGTTAGAGCGATAAGGCCGTTCCCCTTTTCACCCTCTGACGAAAGTATGCAATGAATGGGTTTCTTATTAAAAGTGTGGAAAACTTTCATCATCAAGATAAAGTTGTTCATTGTTCTCTAGACCAAAACTGTGATATACACGCTTATTCTCTAGGTAGATATACCTACAAAGGTTATAAATTATTTATTTATGCTACCTACCTAGGTCGCATAAGGAAAATAGAAAGGTGGCAGGTTCGAACCCCACCCATTACACTATTGTAGTACCCACTAGAAGAGAATATAAGTCAAGTTCAGCTTGGCTAATATTCTTAGTAAAAAAAAATGCACAAAAATAGTACCTACATGTAGCGGACTTAATGCCAAAGCATTTTCTGCCAGCCTACCCTAAGACATGCGACAATACGTGTATTTAGGTGTTCTTATTCGAGAGGAATCTTGTGGCCACAGTATATTGTATGAATGATGAGTTCCTTGCGAAACATTGCGACACAAAGTCCTTATCGAACTTCCCCAATAGTATCGACTTAATCTATCAGACCGAGCCCGAAGTTGCAATGGTTACATTTACAGGTAGGTACTAGGTAGGTATGTGTTGATTGGTAAATAGGTCGGTGCGAAGTTGTGGGGCCGTGCGCTGGAACCTGAAATGCAATAGATATCGCAATGCTATTATAATTATCAAACTTGCACAATAGAGATGTACGACTATTATCTTGCTGTGTTTATATTCGTACATAGATATGTATCATATCCTACCTACCTAGTGACTAGGAGTTGAGATAATGTATTGTTCTCAGCTCTGTGTTGAATAATAATATAATCTATCTATATACGTATTGATATATGTTATGTATTAATCCTCCTTCCTATTTTCTACTATCCTGCTTCCTAATAATATTTTATAAATGCGAAAGTTTGGATGTATGGATGGATGTTTGTTACTCAAACACGGCACAACTATTGAACTTTGGCACAGAGGTAGGTTATAAACTGGAATAGGCTAATTTTTATCCCGGAATATAGGGCCTATGTTTAGGACGGTAGATATGTTGCGTTTTTATTAGAATATCCATAGAAAAAACAAGATAAAAGCTCGCAGTACGTACAAAAACTATCGGATTAATCTGTGCTCAGTTTTTTAAATAACATTCATATAGAGTGGCGTGCGTGCAAATATCACGGGGTGGCGTAACGATTGCCGTGATCCCCCGTAAGCCGAGATTAGGACGGATTTTAACCGTACATTGTATAGACCTACCGTGTGACGTGATCGTGCGGGTGTGGTTTGTAATATTCGTTTAACTATCTGTGGTTTAACTAGAACTTCGTATTGTTGTTTAATTAAGACTGACAAATAATTACACTTAATGAAGCCTTCTTCTGTTATTCTTATTAGCATTTGTGTTTCCAAGTATGTAGGTAGGTACTTAATCAAATTCAATTCAAACCTATTTTAAAGTTTAATTTTAATATTCAAGTTAACGTTGACCTATAAAAATTAATATAATGCAATACGTAAAACTGTCGTCAGAACGTCGAAGATACTCGGTTATGGTGGAATAAGCCCTCAAAATACCCCTTATTATTTTTATTCATAAACTAGGTTTTGCCTGCGGCTTCGCTAGCCCGATCCGTCCAGCGGTTAGAGCTGTGCGTTGATAGATCAGTCAGTCAATCAGTCAGTCAGTCAGTCACCTTTGCCTTTTATATATTTAGATTACTACATACCTATCTAATAATAAATGTTAAAATATAGGTGTTTATTTTTTGATTCTAAAATCTAAAAAAAACAATCTAAAATGCTTTAAACAGCATATACATATTATGTCGAAATTACCTACATAAAAGGCAAAGATAGGTATATAAAAGACTCTGATCTTTAACGCATAGCTCGAACCACTCGACGGATCGGGCTGAAATTAGGCATACACATCCGCTAGGGAGACCATGTACGATCAAGTTTTTCGTAAAGTTTGCATGATGCTTAGGGATTCGAAAAAAGAATCGATACCCGAGTAGTATCGATACTTTTGGTTCGAGACCTAGGAAAGTTCCCGAAAGCTGTACCACACCACTACACATCAGAAAGAGAATAGTATAGATTATAGTCTGCTTTCTTACAGTATTTTCCCAATTACTTAATTAAGAAAGAAAGAAAGAAACGTTTTATTCATAAAATAAACGTTTCTTTCTTTCTTTACTGGATACTTTTATCTCATCACTAGATTTCACACGTCAGACAAAATTCATTGTTCCAATTTCCAAATCAAGAATGAGTATATAAGAGGAAGTTTGAAAGTAGCGCCAGTAATCGAAAAGATGAGGAGTAATAGGCTCGCGTGGTATGGGCATGTAATGAGGAGGGAAGAAAACCATATTAGTAGAAGAATGTTAAATATGCACGTAGAAGGGCAAAAGAGTAGAGGAAGACCAAAAAAGAGATGGATGGATTGTGTGAAAGAGGATATGCGTGTAAGAGTAGTAGATAATGAGCTGACGAATGATAAAAGCGAGTGGAAGAAAAAGACATGTTGTGCCGACCCCACATAGCGTGGGAAAAGGACAAGGACATGATGATGAATTTCCAAATCCCTACGAAATAGGCAACAATATACAGTACGATAACCTAGGTACCTTCAGTATTAGTAAAAAGATTTTCGTGTTAATTTTTCCTGGTAATAAATAAACATTTATGTATTTTGCAAACAGCGGCACATTTTGCTTAGAATCATCGGTTAACTTTAAGCAACGAGTATATGAAACGAAGATTATTTTATAAAGGTTTCACGGCGAGCCGGGGGCGGGTGGCGTGGCGGAATATAATAATAGTCGTCGGGGCGCGGAGGAATATCATCTCGGTACATTGTGAAGCGCAGGATGCTCATTAGATGACGCCCGGGGCTCCACCGTCCTACCTTCTATACCTACTAGTCAGCGGTCGCCCAAATTAGTTTTATTATACCTTCGCTCAATACCCTACCGAGCTACTTAAACCTTTGGCTCGTCGCCTCGTTTTCTTTGTGGTGTTGAATAATTAACACGTTTTCAAAGGCAATTTTCATTTTTTTTTTTTTGAAACTTTCTTAGTATAGTTTAATTCTTGGCAATAGTATTCGTTGTTATAATAAATCCCTTCGGAAGTGCAAAGTTTACTAAAAGGCGAACTAAAGATTCAGAAAATTCAGAAGTCTACTAAAGATTCAGGCGCTTCATTATGAAAACCCTACTTACTTATGTAAAAATGTAGGTACTTATCGGATAGGGACGCTTGAATAGCTTCTATGATAAAATGAAAATTAATTATTTTTTATTCATTATTACAATAATAACTATAAGTCATTATTTTTATTTTTGTTGAGATTAATACTGTCGGACATTGCTATTTTTTTGTATTACATTTAATTAACGACATTGAATGAAATTATTATAATTTGTAGACTTTTAAAAAGTATAATTGTTACCTACTGTGAATAAAATAGCTAATAGGTGTAGGTAAGCGTCGCGCGAAGCCTTCAGTAGCCCTCATAGGGATGTTCTTACCGCACTGACAATGAAACCGAGCTACAAGTGAAAAACCAAACTGAACGTCGTAAACGCCCGGTTACGTACCTAGTACCTACGTCGGTTACGTGTTTCTTCAAAACGTTTTCTGCAATTTGTTTACCTTTTAAGACAGCTAAGGAAAAATAGATTAAAAACATATACATTATACAATATGTACATACTTGCTTATAGACATACGTACTTATACATTTATTTATTTATATATTTATTTTTATTTTTCATGTACATATAGAAATTTCAAGACAACACATATTAGAAGAAGTAGACATAGGTGAAGCTTATCTCTAAAAAAAAGAAATTTCTTCCAGCTTCCCTTGAAAATGAGTAAGGTGAAATTATAAAGTGGTATAGGTCAAAAATGTACATCACTACATATACTATAATACCTACTATATAATATACATAAATAATATATATAATATAAGTATAAAATAAACTACATAGACACGAAGATACATAAATAGGTACATAAATACATACATTATATTGTATTATGCATACGTAGATTTATAGAGCGGAGTGTGAAGCTTGGAAGTTTTACTGTTGTGACTTATTATGCGTATCATGTCTTAAGTATGAAGAAACTTTGATCCGTAGTTCAACTTTCAAGAGAAGTTTCCAACAACTTTGCTTCCCTTTAACATTAACACATTAACATAGCTTATGAGCGAGTTTCTGACCTTTGATTTGTTGCATAGCTTTGTCCTTTGATATGACATTGTTGACTGAGGAAAATTATAAAGACATAATGACTATAGGTACATGGATAACAATAAAGTTCTGTAAAAAATCTGTTGTTTTAGTGGCCATCATTCAATATCATTCTTAATCCATCGACACCCCACTATTTTTTTAAAGAATATTAGCCAAGCTAAGTTAAGGTAAGTTAAGTTAAGCTAAGTTAAGTTAAGCTAAGTTAAGTTCAGCTTGGCTATATTCTTAAAAAAAAAAAGTAATAGAAAGCTTGTGAGTGGGGTGCGACAATATAGCAACGGCAATCGAACCTGCGAACTTTCAGTTTTCAGTTGGGCTATTAGGGCTTCTATTCTTTAACCGTACCTAAATCATCCCCGAAAGTCTTCTAATAATTATGTGGATTATTGGGTTATAACATCAAACATGAGAAAACAATATTGAAATAATTAGTCCCCTATACAGTCGTTGCTGAACCTAAAAGGAGGCTAAACCTCTGCAAGAGATATTGCTTGTTGGTAAAATAAGTAGGTGAATCAATAATTGGGTATTTTTTTATTTTTTATTCTCATTATTTTATACGGGACTTTTAAAGGTGACCTTTATGTCAGTCCCATCGGTTACACAAAATATTACAATTAGCTATACACAAAATCAACTACCTACCTATATACGAGTATCTATATGTACGGTCGCGGACAGAAAATGTTTACCACCTTAAGATTCATAATTACATGCACACGTCTATGCCTGACAGTCGATATGCTTTCGATATTCTATGGCGTTAGACCTTTCTGCACGCAATGATACAGAATCTTCTTTGAAAACTGATAAACATTTTCTGTCCGCGACCTTACATATAGATACTCGTATATAGGTAGGTAGTTGATTTTGTGTATAGTTAATTGTAATATTTTGTGTAACCGATGGGACTGGCATAAAGGTCACCTTTAAAAGTCCCGTATAAAATAATGAGAATAGACCTAGGTATACCAATTTGAGAGAATCACTAAAACTGGGTATTTGATTGTTGTCAAAATGTGGATTCATTCATTACAAACTAAAATGTAACTATGGAGCTATTGAATCGTGTCGTCAAGTTGCTATAGCGCTCTCTTTTTCTAACAGGAAACTTAAAAGCTTTACATTTTCGAGACTAGTTAAGATGTTAAAAAAGAAAAATGACATTGTGTTATAATCATTTGAAACTTCAGTAGCCCAACGGTAAAAGGTGCAGACTAAAAACTGAAAGGTTGCAGGTTCGAACCCCACCCGTTGCACTATTGTCGTACCCGCTCCTAGCACAAGCTTTCCGCTTATTTGGGGATAGGAGGATATATCAACTTCCGCTCGACTAATATTCTTTATTTAAAAAAAATATAATATACTAGATGATGCCCGCGACTTCGTCCGCGTGGATAAAGGTTTTTTGATTCCCGCGGGAACACGGTTGAGCGAAGCAATGGCTGGATCATGCGTCATGCTCGTGAACGGGTGCCACCAACGGGAATGGGTCTGCTCTGACTGCCCGTCTTGACATGCGTTAGATTGGTGTACCTACGTATGCATTTTTGCATTTTTGAAGCTTTATTGTGGAAGCACTGTATACATAGCATAGCTTTCATTAACTATTGTAAAATTTTTATTTTTTTGAAAAGAGCAACCGCCGAGTTTCTTGCTGGCTCTTCTCGGCAGGAAAGGCATTCCGAACCAGTGGTAGATTCATTGACGATTCAAAAGTGCTTGTAAAAGTTTATTTGAATAAAAAATATTTCTATTCTATAACTCCTTAATTTTCCGGGATAAAAAGTAGCCTATGTTTTAATCCTGGGAATAAGCTATCTCCATTCCAAATTTCAGCCAAATCGGTTCATGCGTTGTGGCGTAAAGGAGTAACAAACATACACACACACACACACATACAAACTTTCGCCTTTATAATATTAGTGTGATAGTGTGATTAAAAAACTTTATTTTAAGTATATATAAAAAAAATAGTCAAATACATACCCATATTACGTTGATTTACTAAGCGTTTCAGCTAAGATGTACGGTATCTCCATTGGTTAAATCGACCGGATGCACATGTCGCGAACTGTACCAATAGGCGAATGAAGTAGCGCTTCACATCGATTTCCTGTCATCTGCAGCCTTGTACGACCGCAGCAGGGCTTCCGCGGCGACCGTACTATAAGTTCCTAAATCCCATTTAAAATAATAGCTACGCCACTGTACTAGGATAACAAGTGTGGTAGGTATCGAGAAACTGTAATGACAACGGCCGGGGCATATAGTTCGTAGGGAGGCGCTGTATACAGGTGGCGCAAGACCGAGACATGTGGATCAGTATGCAAGAGACCTATGTCCGGCAATGCAATCTATTGTTTTATAGGGAAGAAGATATCGCGACATCAATCAAGAAGAACATTTTGAAAAACATTTTGAAGAACATTTTTATGTCGCTGCTATTCTTCACCATATTGAAGTAAAACAAAAGTAATAATGGCCAGCTATTTGCGTAGGTACCTGACCGAGTGCATACCTGAGACTTCGTTCGCGTGTTTACCTACATTATGTGTTTCAAAAAATCCCGTGGGATAAAAAGAATCCTATACCTATATGAAATACATCCTATATATGAAAACTCGTGGGATAAAAAGAATCCTATATCCGGCTCCGGAATGCAAGCTATCCCGTATTATAATTTTATTTATCATAGTTTATTCACATTTATTAGATATCGTTAAAATTGCAATAGATTTAAATAGTCTAAATTCAATGGATTTAAATAAAAAAAAGCAAAAATGTCGATAGATAGAGATGTAAAACGTTGCGAAACTTTGTTAAAGTAATCACAATCAACTCATTTAACTAACACCAAATTCAGCGGTGTCGTATCCTTCAACTCGGAAGTATGGTACGTGCTTCCAAAGGTCTTGGAAGTTGGAGACGCCTGATTGCCTCCATTGTAGACAGTCAATACTCCATCTGAAGACGCTAATATGTCTTCATTTTATTAAATGTTTGGCTTTTCCCTCTTTTTATATTATTTAACTACTAGATGACGCCCGCGACTTCGTCTAAGGTGGACTAAGGTTTTCAATTCCCGCGGGAACTCTTTAATTTTCCGAGGTGAAATGTAGCCTATGTGTTAATCCTGGATATGAACTATCTCCATTCCCAGCTAAATCTGTTCATTCGTTGTGGGCTGTGGCGTGAAGGAGTAACAAACGCACACACACACACACACACACACACACACACACAAAAACAACAAACAAACAAACATTCGCCCTCCCTAACATCCGTCGTAATGATTTTGTTCGTATAAAATGCAACCTACGTCACCCAGACCATAATAACGAATCGACACCATCAAAATCGGCTCTAGTATTTTAGAATATATACCTATACCTATATATTTATAAAAATAGATCGCTAAAATCATAACCCTTCCTTTTGGCTTAGCCGTAATCGGATAAAAATAGGTTTTCTATTTTTATTTTTCTTGTCTAAAAATGTATGTACAAACATTTTGGTTTTGCTAAAACAGCCATTGTTAGTGTCGACTCGGAATAAAAATATAAAAAATGCATCGTTATTTTCGTACGTTTGTCCAGTTTTTATTTTCAAATATCGAAAATATTTCTACGCATTTCTGTTTTCAGTTGCCAATACATATCCGCATTCACTGTGTCGCGGTTTTTGTCCTCAGATGATGGTGATTTCGGGCCATTTTTGTGAGATGGCAGACAATAGTGGCTTTTAGGAAAATGAAGGAAAATATCGCCATTCAGATGGTCAGTCCCGATTTTTAATACATGTGCGATGACTATTAATGTTTACAGTCCCGATTTTAAATAGATGTTCGGTGACATACAGTACGTTTACTTGCAGTAAAAGTTGATTTTTTACTAAACATCTTTGTCTTATCTCCTTTAACAGGAAATTGTTAAGTTATTGACATTCAAAATGTTCTTTTTGAAATTACTTCATAGGATTTTGCAACTTTTGGAATTTATTTATGAAAATATTAATTACCTAATTAGAAATAGAAATAGAAATAGAAATATTTTTTATTCAAATAAACTTTTACAAGCACTTTTGAATCGTCAATGAATCTACCACTGGTTCGGAATGCCTTTCCTGCCGAGAAGAGCCAGCAAGAAACTCGGCGGTTGCTCTTTTCAAAAAAATAAAAATTTTACAATTGTTATTGAAACTATGCTATGTATTCAGTGCTTCCACGATGAATTTTCCTGAGTACAATACAAGTAAAAATAAATACAATACAAATACAAATAAATACAATTCAATACATGTTAACACAGGCAGGCAAAAGCAGACCCATTCCCGTTGGTGGCACCCGTTCACGAGCATGACGATTAACCATGAATTAATTAATTCATCTTAACCCATTGTCATCGGACTGCTTTCACGAAAAATTTTGTCTACACGTTTACTCTTGAATCTATATAGAGATTTATTAGATTACAAGTAAACGTTCAGACAAAAATTTCTCGTGACACGCATATTAGCCCTAACGGACACAGGTCTTTTCTTGAATGAGAAGAGTTTAGGCCATAGTCCACTAAGTTAAGGGCGGAATGGCAGACTTCAGACACCTTGAGAACATTATGGAGAGCTTTCAGACGAGCAGGTTTTTTCACGATATTTTCCTTCACTGTTCAAAACTAGAGTTGTTCAAAAATGCTGTAAATCAATATCATGCTACTGACTATAAACTATAAAATTTTAGCATGGTATAAAAAATGCTATGCTATAGCAGACTGTAATTAGGAAGCATGTGGGCGGCCGGCGCGCGCGCTGTCTTGCAACACGCTAAATCACATAGCACGTTTATTGCGAGTTGCGATAAATCCATCTGCTAAGCATAGCAGATGGATGACTGGCAACAGTGCCCGACTGCCCGGCCGCATCAGCGCCGCTACTACGCGCAGTGTGCTACACCGCCTACAACACGTGATATTTATAGCATCGTAGCACCACAGCGCCTACGTATGTAGCACTTGCTGTGTGCTATGGAAAGATAGCATGCTGTAATATGTTGCTAAGTGCTATATTAACCACCTCTATTCAAAACGCGCATAAGTAATTCTGAATCCGTGTCTCAGCTCAGTATGGGAAATAATACTCGTAATGCTTAGCAGGAAATAAAATTTGAAGTAAACAACGTAGTGCTTACGCGAAGTGTCTGAGAGGACTCTCGGCAGACGCTTATATCTAACTGTCTGTCGTGATTTACACCAAGAAGTTTAATACCTCTTTGGGAGGATTATTTCGCAAAACGATTTCGCTGTCTCACCATGGTCTCACCAATATTGAATAGCATAGGCTGTACCTATAATGTGTAAACTATAATGACAACCAAATCTTATCTACTTATTAATACAATCTTAATTATGAAATCTACGAAACTTCGATCACAAAAAATAAGCTATAAAACAGTAACGTGACTGACTGAACTGCCGACGTGCCACCAAGCTTTCGAAGCCGTCAAGCGATTTAGCGTTCCGGCAAGATGGCGTGTAGAAACAGAGCGTGGCGTGTATGGGTTGAATGCTGCCATGCCCCTTCCAAGTTAGCCCGCTACCATCTTAGACTTCATCGTCACTTACCATCAGGTGAGATCGCAGTCAAGGACCATCTTGTCATCGAATAAAAAGAACAAGGTATAAACTGCTTTCCAAAAACGAGGTATTTTCTTCATCTTTATCAACCGATTAGGCGTCCACTGTTGAGTAAAGGTCTGTTGCATGGACTTCCACAGATCTCGGTCTTGCGCCGTCTGTATCCAGCGCTTCCTGCAACTCGTTTGATGTCGGTACACCTAGTGGGGAGTCTGCCAACACTGCGCTTCTCTGTGCGGGGTCACCATTCCAGCACCTTGGGACCTCTACGAAAAGCGAGGTTATATAGTTATATACCTACACAAAACACTTTAACTAGACGTTTCGAATTTCAAGCCTTCACAGTAGGCCTGTTTGAAAGTCCATTAATATTATACCGGTTGGTACAGTCGGAGCAACAGTACAGACTATAGAAACTACAGTAGTGTCTGCTTATCTTCATTTTCACATAAATGCTAAGAGCATTCCGTAGCAGGCATTAGAATAAGAGCACAACAATGCACCGTCGAGGGTTTGCTAATACCTCTCCCAGAGCGGATTAGTTCAGAAATGGTCGTGCTTAAAATCTCTTAGCGTGAAAGCTGATCCGTCCGCACGGTTCCACGGCTACAGTACAATCAAGTGGCTAACAGCCTTCAAATTGCATATTATAAGACGGCAACACGCTCCGATAATAAATAATCGAGGATGGATCAAAAAGCTCTGAAATCACTATGAAAATTAAGAAAAATTCTAATTCAAATAAAAATATTTTTCGTAATCTATATCGTTTTGACGACCTCCCTGGCGCAGTGGTGAGCGCTGTGGTCTTATAACTGGGAGGTCTCGGGTTCGTTTCCCGGCGGGGGCAATTTGGAATTTATAATTTCTAAATTGTCTCTGGTCTGGTCTGGTGGGAGGCTTTGGCCGTGGCTAGTTACCACCCTACCGTCAAAGACGTGCCGCCAAGCGATTTAGCGTTCCGGCACGATGGCGTGTAGAAACCGATTAGGGGTAGGTATGGGTTGAATTTACACTGCTATATCCCTTCCAAGTTAGTCCGCTACCATCTTAGACTACATCGTCACTTACCATCAGGTGAGATCGCAGTCAAGGGCTACCTGCCTGCAAAAAGAAATTTCAAGAATCTCAGCTGGATATTTTATTAGGTTTCCAAAACCAAATTCCCAATCTAACACAAAACTTTGCTAGTTACAGACATTGTTTGTTAATAAATCTCTAGTTAGCTAGGCTAACCTAAACTACATCAGGGTTTTCGCTTTGCAACTTCAAAGATAAGAAAAGGGATTGAGTAGTGTACTATTTTAGTCATAGTATCTATTTAAGCCGAAAACTATGGAGCTTAAAAGGAAATAAAAATCTATTTTGAAATTAAATATTAACCCTTATTCAAATTCAAATTCAAAATTTATTTATTTCATGTAGGCTACCTTGTAGCACTTATGCCACGTCATAAATCTACCACCGGTTTGGAATGTAGATTCTGCTGAGAAGAACGGGCAAGAAACTCAGCAGTTGCTCTTTTCAAAAAATAAAATAAACTAATTTTACAATAAGTAACAAAACTAAGCTAAGTATACAGTGCAGTATTTTTCAATAAAAATAAAATTGTTTTTGAATTTCGGTATATTTTAAATTTCAAGTTCGTAGTAAGTCCTGTAGGCTCTGATGACGTGATTTTTTGTATGTTTACTGCTGCTTCGTTGTAAGTGTCAAGTTTCTATTTCAGTATTCAACATTGTATACCTCAAGCTGTATCTGGTAAACCTTGACAGACAAACAGACAGACAGAAAGATGGACAACAAAGTGATTCTAATAAGGGTTCCGTTTTTCCATTCTGTTCATGAAACCGTATTGCGCTAATGATATTTCTTTGTGATCATAAGAGAGAAACTCTTGGGAAATCTGTTATACTCAACGGGCTATAACAAAACTGTTACAAAGTTGGCAGGTATTCTGAGTGAGCTGCTGTGCGTGTTGTAATATTTTAATCTTATCATTCGAGTCAAGTTTCGTGTCTAACGAGGAAACTTTGATCCGTGTGAAACTTTCCAAACAGCTCGCGACTTCCAACTAGTTACCTTGCCTATTTCAAAATTATAACCTCAACATAAATATTTTTTTTACTGGGCAATAATTACTGACTGAGCAAAGTGAGGTCTTCGAGTCTACTTAAGAGTCTGTCTGTTTGTATGTCTGAGTGTCTGTCTAAGTCTTATAATTTCTGAATTAATACTTATATCTATATATATAAAATTCAAAGTCCTGACTGACTGACTGAGATATCAACGCACAGCCTAAACTACTGAAGTTAGAAACTTGAAATTTTTACAGTTGGTTCCTTTTATAACGTAGGCGCACACTAAAAAAGGATTATTGGAAATTCCACCCCTAAGGGGTTTAAATAGGGGATGGAAGTTTATATGAAACTCCGTCATTTTTCAAGCTGTTTCCATCAAAGTTGGTATTTGAGCTTTCAGTTAAAAATAAAGAAGTACGCGTGTCACAGTTGTTGAAAATTCCACCCCAAAATCTAATTCCTCGCGGACGAAGTCGCGGGGGCAAAAGCTAGTATTTCGATATAAAAAGTTATAATAATATGGAAAAGCAAAAACATTCATCCATTCTCTCAAACTTATGAGTAACTGATGCACTTTATATACGGAACAACGGATAGAAGTGATATTTTGCATGAGTATAGTTAAGTTCCTGGAACGTGTCATTTACAATTTTTACAATTTTTTTAATGTGTTATTTGTACCGAAAAAAAGGAAGGGTTGCCGCGGGATGCTTTTGGAAACATTGGGAACCAAGATGCAGGCAGCTTTATCCTTACTTCCTTACTAATATTATAAATGCGTCAGTGTGTCTGTTTGTTGCTTTGTTGGTTTGTCCCTTAATCACCCTGCAACGGAGCACCGAATCGACGTGATTTTTTGCATAGTTATATTTGAGGACCTGGAGAGTGACTTAGGCTACTTTTTATGCCGGAAAATCAAAGAGTTCTCACGAGATTTTTAAAACTAAATCCACGCCCCGTCCACGTATCGGTATCGATTACCAGTATCTACTTGTGTGTCAAGCAGATACACTTGTCCAAAAGTGTATCGATAGCCGAATAAACCGTAAACCACATCGATTACCTGTCACACGCAGCAACTGTGACCGCGACGGACCCACCGACTCTGTATCGATATTGAACTGGAAAACGGTCAAAATATCAATATACCCATAGTATCTACCTACTGAAATTGAATATACCAGTCGTTATTATCTTAGGTGCTTATCTATTACATTACAGGATCCGATAAAACGAAATAAGAATCCTTTTTAAAAACCGACTTCAAACGCCACTACAAAGCATAAAGTAATTTAACTTTTACGCGTATGTTCAAATATAAATAAAATATAGTAATGTGGAGTCGTCCACTGAAACCATCCCGATCGTTCTTTTTGCAAATGGGTTGATCCCAGTCAGCCTCGATCACCATCTGAGGCGACTGGGGTTCTGTGGCAGTTCGCTCGCAGCCAAGATGCAGAAAGCGGTGTTGGTTGACTCGGCTAGGATAGTCCGTCGGTTTTTCGCCCTGTCTGTCGCCCTGACCCCCGGCCGGCCGTCTGGTCTGATTTTACGAGTGTATTTGTAAGTTTATTTATTTGTATAAATATTTATGTTTATTTTATAATTCTTTGGTCTTATATATGCATTTATTTTGTACGCGGGTGTGAGAGTAAAAGTATATAGAAAATATAAGTAATATATAAATTTTCCATACACTCAATAATTAATAGTTAGATATCTACCAAATTTTTCAGTCGCGTATACTTCAACTTGGAAGTTCATACGTGCCTCGAAAGGTCTTTGAAGTTAGAGTGGATCCGCATGATTGGCTCTATTGTGAACATTCAATAGTATATTTCAACTAAACCAAACTACTCCGTTTTATTGAGTTCAATTTTACTTTTTAATAAGATTTTGAATCATGGATTAGAGTTTAATAATTGTAGTATTAAGAATGATTAATTTAAAAAAAAAAGACATTTCGCTCATTAGCTGCAACTATGTATTAGTTCTAAAGGTCCCTAGTGTTTTACTAATATTGTAAATGCAAAAATGAGTTGTTTATTGGCTTGTCGTTCAACCACGCTGCAACAGAGTGGGTCAACGTGATTTTTTGTATGGGTATAGTTGAGACCTGCAGGGCTAAGATGCGCGCTACAAAAAATTTTGTCGACAAGTTTACTCGCTCTTTTTCCTGAAAAATCAAAGAGTTTCAGCGGGATTTTAAAAATTAAATCCACGTAAGTCGCGGGCATCAAAGAGTTTTATTTTACTACATATAAAATTTTCAAAAACTAAGATTTTACCCCATTTGAAACTTAGATATATTTTTGCAAAAATTGGGATTTTTGAGATAAAACAGTGTTGCAGGGAATGAGCAATTTGCTACAGCCCACCCATGACTTGTGGCTCTTCCTTAGTTCAGAATTCAATCATTCATCTCAAGCCAACGCTGGTCCACTACTCAGCACTGGTCTCCTTTCAAAATAAGGGTGATAGTCCAACGACCAAGATGCTGGCCAAGTGCGGATTGAATAATTATAATTATTCTGAAGCCTGAAATTTAATTCCCGAAATTGCAGGCTTTCATTTCAATTAATTCAGTATCGGCGTTCAAAGGGATTCAATTAAAGGGCAAGAGTGCTTGCTCGAGACGCAAAATAAATCGCGGTTCTAGTGGCTTAATCCTTTTGTAGAGAAGTGAAAACGGGTATTTAAAAAAGTCCTTTTGCCCTAGCAATATTTTATGAAATACTAGCTGATGCCCGTGACTTCGTTCCCGTGGATTGGGAGAATTCTCCTGATTTTCGGGATAATGCCTATGTGTTATTCAAGACAGAACCGATTTGCCTGAAATTTGGATAGAGATAGACTATAGTCTACCAAGCTCATTTTATTTGTATAATCTTAAACATCTATTTACATTTAAAAAAAAAACGATTCGGCTGTAACGAAGTTTTCAGTGGCACCCATAAAATAATATAGTATTACTAATACTATAATTATGTAGATACGGTGGTACCGTAACGTAAAGTGTTACCAGCTTTCCCTGTACTTCAAGGAAACTTTGTACTGAGCTTCAAGCGATCGCCAAATCGGATGCGGATTGTTTTTCCGTTCATCATATTATTATATTCATTTTATCATATTTTCATTCAGAATATAAGAATAGAAAGCAAAGCACGCACCTTTTTTTTTTTTTTTATTCTATGACAAGATAGCCCTTGACTGCGATCTCACCTGATGGTGAGAAGGTGGTGGTGGAAGCCTCCCACCAGACCAGACCAGAGACAATTTAGAAATTATAAATTCGTAACATTGCCCCGCCGGGAATCGAACCCGAGACCTCCCAGTTATAAGACCACAGCGTTCACCACTGCGCCAGGGAGGTCGTCAAAATTATAATATGCCCCGCGCAACTGGTTAATCTCTGTGAAGTCTGGCCACTGTGGCCGACTTTGGTGGAGAGGACATTAATTTGAAGAAAATTTTATTGATGGCTCTCCTATTTTTAACTAGGTTTCTTTAAAACGGGAGTAAGTGGCTTTTAAAACGTTAGAATAAGAGCAAAACAAAGGATAGACTAGGGTCCGCTAATGCCTCTCTGGACCGGATTAATTCAGAATTGGTCGCGCTTAGTCTTTCATGAAAGCTGCCGGCGATCTGTTTACACCGCTTTGCAATAGTAGGTACGAGCACCTATCTCTAATGAGGTCGTACCTATTTTGAGTATTTTACCTGGTGGGAGGCTTTAGCCTTGGGCCGTAGCTAGTTACCACTCTAATGTCAAAGACATGCCTCCAAGCAAATCTTTCTTCTCGGAAAAATTGAATTTCATTAATACACCAAACCAAAATATCTTTGTAAAAATCCTATTTTAATACCTATTATAAGTGCGAAAGTATGGATGGATGGATGGATGATTGTTAATCAGTCACGCCATAACAATTGAACCGATTTAGCTGATATTCTTCTTCTTTCTTTCTTTCTTTTATCCCGGAAAATAAGAGAATTCCCGCGGACCTAAAAACCTTAATCCACGCGAACGGAGTCACGGGCATTCACTAGTTGATAGTAAATATTAAAAAAAACGTTAGTAAGTGGACTTCACACATCTTTGAGAACATTATGGAAAACTTTTAGACATGCAGATTCCCTTACGATGTACCACATGATTGCTGGGTTTCTTGCTGATGCATCTCGGTTGGAACGGCATTCAGAACCCGCGGTAGATTCGCTTGACGATTCAGAAGCACTTTGTAAAAGTTTAATTGAATAAAACACTTTTCTTTTCTATCGTACCAAAATAGGTGACAAGATGGCATAGCAATAAAAAGTTGGAACCCATTAGATCGGAGCACAACTTTGTTAAATTAATCAAAGGGCGGCTCTATATACATTAATTATCCGGTAAATACCAGTCACTCGGTGCGGTCGACCAAACAAGCCGTAGAACCGTCGAATCTGCTTAGTCAGCTGCAGGACAAAAGATAAGTTTGACTTCAACACAAATTGTGCAATTAGGGGTTGCGGCAAGAGAATTGTTACCAACTATTATTACGTACCTTTTGTACTATTGTTCATTCCTTTGTTTATTACTTAATTAATTTATTTGGTTAACTAAGGGAAACGTAGACATTCATAAAACATTAAACTTAACCCAAGATTTATGCATGCCAAATGGGAGTAAACAATAATATTTCCAAGTGTTATACGAAAATACATTTTGACGGAACTTGAGTGAAAATATCAATCCGAAAAAAAACTATGCCTGTTTTCACCAACGTTCCCTAAATTTAATGGACTACCTACGAGTAAGCTAAGTTGGGTGACGCTGTCTATCAATTTCGTTTTCACGAACTTAGGGAAGGAATACCTAAAGGTGAAAGTGACATTGGGGAAGGGCACGGTAAAGGATTATATTATTGGGCTAGCCACGTACAGAGACTCCTACTTAGGTATGGTTGGTGAAAACGGGCATTAGTGAGTGAACTATAGGACATGGGTTAGATGTAATCTCAAACACCTTGATGATTATAAATTATTCACTTTATTCTTCAGTATTTACTTTTATTAATTACAATTTCAGACTCGCCCTCCTCTCACCATATTATAACCGAATCTGTTTTACATTTCCGAACACCGTCAAAGGTGCATTCCTTATCATAAAGCCCCGCCCTATTCGACATTGCGCCTTTTCCTAATCCAATCAAATACTTACAACTAGTGTTTAACAAGTAATTGAGCAACTTATATAAAAAAACATTAAGACCCTTTAACTAATTAGCTAGGTATATTTTATAAATACATTAAAATTATATATCCATTAATTACTTTTAGACTTTATGCCATACTATGAATAGTACAAGAAGGAAAGATTTTAAATAGATTGTTCATCGATTAAATATGTGAAACTACTGAGAAAGAACTTAATAGACTCTAATAAAATAATAACTTATTACTTCCATTACTAGCCAATCAGTAAAATCTATATCAACGTTAACATAATTAATAAAATGGTTAAAATATACCTTACAGAACCTACTTTTATGTGTAGAATACTTTTCGTTCTGCATGGTTCTTTATTTCTTCTTGCTGGCCTGATTTTCACACGTAAACCAGTCATGATCTGTTGTGTGTGATGCACCAATCCAATGTTCTTCACTCCAACCATCCCAGCTCTCTCCAGCAGCCTAGCAGGCCGCCCAGGTTGCCAAGGTGTGCTCGAGGTGAGGCTGGGGATTCTAGATGGTTCTTGCGTTGGTCTGCTACGCCCCTGCATCCTAGAAGCATCACAGGCTTCTGCATAGTTATTAAATCATTTGCTTAACACTGTATTTGTAAAAAGTTTAAATAAATGTCACGCGGATTAGGTCACACCTAAGGCCGTAAAGTTTTTTGGAGCTTACAGTACCTACCTGACGACTCTCATGGACCATTAAGAGTGAAAGGGGTCGGTGGACTAAGGGTGAAAGTTGAGAGAGTTCCACTTGAACGTTGTGCCGCGGATCAAAGTTTTCTCGTAAGACTTCGAACTTGACTGGAATGATAAGATTAAAATATTACATCAGCTACAGAAACTCAGTGGGATATCCTGCTGAGTGACTTAGGAACTGTTACCTAAGTCCGTTAGTTAAAGTTGGTTGGTAGTCGCAGGTTTAAAATTTACTGTATAACCCCCCTTTTACTTTTGCCCCCGCGACTTCGTCCGTGGAATTATGTTTTGGGGTGGAATTTTCCAAAACTGTGACACGGGTACTCTTTATTCTTAGTCGAAACGCAAAATACCGATTTTCATAGATATAACTTGAAAAATGACGGACTTTCATTCAAACTTTAAACCCTTAATTAAATTGCAATTTCAAAAAATCCTTTTTAATCAAAGTGATTACGAATCGTAAATTAATCTAGCACTGGCAAAAAAATATGAAAATAAATAAATATACTATATTGTGTCATAATAATATTATGTTGTTTTTTTTGGCTACATGTTAAAGGTTTTTTTTTTTTTTTTTCCTATTTTAATTTGGCCACACATGCTCTTTTTATTTCACAATAGAGGTATCATTTTAGTTACACCTTAAGAGGGGACGGTAGAGCTGGCGAACTTCCGCTATTTGATACGTCCGTTCACCAGCTCCACCGTCTTACAACAAGTCCCATGATAAACTATGTTATACTATGTTACACTAAAGGTATATTAAAGATAAACATAAACAATTAAAGGTTAGGTATATTAATACTGAAGGTCACCCGTGCGAAGCTCGGGTGAGTCAGCTAGTCGTAAATCTATTAATGTCATATACAGGGGTAGGGATAAAATACGGATAAAAGTCAACGTAGATAATCTCGGCTTATGGGTGATCGCTCCCATCGTTTCACCGTGCCGTGATTTTTGCACGCAAGCTGCATATGAAAGTTATTAATGTTTTTCAGTTGTGGTGAGAATTAAAATGTAAAGCTTTGTATGTAGGTGCAGAAAAATACATAGAAGCAGTGGTAGATAAGCTCGGAGGAAAAAAAATTTTTAAATAGTTACTTTAGTAGGTGCCCTTACTAATATCACAGACTGATAGTAGACCTACCTTATACTGTACTAACATCATAAATGCGAAAGTGTATTTGGTGATGTATTGGTTGGCTTGTGTGGTTTATCCTTCAATCACGCTGCAACAGTTTTATGTGATTTTTGCATGGGTATAGTTGAGGACCTGGAGGGTGACATAGGTCCATATTACTACTATACCTACAATCTACATACATACCGACCTACGTATGTACATTGTTACATACGTGCATACGTACCTACCTACATACCTACCTACGGTATTCCGGAAAAGCAGAGGGTCACTCGAACGAAGTTGCCTAAAGCATGCATAAAATTATGGAAAAATTGTAATCCACATAATATGGTATCTTGCTTATTTAAACGAAAAATAACCGAGTAGGGTTCTGAGAAGACGTCTGTAGAATTTTGTTGGCATATGTACATTGTGTAACCTAGGGTACGGCGTTTTAGGGTGACTGTCCACAGGAGACGAGACAAGAAGTGCAGAACTAGAAAAATATTAACCAATAGAATTATACAGAGTCCAATCCACTCCACTCAGTTTCAGTGGAGAGGAGATTAGCTTTTCGGAGTGAGGAAGTGAGACCCAGCAGGGCAGTGGCAAGACACTGCTGAGTTCAGGGGAGTGGGAGTTTCGATGCCAGCTCGCTCCACTCATTCTCTCTGTATTCTTACTCCGCTCCGCTTGAGAGGACACAACAAATGACTGGTCCAATTAATTAGTTACTAAAGAACAGCTGCACCGCTGCACTGATAACGTGGTTCGTAAGATAAATCGTTTCAGGCTTCATGCTTACACTATAGTCTATAACTTATCATATAATAACCCTTCAA
The DNA here is from genome assembly GCA_038048805.1 of Hipparchia sbordonii. Classification (NCBI taxonomy): domain Eukaryota; kingdom Metazoa; phylum Arthropoda; class Insecta; order Lepidoptera; family Nymphalidae; genus Hipparchia; species Hipparchia sbordonii. The sequence goes on along the minus strand of CM076106.1, from coordinate 6,727,190 downwards.
TAGGCGCGTGCATTCGACACTGCAGTTCTGTTCGAATGCATGAACGCTGACTGCACATCTAGTCGACAGTTATATCAATGCACAATAATTACATTCAAACTACATTTAACAGCTGGTTTGTGTTCCAGTTATGAATCATCATAAGATAGACTGAAGTAGGTAAGACTAAGACTCTTTACAGCCATGTCAGTAAAACTCGGGCCCAAAAAAACTCAACTTTATGCGTGTAATTTAAAAATTTATATCACCCCCGATATATAGAATTAATATCAATGGCTGGTTTATATATGTATAATATATATTGTATAAAAATTATAAGCATTTTTTAAAATATTTTTAGCGAGCAAACCAGCAGGCGGGTCACCTGATGTTAAGTGATTACCGCCGCCAATGCGTTCCCGGCTTTTCAGGAATTTGTTACAAAAATTGTTAAATATAAAAAAAAATTGTCAAATACCCAATTACTTAAATAATATATCTAGAGTATTAACAGTTAGGTACAAGAACAAACTAGTTATCACTAACCAGTAGGTACATAATATCCGTCGTTGCAGGAAACTAGTAAAACGGGGCACTATAACTGCTGGGAAAATTAGATTTTTATTTTTATGTTCAACAGAACTTCAGAAATGGAGCGTAATATCAATAGCTGCAGAGTAATTATTATTTTATGACTAGCTGATGCTCGTAACTTCGTCCACGTAGACTTAGTTTAAACAAAATCACTTACCATCAGGTGAGATCGCAGTCAAGGACTATCTTATCGTCTAATAAAAAATAACATATCTCTGGCCTTGTTTATAGTTAAAAAAGTTACGTAAAAATACTGAGTTTACCAAAAGCATTATCATCTGGATTTGAGTTGAAATTGTTTTACTTGGTTCGAGAGTAGACTTCGCCAGTGTCACGTGAGAGTATTATTATTTAAAAACCCTTTTAATTTCCGGCATACATACTTGTCACGTACCAACTACAAAGCTTTGATCGACTTGACAAACACGTGGTGAATGCAATAAATTCGCAATTTTGAACGCTGCCCACCAAATTTACTGACCGAAAAGTAATATCAACTGATGTCGAACGGCCCGGTTTTATTATTTGACTTTTTCTGTCTGTGTGTAGAGAGTTTGGTGCTGGCGCCATTTTTTACTTTTAGGGAACTAACGGTAGCCGCTTACCCTGGCTTCGTATGAATAATATTATACTATTCAATCAGACACAGAGAAAAATTTGATAATAATAGATTCTATTCGCAAACTGTTTAGCTATATTGGTGACTCTTCTTGTACGGATGCTCAGCCTCATTTTCAATCGGTGCATAGCTCTCTCCATCAACTGCTGAGTGACTTAGTAAGAGGGCCATAGGGATCATGTTAGAGCCATATTAATATGTCATCGTGAAATACCTCAAACAAGAAACTAAGACCAGTAAACATCTATTCGCTTGAGACAGAAGTTAATGAAAATAAAACGTAGAAGATGACGAACAGTTTATTTTATTTTAATTAAATACAGCTGCATGTCTACGTCTCTTGAGAAGAGATTTACGTTGTTGTTTTATTTTTCAACAATCCGTTAAGTAAGCGTCGAGGCTGGAGGTTTTATTTTTTACTTTTTTTGCTTCATGTTTTATTTTTATTTGTTTTCAGATCAACCTACTTGTTGGAACAGATTTTTATCTCTCGTTCGCAAAATTATTTACTTTTTTAAGCGATTTTACCAAGCACTTTCTGTTGTAGGTCACTGATTCCAAAAGTTGCACAATAACCCCGAAAAAATATGCCCAAAATATATTCGCAACATTGGCATACAAAAAAAACTTAAAACAAATTAAAGTACTTGTTTCTGTCGAGTATGGTACTCGACAGAAATAAGTATTGCTCTCACCCTTTAATCAAAGTTTTTACCAAAGATAAAAAGCTGAAAAAAAAAACGGAGTTATTGAGCATGAAAGTTCCAACTTAATAAAATGCGGTTAAAGCAATGTCGCATTTTGCTCGCTATTTTGAATTTAGACCACCAATGACTGCCTTAAAGGTAACCAGACATTTTCCTTAAAAATATTTCGTCTGTATTATAAAAAAAAAAAACGGCAACTACTCGTAAATAATAATACGTATATAATAATATTTTGGCGGTAACTACGGGAAATTATTGGGCTTACATTGCACAAAGCATAAACGGCCGTAACCATGTAAGAGCCAGATTTCCGAGCCATTTGCTTCCGCGTCATAGTTCAGTTGCAGCCGGATGCTGCCGGTCAACGGTTAATTGATTATCCGGTAGTTAATCGGATAAAGCAACTAGCTTGCGTCTTGCTTCGTTTAAATAATAGTCTAAGATTAAATTTATCTTCCTACCATCGCACTTTCTAAGTCAATGTGTAGGTAAATGCACCCCTCCCCTATTTATCAAAGAGAGTTTGTTTCAGTTTTTACCTAGCCTTGAAAACATAATATAGTCAGAGCCCTGCTTTTCAAGACTTACAATCAATAACCATAGAGTAAAAACAGAGCCGCATTCGTGTCACTTGGAGGTGCGAGAAATATTTTCTGCTGATCGATTCAAAAATGAGGTCTGAAACAATATTATTACACTACCATCTTGTGGGCAGCTGATCCCATGCAACTTTGTCATTAAGAAATTAATTAATTGTGAAATAACCTTTACTGTAAAAGTATTTTTACATATCTTTTAGAACCCTTTTAGAACCACATGTCAACTTCTTCTAATATATTTTATATCCTGTAATTCTTTATACATAAAAAATAAATAAATAAATAATGTAATATGCAACAAATATAGTATTAAACTTTTCGTTGAATTTATTTTACTGCCTTTGGTGAGAATGTAGGTTCTTACCTCTGACAGTACTACTTTAGTTAGTTGAGTTGGCAACGCAGTAGTCCAACTAGCGCCGGACGTGGAAGCGGGACACCGGAATTCGGAATTCAATAGTGACGCGACTAATAAAACTGGTGGCCTGTTGACATCAGACCGATTCTATAGAGTTGGGGACTTCATTTTGGTCAGTAAATTTGTTGAACTGCGGTCTGAACTGCGAGCTTATTGCGCCTACCACGTGCCATTGCAGTTACGATCGAAACTTTGCAAACAGATAAATGTTCTGTGCTTTATAAAACAAATAAATGTTCTGGATAACTCAAGAAGCTTCAATAGCCTTAAGGGTTAGGAAAGATCGTTTTTTTCGTTCCCACCCGTTGCACTATTGTCGTACCCACTCCTAAGTCCTAACACAAACTTTCCGCTTATTTTTAACGGAGAGGTATATAGGCCAAGTTCAGCTTTGTTAGATACACTTTAGGATATCGCGAGGATATACGACAAATACTTTTTATTGTTTTACAATGAGATAGCTAGGTAGTAATATTTGTAGGTAGTGTTGGTTTGTTTTTCATATCACATATGTTTGTAAAAATCGTTCCAAACAAAACAAATAGTAGAAGACTGTACTAATAGATTAAATGATTTCTCTCCTTAACCTATCAAGATGATGTAATGAATTGCCCGGCGGTGCAATTAATTATGTCTAAAGAATACAGCTGCACCGCTACAAGAGATACCGTAAGATGAATGGCGTCTATGCCCAACGCTTTTATTGATGTACTAACACAGTTTTCTTAATAGGATCAATTTATAAGAGGATCTATATTCTCTATCGATACTGAATTAGTAATTCTATATTTTTATGAGAGTTGGCGTTATCTTTTAAAGAAGGCATTCAGCAGTGGATGCATATGATGATGATGGTAGTGACGATGATGATGATGACTTTAATAGTAAGTATTAAGATAATAGAGATGAGCTTTTTGTGCCGAAACCTTTACCGAAACCGAAGTACCTTAAGGACGTATTCAAAAACTTTTAAACATATTTTTATGACAAAACCCGATAAAATAGACTAAAATCTTTAAAAATTGAAAAATTAGCCGGTGATTTATACCAAAATATGATCTCTAATTATGGCCTTCTAAGATCTTTTAATATATCTGTATCCCTGCGAGATCATATTAGTAGATCAAGAGAACGGTAGATGAACTAGAATTACAAATAGACCTTATCGAGACTAGAATAAAAGTGGGACTTAAACTTACGACCAGTCCAATCTCTAAGCTCTTCAGTTATAGACGTCAAACAGCAACGGGAAACCATAACTTGCTGATAAAAATCAGATTTCAATTCTAAAAGCAATAAAACTAAAACGATGGCATAAAAACCTTGAGATACAAATGGGACTCAGCGCTTAAACGTCTGCGAGTCATTTGAGGTAACGGGACCATAACTCCGAGCTCGTCTGTTCCCTAATCCTACACGCGAAACTCCAAATACAGAATGGAATCGTTATTAGTCTGGTTTGTTTAGTTTGATTGGAGCCCCCTAAGCCTGTATTACGGAGAGATAGCACGATTTCTTCGTAGTCCGCGGTCGATTATTTCAGTTAGGCAGCGGCATCGGTTAATCTTCGGGCCACAGATTTACACGATACGGATCTAAAGCTGATGTTGTCTGTCTTGCTCAGGGCAGAGAGAGGGTTAATGATACGGAAATCATTGGGGTTAAGTTGCTTCCAGATTGGATTATAGATGCGGGATAGGATTTGTTTGCGGTAATTGAGGCTGAGTTTCAGTGGCGTAATTTTAGATCTTGGAGACCCCTGTACACTATCTATGTTAGTTTCTATACCTACTGTAAGGTCTACTTCTATCAATACTACAATGCCCATATACACCTGTTGTACTAAGAAAATATTATAATAATAAAATCTATAATGATATAAGTTACCTAATTTGAAAGTTTGTTTAAACCAATAAATCGGTTTCTATGAGGTATCTGAGGTATACTGGAACGATTGTTTTGATTTGATTTTTACTAGCAGATCACAGACAATTCAAAAATTATAATTTCCTCTATAGCCTAACGGTTAAAGGTGCGGACTGAAAACTGAAAGGTCGCAGGTTCGAACCCCACCCGTTGCACTATTGTCGTACCCACTCCTAGCACAAGTTTCTCACTTATTTGGAGGGGAGAGGAGAATATAAGTCAAGTTTAGCTTGGCTAATATTCTTTAAAAAAAAAAAAAAAAATTAAATGGCTTCTGCTGGGATCGAACCTGAGACCCCTCACATAAAAGCCCATAGATAGCACTTTCAATTGTGTCAGGGAGTTCGCCATTTATCTGCGCGAGGATCTACAAGTAGAAGGTAAGGTACGATCGAACCCCTTGAAAGTAGGCTCTCGACCGCGACACTTCTTGATAATTGACGCTCGGGAAATTACATGTCGAGTCCCAGACAGTTGTTGATGACGTCACGTCACTTGATTATAAACGGTTTATTTCACGAACGTTACATTACACAGCTTCGACTGTCAAGATAGGAGGTGACTCTGTTAATGATTTATGTTTCGCTATACTAGGTACTTACAGATATACCCGGTTGAGTTTGTTATGGACACTTCTCAGACAAGGGCGTATTAGAACCCTCTTATCTTTAGTTTTTAAGTTTTCGTTTTCGTAAATAATTATGTCACCATTACCACATATCCATAATGAACTTATATGCTTGTAAAATTTTTGATATTTAAATGTTTGTGTACTTACTAATTTCGAAAAATAAACTAATCTAATACATAATTATTATTGCTCTATTCTTTCTTCAGCATACTTTTTATTATAGTAAATATACGAAATGTCGAGAAAACAAAAACTTTCTTGGATAGGTGACCGATAGGTAAGTATCCAGGCTTGAGGTATTAAGTTAAATATAATTTGACAGAAATCAAAAAAGGAAAAATATTATAAATGTGTATAATATGAATCGTAATAATTTATCTTGGAGCAGAACTTTTGAATTGCTTTCATATGTAGCTCTAGTTCGAAATAACCGTTTTATATACGTCCATATAAATCTGGGGTGTGATAAAAAGCTTATTGAATTTGGCGAAGTATAAATGTGAGGCATTTATGAAATGAGAAATATTAAACATCAATAAAGAATTTGCGGTGTGCGCAAAATATTTATGAATTCATGAAAGTGGAGCAACAAATTGATAAAAGCCAGCGTGGGTTCCATTAAACATTGTTACGTCACGCGGCACATGTGAAGTTGGTTATTAATTTTCCCCAAATGAGTGCTTCCGGATATTCCGGCTCTTAGTTACCTATGAACTATGTTCAGACTAGTTTATTAAATTCGATATCCATTGAACGCACTCTTCCAGAATCGGTTTGAATGGGCCGTTGGTATATTGTTTTTGGTATTGGTTTTGACGAATATTCTCATGTTTAGTTTAGTAAGTACCTAGCAATATTATGAAGAAGAACTAGGTGAGCAAAGTTGACCTTTGTTTGAAAAATCGCTGGCTTACAGACTTTGTTCATTAATTTCTTTCTTGAAATAGATTATACGATAAGCTTAGGTCACAATACAATTATTATAACTTCAATTTCATAATAATCACTGGCCCAATAATGTAAAAAAATAGTTCTGCATGAGTCTAAAACTAGCTTTACTTGCTTATTTCTAACCATTTGCAGAGAGGCTCTAGCCTCTGACCCCTTAGGAATCTTATCTAAAGTCTGCTAAAATGCGCGTAAATCTGTTATTTAGGTAGTGTGGCGATTTCCAATTAAGACGTTTTCTGAAAGTTAACTTTAATTTATCTTGAAATCCTTGAACTTAGATCCTCTGATATTAGATGATGCTCGCGACATCATCCGCGTGGATAAGGGGTTTTGATTCCCGCGGGATCGTGGTAAGCCTATGTGCAAATATAGCCTATATGCTATTAAGTAGTGGTATTCTGTAAACTTGATTGCATCAGTGTAACGATCGCAATGACCTCTGACTGGCTGGTACTCTACCGCTATTGGTTAAAATGCATTGATACAGCAAAAACGCCACAAATTCAGCCAGTCAGAGCTCATTGCGATCGTTACACTTATACAATAATTTTTAGAGAATACCACTGCTGATGTATAAGCTACATTGTGAAGTTTTGTAACAATTCGTCCGTCTGTACGTAAGTATTTGCGTGAAAGAGTAAAGAACATCTATCCATTCAGCTTCACTTTACGCATTTGTAATATAAATAGGATTAATAATCAAGTTGCGTAAAACGTATTTTAATGATAACTTTTAACTAGACGTCAAAAAAGGTTCAAAATATGTAATAAGCAGACCCTGACAAAATAATAAACATCAGGACATACGTAGGACGACGAAGAAAATAAACAGTATGCAGATAAACAGTTAACTATCGCTATAGATTATATTTTCAATGTACAGCAACGCAATTTCAATATTACCACGTTTCACCGTGAAAGTTAAATATTGATCAAACCAAATAAGTGTCGTTTTCAGCCAACGGTACCGGACCCGGAATTGGAACATCGGAATTCAGTAGTGACGAGGAATAAACTGCAGAGTTCATATCAGATAGCTTATTATAATAGTTGATAGTTCAGAATATACATGCTCTTACGAATAGAAATAATTAATTTAGATAACCCAGTTTAGGTGTATAATAACGAAGATTATTCAAGTAGTGTTCGTTGAAACAAACAATCCTACAAGTCCTAGCCTGCAATGGAGACTCTTTGCCAAGTTAAATGTTGTGTAAACAGAGCTAGTTATCAACACACTGAGTGCTACTAAATCTCGACTAGCTCTCACGACCCGCTAAAGGGCAGTTCAGATTGGACCATAATCATGGGCATGTAAAAATGGGCGTGGGCGTTCGAATGGAATTAGATTTTAAAATCCCGCGGGAACTCTTTGATTTTCCGGGATAAAATGAAGCCTATGTCACTCTCCAGGTTCTCAACTATACTTATGCAAAAAATCACGTTGTTTCGTTGCTCTATTGCGGGGTGATTGAAGGAGAAACCAACAAAGCAACAAACAGATTTATAATATTAGTAAAGATTAGTAAGGATAGTAAGGTTTACAGTAGGGCAATTACATATATCACTTAGCATTAATTTAGGGTGGGGACGTTTACACTAAACTAAAATAGCATGCTACGCTATTAACAAAGTCAACACAGATGCAGAGGTTTTTGCTGGTTCTTCTCGGTTGTAACGACATTCCGAACTAGTGTAAAGTGGTAGATTCACTTGTCCATTCAAAAAAGCACTTTATAAAAGTTAATTTGAATAAAAAAAAGTCTATTCAAATCAAAGACAATCTCATATTCTGTTAATAAACTTACTTATAAACATTGTTTTGATTAAATTACGTGTTTTTGAGCGATAACAAGTAAGCCGACGGAGCGTGTATTAATCTGTAGGCAAAATATCTGAGCGTCAAGTTATTTTCGTTACATACTTACTTAGTGTCTGAAGTCAAGTTTTGTTCATTCACGCCACACTGCAAAGGCGCTTTTAACGGAGAAGTTGAGCTCTGTGCAAACATCGTCGCGAACTCAATCGACAGCTCTCAAAAATGTTTTAGAGGAAATTTTACCGTTTATACCTATTTGAACAGCCTATCTAATGTATGTATCTACGTACTAGTATTTCATCGAGTGTAAAGACTTTAGCTTCGAAAAATTGTTAGACATGTGTGAATTCAAAAATAGAGTTTTTTAATTTCTACTATTATTTTGTTTTTTCCTATCTTATTGTATTGAGAGCCTATCAAAAACGCTTTATGGAATACTGTATGAAAATGACAGCTCAATTTTGAAATAATAGTACTTTAAGCGTTGATGGTGTAGTAACTTATAGAGTTGAACTAAAAATACGTATAGTCTTAAATATGAATTAAAATATGAGAGGACCGACTTTTCTGTCTGTGTATCTACTTATATTTTGCAATACCGTTCCGATATCTTTTCTGAAACAAAATCAAATCAGAATACAAGTTGTTGCTTCAATAGGCAATAGGGTAATATTTCTAACAGCGAGATGTAGCTGCGCATCTGTCGGAAAAGGCTGGGGGTTGGTACATAATATTGCAATCTCCGTCTACAAACACTCGCTGTGCGTTAGAAAGCAATACGGATAATGTTCTTTGACACCGTACGACACGACTTCCAAAATTGTAACAAAATGTGAATGCACTAGAAAGAACTGACAGCAACAAATACCATGAACACTCTGACCAAAATTGAGCGTAATGATATAATTTAAAATATCGGTTTCAGTTACGTCAACCGGAACACATAAGTTCGTAGCACTGTACAATGTAGGAGTAGGTACATAATGTAACCAATAACCATCCATATTTATATAGAGTTTTAATGAGGTTAATAAACGATTGAAGAGTTCATGAACTGTTTATGCAGTGAGTCAAAGAAATGAATTTGTTGTACATGAGGGACCCTATATGCACAGTTGCATTCAAATATCTCTTTTAAGACTTATTGCTCAATGACTATAGTTGCTCTCCGCTTTTGAAGTTAGCTTAGACTGCATCGTCACTTATTATCAAGGGAGCTTGCAATTAGATAAGGTCTAATTTGGTCATGAATAAAATAAATTATACGGACCTGGAGAGATGAACCAACCAAATCAAACCAAAGATTAGTTTAACAAGTTTTGCGATCACATACAGTGCATCCATAAATATAAAACGTTTTTGTTGTAACGTAGGGTTCAAAGGAGAGCTTGATTCGCGCCGGGCATTCGTGGTTAAACTTTCCAACGAACAGGAATCCCCTCTTTCGTATCTAACCACTCGCGGTTCAATCGTCTTGTTCGAATATGAACTAATAAAATATTGTAATACCAACCCATTGCCCAGCATTTACCATGAGTCCAAATTAAGTTCACTTCTATACTTGATAGCTCTTCTTGTCTCTACTGAAAGTCAACTCCGGAAGCACTGCACCACAGTTTTTTGAGTCACCGCTTTGATAAAATCTTTGACAAAATATCAACAACATGCAAGACAGACATTTATTTTCAACAATAAAAAGCAAGATTGTCCAACTAGAATATACGGGTAAGGTCAAGTTGCATATAACGAAAAAGCAAACAGCCTAACTGTTGAGAAAGTTGTACCGAGTTAGCAAATTCCGGAAACTCGCAAGATGATATACCCTCGAGCGATACAAGTTGCCGTATATTGTGGGATAAAGGTTATTTGAATACGAAATACTGGTAAGACTGTTGGAATTAGTAAAGCTAATATAATTTGTAGTTGACTATCTACAAGGTTCTGCGAGTAAGTATGGGAAATTCGGTTTTTGAATAAAATTTTCATCAGAAATGGAGAGATCAGAAATGGAAAGGTAATGCCTTTATCTTAATAATAAAGTTACGTTAAGTAAAATTAGGTATTTCATAAAAGTGTTACATATTATTAGTGTTTTTAGTTTATTTGGTATTGTGAAGATGTATGCAAAGCGCGTTTTTGTACCATTTAATATTTATCAAACACATTGTCCCAAAAAAAAGTAATACAAATAGAGTAAATCATAAAACGGTAATAACTATTAATTTTAAAAATAAATATGGTAAAAGCACCAGTGCATACACGATCCCTCGCCTAATAAATGAGATAGTATAAAAAAACAAACTTAAATCATGTTTTAGGTACGTTGTTATGTTAGTTTTTAATAGGTATTTGTGTATAACGGAATCGGTTTATAGCATACAATTTAAACCTTAGTAAACTCTCATATTATGCTAACAAGAAAAATTGTTTATGTATTTGTTGATAATAAAAAAAGGCATCATATTTCATATTTTTTATTTGTTTATTTGTTTCATTTATGACGTTAACAAGCATAGAGTAAGTTTGGGATGCGTCGCCTGCATAGAATAACAGCATAACTTTTGAGATATATCGGCGACACCCGCAAACAAAGCGCACCACCACAATGCCAGCTCTCACACTTTACCACCCTTACAGTACACCTGTAACAAATAAACTCAGTAAAATGATCCTTATTACAATGTCATAGAGCTGAATATTCTAATTGAAGTTAATTTTGCATACAGCTGAGTTAGGGAAAACAATCCCACATACACACTCGCTAAAGATAAGAACACGTCATAAAAGAACACCCGTTACCGAAACTTTGACTGAATTTCTAAACAATTTGACAAACTTAACTAATTTAATTGTAATTTAGAAAACGGGATACGTTTTTTAATGAGAACGAATAACATTAATTTTTAATGTTAGAACGGCATGTGGTTTGGCATAAAGGTATAGAGGGAGGAAAAAATAATTTATCCATCTTCATCATTAATTTGTAGTTCAGTTTAAAGAATAAATGAATAACGAAAGAAGAAATCCTGCGGCGATCCGGTGAAAGAGTTGTCACCGACATAATAATTAGTATCGAGACAAAAATATCAGAATTACTTTTAGAGCGCTATATTTAGCAAGAAATTCTGGTTCCAATATTAGATAAGGACGATTCAAGACGTTTCTAAATTATCCTAGTTACCACAGTTTTTAACCTAGAAAACTGTTACAGGAATAAACTATGCAAAATAATCGATTTATACAGAATTGAGTAAAAAATTCTCATTTCGATGAATGGTGTAAAACTAGCCAATGCATTGCTCGGATTTATTAAGAGTAGCTCAGTAACGGGATGAGATTGAAAATTCCATTGAACTGTAAACGAATTCAGACCGTGGAAATGTAACTAAATCGTTGAATCGTAATGTTTTTTGTTTGTTTGTCCAGAGTAACTCAATCCGATGGAATTCATTACTTCACTCTAGAATTCAACGCGCTTTAAAATGTAAAAAGTCAAAAGCATAATAAAAATAGTAAAAAACGAGGTTCAACGTGTAGGAGTTTGAATAATATAGAGTTAAATGTTTATTACCTACCAGTAAACAACGAGCAACAGCATTCAATGGTTGCAGGGGAATTAAAGCAAATATGGCACACTATTCAAAATAAGCTCTATAAAGCTTACGGAATAAATAAATGGGAGTCTAGTTTAATGAAAATTGTTGCAGCAGTACTACGCCGTTTAGTGCTTTTACCTAACTTTTGCAATAATGAATTTTATATTTACTTTATGATCAATATTAAGCCTCAATAGATAGCCTAACGGTTAAAGGTGTGGACTGAAAACTGAAGGGTCGCAGGCTCGAACCTCACCCGTTGCACTATTGTCGTACCCACTCTTAGCACAAGCTTTCCGCTTATTTGGAGGGGATAGGAGGATATCAGTCAACTTCAGCTTGGTTAATGTTCTTTAAAAAAAAATGAAACTGACAGCTGTAGTCATAAAAGATTAAAAGTTGCATCTTGTCATAAACGAAGATTCAGTGAAGTATCGTAATTAGTAGGAACCTACATTTGATAGAATATCGACCATTGGTAGCAAAAATTCGCAGTTTCTTTAGTTGTGACTTGGCCTCTAGGGAACATTCCCAGTGGCCACTGCCACCCAATGTTTCACAATTGGGCAGCCTATATTACTCCTTATAGCTTTCAAGATGCTATTGTTCCTGCCGCGGAGGCGCTGTAGGAGTGAGGTTGATTTTTTTCGGACGATGGCATGAAAGCCATCAGTCCTCTATATAACTAATTTTATTTTATTTATTTTGGAAAACCAACAGCTTATAATATTACATATAAACTTAAAATTAAATGACTAATAGTTAATAATAGCTAATCTTACTTTATCAGTTAGATTTCATTAAAAAATTAGATCTTGAGAAAATATCCCTACATGATTCATAGCTCTACGGGGTTCAAACATGTCGAATTCCTTTTTAATACGTATCTACTGAGCGCCGGATCGGATGTTGCAATGTTTGCTCCAATTTCCTTCGTTGGCCGACTACACCCGTTTTCTATTTTACGGAACCCATTTCGTGGCTTGAAACTAGTGTTGGAAGCTAATGTTTTGCTATCTGCTCTGACGGACGGATTTTAATTACTAATCCTGGAGTGCAACGCTTTTGCTGTGGAATATTAGCAATTAAAATTTTTGATGCTGTTTTGTTGCGGTCGAAATAGAACGAGTTAATTTTAGATTCCACTTTGAAATAGAAATTCTGCTAAGCAATTTTACTTATGAATAGTGAAGCAATTATTTGTTGAGCTTTTTACTTAATATTTTAGTTAAAAAAATTATTGCCTTAACACAAATTGCCTTATCAGTTAAACTAGATTTAAATTTTTGATTTAATTCTATTTTGTTATTTTAAAAGGCAGTAGTTAGCTGGTCACAGATGAGACTGACTAGATGACATTTTTTGTGCATAGAATCAGTCTGGCTGTTCACCTATAAACTTTAAAGATTACGTCTCTAGTAGAACTACGGATGGTTTTATTTACATTAATCGATTTTCAAGTATTTCACACAATTTAACACAGAAATAATAATATTTATGAATTTAATACTATAATCCTTAAAAATATACAGTTCCTCTCTCTCAGTTTCTCTAATAAAAAGAATTCATTTCTTGATAAAAAGTTACCAAAACACTACTCCAAAATTTTGTTTCAATCGACATAAATGGTGATTTATTTTTGTGGATTTTTTAAATACAAAATGTGTAATTTTTAGCTCACTTCACGGCAAAATCGCATTAATCTAATCTATTTCGTGTTACACGACAGGGAATTTTATCTTTCTCACATTTTTGCTAAATAGCAGGATCGTTTTGGCGTCTTTAACATCGAGAGGCTGAACCGGCTGAACCCACTTTAGCGGGCTGACAAATTTATGGAAATTTTCCCTGCATTTCATTGTATCAACCAATGTATCAATGTTCCCGCACCGCGATTGAAGAGGCGTGAATTTATGATTTCATAAATAACCGATATCAGTCCGCTAAGCGACGTGTTCTATTTATTTCCCCTGTGGTGTTACAAAACGCGGAAGTATCTTGTACTAGCTTTTGCCCGCGATTTCTTTCGCGTAGAGTTATGTTTTAAAAATTTCCGCATTAGCGTCCAGATTTTCCTGAAAAAAGCCTATGTCACTCTCTAAATTCTCAACTATACCCAAGCAAAAAATTGCGTCAATCTGTTGCTTCGTTGCCGCGTAATTGAGGACGAACCAACAAACAATCACACTGTTGAATTTATAGTAGTGGGAAGGATAATTAAAATTTATAACTTTTTTTTACTGTAGATCTAAAAACTTTTTTTAAATGGTTTGTAAATAAAAAATAAAACAATCTGGCATTCCTGTCTGGTAAAAGGAACTACGCGTTGTCTAAAAAGGCTGCCGTCGCTTGTCATTATATTGGGTACGCAGTCGGTGGAAGGCGCGTTAAAAGGCCCTCAACCGATACCTGTCAGATGATTGTCGCTGCTAGTAGCGGATTTGAGTCGCCGATGTAGCTTCTAGTGCAAACATTTTTCTTTAATGGTAAACTGAAAATTGCTGAAAAATAATTTACATTTCTTATCGTTATTATTTCAGAGTAAGATTAGGAAGTTGCCTGAATTTTCATGATATGTGATGTAAGATTCAATATTATAAAATATGAAACTCTATTTGTTTTTTGGTTTTTAGCTTTGTCCTTCAATTACAGCAAGAGCAATGGATTGACGCCATTTTTAGTGGGGTTTATGATCTGGTGACATAGATTCGGGAAAACAATGGGTTCCCGTGAAATTTTTAAAAAAATCGGACTCGTCGCGAGAAAAAGCGATAATTTTAATTTATTTTAATTAAAATTTTATGAAATCCATGTAAGTCTCTCGTACTTGGAGCTTGAGGGAGTTATGTTCGGTGATTAAATCAGATATTATGAGGAAACCCGAAGGAGAACTTGAGCAGATAACAGACACAGTCCAACGAGTTGCAAAGCAGAAATGACGAGGTGCGGGGAGCTTAATTTAAATCACTGATGGGCGTTGGAGTTCTAAACTGTTGGAGCTGGATTCCACCCTCTCTCTTTTACAACCGTAGCGCTCGCCACCGAACACAATTTCACCCACACCACCTAGATGCCTGGAGCACTTCGACCTTCCGTTGTGCCAGATCTTTTTTCCATGTACTTTGAAACTATGGAACACCAACTTCCTGCGACGGTGTTCCCACTAGATTACAACATGGGGTTATTCAAGAGGCGAACCAACAATTTCCTGAAAAGCCAGCAACGCATTGGTGGTGCCTCAGGTGCTACAAATATTCATGTGTGGCGGTAATCACTTAACATCAGGTGACCCGTCTGCTTGTTTGCTTGCTAAAAAGAAATTAAATAGGGAGATGATAGATACACTTAAACATTTCTGTGGTGGTGTCGTGTGGTGCGGGTTGTTACGTTCCCTCAAATATGGTTGAGCGAAGCAATGGCTGGATCATGCGTCGTGCTCGTGAACGGGTGCCGCCAACGGGAATGGGTCTGCTTTGACTTCCCATGCTGACATGTGTTAAATTATATTTATTGTATTTTTGAAGCTTCACTGTGGAAGCACTGTATACTTAGCTTAGTTTTATTACTTATTGTAAAATTAGTTTATTTTATTTTTTGAAAAGAGCAACTGCTGAGTTTCTTGCCGGTTCTTCTCAGCAGAATCTGCATTCCGAACCGGTGGTAGATTTTTGACTTATCATAAGTGCTACAGGGTAGCCTACATGAAATAAATAAATTTTGAATTTTGAATTTTTTGAATTTTTACAAGTACCAGGACACTATGAAAAATCCCAGTAGTGGAATCCTTGAGACAAACCAAGACGATTATGAAGAATCCGTCTAACATAGAACTTGCTTTGTTTTATCAATTCGAATAATATGAGAAGCACTTCGTATTCAAATAACTATTCATGTCTCAAACTGCCGAAACTTGTATCGCCCGAAGCTTAATAATCTCATTCGTTATATTACGTTATATTGTTCAAACTCGTAAGTTTAAGGGAACTTCACCAAAGACTGTTTGCTTTTTGTCAATATCTAAATTGACCTTGTGAAACCGCGGGATCACTGATGTGCGTTTGTCAATCTTGATATTAAGTATGTATTTGTATTTTGAAGATAATATGAAACTTAGTTATTTAACATGGTTTTATAACGAATTTCATATTACTTTATAAGGACTTATGAGAACAAAAACCAATTTTAGCCTATTATTATCATCTTCGAATGAAGCGTACCTACTCATATAATATCGATCGAACTTCACTTTGCAAGTTCGTTTGATCACATATTATATTATATTTTTTATTTTAATAGTATTTACATTTTAAGACAGGCGCTGTTGGTCTGTTTGTTTGAAAGATGACGTGATCGAGATGGATGTTAGTTATAATCAGTGATCATCGTAGGCAATGTGTTTTAAATTTTAAATTAACACTTGTTTAAAATATCGTTTAGGTATCTGGTCGGTCGGGACTCGGGAGATTGCAGTGTTTACTTCAATTTCCTCTGTCGGCTCGCACCCGCTTTCTCGTTTTCTATTCCACGATCCCTGTTCACATGTAAGCTAATGTTTCGCTATCTCTAAGCCGCTGCATTTTAATTGAAATGAATAAAACTCCATCAATAGCCTAACTGCTGCAGACTGAAAACTGAAAATTCGATGGTTCTTTTACAAAAAAAAAGACGTGTGGCACTCGGGGACTGCCGCGGTAAAGCTATTGCATAGCATTTTTTATCAACGCCATCTAGCGGCTCACCGTAGAGGAGTCCCGTGTCAGGTTATTTTCGTTACGGAATTTCTGGATTCGGTCTCCACGCTGGCCCGCGATAGAAGCTATGCAATAGCTTAAAAAGAATATTTAACACTAGGTCCACTAATCTTATTTTTTCTTATAATAATTCTTACCTGATTGTTTCATTTCAGTAGTAGACTAAGAATCAAACTTATGAATTTAGGTGTGAAGAAGATGATAGATAGGTATAATTTGTAGCTGAAATCTCCGTACATCAGGATAATTAATTCTTCCAACGCAGAAACGACTCTACCAAGTTAATGAATGAAGAATGCATGTGTGCTAGACTGGCATAGTCAAAATTATGTTTCATACCTATACTTATGCATATCTATAGATACCTTAATATGTAGGTACATTACAACTCTTATGAAGTTCTGTTTCCCTTCCCCGAATCAGATGTCCATTATTTCCAACAATCTAACCGTACAATTTTTGCGACCAAGTAATTCGGTCCCGACCCATTCGCGGCATTTCACTGGTTGGAATAAAACATTTGATCATCGACATCAGAAAAAATGGAAAGATCATCCATTAACTTGACTGCAATGCAATTTAAGGATTTTCTTAAAATATTATAGCCTCAATATATATGACGTTTCCCCCTGTAGCATACAGAGGGTAGTCTGTGAATATTGGAGGAAACATGTTACAAATACAGGCGCCATTGAGTCATTAGTCAGTCGTGCTAGGACCACGGGTCGGGCAGCACGTCGGTTGTGTAATACACATTATATATTGCCTGAAGTATGCATTGGTATATACGGACTATATGTATATATACTTGACTACTGTAGGTATACGAGATTGTTTGACTATACTACACCCTCTAAAACCTATCATCATTTAAAACCATTGTGTTGTCAAAGGTGAATGAAGTCTGCCAATTTACATTGGGCCAACATGGATATACTATTTATAGGATCCTATTTCGTACCATAGATTATCATTTCATATATTCTATGTAGATCATCGTATGTGTATTTCTAGGATGATAATTGATGGTACGAAATAGGATCCTATAAAGCTCAGTAGTGAGCGCAGGCATTGTTGGGTTACTGATGAATTAAGTAATAAAGTTTTTATGGCGATCTCAATGAAAAACAGTAATCTTTAGAAAATGACATTGCCGAAGTTAGTTTGTGACTAACCGACATGCTTAGATATCGAGACAGCAAGGATAGAGTTGTGATTTTGTATGCAATTCCGCAATTTGTGAACACAAAGCGAAGCGTTAACAACTAGATACACTAATGGACTTAATACATTGTTCGACCTAATTCCGAATGCGCGATGCAATGTTACACACGTCAGTGATATGAATTTGCTATCGCAGACCATTTGTGCTTGTTATGATGAAAGACTTGTCATAGCCTACGCATTATTTAGTTAGGCATCATAATATGGCTAGTACCTACATTTATACCTATGGTTAACATGATATAAGAGTCAGGTTAAAGTCAAACATGAAAATTGTACCAATATTTGTCTGGTGGGAGGCTCTGGCCGTGGCTAGTTACCACCCTACTGTCAAAGACGTGCCGCCAAGTGATTTAGCGTTCCGGTACGATGGCGTGTAGAAACCGATTAGAGATATGCAGGGTATGCCCTTTCCAAGGCCGCTACCATCTCAGACTGCATAGCCACTTACCATCAGGTGAAATCGCAGCCAAGGAGAGCTCTTGTCGTCGAATAAAAAAAAAGTGTTGCGAGACAAAAAATATTTATTATAATAAAGGTAGGTATGTACCTACTATAGACTATATAAGATTAATGTCTTTGATGACAAGTGTCATGAACGCTTTATCTGTAGTCTTCCACCATGATTCTCTTTTAATAAGATAGCTGTACGAAGCTACGAAGAGCATTCATGTCATGTAAATTAAACGTGTCATATTTAGTAATAGTAGATTGTTACACAAGGGACGTAAGTAAGCTATTACAGAACAAGATCCAATTTGGCGCCAGTGCGAGCGCAGCTCGCATAGGGCGCTAATGGATCGCGTGCACCCGAGATATTTAGTCACACGAGCGAGCGCAGCGAGCGAGGGTGAATATAGTTCGAGGGTGTAATAGCTACTTGCAACCGAGGTAAGCATTCTACTTTATATCATTCTTGCGAGGTAAATAAAACATTGGTAATGCAAAATGAAATTTTAATTAGAATAATTAGCAAATTTAGAGAAAAAATAGAATTAGCATAGAGTAAAAACACCACAATGACGGTGGTTTGTAGCTTTTTGACAGCATATTGAAATAAGAAAGCAAAACACATTCTGCCAAAGATGTAATTCCTTTCTTTGCACGCCATTTGTTGAATTCTTCGTAAGTTTTCACATAGCGCTCTTTGGACTTATCCGGCAAAAGGTTTTGCATCATTTGTTCTGCTTCAAGCAAACAAAAATCAGGCTCTCCTCCTTTTTCATCATCTGATGAAGTGCTTGACATTGTTGTAAATAACTTAAATCCCTTTACGTACAAACTTCACAAACTTTCAGATCAAATGAAATGCCGCCATTTCCATTTTTTTTTCGTAAATAGTTTTCCATTTTTTTTTTACGGCTCTGAGTTCCAAGGAGTTTTGCATAGTTTGAAATGTATGGAAATTAAATGCCGCCATGTTCAGTGTTTTTTTTTTTCAGTAAAAAGTTTTCTTACCATTTTATAAGAAAAGAGATTGTTTACCAAGGAGTTTTGCATAGCTTGAACTGTAATGTGAACATTACAATTCAAGCATAGTGCGACGTAATGTTGCCTTGAATTGCAAACACCAACTTACAAGGAGACTTTCCACCATAGTAATCCCTAGTTACTGAGCAAGTATGATATAAAGGTATTTTTCTTTCACAATTGGAAACTACTATAAGAATCCCAATAAAAAGTATATTTGTGTCTTGTTTTTACCTTTATATTAGCTGAGCTGTCAGCATATTATGTCTCTTCCAGTGTGATGCGAATGTTCAGTGGTTTGGGGCTACTCGGTCACGTCCCGAAGTGCGGAGCGATGTACCGCGCAACCGCCATTCCACAGTAAAAAGACCTCCGCCATTCTGATTTGAATAATATATAGCAACTCTTTAATTCTTTGCAGAACCTAGCTAGCTACGAAAGTGCGTTGTAGATACGATTTATGTGAACTCGACAAACCCTATTCATTATTCATTTATTTTAATTTAATAAGCGCTTGACTGCAACATCACCCGACGGTAAGTGATGATGCAGTCTAAGAAGATGCCTATTTACTTGACTTAAAGATTTAAATACGGAAGTCAGAAGTGCATTCCAAACAAAGGGTAATCACTTAACATCAGGTGACCCGCCTGCTCGTTTGCTCATTAATAATATTTTAAAAAAATTTCGTTGCGTACCTACCTATTAGGAAAGAGGAAGCAAAAGCGCTTAGTGCGAGATCGTGGAATTTGGAACCACGAAGCGGTCCAGATGCGATGCCACGGTTCTATGGTAGAAGGGTGATGGTGGAACTAATCGAATAGTTCTCACTAACACACTAACTAAATAACACTAATTAAATACCTACTTACATTTAAAAACAATTACATTACTGCAGTGAAATTAAAATAATACAATCCATATTATCCTATTATAATATTACTAGTTTTTACCCACAGCTTCGTTCACGATAGGTTCGATTTTTTAATCCCCTATTTTACCTCCTTCGGGGTTGAATTTAGAAAAATCCTTTCTTAACGGATGACTACGTCATCATAGCTACCTGTGTGCCAAATTTCAGCTCAATCGATCCAGTGGTTAGAGCTGTGCGTTGATAGATCAGTCAGTTAGTCAGTAACCTTTGCCTTTTATATATTTAAGGAGATAAATGCGAACGTTTGGATGTATGTTTGTTACTCAATCACGTCGCAATGCCTGAATAGCACATAGGGTACTTTTTATCTCGGAAAATAAGAGAGTTCTCGCGGGAATCCAAAAAAACCTCAACCCACGCGAACGAAGTCGCGGGCATCATCTAGTTAAAAATGTATATTACAAAGCGCTACAAGCACCAAAAGAGATTTAGGATAGAAACATAGTGCAGTTATAATTTTCGCAAAACTGCAACTGCAACCACTGATTTACGACTTTGTACCATTGGTCTGCAAATATGTTACAGTGAAGCGAGTCGGTAAACATTGCATGTATTTATTTTCTTCTTTATCATTCACTAGACGTCCTGCTAAACAAAGTTCTCTTGTATGTACTTCCATAGGTCTCGGTCTTGCGCCGCCTGTATAGCAGCATATTTCGGCTGCCCCATTTCAAAACCTAGTAAGTGTGATTGAAAAAATTTTACACGGGCCAAAAAACATGTTTTGTAGATGGCTTAGCGAAGTAA
Source organism: Hipparchia sbordonii (assembly GCA_038048805.1). Lineage (NCBI taxonomy): Eukaryota > Metazoa > Arthropoda > Insecta > Lepidoptera > Nymphalidae > Hipparchia > Hipparchia sbordonii. The sequence continues at coordinate 6,706,225 of CM076106.1, read as the reverse complement.
TAAATATATCCAATAAAAGCTTTTAAAGTAGTTTATTTACGAAACATTGATTCACCAACAGATACTGAAGAGTTCAGAGCGGCTACCACAAATATGTTTTTTGGTCTCCTTTAAAATTTTGACAATCACACTTACTAGGTTTTGAAGTGGGGCAGCCGATTTAGTGCAGCGTATTTAGTGTACAAATTCATTTAATGTACATTTAGTTTCAGTGTGTGTGTAGTGTTAAATTGTATTTTGTGTAACAATGAATACATATACATAGTATGATACATTAAAAATAATTACTTAGTCTTAATCTCTATCAGGACATAGAGATATAGGAACTAAATAATACTAGTTGAGTCTACCTAACGATATCCTCATGTGTAGAATAAGTCACGCTAAAAATATTTACCTAGTTACTCTTATTTTCTACTAGACAATGCCCGTGACTTCGTCCGCGTGGATCAAGGGTTTTTCAATTCCCATGGGAATTCTGTAATTTTCTGGGATAAAATGTTTTAATGTTTTAATGTTTGCAAGCCTCAATAGCCCAACGGTTAAAGGTGCGGACTGAAAACTGTAAGGTCGCAGGTTCGAATCCCACCCGTTGCACTATTGTCGTACCCACTCCTAACACAAGCTTTCCGCTTATTTGGAGGGGATAGGAGGATATTAGTCAACTTCAGATTGACTAATATTCTTTTTAAAAAAAAAATAAAAAAAAATAAAAAAATAATGTTTTAATCCTGGCTATGAGCTATCTTCATTCCAAATTTCAGCCAAATCGGTTCATTCGTTGTGGCGTGAAGGAGTAACAAACATACACACATACATACAAACTTTCGCCTTTATAATATCAGTGTGATCAGCACGTAGAGTTTAATATGGGAACTGAATAATGCATCTCCTATAACAGACAATAAAACGAAGCCAAAGATATGGAAGGACACCATAAATAAAAGGCTTCGGTATAAAAGTATTCTTTATGAAGTGTCTCCGCAGTCGGCAGAGGCCACCGCCGCGCCGCCTGTCGTTGATACCTATTTGAAAGTCCTGTAATATTGGATGTTGCTGGACGTGTGAACTATCGACAAATCTTATTTTACTCAAACATGCTGCATTATTTTGACAATCTTCTTCGAGATAAATCGAAATTGCTGTACCTACTGGCCAAATACAATATGCGAGTAGCGGCCGGCAAAAGTTGAAAATCCATATCTGTCGTGAGTTAGCGGCTAAACAAATTACATAGTAACTCATATCTGTCGTGTAATTTAAGAATGAAACGATCTTTTAATTCGAAACATCGTAACCAAGGAGGTAACTTATCAAAGGTTTTATTTAAATTTCAAACTGGCTTGCAAATAGAAAGCTTTTTATTGAAAAAAAAAAACAAATGAACACTTTAACGCGGGAAAAATTATTGTTGTTTGTTGTTCGTCATTGATTTTAAAAATTAAATTGTATTTTTAAATAAAAAGTTTTGCCCGGGTACAACTTAGTTTTAATTTCCGCACATTATTTGAGAAAAGTATTATACAAGCCACAACTAGGCATTGATGGACTTACGTATGTGTGGCTTTGCCTCGGCTCACATTTACACGTTCATCCATCAATGCCTCTTTTGCTGGTCGCTGCAGTAATGTACTATTAAATAACAATGTAGGTACTATCTACGGTTCTGAGGTCCACATATTTAAAAATTCATAATTACTATGACGAGTATGTGTACACATTATGTTAGTTTAGACAGCGTAGTCACTGAAAACACATTGAAAATCTAATTAATTTACTATCAAAAGATACAATACTAGATCGATATATCGATAGACTTTTTTAAAAATAAAGAACATCCCTAAGAACCGTTGGACCCAACCGACAGCAGAGGGTCGAGCTTGGAGGGGGAGACTAATAAAATATGTAGATTTGATGACTTGTCACATTTTTTGCGACAAATCTCAGATTCAATGTTTTTGCCACTTTACCAGTGCTGCCTTTTCTTTTATTAAGAACTTGATACTAAGTTTCTGTTGTGCGAATGTCAGCAGCTGCTACAAAAATCTCTATGTGCATGGATGATCTCAAGAGTCTCAAAACTGGAAGAGTTACGACTAGAAACTCTCCGTAACCGTACTCACCAGACTGCAACTGATTTCCATTTCTTTAGTTTGGATTTTGGTAATTTTACAGAAGAAAATTTCAAATTTGATGAGGCGGTGAAAAATGCATCAATGATTTTCCATTAAAAGTGTATCGACAATGATGGTCAATTATTTTGATCAATTAAGACTTACCAGTGCCTTTACGGCACTGGTAGCCTTTTCTGCGCCCTGTCCGAGTTTCTATAACTGCGCCCTGTGCGAGCTTCTATAACTGCGCCCTTGTTTTTTTTAAAGATATTATAGGTACCCTAGCTAGACCAATGCTATGTATAGGCCTACTTTATTTCATTCAGGGTGATAAAATAAAGCACAAGGACCTTGGGTGTTGGTGGACAAATCATCTAATTAATATTTTGGAAGAAAAATCTATTTTTTTAAAGAACTAGAACTGATGTGGGCAAACGAGCAATAGGAGCGAAGCGGGATTCTTGCGCCCCCCAGAGCCTACGCCCTGTGCCTGGGCACCGGTGGCACCGCCCTATTTACGGCACTGAGACTTATCTATTTAGTTAATTTTTAACTGAGTTCAATAAAGGAGACGGTTTTAAATTCGTCGGAATCTTTTTTTAAAATGTCTGTGTCCCAATTACTCAAAGACGCCTAGACCGCTTTGTTGTTTTATGGTCATCACTCATCAGGTCAGGATCTGATGATGGGATCCTGGAGAAATCAAGGGAACTCTTCTTTTATAGGCACGCTTGATATACTTTGTAGTGGCGTTTGAAGTCGGTTTTTTAAAAAGAATTTTTATTATTTACCTATTATTAACTATGAATAAAAATTTTTTTTGACTTTATATATAACGGGACACTCGTAAGGGTAAGGACCTAGTAATTGTAAATATTTTCTGTTTTATTTTGAAAGAATATTTTGCTTGTATTTGGATTTTGTGTGAATAATGCTTATAAGAAAATACTTTATTATGTAGGTACGTATAAAATGTGTATTTCGAATGTTCGAAAAGGCCAAATATCCACTAGACCATAACTAATCGCTGATAGAGTGGGAAAGCCTTGGCTACCGAGAGAATTATTGATTCGTTTCAAGACCTTTCATACTTCATATAGTAATATTCTATAATAATCTGTATAGTCTATAACAAGCTAACTTAAGAATAATGTTCCTTTGAAGATTAAATTTTTTCCGAAAGGATGTATGGATTCACAGCCTATACAAAATCATTATATTATCATAGAGACGCCAAGTTTCAAGATTCAACCAGATATATAGAGAATATTTGCTATGTTATAAAGACTTAATAAGGCTTAAGGCTTATAAAGAATATTTGCTATGTTAAACAAAATAAGTAAAAATATTGTTAGCTATTGACTATAACTTTGGTTCACATACGAAGTAGTTACTAAAAAAGTCGGGTTCCATGACGCATTAAAAAGGCCAAACGCTTAACAAGTTGGCCCAAAATTAACTTCTTAGAGCGCTACGAAGATAAGACACTTCACGGCACATAAATACTCCGGGATTTCTTTCGGAATCTAACCATTTTTTCTTTTCAACATTTAAAAAAACAATTCAACTTTACTATTAGCACACCTAATGAAATAGGGTAATCAGGAATTATGGTAGTATAAGTTACATTTTTATAGAGCAGATACAATTTTACTTTTAAGTAAAGTTAGTACTTAAGAATAAAAGAGAAGATGTCATGCTAGGTAAGTAGTAAGATGTTAGAATACTAAGCAACTACCTGGATGAAAATAGAGCACTCCTAAACGTGACTGCCGTCAATAAAAACAAAAGTAAATCTATACTTAAACGGTAGCTCCAATCTATCGTCGGTTCACCAGCAAAGAATCGGGCAGCCCCATTATGGTAATGAAAGTGATTCCCGTTTGTCTTAAAGTCGTAGCTCAATTTGCAAGGCGAGAGATAAACGCTGTTAAACTGTCGAAGTTCGTGACAAAGCCTGAATAATGCAGATTACACCGAGAAAAATACGGCCGCAGTCAAATCTACATATTTTATTGGTCCCTTCGTCGTATCCTTTATTCCTATCACCATTCAAATGACGCGATGGCACCCCGCGAGTCGCAACCCCGTAAAATTATGTGATAGCGTTTATATTAAATTTTTGTTCATGAGCCGTTGCAAACACCTAATTTGCGGTGAACTGGCTACTTTACAGCCTAGCACTAAATCTAGATTCTAGATGATAAGAGAGTACTAGGTTACAGTACAGTCTAATAATGTAGCAAATTCTAGGAGCTTATAAGACTTTAGTGCCGATGAGCCGATGAGTTTTAACTAACAGTTTTTGTACTGAAAATCTATCACTACATGAAAATTCACAGTACCCGGCCATGGTAAAATTAGCACTATTATTAGTACGAGTGTATGTCAACATTCTCGTAAGTAATAATGCTCATTAAGTGAGCTATAAAAAGGTAAGTAAACCTTAGAAAGGATAGTTTCTCAAAACTGAATTAATTGAATCAAAACCCGTGGTTGTTAGAAGTTGGTACCATTATAGTTACCCATGTAATAGTAGCAACTGCAAACAATCACAGATTACGCGGTGACTAGATTTAGAAAAAATACATTGTCATTTATACACATTCACGTAGGCAAAAGTAATTAACATTGAAGTAGGTTTACCCAATAATACAAATGTATTTGGGATCTATTTGCTTATTTACGTTTGATTTCACCGCCTCTGTCACCCTGAACCCTTTTAACGTAGTTAAATTTTACGAGTAATTCACCTGAAAGGTATATAGGCAAAGGTGTTTTTAACTCTATATACCTTGTGTACTCAAGCTGTATAGAGTTAAAAAAACTTTTCGTGAAACTGTGATAATCTTTTTTTTGTTAGATGACAAGATAGTCCTTGAGTACGTGTCATCTGATGGTAAGTGACGATGTAGTCTAAGATGGTAGCGGGCTAACTTGGCAGGGGTATGGCAGTATACATTCAACCCATACCTCTAATCTGTTTCTACACACCATGGTGCCGGAACGCTAAAACGCTTGGTCTTTGGTCGTTAACGAAATTAGTTGTAATAATTTCTCTATGGATTATAGCAGATTTTTGGTGTATTTTTACATCTGCTATAATGTCAATTATCTATCAACTCAATCCATCGCTGGCCCACTACTGGGTATGGTTTTCCTCTTAGAATGGGAAGGGTTTTCACCAAGTTGACCGAGAGCAGGTTTGGTAGACTGCACGCATTTTCATCGTGAGGTTTCCTCAAAATGTTTACTGCACCCTTAAAGCATGGCATCCTTATGTGGAAGAAAACCAAGCTACTCGAACGAAACGCTTTAATTCAACGTTTCTGATAAGAACTGCTATGGTGTGGAACATTCTTCCAGCATCCGTGTTTCCTGCCACTTATTATTTGAGTACTTTCAAGGCAAGAGTGAATATATTCTATTTTTATTACATACTATTTCGGATTAAAATAAAAGTGTTATTTAAATAGTTTCGAAATCCGGACCCCTCGAAAAGGAAGACAAAGTCATAAATATCACCACTCCGTTTTGTAGTCATTTATAAAGGAACTATCGAGAGAGATCGGTATGAATGCTCTTTTTGCAATTTTAGATTCAATAGTTTCAAAAGTTATTTACAACTATAATATAACCGTTATTTTAATGGTTCTCTTTGTAAACTGGTCCGTACTTTTTAATGATACTTGTAGTTTTATATAAACTTGAAGAGGCCAGTGGGTTCAAGGGTTGTTATTCGATTGACTTTTAACTTGACTTTGACGAAGGTTCAGATCCGACCTAATTTGGTTGAAGGGTTACCTGTTTAATCTCTGGACTAACTTGTCGCGTTAACGTTAATCTAATTCGGGAGGCCAAAACGAAAATAAATGGTCCATTCAGATGTGGCTTAATGAATAAATAATATGACGCGGTTTATAGGTTATTTTATTTCAACAGATCGTACCTTTTGCTGGATTTAAATTACAGTCTGTCTTTATAAAATCTGTAATTTTAAAAACAGTAAGTTCCTAGCAGTAATGTTTTAATATTTACAAAAATATATAAGCTTTTTGCCTTTACATCACATGCGAGGAAACCGGACAGTAATATAGAGAAAGCTAAAAGGCATTTCGCAATTTGTGAGTATTTTCTTTACTCCCTTTTCATCTTTTAACTGGATTTACTTAATAATTTTCATAATATAGTACACTTCAAAGGGATTCTTTTTGAAGGTTTTGGCGGTATCAACTTCAACGCGCCCCTTCTGTCCACATTTTTTTTATCTTCAAAATCTTCTCTCAAAGGACGTCAAAAGCTCAAGGGCATTTATTTATCAAATTATTTCTTTTCCGGGCAGTCAGTGGAGCTTATCGTTATGATTCCAACATCCGCCCAATTTCTTGGTTAATATAATGTTTATTTTGAAATGAAATTAATATACCAACATTTATGTTATACCGGCTGATATTTGCGACTTCGTCCACGTGGATTTAGTTTTCAAAAATCCCACGGGAACCTTTGATTTGCAGGTATAAAAGTAACCTAAGTCACTCACCCGGTCCTCAACTATAACCATGCAAAAAATTACCTTGAACCGTTGCTGTTGCAGCGTGAATGAAGGACAAGCCAACAAACAAACACTTCCGCTGTTATAGTTATGTAAGGATTATCTCGAGAACCACCTTGCCCTAACTCTTTCACGGGATTACTACATACGGACAGCGCGTCCTTAACTACTTCGCGGATTCTGTCCCTCGCCTTTCGTCTCGGATCAACCTTTCTTGCCGGATGAATATGTCACCTAGTTTCGGTTAGGTTTAATTAAAAATGGTTATTCACATTTTTGAATATGCTGGTCTTATTTTGCTCGAAACAGCCAATTCTATCGCAAGTGATCCTATACTCGCTGATCTGTTGATCGATCACATACACCCGTCTAATTTTTATTCGGGTATCAGTGTGTAGATTCTCTGTAAATGCTGGCATCGAGAAAACGATCGCAATGACCTCTACGGTAGGTAATACTACATATATTTTCTGGTTTATATCGTCTTACTACAACAAGGGGCAGGCAATTGAATCTATCTATAATTTCTAACCACCTTATGCCTATCTCGACTGCTGAACCAACATACTGGCCAACAGACAGGAACAAAATCCCTGACCTCTTGGATTTCTTTATTGTGAAGGGACTGTCCCAACATTACTTCAAAGCTGAATCGTGCTATGATAGCTCTTCCGACCACAGACCAGTCTTATTAACTGTAAGCACGACCATCATACATAACGAGAAACCAGAAATCTTGTACAGCAAATACACAGATTGGAACTCATTCAGAGAGTTATTTGAAGCAAATATCAAACTAAATATAGCTTTGAAAACACCAGAAGATATTGACAATGCGACGCATCATATAACTACGCTTATACAAGAGGCGTGTTGGAGAAGTACACCTAGTCAGCGTAATGATGTCATCTGTGAAAATATTCCTATGCAAGTAAAGCTTCAAATCCTAGAAAAACGACGCTTGCGACGAATATGGCATACCAGCAGACATCATTCTGATAAAACAGCCTTTAATAAAGCGTGTAAAGAGTTAAAGAGGAAGTTAAAAGAGATACAAGACAGCACAATAGAGCACAAACTTGCAACAGCCACACCAACGGTTGCTACAAATTATTCACTGTGGAAGCTGACAAACTCTGTTAATAGACCCATTCAAGCAAAACCGCCTATAAAGTTAATGAATGGTACCTGGGCAAGAAGTAGCCAAGAGAAGGTTAATGCTTTTGCTGAACACCTAGCTACAGTATTCACACCCAATGAAGCAGGGAATAACAACTTTGAGGACTCTTGTGATGCGACCATCAATGCTGCATATCAATTAGACATCCCACCAAAATCGACATCTCCTCGTGAAATAGCAAAATTAATTAGAGATCTTGACAACAAAAAAGCACCTGGATTTGACTTAATAACTAAAGAAATTCTGAAAGAGTTACCAAAAAGGGCACTAGTTTTCTTGTCACTCCTGTTCAATGGAATATTAAGAACACAATACTTCCCTAGCCTTTGGAAAGTATCTCAAATACTAATGGTACATAAAGCAGGGAAACCACCACAAGATATTAAATCTTACAGGCTTATCAGCCTGTTACCAACTTTGTCCAAGCTGTTCGAGAAAGCGCTGCTACATAGAATAACACCAATACTAAGTAGAAATAACATCATACCCTCACACCAATTTGGTTTCAGACCATATCACTCTACGGTTGAACAAGTCCATAGAGTTTATGATAAAATCAGGAAATCTTTAGAGCAAAGAGAATATTGTGCCTCAGCCTTCTTAGACATACAGCAGGCATTCGACAAGGTCTGGCACAAAGGCCTTCTCTGCAAACTAAAATCAGTCCTACCGCATAGTTATGTACCACTTTTAGCTTCTTATCTGTCTGATAGAATCTTCCAGATTAAAGATGGTGATACTACTTCCCAGTTCTACAGTGTACATGCTGGGGTCCCTCAAGGATCCGTTCTTGGGCCTACACTGTATACTGTATACATCAGACCTGCCAACAACAAGTCCTGGCATCACTACTGCAACGTTTGCTGATGACACAGCAATATTAGCAAGTCACAAGAATGCTGTAACAGCCTCTGAACTTCTGCAACAAGGACTTGATCAGATTGCTCTCTGGCTACAAAACTGGAGGATCAAGGCAAGCGCAAACAAATCAGTGCAAGTGACATTCGTACTAAGACAAGGAAACTGTCCACCAGTTAGTCTGGGTAGTAACACTTTGCCGCACTGTGACCATGTGAAATATCTTGGGCTACATCTTGACCGCAGGCTGACATGGAAGAAGCATATCAAAACGAAAAGGGACGAACTCAACATCCGGTATAAGAGTTTCCACTGGCTGCTGGGTAGAAACTCTAAATTATCGGTGGACAATAAGCTACTTATATATAAAACAGTACTAAAGCCAACTTGGGCCTATGGCGCACAGCTGTGGGGTAGCGCGTGCGACTCCAGTTTAAACATCCTGCAAAGAATGCAAAATATAATATTGCGTTCTATTGCTAACACGCCATGGTACATAACCAACGAAGAACTCCACCAGAACCTGAATATGCTCACAGTCAAGGAGGAAGTTCGGGGGCTAGCACAAACATACAAGAAAAGGCTCCAAATACATCCGAACGCACTCGCAAGCCAGCTCTTGATCGATGACTGTCCCAGGCGCCTGAAAAAGAAACGAATACTAGACCTGGACAAGCCAAATTGATCTAGGCTATTACATATGAGTGCCGACTCCTACAGAGGATAGGCCTCTACACAAGATGCTACTGCCCAACTCATTTGTTTAAAGTCCTGCGACTGATTGCAGATCATCATTTCAAAAAAAAAAAAAAAATATCGTCTTAGTTTTATCTTTTTGTGCTTTTTTTAGGTTAGTCATTACTCATTACAGATCACTCCCAAGCAGTTTCCCTATATAAACGAACTGTATGTACTATAAACGAAGTTTGATAATAATAATTATTATTTGAATATTAACCAATCAAAGTCAAAGTTTGTCGGCATGCATTAGAAACCAATATTTGTCCATGTTTTGTTATGTGGTTTCAAAGTAACGCAATAGTTACACTTAAATATTTGTATGAAGACTTATGTACTACTAAGGTACTTACGGACATGATTCTTATCTTAGGCTGAAATCTATAGACCGCACTTTCACTCCGCTCAGAATGAAGACAGAGAACAAAATGAGACACAAATATGCTCTGACGTAAATCTGTCTTGTTTTAATACTGACTTGAGTCTGAGCGGAGTAAGAGTGTGTTCTATAGATTTCAGCCTTAGTAGGTACCTACCCGCGTTTTGTAATTGGGTCGCTTTTAAAGTTTATCGCATCTAGTTGTGGATGCAAATAATTCATTTTATGTCTCATACAAACAAGTTCATTCAACTTTTGGCCTTATTTGTTCTTTGTAACTACTTGTAGGAGTTCTACTCATTAAGTGCTGTATTATTTTAGTTGTATCAAAAAGATATGATGTTCGAATTGGCTTCGCTCTTTTCTGTAGTATTTCTTCTTTAAAAACCGATAGACGTCCACAGCGGGAAAAAGGTCTATTGCATGGATTTCCACAGTTCGTGGGCTTATGCCGCCTGTATACTTCCTGTGACTCGTCACTCGTCTGATATCATCGGTCCACCTAGTGAAGGGTCTGCCAACACTGAGCTTTCAGATGCAGGATCGCCAATCCAAAACCTTGGGACCCTAGTAAGTTCTTTAGTTGTTTCTTCATTCGTTGTTAGTGGCTAGATATTATTACCTCTGGAAAAATTTCGGACTCCTTTAAGGAACTTTGAACAAAATATAAAACTTTTTAATATTTATAACATTAATGCCTGAGGGACTATAAAAGAGGAGAAAATACTTTACAATATTTTGTACCCGTATTTTGTATCTTTCTGCCGTAATGGTTTTCTGTTCAATTTTCGGTAAAGCTCGGTCTTGGGTTAGATGCTATTAGCCCAGCTATAAATAAGGTCTTACATGTTTCAAAGGATTAAGTATTAGCTTGTACTGCTCTGATGAAGGTTCATGGCGATTAAGCTTAGCTATTTTATTTTAAAGTCTTTAGTACATATTTAAAGTACTTACCAGTAGAACAAATGTGGGAATATACTAAGTATTTTTTTACTTTAGTGCACTAAGGCCGATTTCACCAACATAAAATAAGTGGTAACTAAGCGTAAAATTTGATATTTTGGCAGCTTTTCGATACAAAAACTGTCAAAATATCAAAGTTACGCTCGGATAACGCGTTGGTGAAATCGGCCATCTGTACTAAGTGATTTATTATGTATATTATTATACATAATATATTATTATGTACGTTTACATTCTGTAAAAGAATATCCCTTTACGAGAAAACTGAACTAATACTTTAAATAAAATTTAAAAAGAAAGAAAGCATTTCAACTCGGAGAATTGCTAATGATTTTGAACTATTTACCAAAATATACCTATATAGAAATAAACCGTTAAACCGCACTTTACATTTTTTAAATGCCGTGCCGAAATTCTTTTTGTGGGAATTCTACGTGGTGTCTTCGAACGTTGTATTTCCCACGTGTGTATTGGGTAGCTATTTGAGCACCTTAGGACCCCAATATCAATTACTTCTTCAAGATATGGCCCCACCCATAGTTACTTCATTTGTATAACTCTATTACCTATCTACCTTGATAGCCCTGTATCTCCTACCAAACATTTAAATTAAAATTTTATAAAAACGTTATACAGATCAATATTAAAAAAATATACATTATGATAACGCGCCTCACCAGTTGACTCGTGAAGAAAACGTGTTTCCAAATATTCATGAAAAGCAACTAAATCGGATAAATATTGACAAATTGTGTGTACTAGATAATCTTAAAAAAGTTTATTTCTTTCCCACCGAATCGTTGCATTTTCTGCACCTATTAGGTAAGTAAACCAAACCAAATAGATCCGCCCGTGTATTTCCTACAATCGGATAAAATAAACCAAATACGAAAGCCTGAAAGTTAATAGATTTTCTGATTCGATTATATCAGATCTAGTTATCAGAATTCGGAATATAATAATATCTACTGTCGGATGCATAGTCTGAATGTATCTGATTTGGAATTCGATCTAACTTCGTATCGAAAGCTGCCAATTAAGACTGTTGGGATAGAATATTCAATTATAGTGCTTACATTGATATAATACAACTTCAAATCAGATATAACACAAAGGGGTGGTAACAATTTATCGATGTTTCATTTCGCTGATGATTGAATCAGTAATGAATCAATTACCGTTCTAGTTGCAATTTAGTAGTCAGTTTAGATCTCGTCAAATTCTACTAGGAATAATTAAATTACTTATCTATTTCCTACAACAGGAAATTCAATTAAATATATATTTAATTATTATATTATATTAAATATATATTTAATTGAATTTCCTGTTGTAGGAAATTGATAAGTAATTTATATATAACAGACTAGCTGATGCTCGCAACAAATGGATTTTAAATTCCGCAGGAATTCTTTGATTTTCCAGGAAAAAAATAACCTATGTTTCTCTCCAATGTAACTATAACTATATAATTTGTGGACCTCCTCATCTACTAATAGAAGATTAATATCACGTTAGTCAATAGTGGTTAAAATCACGTTGATTGATTTTTTTTAGTTTTCAGTTGTTTTTTTGAGTTTTCAGTAATTTTTTTTGTTTTTAAACCAGCTATGTATTTAGGCAAACAAAATTAAAAAAAAAATATTCAAATTAGTCAAGCGTTTTTTGAGTTTTAGGCAGACTAACGAGCAGCAATTGATTTTTATACATATTTAGTTACAAGATATATCTTTTGCACTCAGTTCCCTCGTCTTTATCGTCTCAAACATATTTGGACATAGTCTCTTGTAAGAATTGCCACAGTACATGATCTTGTGCAACTGTCTTCAGTAGTTTCAAACGACTCACTTTAGTTTCTTGTAATTCACGAGGGAGCTTTACTTGTGGTTACGTCGTATACGTGCACATTGCGTGAGTGTGCGTGCCTATCAGGAGCTAAGGTGGGAACGGTCAGGCGTGAGCAAGCTCTCACTCACACTTATACAGATACGACACACAACCACGAGCCACGTGCCCTCCTGAATTGAAAGAAGTATAGGTATCTGTCGACCGGTCGCGTGATTGTCTAAGGCCCAGCACACATGGTGAAACGCAACTGCAACGAAACCCTTTTGAAATTATAGGTTTGAAACCAGTTTCAAATGTTTTCCACACACGCCGCAACCTAAATATGATGAAATTAGTCACAATCATTCCGATTTTGAGACCAGACAGACGTCTCCAAAATGTCTAGTTCAAGTGATGAAGAAGTTGTGGTTCTGTATTTGTATCTTCGACAAAGAAGGAGGCGTAAAAGAAGAAGTATGTGGTTGCATCCCTACATTGAGAAGAATATCAACTGCCGTATGTTTGTGGCTGCTAAAGAATTTCAACAAACTGACAGAAAATTCATGGATTGTTATCGTATGAGCAAAAAGACATACCTTGTCGAACAGAAAAGACGCCAAATTCGACACGAGTTTCCTGCACGCTGATTTCAAAGCAACTGATCTGCAACGCGTTTCAAAACGGTTTCAAACTAGTTGCGACGTGTGTTGTCTCTCAAAGGTATCTATGGCATAAACTCAAATGAAACTCAAAAGTAACTAGTAGTTGCAGTTTCGTTGCAGTTGCGTTTCACCATGTGTGCTGGGCCTAACAATGACTAGTTACTAAAGTGTGACGTTCGCAATCACTTCTTTTATTGGTTGACACCTACACTCTCACAATTACCTGAAATTCATTTTTGCAACAAGTACGTCATAAATTAAGGGCCAGTTGCCTGAGTGGCCGGCACGGTTACGTTACGGCTAAGTTAGGTTTAAAGCTAAATGTGACAGCCGAAACAAGCAAATTGCGTTGCACGAGTCCTTTTTTAGTTAACTTTAGCCTTAAACCTTACTGGCCGAATGCGAGGGTTCACGGTCAAGTTAACCTCAAAATAAAACTTCAATGGACATTTATCAATATTTTTGATGGATTGTGACAGTTTGTTATTTTGTTAAAAGTACAAATAAAATAAGTAATCTTATCTACGAGTATTTTCCGAAGTATTTATTCGCAAAATAAATTGAAGATGAGAGTTCCAGTGATGAAGAAAATATAATGGGTAGAATATCTTTTCCAAGGAAAAAAATCATTACACAAATCAATCAATGTCCGTAGCAGATCAAGTAAAACAAAGCAGCAGGAGCAAATGCAGAGTTTCTTGTCGACTCTTCACCAGAAATCGTCGATTTCAATGTGGTGCAGAAACGGCTCGAGGGATTAATGATGTGTATGGTGGTGGTGTCGCAAAAGAAAACAGTGCGTTTTTGGTTCCAACGTTTTCGTTCTGGAAATTTCGACCTGCAGAACAAGCTCCGTGGACAGCCGGAGACCAAAGTTGATAATGAAGAATTGAAGGCTCTTGTGGAAGCGGATCGCAAACCACCGAGCTAGCTGCTCGTCGGCTGTAGTGTTAGTGATAAAACTGTTAATGTGTGTTGTGTAACGGGACGAATTCCATACATTAAATATATTTATTTTGAAAATTTTATTCGGAGGATGCTTTAATTATAGTATCGATACTGAGCCCAAAACAATTTTTTTTGAATTTTTTGTCTGTCTATCTGTGCGCGCATCACGCGAAAACTACTGAACAGATTTAAATGAAATTTGGTATAGTGATAGCTAGTACTCCGGATCAACATATAGCATACTTTTTATCCTGATAAACGAAATACGGGTTTATCCGGGATAGGGGATAAAAGTTTTTGTTGATTTTGCTCCATAACTTTGTCCACTGTAAACTGAATTTGATATTTCTTTTTTTAATATAATGTGTGTACTATTAGAAGTATTTTTTTCAATTTTGGTGAAGGTCTAATAAGTATTATCGGAGATAGAGAACACAACTTCTCGTGGAGTTGCAAGTCACTCTATAAACTTTTTCCATGTGGACGAAGTCGCGGGAATTAGCTAGTTATTACATATTTTAATTAACAACAGCTCTTTAGATATTGTCAATAAGTTATGTACTTAAAGACACTGTTACTATTGAATATCTAATTAAATTATAACATTGTATCAGTATTGTAAATAGTTAGAATATGTTTTTTAATAAAAGAAAAACCTCTATTTAAAATCTTTTATTTAGCTTACAATGTATGTATGTACAACAAAGTACCAAAAAATGGTTTATTTCCTTACTATTTCTGTATTATTGTTAATAAATGTGACTTCCTGACTTTCTTTTAAGTCTGAATATTCAGTTCCAATTGACTCCTCAGTCACCTGTAAAAATAAATAATTACAAACCAGCTTTTGCCTGCACCTTCGCTCACATCAAGTTAAATTTTTTAAAACTCTATTTTCCCTCTTTAAGGGTTGAATTATCAAAACCCCTTTTTTTAGCAGATGTCTACTTCATAATAGCTATACATATCTGTATGCCAATCAGTATGATCCGTCCAGTGTTTTGAGTTGTGATATAGTCAATGATTTACAGTCTTGATTTTGGTATGGTATTTTATTCATAATTACCATTAATTACCATAAAATATTTGGTAGGCATATTGATTTTGTTTGTGTATAATGTAACCTGTGTCACCTGGACCGACCTGGACTGAATCGATTGATACCTCATTCATTAAAATCGGCTCAGTAGTTAACACATTTTTATCCCGGCAAAAGAGAGCTCCTGCGAAAATTAAAAACCTTTAATCCACACGGACGAAGTTCCGAGATAGTCTAGTTAAAATATAAACAGGTACTCACAGTTTGTGGTTTAAAATCATCATTTATTGATATATTTATAAAATGATCCTTCACATGCTCTATCGGGCACATGTTAATAAGTATAGTTGGGACCAGTGTGTGTGAACGCTTTTTAATAATACTGTGAAAAATCCCTTTTTCCGTGATCAGTGTCACTTACTTTGCATTAACATCCATATTATTTTTCTTTGTAATAAAACTAAATAAAATGACTATTTCGACAAAAATCTTTTAGTTGACAATCCAAGAGAATGTAATCACTCCGTGTTGACAATCAACAAACACAGATGAAAAGACAACTATCACATAATCACAGACTAGAACACTGACTGTTATTTCAGCATAATGTTGCATGTTGATAAAATAATTCAACATAATAAGACTAAAAAACCGAGAAGGGAATCATCATTTTACTGGCAGCCCCATTAGCTGAAGTTAATTTTGACGGGGGTCAAAATTGGCGTTGTGCAACGCCTATAATGGAGGTCAGAGCTCGGTAACGGTAAAAGTTAAAGTCAAATGTAGCCGCGGTTACAACTTTAACTTAACTTTAAACGGCCACTCCGGCAACTGGCCCTAAGCCAATTACCACAATTGAGTGTTGATTAATCAATTGAACAAATTGAGACCTCAATTGATACAACTTAAAAAAAAATCCGCAATCGACAAGCTGGGCAGTGTGTTTTCCCTGTGCAGAATGGCCTTTCGAGCATATTGGTTTTTCCTGCGTGGACTAAATCCGTTAACATTTTGAAAAAATCTTTGAGCTCTTATTCCAAGGTCTACGATGCAAGCTATCTCTGTTCTGAACCGATTCAGAGTTTCAACCATGAAAAGGCAACAGACACAAAGTCAGATGTTTACTTTTTAGGGTACCTTTTTTTTCCGGACTCGAAGGGTAATCAACAGGACCCTATTACTGAGACTCCTGAGACTCCGCTCTCCGTCCGTCTGTCTGTCTGTCAGCAGGCTGTATCTCAGGATCCGTAATAGGTAGAGAGTTAAAATTTTCTGGTAAGTGGAGTTAAAGATTTTTGGTACGGAATCCTTCGTATGTGAGTCCGACTCGCATTTGACCGGTTATTATAATATTAGTATGAAATAAGCCAGAATTTCGCCAGCAAGCACTGTTACTTGTGGTCTTACTCGAGAGTAAACTAATAGCTATTCCAAGATATTTACGTTTATACTCAGCTAGAAATCACTACTATTGTCAAGAGTTAATATGGAGAGTATTTAAATAAATCTTGGTAGAGTTATTATCGAGAATCAGAAAGTTTGGTGAAATCGGGTCTGTAAAGTATAAAGTAGGTATGGGCGCGGCGAGAAAATTAATCAAACTCAAACTCAAGTGTGCTCCACAATATTCAAGGCTGCGAAATCTCGCGATGGCCGATTGTCGCCAGATTCCGCCGATTAACCGTATTCATAGCGTTTACGTTTTGACGGCGACGTCAGATGCAACAGGACGGCAGGGGGCCGCGGCGCATGCGGGAAGCGGGGCGCGGGGCGCGGGCGGCGTGCAGCCTCCACGCTCGTTGGTAATGAGTCGCCGGTACCCGCGGCTCGCGCTGTGTTCTTGGCGCTGACAAAAAGTTGGGAACGCTGTCTCTCTCGCGCCCCGAGTCACGAGCCCCGACCGCGGGTGGTGCAGGCGCCATCAATTCAAAGGTAAGAATTGCAATTCGATTCACCCCCGTAACGCATCATTAAGTTGGAATCGCCATCGCAAGTTAAAAATAAGTTGCTTTGTTTGTAAACATAAGTCTAATTTTTTTTTGTTTTGATTTTTTTGACTAATTTTTTTTCGTACTTTTCATTATGTTGTCGAATGTTTTTTGCAATCATAAACTATCCATACTAAAAGAAAAAATAAATTGTACTTTCCTACTTTGTAATTCTGGTGTTTCCAATAACTAGAAGTGAAGAGAATTTTTTTATCGATGACAGAAAATTGAATTGTCATTTACCTAAGAATTTAGCGGTTGTTAAAAAGCTCAAGCGCTCTTTCTGAAATTTTTACACAATTATTGCAAGAAATTCGTGTGGTAGTTATTGTTCGTGGCCACAATAGATCTGTCAATGCTTCAGTCGAGATGAATGAAGTGCCGATGAGCAACAAAAACCTTCCACTCAGCCATGCGACATGAGACATAAAAAATAAACGACAAGTGAGTCTACCCAATTTTTGATGTAGGTCCGTGAGGTTGGCCAAAAATTCCATTTTATAATAATTTTACGCCAGGGAGAATAAACTTTGTCCCAAACAGGTACGAAATTCTGACCCAAATTCTTTACCCAATTTCGCTCTATCTCTCTCTCTCTCTCTCTCTCTCTAAATCATATTCCTGCTGGGGGTCGTGACCTCTTAAATGGTATAATGGTAGGAGATTTCTTAAGATATGTACTAATAATGCAAAGCCCAGATCCTATCACAAACGAACCTATGAATATGGGATTTCGACTTTTATGTTTAGTGATTATCCTATTGATATTATAAATGTGATTTGGATGTATGGATGTTTGTTACTCAATTACGTTGCAACGACTAAGCAGATTTGGCTGAAAGGCACAGAGTTAGATTATAGACTGGAATAGCACATAGGCTACTTTTTATCCCGGAAAATAAGAGAGTTTCCGCGGGACTCCAAAAAATCCGCGCATACGAAGTCGCGGTTATCAGCTAGTCATCCTTAAAGGATAAAAGTTACTCTCCAAGGCATGTTGAGAGCAAAGTTGTTCCATCCAGTTACTGACTTGAGTCAACGCTGCTTCAACTTTGACAGATATATACTGTCTCAACTAGGCCACGCGCTTCTCAAAGGCCTCAAGGGTCAAAGAAATGGAGCGTATCTACGTAGACCTTAGAAACATGCGGAATTAGAGTTATCATGTTACTATTAGGTCCTCCTCTGTTCTCTATGGGAATGGAGATGCTTTATGGAATATCGTACTGTTTTGGATGAGACTTTTTAGCTTTCCATTTTCTTCTTACACTACTAAATGAGTTGGAAGTGAGTGTAACCCTGTTCTTCTTGTTTTATCAACTGGATACGGGTCTCTTGTAGAAACTTCCACAGGTTTTGGTCTTGTGCTATCTGTATCCAGCTGCTTCCAGCGACTCGTCTGATGTTGTCGGTCCATATAGCTGGTAAGCAATTTGACGACCTCCCTGGCATAGTGGTGAGCGCTGTGGTATAACTGGGAGGTCTCGGGTTCGATTCCCGGCGGTAGCAATTTAGGAATTTATAATTTCTGAATTGTGTCTGCTCTGGTCTGGTGGGAGGCTTTAGCCGTGGCTAGTTACCACCCTACCGTCAAAGACGTGCCACCAAGCGATTTAACGTTCCGGCACGATGGCCTGTAGAAACCAATTAGGGGTATGGGTTGCATCTACACTGCCATACTCCTTCCAAGTTAGCCCGCTACCATCTAAGACTGCATCATCACTTACCATCAGGTTAGACCGCAATCAAGGACTCTTGTCATAAAATAAAAAAAAACTTTCTAAGGACATACTCTTGAATTTCGAGTGTAACCATATGGTTGGGTGAATTTCTTACCTGTCTATTTATTTTTACTGCGTTTAATATCGTTGAGCCATTGAATATTGTTTATTACCTAGCAGTAATACACACTCCCGGATAAGATATAGGGAGCAATACTAGGTCGTTAGCAGTTTGTCATTTGAATTTTTCTTATTTGATATCGACAATGGCATAGAGGGGTGAATACTACAAGAAAAGTCAAGTTCAATTTTTCGTTCAAAAAATCCATGGAACTGTAATCTAGTCTTTTAGATCACTTCACTTTGTTGGATCTAGTAACTGTATCGTCTGCACTGAATCTAGATAGTAGATACCGATAGGCTTATTGGGTCGGTTATTGTATCTGTGGCAAGTAACATTTGGCAACGTGTGGCATAACACGACTGCTATGGTATAGTTCTTGCAATTCACGAGCGTGTGTGGCTCACGGTTGTGTGTAGCGTTTCTGTATAGGCAGCTACAGGCACGCACACTTGCGCAATGTGCATGTACACGACGTAAGCACTCACGCGCGCTCATGAATTGCAAGAACATGTTCCGAGTAACTAATACTATTATGATTTTCTACTCATATAGGAAAATACTATACATTTTCATTACTGCTATTTCGATATAGACGAAAATTTAGCATCATTAATTTATTTCTTAGTGAGTAGACTACTGGTAGGTATAACAGTAATAATAGGCACTAAAATAATTCAGTCCCCTGTAATTTATCATTTGAATCCAGATTTAGTAGCCAAACAAAAGCCTTTTAGGCGTTTCGCAGTGTTACTATTATTAATCGGTATAACTATAGGAGCAACAATCATTAAGCAACAATAAGCTAAATGTAGTAAGCATATATATGGAGGTGTCATGATTTAAAAAAAAATATGTTAGAAACTGAATTCTGAATTAATTTATAGTTTATAGGATCAGTAAATTATAAGAAATATTACATATTGAAACAATCATCAGCATGGCAATTCCAAAAGGTTGCCACGTCGAATAGAATAGTAGAGAGATTTCGGTGGGGTTGCGACAAAAAAGCCATTCAGATTCACATAGCTTGACCTAGAGTGAAGACACAGAGCAGAGTATATTATTTTAACACTATAGTTAGAGAAATATCTCTCAGTACAGTGGCAACTTATTTTGTGGGCAAGGGAATTGTACAAATGTTATTACAGAAGACCAATAGAATGTGCACGTCCCGTCCTAGTTTTCAATATCTTTTCAAAAGGACAGATTATATTTAATAGAAGAGAACATCGTCTGCTAATAGAAACTGTAAAAGGCGTCCTGCTTTTAGCTTTTTCTAACAATATCGCTAGACAATTTAATTAAGATAGCGAGTACAAAGGACCTTATTCTTTCGAGAGACCTATTTTTGGAAGGCTGCAAAAAAAAGAATTTAAAGTTTCCTTTGAAATTCTGACAAGAGATTTTACATCTTTGTATTCAATCTAATTTAAAACCTAGTTGGTAGCTTAACAAGTCTTAAATATAAATTTTAAAATCTTTTTGTGTTGGATAATAATACACAGATGCTGTTGGGATCGTAGCTTGAAAATATCATCTGGAATTTTACTTATAATTAATGGAAGAATATTTTAGTTATTTAAAAAAATCATTAAGTAATTTTGACAACCAAACGGTAAATAACTATTTGCATTCTATCGTAGTATAGAGATTCTCATCTAGATGCTAGGTAGGTACAAAAGAAAATCGCCCGTGTCATTAGCTTTTAAAACAAAATCCTCGAGAAAGCTTTGGTGATAAGCTTCAATGTTCAAAGAAAGCTAAGTAGACATCAACACTATCGGATAGAACTAAAATTGAATTGAGTTCAAAGGGAAATATTGAATCGGAAATATAATACCAATCTCTTATGATTGTATTAAGCTCTATTGTATTAAAACGTAGGTTCTATTTATATTATCACTAGCTTTCGTCTGCGATTTCATTTTACCACATCGTATAAAAAGTATGCTATGTCACAATGTCTAGATGTCAACATGTCTAGTCTAGATCTTTGACTATCCATATATCTAGGTATCCATTGAAAAAACAAGTGTAATTTAAAAATTTTGTTTTTAAAAAAACAACTTTTTTATTAGCTGCTACATCGGACCCTGGATATCATTTAGGACCACAGTACTAATAGACCAGGGTAGAAGCCTCTAAAAATAATAAAAAGTGAAAAAAAATAGTAGTAGGATGAAACCCATTAGAAAAGGAGGGGAATATTATAAAAATGAAAGGAAAAATAATTTACGGGCGATCTGAGGTCGGGAAGGGGTGGGGGTGAGTTTTTAAGGGGAAAAAACGGTTTTTCTCGATTTCCGGCAAAACTAAAAGTCCTATCGAAAAAAGTCAAATGGCAAAGTTGTAGGTAATAAAAAGATCTAAAACTTTTGTATTTACACTTTTTTCACATAACCTCAAAATTTATGTGAAAAATTCAAAAAACCAAGTTTTTGGTTTTTTATTTTTATCTTGTACAAAAATATTTTTTTTTAACGAAATTTGGTGAAAACTTACCTTTTTATGTCCCAAATACGCTGTAATTTATTTGATTAGAAATATTTATTTTTTCACCTTATTTTGAATTAATATCGAAAAAACACCCTAATTTTGAATCGAAAAGTCACCCGTCAAAATATCAGCTTTTTTCAAAAAGTTGGTATGTTGTCTGTTCGTTGAAATCTCTACTTTCCGATGGTGAAAAAAAAAAAAATATATGTTACCACAGTAAATCTTCTCAGAAAATAATTTCAATCTTTAGGTTATGTTACGTTAAGCATACTATTTTTTAAAGAAAATATTACGATTTTAATGTTTGAGTTGATTTTCTTGAAGATAATTGTGACAAGTTTACTTAAAAAAATAAAACAAAAATTTTTATCTGTATCAATCAATTATTTATTATTATTATTCCGCATATTTTATTTACTCTCACACCCGCGTACAAAATAAATACATATATAGCCAAAGAGTTATATAATAAACGTAAATATATATACAAATAAATAAACTTACATATACTCTACACAAATAAATACTTGTAGCGGGCGGAGGATTACGCCCCGGCAGGGGAGACCAAACGGCCGGGGCGTAATCCTATTATTATTATTATTACCATATGTTTTTTACTCTCACACCCGCATACAAAATAAATACATATAAGGCCAAAGATTTAAATAATAAACATAAATATATATACAAATAAATAAACTTACATACACTTTACACAAATAAATATTTGTAGCGGGCGGAGGATTACGCCCCGGCAGGGGAGACCAAACGGCCGGGGGTCAGGGCGACAGGCTGAGAAACCGACGGACTATCCTAGCCGAGTCTAGCAGCACCGCTTTCTGCATCTTGGCTGCGAGCGAACTGCCACGGAACCCCAGTCGCCTCAGATGGTGAGCGAGGCTGACTGGGATCAACCCATTCGCAGATATGACGATTGGGATGGTTTCAGTGGACTCCACATGCCACATGCTGGAAACCTCGTGAGCCAGATCAAGATACTTACGTTTTTTCTCTGTCTCCGCTTTCACGAGGTTTTCGTCATGTGGAATGGTGATGTCCACTAAAAACACCCTCGACTGTGCCCGGTCCATCAGCACGATATCAGGCTTATTCGCCAGAATCGTCCTGTCCGTGATGATGGACCGGTCCCAATAGAGCCGGACTCCGTCACGCTCGAGTACTGGCACCGGTGTGTACCTATAGTACGGCACTCTCTCATCCAGGAGACCGTACTTCAGAGCAAGCTCTTGGTGAAGGATTTTGGCCGCTTGGTTGTGTCTGTGCAGATACTCAGTGTTAGCAAGAGCTGAACATCCCGAGAGCACATGCCTGAGTGACTCACCGGGGTGGCGACAAGCTCGACAGATGTCGAGAGTGCCATCCTTCAGGATGTACTTTCGGTAGTTCCGCGTCTTAACCACCTGATCTTGTATCGCACACACAAACCCTTCGGTTTCCCCAAAGAGGTCACCGAAGCGCAGCCATTGCACGGACGCTTTCTTATCCACGTGGGGCTCATTTAGAGCTTTAAAAAAGCGTCCGTGCAACTCCTTCTCCTTCCATACGGTCTCCCGGTCAGAGGTGCTTAGTACCACCGGTTTCTGCCACTCGGGATTGGCCAGAGATAGGGGAGTAAGTCCTTTATCACATTCTATGACGTCTCTATGCATTGGGCACTCCCTCTTCGTCTCAAAGTAGGTTCTGAGGTTGGATACCTCCCGATTATGCATGGTCTTGACGCTTAACACGCCTCGACCACCACATTTTCGGGGGATATACAACCTCATAACAGACGATTTCGGGTGGTGCATGCGATAAAGAGTCATAGTCGTGCGGACTTTTCTATCCAGGGCGTCTAATTCGGTCTGAGTCCATCTGAGTACGCCAAAGGTGTACATGAGAACGGGCATGACCCAACCGTTATAAGCTCGGACCTTATTGGCACCTGACAAATAGCTTTTGCAGATTTTTGTCAGGCGTCCAAAAAAGACCTCGCAAACTGATTGTTTCATGTCCGTCTCCTTTACCCCTACGGACTGTGACATACCCAGATACCGGTATGATTCAGCCTCAGAGAGGGTCCTGATGTTAGTCGGCTCGAGATTAATCTCGGCCGAATGAGTAACCTGCCCCCTCTCCACATGTAGGACCGCACACTTGTCTAGTCCAAGCTCCATCCTGATGGAGCCACTGAACTCAGTGGTGATATTCAGTAACTCCCTCAGGCGGGTGGCATTGGGTGCTAGCAGCTTGAGGTCATCCATGTAGAGAAGGTGAGGCACTTTTGTCCCTCCTCTCCGAAACTGAAAGCCCGTCCCTGATCTCTCCAGCAAGGAGCTGAGCGGGTTCAGAGACAGACAAAACCACAGTGGACTCAGACAATCGCCCTGGAAGATACCCCGCCGTATCTCTATCCGGTCATCCGCCGTCGCCAACCGCTCACCGTGGAGACAAAGGATCGTACTCCATTGCCCCATGCACTCTCCGAGGAAGTCTCGAACTGTATTATCGATTTTATACAGCTCGAGGACCCTCAAGAGCCATGAATGGGGCACCGAGTCGAATGCCTTCTTGTAGTCAATCCAGTTATTATTATTATTATTATTATTATTTGGGACATAAAAAGGTAAGTTTTCACCAAATTTCGTTAAAAAAAAAAATTTTGTAAAAGATAAAAATAAAAAACCAAAAACTTGGTTTTTTGAATTTTTCACATAAATTTTGAGGTTATGTGAAAAAAGTGTAAATACAAAAGTTTTAGATCTTTTTATTACCTACAACTTTGCCATTTGACTTTTTTCGATAGGACTTTTAGTTTTGCCGGAAATCGAGAAAAACCGTTTTTTCCCCTTAAAAACTCACCCCCACCCCTTCCCGACCTCAGATCGCCCGTAAATTATTTTTCCTTTCATTTTTATAATATTCCCCTCCTTTTCTAATGGGTTTCATCCTACTACTATTTTTTTTGGTTTTAAAAATTATCTACCCTGGTCTATAAATGAATGAATAACTCTAAATGAATCAAGCAAGCCCAAACTCTATGAGGTTACGGCATTTTATTGCAGAGTTTCTCTAGCCATCTTCCGTCTCCATCATCAGATCAGCTCCATGTTACAATAATATTGCATTGTCATCCGATTTACATATATATGCAACATTTTAGCTCAATCGGACACCGAGAAGTGGTTCTAATTCAGCTTGCAAGGCTTACCTACATAGCATGTTAAATAAAAGCTTAGTTAAGTCGATCCATTGCTCTGTCGGTGCTTTATTGAATCAACAAACATTTTCGTTTTCATAATGTTATGAGTAAATACGATTTTTAATAATTTTAAAGCGGGCAGTAAACATGAAAATGCGAAAAACTGGAATTAATATCGCAAACTTTTTATTCGCACACTTCGCTGGAGTATTTTATTGAGGCGAATGTAAAATTTATTTGTTTAATTTCATGGCATTATATAATATGTGACTTTGTAAGTTATTTCAACAGACGTCTCATATTTAATGTTAAGGCAGATTTTCATTGATCCAATGACTGTCTATACACACATGGCTAACAGGCGAGTGGTGCTGGTATGGTGCTAGGACAGTAGCAAAATTCAGTGGCGACTCTCAACCAAGGAAGGATTTGTAAAGGTTACGTTTTCTTACTGGTGTTCAAGAAAAAGTAGTTATTGATCCAGTGGCTGTCAACAATCACAGTTGTAGTCGTCTATCACTAGATTGTGTCGTTTGAACAGACATTTTATTTGATCCAGTGGGAGCAGATAAAGGCGGACTCGCAGAAAAAGTTTGTTTGTAACATGCTTTCATAGTACAAGTAAACTTTTTAGCTACGTACGTATGCTTTGTATCGCAGCATCGCTGTCGACAATCATTGGATCAATGAAAACCTGCCTTTATGCAAATTTTATGAACATTTGTCACTCTCGAGAGCTTAAATCTGCTGACTGGGACAGACTTCAAAACACTTGCGAACGGCTTTATACTTAGGATAGGTTTGTTCACGCGACATTGAGTTTTAGTAGTGCCGTAGCTGGTGAAAGCATATAATCGCAAATTTACGCGTGATAGCGTGCGATCAGAAAGTAATGAAGCTTGTCTACTAGTGGCTTTAAACTATGTACTTACCTACAACTCAAGCACAATAACGTAAGCAAAGTCGATGGAATATTCAGTTCCCATTTAACCTTAACATTTTTCTCTGTTTGTTGTGAAAGAGAGAGAGACAGAGATTTGTGCGAGTAATCGCCAAAAGTAGCACGAACTGTGTGACAAAAAACAGTATAAACCGTCTTAAATCGTGCGTGAGACGCTTGGCGCCGTAAGCCGGTTATCAGTCAAGACAATCTGGAGCTGACTGTCTCTCTCTAAATAAACAGAGTAAAAATACATACTAACGATTATGTTATGCGCGCAGAAAGGATGAGCTCCTCAAAAATAATTGTGTATAAAAAAAGAAAGCAATGTGTCCGATGCAGCTTCTAGAAGTTGTAATGCTAGGAATTGTATACAGGCCGTCACGTTGAAGAACACGACCTAGGTATTATAATTGCCTCTAAAGTGCAAACATTTCCTTGTACCAGCCGGCCAAACGAGGTTCTGAGGCCCCGGCTTCAGCCTGAAGCCCCGGCCTGAAGTTGTGTGGTGACGAGTGTCGCATGCCATCCATTGTCGTTAGTCAACGAACACCAAGTGTGGTGGGCTAGTTCTACGGCTCAACGGAGTCACGTTGGATAATACATACTTCCGGTTTACTACAAGTTGGCCGCTACTTCGCGTCGCGCTTCCCCGCACCGCACCTCAAGTCAGAATTGCTTAGTACAGATAGCAACGTACCACTCGCCATTGTCACTACCGAGTTTTTTTATCTTTTGTTATTGTTACGTTTTAAATGTTTTTGGTAACTTTTGCTAAGTTTTGTATAATGCAGAATATTTATTATACTTTAATTAATGATTTTTTTGAAAAGGAGAAATATAAGAAAATAAAAATCACACCTTTTAACCACCTTTTAACATTCAAGACTGTTCAAGACGTCATTGCCATGAAAAGCATTTCCGTCACTGTCAGATATTTAAAAAATACAATTATTATTTTCCTGTCAACGATGCAGTATAACGTCATTTTGTAACGGTCGTTGGCAGCCAACTTGAAGTAAACGGGTAGTATAATATATTAGACGTCTGCACTAATTTAAATTAAATATAAAGGCTCTTACAAATAGGGTGAGTCCGCGCCGCAACGCATTGTATTGCAAAATTCCGCGTGCATCATTTTCATAAATTTTATATGAAGCAGACAAGGCCCTGGTGGATCGTGTTAGATGTTATTCGCTTCTGCTTTTCTGCTGTAGCGCGATGCTGCTGGATTTTACGCGAGCGAGCGATGAATACGACGCATTGTGGCCGCGTCGCTGCGTTGTCTTACATGGAAAAATGCGTAGTAAGCCATACGGTGTGCTACGGCTACAGGACGTATTGTGGCGTTGAAGTGGTGCTTCTGTGGCTTCTGTGGCCTTCCGTGGCCTGCGGCGTCCAAAAAAAAATCCGTCGTAAAATCCGTCCTATACCTCACAGCATACCACCACGTGACACTTTTCACCATAAAATAACTATGTTGCGGTGTGCAACGCACCTTGTGGCCGCTCAAGACATAATCCATAATCATTGTCCTCTTGTCAATTCGACCACTACATCAGACTGTTGGCATTTTACTATGAAACACAAAAAACGGGTACCTACAAAGTTATATTTAAAATTCTCCATAATTAAAATGCTTGCTCTGCAAGACAAAGAGACGTTACTGGAGCTTAAAAGCGGCTGCAGTCCAAACAAATTACTTACTGCAACTCTGAACTTGTGCAAACTCTGATGAGCTACATTCTGACGATGTGCGTTATATTATAATACCATTTTAAGTACAACTAATTATGAATACTTAGTTGTTTAGATACAAAATATACAGAAGTAATTCCTATAAACTATAAATAAATCTGCGAGAACCTAAAACGTTACAGGAAAAGAAAATTTTATAGGATTTTTCATTTTTATAAATAAAATTTTCGATTACGGAGTCACATTAATCTGCCGAAGATTTATCAAATCACGACAAAATTACTCTGCATATGTATTTTCTCAACAATATAGGTACACACTTTCGCATTTTAAAAGCTCTAGTTAAGTCTAGTTCTTTAGTTTGTTAGGCTTTAGTTTTTGTCATAACATAGTACGTTGATTTTACAACACCAAATGAATATGTGGCATGAAAGTCGCAAATAAAAATCTATAAGATGGCTTCATTATCACATGTTGCGTAAAATGTGACAAAGTTGGTTTTCCAAATCAAATTTTCAAACTATATAAAAAATTGCTAATAAGGAAAGATGCAGATAAGAAGAAATCAACAATAATTTGTCTGAGATACAGACTTATAAAAACTAATCGAAGTTCTCATCTTGGAGAGATGTGTTCATACAAACACTCACTGAAAATAGGTTCATAATCGTGGTGCATTACTTCTTCATGGATACTTTTGGCCACCACCAGCATATCTAGTTCATTTTTGATCAAAGGTCCTGAATCTTTTATCTAAATATCTGGCAAAGGTTCTTTGTAATTTTATGTTTCCATTTACGACATTCATTTATTATTATTAAGAAGCACAATTTGCTAATGAAAGCCGTTATCAGCAATCCGGCTTAAGAGAAGTATTAAAAGCTGATAAAACAGTATTTAGGACTTACAAATTCAGCGATCATTTCCGACTAAGCTGAAATTAACATAAATTTTCCTTGAACTGGTTTCAGATGTTGATCGCTGATAAAGATTAATGTTTGAAACTATTAAAAATATTGTCCAATATTATTACCCATGACGGAATGCAGACGATATGTATAGGAGTATATTTTAACGTTAAAGGTTGTGTGTCTCTTAGTTTTTTTCTATCATTTTTCTGAAAATGTACTGGGCTGATCTTAGTGCAGTTTTCCGTATTGAGCGGGGCAGGTTCCTAATTATGTTACGAATATAAGCAATAACGTCCCTGCAATTGCGTTTGTAATTTTTTACTTGTAGAAATAATTTAAAAAATAGACCTAATAACTAGTTATAATTAATCTAAATTTTGTTAATATGTCATTGTATACGCTGATTGTACCTATGAGAGCACCATAGTCACTCCAGTGACTCAGCTCTTTAAAAGAGAATAAAAAAAAAAAGAGTATTGGATCTATTTCTGCAAGACGTTGCAGTTTGTTCTGGGATTAAAAAAATATATCTTTTAAGCAGCTTACTTTCGCATATTTTTTCTTATGCACAGATGGAATTCCAGCTTCTCACTCTTGAAGATTCGAAGATGAGAACAGGAAATCTATCGATAAAAATGAATTAAATTAATTGAAATTTCAATGGTGGGTAAATGAAAATTAAACTTTTGTGTTAATTTACTTGTTTATTTTGACCAATTTTGAATGATAAGTATAGGTAAGGGGTATAGGTAACTATTGCGGAGGTTACCCTTTTCTCAGTTATTCATTTTTCATCGCAAGAGTGGAACGGCACTGGAAGACGTGTACTATTCTCATATCAAACGATAGCTGAAAAAAAGAATTTCCAACCGCGGAATGATTTCATAAATGTTTCGTATTGCCAATTTCGTTCCGGAACATGAAAAAGGAGCCGTAAATAGGAGTTTGTTGCAAAAAATACCGCAAACACGAAACAGCACTACCGAACATCTATACAATGCGGAAACAACTCGATTTAATCTTGAAATCCCGCCTAAAAGCAGGACTATAGCATTTGCCCGGAATGTTTCGGATGTTGAACTTGGTCGGCAAGTGTGTACTGTGTACTATGTAACAAGCTGTGTTACTTGGGGCCCACTGCTTCCTACTAACGCAAATACAGCCTAAAAGCCTACTTGTTGTACTTAATTAAAATTTGACGACTGTGGTCGAGTCGTCGAGTGGTGCAAATTCGTTCACTAAGGTTATATTTAGGTGCAGAGCAGTGATATCCTAGTGGATAGGACTGTAATTTTCTATTCGGGAGGTCGCGGGTTCGATCCCGGGCTTTGACTTTTGGAGCTTTGACTTTTGAATTTCATTTGAGTTATGTGCGCTTTGAGCAATTAAATTGAAGTATTAATAAATAACGGGAGGAAAAAATTGTGAGGAAAACTCCACCCCTGAGAGCTCTTCATAATGTTCTCAAAGGTGTGTGAAGTACCTCAAATATGGATGAGTGAAGCAACGGCTGGATCATGTGTCATGCTCGTGAACGGGTGCCACCAACGGGAATGGGTCTGCTTTGTATACCCGTTTTGACATGCATTGGATTGTGTGCCCCTACGTATGCATTTTTGAAGCTTCATTGTGGAAGCACTTTATATGTATACATAGCATAGTTTTGTTACCTATTGTAAATTTTTTTTTCTTTTTAAAAGAGCAACTGCTGAGTTTCTTACCGGCAGGGTTATTACGTATCTCGCGACAGGTTCGCGACAGGCGTAAATTGCGCAATCGTTGCTGTCAAACGTCACTTCTGCTGTCAAACGTCACTTCTCAAACGTCAAATTTCAGTAGTGACAGCAGTAGCAACACGACAGCAATCACTACGCGATCGGTTGCAAAATGTCACTAAAATTCGTATTACGCAAGCCAATCGCGCGCCTGTCGCAAAATGTACTTTTCTTCTTTAGAGATGCTTGATGGAGAAGAAAGGAAGTCAAATACTTCGAGAGGGTTTTACCACAGACCACAACACAAAACAAATAAAAAATATAACAATTCAACCGCCGACGACGATAAAAACTGTGTATTTTGTTTACATCTATTGCCGTCCTATCGCGAGTGGCGCTAGTATCGACACGTGAGCAATAGACGTGCGATTGGCTTCCGTAATACGATTTTTCGTGACATTTTGCGACCGATCGCTGTCGCGTTGCTATTGCTGTTGCTGTTGCAAATTTTTACGTAATCAGGGCGCGGCTCTTCTCAGCAGAATCTGTGTTACGAACCGGTGGTAGATTTATGACGTGTCATAAGAGCTACAAGTTGGCGTACATGAAATAAATGGATTTTGAATTTGAATTTGAAAGTCTTCCAATTTGCATTGGGCCAGCGTTGTGGACTATGTACCTTATATACGCTCAGTAGTGAGCCGTTGATTGGTCACTGGTGATAAGGTTAGATATTTGATTGTAAAAATGGAAGTACAACTCAATACAACTTGGAAACATAATGCAAGTCTCCTTCGAGGCTCAAAACAATTTAAAAAAAAATATATTGTCTGTCTTTATGATAAAGAAATTAAAAAGATCAGGATATGTAATAATAGCGGGAATTCCTTTCTGATTAAAGTGAAGATGGTATTTACCAATAAAACTTCAATAAGTATACAAGGGCCGGGTATTGACGCTGTGAATTTTCCTCCTTGTGTTAATAATAAGATAGATATTTTCCAATACATGCCCCTGTAAGAGCCCCCTACGGCGCCGTAGCTTCTTTCCAACATCGGAACGTAGTCTGTATTCCCACAAGTTCTGGTATAAAATGTTTCAATTTTAATTCGTATCTTTATTCATTCCAAAGCATCTTGATAGGAAAATCAAGTGGTTAGCAGGCTTGACTGCAGATGATGAGGTCCCGGGTTCGATTCCCTAGTCGTAAAACGTAATAGGTTTTTCTGACAAGAAATTCTCAGTACCTACTAGCCCGGAGCTAGAAAGTTGGCGGTGAGTCACCCCCGTGCCTCGGAGCGCACGTAAAGCTGTCGGTCCTGCGCCTGATCTCTCTCCGGTCGTGTCGGATTTTCCGTTCCATTGGACTTCTGAAGTGAGGGAATAGAGAGTGCACCTGTGTTTGCACACACACTTGTGCACTATAATATCTCCACCCTGTTAAGAGATTAATGAAAGTGAGGCAGTGATGATGATAATTAGAGAGATACCCTTTCCACCAAAGTGACAGAGTTATATCCACATAAAACCTCATAATATACCAACATCGGAACGGATTTTCATAAATTCCACTCGAACAAAGCTATTATTGTAATATTTTTTTGTTTTGAAAAGAGTTACTGAGTTTCTTGCTGGCTCTTCTCAGCAAAATCTGCTTTTCAAACCTATAGTCTTGACTGCTCATAACACCCACAAGTTGGCTTACAAGATGTAAATAATTTAAGGTAGGTATGAAGTAAGGAAAGGCTTAAATGAAAATGTTATAACGAGAATGAAACCGCGATACGGGATTTCTCAAAACGTAAGAACAATGATTAGGTCCATTGTGTTCGGAACAAACAGTGTCAACAGAAAATAAAGGACGAGTCTGGGTTTCACTGGGGGCCTAATATTAAACCCCCTTAATATACGTCTATCTACACCTAGAAATACGGGAAAGTAGCTACTATTTGAGTGTAGAGACGTGTAACTTTGAGGGTTGTTAAAATTACTATAGCCAGTAAATTACTATACTTACCTAACATTTTCGGTAATATTATGAGTACTAATCATAAGGATTTGAATGAAAGGTATAGTGGTAGCCGATATTCTGGGTCAATATATAGGATGCTTTTTATCCTGATAAATAATAAGGTTTATCCGATTTAGGGGAAGAAAGTTTTTGTTGATTTTGCTCCATAACCTCATAAATCTAAACCGAATTTGATAATTCTTTTTTTATTATAGTAATATATCAGAAATTTCATCCAATTTTGGTGAAGATCTACTAAATATTATCGGAGATAGAGGACATAACTTCTCGCGGATAGTAACAAGTCACTCTAAACTTTTTCCACGCTGACGAAGTCGCGGGAATCAGCTAGTAGGTACTATATAAAAGTATTGATTCTTATAAAATTTCAAATTAGAATTCACATAAAGTTGGGACAGCTTCCCTATTTTACATGTTTTTTATGGCTCGACCCATTTCCATACAAGAATGTGTCCCTCAAGAATATTGCTCCGCAGAGGACCGATTAGAATGTATTTTCTGAAATTGTCGATAGGAAAATTGTGGAAAAACAACGGCGACGTCGGAGAACAATAAATTTTCTGTATGTTGAAGACAGCCAGCGAAATTTTATAAGTTATATTATAATGTGTATGTAGGTTTCTTAAAAGATCTAAGAAACATTCAAAGCGCAATGAAACATGTGTATATTAAACACTAGCTGATATCCGCGACTTCGTACGCGTGGATTGAGGTTTGTTTGGAGTCACACGGGAACTATAATTTTTTTCGGGATAAAAAGTAGCCTATGTTTTAATCCAAGGTATATCTCCATTTTAAATTTCAGCCAAATCGGTCCAGTACTTTTTGAGCCAATTCGTTACAAACATACACACAAAAATACAAATCTTTCCTCTTTATAATAGTAGTGTAGATAATATTTCAAAAAAAAAAACAAGCTTTTAGTAGCTGGCTACGTCATCAAACCCTGAATATCATCTAGGAACAGAGTACTTGTCAAGACGAATCAAACGAGCCCAAAGTCGATGGAGTTATATTACAGAGTTTCTAAAGCCATCTTCCGGCTCCATCATCAGATCAGCTTTATATCACAATAATATTGCATTGCTATCCGCTTTACATGTAGGAGTTTTCTTGAGCTTTATTCTATTTTCATCTTTTACTCACACAATAGAATATTCAAACATTATTACTTTTCATTTAAATCCAACAAAAGGTAACAGACAACGAAGAGTTATCTTGAATCTTTTATTCTATCTTACCATGTAATTTTAATTATTAAAATTGAATACCTACGCGCCAAAAATAAACTTTGTATGCGAGCTTGAAACATATTAAGGGTAAATTTATTTCTCTAACTTGTCAAAATATTATTTTGCTTTTAAATTGGTAATTATACTAGCTTTTGCCTACGACTTTGTTTTTAAAGCTAGCTTTTTAAAATCCCGCCTGAACTATTTTTTCCGAGTTAAATGTACATTTATGCGGAAAATCAGGCCAATCCGTTGCTTTGTGACTGAAGAACAAATCAACAAATAAACGCTCTCTCGCATTTATAGTATTAGACGTTGGGATAATTCCAAGTTCCAAATGACACAAAATATTTCTCGCGCATTCAATACATTTAAGTCCGAATGGCGACTTCGTTTGGATCATAAATATAGTATTCTTTATTACTACAAAAGCATGTTTTAGACAGACTCCTCTATTATAAGTATTATTTACCTAAACAAGCAATCATAAGTCATATTGTAACAAAGGTCATAACGTTGTCATTGTGAACGTTTACCTTTGATTAAAATTCATTATTCCGTATGATTAAAACCGCCTCATTGTGTATTGCTGTACATAATGGACTTTACGATTGGCATTGTGTCCTTTGTTTAGGCTCTAAAAGAGCTATTGTGGTCGTCTAGACGAACCCTTATACAAACGTATCCTATGCTTCAAGTACAAAAAATTTAAAGACTTCATTATCCTCTTCATTGGCTTTTTCGTTGTGTTTTTCGTTTTGTCTTTCAACGTACATTTTACTTTAGTATTTTTACTTTAGAATTTCTGATTTTGACTGCTTTGTTGGTTAGCTTGTTTAGCAGTGGATCGTGATGTCCTGGGTTCAGGTTCAAAAATATAGAAAATAATATGCCTAGAAAAAAAAAAAAATGCAGTAGCAACCTGGAGTTGAGATGTTGACGATGCAAGATGTTACACATCGGCATACCGTTTGATTTTTGACTTACGATTGATCTCTCCTGCCGTGTGAATGCCATCCCACTGGACTATGATGTATAGAGATTGTACCTGCGTTTGTGCATTATAATATTATATTCTGCGCGCTTGAATATTCTCCATTGAGATTGGCCGCTGTATTCGAAATTTGATTGGAAAGACTTTATTCCTCGATGATTGCTTTAATTGAAGAAATGCTTTAAAGGCACGGTTTATAAAAAAGTAGTGAGTGGCGGATCACCTTCCTTTTATGTATTTTTATTGCCTAATGATATGATATATTGACCCAAGTCGGTAACAGGTAGACCGACCGACATTAGGTGTCGCTTAGCCATTGCGCGTCGATCCCGTTTATGCTCACTTACTAATAAAATTTGTAATCTAATACTAATTTAGGATACCATCGCATTATTAGCCCAAGAGGATTCGTGAATTTAATGGAAAGGGGTCAAGACCATCAACAATAAGGATTGCGACATATATAAAAAAAAGGAGTATAATATTTATAATCTGTACAAACCTTATCACCATACAAAACACATGAGTGTAAACGCTGCGTCCTTGAATCTGTTCAAAAAGAGAAGCGTCGTGGCCGAACAGTGAAATAACGTTATTTATTGCGCTATTGTACTCGTATGGCTGTTGTATTGCGCACTTAACAAAAAAGGCAATTAAGCACAGCAGCGCCCACATTATGTCCGCCACTGGTTATATCTGCATAAACTCCTCAAAAATCTCAATATCGCTACGGTTAAAGCGCAGATTAAAAACCAAAAGGTTGGAAGAAGGTTCAAACCCGTCGCACTGTTGTCGTATCCTCCTAACACAAGCTATACACTAAAGGTCGTAGCCCATTTACAAGACACCGCTCCCACACAACCAAAGTATGAGCATTCAAATATGGACTTAATATCGTGTTCTGGAGGTGCACTTTACAGTAACAACACCGCGGTATGGTACCGCGCGCTGTTTTCTATTTAGTGTTGTTACTGTAAAGTGCACCTCCAGAGCACGATATTAAGTCCGTATTTGAATGCTCATACTTTGGTTGTGTGGGAGCGGTGTCGTGTAAATGGGCTACGACCTTAAGTATGAGGCGGAACAGGTTCTTACTCTGTATCAAGTGCAATTTCGATCGTGCATGAAGTATTGCAGCCATTTACGGGACGGATTTGCCAAGTACCTGCTCATCGGTGACAAAGTCAAGGACTATCTTGTCATCGTGTAAATCATTTTTGATACGATGACAAGCCACCAGTCAAGGACTAACTGTCCTTGACTGGTGGCTTGTCTGTCGGTACTCTACAAGATAAATTTCGGAGTGTGCTCAAGAACTATTCAAGAACTATTCAAGAACTATTCAATTTGGTTCCACCATCACCTTTCTATCACCGAACCGCAAAACATAGTATGAATCTGCATCGCTACGTTGTAAAAATTCTGCGATCTCGCACTAAGCGTTTCGCTTCCTCGTTCCTAAAAACTTTGGAATGCCCTTCTAACTATTCGTTTTACCTACTAACTATAACTTGGGTGCCTATCTTTAAATCAAGTGTGAATAGGCATCTTATACGCAAGCGCGCGCCATCTTAGGGTGCATCTTCACTTACCGTCAGGTGAGATCGTAGTCAAGCGCTAGTCTATATATTATTATCATGAGGCGTAAGGTTTGCTTCAGCTTCAAAGCAAACTAGTTTTATAAGAATTTTTGCGATTTTTTAATAAATTTTCGTATGCAAGTGACAGGGCGGCTCTTTATATAAAAGTTTGGTGAAGGGATTCAATGGTAAATTGGGGAATTGTTGGTTAACGAGCGAACTTCTCACCGCAATGAATCTAATTAATTGAGAACTCTTCAAGTCCGTCACTGTTTGCGATAGCTGATAGTGGTTGAAATTTTACGGTTTTTACCTGAAAACTTGAGAGCTGTAGACATGCCCGGTCGCTATATACAATCTATCTTTAACCTGAAGATTAGTTATTAGATAATAACGTTTGTATTTTGTTAAAAAAAGTCCATACAATTTTTCGGAAAATCCGACACGACCGGAGAGAGATCAGGCGCAGGACCGGCTTTACGTGCTCTCTATGTCTACGACTCACGACTCACCGCCAACTTCCTAACTCCAACTGAGAATTTCTTGACAGAAAAACCTAATACATTTTTTGGCCCGACCCGGGAAGCGAACCCTGTACCTCGCCGAACTGGCTAACCACTAGACCAACGAGGCAGTTAAAGTATTAATAAAATTATAATATGCACATGTCGAACCTCTTCTCATTCGATGGATAAAATATGTATGAAGCTAGCACAGCTACTAAAACATAGACTGCTTAGCCAGTAAGTTCTTTGATCCCAGGTTCTTCGCTTTATCTATCAAATTAATTCAAGATTAGTACCGCCTTGAGGAAAAACGTGAACTTTCTCCCCTTTATTTTCAGCCCGCGTGACGGGAAAAGATAAGCTAATTACTTATTGTGATTTACTAGGTTCGTGATGGCAAAAAGAACTTGTATTTTCCCGGCTATTATGTATACCCGGCCGCTCACAAATAAGTGCAGAATTGCAACCCCTAAAGCTTCGATTTCAATACTTTTTTCAATTTCAATACTTTGACTGACTATATGGCGTGTAGAAACCGATTCGGGGTATGGGTTGAATGTTCACTGCCATATCCCTTCCAAGTTAGCCCACTACCATCTTAGACTGCATTGTCACTTACCATCAGGAGAGAAAAAAAACTAGGAACCATCAGAAAAAGGCCTAATTCGTGGGTGTCATTCACCACATTGTGCTATTAACCGGACAATTTAACTTTTTAATTACGAATCAAGACAAAGTGGGCTGGGGGGTGCAAAGGTTGGACATGGCATCGCAATTAATTCTATGAAAAGGTTTTTAATGTTTCAGGATAATAACTTGAAGAGCTAAGTTTAAATGCAATTGTTTATTATAATGACGTGGCTTTAAATGTTCTTGTAGATTAGCTCTATTAACACTGTCGTAACTTAAGTGTTTTAGTTTTCTGGTACCTATAGTACCTACCTACAAAGTTTGTAGGTAGGTACTATAGGTACCAGAAACAACGCTCATCTATGATTAAAATGACGAAAGTTTAAAATTGTAACGGTACGTTAAACAGTTCGTTACTTTAGGTAGGACTATATAGTTTTAAGAAGGAAAGTTTTTACAAACATCCTTACTATCCTTATTTTCTTACTAATGTTATAAATGTGAAAGTTGTGTTTGTTTGTTGGGTTGTCCTTCAATTACGCCGCAAAAAAGTGACGTGATCAACGTGATTTTTTGCATGGGTATAGTTGAGGGCCGGGAGACTAATATAGGCTACTTTTTATTCCGGAAAATTAAAGAGTTCCCGCGGGATTTTTAAAAACTAAATCCACGTAAGCAAAGCCACGGGTATCAACTATATTAGTAACAAATAAGTAAAAGTTAATAAACACCACAGTACCGTGGTGTAGTGTAGCACATCAATGAAAGTTTCAGACCGAAGACACTAGTAGGGAGAAATCCTATTTCGGTCGTTTAATAACATGTCTTTCTATGAAACAAGCATTTGCTCGTAAGACAAGTTTCGAGTTTTAAGCCTCTATCTCATTTCAAGTACGGGGAACTGAACTGGTGAGGGAGGAACTTTTTTAAGCCAAATAAAGTGTCTAGAGTACTTCTTTTGACTATTACGTTACTTTGGCCTCCTGCCAGGGCGGGATTTATGTCCCAATCGTTATTTCTTTGGATATTTTTTAATTTCCGGGTGGAGGCTTTATTACTTTGCCCGGTATATCAAAGTTTGACCTGACGATGTTAGTACATGTACACAGTACGTCTTAAGCCTTAGGTATGCCTTTATTTTAATAGCACTTTATTATTAACACAAAAACTTTATATACTAGTAGCGGTAGTATTTTTATCTAAATATATAAAAGGATATATGAAAGGAGAAAGTGACTGACTGACTGATCTATCAACGCACAGCTCAAACCACTGGACGGTTCGGGTTGCATACATATAGCTATTTCGATGTAGGCATCCACTAAGAAAGGATTTTTGAATATTCAACCTAAAAAAAGTAAAATAGGAGTTTAATAAATCGAACTTAATGCGAGCGAAGCCGCGGGCAAAAGCTAGTAAACATAATATGTTCATATGTAACCTACTAACCGCTCACGCCTATTAAACCTATTCCAATTTTAATTTTTTTAATTTATTTATATTCCCAAACTTCGATCACAGATTTTTTTTGTGATTAAAAACGTAAAGTCAATTAGGTCTTTTATAACTTAGAAACTTTATTTGTATTAATATTTTAGTATAAGATTGGCGAATATACTCACATTACCTTCTGCTTCAACCACCCTGCTTCAACTCAGTGAGATTTTCTTGTTTTTCTTCTTTATTTCGTTGGATTTACTTTGAGATTACCATACGTAGCGTACCTACTACTTATTTGCTGAATCAAAGTTTTCCACGCAAATAAACAAAATGAAAATTGGACATGAGATAATAAATAACCGCGCAAAGTGGTGCAAGCGGTTTCTTGTCACAAGAAAATGAAATAAATTTAGTTAATTCTAATAAATTCAATTCAATTCAAAAATTTCATTTTTCACATATAATATACATTATAACTTTAAAATTACAAATAAATAAAACACTCATAATAGACAAAGGCATAAAGAAAAGATAAAAATAAACTATTACTTATTAAGTAGTTTTTGTACTTGTATTAAAAAATGGAAATGTGCTAAATCCAAAACGGAAAATTAAACACTTAATTATTATGAATAGAAATATTCGACAAAAGGATTCATTGCGGAAGGAATTGCCATCAAATAATAGTAAGAGCTGGTTTATCACAAAATAACGGAATCGCAATCAAATATGAATATGAAGGAGGATATGTAATCCCTTGACGAACTTTGTGTAAATGGTGATTTGAATAGTTCCATTCCTAGCTTAATCTTAATTCTGCTTTGAACATATTCAATGTAAATATGACAATGGAACGAGTGGCTGAGGGCTGGTTAGACTCGTATCGGTGTGTGGCACTCGTGAGATAACCGAGCACTGCGTCTTTGTATACAAATGTAAAATTATTAAGCTGCGAAGTGTCTTAAAGGAGATACCGTCCCTAATATTAAGGGTTAATACCCATTTTATGAATATAATATAACAATTCAAGGGATGAGTAGGTTGGACTTAATCTCAGATTTGGCTTTGGATCGTTGGTTTGACATTCGCAATATTTTTGGAAATAATCGATGTTTGTCCTAATCTCACGTCTTATCATGACTTCAAATGAGGATAGATTCTTAAAAAAAGGATGTGATGTTTTTGAGGACTGTCATCCCGCCTCATAGAGCCCTTTATCTTGACCAACATTAAAGTTTGGCTATTCAGCGAGGTAATGCATCGTTTTGGGCACTTTCCTCATTCCAGTGGTTTGGGTGATATTTTATATTTAGCTTTTAATTTTTAATATTTTAGATTTTGTTTTAATTCAGATTTTAATGTCATACTTTTCATCGGTATCTACTTTGTCACCATGCAAGTGTCACCCAATGAAAATATTTTGACTCATCGTTCTCATTAAAATTCGTGATGATATTTCATTTTCGCGCAAGAATTATTATTTCCCCACGCATAATTCAAGGGAAATTAAATCATTCGAAAGTTTGTTGGACACTTTTCTAGAATGAGTGCAGGATCGGCTGACAATACGATTCCGAATGTATAAAAGTTTACAAATTGAATTACTGGCACTTCTGCGAGAGGACTTCGGCGAACGGTTTCGTATAAAGTAACCGCAAAGTAAATGCCATTCAATTTTATTAGGAAAGAACGGGCTCCCAACGAAAATCCCCGGGAGGCAATCCCGTAAATCTCTATTTGTCGCAAGTAAAACAGGTCACGGCGGCAGGCTATTACGCTCCCTAAATGCTGCCGAACTCCCTGTAGAGCGCTCTAATCCACTTCGAACTGGCTGGTGTCAAACGCAGGGCCGGGTTGTTTGTATTGTTTATTGTCGCGATGCCGTACGCCAAAGACGTCGCCGACACACGAGAGCGTGTTCCAATTGATAGACCCGACCGGCGACCGCCCCCTGTAAACTATTATATGCCTCGCCGCAAACGATACTTATCCGCACTTTACGAGTGTGTCAGCGCTCAGCGCCGTCGCACGCCTCCTACGGAGCCTTACCTACGTACAATTTATACCTACGAGAAATGAAATGAAATTATATTTGTATGAATATAGGATGACAACATGTTTAAATATTAGCCTATAGTTCGACCGCGTGAAACACTTTTTCCGGGATAAAAAGCTAGGACCATAAAATCGTGCATGATTAAAGGACAAATCAAAAAACCAATTAAATAACTCACTTTTGCATTTATAATATGATACAGTGATCTAATAATAATAAGTAGAGAAAATACACGTAAAATATATACCTACCTAACATTCTCCATAAACAACATTAGAACTACGAGTACCTACTTACTTTTTGAATTCTCTTTTCGATTTTTGACAACCTCTCCTACGGGCGACGACGATGTAGCGAGCGTTGCATTTTGATCTCATAAGTAAGAGGTCCCGGGTTTGTTTGCCAGCAGCGGCAATTCTGAAATATAAGTTTTTTTTTTAATTTTCTCGGTGTCGTCTGGTGGGAGGCTTCGGGCGTGGCTAGTAAACACCTCACCGGTAAAGACATAGCGCAAAACTGGTTCGAATTAAGTCTAGTCTAAAGTGAAGTTATCTACAATATAGCTTAATGAAAATACATAGTTCAATAAAAAGTAGCATAATATTAACAATACAAGTTTTAATATCTACAAAAAGCTGATATTAATTATGCAACTTACCGGGCCGTGCATTCGTTATGCATATTACAGATACGCATTTAAACCCGGGGCGTACGTCCAACGGATCGGCATTTATAGTTTAATACGTAGGTACACATCGGCACAGAAGGTTTGCAATGGAACAAAACACTTAAAACAATATACCGACAGAGCGGCAATCATTTCTGTTTTATCTCAGTTTGCTCACGCTACGCCGCGGAAACTGGTGTAATAAAAAACTACTGTGTGCGTAGACGTACGTATTTAAAATGTGCCTTGCACAACCATAATATATTATGAGGGAAATTTTGAATGATAATATCACGGTTGGAATAAAAGGAATAAGATTATGAGCTTGATTCTTGGGTATTTGACTGCAGTTGTCAAAATCTGGATTATATGAATACAATAATAGCATTAATGATAATTCTAATCAAAATATAATTAGCATAAAAATATATGTTACATGTAAGAATAATATTGGTGAAAACAGAAAATCAATCGGTGAAAAATGAAATACAAATTGTAAGCTCCGGGTATAATCGGCTCATTCTTTGTAACGAGAAGAAATAACATCTATCCATCCATCTTCACAAACTTATTATCATTAGAATTTTAATCTTTATTATAGTTAACATAATATTATAAAACTTAATTAAATTAAAACTAAAATACAAAAAAAAATATCGCGTGAATCGGTCGAGAAACCCCGGAGTAATCGGTGGGTATACATAGAAAAAAAAAAAAGAAGATACCGGCCGAATTGACAACCTCCTCCTTTTTGGAAGTCGGTTAAAAATACAAACTTAATTCTAAATTAAAACAATTAAACTAAGAAACAAAATCTTATAATAAAACATTAAAATAAAAAAAACTTTTCATTTATAATATTAGTATAGGACGTAGCATCGCCAATATCCTATTTTTTAAAACCAATTTTATGGACTTGTCTTTTTAGTTAGGCCTTATTAATCAAAATAGTGAAGCGCCAAGCTATTTAAAGCATAATACTTACTTATTTGTAGAACCTAGAATATGAAGCCAAGATGCAATCTAAATAATTGTGTCTCTAGGCCAAGAATATTATGATTGCTCCAGGTCAATAAAAAAGTCTCAGTAATAAATGAAAACCAGCGTTCAAACAATAGTTGTAAAACGAAGAGAGAACATTTGGCTCGGAGTGTACTGAAGGCTGTCTTGAAAACTCGTTTTATTGTTTCAAATCAAAGAGCAACTGCAATATGGCAATAATAATTTCTTCTACGTTCTATTTTTACCAGACTCCAAAAATCCAAAAGGGCTATGATTTGAGCAGTACCTATCCATTATCATAGATGTACTAGACAATGTCCACGACATCGTCCGCGTGGAATAAAGTTTTTAATTCCTGCGGGAACTCTTTAATTTTCCGGGATAAAATTTAGCCGATAGCT
Source organism: Hipparchia sbordonii (assembly GCA_038048805.1). NCBI lineage: Eukaryota > Metazoa > Arthropoda > Insecta > Lepidoptera > Nymphalidae > Hipparchia > Hipparchia sbordonii. Next base: position 6,663,630 of record CM076106.1, on the reverse strand, counting down.
CATACCCAGGTTAATCCTGTCAAGCATCGGTTCGACATGATTTTTTCCATGGATAAAGTTGAGGATCTTGTGATGGTACGCAGCTGGATCGTCTAGTGATATCTAGTGGATTGATTGAGTAAAGAAGAATATTCTAATTATAGGTAAAACACCTCAGGATCGAGAGACATATTGGCTTCTGGCATGAACACTGTTATGTACTAAGCACCCTGCGGGTTAGTTCATTTCGTCCGATGGACAAAGTAGGCTACCAAATCATTCTACTTTAGCTGTCGCGGATTAATTATGAACGAACTTCAAAAGAATTATGTTATGCATTCTCCAACCTTCAGAAAAACAGGGAAATCCTAGAGAGTTAAATTATTAATTTGAGTTTAAAATACGAGTAGAATGAATGATTAGCTGATACAGTGTACGAATTTGCCTGTTTTAGGCCGTCGTTCTGACCGAATTCCCTCTAGCACGGGGGAAACCCTACGCCGCTCCACGGCCTTTAATCATTGTTATGGGGGCACAGCCGACTCCCTTTCGCTGCGAAGCGTTTTGGTGTTCCCATACACCCCGAAGGGTTGGTACAATTCTTTTCATTGAGCTTATAGCTCGCCCCAATACCATGGTTTTATTTATTTGTATTCATTGTTCAGTTTGATATAGATTTGGCCAAATCTAAGTTCGGGAGCCGTGCTGCAAGACATGGCGTGTTTAGGTGTGCCGGAAATTCGCCGCCAAAGAACGCCATCGAACCGTGTACCACTTAGTAATAACTTTGACTCATCTGAGTCAAACATATTAATTTAGCCAATACTCAATCAGCCTCAGTGTCTCAATCCCTGTAGTATTTCATCATGGTCACCCTACCTATTACCCTATCTTGTCCTCTATTCCGAAGTAATATCATGGTCACCCTACACCTAAAGTTTGTAAATACAATAAACAAAGGATTCTAATTTCTTACCTGCTTGTAGGAAGTACCGTTGACCCACACCCGTAGCTCGAAGGTCGCTCTGGTATCTCGGAGTCTCGTACATTTGAAGACTTAATTTATAGTGAATGATTTCTAAAGTTTTCATTCATACCTAACTTCTAACCCGAAGTGAGTCTAGAATCTAGTCTATTAGTTATGTAAAACAAAATAAGTCAAAGTTTCTTTAGACTGCAATATTGTTCCATCTCGTTCACCTATCTGCTTTGTTTATGAAAGAAATCAGACTTCTCTATCGTGATAGAATAAACTGACCCTAAGTAATTTAATGTCGCCTATTGACCTAAATTAGTGCACTAGTCTGCACTTTCTAAACTGACTGCCTACTGAAGAGTCGTGACTCAATTTTGGATATAGTATTTCACTATTGGATTGTTCGGTTCAGCCCGCCACACGTTACAGATGTTAAGTCTAGGGTTCAACTGAATACTAATAAAACACTAAATCAATTTATGTAGACAGAACCTTTGAGAACATTCCATTATTGAATACCTTAGGAGAAATATTAGGGTTGTTCAGTAAAAGATGATAATTATGACTTCATAGATTTATTTTCCATTTTATTAAATCTACTCAAAAGAAACTGTTTGATTATTTAGATTGGTTCCAAATGGGGTCATTTGAGAACCAACCGGGTCTTCCATTACTAACAGCCATTCTAAGACAAGGGAAAACGGAAATACCCAAATGAAAAACCCTTGTGGCATTCTAACCTAAGACATCTTAGACTAAAATATACACACATGCTACAAAAGGTGTTAAATGCTTAAAAGAATATGTACACTTTCTACTAGTGGTATCAGGGAGACAAGACATTTTATAGTTTTAGTAGAAATTACAACACATAATACATTACGTTAAATAGATTCACAGATAATAAGTTATGTTTTATTCTCGTTTTCACAACTTCCTGACTATATTTTATATAAATGTTCCCCTTCCAAAGCAAGTGGTATGTGTGCCAAATTATTACATTTCACTCTCTCAGATTTGACCACATTAATCTGATTAATAAAAAGAGCAGATATAGAACAAATGTCAGAAATAAGATATACATCATAATAGAGAACCCATCGTCTCGAGATATCTCTCTCACACGTCTACTATCCCTTTGTTCTTCTGCATACAAAGCATCGAGAACTATATCTGGATACATTTTAATTTCTTACAATAATGAACGCCTAAACCCGGACGTTACGGAAACCCTTTATCTGTGAATTTACTTATCTCAAAATATAATTATTGGTATATTTGTACATTACCGGGAATATCCAGGCCTCGTTGCGCACACACACTTGCTTATAAGCTTAATTATAAACTATTGCACTGATTCTACTTTTATGTATAGATCTATTAAAATAGGTTAAAATTTATACAATCTTAGGATTAATTTATTGGAGAATGGAGTCGACTCTGCTGGAAGAGCCCTCAACCCGGAATGCCTTCTCGAAAGCACCCCCGTGTATCTCCCCTTCCGAGTCCTTATCGCCCCTTCTCCAAACTGAAAAATAGAAAATCCCCACCAAAGTAAACTGCCTTAACTTGATTCGTCATTTTAGGTTTCCGCCAAAACGTTTAGGCCAATTATCGATAGCGTCATTTACTATAGTCACGCCCATTTAAGATTCCCGCCAAAATGTTTCGGCCAATTATCGAAAGCGTCATTTTACGGTCACGCCTTGCTTTTTTGTTTATTTTCTATGCCCTTCGGCTCGGTTCGGCTATGTCAATCTACACATCTGGTTTCAATATTTTGTGAAGGCAAAATGTTTCAACTAGATTTATGATCTGATTCTAAATGTTTCCTTTTAAAACGTCTGCACTTCTATTGCAATTTCTAAAGACCCTTTTTTGTTCTAATCTTAATGTGTTTCCAAAATCCCTATACTTTGTTTTTAAAAATAAACTGCCTGCACTTTGAAATATTTATGAGGGTCCAAGTGTTCACTTAGAAATTCTCTTTTATTTTAAAACTGCGTTTCAAATTTATTTTTAATACCCATGCAAGAGAAATGGGAAAAAAAAATATGAGCTATGTCTGGCCATCTCACACTCCCCCAAATAGATTTTTAATACACCTAGTATTTCTTATACCTAACTCTCTACTAGTTGTTTGAAAATCTATTTCCTCACCTAACATAAACTGCTATCTATGTTGATGCCGATAGGTCTCACTAATCTCCATTGTTCGCGCTAATCCTTAATGGAATTCATTCCTTTACGAGTTTGCATAATAGCGGAACAAATGGATCGCATTGTAATTCCCTCTTATCTCGTTAGTACGAGCGTCAACCAAAGTGTATACGTTATTGTATGGAATTGCCCCTATCACGTAAGGTCCCTCATAAAGTCGCATGAATTTCTTTGTTAATTTTTTATCAGCGTCCGACCTCGCAAAAGTCCTCAACTTCACCAAGTCGCCTATCTCAAACTGTATTAACTTATGATTCCTATTATAATAGAGCTCTCTATTCTCCGCCGCCTTTGTTATGTTCCGACGCGCCTGTCGTCTAATCTGTTCTAACGTTTCTCCTTGTATATCGGTTCCTTTCGCTATGTCTTTGCCGAAATCAGTTGATAGTATGGTCCGCTTTCCCCAAACTAGCTCATTCGGTGTATAACCTGTTGTGGTATGTACTACCTGGTTGTAACAATCTTCTATGTCCGGCAATAAATCTGCCCAAGACCTATGAGATTTCTCGCAGTATGTTCTGAATAGTCTACCTAATTCCTTGTTAACCCTCTCTGTCGAATTTGGTCGCGGATTCCTAACAGATGTGTGCGTCAATTTGATACCTAATTGACGTACACCTAACTCGAAAACCTTCGATGTAAAATTCGCGCCTCTGTCTGAGCATAAAGTCTTAATCTCAACTTGTTTGTGAAACTTCTTCACACATGTGAGTGTAGCCTTTCCGCTTGCCTGACGTAATGGATATAACCTGATCAGTTTACTATAAGAGTCCTGCATTACAAATATGTATTTGAATCCGAAACGTCCCGCCGGTAAAGGTCCATAAATATCGCAAAAGACCCGTTCTCCTATATCTGTCGCTATCACAGTTTTGATCGGCCCCGTGTGCTTTTCTAACGCGTGCTTTGACATTTGACACTCCCCGCAAGCCCTTACAACACGACTTATCACGCGAGACATATTCGAGAAATAGTAACGACGTTTCATCAGCGCATAAACCTTGTAGCGTCCGAAATGACCAATTTCTTCATGTATGCTAACGATCAAACTCCTTTGTAAAACCTCGGGAACATATAGTCTCAAGGTATCCCTATTTATGTCTGACCTATAAAGGACCCCCTCCTTAATCACATAATACTTTGATTCAGATGTACCTGATATTTTCATACGTTTAATTATTTCACTAGCGACCTTGTCCCGTTCTTGTAGACTACCTATCTCTTTCCATCTCGCTTGTACTACCTGTCCTAGCGATGTTTTGAATAAATTCATCTCAGGCCCCACAGACTTGTTATTCAATACGTCAGTTGTCCCTTTTATATGTCGGGATAATACGTCAGCTACTGTGTTTAATTTCCCTTTTACATGCTCGACCGTATAATCAAATTGTCCTATGTAATGTACCCAACGTATCATTCGTGCGCTCAACAATTTACATGTCTGTAAGAATATCAAACTTTTATGATCGGTCCTAATCACTAACCGTGCCCCCCTCAAATACGTTTCAAACTTCGACAAGCTAAATATGATAGCCCACAACTCTTGTTCTGTGACTGTCCACTTACGCTCCGCCTCAGTCAACGCTTTACTACAAAATCCTATTATCTGCTCTTCACCTACTTCGTTCAATTGATAAACATACCCTGAGACTCCTAAATTACTGCTATCGGTTTGTAGGTAATAAATCTCTTTCGGATTAGGATGTATGAGAAGTAATGTGTCTACAAATAATCTCTTGACCTTTTCAAAACATTCATTTACCTCATGTGTCCATGACCATTTTGTATTTTGTTTTAATAGATCGCAGAGTGGCCTAACCTCTTCGCTATACTTCGAGATAAACCTTCTGAAATAATTTATTAATCCCAAAAATCCTCGTAATTGTTTTATTGTTCGAGGGACGGGAAACTCTAATATAGCCTCTACTCGTTCTGGATCCATCCGTACGCCTTTCGTATTTACTATGTGTCCTAGCAGTTTTACTTCTACACATAGAAAACGACACTTTCCTAGCCTGCCCGTTAAGCCTGCTGATTCTAATCTGTCTAGCACTTGGTCTAAATGTTCCAAGTGTAATCTTATGTCTCCTGTGGTAAATATGACAATGTCATCTAAATAGTTAACGCAGAATCCACGCACTTCTTTTAATATAGAATCCATTGCCCTTGAAAATCCCGCGACAGATGTCTTTAGTCCTTGAGGCAAGACATTATACGTATATGTCCTCCCCATAAAAGAAAACCCCGTATATTTTCTAGAATCCTGACTCAAAGGTATTTGAAAGTAAGCATTATTCAGATCAATTAAACTAATGTAATTCACTCCATGAAAGGATTGTAAAATTTCCGATGTGAGTGGCGGTGACCCCGCATCTCCCACCATTTTCTTATTAAGTTCGCGCGCGTCTAACAAGAGCCTTATTGACCCATCTCGTTTCTTAGTAAATGTGAGCGGGCTACAGTATGGCGTTGCCTCCTGCCTGATCACGCCTAGCCTCTCTAACTCCTCTAATTCTTCTTTAACCTGATCTCTATACGCTAAAGGCACTGGATAACTATGCTTTATAAAAGGAATCTCATCAACTAACTCAATGACGTGTTCGTACCTGTTAGTCAATCCTAATCTATCTGTAAACACCTTACAATGCTTATTCAACACAGGTAACAACATTTCCTTTTGTTCCCTACTTAAATTTGAATCATTCAAACAATACCCCTTTCTGTCCTCGCCATTCGAATCCTTACTAGATAAGCTACGTTCCTCGGACCTAGTACCTTGATTCAATATCGAATTAATTGTGGCGGCATTCGTCTCTCCCCCTAACCTTTCGACCTTACAATCCGAGTTCAGTCTTACGCAAGACTTGACCCCTAAATGCTCTATGGTCAGTGTCCGTTCACTGCCGCAATTTACTACTCCTTTTACTCGTTCTAACCAATCATATCCGAGTATCAACGACCTAGGTAACCGTCGCATAATTAGTACTGGTGCTTCAACTAATGTACTCCCTAATTTGAACTCTATTAATAACATCCTATTTGTACTTTCGCTACGTGAACCGAATGCCCCTTGTATTTGAATCGCTGGGATGGCGATTTCTGACAAAGTATTATTTCCAATTAGAATAGATTCGTATAATTCCTTAGTTATTCCGCTAATCTGACTTCCCGTGTCGATAAGTGCATTTATACTCCTCCCATACAAGCTTACACTCACTTCAGGTAACTTAGGTAAGGAATAATCAATTCCTTCGTCAATCGACTCATCAAGTTCATGGTACATTGTGTATACGTTTATTCCTCTCCTTACACACAGCTCACACTCAATACCTATCTCGCCACATTCTACTACGTTGTTAAACTGATTTTCCAATAAGATTCCTATGCTTCTAGCTTCAACCTGACAGCTACTTTCGTCGCTAACCTTTCCGCCCTTTATTAATCGTTTAAGACCTTTATCGCCAATGCCCAAGCTCTGACCCGGTCTCCATCCTTTGCTAATTAAAATATCATAAGCCACGTTCGGCCTTCCGCGTTTCGAGGTCTCTACTTTCCCCGTTCTACACAATTCTAGATTATTGTACCTCGCTTGTGTGGGGATACCTAGTTTTTTGAAGGTCCCTCTCCCCCTCCTTCTTTCGACAAAGCAGAGTTTTCGCCCTCCTTTACAAAAGTAATAGCCGGTCTAGCTCGCTCAGCCCCAGAAAACGCTGGTCTGTTAACGTTTGGCCTGTAACCTGACCTACTCTGGCGATAACCCCGTCCTCGGGTCGTGTTACCTCTAGTATTCCACTTATTCGCTGAAATGGCCGCGACAATAGGCCGCGCTAACGATGGCCTGTCGTAACGCCTACCTCTAAAATTATTACCTACTACCTCTCTCGCAATTCCTCTCGGCTTTTCAACAATATTTTGCTCTATACTTCTTAGAAACTTTGCCCCGTTCATGATGTTAACTTCCCCAGTCCTAGTAAACCACAACCGCTGAATATCTATCGCATAATGCCGCATAATAGAATTTACTAAGTCACTCTCGCTAAACGCAATAGTTAATGATTGCATCGATTCTACCTGTACAGCAAAATGTTCGGACATCGTCATTCCAGAATCGCTCGAATATATCGCATTAATCAACCTATACCTCACAGACTCTTGGATCTGCTCGGTCCAATAAGTTCGTCTAAAATCGGTCTCAAAATCGGCAAACGTAGCCCAGTCCTTCGAGTATAACTCCATGACCTGACGTGCGTGTCCCGTTATACATCCTAACGCTATATCGATCTCCCGATCCGACCCATTTACCGCTCTAATATACTTTTTTAATCGCTTTAAAAATGCAATAGGGTTTGTAAATGGTTTTCCATCGAAATTCGGCTTGGTAACCGAAGGCTGTACTACATAAACGTTCCGAGTCTCAGAAGGAGATACACTAGATCCCGCAGACCCAACTCTAGGCCCTGGTCCATCACTACTACTTTCATTGCTTACTCCAACCGACTCGTGTGACGTAACACTCGCGCTTTCATTTGGCAATGAATTCACTTTTGAACTCAATTGTTGCAACTTTCCATCGAATTCGTTGATTTTTTGTAGAATCAACTCTAACGTCGAGTTACCTACAGTTCCCGTTTGTTCGTTTGTTTCTACCGCACCTTTATCTAATCGACCCGTTGCTACCCGCTTTGTATTCCGTTCCTTTTTACCTGCCGGCATCTTTAAACAATTCGCTTTAAAACGCTGTTCCTAACTACTTTCTAACTAATAATCGCTGAAGTCCGCCAGATGTTATATTACTTGTTTACTAAGTCGCCTTTGCGAGCCGTCTAACGAAACACGTAATAATGGCACAATTTTAAAACCAGATGTGAAATGACAATGGGGTTTGACCCGTTCTATTGTGGGATCTCTCGGTTCAACAAAATAAATTGCAAGATAAAGCAAGGATAAACAATTAAATCTAAGAAATAAGCAAGTGTAATGCTCCGTTCTCTGCAATCTCCTCCTAGAATCCTGTAAATTTTACATTTATAAAACATACTGCTTATTTCTGCTTCTCCTATACACTAAATAAAATAAGTGCACAACATATAATTAAATGTACAACGTAATAATAACATGCACAGTGTGTCTTGTCTCCCTTCTCCCTTTCATTGTTTCACCTAAATATTTCTCCTAAACCCAATCACAAGTTTCTACGTTGTGTATTTTTTTTTTTCTCTAATAAGGATTATTAATATAGATCTAGTCGTATCGTTATTTCGAATACGTACATAGACCCCTGGTCACCCCCGGCATCAAAATTCCCAGGCTTTCACGATTTTCCAGGATTATATCCTGGTCACGGCACCAAAATTCTGTGATGGTACGCAGCTGGATCGTCTAGTGATATCTAGTGGATTGATTGAGTAAAGAAGAATATTCTAATTATAGGTAAAACACCTCAGGATCGAGAGACATATTGGCTTCTGGCATGAACACTGTTATGTACTAAGCACCCTGCGGGTTAGTTCATTTCGTCCGATGGACAAAGTAGGCTACCAAATCATTCTACTTTAGCTGTCGCGGATTAATTATGAACGAACTTCAAAAGAATTATGTTATGCATTCTCCAACCTTCAGAAAAACAGGGAAATCCTAGAGAGTTAAATTATTAATTTGAGTTTAAAATACGAGTAGAATGAATGATTAGCTGATACAGTGTACGAATTTGCCTGTTTTAGGCCGTCGTTCTGACCGAATTCCCTCTAGCACGGGGGAAACCCTACGCCGCTCCACGGCCTTTAATCATTGTTATGGGGGCACAGCCGACTCCCTTTCGCTGCGAAGCGTTTTGGTGTTCCCATACACCCCGAAGGGTTGGTACAATTCTTTTCATTGAGCTTATAGCTCGCCCCAATACCATGGTTTTATTTATTTGTATTCATTGTTCAGTTTGATATAGATTTGGCCAAATCTAAGTTCGGGAGCCGTGCTGCAAGACATGGCGTGTTTAGGTGTGCCGGAAATTCGCCGCCAAAGAACGCCATCGAACCGTGTACCACTTAGTAATAACTTTGACTCATCTGAGTCAAACATATTAATTTAGCCAATACTCAATCAGCCTCAGTGTCTCAATCCCTGTAGTATTTCATCATGGTCACCCTACCTATTACCCTATCTTGTCCTCTATTCCGAAGTAATATCATGGTCACCCTACACCTAAAGTTTGTAAATACAATAAACAAAGGATTCTAATTTCTTACCTGCTTGTAGGAAGTACCGTTGACCCACACCCGTAGCTCGAAGGTCGCTCTGGTATCTCGGAGTCTCGTACATTTGAAGACTTAATTTATAGTGAATGATTTCTAAAGTTTTCATTCATACCTAACTTCTAACCCGAAGTGAGTCTAGAATCTAGTCTATTAGTTATGTAAAACAAAATAAGTCAAAGTTTCTTTAGACTGCAATATTGTTCCATCTCGTTCACCTATCTGCTTTGTTTATGAAAGAAATCAGACTTCTCTATCGTGATAGAATAAACTGACCCTAAGTAATTTAATGTCGCCTATTGACCTAAATTAGTGCACTAGTCTGCACTTTCTAAACTGACTGCCTACTGAAGAGTCGTGACTCAATTTTGGATATAGTATTTCACTATTGGATTGTTCGGTTCAGCCCGCCACACGTTACAGATGTTAAGTCTAGGGTTCAACTGAATACTAATAAAACACTAAATCAATTTATGTAGACAGAACCTTTGAGAACATTCCATTATTGAATACCTTAGGAGAAATATTAGGGTTGTTCAGTAAAAGATGATAATTATGACTTCATAGATTTATTTTCCATTTTATTAAATCTACTCAAAAGAAACTGTTTGATTATTTAGATTGGTTCCAAATGGGGTCATTTGAGAACCAACCGGGTCTTCCATTACTAACAGCCATTCTAAGACAAGGGAAAACGGAAATACCCAAATGAAAAACCCTTGTGGCATTCTAACCTAAGACATCTTAGACTAAAATATACACACATGCTACAAAAGGTGTTAAATGCTTAAAAGAATATGTACACTTTCTACTAGTGGTATCAGGGAGACAAGACATTTTATAGTTTTAGTAGAAATTACAACACATAATACATTACGTTAAATAGATTCACAGATAATAAGTTATGTTTTATTCTCGTTTTCACAACTTCCTGACTATATTTTATATAAATGTTCCCCTTCCAAAGCAAGTGGTATGTGTGCCAAATTATTACATTTCACTCTCTCAGATTTGACCACATTAATCTGATTAATAAAAAGAGCAGATATAGAACAAATGTCAGAAATAAGATATACATCATAATAGAGAACCCATCGTCTCGAGATATCTCTCTCACACGTCTACTATCCCTTTGTTCTTCTGCATACAAAGCATCGAGAACTATATCTGGATACATTTTAATTTCTTACAATAATGAACGCCTAAACCCGGACGTTACGGAAACCCTTTATCTGTGAATTTACTTATCTCAAAATATAATTATTGGTATATTTGTACATTACCGGGAATATCCAGGCCTCGTTGCGCACACACACTTGCTTATAAGCTTAATTATAAACTATTGCACTGATTCTACTTTTATGTATAGATCTATTAAAATAGGTTAAAATTTATACAATCTTAGGATTAATTTATTGGAGAATGGAGTCGACTCTGCTGGAAGAGCCCTCAACCCGGAATGCCTTCTCGAAAGCACCCCCGTGTATCTCCCCTTCCGAGTCCTTATCGCCCCTTCTCCAAACTGAAAAATAGAAAATCCCCACCAAAGTAAACTGCCTTAACTTGATTCGTCATTTTAGGTTTCCGCCAAAACGTTTAGGCCAATTATCGATAGCGTCATTTACTATAGTCACGCCCATTTAAGATTCCCGCCAAAATGTTTCGGCCAATTATCGAAAGCGTCATTTTACGGTCACGCCTTGCTTTTTTGTTTATTTTCTATGCCCTTCGGCTCGGTTCGGCTATGTCAATCTACACATCTGGTTTCAATATTTTGTGAAGGCAAAATGTTTCAACTAGATTTATGATCTGATTCTAAATGTTTCCTTTTAAAACGTCTGCACTTCTATTGCAATTTCTAAAGACCCTTTTTTGTTCTAATCTTAATGTGTTTCCAAAATCCCTATACTTTGTTTTTAAAAATAAACTGCCTGCACTTTGAAATATTTATGAGGGTCCAAGTGTTCACTTAGAAATTCTCTTTTATTTTAAAACTGCGTTTCAAATTTATTTTTAATACCCATGCAAGAGAAATGGGAAAAAAAAATATGAGCTATGTCTGGCCATCTCAATCTGGAGAGTGACATAGGGATCTCGCGGTATTTTTAAGCATATAAATATAAGATATTCTTAAGTAGATAGATGATTTAAAGAGATATCTCAATAACAAACACTTGTTATGTTGTTTCAGATTTAACGAAGAAAGAAGCACTGAATTATGACAATAATTATAAGTCTTTATAAAACATTAAGACACGTTAAATAATTACTAGAAGATAAATAAAAATTGCTCATAATATGACTCAAACAAAGAAAAGTACATGTGACACTTAAGACTACAAAGCTAAGGTTGGCTTATCTCTAGTGAACTCCAATAAATATGTGTTGAAGAAGATTAATTTTTAATAATATAAAAGGAGATATAACGAGCGAAATGTAAGATTCGGCTGGATTTTGGATATCAGATGTCTGTTGACATTATGGCTGGGGAAGTTCGGAGGCGAACGAGAGCCGTTGCCATGGAAACGGGGGGACTGCCGTTGGTTTCCACGTTCGCACTTCTCACTATAGTTGCAGGTGAGTGTCAGATCGTAATAAGGGAAAGTTACCCTCTTTGTGGCGAGAAACGTTATTTGATCTTTAAGTTAAATTTAATACTATTGCACGATCACTGCCTATCTTCAAAGGATAACTGAAAAAAACACAATTAAGCTACCCTAACGCGGGAATCTACGGGGAAATACGGATTCCCCGTAGATCCACTGTTGGGAGATGCCATTGTGTCCACGGAGTATCGGCCAACTTAAGAACGTCCTAAGAGCTCTGCTACGTTAGGTATTTCTTTTCAACGTTTTCAGCGCAATCTTTTAAAACAGTTAAGGAAAAATAGACTAGTAGTTCGCCCTGAACTGAGACCTCGCGGTATCCCATAATTCCTAAAAGGTAGTTTTAATTATATTGTTACGCGCTGAAGGAAATAGATGTCGCTACGAGCGATGGCTCGCGGCGCGGGGAGCGGACTTATGGCGCCAGCCAGTCTACACTATCATGGCGACGGTCGGTGCGAAGTAATGTTCTGTGGCACGTGTGGGTTAATGCAAAATTGTGAACCTAACCTAAATATGTAACTGATGTTGCGTTGTAATTCTAAGTGATGTGAATTAATAACTGGACAAGCTAATTATTAAACGAGATTGTAAACATATCCAGAGTCTGATTTCACAATATATTGTAATAATTATCTTTTAACATTAGACGCAATAAAAAATAAATAATTTTTTTTTAATGTGTTCCTCCCTTTTTTCCTCCGACAAGGAGACTGTTCTAGTTCGGTACTGAATATGGCTTTTTTTGTCATATTTTCTTTTTGCTATACTTTTTGATTAACTTACTACACATGGGTGCAGTTCGTATCTTAACAAATTTAACAAAGACTATAATATTTAATTTTATATTCATAGGTTAAAACTTAAGTAACTTAGTATTCGACTAAATAGATTATAGTCACAGTTTTATCCAAAAAATAGATAATACTCATAGTTTTATCCAAAAACCAAGAAGAACGAAGAAGTAAATAGCTCTAGGTTAAAATTAGCAAACTTTAGTTTAACCCTACGTTAATTCATATCAAGTATGCATCAGGTTTTAGTGGCTCTATTTTGATTAAAGCTGGAGCAGTATTTAAGTTCACAAAGTTTAACTCCAATTAGTCTAGTAGTTTTTGTGTGTTCCATGTAATTTTATAAAGAGACAAACGATTATAATTTAATAAAATATCGACGTTTGTAATAGAAAGATTTTTATACAAATATAACTACTTTAAGAAAATTAATTTTTTTAGATATCTTAAATGAGCTCTCTAAATAAAATAGGTTAGCTAGTACTCATAATTTATTTTTCCTAAAATTTCGTTCAGGGTCGTACGTCTCAATTCATTTTCGTAATAAGACTAATAAGTCAAAGGAATTCCAGTCGAAGGGCCTTGTTTGTTAATTAATTATCCTGTTACATCCTGCTGCTTCTATGTTATTCTTAATAAACATAGAGTAATTTATTTTTGTTTTATTCTTTTTGTATACCCTTGATATAGATGTTTAATATTATGTTATTGTCAAATTGTAATAGTTTACTACGAGTATATTACAAAATATGGGCTAGCTTTTTTAAGAAACGGACGTAATCAAAGTTTCTTCTTATTATCTATCGATAAACATCCACTGCTGGAGAAAAGTCTCTTGCATGGACTTCCTCAGGCCTCGCTCCTGCGCCGCCTGTATGCAGTAGCACCCTCAATCAAGGTTTTTCCAGATTGATTACGGCTGAACGAACTTTCACTTTATTCACACATTCAAGTTCAACGTACATAGCTGAAATATATTGTAATTGAGTAGCAAAATATATTTTTTATCTACTTATTTAGTTATAAGTAGACAATAAAATCAATGAGGAGTAAATAAGTGTGCTACGCCAGAAAACTTGCTCGTTTAAAAACACTCTCTGGGTAACCACAATATTTGCGACGCTATTTAGCCTCTTTACGACGACAGTGCTATTCTAAGAAACTAAAGCGTATAAACATACTAAAGCATAGTATTAGTACTATGGTCATGTTTGGTATAGTTCTTGCAATTCACGAGGGCACGTGGCTCATGGTTGTGTGTGTGTGTCGTATGTGTATAAGTGTGAGCGAGAGCTTGCTGACCCTAACCACTCCCACCTAGGCTCCTGTCAGGCACGCACACTTACGCACGAAGTAACCACAAGTAAAGCTCACGCACTCTCGTGATATGCAAGAGCTATATAAGCACAATTTATTTTAACCATTACTTTTGTAACGGTTCTGCGAACACTACTGTTAACATAAAATGCCTACTCCCCGCGAATGCATGAACTACAATATCGTAGCCGACAGCCCTCTTTTACTTCTAACAATATTATATTTATTTGTAAAATTCTTTCGCGGATTTTGCTGTAGCAGACGACTTTTGTGAGTTGAGAAATTGTCTGATTTGATACGATGTAAAGAATTCATGTTTTGTTTAAGAAAATACTACTCTAAATTGTCTGAGGAAAATTTTGGATTTATCTCCGGTAAAACAGGGAAGGCGACGTTGGGTATTTTGTTTGATTGCTTGCTGTTGTTTGATAGTAGATTTGTTATCTACGTCTTTAATTATTTTCTTATAAACTACGTGACCGATTTTTTACAGATCCTAAACCGTCAGGTATGGTTAAGTTGGGTACAGGTTAGAAGGCGATGCAGTAGATGTTTTTGTTTAAAACATATTATGTAGGCCGATTATTTACACGAAGTAATTAGCAAATTGACTAATTTACACATTTCATCCATTTTCATCCAATCCATTCCAATTGCAAGTTTGCAATGGCAAGTTGTTAGACATAATATTTTCTAGATATTTGAAATTTCTCATAATATTTCTCATAATAAGTTAAGTTAATTATTATGGCCTTCAATTAACTCTTTATGCTGTAGTATACTCATACAAAAGTAATGAAAACTTTGAAATTCCTCCAAAAATAAATTTCAAAATGGTTTGCAAATAAGTATTTGAATAAAGCTTCGATTTCATTTGGTGAAGTTCCTAAAATATTTCTAATTAAAAATTTCAAATTGAAACGAGCGCTACGCGGAATGTAAGGGTAACATTTTCATAAAATTGGAATAGATTTTACTTTACGTACGGTATACGTATAAAAGAAGCACTCTTGTAGGAAATTAAAGTTTCCATGAGCCTTTACAATAATAATTCAATAACAATATGTATCTACTTGTATCCTTACAATAATATTAAAAATGCGAAAGTGTGTTTGTTTATGTTTGTTCGTTTGTCTTTCAATCAAGCATTTTGGCGACCTCCTTGGCGCAGTGGTGAGCGCTATGGTCTTAACTGGGAGGTCTCGGGTTCGATTCTCGGCGGGGGCAATTAGGGAATTTATTATTTCTGAATTGTCTCTGGTCTGGTCTGGTTGGGAGGCTTTGGCCGTGGCTAGTTACCACTCTACCGTCAAAGACGTGCCGCCAAGCGATTTAGCGTTCCGGCACGATGGCGTGTAGAAAGCGATTAGGGGTAGGATATATGAGTAACTGCCATACCCCTTCCAAGTTAGCCCGCTTAGACTGCATCGTCACTTACCATCAGGTGAGATTGCAGTCAAGGGCTACATCAACACAAGAGCTACACTTCAAGGATTGATGTGATTTTTTTGTATTGATATAATTGAGGACTTAAAGTGTGCCCTCGAATACCTTAAAGAGAGGATTTTTGTAAACCTAATTCTACGCGGACGAAGTTGCGGGCAAAAAAAATAATGTTTGCGGTGTTTTTCCTTGGTGCGCCTTTGTGTTTATCTGAAACAAACATTTAAGTAAATAAAAATTAAACTGTATTTTTACATTACAAGTTTGTTTTCCTAAACAATCGCTTTTATTACTTGTTAGAAACTTTTGACACACCTTTTCCATTAACTCTACCAATCTTAAAATTTTCTGCTGTAGGTTTACAAATTGAATAAGAATTGTGGCACAAGTACCTACTTTATTTTAGTTTTATATTTTGTTTAGGGTACGATAAGGCTGACATACGTCCTAACGTAAATGCCTTCAATTAAAGATTAAAAAAAAAGTACCTACTTACAATAATTGTGGCTAAAGGTTTGATAAAGGTCTTCTTCTTTTTTGTCAACCGATAGACGTTCACTACTGGACAAAGCCTCTTGCATGGACTTCCACAACGACCTATGTTCCTTGGGGAAAATTGTTCAGTTTCATGAGCACATTCACCTCCTTCAGTATTATTTCGGAGTTTCAATACACGTATATTTCTCGAAATATAGTTTCTGTTTATTTCAAATGAATACTCAGTTTGAGGCCTTTTAAATGCTTAGAGGGTGTAACGAAACGCGTTTCTTACTAATAGCCAGTGCGATGAAAATCTTAATAACCCAACCGGTACGTCTTAGCGCTTCGTCTTTGAAGACATTCATTACATCTTCCTAACGCTGAATAAATTAATGCGGTACACTGAAGATGTACACGAATTTCCAATATTCGTTTAAAAGGGCTTAAATGGCACATCGGTGATTTATGCAATATATAGAACGTCATTTACGTGCTTATCTTATTTTTGTGAAATCTCTTCTACTATCGTCGGTGTTTCAATGCAACTTCGTCCGCGTGGATGTAGTTTTTAAAAATCCCGCAGGATCTCTTTGATTTTCCGGGATAAAAGTTTTTTTTTTAAAAGAATATTAGCTAAGCTGAACTTGACTTATATTCTCCTCTCCCCTCCAAATAAGCGAAAAGCTTGTGCTAGGAGTGGGTACGACAATAGTGCAACGGGTGGGATTGGAACTGCGACCTTTGAGTTTAGAGAGTAGTCAGTTTTGAATTGGCTTTAATCGTTGGGCTATTGAGGCTTTAAGCCTAAAAGTAGCCTGTATCACTCTCAAGGTCTTCAACTACGAACATACCCATGCAAAAAATCACGTTGATCCGTAGCTCTGTTGCGGCGTGATTGAAGGACAAACCAACAAACAAACCAATAAACAAATAAACTTTCTCATTCATAATATTAACTAGCTTTAACCCGCGGCTTCGCTCACGTTAGGTTCGATTTTTTAACCCCCTATTTAACCCTCTTGGGGTTGAAATTTTCCAAAATCCTTTCTTAGCGGATGTCTACATCCAAACAGCTACCTGTATACCAAATTTCAGCTCGATCGGTCCAGTGGTTAGAGCTGTGCGTTGATAGATCAGTCAGTCAGTCAGTCAGTGAGTCACCTTTGCCTTTTATATATTTAGATAAGGATTCATTAGTTAAGTTTAGTGTTGTTGTTGTTCATCACACATCGTAAAGTTGCAGGTTCACACCAGTTCCACAAATGTACCCGTAAAACTAACTCCGCTGTACATGATCAGGCAAATTGTTGCACTTTAATGGCTGTCTACACGGTCGGAAGCATTGCAGTTTAAAACAATACCCCAGATTCTCTCACGTAGCCGGCACGCCTGACGTTAGGAACCCGCACGGAACCGTTGCTTAGCGGATTCCAAGTTTAATTGAAAACACTTTATATTACAGGCTTTTCTTTTAATTGTTTAAGGCCCGCGACTCATCTCCGCATTGTGGAAAATCCACGTTGTTTCTTTATCTTACCAAAACTGCAACGTGTTGACACGCAAGTGTTTAAAAATGCTTGGCTTTATTGCGTCGGTCGCTTACTTTATACTAGCTTTTGCCCCCGCGACTTCGTTCGCTTGGAATTAGATTTTGGGGTGGAATTTTCAAAAACTGTGACACACGTACTTCTTTATTTTTAACTGAAAGCTCTAATACCAACTTTGATGGAAACAGCTTGAAAAATGACGGAGTCTCATATAAACTTCCATCCCCTATTTAAACCCCTTAGGGGTGGAATTTCCAATAATCCTTTCTTAGTGTGCGCCTACGTCATAAAAGGAACCAACTGTAAAAATTTCAAGTTTCTAACTTCAGTAGTTTAGGCTGTGCGTTGATATCTCAGTCAGTCAGGACTTTGAATTTTATATATATAGATTACAGATTCTTTTCTATTATTCTTTTAATTATTTAAGGCCTCAATTCTTTTTTTTTAGGTATTTGACGAGAAGACAGCGCTTGACTACGATCTCACCTGATAATAAGTGACAATGTAGTCTGAGATGGTAGCGGGCTAAGTTGGAAGGGGAATGGCAGTGTCATCGTCGGTCAGAATCATCGTCGGTCATCGGTTGTCAGAATCGGTTTCCACTCGCCATCGTGCCCCCCCCCCCTCCCCCCCTTTAAGTATTTCGTTGTCGCACCATAATTGAAACAGCTTTATACGGTTTGTAATTGATAGTCACATTAAAAACCGCACTGAATTAAGGCTAATCATTGGAAATTAGTAAACGAACGCGTTGGATTTAATGCAATTCTATCAGAATGTAATTATAGGCGTCGATGGGCGTGAAATACTGAATAATTGGAATGCGTAATCGGATACAGTTCCAACCAAATACGAAACGCGTACAGTGATAAATTTTGATTAAACTTGTCCCACCTTATGGCAATAGGTGTGACTAGGTGTGATAATGTTATTTTGGATACCTTCAAGATATAATATACCTATTAAATGTTTCTACTTATTTCTTAACTAGCTGTTGCTCGCGACTTCGTCCGCGTCAATTTCTGTTATTATGATCGCATTAAGAAGTTTTTAAAAGAATATTATATTTTAAATATGGATAACTTACCCCTTTTTTGCAACATTTCACTGATGCTGCGCTCCTATTGGTCGCAGCGTGATGTTATATAGGCTAAAGCCTTTCTCGATAAATGGACTATCCAACACAAAAATAATTTTTCAATTCGAACCAGCAGTTCCTGAGATTAGCGCGTTCAAACAAACAAACTCTTCAGCTTTAAAATATTAGTATAGATAAGGTATTTTGTAACTTATTGCGTAGGTGGGTATCATTGCTACATATACACACTGAAAGAATTTGTTGCCAGCATAATTTGATATAAAAACTAGCTGATGCCCGCGACTTCATCCGCGTGGATTTAGTTTAAAATCCCATGGGAACTCTTTAATTTAGCGGGATAAAAAATCCAGGTCCCCAACTATACACATGCAGAAAATCACGTCATCCATAGCTCTGTTGCAGCGTGATTGAAGGACAAACCAACAAACAAATATACTTTCGCATTTATAATATTAGTATATTAGTAAGGATTAGGTATATGCTTTGCAAGTTAAGATAATATTTTGATATTTGGATTAAAGACGGACGATCTGCCAACGATTTAATACCAGTAAAACATAAATGTTTAACTAATGTTAGTTTTACTTCTTAAAAACTACAGTAAATTAAACTTCAACTTCTAGCTGGTCATAAAACCATTATTTTATCTCTCAGGCGTAGATCAAGACAAACGGGGTCGTCGCTCGTTAAAGTTACTGGGCCAGCCATTGCCTAGGGTTATTAATTTTCATTCGATGGTGATAAAAGTTCTCGTGATAATTCGAAATACTCTCTAGTTTTCACGTGATATATGGCAAATCCTACTTTCCTACTATTCTCCTTTCCACCAACATTATTAATGCGAAAGTTTGTGAGGATGGTTGGATGGATGTTTGTTACTCCTTCACGCCACAAGGAATGAACCTATTTGGCTGATTTTATCCTGGAAAGTTAAAGAGCTCCCGCGGGAATTAAAAAAAATGTGTGGCACTCGGGAATTGCCGCGGTAAAGCTATTGCATAGCATTTTTTATCAACGCCATCTAGCGGTGAGAGGAGTCCCGTGTCAGGTTATTTTCGTTACGGAATTTCTGGATTCGGTCTCCACGCTCAAGGCCCGCGATAGAAGCTATGCAATAGCTTAAAAATCTTAACCCACGAGGATGAAGTTGCAGACATCATTTAGTGCTACATAAAAAATAACAGGTAATTTGGGCAATCCTTACTAAATTTTTTAAAGTCGATCGACAAATGTAATGTCGCTACTAGATGTCGTTAACAGTTAAAAAAAACTGATTGGAAAAGTAGATACATTTCACTAATTTCGTTGCTGACGTGTAGTTCGACTTGGCCGTAGTGTAATCTGGTCAGCACACTCAGAGCGCGATTCCCGAGAGATGTGGGTTTGAACCCCTCAGATCGGCCGCAGATTTTTGATATGTAAGTACCTAATTTAAAAATTTGTTCCAATTCTTAAAGCCAAATTAGACGGTTAATTTTTCGAGATTTTTGCTTTCATTTTGGAGGCTTCACCGATGAGTCATCGAAAGTGAACCGTATTAACACCGATCGTTCACCGTTCACAGGCGATTTTGAATCCGCGACGGAAGGTTCACTGGTATCGTGCACGTGCGTTCATCGCAAAAATGAACGATGAACGGTGAACCGTCTAATTTGGCCCTCAATGATATGCAAAATATCTTTGCTTTGAAATTGTCTTTGCCTTATTAGATTATCCTTCAATCGCACAGAAATAAAGTAACTCCTCGACATGATTTTTTACCATACAGTTAAGGATTTGGAGAGTGACACAGGCTTCCTTTTATCCTGGAAAAAGAGAGGGTTTCCGCGCGATCTTAAAAACTTAACTCCATGTGTACGAGGTCGTAAAATTAAAATTTTCATTTAGAAATACACACTTGTTCATTAATGGAAGGTAGTAAATACATTCACTACAGAGCGCTTTCCAGCGCGACAAATTCAAGCATTTTGCTGAAACATTTGGGCTATTTAGTTCCATTATCTC
The DNA here is from genome assembly GCA_038048805.1 of Hipparchia sbordonii. NCBI lineage: Eukaryota > Metazoa > Arthropoda > Insecta > Lepidoptera > Nymphalidae > Hipparchia > Hipparchia sbordonii. Next base: position 6,642,917 of record CM076106.1, on the reverse strand, counting down.
CGTACACTGGGATTGTAGGTGGAACGGTGGTATGGTCTAGATCAGTAAGTTTATAGCTTTATCTATAAATTATCTTATAATGTAGATGGTTATTATAGTTCTGCAATTCACGAAGGCGCGTGGCTCATGGTTGTGTGTGTGTCGTATCTGTATAAGTGTGAGCGAAAGCTGATCGCTCCCACCTAGGCTCCTGAAGGTACGCCTCTTAATTCCCGGAGGGTTTAAATTTTTTAAAATAGTATAAACCAAAAAACTATCCAATCTTTTTGGATTTTCATTTGATGTCTTTCATGCAGTATTGTTTTAAAATAATTTAGTTTTGGTAAAAGTTACGCTTTTATCTCGGTGAGGTAAAGTTTCAAATAACTTTTAACGACTCAAAACTTTAGAACCTACGTACCTTGGCGCAATGCAGAGTAAACTAGTGTTGTAATGGGTGCTATACTTTGGAATATCAGCTTATACTAATACTTCAAACTACATCAACCAGCATGTAGATTCCGTAAAAATGATTGCATTGCAGTGTAACGATCGCTATGGTCTCTGATTCGCCATGATTGAGACTGTAGCTATTAATGATTGATGCAGTTTTTCTGCAATCGACTAGCTGAATCCAATCAGTAGGGTTAGTATAGATTTAATTCGATTGATGGTATTCAATCGAATTAAATCTTATTTATAACTTTGGAAATTCAATCCATAAGGCGGTCCAATAGGGGTTTGAAAAATCGATCTTAACGTAAGCGAAGCCACGACCAAAAGCTAGTCTTCCATAACATTGTCATACCATATCACCGCCCACAAGCTATAAAATTTCCTTCCAATATAAAATAATGTGATTTAATTACAGTTCATAACTGCATATCAGTAGTTGATCCGGAAAGCCATTAAATGCCAGTGAGTTGACACAGTTTTAATTTTCTGCCCGTTTTATATTCGCAAAACGGTACGCTGCGAGTAAATTGAAATAATTTAACGCATCTATAACTCTTTAACATGCATAAGTCATATTATATTAAATATCGGTTTTGGGGCCGTCACTAGATTAAGTTGTATTTACCATTTGAATGCCTATATTATAATATAGAATAGTCAATGTTGAATACTGATAAAATAACTACTGAATAGTGAGGTAGTAAACATTCATTGTTCAGTTGGAATAATATATCATTTATTGCCATTGCCCGCGACTTCGTCTGCGTAGAATTGCTGATTTCCCGTGAGATTGAGGTTTCCCGTGCGGCTTATGACTTTCTTCAGAAAGTAAGCTACAGGCAAATGTCAAATTTCCTTAAGATCAGTTCATTAGTTTATACGTTAGATGGCCACAAACAGAAAAAAATACACACTTTGACGTTTATGATCTACTATATAAAAATAAGTCGGGTTTTCCTTCCTGACGCTATAACTCCAGAACGCACGAACCGATTTCCACGGTTTTGCATTCGTTGGAAAGGTCTCGGGCTCCGTGAGGTTTATAGCAAAGAAAATTCAGGAAAAATTCCACGCGGACGAAGTCGCGGGGGCAAAAGCTAGTTTATTATATGAATATATTGCGGATTATAAGCGAAGTTTCAAAGAATCCCGTTATCCTGCATTTTATTAAAATAAATAATTATATTTATTATATATAATAAATATATAATAAATATAATTATTATGTAGTAACTAGTTTATATCTAAAACGTACACATAAATAAATTATGAAGGCTGGCAATCGGATGCGGACACACTACATCGCTGATTCACTCACGCAAGCTTACGCAATTACGCATTATAATATGCGGGTGATATTATATTGATAACACCGCAGTGTCATATCGGATTAATTAAACTCGAACAAATTCTATAAATTAAAATTATTAATTGTGACGTTCATATAAAAAACTAGTTTTTACCCGCGGCTTCGTTCATGTTAAGATCGATTTTTCAAATCCCTATTTTATTCCCTTAGGGGTTGTATTTTCAAAAATCCTTTCTTAACGCATGCCCACGTCATAATAGCTTTCGTTTGAACGTTTTGTTTTTCCTGTTCCTCGATTACTGGAAGAATTACTGGACCGATTTGAAAAATTCTTTTTCTGTTTGAAATACTTCCCAAGTGGTCCCATATTCATCAGGTCAGGATCTGAGGAGGTGATGGGATCTTGGTGAAATCGAGGGAACTCTTCTTTCATAGGCACAATTGATACACTTTGTAGTGGCGTTTGAAATCGGTTTTGTAATACTAATTTTTACGTTTATGTTATTTCTACGGTACTTAAATATTACGATATTTCATATAAGATATTATTAGTTATATCTACGGTAAAATTGTAATCAGCGGAATTAATCGCATTGAACATAATAATGCCATTCCGTCACAGTCTCAGCTTTTAATAAATTGATTCGCACAGATAAAATTGCGATTAAAAAGCTGCAAAAATTCCGATGCGATGATAATGATTTCATATTTCATTTTGTAATGAAACAATTTTCCCCAAATTAATGGTCGTGTTTGATTTAACTTTACGCTTTTATCCACTTTTGTATGAGCAGACATTGATTTTCGTAGAACGTGATTTTATTTTATTTTATTGGATGACAAGACGGTCCTTGACTGCGATCTCACCTGATGGTAAGTGACGATGAAGTCTAAAATGGTAGCGGGCTAACTTAGAAGGGGTATGGCAGTGTGCATTCAACCTACACCTAATCGGTTCCTACACGTCATCGTGCCGGAACGCTAAATCGCTTGGCGGCACGTCTTTGCCGGTAGGGTGGTAACTAGCCACGGCCAAAGCCTACCAGACACTTAGATTACATTATCAACAGTTATTTTGGGGTTGTTTTTGAAAGGTGAATTAGTCGGAAGTGTTCTTAGTCATTTTTGATGAAAATCGGTCCAAGATGGCCGCCACCACAAAATGGTGAACTACACATTTTTTTTAATTTCACATGTCAGGGGTGTTTTAAATTTTCAATTTACACTTTTTGTATGAAGATCTCATAGGTAAAATATGATCTTGCTACTCAATTTCTTCACTAGTAGGTAAACCCGTGCGAAGCCAGGTTGGCTAGCTTGGAATAAAAATTTTCACTGTCAACCAATGGTAGGGGGGTAGTTTCCATGTGATTGATACATAGGACTGAGTGAACTAATTATATTGTGGTTTACATCAAACCGAGCTCGCAAACAATTTGGATGTGGTGGTTATTTACATGAAACTTGATTTAATTCCATACCAATGTCGATATTTATTTTGGGTTCCCGCAAACAAGTACATACTTACCTTTGTAAGTATCAATCGATTAAATCAAGCATTACTTCTTTATTCTTAAAAACAACTAGTTTTACATCTTTATTCTTAAAAACAACTAGTCAAGTGCGTATCAAAAAACTTATTAGATAGGGTTCCGTACTTTTAATCATGAATTGAGAGCAAAAATTATAATTAATAAAATATTTTAACATAATATACCTATCTATTATCAGTATTCCCGTAACCACGTCTGCGTAGAGTTAGGTTTTTAATAATCCCACGGATTTGGTTTTTTTTTTCAGTATGAAAAGTATTATATTACGTCACTCTTCAGGTCCTCACCTATTCCCATGCAAAAAGTCACGATGATCTGTTTCTCTGTTATTTCTCTGTTATGTATTTAAATCGAATAGTGTTTTAAAATAACGGTCTGAAATGAGATCTGAAAGCTAATAAATAATTTATTCCAACTATATGTCAGTGTCCTTAATATTCGCCTATTGGTCAGCACCTTCAACACCTATATAGGTACCTACATGAAGTACCTATTGGTAATATCTAACAGACAGTATAATATAACAGTTTTGTATAGAAAATACGGCTTCTTAAACCATTCACATTTTTTTTTTTAAATCTTACTCATTTATCATTTTTACTGGTTATTTTGGCTTCTATTTACCTTCAAAATTAAAAGAAAGGGCCCTGCCGTAATATATCTTATTAACCAAATGGTACCTAGCAAAGTCCAACGAATTACGATATATATATCATTCTTAAATTCATCCAGGCTTAGAATTTAGGTCAGTATAAAAAATATAAAAAGTAAAAATCCGAGCTCCGCATTAGCCGAATTGAACGAAAATATTCGGAGTTCCGAACCCGCACGAAGCCATTAATCGTTTTGATGTCACAGTATGGGACATTTAGTGTGACCCTTTTTAAGCCCCCGTCCCTAATCACCGAAGGCCGAATGCTGAAAACCAAATCACGGGGGTTCGCACAACGGTGGCCGAATTCAAATGGCAGATACTAATTGCGATCTGTTCATAGTGGAGATGTGCGGTGGCAATAGGGTATTTTACTCCTACTAAGAAATAATCTAAAAATATATAAATTAGATAGTTTAGGTAATTACAAATCGGGAAGTGCTAGTTTCAGTACACAAAATTCTGAATTAAATTTTATATTTTATTAAAAAAGTTTTCACTTTTTTTATCTGTACCACAAATATGTGAAACGGCATCCGCCCTAACACTACGTCATAATGTCTGTTTGGCACTTGAATCCACAACTTCTTTGGTGTTTTTATTATACTTGTATTCTTACATTCAAAAACAATACACCAATGATAAGGATGGTAACTCATTTTAATATACTTACAATAATTTAATCTTTCATTTAGCACCTCGCCAGTTAATGTTATTAGCTATTGTCATTTGTCACTGTGTTAGGTACTTAAACTACACCTACTCAGTATGTTTACTGTCGAGATGACGTCATTCACCGTTTTCGTCAATTTACGCGCGAAAATTTAAAATGAAAAATTCAAATGCATTGTTTTGGTACTTATCGATTGAATAAAATTTTAATAAATTTTCTAGTAGTAAATTATCACCTCAGGATTAAATTGAGATACTTTTCAAAAAAGAGTAAAATACCCTATTGGCAAGGACACATCATTTTCACATTAGCCGAAAAACGGCAGACAGTTTATATTCAAATCAGGACTTCATAACGCGGTTTTAATGTTTCGAATATTGTATGATCGGTAAACAATGATTGATGAAATTTTAAGCTCAGCGTAGCATCTGACTTGGTAAATTGATTTAAGCCCAGATATGGCAATGCGTGAGTATTTAAGGACCTTGAATTTCGTAGAATAGAATAGGATAATTTTTTATTCAAATAAACTTTTACAAAGTTCTTTCGAATCGTCAAATAAATCTACCACTGGTTCGGAATGCCGTTCCAACCGTATTAGACTAACATAATATCAGAAAAAGAAAAAGATATTATTTATGTTTTTACCACCCATCATCAATTTAAAAATTCTTACTGCAATGGCTAAATAATACAAAAAAATTTTAAAGCCTTTTTTAAAAACCTTTATTTAGTATCCGTTAAGGGATATAAAATTGCAGTGTGGGATAGCTCATTGCATATAAAGTGTTGCATTTTTGTATAATAAATAAATAAATGCAACGCAATGCGCACTCCAGCGAAAATATCCATGATCAAAAGGCGACTACTTCTATATACGAAATATGCATAGTTTTTACATATTATACCACACAGTAAGATATGTATATCAATAGTAATTATATTATAATTCCTTGAAAGGCAATGTGTTTCTGATTCCTTGTTTTTAAGATTCACAACCTTGTTTCTAAGATAACACTTTTGTTTTTTTTTTTAATCTTTTTGTCTTTGTGAATGTTTTTGTTATTTGTCCATGTTGTAGAAGACTATAATCTCTGTGCTAAATTTCAACCAAATCGGGTCAGTCGTTACAGAGTGGTTGAGTAACAAACATATTATTATATCCAAACTTTCGCATTTATAATACTAGTTGACTAGTTGATATAATATAATAGGAATAATAGGATTAATTAAAAGTTATGGCCCGCTGAAAGATGATTTATGCTAGTCCGTGGCAAGCACAAGCCGTGTTTGTGCTTGTGCTTGTGCGGCGCGTGCATTTACCGGTACTGGTAGTTATACAATACAAACATTAGATGCGTGTGTATATGGAAATCATACTGTCAATATTAATAATATCATGCGTAATATATTCACAAGCTTAAGGCCCGGGCTTTGTCCCATGAGAGTACACACACACAATATAATAACAAAGCATTCAGGAATATACGATCAAATAAATTCAACGGAGGATCAATAAGCAAACAGTTACTTCGGCAAATTTAAATCAATTATCTGTAACTCAATTCAGTAACGTCAGCAATTATATTTTTGTTTGTGCAAGCTTGACCCGATTTTAACCGATTTGAAAGGCCAATTCAAAGTGTACTCCTTTTGTTTGAATTTGGCTTCACGGTAAATAAAGCTGATTCATTAATCTGTAAATTGCTCTGCCCCTGACGGTTTTGCACCCGACTTGTCTTACTACAGGGAAACCTTTGTATCATATCTTATTACTAGATGGTGCCTGTAACTTCATTCGCATGGATAAGGTTTTTTAAATTCCGGCGGGAACTCTTTAATTCTCCGGGATAAAATGTAGGCTAATATAAAAAAGATCTTGGGTATGAACTCAGTATATTAAAATCGGTTTAATTTTTCTTAAATCATAGCTTGTATGTTAATTTTTAATTGCTGCCAATAAAAATGTACTTAACCGCCTTTTTACTTACTTTCTGGATATGAAAAACATATCTCAAACTCAAAGAAAATCACGCTCTTCATGAAAACTGCCTATGTATCAACATAACAATTGTAATTAAGGAAAACTTGATTATATTATTATTTAAATACAATTAATTCTCACTTACAAATAGCTTTATCACACAACCAATAAAATTAGGAATAGCGCCATATCGCCTATCAATATCTAAAATTAAATCCGTTTTGGAGCGTCGCTAAATTTATCCCAATGCGGAACCACGGCGGAAATAAACAGAGCAGGAACACCGGAATGTACCATTAGCAATTTTAACGCAGGCTCTGATATTAAAGTGATAACTTAACGGTCAAGCGTCGAGGGTCGAGATAGAGCAAAATGTTTAGAATTGTAATTAGTTTCAAAAGGTAAATAATAAAGTGAGTGCGCCGTATTTTTAGCACATTATGAAAATAAGTTAAACTGCAGATTATTTATTATTTGTTATTATGTGTTGGACAGATCGACAAATCGGCGAAAGGCCATATCAAGAAAACAAACTAAAAATGTGTTACTTGCCCTCCTTATAAGATATTTGATATTGTTATTATAAGGTAAGGTTTTTGAGATGGCTTTGCTCACGTTACCATGAGTAGCCTAAGTATGTCATGCTCTCTTTGAACATTTCTGTGGTGGTGTCGTATGGTGCGGGTTGTTACGGTCCCTCAAATATGGTTGAGCGAAGCAACGGCTGGATCATGCGTCATGCTCGTCAACGGGAATTGATAAATAAAGTGATAATCGTAAGAAATTAAAAAAAAAGATGTAGAGCGATATTTCTTGTTAATTTTTAATCCACTTGACCACAACCGCTTGCTTCTAAGGAACAAGGCACAGCGGAACGCATTTCTGATATTAAAGTGATAACTTAGCTGGCCGCCTGCAACAGATGCGTAGCCGGAATTTCTGTCTTTTCGTATATTGTAGCTATTGTGTTTGTTATAGCACAAATTTTATATGCATTTTAAAAAATTCAAATAAAAGTTTATTTAATTTTAAGGTATTTTGTTGATGAAAGTTTAAAACTTTTACATTTAATTTATATTTACTTATTTGTAATCACAACATTTACAACATTATATAATAACAAGGTTATCTTTCAAACAATAAGAGACCAAAAAAGGTCAAGACTATACCAGTTATTAGTAGATTTTTACGTAATAATAATAAAGAAGAATATTGAAATTAATATATATTTTTAGAGCTCGACTATGAAAACCATGCAATTAACCATGAAAAATAAAATAAGCTTAAAATAATCTTTTCAAAACGATAATTATTATTTAAATATTTGTTTGGCTACGAGATAGATATACTTACGTATATTTATTTGGGTATTAGATACTTGCAGAATAATTCTAAGCTGCATTTTTACTTTTCAAAAACATAAGTGGCACCGTTTACTAAAACAAACAAACGATTAACTTATCTTTCGTATATTTCCGAGAATTTCTATACCAATTAAAGGAGTTCGTCGCCCTCATGAATACGGGTGTGTTATCTTTCCGTTTTAGTTGTAGCTAGTTAAGGTGAGAATTCAACCGGACATTTTGCAGGTCAACTTCAGGGTTCGGGCTACGGCGACCCGGAGCCGGAATTCCTGTCCCCACTGGAGAACATAACCGTCGCTCAGGGACGCGACGTCCATTTCACATGCACCGTCAATCATCTCGGCACCTTTAAGGTAGGCTATTAAAAGTTTATACGGAAGTTAAACGCGTCTAAAGCTCCTCTTTTTATCCCATTGTCGAAGGGGGGAATATTTTTTTCATCATACCTATTCGAAAAACGAATATTGGCTACAGAGGACAGCGGGAGCAAAATTTAATTTTTAGTCCCATGGGAGTTTTCATTTCTCTCTTCTGATTGGTCCGTGCTTTAGTATGTGTCTATTACTACTGCGATCGTTGCGGAAATTCAAAAAACTCGAAATTCAGAAATGTTTGAGCAGCTGTTGTCTTCGATAAGTCACGTGATCATAGAAGGTTGATACTCCTAGCTTTTTCTCATAGGTACTGGTGAAAAATAGTGTGTGCCACTCGGAGCCAAATTTTTTGTTCTCGGGCGGCGTATATTGAATTCCTCGCTACGCTCAGGAGGAGTTCTCCTATAGAGTCCTTCACTTCGCTCTGAATTCAAAATAGCGCCCTCGGGGAACAAACATTTTCTTTGGCCCCATATAACACAAATAACTATTGAGATTATAAATATAACTAGCTGATGCCCGCAACTTCGTTCGCGTGAATTGAGGTTTTTTACCTTGAAGATATTCAAGTTATACAAGAATCACGGACGTGGGAAGGACATTTATTTTATTTTTTTTGTTGAGGTTGGTTGAGGTTTAAATGATAGCTGATATATGAAGGAATATGAAGTTGTAGCATCTTTTGCAGGTGGCCTGGTTAAAGTCCGACACGAAGATGATTTTGGCGATGCACACACACATGGTGAACATCAACCCGCGCCTGTCCGTGACCCACAACGGTCACAACACCTGGAAGCTGTACATCAGCAACGTGCAGCCGAAGGATTCCGGCACGTACATGTGCCAAATCAACACGGACCCGATGAAAAGTCAAGTAAGTGAAACTTTGGTGTAGGTATACCTTATTGTTACTTGTACTACAACTCCTCGAAGATATTTTTTTTAAATTTGATGACAAGATAGTCCTTGACTGCATTCTCACCTGATGGTAAGTGACGATGCAGTCTAAGATGGTAGCGGGCTAACTTGAAAGACAGACGGACGAGCCTATAAGGCTTCCGATTGATTGGAGCCTTAACAAAAAGACGGTTATTGACTGTAATTGTTTGGCTATTTAAAAGTAGACAGAAAGGGAAACTATATAACAGCCAGACAGGGAAAGAAACTAGAGAACTATGTACGATAGGTATACATTATATCAAAACTACATTGAAAAAGTGCTTGTATGACGTAGGCTAAATAGGTCTATAATATTAATGTGAAGTGTGATAAGCATTTCTTCGATGCTCCAGATGCGGCTGAATCTGTCACACATATTATTAAATATTAGTATTAAAAATTCTTTACATTTAGAGCTCATTTCAATAATCGTGGCCTATTTTAAATTTTACATTCCACAGGATGCGGTGCTTTTAGGAATATGGGTTAGTAATTTTAGTATTTCCCAAGGGCGAGCTCACAAGCACTTTAGTTAATAACTTACAGCTTGGTCAGCTCCAGTGACATTGTTTATCGCAGTCTCCCAGGCTAAGGTTTGGGAATAGATCATGTAGGAACAACCGCCTTCTTAAATAATTAACAGTTGTTGCTTCCTTGGTCGTGCTGTGCTTTTGCAACTAGCGGCCCCCCTTCACTCCCTGACTTAGTCCGGGTTGAACAATTATTATCTACTACATGTTGCCCGCGACTTCGTCACATGGATTAAGGTGTTTTGTTTACCGCTTGAACATGAAAGGAAATTTTCCGGGTTAAAATGTAGTCTATGTGTTAATCCTGGGTATGAGCTATCTCCATTCCACTCCAACCAATCCTGGGAAGTATACCCTTTCAAATAAAAAAAGAATTTTCCAAATCGGTCTAGGCGTCTTCGAGTAATCGGGAAAAATTGGGGAAAAAACATAAAAAATAAAAAGAAGATTCCGACAAAGTGAGAACTGAGAACCTCCTCCTTTTTTGAAAGTCGGTTAAAAAGTTGCACAATTTCTTCCAGCCGATCTTATAAATCGAAGTCATTATAAGGGTTTAGCAAAATATCACAGTTTCATAATTTGCAATGGTTTTCAATTTTCATCCTAGGACTGTAGATCATTACACACTTGAGTGTTGGAATACCGTAAAAACCCGCGGTTAGGTTACGGGTCGTGTCAATATGTCGTGAAAGATATTTCATAACAGCTGATGATGAGAAAAACGCCCACATAATATTGCAAGAACCAAAGACTAGCCTTTGCTCGCGACTTCGACGGATGGCGACGTGGGCATCAATAATAATTTTGAATAAACTAGATTAAACCCGCAACTTCGTGTTCGTGGATTAAGGTTTTTTAGTTCCCTCGAGAATTTTTATTTTTCCGGGATAAAATTCTATAATAACTTTCGAAATTCGAAAAACGATTCGAGAGCACTTTGTAAAAGTTTATTTGTTGGATAGAAACAGGTGTTATAGTTCTTGCAATTTATGCGGGCGCATAGCTATGGTTGTGTGACGTGTGTGTGTTGTATCCATACAGATTTTTTTTGGTTTGCCGGATTACAGAAAAATATTACTTTTTCTTTCAGTATTAGAAAGTTTTTAGCGATTGCATAGCTTCTATCGCGGGCCTTGAGCGTGGAGACCGAATCCAGAAATTCCGTAACGAAAATAACCTGACACGGGACTCCTCTACGGTGAGCCGCTAGATGGCGTTGATAAAAAATACTATGCAATAGCTTTACCGAGGCAGTCCCCGAGTGCCACACGTCTTTTTTTTGAATAAAATTATCTTCTTTTTCCGCGGACAGCGGGCAAAAGCTAGTACGAAATGTAGATCAAATTCTCTTAACAATTTTATTAATCGCAAGTAGGAAGATGTTTATTGACGTGTATCGATCAGATAAGAATGCTTAGTAGCTTTTAGAACGTGAAGACTAAAATAAACATGAAGTTCCTCGCTTCTAGTGCTGTTCTCTCTCGACTATATAAAATGTCTACAAAAGGCACTCTGGGCGAAGTAAATAAAAGGGTAATACAACTCCTCGTGGAAGCTTTTTATTTAAATTGCAAGTGCGTAATGTAATTGACCGATTCAAGGCATTCCCACTGATCAGTGTCTTCTGCTTTTAAAATGTACCTTTAATTTTGTCTATTAGCTAACATTGTATTGAGCCTGGCATGTATCTATTTACATATGGTTCTATTTCCATCGTAACGCTTAAACTACTAATCCAAGAGAATATAGTCACGTATAGTTCTTGCAATTCACGAGGGCGCGTGGCTCATGGTTGTGTGTTTGTCGTATGTGTATAAGTGTGAGCGAGAGCTTGCTCGTGCCTGACCGCTCCCACATACGCTCCTGACAGGCACACACACTCACGCAATGTGCATGTACACGACGTAACCACAAGTATAGCTCACGCGCCCTCGTCAATTGCACGAACTGAGTAGTACTTTTGTAAGATCTTCAAACTGTACCAATAATTTTAGACAACAAGCGTATATAGTTGCCTAAATACCTATGTTAAACAGTGCATATATCATGTTTGTAAATGAATAGCCTTATTTTAGTTTTTAAACTTCATCTTTACTGGAAATACCTGTCTACTTGTATAATAACTTGGTAACTAAGTACTAATTTAAAAGGTTATTTTATATATGTAGTTAAGTACAAAAATTTCTTAAGCCCGTCATATTCAGGTTAAAATAATACTCGTAAAACCCCGAGTTAATAGCTAACAGAAATATGCTACGTTGAGCAAAGAAAATTCTCCTTTACAAATGAAACCTATTTATCTCGTAGTTACAAGAAATATACTGCAAGCGGTCCGTTTTTACTGAAGAAACAGTAAACATTAAACGACACTAGCGCAAAGCTTCTTTTCTTTCATTACGGCCTTTTTACGCTAAATCTAGATCAATTAAAGTTAATTGAGTTTTCTAATGAATCGTAAATTTTTGAATACCCATATTTTTTTTGGAATATTAGCAATGTTGAACTTGACTAATATTCCCCTTTCCCCTCCAATTAGGCTAAAGTTTGTACTAGGATGGGTACGACAAAAGACACCACTTTTTTATACAAGTATCAAAAAAAAAGTATCATAGATTTGGGATTCGTAGTCGCTACGCCGTAGAAGCGTACTTGCTGCGGGATAGGAACCCAAGCAGCCAGTGGTCAGGGCTCCAGAGTGAGGAACCTCCTCACAATGCGTGCCGTCTCAAGGAGTACCGCCTTCTGTATCCTGCTCTTGATCCAAGTATTAAGCGAAAGTTTCTTAAGATGTTGATCGAAACTTTTCGCTATGAGACCATAGCGAAAAGTCATATCATATATACGGGAGAAGTGGCATGAAAGAGCCAGGTTTTGAAAAAGCCACTTGCAATATTTTAGTAGTTAATGAACGAATTAATACAGACTGGCTCTTTCTTAAATGTTAGTAGCTCTTCCAATACCGAAATGTTTTGAAAGAGCCGAAAGACAAATTTTTTTAAAATGAATATTTCGTTGATTCTTTCATAGTGTTTAAGATTTTTTCGCATGAAATTACCTAGTTTAATAAATGAATAATAATTTAAGAGAAAAAAATCATCATTTCTTTCATTAAAAGTGTATTTTTTTGAGTCGTTTAGTAAACTGGCTCTTTCATGCCACTTCTCCCCTAATCTATGATTATTCTATGACAAGTATTTTATTAATTGTTAGATCTATTAATAGAATAGTTTCTTTTTCCACATGCATAACACTCCCTTTCCATGTGCGAGAAAACTCCAGTAAGGTCGCAAAGTTACAACAATTTTACACTGTTCACTTTGACGCACCGTCCAAATAGTTGTTGAAAATACCAGACAAAGCCCTGGACATTGACACTTATTAAGTTATTTACCTTTGTAAAGTTGACAATGGCAGGCGGGACGTGGAATTTCGTTGGGGAATGCAAACGTAAAGGCTGGAATGTGCCCGAGACATCTTCATGCGAAACAACTTTTGAAATGTTCACTACAACTGCTGTAATGTTCCCATTCTCGTTTGGAGGTTGTGTGAAAAGCTTGTTTTATAGCTATGATGGCTTGAAAAAGTTAAAACTGCCTGTTTTTAACCTCTGATAAAAATAGAAGGGTGTTATGATTTGTGCATCTGTGTGTCTGTTTGTTCCCTCGTGGCTCCTCAATGAATGGACCGATTTTGATGCGGTTTTTTTGTTTGAAAGCTAACGTGATCGAGATGGTCCTTACATATCAATTATCTAAGAAATGAAGATCTACTCTTTATCCCGGAAAATTAAAGAGTTCCCGCAGGATTTTAAAAATTAAATTCACGGGGGCATCAGCTACTACAATAATATTAAGCAAAAGATTATTTATTCTTCGCTATAAAGGTATGAATGCGAACCACTATAAAAAATTCACTGTAGTCTTATCTTATATCTCCTCTCTTGCTCTTACTATTATGTAAGTTAGGGAGAAAATATTCGGTTAAAAATTTAATATACATGCGAAAATTTATGTGTAATTAACATATTTTTCGATCTAGGCCATACTTTACTGTTCGTGCACTACTTCGAGCAAAATCTCTTTACTCTTCCACATCGAAAAGCCTGCGTTCATCTGAGTTAACATAAAACATTTTCATATGAAATATGGTTGAGTAGGTACTATACTTCAATATGTTTGTATTAGGGTTCCGTAAAGGGTGTCAACGGGACCCTATTACTAAGCATCCGCTGTCCGTCCGTCTGTCCGTTTATCTGTCAGCGGGCTTTATCTCATGTGCCGTAATAGCTATAGATACTTGAAAATTTTACAGGTTGTATATTTCTATTGCCGCTGTAACAACAAATAATAAAATTAATTGGGATGGGTTCCGTACCAAAAAACGCCGCAAAAAAAGGTTTTTAGTATAGGGGCCCCCTTAATTAATTTTTATTATTTGTTGTTATAGCGGCAACAGAAATACAAATCTTTGCAACGCTCTAACTATTACGGATCATACGCTCTAACTATACGGAGATACAGCTCGCTGACAAACGGACGGACGGCCGGACAGCGGAAGGTTGGTAACAGGTTCCCGTTAGTTACACTTCGGGTACGGAATCCTAAAAAGTAAGGTTAAAAATTCAAGAGGGTCTCCATACAATAAACTTTCGGCCGTTTCGTTTTTCGATCTTAATAATAGCTGGTGTTAAATCTTGTACATAAAATGGTACGGAACTCTTCCTGCGCAGGTCTGACTCGCACTTGGCCGGTTTCGTTTGTATTGACTGAGGCTCGGGAGACAGATTGCTCATCTCACTCAGCCGCGCCGTATTTGCTTAGGTTCCGTACAACAACAGAGAAAAAGGTCCTTTTATATTTGCACAACGAGCTTCTAACATTTGTTAAGTGTAAAAGTAAATTTGAGAGTAAGGGCCTGCACAATTACACAAATATATCAATTACTAGCTGATTCCCGCGACTTCGTCCGCGTGGAAAAAGTTTAGAGTGACTTGCCACTATCCGCGAGAAGTTATGTCCTCTATCTCCGATAATGTTCAGTAGATCTTCACCAAAATTGGACAAAATATTTCTAATAGTACACAATTTATAATAAAAAAAGCATTATCACATTCGGTTTAGATTTGACGAAGTTATGGAGCAAAATCAACAAAAAGTTTCGACTCTTTACCGGATAAACCTTATTGTTTATCAGGATAAAAAGTATAGTAAATGTTGGCCCGGAGGATCAGCTACCACTATACCAAATTTCGTTCAAAACCGTTTGGTAGTTTTCGCGTGATGCGCGTACAGACAGAAAAAATTAAAAAAAAGAATTGTATTAGGCTCAGTATCGAAAATAAAGCATCCTCCGATTAAAATTTTCAAAATGTATTCAATGGACAGAATTCGTCCCGTTACAGTTTTATTATAAGTGTAGATTTTTCAAAATGAAAAGATGTTAGTCTGTACAGTTAAGTATGCGCGTTGTTGCCTTTTATTTTTTTTCCGAACTTATTTGCTAACTTCAACATGGGGCGTTGAAGTTTTTAAGTGAAAGAGCACAATTAACATTCCTTCCACACAAGTGGAATTGTTTACAGAATTTTTACTTCTGCGAGTAAGCGAGTTTCACAAAAATGCCCCGGGAGCTTTGTTTGCCTCTACATTTTCATTTGATTGTTTTTAATAAAATGTAAGTTCTCCAACTGGTGCTCCGAAGTTTGAGAAGCATTGTTTAACGTGTACCTACTGATTTATATTACGCCGATCGGCAGAAAAAGAAGCGAAAACAATGAAATTCTAAATATTCTTTAGTATTTTAGTATTTTTAAGTATTGGTTTTACTCTTGTCTTACCCAAACTTTCCACTACTACTCAGCAATAAATATTACTTATGTTTCTGCTATTAATACTTGTAAAAAATTTTGTCAGTTCATGTGACACTGACGACGCTCTATGAAGCCGAAGCTAGCTAACTATCCATATCGAACTATCCTTTTTTAAAGCTCGATGTGAAATTTTTTATTACAGGGGATACTTAAGTGTACAGACTTAAGTGTACTACAGATTATTATTATTATTTTTTGCACGGGTATAGTTGATAACCCGGAGAGTGATATCTTTGAGTACATAGGCTACTTTTCGTCCCGGAAAATAAAGAGTTCCCGTGGGATTTTTAAAAACTAAATCGGCACGGACGAAGTTGCGGGCATCAGCTAGTAATTTATAGAAAATCAAGCCAACGTAATAAATATTGACCTGCTAATTGTTTTTGCGGCGCGGACAGCGAGCCGTGTTGACAAAGTTGTGATCGATAACCTTCATCGAACCTTTTCTCCTGTTTCAGTAGCTCCATTGTTAAAATGCCGATATATCAAATATGGCGTTCCGCCGACAAAAAGACAGTTGAAACGCTTTTTGGATTGTTCAAACGAGAGGCATTTAAAAACAGATCGTAATAAATAGAGAATTATTTCGACACAAAGCTATAAGAGGGCCCGCAGACTTATAATTTCAAATTGGACAACCAAATCGCAAATTAAATTATATAGGCTAGTGATGTAACGAATATTCGCATTCGCATTAATGTAAAAAAAATGTTAGAGTTAAGTGTTCGCATTCGCGAATGTGCAAATCATTCTGGCATAATGATTTAATTGAATAAATTGAATTTTACTTACCTGTCACTACCCCTAAGAGTACCTGCAGACTTACAATTTACCTACCTGTCACTACCCCTTAGAGTACCCGCAGACTTACTTTTACCTTCCAGTCACTACCTCTTAGAGTACCCGCAGACTTACAATTTTACATACCTGTCACTACCCCTAAGAGTACCCGACGATTTAAAATTTTAGCTAAAAAAAAATTAAAAGTCGTCGGGTACGTCACAGGCAGGTTAAATTCAACGAATATTGTACCTAACTATTAAAAACAATAAATAGCATTCCAGCCCACCCTTTTGACGAAGAACTCATGATATTTTGATTTTATCACATTCTTTTGTTTTAAGACAATGTAGAGTTCTTTATTGCGAAATACTTTGCTTCGCCTTGGTATTATTCTTGGTAGGTATATTTTGCAAAAATTTTCACTAATCATCTATTTTTTATATTGTCCTTATTTCGGCTTTTAATGGCCAATCTCATCGAAGCTATGTACATTATGCAAAAGAAAAAGTTATTATAGTGCAAAAGCACAGGTGCATTTTTTATTCCCTCACTCTCACAGTCCGATGGGACTGTAATCCGAAAAGGGTGCAGACTTAAAAAAATAAGTTACGAGGGTTCCAAGCGTCCTGTTCCTGGAAGAGTCCACTCCACAGGAAGCAAACTCAGTCGGGGTATTATTTTTATTATCATCACTTTCAGCCTTTGAGTTTCAGCATTCCACAGAATACTAGAATAGTTCTACTAACGCTATTAAAGCGACTCAAATGAATTTGCCATTGCCATGCTTTTTATTGTCGTGCATCCATTGAAGGGAGTCTAAACTTTTTTGAATAGACTGTGTTTCTGCAAATAGACTAAACCCTTGTACCTGGTGCATACGATATAAATTCTCTGTTCACTTTTATCTTTCTGGGATTTGCGTAGTAGGCAGGATCCATGGCACCCGGTGTAATAAAAAGCATAGGAGTTTGAAAACAATATGGGAATTTGAAAACAATAGACTCCATGCTTTTTCTTTGTACTTAAAAATGTTTATATTATAAGCACAAAGAAATTAAGTAAGTCATGCAAGTAATAAAAATCGTAGCATACACTGATGAAAAATAATGTGAAGTTAGGATGTTCCATTATACGAGTAGATATAAATACAACTTGTGAGTAAAACAGCATTTATAACAGCAGAGAGAGAATCAATGTGGTACTTACCGGTTTTCAAACTTTCTTACAGAAAATTATTGTTTTGGATTTTTGATTAAAAATTACACAAATAATTTCCATACCGCAAATTCACTCTAAAAATCTTTAAATTCCTATGGTCTTAATACAAATTAAATAGTATTGCTATTTGTATTGATTCCTTAGGGCATTCCGTTTTTCGATTTTTTTTCTGTACAGTCGGTCCCATACATACCGTTGTAGTTCTTGTTCTTGCAATTCACGAGGGCGCGTGAGCTTTACGTCTGCATGGTTTGCGTGGTTACGTACGTGCACATTGCGTAAGTGTGCGTGCCTGTCAGGAGCTTAGGTGGGAGAGGTCCAGCGCGAGCAAGCTCTCGCTCACACTTATGCAGATACGACACGCACACAACCAGGAGCCACGTGCCCTCGTGAGTTGAAAGAACTATACGGCAAATAATCTTGAGGCGTACAATTTCCATCTATAGTCATGTGACTGGCTAACAATAACTGGTAGACCCCAAGAGGCTTTTTAAGTTGATCAGATAACTGCTATTGGATATCTAGACCTAGATTTCTTTTACACTTTACACTCCCAACTGCTATTAATTTGTCTATACTTTCAGCAGCGTGATGGGTATATTTCTAAAATACCGGATTTTTTAAAGTTTTTAGAGAAATTATCAAATGAAAAACCGAAAAATTGTTCTCTCGTTCCAAATTTTGCTACAGTTATCAAGAAAGTTACATTATTTAAGAAATTTCTTGGTTGTTGTATAAATAATTTACTGAATAGTTTTGCCTGGTGATCCACAAAGAAATTCCCCGAATAACTTTTATTTAACTAAACGAGGTAATCTTCTTCTCTAGAGTTCACTCACTGTTTTTTCCGGATTTGGTTTTATAACAAATGGTAAACCTATCTGATAATAAAAAGTCAACAGCTGCTATGATTTACTTTAAATATTTAGCACAGTGAATCTAAACAAAAAGCGCTATTATAATTGCAAATCGATATCGAGTCCGTAAGTCTATTGAAACTGTATTTACACTGAGTAGCTCGAAAATGCTCGAGAATTTAATGTAAGCAGTAGGGTTGCCAAATTTTTTTTTAGCCTATAAGGGACAAATGGTTAAATAGGCAAAAAAATACGGGATTTCAGTTTTTTACCCGGGACAAATAAAAAACAAAATTATTCAGTGTCATTTTTTTTTTGAGATTTTTCGGAGGACCGAGTCAGTTTAAACATATTTTTATTCGTTTTAACATATCTGCAAAAATCAATACAACTATAATCGTAATTATTATAAACGGTCATCAACTTGCTTTGCTGCGTGCAATGTTGCGTGTATGAATACTTGGATCGATTTCATAATGAAAAACGAAGTACGGTTCAAATACGGGACAGAGTCTGTCCCGCCGGGACATTTTAAACTATGCCTAAAATACGGGATGTCCCGGGAAATACGGGACATCTGGCAACGCTAGTAAGCAGTTACTTTGCTTTAAAGAATAAGTTTCGACGGAGCACGTTTGTATACAGTAGCGATATTCTTGAATATATTTTGCACTTGGGTTGTTTCATTAAAAAAAATGTTTCACTTTTTATCTCTTTACTATATTATTATACCATCTTATGCAGCCTCTGTAGTAGCAGTTGTAAATAAGTTGAAAGGAAATTCACAGTCTTATAGAAAAAATCTAATTTAGAAGACTATTAAGAATGTTTATTATATATCTTATCATTTTAAAAATTCTCTATATTAGGTAGGATATAATAAAATAAATAAATAAAGGTAGGATATAGTGATACTTTTATTAAAGACTTCTTTTTGTCCATGACTGAATCCGTGTGGAGTAAAGGTTTTTTCAACACACTTGCTCATAAAATGGCTCCCGGTTCACCGCAATTAGACACACAATGACACCTTTAACTCAAACCGTGACTTTTGATTACTATTATTCACAATGTGAGTTATAGAATTATTTTTTTTTAAATTTTATTGGGTGAGTTGCTGTGTTCTTAAAAAAGTTTCTATTACAAAAAAGATCTTGTTCAATAATTTATAAAAATATCGTGTTAAATTAATGTACCTATTGCTTGCTCATTTCATACAACTCCGTATTTAAATAGATAATTTCAACATGTACGTGTTTAATAAATAAAACTGTCAGTAACTTTTGTTTTTTTTTTTTTTTGTAATAAAGAAAACTCGAAATTCCCCATTTTGTACGTGGCTATAAGAGAAAAGCCAAAAAAAAAAAGAAACCTCATTCTTTTAGTCTATGGCCATTCAAGGTGGCGCATTCCGGAAAACTGATTAAATCAAATAAACACCTGAATAGGCTCTATGGTCGTCAATCTTTGCCTGCCCTCAAGAGCATCTCAAGAGGGCGAACAAAAGAACAACATTAATTTTTCCCGCCATTGCGAAAAAATTTTCACAACTCGTTTTCACTGTTTTGTACCATAATGTACTATTTTAGTGTTATTTTCTTCACAAGTGTGTTGAAAAACGTCGTATGATACACGTGTATATTGATGATTACCGTCCTCGGCTACCTTAAGACCCTCGCCTGACGGCTCGGGTCTCAATAGCGCCTCAGCGGTAATCACCAACTTTTACACTTGTACCATAATGTACTATTAAAAATTCCGTAGGAAGTAGGAACCCTTTAAACTCGGTTTAGAGTTAATAGGTTTAGAATTCCTAGGTTTAGAATTCCCTTAATAGATGATGCCTGCGACTTTGCCCGAGTGCATCAAAATTTTTTCAATTCCCGCGGGAACTATTTAACTTTCCAGCATAAAATGTAGCCTACTTTTTAATGCTGGATATATAAATATCTCCTTCCAAATTTCAGCCAATTTGGTTCTTAATATGAGTGTAAAGTCCGAATATTACTACGTAATTGAAAGACATTTGAACAAAATAACAAATCAACAAACAACTAAACAAACTTCTGTAATTATAAATTAGTGAGGATGGTAAACTCCATAACCGTAGAACTTAAGTACACGAATGGAGTCGGGAGGGATCAGCTAGTGTTTAAATAAGCCTTTAGCCGGCTGTTAGCGTCGAAGGGTATTTTCAATATGGGTAATTTCGCCTGGAACACAAATACTTTAGCAGCTTTATTGCATACTCGAGGATTAACTCGGTATGAGCGTTGAAAAACGAGTAGCTCCGGTTGCGTATAAAACTCCTGGCATTTTATCTTAATTACTTCGGAATCTTCGTGCGAGCAAATCCCTACCCTTATGTTGTCCATCGTCGCGTAACTTTATGTGGGGATTACTTTTATGACCAGGATTAGCGTCCGTTTGCGAATGTTTACTGCCGAAATCGGGCCCATCTGCGATAGATGCCCGATTTTATATGAAGAGCTCATTTCGTTTCTCATTGCTGAGGACACTTTAAAAAGCGAAGTTTATTGCCTTTATCGTCCTAGCATGTTTAAAATTAAGGTATTTAAATTCTTACAAGACTGAAATATGTTAGACTCAAAGGTTCGTAATTTACCTACTAACCACAGAAGACACTACTAATTAAGGATTTTAATTTCAGTCTTAAATCGATCGGTTAAAACTCTACATATTCCAATTCTTCATACAGAGATTTTGCAATCTGTACCATACGCAAAATAACAAAAGATATTCACTTATATAATATTCGTTATCTAAATATATAAAAGGCAAAGGTGACTGACTGACTGACTGACTGACTGACTGACTGATCTATCAACGCACAGCTCTAACCACTGGACCGATTGAGCTGAAATTTGGCATACAGGTAGCTGTTAGGACGTAGACATCCGCTAAGGAAAGGATTTTGGAAAATTTCAACCCCAAGAGGGTTAAATAGGGGGTTAAAAAATAAAACCTAACGTGAGCGAAGCCGCGGGTTAAAGCTAGTCATTTATAATAGTGATAATATTTAGCCAGTATAAGTAAGGAAGGAAATCATCCCGATTTAGTCTTATCAAAGTCCGATCACCCAAATACCAATTGTCAAACTTGAGCCTGTAGGCGTGTTTATGCAGGACCGTACAGGAATGCGCAGTAATAGCTTATTTATCTGCAAGTTAGCCGTACACAAGGTATGACCTAAGGAATCCCGCTAAAGAGCCTGGTACTTGGCACTATAAACACATTGTTCGACACATACTTGCCGCATTGTCGCAACTAGCTATTTAGTAGGAAGCTAAGGAATTTATCAGACTGCTTGGAGGTATTTACCTTGCAAGACATGAACTCTGAGGGTATCACACAATAACTTAGTAGAAACATAATAATACAAAGTTGTACAATGTGGCCGAAATTTTGCCATTCCTAAATTGTGGGGGAATTAGATTTAGCAAAGGCTATTCATAAGCTTAAGAAATTATCAATAAGCTCCTCGACGATTATTGTTAATTGATGTTAAACATTGTCAAATGGGCACCTGATCTTTGTACTCACTTTAAACTTTAGTGAGATATCAAGAAGAGCCCAACTTTTGCATAAGTGTATAAATAAAAAAAATGCGTTTTATTAGGTGGAATTTAGTCCAAAACGAAATCTGACTACGCCAACTCTATGCAGTTTTGTCTAGCCTATTTCTAGAGTAATTTTGCAAAACAGACGAATCCAGGATCACGTGATCGCAGAGTCTACGGGGTGGAATGGAGTGATGACAAAGTGGGTCTTTTGGAGTAACCCATAGAGTTTACGCAGCTTCAGCTTTTGATAGACCTCAGTGCAAATGGTTAAGTTCAAACTTTTAATTACCCTTAAAATAGTAAGATTATTATATAAAAATAATAATAACAACCAATGAAGCATCAAATTAGCATATTGGCGCTTAGAAATAAGCTTCAGTTACTGGAATATCTTTAAGATGTTATAATTAATGTTGTATGTTATGTTGAAATAAACCAATTTATTCGCAAAGTGAGGCATAAACTGCAAACTGTAAGTATGACCTTAGGAATTCCTGCTAAAGAGCTCTACACTTGGCACCGTAAACACATTCTTCGACACATACTTGCGTTGTCGCAACTAACCTTGTAAGCGTATAGTTTGAAGCTTAGGAATTTATCAGACTGCTTTGAGGAATCCGCTCTGGGAAATGTGAACCCTGCGGTTACCACTCAATTATTTTGCCCGAATATAATACACGGAGCCAAACAATGCGGCTCAAATTTTGTCACTACTAAATTGTGGAAGCTCTTATATCCTATATGGGATTCGCGATTTATAGGATTATCTCAGTTAAGCTCGTGCGGGATTATCTTATAATTTACTTTGGTCTCATCTAGATTATAGCACCGTAACATGCTTAGTGGTACCTAGACGTATAAGTAAAATCCTAGATACGCTAAAATAGTTTGCACTTTTTTTGTCTTTTATATTTAATGCCAATTTCTGAGTAGGTAGTGTTTAACCGAGGAATAAACCTGATATTTATGGTAGATTTTCATTACAAAAACTGTCGCAACATCAAAATATCCTTCGATTAAACGTTATTTGGCGATATTGAAACTGACACTCCCTCTTATACTGACTCACTGTATTAATGTAAATTATAAGTTTTTACAATTATGTTCGATTTTATGTAAAACATTCTATGGAAGTCTTGAGACATTTTTTCAGCAATAAGTCGATAAAGAAGAAGATATTCTGAAATTGGCACAGCACAACAATCCTGAATTTTGGTCAGTGATATCAAGCACAAAATTTCTCTTTTGCAAGGGTACTAACTCACAAGGTCGGACCTTTGTAGGAACCTAATCAACATTGTAAAACTTTTACTATTTTTAATGAGGCCTTAAATTAAAATAGCATTGATCGAGTGAAACCTTTTAGAAAAGTGAAATATTATGAGGAAACGAGGAAGGTCGAGGGCTGGGAAAGAGAATCAACAAGTGAGTTATTTCTTAGCCGAAAAATCGAGAGGCATTAGTCAGCGTTCCTTTGTTATGTGCCACAGGTGCGTCCCCACAACGTATTTCCTTTTTTATAAGGGTCTCGTCTTTTGGATAAAACGTTGACAATATAACTGATATACTGAGGGTAAAATTTTGTTCATTTACACAAGCATAAAATCCAAAATAAAACCCTGCGCGGATGCTGCGTTAATTTCGATTCGGTAATAAAAATCGACGCCAGAGTAAGTTTGCCCTTAAATAATGAAGCAATGGAGCAATACTTGGACTTAAAAGTATGTAGCATTGGCCGAAGGTTACCTGTCTGCAGGCTTTCTATAGACGATTAAAGGTGCGGACTGAAAAGTGAAAGGTCGCAGGTTCGAGCCTCACCAGTTGCACTATTGTCGTACCCACTCCTAGCACAAGCTTTAGCTTATTTGGAGGGGAGAGGAGAACATAAGTCAAGTTCAGCTTGGCTAATATTCTTTATTAAAAAAAATATGAAAAGTTGAAAGTGACATAGGCTACTTTTTATCCCCCTCCAGGATTGTATAAAAATGATTGCATCAGTGTGACGATCACAATCATTTTTGATTGGCTGAATTTATGTTTTCGTGTTGCATCATTTTAAAACAATCCCATAGTCAGAAAAACAAAGGGTTATTGCGGGATTTTAAAAAACCTTACTCCACGTGAATAAAGTCATGGGCAAAAGATATCACAATAGGTTTGATTTAAAAAATAAATTAAACAAATTACTAAAATGCATAAAAAAAATTATAGGTATCCGTCGATCGCTTTTCGAAGAAAAGCCCTTTTGAAAATAATTGGCCCACCATTCTATATCTAAACATGTACCTAGAAAATGCTCTACTAATTGGGTTCTTTATACATTATTTTGTACATCATTTTCCATAGATTCGTAAAGCCACTTATAAGAAAGATAAGACATAAGCATCTTATTCCTTGAATTCTTCAAATGAACTCGCAATAGCTCGCAATTCAAATGAGCAATATTCGGATATTATGTATACTGGAGTAGCTTTTTTAGGACTATTTGAAGGTTATGACTACATTATTTTTTATTGTAAATATTTAAAAATCGCAGAATAATTGCCTAATCATGATTTTAAATTGAAGTAATTGATGTCTTTTTCAATGTTTGTTCATCGGAATTTTAACATTATCTACATTAAAATTTTAGTGGACGCATGAAAAATAATATTATCCAAAACGTAAATATGTTGGGGTGTTCCTCACAGAACCTCACATAAACAGGTCAATGGTAAAAAAAGTAATAAACAGCCGGCCATCCATCATAGCTTATGTCAGTTCACCCTCCGAATAATTGGTCGAACATAACGTAGTTTATATGCCTCCTGAAAATTGTGTGGTATTCCAAGTGAATAAGGTTCGATTTATTTTGCAGTCAAAATTTACATTTCGATAACATTCTCTATTTTTGGAAGTGACCAAAATAATAAAATAACGTTTGAATGATCGACCTTCCCTTCGATCGCCCTCACTATAATATTTTCTCGAAGACAAACCTTGACCAATCGATGTAGGCTATGTTTTGGTTAATTTTGTTCTAACCTTTCTGCTAAAATACATGCAAAGAGGTTAAGGAAAAGGCCATTATTAAAATTTTGTATAACATCTTAAAAAAGAATAGCTTTATTATTCACAAATTAAAAATCTAATAAAACTCTCAAGAATTTGTGAAGGATTATCATATTACTGATATACATTATAAGCGCGGCCCGCATGTACTGCCATCTTGTAGGAAATTGCATGAATATTCTCCACTGGACGTTCTCGTACTTTGACAGAATTCCTAGCAAGCGACCCCGGCACAACTGAATGGGTCACATTCCCTTACCAAATATGCAAAAGTTATATTTGAGCAACATTTCATACTCGACTGGGCTTCTGAACAACTTTGTGTTAGCTACTCTAAAGCATTAACCTATCTTTTTGCCATCCTTTTTCCTTTTCCAAGCCAAAGCGGAAAGTTTTTGCCGCGTGTTACGGGAATGATTGCTCGTAGATGGCTCAAATGGAGTTTTAATATTTTGAAATCTTACAAATAACTCATACCATACTTAGTTAAGTTTCTGATGTGCTTTTGATAATAAGAATAGCTTTAGAACAGTGACAGCAACCACAACAGAATCTTCCACCAGACCAGATCAGACAAGAGATAATGTAGAAATTATAAATTTCCAAACTGCCAGGAATTAAACCCGGGACTTCACACAGTTGTAAGATCATAGCTCTCCTAAAGAAAGCCCATCGGATTATTATTCCTAGAAAACCACCAACAATATGTGATGACTAAAATGTAAGAGTCACGACCCTCAGCAGTTTAAATTTCAGAATTCATGAATTCAACGAATTCTACATCAATGAATTAGATTTGGTATTATAAATTCACGATCGTAGTTCAGAGGTAAGCTAAAATGTGTAAGACCTGCAGACATTCAAACGCTAATAAAATGGTAACGTGCATAGCATGCTAGTCACGATTTTCGTAGACATTCCTATCCTTTCCACAAGGTTTTCTCGCTATTCTTTTCATTTATATTTAGGATTGGTGCATTTCTTTCTGTATAAATCCGTCCGTTTTACGTGAAAATGACAGAGTAGAAATCTAAAAAATCGAATTGCTATCTATGGTTTAATATTGATTATATTTTCAGGTAATTTTTTCAACTCTAAAAACATAATTGTCCTTTTCTTCTTTGATCTCCATAAGGAGCTTCTTTGATTTAGTCGATGACAATAACTACGTTCGTTAACCTTTCTAACCTATCAGTGTTCCAAATGCCCTTTGGTCTGTGAAAAAGCCCACAACAAACTCAGCCAGGTATCCTTAGATTCAACATTCTAGGTAATTTCAGGCATGTTGCTTCCAAAAATAGGATTACAGAATTCAGAATACCTTTCTCTACATTGTATCGAGTTGATCAGATTGTATTGACGAAATTCGATCACGTACATAGACGTTGGAGAAAATTTATTGCGGAACAAAACTAACCCGTACTCCATCCTTATACATTTAAGGATAATATTTCAATTGAAAATAGTCCTTAAATTTAGCTACACACAGGCTAAAAAAGCTTGTGGCGTTTGATATGGAGTTATATTTATGAGTGTACCTGGGACTTGATAAATCTCTGATGCGCGCCGTCTCTCCAACTCTATTGGAATTTTGTCAAAGTCTGTCCTGAGCGTTTCTCGCTCAAGGAGCCGTATGTCTTCATGCTACATCCACAAGCCTGTTGCTCCGCATCATTAGTTTGAAGATCAGGTATTTTATTGAGAAAGTTCTGGGAATATGAAAATGAACGACCTCAAGTTGGTGTGCTCGTATTGAACTCTTACTGAACTTTCTACAATAAATTGTTCAGTGACTTAATTCATTTCTGAATTTATTGATAGAAAAACCCATTATGTCCCGACCCGGGAATCAAACGCGGGACTTTATCATCCGTAGTCGAACTTGCTAACCATTAGACCAACGAAGAAACAGCAGGCTAAACAATACTTAAAAGATTAGGTACCTTTTAAATAACTAGGACCGGTATCAATGTAGGTCAAAAATAATAAGAATAAAAAAAGTTAATGTTTTATCAAAACAATATAGGTACCATCAATATTTCTTTTCTAATAAATTGTTGTGTAAAGAATGTGAGAATACTTGAAAGGGAGGAATACCTCAGGGAGGCTCGCAAGAAAACATTTCACTTAATTTATTAAGCTGATGAGTATTTTTGGGGAAACTTTAAGCGTCAATTCAATTTTGTTTTATGATTGTTTTCGGTTCTTTTGTTTGTAAATTGTTTTGTATAGGTAAATGATTTACTACACGTCCACGTCAAGTTGGCCGCTACCTCGCCCCGCACTTCCCCACATTGCACCTCAAATTAGACCGGCTTAGTAGGTACATACCACTCGCGATTGTCACTACCAATTTTTTTCAAAGTTTAAATTAGTTATTTATTTTTGTTTGGTAACTATTGTTAGCGTATCGTCTGCTACGAGGAGTAAAAAAGGAAAAGTTTCGGATAGCGCAGACTTATTTTTCTGTGATTGAAGAGCGCAGATTTTTAATAGCTTTAATTAATGACTTTTTTCAAGCGGAAAAAATAAGTAATCAAAAATTACACCTTCAGACTTGCAAGATGTCATTGCCTTGGAAAGCATTGCCAGAGAAGAAAACTTCCGTCATAGATAGTTATGGTTACATTAAAAAATACAATTATTGTATGAAATTAGTCACACTATTATGGATGTCCACTGTTGGACAAAGGTCTTTCCTAATGAGCGTCAACCTACCGGGTCCTCAGTCTTCCTTCCTAAAGATGGTGTTAGACCATTTTAATACGTATTTTGCTCTAAAAAGGCGTCAGCTTGCGATATTCGTCAAATAGGGATGATAATAATGATATTTGTTTACTATCTATTGTAAAATCATTAGTGTGAGTTGCTCTATCTCAACAAGATGAGTGCTCTAACCAGGAGAGTTCAAATCGATTTGCAACTGGCAACTGGGTATGAGGATTTCTTTTTCTTCTTTTTTGAATAAACGAGTGCTTAGAATTGTTCACGTGTCTCAGCGTACGAAGATAGAAAGGGTTTAAGGTATTCACAGTACCCCTTATGTCATTCACTGCAATGTATAGAGTGAATTCGATTCTGTTGACAAAATTCGATCACGTACTTAGACGGCGCGGGCAAATGTATTGCGGGAATAAACTACTGATACAGAAATCCTTTCACACTATAAAAGTTGTATTTCGTTTCAAAACAGTTTCATCCCTAGCTTATTTATTTACTCGGGTTAACTAACAGTTGCATAATGTTGTAACGATCAGTACTCGTATTATGAAACTGAAAAAGTCTCAATAGCCCAACGGTTAAAGGTGCGGACTGAAAATTGAAAGGTTGCAGGTTCGAACCCCACTCGTTGCAAAGCTTTCCGCTTATTTGGAGGGGATAGAAGGATATTAATCAACATCAGCTTGGCTGATATTTTTTGTAAGAATAAAATAAATAAATAAATTTAAACATTTAAAGGAGACGGTCCAAAATTGTATGGAGCCTGGGTCTGGTCTTTGTACTAGTAATATAATAAAATAAAATGAAATATTAAACCATTTTTGACTGATCAAATCCACGAGCTCATCCTTATTTCAGTGCTAATATTATTTATTTTATCAACGTGACGCAACATATCATACGTAACCATGGCGGACGGATTCATCTTTCTGACGTTAGCTGTCAAAATATCATGAGGTCATTGATCCGCAAATCTTGAATTCCGTGAACAAAAGCCGAATCAAACAAGTAGCAAAAGATCCAAAGTACAAATAAAAACGCCAAATCGCCAGAGAAAATCCACAAGAAACACAAGAAACGCATTCACGAGTTCACAACACCACGACAAAGCTCGGAAATCGGAATAACCAAAAAATATCACGTGACACGTCACTTGTCAGATAACTCAGAAATGACATTTGACGTAGAACCGCGTCTACTGCCTTCTCTATGGCTGAAAGGTAATCTTGTAAGTGTTGCGAGCAGTACCGAAAAAGTTGAAATTACATTTTTATTTTAGCAATTTATTTATTATGATTTTCTAATTGATTTTATTTTTATTGATCTCTTTGTATTCTTCGCTTTTTACGCCTATATGGTACAAGAGTAGACCCAAAATGGACCGTCTCCTTTAAACTATGCATGCAACCAATATCGAACTTTTTTAGATTGATAATAATTTTATGTATATAAATACTTTACAAACTACAAATTATTATAGTCGGTCCACAACCACATAGATATTTATATGGTTTTAAAAATAAATGAAAAGATTGATAAGTACAAAAGCTAAATCCTGGAATTACAGTAGGTACTGAATGAAAGTAAATAATTTGTATGTAATGTTTTATGTACATAATTTATTTAGCAAGGTAAGTAGGTTTGGGTAATTTATCGTCATATTCACGCACATTCTATTTTCTGTTTATAAATATGATGTTACATAAACTTGGTAATAGACATTTTACTATAAATTATAACGGCACTACCAGCGATTCCATTTAAAGCAGCCAACGACAATCCATTTATTCACGTCAAACAACTCCAGACTCGATATCAAACCAATAGTTTAATACTTACCAATAACTATCTTGTCCCAGTTGTAACAACATAATGTTGCGCAGTGGGAAACTAATAGTTTGAGCGTAATGCCTGTCTCACAGATGCTGGGATGATAATATTTCCTAGTTATCTCGAATCCAGGGCTTTTGAAACACGTTTCAAATTACGGGAAAATTTTGGTTCATTACTGGTTAAAATACTGTTTTTTTGCATTTACCGGTAAATTGATTAAGAAACCAAAATCATATCGGTTATCGGTATATTCACAAGAGCGATTTCGTTAACCTAAATTTAAAAAGTTAAAAAATTAAAATTAAGTACCATACAACATAATTATTATGTAAATAAGTACGTTTAAATACGGCTCGTGCGTTTTGGATATTGAGTGCTGGTAGATAAGTAAACCTTTTTCGACCAATCGCAACTTAAAGTTCGGTAAACCGGGTAATTACGGTAAATTAATTTCTAACCGGCTAAGCAAATAAAACCGAAACCTTGAAAATGAATGAATGGGTTGCAATTTTTTCGGTTTCCAAGCTCGACATTTTGCTAGAAATCATTTTACTTAGGTTTAGGTTGTAGGTACAATAAAAATGTTATGATCTAGACTAAAGTAAATATCTATTAAAGTACTTAAATAATTTTTCTTTATTAATTAACAGTAAAATGAAAATGACCAAAGTACAAAAGTAGGTTTCGAATATTAATAATGAAAAGGTTTCGGGTATTATTAATTCATGCAAAAATTATTTTTTTCCACGCCCCGATGCAATAACGGTTACAATATGGAAAATCGTAATAGATACAGAGCTTTATACATAATAGTAATTAATAAAGTAATAATTGTGTTACTCATCAGAGAGGAGACTTGATATTATGGATTACATTTCACGATATTTCATTATATTTGCAAACAAAAGATAACAGACATATTGATAATAATTGGCAGATGATAATAAATGAATAATCGGTAGGTATGTAATAACATACCCCTTATTGTTTACGTTTTCCAAACGTAAACAATAATAGATGTAATAAATAGTAATTCCCCTGCCAAAGACAACGCCGTCAGCAGCGAGTAAAATGGCGATTCTATGTTTTTCTCTATGGTCATTAGGTACTTTTGTGAAAAAGTCTGATGCTTCACAGAAATGCTTCTGTTGTTGACGTCATCCTTATTTCTATCATCATCTTATTTTATTTTAGTTAATTGTAGACACTAAAAAAAAGTCTGCCAAAATTCCATTAGTTCAGTGAAGTGGACTATGGTCTATAAGTCTTCCCAGACTTTGCGCTCAGCAGTGAGCCATTAATGGGTTGCTGCTGCTGCTGCTGCTGCTGATGATGATGATGATGATGACTAAAAATAGCTTCGATTTTTAACCCCCAACGCAGACGGCCAGATTCACATGTCGGGAGTATTTTAATCTACAAACACACACACACACACACGCACACGCACACGCACACGCACACGCACATGCACACGCGCACGCACGCACGCACGCACGCACGCACGCACGCACGCACGCACGCACCCACGCACGCACACACACACACATGCAAACTTTCGCCATTATAATATTAATGTGATGTGATTTTTTTTCACTTGTGTTTACAATTATTACAAATATTGTTTTAGATGGGTCACTTGTCAGTCGTGATACCTCCCGACATCGCAGACGATGATGGCTCCGAAGCCAGCGCACCCGAAGGTGGCTCTGTGGAGCTGCGCTGCACGGCCGCTGGCGTGCCCGAGCCTACTGTGTCGTGGAAAAGGGCCGGTGGACGGAATATTATATTCCGGGATGAAGATGGAAGCGAATTAAAAGGTAATAATTATATAATTTGTAAAAATATTTTTTTACTAGCTGATACCCTCGCGACTTCGTTCGCGTGGATTGAGGTATTTTGTACTCCCGCGGGAACTGTCTTATTTTCAGGGACAAAAGTCAATGTGTTATTCCAGACTGTAATCTATCTCTATGCTAAATTTCAGTCAAAACGGTTCAGTCGTTGCGGTGTGATTGAGTAACAAACATACATCCAAACTTTCGCATTTGTAATATGTTCATTTATAAAGGCATACCTATTCATATAATACATATTAGCTTTTGTTGGCCGCGTGGAGTTAGGATTTTAAAAATCCCGCTGAAACTTTCTGTTTCCCAGGATAAAAGGTCAAGCCTTATATCACTATATCTCTAGGTCATATTTATGCAAGAAATCACGTCGATCTGTTTCTCCGTTGCTGCGTGATTGAAGAACAATCCCACAAAAACATATTGTATTTCCGAATTGATAATATATATAAGATTAGGATTAGTAAGGTTTAGGTTTTATGTCGTCAATGTTGCCATATAATTTGTACTAACAGAAGAACTCTTACAAAAATATGCCAGACACGACCACCCGAGTATATCACTTTCGTGCTTGTACCGAACGTGACAATATTTGCGAACTTCCGCATGTTTTTTATAACGTTCTGTCCCAATTTTTCCTACGCAATAAATTTAGAAAATTGCTACCATAATACGTCAATTTTCCCTTCAATTCTATTCATACCGACGGATTCTGCTAAGTGGTAAAAAAGAAACAAGGCTAATTTTGCATTCAAAGCCCGCTCCAGGCGGGCGCAGGTGCTCGCGGGGTTGAAACATTGGAGTTTTATGGGATTTATTAAGATATCGCCTCAAGATATTGGAAAGAACTCGCAAATATGTAATAAATGTGCCATCAGCCTTGGAAAACGGCTGAATAATGTCAAACCGAGGAAAATGAATGTATAGCGGAGGTTATCCGGCACTTCTCATAAATTTAACATCGGTTAATGTTTTGTAACGTATCGTACATACATTTTGTATGTAGTACGAAATTTATGTTCAGGCAACAAACCTCCTGGTGCAAAAGGTAGCTGGCGCTATAGTCTCATATTTATGTGAGAGGTTCCAAGTTCGATTACCGAATTTGGTAATTTTTATAATTTCTAAATTGAATGAATAATTGAATGAATGAAATATTCTTTATTGGGTAAATAAAGTAAATAATAGATGAGAGGCTTCGACCGTAGCTAGTTACCAACCTAGCAAAGACGTGCAAAGACGTACTACCAAGCGATTTAGCGTTTCTGATATGTTGCCGCTAGAAACCGATTAAGGGTATGTTATGGATTTAGTTAAAACTGCCATAGTCTTCCAGATATTCCCGCTTTTATTTTAGACTACATGATCAATACTACTAGGTGAAATATAGCATTCAAGCGCTACCTTGTCTAGTAACCCATAAAAAATAACTTAAGCCTCAATAGCCCAACGGTTAAAGGTGTGGACTGAAAACTGAAAGGTCGCAGGTTCGAACTCCACCCGTTGCGCTATTGTCGTACCCACTCCTAGCACCAGCTTTCAGCTTATTTGGAGGGGAGAAAAAAATATAAGTCAAGTTCAGCTTGGCTAATATTCTTTAAAAAAAACGCGTCTTTATCTTCAGAGCAGGCTATCTGTCAATTTTTTTTTAATTTACGAAAGTAAGTGTCCTCCGACTTCGGGATTGGTATTCATTTCCTCGAAAAAGAACGTTCTCAAAGAACTCAATTACTGCTTAAACAAAGTGATGTTAAATCGGGGTTTTGGTCAGGAAATTAAATGGATGCCTAAGTGGAAATCAGCCCGACTAAGTTGTTATCTTATGTAGTAAGTGGTATTACTTAAGTATACCGAGGTAAAAAGACAGCAGTTTGACGCGATTACGGCGCGTTGAGCATGTTACATAGGTGCTTATGTTGGTGTTTTTAAAGCTTTTATGTGTTGGCATAATTTATACCTTTTGTCTTTGTTTTAAGGTGTAAATTAGGATGAGTAGAGTTAAGTATTTAAAATCTTTTCAGTCTGTTTTACGTATTTGACCTGTTTTATTTAAGCCATTAAGCGTAAACAAAAGACTTGCGGTCGTGGGTAAACAGAGGGTGGACGTTATAGTTAAAGAGTGGGGGAGCGCTGCCTTGGTATTAATTGGACATGTTATACACGCTTCAACAAATCAGGGTTGCCGTCGGGGCGGTTGTTCCTTCTCTTGTTTTACTTCCTTTTTGTTACTTGTATGTACCAAGGAAAGCTTAAGACTCTCCTTGGAAAGTCTTAGTGATATCTCTTTTTTTTCACATTGCACAACGGAATTTAGTATCAAAGACGGGCTTAACGCTTAAGCCTTTTCTACCAGTCTACCTTGGCGGTGCGACAATATAACTTTTAGGCGTACAAGAATTTTTTGCATTGCGTTTGCATTAATAAGCAATCTTAAAGCAGTTTTTAGGTAGTATCATATGTATTACTGGAATCGTATACTTTAAGAAAAGTCATATTCGAGTACGTACCTACTATTGAGATTCAATTACAAAATGAATTTTAATTCGTTAGAGATAACCTCTTCTTTAAGCTCGTAGGTCTCCAAAAAATGAAAAAAAAAATAATACTAAACTCAGTTAAGTAGGTGTACCTACTCGATTTGTAGTGATTAAATGGAACTTCAAACTTCGATTTATCTACTACAAATAATACTCGCTTAGAGAATTATTATTTATATAATATCCTCGTATATGCGCGTATCGTATAATTAATCAAACACACGCGGAGTCTGATTAGTTAATTACAATTACTTATCTTTGTTGGCAAGCATGCGACGACGCCGGGCGGTCTCCCGTCAGTTAATTAACTTACTCCGTTACAAAACAATACGATGTGATCATGTCGTGCGTTATTAATATTACTAGTGGTTCGCCCCGAACTGAGACCTCGCGATATCCCATAATTCCCAAAAGTTTTAATTATATACTGCAATAATTAACTTTTAACATTAGACGCAATAAAAAAAAAAAATAGTTGACACAAAACTGTTTTACTGACACAGCGCCATCTATTAGCATTATTGTGAATTCATATGTCATATATTTCCATTGTACAGACACCACTTTTCTACAATTTTATTATATGTATAGATTATGTAACACTAGTTGATGCTCGCGACTTCATCGACGTGGATTAAGGTTTTTATTCCCGCGGAAACTCTTTAATTTTCCGGGATAAAAAGTCCTATTTCTGTGCCAAATTTCATCCAAATTGGTTCAGTCGTTGCAGCGTGATTGAGTAACAAATATCCATATATCCATCCATTAATCCATCCATACGTCCAAACTTTCGCATTTATAATATTAATATTATAGGTATTATATTCCGGAAAATTAAAAATTTACCGCCCAAAAAACTTTAATCCACGCGGATGAAGTGGCGGTGATTAAGAATAGAATAGAATAGAATAGAATAGAATAGAATAGAATAGAATAGAATAGAATAGAATAGAATAGAATAGAATAGAAATATTTTTTATTCAAATAAACTTTTACAAGCACTTTTGAATCGTCAATGAATCTACCACTGGTTCGGAATGCCTTTCCTGCCGAGAAGAGCCAGCAAGAAACTCAACGGTTGCTCTTTTCAAAAAAATAAAAATTTTACAATTGTTATTGAAACTATGCTATGTATTCAGTGCTTCCACGATGAATTTTCCTGAGTACAATACAGGTAAAAATAAATACAATACAAATACAAATAAATACAATCCAAGGTTTTTTAATCCGCGCTATGGACTAATATTTTTATATATTCTTGACCCATCTTTTATTTCAGTAAGAAAACTTTTCTCAAGAGAACAACGCGCAATAATTGAATCGAAAAACAATTAGCCCGTAAGTAATAATTAAGGAAAATGGCTAAATCGCGCGCAAATCGAGTAACAAGTTGCCAACGACGTGTAGCGTTCCGACTTTATAACCCGTTAATAAAACACAATTTCATGCAGGCGCTTTTGTTATTATACACGTACACGTTCACATATATTTAGGCCAATGATCCTTATTAACTTAAAAATAAGGATTACATTCCTGCAATCACAATTCAAAATTGGCTGCTCTGTACGTAACGCAGTATTTTATGTCTGCGCCCGAGATTTAGGATCGGGGTCGTATGCTATAATAAAGTTATAAATTGTTTCCATTTAAATTTAATTTGACAGTCTCCGCTAAACGGCGAATTGCGCGGGTAATGTTTTGATTAAAGCACGCCTGATTAGCGATGCTTAATTAAGAGAAATTTGTGAAATCCATTCCTAAATGCTAATTTCGTTTACAGTGTAGTTTTGCTTCCATGGTTATTGCATTTATACATGTTTGTATTTGTATGTAGCACTAATTGCTTTTTGGATGTGTGTAGGTATGGTATGGATGAGGTAAAGTTGTAACTGTCACTTTGTCAGACGTCCCCATCCTTTTCCACTTTCTTAAAGAAAGTAAAGTAACCACCCTACCAAGTTAGCGTTCCGGCGTGATGGCGTGTAAAAACCGATTAGGGGGTATGGGTTGAATCTACACTGCCAAACCCGTTCCAAGTTAGCCCGCTACCATCTTAGACTGCATCGTCACTTAACATCAGGTAAGGAAATATATATTTTTTAAATCGTTGACAAGATACTCCTTGCTATCTTGTCAACGAATTAAAATTCGCTAAAGTTTCGACCACTTTCCAATAATACCAAGTAAATCGACAAGAATATCACGTGATAAGCGCAGTGGTCTTATAAGTGGAAGGTTCCATGTTCGATACCAGCAGGGTCAATTTACAAAAAATCGAAAAGCAGGAGAATCTTCAGTTTAAATTAAACCTGCGACTAACTAGGTCGATCGTCCTTCTTACTATTTTAAACATGTACATAATTACTATTGAAGTTTCGTTATAAGTATTTTTTATAAAAATTGCATAGTAATATTAATTTATATACATCCAACAGCCGCCACAAAACCTAACGTCGAAGGGTAATTTAGTTAGGTCACAGCCTTTATACGATACCACGAGAGAGTATCGAAGCTAAACCGATTATGTAGCCTTAACGACGTTAAAAATTGTGCACAACAAAGCGGCTCTTAAACTATCAACTTAATTACCTTGTTACCGCATACCTATTAGAGAAAAATATATTAAACTAGACTAGTCTAGTCTAGACGAAGTCGCGGGCATCATCTAGATGATGCCCGCGACTTCGTTCGCATGGATTAAGGTTTTTCAAACCCCGCGGGAACTCTCTTATTTTCCGGGATAAAAAGTAGCCTGTATTGTTATTCCTATTGTTAGTCCTGTGTATGAGTTATCTCCATTCCTTTCAGCCAAATCAGTTAATTCGTTGTGGCATGAAGGAATAGTAAACATCCATCCATCCTCAAAAACTTTCACATTTGTAATATTAGTAGGAGTTAGGACAGTAATGCGAAATGAAAAATAAGATTTGTTGCAACTCATTATTCAAGGCAAACTAAAAGGCCTGGACAAAGAGAAATATCCTGATTTTATTAAAAACTTTCGCCAGTGAACACCAGGTCTATGTTTAGAGCCGCAAAAGATGGCAGAAGAAAACATTTTAACAGTGCGCAGTATGAAATTGAAAAAAGTGCGCAAGATGTAATGAAACATACCCGAAACCTCGCCTGAAACGCGATAGTTGCGAGTGTAGTAAGCGCCAAATACATCATGCGTTCTAATAACTCGTAAGATATTCATTCTTTTTAAAGGGCTGTATCATATTATGTATTGGAATTTTAATATACTGGCTCTGTTATATGCAACCCATTAAAAATAAAAACAAATTGGTTAAAAATCAGAACTTCGCGATTTTTTTTGTCGAACTTTCATTATTTTATGTTTTTAGTCAGTATCGTCCCTTGGGAATATTATGTAATTTTTGCCATTTTTATTTTCGGATAGTTAAAACATGAACTACTGCTGTAAAAATCAAATCTGCATCTGAAGATTTACCATGACACGTGCTTTTAATTCCCGGTGAGAAGGTGAAAGGTGAAGGTAAGAAGCGCAGTGTTGGCAAACCCCTCACTAGGTGGACCGACGACTTCAAACGAGTCGCAGGGAGCCGCTGGATTCAGTCGGCGCAAGACCGAGCCCTGTGGAGGTCCATGAAAGAGACCTAGGTCCAACAGTGGACGTCTACCGGTTGATGAAGAAGAAGTGCTCTTAATCGTTGTCAACCTTCGCTAGGAGATGACACTACAAGAAGAATACATTTAAAATTAAAAAAACACCGCCCACAATAATATTGGGACAGGTTTAATGGAAACCTTTATAAGTAATTCAAAGTGGAATTGATACCGTTTCGACGTGGTCCGAACAATATCGTCTATCAAAAGGCTCGTGTAAGTGATTTAGTCTCGGATAGTTTACATCCGGTGAACGTCGGTTTGGCAACGGTCCGCCGTATCGCTTCGTTCACGCGGTTTTTCCTTTACGACTTGACTATAAAGTTACCGTGATGTATTTCGCACGTTTTTTGTTGGGGCTACATTTTTTATTAAGTGCCTCAGACCACTGAGTATAAGCACTATGTTTTACCTCAGACCGTAGCGAGAACGTGATTAAAAAAAAGATAAAAAAATTATTTATGAAAATTGTTTATTTGTTTTTTCGGTACGGCTAACTGACTTTGATGTGGTGGTTTTTAATAACCTGAATCCACGCGGCCTGAATTAGCTATGTAGTTATATCACATCACTTTACACTAATACTATAAAGACGAAAGTGTGTGTGTCCTCTCACTCCTTCACGCCCTTGGAGGATCACGCCACAACGTATGACCCGATTTGGCTTTAAAATGATTAACAGGATTAACACAATTATCACATAGGCTACATTTAATCCCGGAAAATTAAAATTAAACAGTTCCCTCGGGAATCCTTTATCGTCGCCGGCATCATCTAGTATGTCTATAATTTGAAATGAATGAACCCTTAAACATACCAAAATATAAACTAGTAAAAGTGAGTAACTCTCGGTGGGTACATCTGCTGAACAACGTTTTGGCAACGCTACCCCGTAGTTGGCACTTCGCTCAAGCGGTTTTTCATTTATGGCTCGGCTATAAATGAATGAACTATGACCCACGAAATACGCCTGCGGTTGGGATCGCTTGAAATTTATAATTTTAATGGGCTGCTTCATCATAATTTGGGACTAGCTTTTGCCCGCGGCTTCCCTCACGTTAGGTTCGAGTCCAACCCCTGTTTTACGCCCCTAGGGGTTGAATTTTCAGGAATCCTTTCTTAGCGGATACCTACGTCATAACAGCTATCTGGTTGTCAAATTTTAGTCTGATCCGTCCAGTGGTTTGAGCTGTGCGTTGATAGTTAGTTAGTCAGTCAGTCACCTTTTCCTTTCACATATTCGATAGATGACTTTTATACTCGCAATCGCTTGTTATCACTCTGTTATCTTTTCAATGAGTTAAACTAGAAACTTGAAATTTTCACAGCATTAAGGGACCATTGACTTTTGTATTCAGTATTTTCAACTTAGTACCTCAAGCCGTTTCCGACAAAACGGATCTTGATCCATAGACGACTGACAACAAAGTGTATAATCCTATAACGGTTTTTTTTTCGGAATTCTGAAAAGAAACCCTGTAAAGAACGGCTTAACTTATTTGTTTATCTGTAATCTATTGTAACGTATATTTTTTCTTTGTCACTCAGTGATGGATAGCTATGTAGGAGAGACGCTGTCGCTAAAAGGGTTGAAGCGAACCGATATGGGCACATACCTCTGCATCGCTGCGAACGGCATTCCACCAACCAAGAGTCGACGCTACGAGGTTTCCGTACTATGTATGTATAACGTTACATTTTTACCAATGACGACGCTATAATATGAGATTAGTATAAGGGTTGTGTTTTACTAGTTTATGCGTTTTTTGCAACAATTTCTCAGATGAACTACTTTTTTTTCCAATCAAGTGTTTGTTTTTAACTTTGACGGTATATCCTATTCGATCTATTTCCTACTTCCATAACTTGTTCAATGTCGAAGTATGCTCTATAAATCTTACTCTAAATTCTCCAGGAACTTGCTTGTATAGAAAATGCCTGTTCACTTACTTTGAAGAAAAAGCGTTTCACACCTCAACGGTTTCAATCAGAAACATCGATGAAAAGCGATTTTACGTGCAGTATGCAAGAGTAACGAAATTTTTACATTGTGTAGTTACCATTTTACACATGTATGAGCATCTCGTATGTTTCATTTGGCAAACAGAGAAGGTATACTTAAGATGGGTAAGGTATCTCAAGCGCATCTCATACAAACGAAGTTTCATGGGGCCAAAATTATAGGAAGAGTCTTCTACTATTAGAAATAGGCCAACAATAGTTAGGAGGTAGAAATGTGATTTTAATAAAAAATAAACTATGCGCCATTATTGTGGAAAGGTGGAATATGGCAAAAGTAATCCATGTACCTACGTAACTTGACTTATTGAACAGATTATTTTAGATTTTTCCGGGAGCGGCATTTTTCCATGCAAACGTTATAGTTTTATATAGATTTTCTGGAAACATCAGATTGATATAAAAAAAAAAAAACAGAAAGCCAATTCCAATTTCAAACCTCGATATGTATCACTCCATTATATTAACAATGTCTGGTATCAATTCGACTTGTACTCGTAGTTTCTAAATTAAAGCAAAATACGTTTGTTAGTTAAAGGAAACTTGAGTTTACTCGAGCTTATGGGAAACTCCTTAGTTGAATACGAATTTAATCTGTCGTTTTAAGTACTAATTTCATCATCGCTGAGTATGCCAATTTCGTCATCGCTGAGTTTTTGCATTGAATATACCGCTCATAACACGAGACAGATTTATGTCAGAGTATATTTATGTCTCGTTTTAACTGTATCTTAAGTCCGAGCTAAGTCAGAGCTCGCTCTAAAAGTCTCAGCATGTCTTAAATTTGTTTACTAGTCGAGCCGATCGTGCGAGCAGCTAGCATGGTCGTGTGGCGTGCGGCGGAATTGCAAGTCTCTCTTCAGTGCTATGTCGAGGCCTCACCAAAAGCACTAACCATGTGGCAGCGAGGGAAATCTCACAATGGTATTGTATACTAAAACCATCAGAAAAAAATCAGAATTTATCTATGAAAAAAATATCAACATCAGTATAAAAATAATTACACAGCACTTAAACATTCATTGGTTGTTCTGAACTTACGGTGCGGAATTTTGTTAGAAACTTCCGTTCTAAGCGTTATAGTTCGATGATATTTTTATAAGCAATGTATCTAGGATGTTTACAAAAGTATTTTTTTTTAATATTTTTTAAATATTTTTAACGAACAATTGAGGAGGCGGGTCACCTGATGTTAAGTGATTACCGCCGCCCATGAACATTTTGTAGCACCTGAGGCACCACCAATGCGATGCCGGCTTTTCAGGAATTTATTGGTTCGCCCCTTGAATAACTCCATATTGTAATTGAGTGGGAACACTGTCGAAGGGAGATGATTCCACAATTTGGTAGTACGTGTAATTTTTTTTGTAAGAAATGTGTCTAGGATGTTTACAAAAGTAAAATTATTTTATTTTCTTTGTTATTTCATAGGTGCGAAGCTACTAAATAGCTCAAAGTACATCATATCCGAAAACTACTTAAACGAGTACGCGATGCGTATGAACTTGACCATCAATCGCCTCAAGAAGAATGATTTCGGAGAGTACACTTGCTTAGCTGGCAACGCTTACGGGAAGGCCAATGCGACTATAACGTTAAAAGGTTAGTTCACATTTTTTCACTGTTTTTTATATTGTGGGAGATTGTCGTCTCTCTCTCTCTCTCTCTCTCTCTCTCTCTCTCTCTCTCTCTCTTTTGAAATTTTGAATTTAGTGGATGTATATAATTTTTCGTTTGTGTCGGAAATTACCGTAGTTTTGATTGAAATATCATTCAATGTGTTTTGAAATTTGATTGGTCTTTAAGTATTGTTGTTCACGGGAAATATAAATTCTAACTATAAAAATAAAAATACCCGAACATTGTACCCATTAGAGTTTATCATTTTTAGCCCGTTTTTTGACTGAATGAATGAGTATTGTTGTATACGACATAAATTAAAGAACAACACTAAAAAAACATAACAATAAGTGTACAATCTGGCGGCCTTATTGCTACCTAGCTATCTTTTCCAGGTAATCAATTAAAATTGAAATGTAATTAGAAATACATTTTCATTTTCAACAGAAACGCCTCAGAAGACTACGACAACAACCACGACGACGACAACAACAACAACAACGGAGCGCACAACAACAACAGCCGCAGCCACGACCCGGCCACCGAAGCGACATTACAAGAAGCAACAAGACAGAAACCAGAACACACTCGACGTGGAACTTCACGGGATCAATAACGCACTCAATTTGTACAACGTGAATGCGTATGGACCTGCTAATAGTACGTACAATGAATACGCCCAACGAACTGAGAGGCAGAAAGTACGGCCGTCCGGTCCGCCCCGGCATTACGTCGTTTACAACAAAGGAACACGATCTTGCGCGCATATTATCATTTCTATCGTAATATATGCATCACTATTGTAATCGGAAATTACCATTTTTATATTTTTTTCGAATTTAGGTGATAAAACATGGCTGTTGAATTTTTTAAGAGTAATGTAATTTCGAAGTTGTTGTAAACGATTTAGCTTGTACATTACGATGTTGAGATTGTTATGTAAATCGTTAATTTATGACAGTCGGTAAATATCAGCTTTAATGTAAGTTTAATATAAGTAAATCATGACAATAACTGGGACAAAATATACTTACAAACAAATATTAGCGTTAGTCCTTTTAAAGTTAATGTTTATGTTATCTCAAAAATATCAACAATTCATATCATTTTGTATTTGATCAAATTATAAATCGATGAAAGTTTGCAAAAAATTGTTGTTTTTACTTTATACAATGTATATTTACTTGAATTTTAGTATGTAATTATTGTAACCATTATTACATAAATATTAATAAAATAGTTATTTTAAGTAGTAAGTAGAGTAATAAAAAATCATGAGAGATGAATAAATAAATTAATTAACCATTCGTAATGTAATATTTTTAAAATATGATGTTAATATGACTTTTAGTCATGATTATTTTGAAAAATTGTGTATTCGTATAAGAAACAAAATATAGAAAGTAAGAACGTAGATGTATTTTGTACGTGACAAAATTATGATTGTAAAGACAATAATAGAGACCAACCTTAAAAACAAACATATATAAATGTTTATAATGATTACAAAACATTTACAATAATCTTATACTCGTATATAAGCAGTTTGTTATTTAAAATAATTGTAAATTAAGAAATTTAACCAAAATCAGAATACAGCTAATTATTATTCGCTATAACTTTTATGTGAAATGGCTTAAAGTTTATAAAACACGTCGTAAATTTTCTGGAATATGTATAATAAATATTTGGAATTGCAATAAAATACGAAAGGTTATTGCCTAAGAACATGATAAAATCACTATAAATTTAGAGATAGTTATAGTGATTTTTAAAATGCTTTAAATAGTAGCATCTAGAATGCATCTATGTTTATGTGTTCTAGATAGATCAAATTCAGAATCCCTGTAAAAAATACAAATACGTATTACGGTTAAACTCACTTTACTGCAACGCAAAATATTTGGTTGTTATAATTTTGTATGTATAATATTATAGCATTGGCGTTGGCTTGATAAATAAAACCATAATTATAAAAGTAATTTAGTAAAACTAATAAATGTTGCTATTATTATTAATGCTTGAAGGATTGCAAAGAAGAAATTATAGCGATCTTTTAGTTCATAATAGACAGTTATTATCAGATGTTATTAAAAAGAGGGATAGATATTAAGTAAAATGTTATTAACCATTTTTTTGATGACAAGATAGCTCTTGACTGCAATCTTACCCAATGGTAAGTGAAAATGCAGTCTAAGATGGTAGCGAGCTAACTTGGAAAGGGTTTGGCAGTGTAAATTAAACCAATACCCCTAACTCAATTCAAAAAAAGTTTGAGGTCCTATTTTTGCACGCATTATTTTTTTCATAATGCTAAACTGTAATCATTTGTGAATACGGTAAACCTGTATCTGACTGTACATTGGACTGATTTATCTTTTACATTTAAACATTCATTTCTATATTATATTATGACAGTATTATATTTTTAGATTAGTGAAATTCGAAATTTGGATAATAATAATTATTATGATACCTAATAAATTTGTCTTCCGTGTAGCTGTAATGTGTTTCGGCTCATAAAGTTATGGGCGAGTCAAAATAATTATTAGCGATTGAAGTTTTTTTTGAACTTCAAAACACGTAGCATGTAATTTATTGTTCGTAAAACGTATCTACGCGTAAGTAAAAATGAAAGAATTTATTGTAGATTTAGCGTGACGCTTTTGTATATTAATACAGCTCTGTAATTAATGACAATACTTTAAATAAATTTACAAACGTATGTATTATTTTACAGAATACCTACTCGTAAATATATCTTTAAGAGATGAGTAAATAACCGA
Source organism: Hipparchia sbordonii (assembly GCA_038048805.1). Lineage (NCBI taxonomy): Eukaryota > Metazoa > Arthropoda > Insecta > Lepidoptera > Nymphalidae > Hipparchia > Hipparchia sbordonii. Next base: position 6,598,746 of record CM076106.1, on the reverse strand, counting down.
ACAGATGCAAAGCTTCTAAAGATCGAGAGAAATGCATACCTATTGTATAAGAATTATACATAGGAGGATACGATAAATGAAGAAAATATTCAGTCACCCCTGTTTTTTTAAATATATGGTTAATATAATTGAATACTTTTTAAAAGTTAGTATTAATTATTATTGTTACAATTTTCAAAAAAAAAAAAACATTAAATTAATAACGTGGAGCAAAAAACAACTATGCGCGTCGCTTGTTCGGCATTATAGACTATCCGAAAAACAGACTCTGACGTAGAACCTACTCAACTGGCAGAACCGGAATAAACTAGGTTTGTCCAGATCTGTGGAGTCTCGAGTGGCGGTGTATAAAGGCACTGCGTACTTCTAGTAGAGTACCTATCACACACAAGGTTATATGAAGCTTTACGTTCTGTTCACTTATTTAATCATCTGCTTGTAGTATTTAAAATACGAGTACACTACCATATCGAATACCATTTTATATGCAAATAAATATAAGGTTTTTTACATTCATATTATATTTTATCCGTGATTACATTTTTGAAAAGATAAATTAAAATATTATAAATGCAGGAGAAATATGGATGTAATCTCCACTATCTAAAATATACATTACTTTTATTATTTCTATTTATCAGTTTGGTAATAACGTCATTGCTGTACAATGTATACAATATTATGAGTTTTTTTGACCCATATATACTTACACAATGTAGGAATATGTTTTTATATAATTCTATAATTTATTTAGATTACAAATTGTTACTAGTCTTGTAAAAGTGGGTTTTATTATTTAAGTAATAGTTGTTTTGATTTTTATAATTATATGATAATCTATAAATTAAAACCAGACAATAAGGTATTATTTAATATGCCAAATTTATTATTAAAATATTTTTCCTATGTATACGTACATATGCATGTATGATAAGTAACAAGTAGTAATTTTTACAATTATTTTATTTAGGCCATTTAGACGGCCGCTGTGAAATGACTACAGTTAGAGCTGGTATGTAATTTACATAAAAATGGAATTATGTAAATGTAATAAAATAAAGTTTGTCAAGACAATAATATCTGACGATTTTCGTAACTTCTTGTAAATATTTTAAAATCAAGTTAAACACATTTCTAGTATGAGCGTAACTTTATATTTATCAATGTTAAAATTAAGATGTTGATATCATTTTATGATATTTTAAAATAAAAGATATTATATTCTATTGGGTGTATTTTTATTGTCTACTTTTCAGGCAAAAGAGACCCACATACATATTATAGTCATATCCCCGACGCTTCATACAAACAAACTGATATATTTTTTTCATATTTTTAGCGAGCAAACGTGCAGGCAGGTCACCAGATGTTAAGTGATTATCGCTGCTCATGAACATTTCTTGCACCTGAGCACAACCAATGCGTTGCAAGCTTTTTTTACTGATATGGAACTATTAGTGTTGCAATCGCAATCACCTTTGTTTTGTCGGTCCTCTCTCGCTATTGGTACACAACACAACTATAATATAATATATTGGTAATTAAAATCTGGTGGCTGGCATTGGCTAATGGCTAGTTACCACCCTACCGCCAAAGACGTGCCACCAAGCAATTTAGCGTCCCGGTACGATCGCCATTGACTATATCGTCGCTTGCCATCAGGTGAGATCACAATCAGAGATTGAGCTGTCTTGTCATCAATAAAAAAATAATACCTAACTATCTTTTTAGTAGACATTTTCCCTTCACACGGCGGGCGCTATTTAGAAATAAAAAAAGGCGGCCAAGTGCGAGTCGGACTCGCCCATGAAGGGTTCCGTAGCAGCAATTGCGGTTTACGATTTATGACGTATTAAAAAAAAACTACTTACTAGATCTCGATCAAACCAATTTTCGGTGGAAGTTTGCATAATAATGTACACCTTTTTAAAATTAAACTAACATCAAATTCAAAATCAAAATTATTTATTTCATGTAGGCAACTTGTAGCTCTTATGACACGTCCTGACTCTACCGTCGGTCCGGAATGCAAACTCTGCTGAAAAGAGCCGGCAAGAAACTCAGCAGTCGCTCTGAAGCAATGAAAGTCTTCCCTGACTGACAAAGAAACAGAGATCCTTATAAGACAAGAATAATGATATAAAAAGACTGCTAATCGTACTTCTACCTTGCGCTTTTGAATCGTCAAGTGAATCTATCACTGATTCTGAATGCCGTTCGAACCGAGCAACAAACTCGGAGGTTGCTCTTTCTAATATATTGTGTCGTGTACAGTTTACAGTTATTACAGGATTCCGCACCCAAAGGGTGTCAACGGGACTCTATTACTAAGCCTCTGCTGTCCGTCCGTCCGTCTGTCTGTCAGCGAGCTGTATCTCATGAACCGTAATAGGTAGATACTTGAAATTTTCACAGCATGTCTATATCTATTGCCGCTATAAGAAAAAGTAATAAAAGTAAAACAAAACAATAAAATAAAGGAGGGTTGCTGACCCTCCTTAATTTTTTGTTTTTACAAGAAACGTGGTTTTTTTCGACGTTTTTTGCTCGACCTTAACAAACGCTGTTACGGTACGGATAGTGGGTGGCCCTTCGTGTGCGAGTCCAACTCGCATTTGGCGGGTTTTTTATCATATGTATGTCACAGTGTCCCTCAAGTGCTGCTGGTAAAGCAGAAATAAAGAAAAAAAAAATGACGCTGCTTTAGAAAATTGAGAAATAAATCACCCGATCCAAGTATCTCATAAATAAATGATTACTCCCATTGTCGCGGCACGTTTTACGTGAGTATATCACTTATGTGGCGCTCAGCGGATTTATTCGAAAGTAATTTTCGGTGAGCATCTGGCGTTGCGGTATGAGAGATTCGGCTGATCAATATTCCGAGACTCGGAGGACTGTGAAATATGTCAGTCTCTTACTCAATCCGCGGAATATGGACTGCATTTTTAAGGAAATTCGAAAATTTTCCAAGTCAATATTTTACGAAAATCGGATAAGCCATATTATTCCATAAGCTTACTCCATCCGAGTCTTTCATAATAATTTCTCACCAAGGTATACAGGTTTACCTACTTCTTTTCTTCGTATTTTATACTTCTGTTAAAGTAATTTGACATTTCAAATCGAAGCTTTTGAAATGCTTAATACAAATCTATATCCTGATCATAAATGTAAATGTGATTTGGCTGTTTGCACAGAGATAAATCTGATAGAGAGAGAATATGAAATAACACATAGGCACTTTTTGTCCCGGAAAATAAGAGAGAATCCGGTTTTTGTTGGGATTGCTACTATTAGGCATGATTCTCAAATTAATTTCGCAAAGTGCCTAGTAATTTAAAATAGAAAATCTTTTGAACTAAACGTTTTTTTAGTAGCTAATTATCACCCCTTTAGGTATAAAAAGTGATAGGTTAAGAGTATCAAACGGATTCTTATCGAATTATCTTTAATAAGACCTCGCTGCGACCCTTGTCTTCGATAAATAAATTCCAAGATCGAGGTATGAAAATTTATGGCCTCCTTTATTTACTGTTACAAAGAGATTGCAAAAAATGTCAGTGCCCTTTGATATGGGATCGTGTAAATGTGAAAAATAAGCGCAGGGTTCCAGGCCATAAAATAAAATGGTTCAAATCGAGTGTAACAATTAAAGTCTACCTCTGGAAGATATATCGCCTATTACCTTTCTTTTTATACTACAAACTATTATAGTTTAATCGTAGAAATGTGTAAACGACGCGCATAGACTTTTCTTATCACACACAGACACTGAAACCATGCTACAACTGAAAAACCAAATTTATGAGGAAATGCGGGCATGCTTTAAGCCGTAGGTGTGTATTGATATAATCGAAGTGATTACATACTCTTGGGATTTAATATAAACCATAAACATATTCCTACTACCCAGAGGCGTAAACCGTAGACTGATATTTTTTCAATAAATGAAAGTAAAAATTTCAATCTTAAAAAATACTTCAGAAATGTTGATAAGTCACTCCCCTAGGACTCATTCGTTTTTAATCCAATCTGTCAAATTCACACTGTTGTATGTTCATCTAAGAGTAAAGTCTGTAATTCAGATTTATCATAATAATACCAACTATCCCACTTAATGAATTATTGACCCATATCTAAAATGAATGATGCAGCAACAATTATGCTTATGCCACAGCTTATGTATAAAAAGCATGCGTATGGTTTTTGCAGCTGTCTCCTACTCTATTACATAACAGACGGTATAAGGGGCACTATCAAGTAGATGCTTATGTTCGCAGACATGAAATATACGACACTTTACCTCATAATATTGCGTTGCTTCTACTATATGAAAATTTATTACAATTTATGGTTAGTAGGTGGTTAAAGACTCCCATACATATTGCAGTGTCTGTTATTGCGATATCGCAATAATGCGTTATTGCAGTGTGTGCTTTTAATCCATTTTTAACCGACTTCCAAAAAGGAGGAGGTTATCAATTCGGCCGTATCTTTTTTTTTTTTTTTTCTATGTATGCCCACCGATTACTCCGGGGTTTCTGGACCGATTCACGCGATTTTTTTATTAATCGACAGAGGAAGCTCGCGAAATGGTCACATAAAAATTTTTACCTTCAACTCTTCAAGCCTGATGCTGCAGAGGTACTTTCCCCCTAAATTATGGGGTTTTAGGAACTGTCATTTACGAATTGGTATGCTTGGCCTAAGCATATACTAGATCTTAGAGCTTCAGGTCCTACTCCTCAATCCTGATGCTGCAGGGTACTGCCCACCTAAACTATGAGGCTTTAGGAACTTTCGCTTGCGAATTGATATTATTAGTATTAAGCATAGGCTACATCGTGGAGGTCAAGGTCCTAGCTCTTCAATACTGATGCTGCAGGGGTACTGCCTACCTAATCTGTGAGGATTTAGGAACCGTCGCTTACGAATTGATTTTGTTGGTACCAAGCATATACTACATATAAAATTCAAGGTTCTAGCTCCTCAATCCTGATGCTGCAGGGTTGGGCTGCAGGGATGGGATATTGTTGGTACCAAGCATGGACTACATCATGGGCCTCCTGGTCCTAGCTCTTTAGAAATTGTATCTTGTTAATAAGTACTGTAGGTACCAAGTATAGACTACTTTAGTACCGTAGTGTTGGAGGGAGGGGAGAAAGAGAGCAGGAACAAGCTACACTAAAAAGCTTAAAATAAAAATTCTTTTCAAAAAACCGACTTCAAACGCCACTACAAAGTATAAAAATAATTTTATTTTGTACACGTTTGTTGAAGTCGGGCGGGCTTAACTAGAAACGATGAAATTGATGCGCGACGCTTATGGTGACATATAAGAGTCACGCTTATTAAAATCGGGTGAGCATCGCGTATCGGTTTCATCGTTTCTATTTAAGCCGCCCGACTTCAACAAACGTGTACAAAATAAAATTATTTTTATACTTTGTAGTGGCGTTTGAAGTCGGTTTTTTGAAAAGAATTTTTATTAATGTTTTAAGAACATGCTAAGTAACTGTAAGATAGCTTTCTATTATACCAAAGCCTTGATCAAGTAGAAATTAAAAAGAATGGAAACACTTGTATACTTGTAGATTATTATAACCTTTCTCATTAAAAGAGGTTAGCCAAAATTTACTTATCACCGCGCCGACTATTGCGCTTCTATGCGTTATAGTTCGATGTAACTAAATATTATAAAAATTATGGATTAGGAAATAAGATTTACTTTAAATGAATACTTCCTCTTACGAACATGCTAAGTCGAAGAGATTTAAAATAAGAAAATAAGAAACGTAGCTACATACTGAGAATAACTTGATAGTGAATTTTCATCGGAAATCTTCGAGTCTCCTCTAAGAACGTAAGCTTTCAGGTAAAATATGTTCCTAGAAGGAATTGCCGGCTCCACTTATGTACCTATGCGATAAGATTAGTTACACAAGCAATCTTCATTTACATAATACAATAAGCTATATATTACGAACAACGTTAAATAGTATGATAAGGCAAAGCGTATCTCGGATTTCTGGAATAGTTAGGTATTTTCTCTTGATTTTCCTTGTTGAGTATTGAATTCTTTTATTAAAGTGAAGGTAAAAGATTCAATAGATCTTAAAGATAAAATTCACAGATAACTTCTATAATATTTTTTTTGCTGTTTTTAATACAGGCGTGGTTTAAAAAAAATGGGAAACCTAAAAGAACAGCTGAAAAATCGAAAATATCTAAATTTTTAAGTATATATTTGATAGATTTTTAAGCAGATATTTTTGAGTTCCCGCGGGATTGTAAAAACCAAATCCACGCGGACAAAGTTGCGGGCATCAGCTATTAAATGATAAAGGTCGATGTAGCTTTACCTACTTTTCATAATTATAAAAAAATGGTCCACAAAAAACTTGCATCTTTCTACAGTTTTTAGTTTAATTTATGATCTGTAAAACGGTGCATGCATGGTATTTATAAGTAGAAATTAATTTAATATTAAATCTAATATGAAGTAGAACTTGCCCTAGACAATTTAGCTTCAGAGTATAATCCCGTATTCAGATTTCTTCGACCTCAGTATACATCTCATATGTATCACTTGTTCTAAGGGCACTTCAAATTAAGCGCGGATTTATAAATTGATTGGAAGCGTTAGCGGGTTTTATGCGGCTCTTATTAACTCAAATCATAAATATAGAAAATGAGGTAATAAAAAGCGTAGAAGTCTCAGTCGGTTCATCGTGGAAAAGCTGCATCAATTTAAAGCCTTAATAGCCTAAAGGTTTTTTGTTTGAAAGGTGCATTGGTTGTGAGTGTTCTTAGCTATGTTTGATGAAAATCGGTCCAAGATGATCGCCACCACGAATTACATATTTTCTTTCAATACTTATTGAGGTGCTAGATAGATAGCCTCAATAACCCAACGGTTAAAGGTGCAGACTGAAAACTGAAAGATCGCAGGTTCGATCCCATCCGTTGCACTATTGTCGTACCCACTCCTAACACAAGCTTTCAGCTTATTTGAAGGGAAGAGGAGAATATAAGTCTAGTTCAACTTGGCTAATATTAAAAAAAAAACATTGTTACAATTTCAATTGTGGTGTTTGGCTAAAATTGCGTTATTGGGCAAATATTTTTAGACAATCCCGTTGCTGGACCGATAGACTGTCACCTATGTTCTTGGTGGACGGTACTTGGTGTTGCTGGCGCTCTAACCGCCGTGATTTAACGAAGACTAACGCTGAGATTTATAGAAAGTACTCCGACTCAGCTCAGACTCAAGATAGAGGATAAAACGAGACACAAATAAGCACTGACATAAATCTGTCTCGTTTTAATTCTGTCTTAAGTCTGAGCTGAGTGAGAGTGCAGTCTATAGATTTCAGCCTAAATCTATGTCCTTCTTCTATACCTACCTAATATATTAAAAATCAATTACTATTCTGGCTAAAACTAAAAAACGGCTTGATCGATTTGAATAATTTTTTTTGTTTTTTTTTTGCTCTAGTACAGAGATGGTTTCAGAAAAAAATAGGGAAACCCAAAAGAACCCTGAAAATCGAATCAATCAATCGACGTGATTTTGACAATTGCATAGATAGGTCTATGCAATTGTCAAAATCACGTCAATCTCAAAAGTCAATTTAGGACCTGGAAAGTGACATAGACTACGTATTCTTTATGCTGGAAAATCAGAGAGTTCGCACGGGGTTTTAAATAAATTCACACGCAATAAGTCGCAGGCATGAGGTAGACGTAAATGAACAAGAGAATATGAATTAATAGCTGAGAAAATTTAATCGCTACCCGTTTGGCTTAAACTTTAGGCTTAATGTTTAAGTTGTAGACTTCGTCCTCCAACATCCGCTGCCCGTTCAAATACACGAGTACGGAACTATGAATTTATTAACTAAAACTGAAATCCAATCTCTTTACCGTACGTCTACAGTTAAGTACACTTCAAAGTTAAATACTTCACAGGATTTGAATGGCAGTTCTTGGCTGTTCAATTCAAATAAACTTGCGATTACTTAGATATAAATAAAATTAAATAAAGAATGTTTTAAACGTCATGTCGTTCAAGCTTTGAGATAAGAGCATTTAGTTGGTATTTAGCCAACTAAATGCTCTAAGCGTTTAAGTCTCTTAAATTTTTTATAACCTTTTTAATTTCAGACAAACTTTTGCAACGCTAGAGTCTCTGCCATACTAAGAATAGTGTATGGGTAGTTGGAGATAACTTAGTGACATAATGTCTTTGTTTTTTATCTTTATTGTCGGAGTTTGGCACATAATGTCTTCCCGACGCGATCCGACCACCAGCTCCCAATTAGTCTGCGCGAGAGATATTATTATAGTCCACAAGAGCACAAGTGTTCGCGCATTCACAGGTGTAGTCTTTATTCCCTCACTCTCATAGTCAGATAAAACGAAAATCCGACACGACCGGAGAGAGGTCGGCGTAGTACCGAAGGCTTTATGTTCTCCCACACACCGCTCCACTTCCCAACTCCGGGCTAGTACTGGGAACTTTTTGACAAAAAACCCAATAAATTTTTTGGTACGATCTGGGAATCGAAAACGGTACCTTGTTGTTTTCAGTCGAAGATGCTAACCACTAACGAGTTGAGGCAAGAGACACTAAAGTTTATGGGTATTTGGAACAAACATAATGATATAGTGAGTCAGTTTCATGAATCAGTGGGTTCTCCCCAGGCAGGGCTTTGTATTCAGTTTGGTGGATGACGATAACCTTAATGTAAGCGCCGTCACGGCCGGCGCTCCCGGGAAGGATCGCCTTTGTCGTGGCCCCTTCCGCGCGCCGCATACTTTTCGCTTTATTTTTTTTTTTTTTTTTATTTTTTTTTTTTTTTTATTTTTTTTTTTTATTCTATGACAAGATAGCCCTTGACTGCGATCTCACCTGATGGTAAGTGACGATGCAGTCTAAGATGGTAGCGGGCTAACTTGGAAGGGGTATAGCAGTGTAAATTCAACCCATACCCCTAATCAGTTTCTACACGCCATCGTGCCGGAACGCTAAATCGCTTGGCGGCACGTTTTTGACGGTAGGGTGGTAACTAGCCACGGCCAAAGCCTCCCACCAGACCAGACCAGAGACAATTTAGAAATAATAAATTACTAAATTGCCCCCGCCGGGAATCGAACCCGAGACCTCCCAGTTATAAGACCACAGCGCTCACCACTGCGCCAGGGAGGTCGTCAAAAGGTTATACCGTTTCTCACTTGAGTAATTCGAGGACAATAAACATTTATTGTCCCTGTCTATTTGACAAATGGAGATACGTCAAATGAGTGCGTCCATACTCGTATTTGACTGAGGCTGCGATTTTGGGCGCCACAAACAAACAAAGTCTAATTCGTATTTTACAGCCAATTTTTTTTAAGATAGCAAATAATTTGTTATTATTTGATGTCTTCTCCCTCAAAATGAGCGAAAAGCTTAAGCTAAGAGTGGGTACGACAATAATACTGCCCTCGTAATTGAAAACACAGTAACTTAAAGGTAACTTCTATTTAAGTTACTGTGTTTTAAATTACGAGGGCAGAATAGTGTAAAGGGTGGGGAACGGTGATCGAACCATCGACCTTTCAGATTTCAGTCCTTTTAATTCAGTTTTCAGTTCGGCATCTTTAACACTGCAACTAAAGCATGTTGGGCTATTGAATAATTGCAATTGCAATTTAGAAATTGCAACTTTCCGAACCAGTGGTACTGTTGGCTTGTCATAAGAGGCATAAGAGCCACAAATTGATCTATTGATGTCGTCACTGTAGACTGACAACCTCTAGATATAGATCCAAGCTTTACAGGACACGAAACAAAATATGATTAATTTCCTCAATGTTTAAAATTATAATTCGTTATACCTACTCCATAATTAACCCTAGTATTCATAAATGGAATCACGGTTTCGCTAACTATATTATAAAAGGCGTAATTTTCATTCGAATTTTACAAAAAAATTGCTTTTTTTGACATGCGACGCTATATGAAATAAATAATTTTGGATTTAAACCAACAGAAAAGTGGACATAATATTGAAAATAATTTCACACAGACATAATATTAATAATAATTTTTTTTTTTATTCATAAGAAGCGCAAAGCAAAGTAAGCTATTAGATACTGTATTTTGTATTCAGGTTGGTAGACTTTTATAACTTTAATCGGGGCGGAGTGTCACCTTGAGTGCCTTTTGAAGAAAGTACCTACCTTTGTTGTATAGGGTTGGGTACTTTTCCTTTAAGTTTTTCCTTATTGTTATGGAGTAAACGTGAAATTTTTCCACTTTAATAACTAATTTCCTCCAGACCAAATTCAGTTAAGTCGGCCAACCCCCTTAGAGATTAGTATTATTAGCGCGGGATTTTATAGTGCACAAGTTTGTGCTTAAAACCAGGTGCACTCTCTATTCCCTCACTTTCAAAGTCCAATTGGCCGGAGAGAGATCAGGCGCAAGGCTTTACGTACTTTCCGAGGCACGGGGATGACTCACCGCCACCTTCCTAACTAGGCTAGTACCTACTGAGAATTTCTTGAGAAAACACAATAATTTTTTTTTGGCCCTGACCCGGGAATCGAACCCGGGACCTCGTCAGCCGTAGTCGAACATGCTAACCACTTGACAAACGAGGTAGTTTCCCACTTAACTTTGGGACTTATGTGCGCAAACTGTAAGACCATACTAGGGACTTTTTGTATCAATAGAAAACTTTAGTTGAGCGACTGGATGCAAGTGTGTGTAATTATAAACTACACACACTTACACGCCTACCTCCCACAATTGGCACGTGTTGAGATGTGTTTTTTATTTTATTTTATTTCGTGTAGGCCAATTTGTGGCTCTCTTATAACAAGTCAAGAATCTACCACCGGTTCGAAAAGCAGATTCTACTGCGAAGAGCCAGTAAGAAACTCAGCAGTTGTCTTTTCAAAACAAAAATGTTATATTATGTAGCTCAATCAATTTATAAAAAATACCTATAAAATGAATACTAAAAAAACTTACTGTTATTACTTGTAAATACTTATACTTATTAAATGATTTTTTAAACATTGTATAAATTAATGTAATGGTAACTCTAAAATTATTTTAAAATCATTATAAAAGCGTATACTGAACCACAAAGGTATTTTCCTTCTATTCTAGGAAAATTACTGTAACTTTTAGTCGCGCGACATGATTTTAGTGTGACCTTTTGCTTAGGTTAAGGCAAAAACGGACTCTGTTTGATGGATGGTGATCGAAGGCCTCGTAGATCATATTGCACGTACCTACTTGGTCATTTAGTTTTGCGATTGATCGTCGCATTGGACACGATGATTGAAAAATGGTTTTCACAGCATATTATTGGTCTTATTACTTATTAGTTAAGATAGATAGAGACTTGGTTCGTGGTTTAATTACATAATTGTGGTGATATAATTACAGTTAAAAATGTCGTACAGCACCAAATTTACTGACTTTAATTGAGGTTCCTCCGAAAAGGCCAAGAAGGTGGGTAGATAGATTCTACCCATTCCATTCAACTTGACGTCTTGTAACACCGCAGTTCCGTCGTGACCACGTTCCGTGCAATTGGATCGAAATATCGACAATTCCAACTAAAACAATTATCGTGGTACGTACTCGTATTATATTATCACCATTAGGATTTACGTAAGTGACACCGACAATGTGATGCGAGTGAAACGTCAATGGACAATTAGCTCCAAGCTCAAGCCAAATTCAGATTGCTATCAGCCACCAGAACGGCTTATTGTTTTCAATAAAACAGATTTCCACGTCGCAGACATGATAAAAGAAAAAAAAATTAGGATTTACGCCTACGATTTACGCTATCTAAACTATTAGTGCTATTAACTGGTCGGCACATTCAACCACTGCGCTATTGAGTTTTTATTTCATGATTCAATATTTAATGATTTTTACAATTCATTTATTATTAAACTCGGTTTTGCTCACGTTAAGTTTGATTTTTCAAATCCCTATTTTACCTCCTTAGGGATTGAATTTTTAAAAATCCTTTCTTAGCGGATGCCTACATCATAATAGCTATCTGTAAGCCAAACAGCTCGATCTGTCCAGTGGTTTGAGCTATGGGTTGATAGATCAGACAGTCAGTCAATCAGTCACCTTTACCTTTTATATATTTAGATTAGATTTAAACTAGGTAAGTTAGTGAAAACATAGATACCTATACTTACTGGCTTAGCTATTTCTATCAATGCAATCTTGTCTGCTATCTAAATTGATGTGATTAGCGTGTTCAGTCGATCGAGACTAATCAAATAATAATTGCTCAATGAATGCATTCAATTTCATAATCGGACTTCTATGCCAATGAACTCAATATTAGTAGAATAACTTTTAATGATAGATTGAACGTTAATACGAACTTAATTCTCAGCTATTTTATTTAAAAAGCTCTTATAAGACGTCATCACAGCGCCTATCTTTTGCTTTCGAGAAATTGATTTTAGAAAAGCAATATCGCGTGAATCGGTCCAGAAACACCGGAGTAATCAGTGGATATATAGAAAAAAAACATACCGGCCGAATTGATAACCTCCTCCTTTTTGGAAGTCAGTTAAAAATTAATATGAATTAATCATTTTTATAAAAAAAAATCAAATGCGCTATTTCTGTGCAGATTAGATTCATTATTTGGTAATAAATAAGTTTCTAATAATTCTTTCTTGAAAATTCAAATAAATTTTTAAGAACATCAATCAATCCGTTCCAATAATATATGATTCCGTAATATTATATGATTCCGTTCAATCAAATGGAATGTGTGGATGTTTGGGCCTTGGTTCAATTTTTAGGAATTAATAAAATTACTACATTGCTCACGAAAGAAAATAGATTCCTACTAGGTATCAAGTCGAAAAACGTGACTGTCGGATGTCCTCGTAGTTAAGTTAGTATTAAGTAGGATAAGTTTATTGCTATTCAGGGTAAGTATCTTTTATACGTTTGGATGGCGTTGGCGTGCCAGCGGGTAAAAACCCCAAAAAAAAAATTGATTAAAAAAAAAAAACTTGAGAGGTGTCAAGAGACACCCGGATGGAACGAAGTTCAATGCGAAATAGAAATGAAAATATCTGGCTTGCTTTCTATAAGAGAGAGAGAGAGACAGACAGAGAAACATGAGAGAGAACTATAGCAAAAAGTGTCGTGACAACTTTTCGTAAGAATTTTTTCCGTCTAGCCCCCTTTCACAACGCGCGATAAGGAACTTCGTTCCAAAAGTCGATAAACATGTTGTACATTACGGCAAAAAAAGTTTTATACTTCGTCCACTGTGTTTATACCCTGTAACGGTAGCAGTGATGCGCGGCTCGCCAAACACAGAAACCTTTGAAAAAATGTAAGCTGATTTACCGCGCCGGGGTCCACTCGGCCGGCAAATAAAGGCGACCTGACAAATGCCCGCAAATTGACTCGACACAGTACTATTCCATATTTGTTTGATGAGAGTTCCAAAAAGCCCGAGGAAAATATAAATATTTCGCACTTGGAATCAGGTTTTTGATTGCGACAGGATTCATAAAACTTAAACAGATATGACACAGCGCGTTGCGCTAAACATTATTCGAGTATTTATTATTCACTAGATGATGATCGCGACTTTGTCCGCATGCGTAAGTTTTTTGATTCCCACTAAAACTCTTTAATTTTCCGGGTTAAAAAGTAGCCTATGTATTATTCAAGACTATAATCTAACTCTGTGCCAAATTTCAGACAAATCGATTCAGTTGTTGCGGCGTGATTGAGTAACAAACATCCATCAATCCATCCGTGCATCCATCCATACATACAAAATTAATTAATTAATTCATTTATTCATTCATTCATGTTTAACCTGAAGCTGCAGGACAAAGAAGTTAGAAGGCTCTGCCGAAAAACATCGAAAATGCCTTTGCACTTTCTCTATTACTGCCACGCCCTAATGCATAAACACAGTCTCCACGTAATGAAACACACAAGAAATAAGTTAAAATGGTTTTATATAAAAAAAGGTTAGCATAAAAATCTCCTCACTAAAGAGCTTAGGTGGCCGTCTAAATAAAGCTAAGATAACAAGTTAACCTCGTGTTAACCGAAAGCCCCAATGATAAAGCATCGCTGGAAAATTGTGTCCGAGGAGGGTAGACTAGTAATCCCTCTTTAGCAAAAACGTTTCATGGGTTTTCTAACAAAGTTTGCAGTTAAACTTAATATCTCAAAGGCTCATAAAGTTACATAATATAGTCCTTTCAATTCACGAGGGCACGTGGCTCAAGGTTGTGTTTGCGTCGTATCTGTATGAGTGTGAACGAGACCAGACCGCTCCCACCTAGGCTCCTGAAAGGCACGCACACTTACGCAATGTGCATGTACACGATGTAACCACAAGTAAAGCTCACGCGCCTTCGTGAATTACAAGAACTGTTGTATTATTTGCTATCCACTCTTTTGAGCAGTACGGCGAACAGAGTAATAACTTACAGATATAAGCGAATCAGTGGAAAAAAAACCTACGCGCGATTTCGGCATGAGGAAAATTTTGTGGGCAGATGTATTACGAAGTATTTTTTATATTTTAAAGTAATCAATTGTTTTTCCAATTGCCCATGGATACAATCCCGCAATGAAAATGCATATTTCATGACTCTGATTATAATTAATTTCATCAATTCATCTCAACTCATCGCCGTCCGATAGCAAATAGGTATAACGCTAAAAAGTTAGAAGTGCGTGCCTAGAATCGAATCCCGGACCCCAAACAAAAAACAGAAGAAGTCGTAATACCTTTGAACAGGATAATTACCTATATACCTGCCTCGTATTAATCCTACCGTTTTTACACGGCCCGTGTAATAAAATGATCCATCGCATTTATTGTTTCGGCCTGAGTGAAATCAGATGTAAATGATTAATGGATTTAACGGGCGGGATGTATAAAATAAATTAATAGTACTTTTATTAACGACTAGCTACCCGCCCCGACTTCGCACGGGTTTAATTTACTAATAAACAAATAAGAAGAGTCTAGAAAATCTCTTCCAAATTTTCGACTTTTCCAGTGGATTCTTGAAATAAACCTTGTCTTGACAATT
Organism: Hipparchia sbordonii; assembly: GCA_038048805.1. Classification (NCBI taxonomy): domain Eukaryota; kingdom Metazoa; phylum Arthropoda; class Insecta; order Lepidoptera; family Nymphalidae; genus Hipparchia; species Hipparchia sbordonii. Next base: position 6,583,623 of record CM076106.1, on the reverse strand, counting down.
ACGAATACAACAAATAAAAATCAACCAAATCGGTCGAGCCGTTCTCAAGTGAGAATAATAAATTTTTGTGAAACATTTTGCGAATTCAACATTCCGCCTATAAACGGAATTTTCATTTATAGACTAAGTAGTTAGTTTACGTCCTTAAATGGTCTAAGACGCTAAGTGATTTGTATTTATATATACGTAATGAATTATATATAGATAATTGTATTGTTTACGACTTTCTCTTTATGCAAGAGTAATGTGCATATAAAATATGTATGTCCGATACAAAACATTAACTTTGATTGCTTATAAAGAGCTAGATCGAGGGAATATTCTGTAACATAAAGGGTTGTTAAAACTGCTATTTGCCTTTATAAATCGCTATTAAAGATTCAAGGTGTTACCTTTTAGCATAAACAGTGAAAAATTTATATTTCCCTCGAGAGCAACATCGAGTCCGATCCAATGACCACCATGGGCAATCGAATTATCATATCTTTAAAGGTTGTGAAACAATCTATATTTGCTGGCTTTTTCCCCTACTACGCAAAGAACAATCGTATACTTTGCATATGAAGGGTAAGGAAAAGGAAGATCAAAGTCATAACTAGAAAGTTTGAAGAAAATTAAACAAATTATAAAATTAATATGTTTTGTATTTTTTCTTTTTCATAATAATCATCTTATATCTTACTTTATTGTATCAACTTTTTAATATATATTTTTTAAAGGTTTCGATGTCTAGTTATATAAATTTTATATATAAAATATGGATTAAGTTCCTATACCAACTAGATAAAGTGTTACCTGTGATTTTTCACAGGATATTTATTTGTAAAAACTTGTTTTTAATATTTTTGTTTTTTAAAGTAAAATTTGTATATCGTAAAAACTCTAATCCTAATAAATAATAACAAAGTAAGTGTTAAACATAATAAATTTAAATTAATATCAGGAAAAAATACCTTTGGCAATTATTAATATGAAAACACCATTGTTCATAAATGTTTTGAGGTAAAATACGGAACAGAAATACATAATTCATATTTTCATAAAGTATTTTACATTTTATCTCTGGAATATATGGAGATGAGTTGAGAAGCCTAACCTAAAGCAAAAATAATAATCTGTAGGGATTAGTCCTTTTGTGGATTATGCTCTTTTTCTCATTTTCTCTCAATTAAACGTAAAAATGCACTATGAAATAGTAAATGCACTATATAAATTTAAAATTTAAAACACCTATGTGAATCTTAGCAGGACCACAGATGATAGAAGAGGAGCAGGGCCTGTATATTCTACAGTATACCTAACATCCTATTGCCCAATGTTCTTCTCCATCATCAGTTCCTTCTCCGATCCTCGATCATCATTTATCTAATATCTACTCATTGAGACCATTGTAATGAGCCCAAACGTGCTTTATCTGCTGTAAGTCGCTGAGGAGTTGGGTACCTGCAGACTTATTGATGCTGCAGCTTCAGCTCAAGGCACCTTGGAAATAATTCGAAGTATCAATACCACCTCCCCCATCAATTCCATCAGTGAAAGTGTGTAAAACTTTTTAATTAAGTAAGAAATGGGGTTATGATCTTCAAACGCCTGAGCAGATCTCCAAAAATTATAGAGAAGATCCACCTCAATCACGTCATCTTTCAAACAGAGAAAACCGCATTAAAATCGGTCCATTCCTTAGGGTGGGGAACAGACAGACACACAGATATACATGTCAAACTTATAAAACACCTCTTTTTTCGTCGGTGGTTAAAAGCATGAAAAATTATACTACCTTAATCCGGACTAACTGTAAACAGAGATTTCTATTAAAAACCCAGTTGCTATCCACTTACCAGTTAATGGAACAAACCGTTTCTGCTTAAGAGGGATTAGTCTACCCTCCTCGAACTCGACTTTTGGAGACTCTTTATTAGGTTGACATGAGGTTAACTTATAATCTTGCTTTGGGTACCAATACCAACTTGATAGTAGTTGTAGTAAGTTCTAACCTTTTTTTTCAAAATATTTATAAAAAAAATGGGCTGTTATGACTTAGGTATCTGAAATTATTTATGTCTTAATTATTTTAATAATATAAAAATTCTTTTCAAAAACAGATTTCTTACGCCACTACAAATTATTAAAATAATTTTAGTTTGTACACGTTTCTTGAAGTCGGGCGGGCTTAAATAGAAACGATGAAATCGATGCGCGACGCTCGCCTTCTCATCAGAAGGCGAGCGTCGCGCATCGATTTCAGGTGCCATCGCACATGAGAGATACGTTTGTTAAAGTCGGGCGAGCATCGCGCCAAAAGAAACGATGAAACCGAGACGCGTTGCTCGCCCGACTTTAACAATTCGTTTTTGAAAAGAATTTTTATGTTACAACACTTTTGACGCAACACTTTTTTATCTATGGAATCAAAATTAGAATGAATAATTAAAATTCCAACTAAAATTGATAAGCTAAATACTCACGTTTGAAGTATGTATGCGTAGGTACAATAACTCTTATTTAAAGTGTAAATAATTTTTTCATGGACGCTTTTTCTATTAGAATTTGTATGGGAGTCCATATCTATAGTAGGTACAATATTGATCGTGGCCTAAAGGGTTTCTCATAGAAGCTATAATGATATGATAATTCGATGGGCCATTCGATGTTATTGGGTCAGCTTCGATCTCGGGGGAAGTATAAATTTTTAGACCTAACCTTGTAATCTTTATAAAAAAGGGGATTCTGGCGAAGCGGCGCCATAGAGTAGTAAGACGTTTGGAGTTTTAAATTCAGAATTGATAAAGTTTCTTTAACGGAACAGGTTTAAAAAAAATGTGAGAAAAATAGATTTATTCGTTGAGCAAACAAATTATTAAAACACATTAGGATGAGCAAAGGTCGAATTATATCGTTTTAAAAATAATCTCAATAGCCCAACGGTTAAAGGTGCGGACTGAAAGGTCACAGGTTTGAGCCCCACCAGTTGCACTATTGTCCATTCCTAGCACAAGCTTTTATTTGGAGGGGATAGGGGAATATTAGTTAACTTCAGCTTGGCCAATATTCTTTAAAAAAGACGCGATTATTATGCGATTATTTTTTGGATTATGCGATTGTTTTTTGGATTTCCAAAAAATAAACGCATAATAATTGTAATGAGCTTATTAAGAGGAAGTTATTTATATATATTAGCGAAAGCACATTCAGAAGCTTCTATATAAGTTCTTAAGTTACAGTTTATCAAAAGCTTCTTAATTAGTGGACAAAATATTTTTATTGTCATTCTATTCATATTCGATTTAAAGTGTTAGGTACTCTCTAACATAGACCTACTTCTACGGTATTAAATATAATATCATGCGGTTTTTTTTTATTCGATGACAAGAGAGCCCTTGACTACGATTTCACCTGATGGTAAGTGACGACGTAGTCTAAGATGGTAGCGGACTAACTTGGAAGGGGTATAGCAGCGTAAATTCAACCCATACCCCTAATCGGTTTCTACACGCCATCGTGCCGGAACGCTAAATCGCTTGGCGGCACGTCTTTGACGGTAGGGTGGTAACTAGCCACGGCCAAAGCCTCCCACCAGACCAGACCAGAGACAATTTAGAAATTATAAATTCCTAAATTGCCCCCACCGGGAATCGAACCCGAGACCTCCCAGTTATAAGACCACAGCGCTCACCACTGCGCCGGGGAGGTCGTCAAAACTATTAGGTTAACTATTGAATCGTATTTTAATAGTTACGCTAAATTATTCAACCGCCTCAAAAACAAATCCTTTTTGTTTGGGTACTGAACCCTAATTAAGCGGAATGTTAAAGTACTTCAGTAATCTCTTATTTTGTGCCAATTGGTTAGCTAAAATGCGAAAGTTTGGATGTATGGATGTATGGATGTTTGTTATTCAATCACGTCGCAACGACTGAACCGATTTAGCTGAAACTTGGCACAGAGATAGATATAGATAACACATACATGCTACTTTTAAACCCGGGAAATAAGAGAGTTCCAGCGGGAATAAAAACCTTAATCCACACGAACGAAGTCGCGGGAATCAACTAGTATTGTAATATAATGACGATGAAAGCTATTAAAGTACCTTGAATAAAATAGGGTTCTTTTATTGTTTCAAATGAAAAACAAAGTTAACCTGCAAACAGTTCAATAGAGAACGGAGTTTTCCTTTGACAAATAAAACTGTCGGTCATTAGACGGCGGCAGAAACCTTAGCTCCAATTGTATTTAGTCGAAAAACGGGTCTAGAACCTAATGACCTACCCACGGTTCATCAATCAATCGTTTTATCTGTTCCTTTTTTAAATAAAATTTAAGAACAAATAACTTAAAATTCACTTTGAATTCTCAGTTGTAAGTGAAATGAACATAATTCAAAACCACTAAAACAAAACATTTTAATAGGCATTGCAATCGTTTCTACAAAGTAAATCTTGCATGGGCCGGATTTTTTCCGAATTTGATTTTAAATTATTACTTATAGATTACTAGCCCTTGCGCCCGACTTCTTCCGCATGGAATTAGGTTTTAAAAAATCCCGAGGGCCTTCTATTTTTCCGGGATAAAAGGTAGCATTTGTCACTCTCCAAGTTCTCAACTATACCCATGTAAAAAATCACGTCGATCCGTTGCTCCGTTGCTGCGTGATTGAAGGACATACCGACAAAGAAACACTTTTTTTTTCTAAAAAGAATATTAGCCAAGCTGTACTTGACTTATATTCTTCTCTCCTCTCCAAAATAAGCGAAAAGCTTGTGCTAGGAGCGGGTACGACAATAGTGCAACAGGTGGGGTTCGAACCTGCGGACTTTCAGTTTTCAGTTGCACCTTTAACCGTTGGGTTATTGCGGCTTCGCAATTATAATATTAGTAAGGATAGTAAAAGTCATGACAAAAGTTTCGTCCTATTTTATATTAAGAAAAATATCAATGCCGACTATTCATTCGGCAAATAAAATTGCCAGTCATTAGACAATGGCTGAACTGGTCGCTACAAATTGTCTTTGGTCGAAAAACGGGTCCAGAACCTAATGACCCGTCGAGCGATCATCAATCAATCCTTCGGGCCCAATTCGACTTTTTAGTGGCAAAAAAGGTAATACATCTCAATTTAAATATATTGGTTACTTAAAGATTGCCTTTTCGTTTGCTTTTATGATCCGGTAACAATCATGAGTTAAGGCTTTTGCGTAGAATCGAAAGAATGAAAATAAATTCGTACTTACAACATAAAAGAGCGAAAGACTGGCTTATTCAATTACAAAACTGTACCACAGCACAGGCACAGGGGATTCTAATTAAGCGTCAGGTAAATGCTGTATTATTTCAACTTTATTACGAAATAATTATCTATAATAAAAGTTTACATTAATTAGTTTAAAGTTGATATTGTATGACATCTCAAAACAAAATACTGCTTTACCAGGTGCTATTCTAGACTAGACTAGACTATTCTATACTAAGGTTTTACTTTGCGTACTTTTTGTATGGTATTGTAATATTTTATTGTTTAAATAAAGCGCGCGGACAGTGTCGGGGAGGGGGGGAAGAAAATTGGAACAATGTATGATTTAAATACTGTCGATAAAATAGGGATACTTATCGGAAAGACACCCGAGCTAAGCCAAGTACTGAAGCAAGGATTTTATGTTCTCATTTCAAATAAAAATAATGTTTCCTACTTATACTAGTTCTTTACTCTTGTTTGTTCAAATGTTTATTTATACTAATTGAATTACTTATTCTGCAAACTTGCGTACATTTATTATATGAAATGCCCTGCACAGTTCGCAATAAAATTTTACATAATATTATGCAAACTTAACTATACAAGGCATTGCATGCCTGCTATGCAGTATTGTGTACTTGATAACAAACTTTGTTATTGAGTTGTTCCAATGATATATTTGTATGGGAGAAGTTGTAACGGCGTGACAGTTTGATATTAATGTATGTTCTACTGTCCCTTGATAGGAATACCTACTGTTGATTCATTTTATCGTGCCGATACCGGCCCGATCGAAAACCTCCTTATTTTCGGAAGTAGTTTAAAAATAGGTTTTGTTTTAGACTAGAAATTCAAATTAAAATAAGTTCTTATAAGTAATTATCTAAATTAAAACTAAAAACTTTTAAAAAATGTCTTCCAAACCAATGAAACGAGGAAATGTACCCAGAATGCAGCCCTCGCTGAAGGACCAAACTTATATGCTATCAAAGAGCAACGCTTACGTCTCTCCATACCCGAGCTTGATTGATTAAACTGGTGCCGCTCAGCCGTCAACCTGCGGTCGATAAGCAGTAAGCGCGGCGTCGCCTAGCCGATTTGACGAACCGGAGCTTCAGATCCACTTTTACATGACGTTGACGCCTGGTTGACGGCGAGGCGAAAAACGATACGGTGACAATCCTTTTCCGAGTTGATATATTGTTGACTCCCTCAGGCGGAAATAAAAACAAAAACAATTTTACGGCTCCAAAAGAAAATCTTTTCCCCGATGGACTTTTACCAAGCACCGATACATTTTATGTGGATAATTGAGCAACTTTCATTATTATTTCTTTGTATACTTGTTTATGTATCTATAATGTACAAATACATTTCTTTTTATGCCATTTTTATCGGCCGTAGAAGCCGTTTGCCACATGTGGCACTGGCTATTCGCATTGATAGTAGTGTGCGGTAACCTACACAAGGATCAAGTGTAAATAAATAGGACACCATTGCGTTGCGGTTCTTTAGGTACAATTGTTTATAATAAATATTTGACCGACTTAAGAAATAGGTTATCAATTCGACACGCATACTATGTAATATTATTCACATATTTATTTATTGTAATTAATGTAAAAAAAAAATATTGCATATATTTATTTTCACATACCTAGTTCCAAAATACCCTGTACCTGTACTGCACACCGTTTAAGTTGTCGAACTACAGTTCGACTATTCCTTATATTACGTACTTATTCTATTCCTGAAGTATGTATCTAAACATATTATATGCCTAAAATATGCGTTTATTTATATTACTGTGAAAATTCAGCTATGTTATGCAATGCAAACTAATTCCTTGAATCAAAATACAAAATAAAATAGTATACGTACAGCGTACGTGTCTCGAAATGGATGAAAAGTCACGCATACATTCTTGAAGTGCTTACATCTGTAATTTATAAACTCGCATTTTCAATGAGACACTCCCCGCGCGTCTTATTGTCAGCCATTCCTATGCCATCCTGTCGCGTAATTGTATAAGACTATTGCTATCAGCAGAAAAGAATTTAATAACATTGGGTCTCAGTTTAGGAATCTACAGTTCGGAACACAAATAAAGTTACACTTAGATACTTGGGTTTTGTTGCAGCAAGTGAGGACGTAAGTGCCAAACACTTAATGTAGCCATTGCCTATTATCCATTAGTGATAATTTAAAAAATATAAACAAAAATACTTATGTACTTCACTTAATAACACTCTGTAACAGTAACAATGGTCATGGTTACTATATATTATTTTGGAAGTTTCCATCATGCTCAAAAGACCATCAGAAGGAATCATGAAAACTCTTAAACACACGACCCTATGTTATATTTTTAATATATTTTAGCTATAGTACCTACATAGCCACTGTGACTGTTATTGAGTATATTTTATGTTTCTTCGGTCCTTTTATTCATAGGCAATGGCTTTCTACGAGCTAAAGTGCCACATAAATTTCATATTATTACGTTTTCAGCAACACATATTCAAATATTAAAATGTTATTTATACCTGCTCTTGTTTATATTTCACAGTCTTTTCTCGTGAATTAGCTATAGCTCGGAATGTACATAAGACATACACACACATGCATCAGCGGTTACGCTATATTTATTTCGCAGCGGAGGTCTGCTACAGTCTTCAATACATTTTACTGGACTCAAGAAATGACAACTTTCTGATGTACTTCCGTGACGTAACGTGGGTACAATTCATCACGCGTCTACCAGCCAAGGAAACCATCGTGAGGAAACTTTGCATCTCTAGGGAAATTTGAGAAATGTGTAAACTGACAACCCACAGTGAAATGCTGTTTCACTTGAGTTGGTCTCCGCAGTCTTTCTTGGGTGTCATAAAAGTATATATAAGTGACTATACGCAATGTAAAAAGTTTTTATAGCACGTGCACATGAATGTCTTAATTTCCGGATTATGGAGCTTAAAACCCGGATATATCAACAGTGTTTTTAGGGGTATCTTTGGATAGGTCTTCAAAAATGATATTGAGGTTTCTAATATCATTTTTTTCTAAACTGAATAGTTTGCGCGAGAGACACTTCCAAAGTGGTAAAATGTGTGTCCCCCCCCTCTAACTTCTAAAATAAGAGAATGATAAAACTAAAAAAAAATATATGATGTACATTACCATGCAAACTTCCACCGAAAATTGGTTTGTACGAGATCTAGTGAGTAGTTTTTTTTTAATACGTCATAAATCGTAAACCACAATTGCTGCTACGGAACCCTTCATGGGCGAGTCCAACTCGCACTTGGCCGCTTTTTTTAAAGTTACTTAGAAAAATAGTTTTGTGTGTGTGTGTGTGAGTGTGAGTGTGTGCGCGCGTGCCACACGCCACAACGAATGAACCGATTTGGCTGTTTGGAATGGAGATAGCTCATATCTAGGATTAGAACATAGGCTATATTTCATCCCGGAAAATTGAAGAGTTTCCGCGGGAATCAAAAACCACGCTGACAAAGTCGCGGGCGTCATCTAGTATTTTTATACAATTTTAAACTTATTTCAGTCTTCTTAAGAAACAAAACAGAATCTCCTTAAGGTTTCAAGAAACTGTTGACTTGAAACTTTAATACATGATGTATGTGGCACTAACTACACTAGCATCTGTCGCGTTTCGCGATTTTTTTTCTGACATTCTGCGCACTGTTTATACAGAATTTCAAGTAAAATCCTTTGTAGAAATATTTCTCAAATAGCCATTGTGCTGTTTAAACAAAGTTTAAAGAAAAACGTGCTCGGGAAAACTAGCTGTCCCTTTAGCAAATAAAACTGCCAGTCACTAGCGGTCGAAACGTTCGCTCCAATTTTCTTTAGTTAAGAAAAGGTTTTTAAACCCTGTTAAATCGTAATTTGTTAGCGTTTGTTAAGCTTTCAGAGTATGGATACAAAAATATAAGATGTAGCAATTAGCAACTCAATCTGTAGTAGTAATAGTAATTTTTAGTGTTCCTGAAAAAACCCTTATAGGATCACGTTGTTGTCCGTCTGTATGAATGAATGAATGAATGAATATACTTTTATTGTACACCACACATAATATAAGAATATACACAATGAGCTTAATAAATAGCATACAATTTGGCGTCTGTAGTGTGTCGTGGCCCTTTTTCCCAGAAACGGCTTTAGCTGTTAAGTTCAAAATATTGAATACAAAGCTCAACGGTCTTTTAATGCTGTGAAAGTTTCAAGTTTCTAATTGAACTCAATGAAAAGTTACAGCCCTTCAAGAAGTATTTCCATACAAAACCCGTGACGTTTTTGCCATTAAATTCAAACCTGTGTTTTATCTTAAATCATTATGATTTGAATGTTAAAAAATATAATATTTTATAATGAAAATTGCTGTTTTCCCTTTTTAAGGGCAACTACGGAATTCTACATTGCGCGTGGCCTTTTTTTATAGACAGGAAATGCCTATCATTACATATACCCCTCCATCAGGAAAAACGGAGGGGTGGGGCTTGCCAACCAACTAAAACCTGTCTTTGTACCTCCACAGACCCTGGCAGTAGCGCGGGTTACACTTGGTGGAGTATTCACCGTGCCACCTGATGCGTATTTGACTGTTAATTTTTTAAGCTATTGCATAGCTTCTATCGCGGGCCTTGAGCGTGGAGACCGAATCCAGAAATTCCGTAACGAAAATAACCTGACACGGGACTCCTCTCACCGCTATATGGCGTTGATAAAAAATGCTATGCAATAGCTTTACCGCGGCAGTCCCCGAGTGCCACACGTCTTTTTTTAATAGTTATTTCTAATCTATGTGATTTTTTTAATGGTGATTTTTCATCATTTTTTTCATTTCATTTTTTAATGGTCATTTTTCAGAGTGACATAGTCTACTTTTTGTCCAGGAAAATCAAAAAGTTCCCACAGGATTTTTAAGAACTAAATCCACGCGGCCGAATTCGCGGGCATCAGTTAGTTTTATAATAACTAGCGGACCCGACAGACGTTGTCCTGTCTTAACTATGAATATTGAAACTCCCCTTTTTACCCCCTTGGGGAGAGAATTTTCAAAAAATGTAAAATACGTAATTCTTTATTTTTGATCAAGAGCCAAAATATCAAGTTTCATAAACATAACTTGAAAAATAACTTGAAGAACGAAGGACTATCATACAAACATTCAACCCCTATTTAATCCCTTAGGGGGTAGAATTTTTAAAAACTGTGAAACACCTACTTTTTTGTTTTCAATTTAAAGCCTAAATACCGAATTTTATGGGTATAGCTTGAAAAATGACGGAGTTTCATACAAACTTTAACCCCCCTTTTTACCCCCTTGGGGGGAGAATTTAAAAAAAATGTAAAATACGTAATTCTTTATTTTTAATCAAGAGCCAAAATATCAAGTTTCATAAACGTAACTTGAAAAATAACTTGAAGAACGAAGGACTATTATACAAACATTCAACCCCTATTTAACCCCTTAGGGGGTAGAATTTTTAAAAACTGTGAAACACGTACTTTTTTGTTTTCAATTTAAAGCCTAAATACCGAATTTCATGAGTATAACTCGAAAAATGACGGAGTTTCATACAAACTTTAACCCCCCTTTTTACCCCCTTGGGGGGCGAATTTCGAAAAATCCTTTCTTAGTGCTCGCCTACGTCATAAAAGGAACCTACTGTCAAAATTTCAAGTTTCTAACTTCAGTGGTTTAGGCTGTGCGTTGATCGTCAGTCAGTCAGTCAGTCAGGACAAGCCTTTTTATATAATTATAGATTAAAAGCTTGTTAATAAGAGTTGATGATTTGATTAGTTGCTAACATCGCTATTATGATAATGTTATTGCCCATTGTGTATCGTCGGGTAGCCGTCGGTTCCGATCCCGGTCGATATAAATTTTCAGAGGTAAATGCGCAGAGCTACCTTTATGAATCTTTTAACCGCTTTTACGATACCCATCTGTTATATCATATACAATACACGATAGAATACCTATTCATTTTCAAGTTTGTAATACGAATTTATAAATAACGAGATGATGCCCGCGAAAAATTGAAAAACCTACTCGTCCGCGTATGGATTAAGGTTTTTCAATTCTCGAAGAGATCTCTTGAATTTTTCTGGATAAAATGTAGCCTATGTTTTAAACCTGGGTATGTGCTATCTTCATTCCAAATTCCAGCCAAATCGATTCATTCGTTGTGGCGTGAAGGAGTAACAAACATAGACATACAAACTTTCGCCTTTATAATATTAGTGTGATATCACCTTTTGTCCATGACTTTATCCGAGTTAGGCTTTTAAAAATTCCGAAGGATCTCTGTTTTCCTAAGATAAAAGGTGACCTATGTCACTTATCATCAAGTGAGATCGCAGTCAAGGGCTATTTTGTCATGAAAATACGGCATGATAATGGCACCGTAAAACTTTCAAGTTAATAATAAAGAGGGTATCCTCTTTATTTCGGACCTAAAATGTGAAAAAATGTAAAGTCAATAAGCGAGCATTTGTCTGATCTTGTCTATTTGCCGGCCAAATGAACATGGGCACGGTAAATCAGCTTACATGCTCTCAAAGGCTTTTTCTGTTCGGTGATCCATGACTCACTTTTTAAAGAGCACAAAAGTATTTCGCTTTTATCTCATTACTTGCTGTAGGAACTTTCTATATTTTATATAATATACAATATTTTTTATTGTATATGTCTACCTGAAATACCGTACCGAAAAAATTAGCGTTTGTGAAATCTAACATTTCCTATTTAGATAAGAGCGGATTATCTAAATTCTAAATTAATCGAAAAAGAACCCCACCTTTTTTTCCAAGTTCCCAAGTTATTTTTTCAAATGTACAGGAATATCGAAGAGATGAAGAGATTCATTTTATTTTCGGCTCTAAATAAGCTGAAACCGTAGGATATTGCAGGTGATTATGGTTTTACCTTAAGTAAAGGTAAACCTATGGAAAAGGGTTAATTTCGAAAAATTTCACAAATCTAGCTGGAGATTAGTAGATTCATTTGACGATTCGAAAGCACTTAGTAAAAGTTTTAAAGAAAAAAATTAGAGGTTTCTAGTTCAATAGAATAGAAATTCTATTGAACTAGAAACCTCTTACTTACGAGTAGGTATAAGGTCAGGGATGCATCGATGAGCAAAACGACGAAATGTTGACGAATTTAATTGCTATTAGTGACGTCCCAGTGGTCAGGTTAATGACGTTAACTCAGTTGGTTTGCCGGTTCCATGTATCGCATTGTGAGAGACACGTGAGATACATGACATGATTGACACGTATGACGTAGGTAGATATAGATATTCTTACTAGTTGATGCCCGCGGCTTCACTCGCGTGGATTTAGTTTTTAAAAATCCCATGGGAATACTTTGATTTTCCGGGATAAAAAGTAGCCTAATATCACGCCGCAACAAAGCAATGGATTGACGTGATTTTTGCATAGGTATAGTTGAGGGCCGGGAGATAACATAGACTACTTTTTATCCCGGAAAATCAAAGAGTTCCCGCAGGATTTACAAACTAATTCCACGCGAGCGAAGCCGCGAACATCAACTAGTACCTATTATATTTTTGTTTCGGTAGTTCACCTGTGTCCCTAAACTCCCAACGGCGTTTCTAACAATTTCTACAGCGTGTTCGTAGGTTGATAAATTATGACGTCATGATTACTCCAATATTTTAGGCTTGAAAAGTGTTTAGTGAAAGAACGCCTTATTGTTCTTATTCCGAAAAAATATATTTTTCTACGACGAAAATAAACCTTGGTCAATAGAAATTGTTTTCAAAATTAACAATTCATGAAATCATACAACAACCTTCAAAAACAATCGTAAAACCCGAATGAATAGTACAAGAGATGTCAATCCGGATGGATACAAAAATAAGATTTGTGATAAATCGTCTTATTATTTTTTCTTTCTAAAGAAAAGCGAGCTCCATTTATAAAAGTTTGTAAAGCTTCAGATATACACAAAATAAGCTTATAATAATAATTTTTAATAGTGTTTTTATATTTATTTTGATATAATTATTGCTATTGAAATTAACTAAATTCAATTTCATGAATTTCAATAACAATGGCAATCTCCCGAAACGATTACAATCCAAATTAACTAACAATTTTTTTTTACATAATTTTTTTTTATAATGTGTTTAAGGTTCGAGTCATTGACATTATATTACTGAGCTTCAGTTAAAAAACTCAAACTTTTGACATTTGTGTTTAATGTAGAGGCATTTTGTATCTCTTTCTTTTACGTGAAAACACAATACAATTAATAGATTTAATTTTGTACTCAGTATAATATATTTTAAATATTATAAATATATACAAGCTAGACAGACAAATTAGGGCCTATTCCAGTCAAGAGACTGATTTTCACAACCAAAAAACACAGCCTAATAGAATTCAAACTGCTTAGTAAATAAAATTGCCAGTCATTAGACAGCGGCTGAAAAGGTCGCTCAATTATCTTTGACTTAAAAAAGGGTCCCATTACTGTTCCTATATTTTACCAACATGAATAGGCATGTCCTAGTTAAAAGCTAAAGCTACGTTTAGCGAATCGAGCACTAATGAAGCATGTATGAATTGTTGACAAAGTCGCGGGCATCAGTTATATTTCGATAAATGATAATCATGGTTTGACAACCTCCCTGGCGCAGTGGTGAGCGCTGTGGTCTTATAACTGGGAGGTCTCGGGTTCGATTCCCGGCAGGAGCAATTTAGGAATTTATTGTTTCTAAATTGTCTCTAGTTTGGTCTGGTGGGAGACTTTGGCCGTGGCTAGTTATCACCCTACAGTCAAAGACGTGTCGCCAAGCGATTTAGCGTTCCGGCACGATGGCGTGTAGAAGCCGATTAGGGGTATGGGTTGAATTTACACTGCTATACCCTTTCCAAGTTAGCTCGCTACCATCTTAGACGGCATCGTCACTTACCATCAGGTGAGATCGCAGTCAAGGGCTATCTTGTCATCGAATAAAAAAAAATGGTCTTTCTAATCCTTAAGGTATGAGTCCCCCTTTTTCTACAGAATTTCAAAAACGGAGGAGGTTCTCAATTCAGCTGCCATCTTTTAAAAAAATATTATATTGCAAGCTGCAGAATCTCTTGTAGTAAGTACACTCGCATTTTATATAAATAACATGACACATGAGTATTTGTGCTACAACTTGCAGTAACTTTGCTATCCAATTCCGACCATTATAAATTCTTGTATAAGCAAAGTTGTCTAGTTTAAAAACATGCCTAAATTATACGAGTTCAGACTTATCGAATGCCCGAAACTGAAACTTTTGTGTGCATACTGTGAAAATATCTACAAGTAAGTACATATAAATACTAACTGAGTCTTAACAAATGAAATAGCGCTTTTATAATTTTATATTATTTTGTGGTATAGTTCTATATTTCACGAGGACTCGTGGCTCACGGTTGTATGTGTGTCGTATCTGTATAAGTGAGAGCGAGAGTTTGCTCGCGCCTGACCGCTCCTACCTAGGCTCTTAACAGGCACACGACGTAACCACAAGTAAAGCGCCCGTAACTTCGTAAGATAAACGTACTATAGGTATTATGTAGCAGAATTCAAAAGCCATAAGAGAGGTCAAATATAAATGATTAATGAATTTTGTAACTTAGCTATAAGGGAGAAATGAATTAAAACCGAAAATATTTTCATAGAATAAATTTTAATGTAATAATATCTTTAGATTATCCATAAGTTTAAATGTAGGTAGAATTACCTACATTAATTATTATTATTAAGTATTATTACCTTTTAACATTCCGGTAATATTTTCTATCAAGGTTTTGTTGGAGAATGCCTAAAATTGACACGCCATTGGATTATTTATTTCCAAGAGTTGATTATTTAGTCTAAAAACCCAGCAAAATATGAGATGGAAATAAATAATAAACAAAACTTGAATAAATACGTTGTATAATAATGACTATAGCTGTTAACTGCCAACTCACAGCATTATCTGAAAATGCATGAAAAGACACGCGTACATTCTTTGGAGTACTGAGATGGCCAGACATAGCTCATATTTTTTTTCCCCATTTCTCTTGCATGGGTATTAAAAATAAATTTGAAACGCAGTTTTAAAATAAAAGAGAATTTCTAAGTGAACACTTGGACCCTCATAAATATTTCAAAGTGCAGGCAGTTTATTTTTAAAAACAAAGTATAGGGATTTTGGAAACACATTAAGATTAGAACAAAAAAGGGTCTTTAGAAATTGCAATAGAAGTGCAGACGTTTTAAAAGGAAACATTTAGAATCAGATCATAAATCTAGTTGAAACATTTTGCCTTCACAAAATATTGAAACCAGATGTGTAGATTGACATACGCCCGAAATTAATAATGTATCTCCTATCCACGATTAAGACCAATCCTGGATTATTGCGAGTCCTTCGATCGGTCTCTGATCCACGTGCCAATATCAAGTTCCTGCAATCCAAATTTTTTTTTGACGCCGGATCGCTAGCGATCTTTTCCCTCTTGAACGTTCCGTTCTTTGCACAACGTCTGATTTATGCAACACGATCGACTCAAGGTTTTATAGAAACAAACCAGTCTTAAAATTTTATAAGGGATACCCAAAATATTTTTCATACTAAAAACGAGTAAACTTGTCTTTATAAATGTAAAAATTATAATGGAAATAATATTTTATCACATAAAATATTATACCAAGTAAAAACAGTTTAGCTTAAATGGAACGTGTTTTGGTCTGTGGCAACTTGACAAATGACAAGTGACAAGTGTAGAGTTTTAAACTTTTTGTGATTGTGAACGAACTCTTGCTACCTCAGCGAAATTGAAATCAAATCTTAATAATATAAATAATAATATTATATAACAATAATCTTATAATATAAGTACATAATAGAATTACTTATTATCAATAATGGATTCCGAAATCGTAAGTACATATTTGTTATTTCATAAAGTGACGCTGCTGTGACGCTCAATTTCGCGCCTTAATATTTTTTTGTTTTTAGGCAAAAGGCAAGCCTCTTACAAAAGAGGAATCGAAGTTTTTGCTCGACCTTATAGAAGGCAGCAAAATAATAACGACCAAAACCACGAACGCCACCAATAATAAAATGAAGAATGAGGAGTGGATTCGATTAGCAGATCGATTCAATGCCTCAGCTACGAATTGTCCCAGGACACCGCAGCAGCTGCGTTTGAAATGGGAAAACTTAAAAAAAAATTCACGCAAACGCAGCACTAAAATAAGGATGAACCAAATTAAGGTTAGCCAGTGGTAGTAGTTCATACTTTACGTGTTTTTAATCGAACTTCCGTATGTAGTGACTTATTCTATTTACATTGACTTTTATTTTTAGACTGGTGGTGGTCCTGCTGACTACATACCCCCAGATGACATATTGGACCGAGTCACTGGTATGCTTGGAAGCACTGCCAGTGGATTTACTGTGCCATTTGGGGGTGATAAGGAAGCAGTAGAGGGTGTTGATATTGGTGGCATGAGTGGTTGTGGTATTAGTGGTTATGGTGATGGTGGTGATGGTATTCGGGATGATGCGAGGGTTTCTGCAGAAATAAGCAAGGCTGCAGATTTGATGCCAACTTCAATTGAACATGGCATTGAGATTGTGGTCTGCGATGGTGAAGGTGGTGGTGGTGTCACTAATTATCAGGTTTTGGAGAATATTGACCAAAACTTGATAACACCAAATAAGCCAAAGAGATTTACTCTTAGTACACCCAGGACAGGTAATGGTTATTATACTGTTAGTTTTTTTATTAAAGTAATTAATTCAAATATTGTAAACTTTGTATGATAGTACGGGACTCTTCTTGTCCAGGTTAAAATCGCACTTGGCTAGTTTTTAAGACCCCATTGGAATTTTGCAAATTGTATTCTTAATGCACCGTTAGGGAGCTCAAGGAATATCCAAATTTTAAATCTCGAAAATCTACTCATGTGTTTCTTCCTAGGTTCAGCATTATGTTTGTGCATTGTCTATCAATTAACCACTCCAGATAAAGCCTAGAACATTTATTACTGAAATATAATTTTTATCAATAAAATTTCAGTATAAAATAGATTGAATCAAGCTCAAATAGGTTGTGATTCTGTATTTGAGCTGATATCTCTTTGTGGCTGAAAATTCTCGACAAATTGTATTATATTACCAAATAATGAAATATGTACTCATCAATCTAACATTTTTCAGTGAGAAAGAAACTAAGACCAGACGATAGCAAGATTGTGAAGAACAATGCCATAGCTGAATATTTCTCAGCTAAAAAACAGTGCTTAGATGCAAAATTAAATAATATAAATTTAGAAAACGAAAATTTAAAATTAAAAAATGCCCAACTTTTGTTAGAAGTTGAAAAATTAAAATTAGAATTGGAGAAATTAAAAAAGTAGGTATAAGGCCTAGGTGAACTAATGATTTTTGACTTATTTCATAGTTTAATTGTATATTTATGATTATCATAAGTCTGTCATGGGTCCGTGGTCCCACTGATTTGACCTATATGATTTTGTATAAATTATTTTATTGTATTATATTCTTTTATTTTTTGTATAAATAATTGTGATTTTGTATAAATAATTATTGTGTTGTATTAAGTATTTTTTTTTTTGCTAGGCATAGGTTGGGCATAGGTAAGTTTTATGATTTAATAGTTTTTGTATCTGAATAATTTCAAGCTTTTCAATGAACAAGCATCTAAGTACTGTTTTTATAGCTGGATTCTTGGAAGCCGGGGAAGTTTACTCCATAATAAAAATTCATAAATAATTAAGCCATTTATCTATATATATAAAATTCAAAGTCCTGACTGACTGACTGACTGAGATATCAACGCACAGCCTAAACTACTGAAGTTAGAAACTTGAAATTTTTACAGTTGGTTCCTTTTATGACATAGGCGCACATTAAGGAAGGATTTTTGAAAATTCAACCTCTAAGGGGGTAAAATAGGGGTTTGAAAAATCAAACTTAACGTGAGCAAAGCCGCGAGCAAAAGCTAGTTTCCCAATAGTATTTACAATGTCTTAGTTAAATACTTATTTTATAACAACTCTTTAAATTATAAATATTTTATTAAATACTAGTTTTAAGCATTTGTCATCAATAGCAGTATCAAGATAAATACTCTTCTAAAGTTTTTTTAAGTATTATTTAATATTATTTTGTAATTTTGTAATTATTATTATTATTTTGTAAGTATTATTTTTCCTATATTTTAGCTATACTACTTAAAGCTTAGCATTAGATACATACTAGTTATACAGTATTGTTAAGATATTATTATTATTTTCTTTGGCGGGTCACACTTTTCTAGGTGTAAGGTCTCTTCATGGTAGGTATAATACTTAATGAAGTCTTTGTGAGAATAGAATTGAATAATTCTTAATTCAAATAAACTTTTACAGTGTTTTCAAATCGTCAAATGAATCTACCACTGGTTCGGTAAAGTTTTTTTTAACTATTACTATTATTTATTATTTAATATTATTTTGTAAGTATTATTTTTCCTATATTTTAGCTATACTATTTAAAGCTTAGCATTATATACATACTAGTTTTACAGTATTGTTAAGATATTGTTATTATTTTCTTTGGCGGGTCACACTTTTCTAAGTGTAAGGTCTCTTCACGGTAGGTATATTTATAATACTTAATGAAGTCTGTGTGAGAGTTGAAATTTGAAAAAATTGAATAATTGAATAATTGAATTTGAAAAAGTTGAAATTTGAGAAAATTGAATAATTTTTTATTCAAATAAACTTTTACAAAGAGTTTTCGAATTGTCAAATGAATCTACCACTGGTTCAGAATGCTGTCCCAACCGCGAACAAAAATTTTCATTTTAATATACAAAGAGGTTGATTCTCATGTTTACAAAGTTCCGAAGTTGCATGGAAACAAATTATTGTTTGGCATCCAGCTGCCTAGGTACAACATATTACTGATTAATTATAATATTATAATTACATTAATATTGTAACATTTTGTTTTGAAAAGAGCAACTGCAGAGTTCTGGCCAGCTCTTCCCAGCAGAATCTGTTTACCTACAAATTAGCAACTTTTAGCAAATTCTACATAAAATAAATAATTTTTCAATTTGACTCAATTAGTTTTAGACATTTCTTACTCTTACAAAAGGTGTAGAGATTTAGTAATTTTGATGTGAGAATTTTTGTCTCAGATTTTCATCATCAAACAATCCAAATTAATTATAATTTTATATACATAGTTATAAGGCAACTATTATTAATTAATAGTTTTAAATAAAATATATGAATCCAAATATAATTGTTTATTAATTATTTCTTACATATTCTCATAATATTGTCTTTTATATCTACAAAATTGTACACAAAACGATGATACTGGTGGTCCAGAGCACAAATCCTAGATTTTTATCTCCAGACTTGGGACTTGGTGGGTTTTAAGCAATTAATCAATAATTGCTTTAATGGTGAAGTTAAACATTAGAAGGAAACCTAAGACTAAAGTTTTTCATATTGATCTCGAAGGTGTCTGAAATGTGAAACATATTTCACTAACCAGCCTGTAAGGATAGAAATAAAACATCAGATTTCAATAAATGACTGTTATATCATTTTAATTTATTTGAAACGTTCAACTTTATTAATTTATTTTCCTTTAGAATTTGTTATTAATTATCTAGCCCTATTCCTCAATGCATTTACCATCGTTTCAGAAAACCTAATCTATCTATAGAAGAAGCGGCAAGAAACTTGATAGAATTCCTCAACAACAATCATAAATGTAAGAATTGAACGATTGCTTATGTCAAATGTATTTTCAACAAAAAAAGTGAGATAAAATTAAACTTTTTTCCATAAACCCCTAACCTTGATTAAAGCTTAAATACTTGACAAAGGATAATATTATAGCCACTGAAAAAAAAAATTATTTACAATATTTGACTCAAAATACCCACACATAACTGTTAAAATATATTTAGCTTTTCAACTTCAGATTTCGTTGATGATGATAAAAGAAATAGGTTCACTTAAAAATCTGTTACTGAAAATAATTATTAATAAGGACAGCTCTTTCATGGACTTCTGTGACTTCACTAATATTTAAATCTACAAAATGACTATCTTCTGGTGGTAGATCCACTTCTGCAGGAAGTTCCTGTAAATTATAGTTTCTGCAAATGTTGTGTAACACAGCAGTGGCGATTATTACTGCTTGCGCTTTTGGTAAAGATAAGCGCAATGTTAGAGCCATAACAGGAAATCGTCGCTTCCAAACACCAAAAGTTCTGAAATAGCAGAAATAATAATATGGTAAGCTGCTTTACTACACACACAAGATTTTATTTTGCCCTTAGCCTTACTAGGCTAGGTAGGTCTCATTGTACTATAGTTGTATTGGAATCTGGCTAGTCAAACTATTGAATTAACTTAAGAATCCTAGGGATAATGTTGTTATTGAAATTACCTCTCTATGGTATTCCTAGTTTTTATGTGTGCTTCATTGTATCGCTGTTCCGCTTCAGTAACAGGATTTAAAACCGGTGTTAATAAATAAGATCTATTTGGATAAGCACTGTCACCAAGCATCCAGCGGTTACCAAACAAACCTGCATCACATTGAGCTGTAGACAAGTACATAATATTATATAATTGGTACTAATTAAGTTTTATTATAACATTAAAAAGATTAATATAGCAAAAATTAAGGTGCACCTCTCAGAATCGAATTGTTGAAAATTGTGGCATCATGTGTTGAACCTGGCCATCGAGCAACAAGATTCATGAATCTTAGGTCAGCATCACAAATCGCTTGCACATTTAAGGAAAAGTAACCCTTGCGATTTCTAAATTCTTCTCCTATTATATGACCTGCAAGAAACCATAATTTAGGTTGGTAATTTAATATTAACAAACTCAACTGTGTAATAAGCTGTCAAATACTCACATGGTGACTGGATGCGTATATGTGTACAATCAATCGCAGCAAGAACCCGAGGAAACCGTGCAATTCTGTAGAATTTCTCTACACTTTGTTGGTGAACAACAATATATTCATCATACAAGCTGGCGATTGCTGATGATATATCGCGTACAATTCGGCCTGCTGTTGATGTAGAGACTCCAACAAAGTCAGCTACCGAAATTAACATTGTGCCTAACGCATAAAACCTCAATGTTAACAATAGTTGATGGAGTGGTGAAACCCCATGATTCCTGTAAAATAAAATTTACTTATGAAAGTTGGAAACGTATTTGCCAATAGAATATAAGCCATTCTGCGTATTTGAGCCTAAAGATAACATTCGTTTTGGTACCTACCTTGTGGAGGTTACACGGACTAATGGCATCAATTGTGTTAACAGAGCATTCACTGCAGGTTTAGATAACCTAAACCTGAAGGTAAACTCAGCATCATCCAGACTCTGCATATAGTTCACCCTTTTAATTCTGCGAGCTCTAGCGCGTTGTCTGTTTTCAGCTTCGCCATCGCTTTCGGTATCCGAATCCGATAACAGAGCAAGTAGCTCCAAATCACTATCGTCACTATCACTAAATAATGTCATTGCCATTATTTTATTGTTTCTTTACTTAAATTTTATTCCACAAACTTGCACTAAACCATAGAATTTCAAGGATTGGTATCTGCGATTATTTACACCGATCGAAGTAAATGTCAAAATAGGCGGATTGGTTATTGATATGCTCGAACTGTCATTTTCGAACAGAGGCCAATCTTTAATCTGTGATCCGCCCTCCCAACGATTGAATGATTTTTGAGATACTAAACTCTATCCGAGGATCGTTTATTGGCATGATTTATCCGAAAAATAGATTGATTTATCAATCAGAGATGGGTAAAAATGGATCAAGATTGATTATTAATTTCGGGCGATAGCCGAACCGAGGCGAAGGGCATAGAAAATAAACAAAAAAGCAAGGCGTGACCGTAAAATGACGCTTTCGATAATTGGCCGAAACATTTTGGCGGGAATCTTAAATGGGCGTGACTATAGTAAATGACGCTATCGATAATTGGCCTAAACGTTTTGGCGGAAACCTAAAATGACGAATCAAGTTAAGGCAGTTTACTTTGGTGGGGATTTTCTATTTTTCAGTTTGGAGAAGGGGCGATAAGGACTCGGAAGGGGAGATACACGGGTGTGCTTGCGCAGGAAGGCATTCGGGAAACGAGAGGAGAGCGAGGCGGTCGGTTCCACCTCCGATAAATCTAATCCTAAGATTGTGTAAATTTTAACCTATTTTAATAGAACTATACATAAAAGTAGAATCAGTGTAATAATTTACAATTAAGATTATAAGCAAGTGTGTGTGCGCAACGAGGCCTGAATATTTCGGGTAATGTACAAATATCTGAATAACTAAATTTTGATATAAATAGAATCACAGATAATTTGCTTCCTTAAGTTTGGGATTAGACGTACGTTTATTGCAGTAAATTAAGATGCATCCAGATATAATTCTCGAGGCTTTATATGCAGAAGAACAAAGGGATAGGAGACGTGCGAGAGAGATATCTCGAGACGATGGGTTCTCTATTATGATGTATATCTTATTTCTGACATTTGTTCTATATCTGCTCTTTTTATTAATCAGATTAATGTGGTCAAATCTGAGAGAGTGAAATGTAATAATTTGGCACACATACCACTTGCTTTGGAAGAGGAACATTTATATAAAATATAATCAGGAAGTCGTGAAAACGAGAATAAAATATAACTTATTATCTGTGAATCTATTTAACGCAATGTATTATGTGTTGTAATTTCTATTAAAACTATAAAATGTCTTGTCTCCCTGATACCACTAGTAGAAAGTGTACATATTCTTTTAAGCATTTAACACCTTTTGTAGCATGTGTGTATATTTTAGTCTAAGATGTCTTAGGTTAGAATGCCACAAGGGTTTTTCATTTGGATATTTCCGTTTTCCCTTGTCTTAGAATGGCTGGTAGGTAATGGAATATCCGGTTGGTTCTCAAATGACCCCATTTGGAACCAATCTAAATAATCAAACAGTTTCTTTTGAGTAGATTTAATAAAATGGAAAATAAATCTATGAAGTCATAATTATCATCTTTTACTGAACAACCCTAATATTTCTCCTAAGGTATTCAATAATGGAATGTTCTCAAAGGTTCTGTCTACATAAATTGATTTAGTGTTTTATTAGTATTCAGTTGAACCCTAGACTTAACATCTGTAACGTGTGGCGGGCTGAACCGAACAATCCAATAGTGAAATACTATATCCAAAATTGAGTCACGACTCTTCAGTAGGCAGTCAGTTTAGAAAGTGCAGACTAGTGCACTAATTTAGGTCAATAGGCGACATTAAATTACTTAGGGTCAGTTTATTCTATCACGATAGAGAAGTCTGATTTCTTTCATAAACAAAGCAGATAGGTGAACGAGATGGAACAATATTGCAGTCTAAAGAAACTTTGACTTATTTTGTTTTACATAACTAATAGACTAGATTCTAGACTCACTTCGGGTTAGGAGTTAGGTATGAATGAAAACTTTAGAAATCATTCACTATAAATTAAGTCTTCAAATGTACGAGACTCCGAGATACCAGAGCGACCTTCGAGTTACGGGTGTGGGTCAACGGTACTTCCTACAAACAGGTAAGAAATTAGAATCCTTTGTTTATTGTATTTACAAACTTTAGGTGTAGGGTGACCATGATATTACTTCGGAATAGAGGACAAGATAGGGTAATAGGTAGGGTGACCATGATGAAATACTACAGGGATTGAGACACTGAGGCTGATTGAGTATTGGCTAAATTAATATGTTTGACTCAGATGAGTCAAAGTTATTACCAAGTGGTACACGGTTCGATGGCGTTCTTTGGCGGCGAATTTCCGGCACACCAAACACGCCATGTCTTGCAGCACGGCTCCCGAACTTAGATTTGGCCAAATCTATATCAAACTGAACAATGAATACAAATAAATAAAACCATGGTATTGGGGCGAGCTATAAGCTCAATGAAAAGAATTGTACCAACCCTTCGGGGTGTATGGGAACACCAAAACGCTTCGCAGCGAAAGGGAGTCGGCTGTGCCCCCATAACAATGATTAAAGGCCGTGGAGCGGCGTAGGGTTTCCCCCGTGCTAGAGGGAATTCGGTCAGAACGACGGCCCAAAAAGAGGCAAATTCGTACACTGTATCAGCTAATCATTCATTCTACTCGTATTTTAAACTTAAATTGATAAATTAACTCTCTAGGATTTCCCTGTTTTTCTGAAGGTTGGAGAATGCATAACATAATTCTTTTGAAGTTTGTTCATAATTAATCCGCGACAGCTAAAGTAGAATGATTTGGTAGCCTACTTTGTCCATCGGACGAAATGAACTAACCCGCAGGGTGCTTAGTACATAACAGTGTTCATGCCAGAAGCCAATATGTCTCTCGATCCTGAGGTGTTTTACCTATAATTAGAATATTCTTCTTTACTCAATCAATCCACTAGATATCACTAGACGATCCAGCTGCGTACCATCACAGAATTTTGGTGCCGTGACCAGGATTTAATCCTGGAAAAATCTTGAAAGCCTGGGAATTTTGATGCCGGAGGTGACCAGGGGTCTATGTACGTATTCGAAATAACGATACGACTAGATCTATATTAATAATCCATATTAGAAAAAAAAAAAAATACACAACGTAGAAACTTGTGATTGGGTATAGGAGAAATATTTAGGTGAAACAATGAAAAGGGAGAAGGGAGACAAGACACACTGTGCATGTTATTATTATGTTGTACATTTAATTATATGTTGTGCACTTATTTTATTTAGTGTATAGGAGAAGCAGAAATAAGCAGTATGTTTTATAAATGTAAAATTTACAGGATTCTAGGAGGAGATTGCAGTGAACGGAGCATTACACTTGCTTATTTCTTAGACTTAATTGTTTATCCTTGCTTTATCTTGCAGTTTATTTTGTTGAACCTAGAGATCCCACAATAGAACGGGCCAAACCCCATTGTCATTACACATCTGGTTTTAAAATTGTGCCATTATTACGTGTTTCGTTAGACGGCTCACAAAGGCGGCTTAGCAAACAAGTAATATAACATCTGGCGGACTTGAGCGATTATTAGTTAGAAAGTAGTTAGGAACAGCGTTTTAAAGCGAATTGTTTAAAGATGCCGGCAGGTAAAAAGGAACGGAATACAAAGCGGGTAGCAACGGGTCGATTAGATAAAGGTGCGGTAGGAACAAACGAACAAACGGAAACTGTAGGTAACTCGACGTTAGAGTTGATTCTACAAAAAAATCAACGAATTCGATGGAAAGTTGCAACAATTGAGTTCAAAAGTGAATTCATTGCCAAATGAAAGCGCGAGTGTTACGTCACACGAGTCGGTTGGAGTAAGCAATGAAAGTAGTAGTGATGGACCAGGGCCTAGAGTTGGGTCTGCGGGATCTAGTGTATCTCTTTCTGAGACTCGGAACGTTTATGTAGTACAGCCTTCGGTTACCAAGCCGAATTTCGATGGAAAACCATTTACAAACCCTATTGCATTTTTAAAGCGATTAAAAAAGTATATTAGAGCGGTAAATGGGTCGGATCGGGAGATCGATATAGCGTTAGGATGTATAACGGGACACGCACGTCAGGTCATGGAGTTATACTCAAAGGACTGGGCTACGTTTGCCGATTTTGAGACCGATTTTAGGCGAACTTATTGGACCGAGCAGATTCAAGAA
Organism: Hipparchia sbordonii; assembly: GCA_038048805.1. Taxonomy (NCBI): domain Eukaryota; kingdom Metazoa; phylum Arthropoda; class Insecta; order Lepidoptera; family Nymphalidae; genus Hipparchia; species Hipparchia sbordonii. Next base: position 6,557,603 of record CM076106.1, on the reverse strand, counting down.
TCTGTGAGGTATAGGTTGATTAATGCGATATATTCGGGCGATTCTGGAATGACGATGTCCGAACATTTTGCTGTACAGGTAGAATCGATGCAATCATTAACTATTGCGTTTAGCGAGAGAGACTTAGTAAATTCTATTATGCGGCATTATGCGATAGATATTCAGCGGTTGTGGTTTACTAGGACTGGGGAAGTTAACATCATGAACGGGGCAAAGTTTCTAAGAAGTATAGAGCAAAATATTGTTGAAAAGCCGAGAGGAATTGCGAGAGAGGTAGTAGGTAATAATTTTAGAGGTAGGCGTTACGACAGGCCATCGTTAGCGCGGCCTATTGTCGCGGCCATTTCAGCGAATAAGTGGAATACTAGAGGTAACACGACCCGAGGACGGGGTTATCGCCAGAGTAGGTCAGGTTACAGGTCAAACGTTAACAGACCAGCGTTTTCTGGGGCTGAGCGAGCTAGACCGGCTATTACTTTTGTAAAGGAGGGCGAAAACTCTGCTTTGTCGAAAGAAGGAGGGGGAGAGGGACCTTCAAAAAACTAGGTATCCCCACACAAGCGAGGTACAATAATCTAGAATTGTGTAGAACGGGGAAAGTAGAGACCTCGAAACGCGGAAGGCCGAACGTGGCTTATGATATTTTAATTAGCAAAGGATGGAGACCGGGTCAGAGCTTGGGCATTGGCGATAAAGGTCTTAAACGATTAATAAAGGGCGGAAAGGTTAGCGACGAAAGTAGCTGTCAGGTTGAAGCTAGAAGCGTAGGAATCTTATTGGAAAATCAGTTTAACAACGTAGTAGAATGTGGTGAGATAGGTATTGAGTGTGAGCTGTGTGTAAGGAGAGGAATAAACGTATACACGATGTACCATGAACTTGATGGGTCGATTGACGAAGGAATTGATTATTCCTTACCTAAGTTACCTGAAGTGAGTGTAAGTTTGTATGGGAGGAGTATAAATGCACTTATCGACACGGGAAGTCAGATTAGTGGAATAACTAAGGAATTATACGAATCTATTCTAATTGGAAATAATATTTTGTCAGAAATCGCCATCCCAGCGATTCAAATACAAGGGGCATTCGGTTCACGAAGCGAAAGTACAAATAGGATGTTATTAATAGAGTTCAAATTAGGAAGTACATTAGTTGAAGCACCTGTACTAATTATGCGACGGTTACCTAGGTCGTTGATACTCGGATATGATTGGCTAGAACGAGTAAAGGGGGTAGTAAATTGCGGCAGTGAACGGACACTGACCATCGAGCATTTAGGAGTCAGGTCTTGCGTAAGACTGAACTCGGATTGTAAGGTCGAAAGGTTAGGGGGAGAGACGAATGCCGCCACAATTAATTCGATATTGAATCAAGGTACTAGGTCCGAGGAACGTAGCTTATCTATTAAGGATTCGAATGGCGAGGACAGAAAGGGGTATTGTTTGAATGATTCAAATTTAAGTAGGGAACAAAAGGAAATGTTGTTACCTGTGTTGAATAAGCATTGTAAGGTGTTTACAGATAGATTAGGATTGACTAACAGGTACGAGCACGTCATTGAGTTAGTCGATGAGATTCCTTTTATAAAGCATAGTTATCCAGTGCCTTTAGCGTATAGAGATCAGGTTAAAGAAGAATTAGAGGAGTTAGAGAGGTTAGGTGTGATCAGGCAGGAAGCAACGCCGTACTGTAGCCCGCTCACATTTACTAAGAAACGAGATGGGTCAATAAGGCTCTTGTTAGGCGCGCGCGAACTTAATAAGAAAATGGTGGGAGATGCGGGGTCACCGCCACTCACATCGGAAATTTTACAATCCTTTCATGGAGTGAATTACATTAGTTTAATTGATCTGAATAATGCTTACTTTCAAATACCTTTGAGTCAGGATTCTAGAAAATATACGGGTTTTTCTTTTATGGGGAGAACATATACTTATAATGTTTTACCTCAAGGACTAAAGACATCTGTCGCAGGATTTTCAAGGGCAATGGATTCTATATTAAAAGAAGTGCGTGGGTTTTGCGTTAACTATTTAGATGACATTGTCATATTTACCACAGGAGACATAAGATTACACTTGGAACATTTAGACCAAGTGCTAGACAGATTAGAATCAGCAGGCTTAACGGGCAGGCTAGGAAAGTGTCGTTTTCTGTGCGTAGAAGTAAAACTGCTAGGACACATAGTAAATACGAAAGGCGTACGGATGGATCCAGAACGAGTAGAGGCTATATTAGGTTTTCCCGTCCCTCGAACAATAAAACAATTACGAGGATTTTTGGGATTAATAAATTATTTCAGAAGGTTTATCTCGAAGTATAGCGAAGAGGTTAGGCCACTCTGCGATCTATTAAAACAAAATACAAAATGGTCATGGACACATGAGGTAAATGAATGTTTTGAAAAGGTCAAGAGATTATTTTTAGACACAATACTTCTCATACATCCTAATCCGAAAGAGATTTATTACCTACAAACCGATAGCAGTAATTTAGGAGTCTCAGGGTATGTTTATCAATTGAACGAAGTAGGTGAAGAGCAGATAATAGGATTTTGTAGTAAAGCATTGACTGAGGCGGAGCGTAAGTGGACAGTCACAGAACAAGAGTTGTGGGCTATCATATTTAGCTTGTCGAAGTTTGAAACGTATTTGAGGGGGGCACGGTTAGTGATTAGGACCGATCATAAAAGTTTGATATTCTTACAGACATGTAAATTGTTGAGCGCACGAATGATACGTTGGGTACATTACATAGGACAATTTGATTATACGGTCGAGCATGTAAAAGGGAAATTAAACACAGTAGCTGACGTATTATCCCGACATATAAAAGGGACAACTGACGTATTGAATAACAAGTCTGTGGGGCCTGAGATGAATTTATTCAAGACATCGCTAGGACAGGTAGTACAAGCGAGATGGAAAGAGTTAGGTAGTCTACAAGAACGGGACAAGGTCGCTAGTGAAATAATTAAACGTATGAAAATATCAGGTACATCTGAATCAAAGTATTATGTGATTAAGGAGGGGGTCCTTTATAGGCCAGACATAAATAGGGATACTTTGAGACTATATGTTCCCGAGGTTTTACAAAGGAGTTTGATCGTTAGCATACATGAAGAGATAGGTCATTTCGGACGTTACAAGGTTTATGCGCTGATGAAACGTCGTTACTATTTCTCGAATATGTCTCGCGTGATAAGTCGTGTTGTAAGGGCTTGCGGGGAGTGTCAAATGTCAAAGCACGCGTTAGAAAAGCACACGGGGCCGATCAAAACTGTGATAGCGACAGATATAGGAGAACGGGTCTTTTGCGATATTTATGGACCTTTACCGGTGGGACGTTTCGGATTCAAATACATATTTGTAATGCAGGACTCTTATAGTAAACTGATCAGGTTATATCCATTACGTCAGGCAAGCGGAAAGGCTACACTCACATGTGTGAAGAAGTTTCACAAACAAGTTGAGATTAAGACTTTATGCTCAGACAGAGGCGCGAATTTTACATCGAAGGTTTTCGAGTTAGGTGTACGTCAATTAGGTATCAAATTGACGCACACATCTGTTAGGAATCCGCGACCAAATTCGACAGAGAGGGTTAACAAGGAATTAGGTAGACTATTCAGAACATACTGCGAGAAATCTCATAGGCCTTGGGCAGATTTATTGCCGGACATAGAAGATTGTTACAACCAGGTAGTACATACCACAACAGGTTATACACCGAATGAGCTAGTTTGGGGAAAGCGGACCATACTATCAACTGATTTCGGCAAAGACATAGCGAAAGGAACCGATATACAAGGAGAAACGTTAGAACAGATTAGACGACAGGCGCGTCGGAACATAACAAAGGCGGCGGAGAATAGAGAGCTCTATTATAATAGGAATCATAAGTTAATACAGTTTGAGATAGGCGACTTGGTGAAGTTGAGGACTTTTGCGAGGTCGGACGCTGATAAAAAATTAACAAAGAAATTCATGCGACTTTATGAGGGACCTTACGTGATAGGGGCAATTCCATACAATAACGTATACACTTTGGTTGACGCTCGTACTAACGAGATAAGAGGGAATTACAATGCGATCCATTTGTTCCGCTATTATGCAAACTCGTAAAGGAATGAATTCCATTAAGGATTAGCGCGAACAATGGAGATTAGTGAGACCTATCGGCATCAACATAGATAGCAGTTTATGTTAGGTGAGGAAATAGATTTTCAAACAACTAGTAGAGAGTTAGGTATAAGAAATACTAGGTGTATTAAAAATCTATTTGGGGGAGTGTGAGATGGCCAGACATAGCTCATATTTTTTTTCCCCATTTCTCTTGCATGGGTATTAAAAATAAATTTGAAACGCAGTTTTAAAATAAAAGAGAATTTCTAAGTGAACACTTGGACCCTCATAAATATTTCAAAGTGCAGGCAGTTTATTTTTAAAAACAAAGTATAGGGATTTTGGAAACACATTAAGATTAGAACAAAAAAGGGTCTTTAGAAATTGCAATAGAAGTGCAGACGTTTTAAAAGGAAACATTTAGAATCAGATCATAAATCTAGTTGAAACATTTTGCCTTCACAAAATATTGAAACCAGATGTGTAGATTGACATAGCCGAACCGAGGCGAAGGGCATAGAAAATAAACAAAAAAGCAAGGCGTGACCGTAAAATGACGCTTTCGATAATTGGCCGAAACATTTTGGCGGGAATCTTAAATGGGCGTGACTATAGTAAATGACGCTATCGATAATTGGCCTAAACGTTTTGGCGGAAACCTAAAATGACGAATCAAGTTAAGGCAGTTTACTTTGGTGGGGATTTTCTATTTTTCAGTTTGGAGAAGGGGCGATAAGGACTCGGAAGGGGAGATACACGGGTGTGCTTGCGCAGGAAGGCATTCGGGAAACGAGAGGAGAGCGAGGCGGTCGGTTCCACCTCCGATAAATCTAATCCTAAGATTGTGTAAATTTTAACCTATTTTAATAGAACTATACATAAAAGTAGAATCAGTGTAATAATTTACAATTAAGATTATAAGCAAGTGTGTGTGCGCAACGAGGCCTGAATATTTCGGGTAATGTACAAATATCTGAATAACTAAATTTTGATATAAATAGAATCACAGATAATTTGCTTCCTTAAGTTTGGGATTAGACGTACGTTTATTGCAGTAAATTAAGATGCATCCAGATATAATTCTCGAGGCTTTATATGCAGAAGAACAAAGGGATAGGAGACGTGCGAGAGAGATATCTCGAGACGATGGGTTCTCTATTATGATGTATATCTTATTTCTGACATTTGTTCTATATCTGCTCTTTTTATTAATCAGATTAATGTGGTCAAATCTGAGAGAGTGAAATGTAATAATTTGGCACACATACCACTTGCTTTGGAAGAGGAACATTTATATAAAATATAATCAGGAAGTCGTGAAAACGAGAATAAAATATAACTTATTATCTGTGAATCTATTTAACGCAATGTATTATGTGTTGTAATTTCTATTAAAACTATAAAATGTCTTGTCTCCCTGATACCACTAGTAGAAAGTGTACATATTCTTTTAAGCATTTAACACCTTTTGTAGCATGTGTGTATATTTTAGTCTAAGATGTCTTAGGTTAGAATGCCACAAGGGTTTTTCATTTGGATATTTCCGTTTTCCCTTGTCTTAGAATGGCTGGTAGGTAATGGAATATCCGGTTGGTTCTCAAATGACCCCATTTGGAACCAATCTAAATAATCAAACAGTTTCTTTTGAGTAGATTTAATAAAATGGAAAATAAATCTATGAAGTCATAATTATCATCTTTTACTGAACAACCCTAATATTTCTCCTAAGGTATTCAATAATGGAATGTTCTCAAAGGTTCTGTCTACATAAATTGATTTAGTGTTTTATTAGTATTCAGTTGAACCCTAGACTTAACATCTGTAACGTGTGGCGGGCTGAACCGAACAATCCAATAGTGAAATACTATATCCAAAATTGAGTCACGACTCTTCAGTAGGCAGTCAGTTTAGAAAGTGCAGACTAGTGCACTAATTTAGGTCAATAGGCGACATTAAATTACTTAGGGTCAGTTTATTCTATCACGATAGAGAAGTCTGATTTCTTTCATAAACAAAGCAGATAGGTGAACGAGATGGAACAATATTGCAGTCTAAAGAAACTTTGACTTATTTTGTTTTACATAACTAATAGACTAGATTCTAGACTCACTTCGGGTTAGGAGTTAGGTATGAATGAAAACTTTAGAAATCATTCACTATAAATTAAGTCTTCAAATGTACGAGACTCCGAGATACCAGAGCGACCTTCGAGTTACGGGTGTGGGTCAACGGTACTTCCTACAAACAGGTAAGAAATTAGAATCCTTTGTTTATTGTATTTACAAACTTTAGGTGTAGGGTGACCATGATATTACTTCGGAATAGAGGACAAGATAGGGTAATAGGTAGGGTGACCATGATGAAATACTACAGGGATTGAGACACTGAGGCTGATTGAGTATTGGCTAAATTAATATGTTTGACTCAGATGAGTCAAAGTTATTACCAAGTGGTACACGGTTCGATGGCGTTCTTTGGCGGCGAATTTCCGGCACACCAAACACGCCATGTCTTGCAGCACGGCTCCCGAACTTAGATTTGGCCAAATCTATATCAAACTGAACAATGAATACAAATAAATAAAACCATGGTATTGGGGCGAGCTATAAGCTCAATGAAAAGAATTGTACCAACCCTTCGGGGTGTATGGGAACACCAAAACGCTTCGCAGCGAAAGGGAGTCGGCTGTGCCCCCATAACAATGATTAAAGGCCGTGGAGCGGCGTAGGGTTTCCCCCGTGCTAGAGGGAATTCGGTCAGAACGACGGCCCAAAAAGAGGCAAATTCGTACACTGTATCAGCTAATCATTCATTCTACTCGTATTTTAAACTTAAATTGATAAATTAACTCTCTAGGATTTCCCTGTTTTTCTGAAGGTTGGAGAATGCATAACATAATTCTTTTGAAGTTTGTTCATAATTAATCCGCGACAGCTAAAGTAGAATGATTTGGTAGCCTACTTTGTCCATCGGACGAAATGAACTAACCCGCAGGGTGCTTAGTACATAACAGTGTTCATGCCAGAAGCCAATATGTCTCTCGATCCTGAGGTGTTTTACCTATAATTAGAATATTCTTCTTTACTCAATCAATCCACTAGATATCACTAGACGATCCAGCTGCGTACCATCACAGTACGCAGAGCTTTAATAAAATAAATTCACATTTTCAATAGCGACATTTTCTCCTCTTACAACTCATTGTCAGCCATTCCTATGCCCTTTTGAAGCGTAATTGAAAAAGACGATTGCTATCAGTTGAAAAGAATTTAATAACATACGCTATAAGTACAACGTCGAGTGTGTTTCTACATGCCGTTCAAACGACGCATACCTACACGGAGGGGAAAAAGGCGAATATGTCAACTTTGTTATCTGTAACCGTTGATTTCTGAAAAGGCTTTGACTTAAGGCTCTGCGCGAGTTTTTTAAATACGAATACAGTATTCATCAACTCAACCCATCATCGGCCCATTACTGGGCACAGGATTTTTCTCGAATGAAAAGGTTTTAGGCCAAATTTCACCACGATGGCCAAATGCGAATTCTCACACCTTCGAGATCATTATGGATATAATTCTCAGGTATACAGATTTCCTCATGACGTTTTCTTTCACCATTAAAATGAATAATATTTAAACGCACGTAAATCCGAAAAGTCAGAGTTTTTGGGATCAAAACAAGAACCCTCGAAAAGGAGGATGTAGTATTAACAACAGGCTATAGGTATCACTGCTTTTAATATTGCTAATATTTGCTATCTAATGCACAGAGAAGGAGCATAACAAAAGCTGTATGTGTAAACGTTTTGGAGAGCATTGGAAAAGTAGTGCTAGTTTATTGAAAAGGTAAAACGGAACGTAGGCAGGGCGAGGGCAGACTGGCTACTTTTAGCGGCAGCGGTAGGTGTTTTAATGGCTTTTAACGCTAACGTGGGCACACAACAAAAGCAGAAATGAGTGACCGAAAATTGCAAAAATCAGCGTTCTAAAATCGCAAAAACGCGATACACACGCAAAAAGCCATAAAAACGCCGATCGCTGCGGCTCCCCTACTATGGATCAAACGCAGACATCGGCGACCGAAAATCGCAAATATTAGCGTTCAAAAATGGCGAAAACGGTACACAGATGCAAAAAACCATTAGAACGCCGATCGCTGCGGCTCCCCTACTATGGATCAAACGCAGACATCAGCGACCGAAAATCGCAAAAATCAGCGTTCAAAAATCGCGAAAACGCGATGCAGACGCAAAAACCATAAAAACGCTGATCGCTGCCGCTAAAAGTAGCTAACCTGCCCTTTCCTTAAACGGATTATCGGGGAATAACGACAATAACGATATACAGGCGGACGCGTAAAGGTAAAAACGCTTACAACACTGCCTATTCAGGACTAGGCATAATCCTGAGTCGGCTTAACAATGCCTGGCTAAAATTACCTAGTCTTTAATAGCATTTTGATGAGCCTAGATTGTTCAATGATAAATTCCTACAGTAAATCGACGGCCCTAACGTAAATCATCGAAACGAAAATTTCGATTTTTTTTATCAGCTTAATTGGCTTCTATTTTGCTTTATTTTACATCCCGCTAATGAACTACAATCAAATTATCGTAATAGACATATCAAAAATTCCGAGCCGGCCGGCGGGATTCGAAACCACACTCTCGGGAATCGCGCCCTGAGCTTTTGATTTATAAATCTATTCAGAACGTTAGGCCAACTTTTCGCTGTTACTAATATTTCCCAGCGACTAAGAATAATATTCTACGAGCATTACTACATTTACGACCCGACCCATTTAAGAAATAATATAAAACCGCAATACCCTGTTGGGTCAAACGAAACGGCGATAAATCAGTTAAAGTGGCGCCGCGATAAGTGGCGATCGTTCGGCAAGTATTCAGTATTTGAAATTGGGGGCGACACCTGCCCTCGCATTGATAAACCACAAAAATGCAATGCGGGCATTCGGATTTCTCACCTATTCCGAGAACCAATTCTTGACTTGTAGAGAGAAAATGATATAATATGTTATGTTCCTATAATATTATAAATGCGAAAGTTTGGATTGATGGATGGATGGATGGATGTTTGTTATTCAATCACGCCGCAATGACTGAACTGATTTGGCTGCAAAGATAGATTATAGTTTGGAATAACACATAGACTACTTAACTCAGGAAATAAGAGCGTCCCACGGTAATTTAAAAAATCTTAATCCACGCGAACGAAGTCGCGGGCATCATCTAGTGACATAATAATAATTTGTTATGTTCTACTATAGACAGATAATCCTATTCCTATTCATATTATAAATTCGAAAGTTTGGATGTCTGGATGGATGGATGGATGTTTGTTACTCAATCACGCCGCAACGACTGAACCGATTTGTTTGAAAGGCACAGAGAGAGATTATAGTCTGGAATAACGCATCTAGGCTACTTTCATCCCGGAAAAAAGAGAGGTCCCATGGGATTTAAAAAAAACCTCAATCCACGCGAACGAAGTCGCTGGTCTTGTACTAAATAACATTGTAAAATTTTTGTAACTTTTCTATTTTTGATGATATCCTGGTGGTTAAGGACTGCGGTCTCCTGTTCGAGGGTCGCGGGTTCGATCCCGGGCACGCACAAACATTGTGAGGAAATTTGTGAGAGTTCTCCATAATGTTCTCAAAGTTGTACGAAGTCTGGCAATTTGCAATGGTGGCTGATGATGATTATGTTTCGTTTTAAACTTTATCATAGCCTCAACAGCCCAACGGGTAAAGGCGGGGACTGAAAACTGAAAGGTCGCAGGTTCGAGGACCACCCGTTGCACTATTGTCGTACCCACTCCTAGCATAAGCTTTCCGCTTATTTGGAGGGGACAGGAGGATATTAGTCAACATTAGCTTGGCTAATAAAAGTTAAAAAAGACCATTGACGTTCGCATTTAAAGGCGGTCACTGAAAATCAGCGTTGGGACAGCTGGCTCCCACAGCTTTGAAACTTGGCGGCTTCGCCAGTTTTGGGTCTGTGAGGCTAGGAGCCCCAACACAAGCTGAGTGACTTACCTTTTGGTAGCGTTGCACTGCTGTACAAAGTAACGATATCTAATACCTATCATTGCTGTGTTTTTAATTTTGATTTATTTTGTATATTTTTGTGTTTATTGCTACCAATAAAGATATTTCTATTCTATTCTATTCTATTCTAATATTCTTAAAAAAAACATTTTATAACTTCTGTGTGGGAGGACCGTTAGATTTACAGGTACAACGGCCGTTTTGATTTGTGGCATATTTTCCCCGGTGTATTTGCCTACATACTGCAGAGGCGGCGTTGTCACTTGGCCATAATTCTTTAAAAACGTCCCGTCTGCTCCACCGTCAGGCTGTCAGCGCTTCAGAGGATTTACTGTGTCAGTAGCGGGAATATTTCATGACGGCTAAGCAAGCCAACTGCAGTCTGTTGCTGGCTTTTTGATAGAGACTCCGGGCGGGAAAATTTAACGAGTATTGCGGGTGTTCATTCATGTAATCTTTTTATCTCCCGACGGAAAAAGAGGGAGTTGTAAGTTTGACACGTGCATCTGTCTGTTTGCCTAGTATATCCCTAACGAATGGACAGATTTTGATGCGATTTTTTCTATTTGAATGCCAACGTAATCGAGGCTTTACGAATGCATAGAATAGCCGGTCTCGGAAGACAATAAATTATTGTTTTCCTTGCGAAGCACTTTCCGCACCACATCTTCACGTCGTTTCTGAATACACAACATTAGGGTACCTGTCTACTTTTACGTTGTAAGTACCTCGCGTGAAAAGTTACGCTTTTTAAAAAAAAAAAAAATATTAAAATTCTAACCTAAGATGTGCCTCGCGATATTAACTTTACTGATATTAATAATTAGAAAATTCATAAAACCCATTTGATGTCGCTGTCAGACGTCTCGTCGATCTTTTGAAGTTATAAGTCTTTGAACTTCAAACTGATTTTATAGTAGGCTTAAAGTAGGCATAACAATAACTTTGTCCAATATAATATATAATTTATAACCTTTTTATAACTTTATGATCTTTATCATCAGCATCATCACAAACATATCACCGGCACGCAGGTCTCCTTTTGAATGAGATGGGTTTAGATCACGCTGGTCATACTGCCATCCTAAAGCTAAAGTGTCGTAACTACCAAAACCATATTTCGAGCTATGAAGCGGCAATTTATAAAGAAATGACGTCATTTTATAACTAATAAACGACGTTTCTCGTATTGCTATATTGAAAACTACAGCAGTAAGGAGAATACCGATTAGATGGATCGATAGAAAATTTTTTAACTGACGTCCAAGAAGGGAGGAATCTTTTTTTTTAATTTATGTTCCCTGATTAGGTACTCAAAGACGCCTGGACCGATTTGGAAAATTATTTTTTTGTTTAAAAGTGTATACTTCCCAGGTGGTCTCATTGTCATCAGGTCAGGATCAGATCATGAGATCCTGGAGAAATCGAGGGAACTCTTCAAATATTATAGGCACAATTGATATAGTTTTTAGTGGTTTTGTAAAAAGAATTTTTACGTTTATATTATTTCTAATTAAGATAGCAATATGAAATCGTATTTAGCCAAATATTGGTTAGTGACGTTATCGCTTCGGGAGGGCAGAATAGCAGACTTGACACACCATCGTACCCATTATGAATAACTCTCATGGCCTATTTCACCATCATTAAATGAACTTTAAGTTGACTTTAATAATTTCAAGGTTCAAAGAAAGTCTGAAGATTTGTTAAACTTGGGGACAAAAAAATAAGCCCTCAGACATACATACTTAATACATTACTAAGTATTGAATCCTGGAATTATGCTTTTTCTTGTGAAAGCTGTTGATATTTTCAGCCATTACTTTGATTGTCTCAATCAAATTCAATTGGGTAACACTCTTCTATTTAATGCATATATAACGGCTAAACTGAAATAGTATAAATATTAGTATACGGTAGCTACGCTATTTGGTAGGTATGCTCTATTAAGAGGAAACCCAAATTTTCAATCTGAGATCGTAATAAGAACCATAGATTAGAATATATAAAGTCCTTTATAAGATCAAATTCAATAAGCTACATTACCGGAATCCAAAGAGAACGCGATCGCTTCAGTAGGCCGGTTATGATATCGTTAAAGCGAGAGGCGTCGAAGCCACCGACTCTAAAAATACGTGACTATTTTATACGATCCTATCTCAAGGAGGAAAAGCGCTTTCCTATATAAAGAGATTTAAATAAGCCTACTTTACCGGATCATACGTTCCTGTATAAAAGTTTGCGAATATTATTCAATAGGTACAGAATGTATTAATTCTGCCCGTAGCCATAGTAAGACGCATCTATTCTGAAAGGGCTAAAAATAACAACCAGGCTGTCGACCATATGTCTCAGGCGCACCTTGGAGTACTTCGGACACATTGCCCGCCATAGCCCTGGAAACCTAGAAAAGCTATTGGTCACGGGTAAGGTAGAAGGGAAAAAGGCAAGAGAACGTAGCCCTATACGTTGGTCCGATCAGATCCGCACTGCACTAGAACATCTTTCAACGGCGCTCTACATAATGCGGAAAATAGAACGAATTGGAAAAATATCGTATGGGAGAAGGTGATCCGTGCCAAGGATCGCGACCCTCAATAATGAGGATGACGATGCAGAGAGAGCCATAGTTTAAAAAAAAAGGAATATTAGCCATAGTGGACTTGACTAGTCTATCCATCTCCCCTCCAAATAAGCGTAAAGCTTGTCATGGGAGTGGGTATGACAACAGTGCAACGGATGGGGATTAAACCGTCGACCTTTCACTTTTCAGTCTACACCTTTAGTAATGCCATGAAACTCTAAACTTTCTGTAACTTCTTATATTGACAATTGTATGGATAAAGGAAAATGGTAAACAATGCATCAAACTATTGCAATTTTCTGATCAAATTCGTAGCCAACTGCATAAGAGCACAATAGAAGTGTGCGCAATAACCAGGTGCACGCTTTATTTTTTAATATCTTAGAGATTGCTCTATTGGATATATCTATCTATCTGGATTTGAAGATTTTTGAATCCATTGCTTCAGCAATCACCTTCATCGGACCTTCAAACTCAAGATCCGAAAAAACCTTTTCCTTATTTTTCCTTATTTTTGAATTTTGGTTTTTGAAATTTGTTTTTTGAATTGTTTTTACCTAGATTTGATAAATTGTAAGGAACTACATACATAGGTTCATTCACTAATCAAATTGTTACCGAAAAAGGAAGTATGAATAAAAAAAAATCCCATGAAACAACACAAAAGTTAGTACCTTTATCAAATTCTTGAGAAGTAAATGAAATTCCATTTGTTTTCACGTGATAAATAAATTCAATAAGATGTATTACCGAAATCGAAATAGACTCAATCGCTTTAGGGGTTAGTTACGATATTGTTAAAGCGAAAAAGCGTCGAAACCACAACTAAAATTACGTGACTATTTTATACGATCTTATTATTTTTTCATAGTAGGGAGGAACTAGTTACTACATTTATCATATTATATGTTGTGTTACTTTTATCTGGGTTGAGTTTTTTTCTGGCTTTTTTCTGCTTTAAGTGAGTTTCGAGAGAGTTAGGTTGCCAGAGCTTAGCTTATCATGTGCGTTTAGAATTGGAAAAATATTATATGGGAAGTGATCCGTGCTAAGGATCGCGACCCTCAGTAATGAGAATGACGATGCAGAGAGAGCCATAGTTTCTTAATAAAAAAAGAATATTAGTCAAGTTCAGCATGGCATGTTCAGCGAGTTTGCTCATTGCAAGGAAACTCGGCTTTCTCGCAACTCGATGTCGGTACTCGGTACCTTGTTTCCTATAGATTTCCTCATTTCTGATTCGATCCCGCAGATATATTCGAGCATAGCTTTCTCCATCGCCAACTGAGTGACCCCGAGCCTTCGTCCCGAGCCTACTTATGAGACTCCTAGTTAGGACCCGATTGGCACCCAAAGCAATAAAGCATTGCATTCCAAAACAATAAAAAACTCCATCCAATATAATCCATCTACATATTTTAGATGTCACTGTAAATGTGACAAATATTAGCCCTTGCAATTTTTACACATTCGATAATATTGTCGGCACCTGTTGACAAGAGCCCGCAATAATGCTCGCCATTCGGTTTTTATCTCCTGAAAAGTAATATGGCGGACCTTCCCATATAGCCTTTCCAACTGGAAATGATGTGTCAGGCGTCCACTTTAGATATTTCTTGAGAGCCAGTAGGAAAGTTTGAGCAGATACTTGAAAGTAGGTAGGTAGGTTTTAAGAAAACTGAAACTTGAAAGTAACAAATTCTGTGTTTGTTAAACTAGCAGTTATAGTTACTAGTCCTTCAAAATTATTTATTTTATGTAGGCCAACTTGTGGCTCTTATCACAAGTCGAAAATCTACCACCGGTTCGGAATGCTGATTCTGCTGAGAAGAGCCGGCAAGAAACTCAGCAGTTGCTCTTTTCAAAACACAAAATGTTATAATATGTAGCTTATCTATCTTGTGGACGGCTGAAGCAAAATAGTTTGGTTCCAAGCAACTTTGTCATTAAGGAATTACTTCGTCATTAAGGAATTTTTATGGTCACTTTCATTTCAAAGGTCATGTCAATTACCTCATGGCTCATCTTCTTTGCAATAGTAGCTTTGAGATTAGCGCTATATAACTTTAAAAAGCAACTAATATTAAAAATGCTGAATCAACCACATCACGGTCCAGCTGGCAGGTGTATTGCTGGAATAACATTTTGGTACTACTTTGAAGAACCACTAAACCATACCGATTTATCTAACAAATCTACATTTATCAAATACCTCATCAAAACCCGTGGGCTCTCGGCCCATGAGAATATATTCTTATTTTATCATGAATTTATATTACAGTCGACACCCAGCCGATGTCAATAAACCACAATAATGCATGTCGTTCGAGATATATGTCACCTCCAAAGTAATATGGCGACCTTACTAACTGAAAATGACGCGTCAGCCGTTTACCTTCATAAGGATGGGAACAAGCCAAGGATGCCTCACTGCGATACCTCGCGGTCGCGGTTTAGCTCGCTACCTCGATGCCACCTCCATGTAAAACAAATGTATGCAAATAGACGAGCGCGAACATGCCGAAGGATACCTCACTGCGATACATCGCGGTTCACATCGATGTTTCTCGGCATGTTCGCGCTCGTCTGTTTGCATACATTTGTTTTAAATGGAGGTGGCATCGAGGTAGCGAGCTAAACCGCGACCGCGAGGTATCGCAGTGAGCATCCTTGGCTTGTTCCCACCCTAACGCTTGTCAGACTTTTCTCGAATTTTACAGAAAAGTTTCGAACTTTATTTTTTATTTCTTATGTAACTTTTTCACCGACTTCAAAAAAGGAGAAGTTTCTCAATTCATCGGGATCTATGTTTTCTTATTTTTAATATATTATGTATATTCGCCGATTACTCGAAGAAACCTGGACTTATTTGGAAAATTCTTTTTTGTTTAAAAGGGTCCCATTCCCAGGTGGTCACATGGCCATCAGGTCAGGATCTGATGATGGGATCCTGAAGAAATCGAGGGAACTCTTCAAATTTTATAAGCACACTTAAAGCAATCTGGATTTTTGTAGTGACTTTTGCATTTGCTTTCAAAAAGCACAATTTTTACCAGGCATAGTTCACATATCATGCTAAATATCTATTCAGCATCATATTATTAAATTTATATAATGAGCAAAACAAATGATCTAGTGAATTAGTCCAATGAAGCTTTATATATTTTTCAAAGCAGTTTCAATTATATGATCTGTAATATGATCGGACCGACCAAGTCCTATTAACTTATAAGAGGCTTATTTTAGTATTAATAATGGCAGGTAGTGTAGCTTCTATATATGGTTTGTATTGAGTTCTTAGCGTAATATCAAATTAGTAATTAACGTTTCAGTGCTCTCGGTCTCAAAAGATTTCCTGTTTCTTGCCAGGGTCATTAAATTCTGGTCGCGTCCACCTCCAACCCAACGGTCGGTCGGTTTTCGTTCAATATAAAATGACTGGCAGTTTTTTCCTTTAAAGTCATTATGTCTTGAGCCGATTGTCGAGTTTGCTATTACATTGAAGGCTTTAAAATACCAAAGTTATTTAGAAATAGGTTTTAAAGGGTAACTATTTCTTTATGACGACCGTAATCAGCTATGGGCCGATATTCTCTTATGATATGGCATAAATGTATTGTTGCAGCAAGAACACCAGAAACTAATCAATCATCAGAATTGAGAATGATCGATACAGCTTCTCCGTAGTGGACCAGCTAGATTACGCTTGGACTACACAATATATAAATTTAAGGGTAACTAGACGTTGCAGCATAGGTTCACAATGAGATCACGTTCTATATAATGTGCTTCTACCACTAGGCTATAGTAGGTATAGTCTGCATCTATTATAATGTGTGTTAATATGTACTTAGTTTTCCACGTATTTAATGCGATCCCCGCCTCTCAGACTCCTCTTTAATTAAATTATTTTGTACTAGACGATGCCCGCGACTTCGTCCGCGTGGATCAAGGTTTTTCAATTCCCATGGGAACTCTGTAATTTTCCGGGATAAAAAGTAGCCTATGTTTAATCCTGGGTATGAGCTATCTCCATTTCAAATTTCAGCAAAATCGGTTCATTCGTTGTGGCGTGAAGGAGTAACAAACATACACACACACACACATACACATACAAACTTTCGCCTTTATAATATTATATATATATAGTGTGAAATGTGATTAGTGTGAAGTGTGATAGTGTGATGTGATGTGATATAAGTTACCTGGCAGAGATCGCTTTTATTATAAGGTCTATAAAGCGTGCTCTGACTTAGCTGGTACTTAAGATTGAGTTAAAACGAGACAGATTTATGTCAGAGCATATTTTGTGTCTCATTTTAACTCTGACTTAAGCCTGAGCTGAGTCAGAGCACACTCTATAGATCTCAGCATTAATGTTATCACTAAGAGTGATCTCTGCCAAGTAACCTAATTTGTACAAAATATTACATGTATCTTCTACATTAACTCTGGGTTAATGTACGGAATAAAGTAGTTTAAATAAATAAATAGGCGCTGTAAGGTATCTGTCAGTAAAGCAACAAGTAAATCCTACGTGAGAGGGCCTGTCTGAATCTTTTAGGCCGTTGTTTCATCTTGAAGATACGATCGCATAAAACAGTCACGTATGTTTAGCGTCATGCGTTGCCGCTTCGCTCTTTAACAGCATCATAACCAGCCGCGGCCGCCCGGTCTCCGCAATGAAGCTTATTGAATTCCTACGTGAAATGGGTTCTGTAAGCGCAAATTCCTCAGTCCCTACCGTTTTGTTGGCAATTTCTAGTGGAAACTCAATACGTTTTTTGTTGCTTATACCTAAGTAGGTAACACAGACTTCTTCTTTTACTATTCAGTGGTAGATAATACTTCGCTGGCTCAGTGACTCAAAGAAGATCTTGGCCTCTGACTCGGGAATTGAACCCGGGACCTCATTATCCGCAGTCGAACTTGCTAACCACTAGACCAATGAGACAGATAATACCTAAGTATTTTCATGACTCCTGGTGATCACTCGTACTATCTTAAATTATACTAAAGATTGACCCTCACTAGTTTCATCGTCATCTCAACCGAAAGACCTCCACAGCTACATTTAAGTCGCATGGATCGCCATAGAACATGATCCTGTGCCGCTTGTGACCAGAAACTCATTTCAAATCGTCTATCCGTTTAGGTAGGGTCTTCCAACGTGGCGTATTCCGCCACTTACTAGTTTAATACGGGTAAAAGAGCTCACGTAATTCGTACAAGTAATAGGTAACTTTATGACCCATACAAAAAATTCATCACAATTTAACAAGAGTAGGACGAGATACACGGCCGACCTTTGACATAGACCCGGGAGGCACCAAAACACGACAAAATTTGCGTAATGTAATTAGAGCATGGTCCCTAGGGCAAAAAGTAATTAATGTGCCTAATAAAATAAAAAAATTAAACATTAACAAAAGTGAAACATCACAAGAAAAGTCTTCGTAAGTTTTTACAGGTTTGTTTCCTCGTTGTATTAATTTAGGACCCCATTTAGGACGTAATCTAGATAACTTAATCTAGGTATACCTCTTGGGTGATGTGTGGCACAATTTATAAAATAAATTTTACTTTATTTCGTTCATTTATGGACCTTAGGATTTTATCTTTCCCTTATTAGCGTAAAATGATAATTAACTTCTCTGTTCCAGTTTATGTTATCGTTTTTAAGGATACACCGTAGAATCATACCTACCGAGAATTGCAATGTTTTTCTTATTCTTCTTCTAACACTAGACATACCTACATGTGTCACTTGCTTAAATTCCCACCTGTCTCGGTCTTGCGCCGCCTGTATCTAGCGGCTCTTTGCGACTCGTCTAATGTCGTCGGCTCCCTAATAGGGGGTCTGCCAACAGTGCATTTTCCTCTCTCTACTCTAGCCTCTAGCTTCCCAGCACTCGAGTTTGGGTCTCCAACGACCTTCTTGAGTTCTTATCTAGACGAGGGAACTTTATTTCCCGTCCATTCCCACTTCAGATTTTCGACTCGTTAGAAGAGGATGTGGTTAATAAAAATATTTCGTTGATTCGAAAGACTGATTTATATCAGTTTCATAATTTTATTATACATTCCAATTAACAATACAATGATTAGATCAAAAGTTCAACGGATGAACTGGTGTACAATTGTTAAAATTGTTTGTTTCTCAATGATAAAGTTGCATGGAATCAATCGGCTTGGCATCCAGCTACCCAATAGATAGTGTAATAAGCTATTATATTGTAATTTATATTTGTGAGAATGGGCGTGACAGTCTACAATGGAATTCCACAGTCGATCTTAGACTTGCATCTACACAAGTTTAAGAAATCTATTAAATCTGCTCTCATGGAAAAAACATATTATACAATAATTGAAGACTATATAATGATAAAAAAGAGTGAATATAATTCGCTCCGGTGATTCATGAGACAGTAATAACTATCCTGTGTAACATGATTCTATTGTATTCTGTTCTACAGTGTTTCCACTTTATTTGTGTCTCAGTTATGTCTTAAAATGAGTATCTTAATATTAGTATTTAATTCGATGCTTTAACATGGGTAGCCTAAGTATGTCATGCTCACTTAAACATTTCTGTGGTGGTGTCGTGTGGTGCAGGTTGTTACGTTCCCTCAAATATGGTTGAGCGAAGCAATGGCTGGATCATGCGTCATGCTCGTGAACGGGTGCCGCCAACGGGAATGGGTCTGCTTTGTGTCTACCCATGTTAACATGTGTTAGGTTGTGGTAGGTGTGCATTTTTGAAACTTCTGTGTGGAAACATTGTGTGCATAGCCTAGTTTTTTTAACCATTGTAAAAATTTTTTTTGAAAAGAGCAACTGCTGAGTTTCTTGCCGGCTCTTCTCAGCAGAATCTGCATTCCGAACCGGTGGTAAATTTGTGACGTTTCATAGGCGCTACAAGTTGGCCTACATGAAATAAATAAATTTTGATTTTGATTGATTTTGATTTTAAAAGGAGAGACGTAGTCGTACTACTCGAAACTCAGATACTTGGAGATTTGAAACGAAATAATTCGCCAAAGAAACTAAGGTGACCAAAGTCTTGTTAGTTCTTTGAGTATATAACCGACTGGAGTGGAAATGAAGTCTAATTTCTTTGCAAAAAGTCTGTCAATTAGTTAGTTATATACTCAAAGTGTCAATTAATTCATTTAAGTAGGAATTTATTTTTTTTTAGGTAAAGAATTTTCTATCTTAGCTTTTGTCGTAGCGATGTTTCTCACATTATATAACAAGCGGTCATTTTGTTT
Organism: Hipparchia sbordonii; assembly: GCA_038048805.1. Classification (NCBI taxonomy): domain Eukaryota; kingdom Metazoa; phylum Arthropoda; class Insecta; order Lepidoptera; family Nymphalidae; genus Hipparchia; species Hipparchia sbordonii. The sequence goes on along the minus strand of CM076106.1, from coordinate 6,537,552 downwards.
TATAACATTTTCGTCATCATCTCAACCGATAGACGTACTTCAAATAGGCCGCAGTCTAAACCACTGCTATCACTACCCTGATCTATCACTACTTAAAGCTGCAAAAATTGGGAAAAGCTCCATTGGAAGATTGAAATAAAAAAGCAAAGCTATGGGACGTAGATCGAATGAAGTAACCGAAATTGAAGCGGACAATATAAGGAAGCCCGTCGCGTCGCGTCGGTAGCCTATGACATTATTAAACTTCAGCGCATCTCTAGCGGGAGTGACGCTAAAAAACTACGTGACCGCGTTGCACAATCGATGTTTCCCTCTGAAAAATCATCCAGTCCGAAATTCGCCCCGGATACCGAGTGAATACAGAAAAAATTACGGCGACGTCCGACCGGGACGTTTACTGAGTATCCTGCATAAATTACTCGGATAATACTCTTCTTTGAGTTTTATTATTGCGTGCACGATATCTACGAATATCGGGTTGACATAATATTATATGTAGATACATTTAAAAAAAAAATTAAAATCAATATCAGCCAAGCTGAACTTGACTGAACTTGATAAAAAGTAGCCTATATCACTTTAAAGCACCTCATTTATATACCCATGCAAAAAAATCATGTCGTTCCATTACTCTGTTGATGCGTGATTTAAGGACAACCCGTCAAACAAACACTTTCCATTTTCCATTTTTGTCTACTTTTTTAATTAATTTAAACCCTTATTTTTAACCCCTTGGGGATGTAATTTCGTAAAATCTTCTTAGTGGGTGCTTACGTCATAAAAGGACCTACTCGTACTGTCAAAACTCCAGTGGTTTAGGCTGATAAGTTGATAAGTCAACCAATCAGTCAGTCAGGTCTTTGAATTTTATATGTTAAAAATATTAGTAACATTAATTTACGTTGTAGTTAAAAAAAAACATTTTAATTCAGACGCAGTAGATAATTCCTCCTTATCAGGAGAGACAAATAACGTCCAATTTCTTTTCTAAACCTCCCTTTAGTTGGCTCTATAAAGGACCTTTGGAATAAAACGTCGACGCATTAATTCAAGTGCAACACGAAAAATGCATTAGCGGCTGCCGGCCATTCGTCATTGTCCCAGCTTTCTTTTGGACAACGCTTAACCTACGGGAATATTGGTCGGGACATTAAAATCCCATTCCGACCAAGTGTTGCCGATTCTTGCGAATGGCACACAATAAAACTGAAAATAATGGTAAATATTGTTCTGCATGAACAACAGTTAAAATTTTGGCTTTATTACTAGAAATACAGCAGACCCAAAGAAGGGCTGTGGTTTTAGCATAAAAAGTAGCCTATGTGTTATTCCAGAATCTATCTCTGTGCCTTTCAGTCAAATCGGTTCAATCGTTGCCGCGTGATTCAGTAACAAACATCCATACATCCAAACTTTCGCATTTATAATATTAACAGGATTATAAAAATTACTTACTGTCTTCGCATCCCTCCATGACCACGTTCCATGCCACAGGATCAGAATAACGACAGTTCCAGTTGAAACATTTATCGTGGTACGTATCGAAATGTACGAGTATGTATCTTATATCACAAAATAACTAAATTGTACAATTTTTTAATTCAGAAGCTTGTGATTTTTTTCCACATCTTTAACTTTTAAAATAACATTAAATAAAAATAGTTTTATCTTTACAATATGTTTCTAGGCAGTATTTAGACCTGTATTCTGGAGTGCCGCGTCTTCCGTTTTTCCAATTATAACTTGGGTATCTTTAAATCAAGGGTGGATAGTCATCTTCTAGGCAAGCGCGCATCATCTTAGGCTACATCTTCACTTACTATCAGGTGAGATCATAGTCAAGAACTATATTTAAAAAAAGGTCCACCATGCAGGTTGAGGTGAATTATTTCTACTAACTTTCATGCGCTATACGTTAAACGGTGTTAATCCGACGGGTAGGAGGTACGCGTATGCGCGTATCCATTTGTATGCGTATTCAATATAACGATGATTCATAATTTAATAAATGGCAATACCAATTAAATAATGAGCAACATGAAGCCACAGCCGATTAAAATGAAGGTGAATATATTCTTGGCCGTTTAGTGCAATATTGTTCTGTTGTTGGCAACAACACATAGGTACAAATGGGATGGTAAATGTTGTATTGAGGACTATGGTGTGCATGAGTACCTAGAGTACACGTGTACTCTGGAACGCACAGTCCATGCATGACTTTATGTGGTAAAAATAGGTTTTAAGAAAAACAAAATCTCTTTTCGGAATTTTATTTTAACTTTACACCAGTTTGTAAATTACACATTTATTGTCAAAGTCAACGTAACATACTTATTAGCACAAGATTTCGAGTTAAGTTTTGAAACAACCAGAAAGTTCTGAAGCCAAACATTCACTAGATACATCAAGATATCATTACGATAAAACTGTTAAACTCTGAAAGTACTTTTAGAGAGTTCCAGACAGAGTTCCACTGGTAACATCGTATTGCCTCGAAAATTGAAGGATTTATTTATTTATTTTGTTTATTATGTTGTCATGTAGGTCTGTACGTTCTTCTTTAATGTATAATATATTTAAATTGAAACTCAGAAATATCTTAGTGGACTTATATTAATCTGTACTCAATATTTTTAAATTTTACATTTTATTTAAGTAATAGTTTAAATTGAATATTATATAGGTACGTTCCACTAGAGTTACATTAAACACATACATATTCGCATTTTATGTACGTTGGATGGAAAATCTATATTTAAGTGAAATTTATGACAATTTATGTATTTATTTATTTTACCTACTTATAAATAATAAATTATTTACATTAAATATAGTGCCGATATAGTTCAAAAAAGAAAGCACAGTATGAAAATTAATAATATTGCACATTAGCATATTTTACTTCGTAAATAAATTAGAAATAGAACAGATATAATTATTATCCCTCTTATAAATAAATAATTAAAATCGTCTTTAATTAAAATATTTGCAGAAACAGTTCATATAATAATATATATTTTTTGTTTTATTACATATACTTCAAAATATATGATAATATCGATGTATATTATATTTTTTAAATACTAACTTAATATGTTAATGTCACTCTGTGCGGCAGATAACATAATAAAATATAAAAAGCTATCAGATAGTTACATCCAAAAACCAGTAAAATTATATCGCCGGCTTCAATAAAAATGTGTTACTATATTCGTCTTTTACTTTACTATGAAAGTATCTAGCAGTAAAGAAGATAAGTATTTACATAACAATTAAGTATATAACTAGGTATTACTAAGTATAAACAGTTTACATTTACGCATGATTTAATTAATGGTGATATCGATTCAATAAATAAACAATATGAAACACTGAAGCCACAGTCGATGAAAATTAAGTTGAATACAATCTTGGCAGTTTATAAAATTCAATATTGTTGTGTTGTTGACAACAACACATATAAATTAGGTGGTAGATGTTGTGTTGAGAACTATAGTGTGCATGAGATAGGGGGGATAGTTTTGTATTGATGGGGTCCTAATACATCTGCATTCGATGTATAGTTTTTTGGGATAGATAGTATGCCATGTAGCTGATGAAAATGATGTTTTATAAAATCCTGACTTTAAAAGTATACACGTACTACCACAGCGCACACAACTGTGGTGATATGTTATGTACATCGTACATGACATAACATCAGTGTTGTACACTACAGTAGTACATTACCACCATTACCATTGTACAATAGTATGCGTAAGTCGAGAAGGTAACTGGTAGTCCAGCGTGTAAATAGCTGAACTACTTTGCGTGGCGTTGAAAAATAGAAAATAGCCAATAAAGACTGCGGTTTGAAAAAACGACTCACAGACCAGAACAATGTATGGTGCAGAAAAATACCATTATATATTAGAAAAATCACTAACCTGGCCTCGCGGAGTCTTCCTGATATCCAGCTGGATTAGTGAGAGGCGGCACGGCACGTTCAGATCTGGAGTACAGCGTTGGAGCATGCGTGGATACTTAGGCGTATGTCAAGCGTAATGCTTGTGCGCGGACGCGGCGTTTTTGCGTGGGTGCTTAATGCAGACTGAAGCGTTGGCTAATTAGGTAGATATTTCTAATCAGCGGTCCACAGAGCCTTCTATGGACTCTTTGAGGCGGCGGTGCGTGAATTGCTAATAAATAATGGCAGGCATTTCTACACAATATATTATTCCAGAAATGTGAGCGTTTCTTCGCGCAACCATACTCCCCGGCCTTGACGAAGTCCAAGATCTCATTAATAAGTAATGAGTCTCACGAAAAAATATGCGAAAAATAATAATAAAAAAATATCTAAATTAATAGCGAAAAGGCGGTCTATTAAATTAATAAAATATCTAAACAAAAAGAAAAACTTAAATTAGCGTTAAATACTACTAAGCGTAAAAAAAGAAAATTTATTTAAAAAAAGTTATTGCGTAGGAAGCGGATAAAGTTTTACAACTGGACGTTTAAATTCACCAGATTCAGTTTTCACTAAGGCAACGCGAACCACATTATCAGCCCCTGGATAAACCTTTGTTATAACTCCTAGCGGCCATTGTAATGGCGGTAGGTCATCACAGCCGAGTAATACGACAGTACCTACTGTAACCGGATTATCAGGCGTACACCATTTCTGCCTAACTTGCAAGGTGTGTAAATATTCTAAGCGCCATTTTTTCCAATACGACTGTACTAAATTGTCGAGTAACTTTTTGCGATTAACTAAGTTAACGCGTTCGCTAGGCAACGGAGTAGCGGGAAAATATTGTAATGGAGTAGACATTAAAAAATGGGCCGGCGTTAGAATTTCAGGATGCGGATCTGACGAAAGTAAACAAAGCGGGCGCGAGTTTAAGATACATTCAATTTGCGTTAGTACGGTTAATAATTCTTCGTATGTTAGAAGTTGGTTACCGATAACTCGATACAGATGCGTTTTAAAACTTTTAATGTTAGACTCCCACATCCCTCCAAAGTGTGGAGAGCGAGGAGGAATCATTTTCCATTCTATGCGGCTGTTTTGCAGTTCGAGGCTTAATTTATTTTTATAATCTGAACTACATAAAAGTGAATAAACCTCATTTAATTGAGACCTGGCTTTAATAAAAGTTCCAGAGTTATCAGTGTAAAAACAAGAAATCGGACCTTTGCGTGACAAAAATCTTTTCACTGCCATAATAAAAGAGTCAGCTGTTAAGTCAGATGACAGTTCTATGTGAACGGCTTTCGTCACAAGACATACGAATAAGCAAAGATAAGCTTTTTGCGACTGATAACCGCGGCGTCGCGTAGGCGTAATGCGGAGCGGACCCGCGTGATCCACACCAGTGTGAAGGAAAGCCTTAGCTTCTTGAAGGCGACAAGAAGGAAGGTCGGCCATTATTGGCGTAGGATGCACGGGTTTCAAACGAAAACAAATATTACATTTGTGTACTCTAGACCTAATAACCGTCCTAGCGTCTAGAATCCAGTAGCGTTGGCGAATAAGTGAGATTAAAAGACTAGGTCCAGTATGGCAGTTGCGAACATGATAGTGATCGATGATTAAATCAACTGCGTGATCATGTTTTGGTAGTAAGGCGGGATATTTAGCTTCATAAGGTAAATCTGCGTTAAAAAGTCTACCTCCGATACGCAAAATTCCTTCATCGTCTAGGAACACTGCTAACTTCAATAGTTTCTTCGAAGGTAACTGATTATTTTTTAAGCGCGTTATTTCGTCACTGAAGTGAACCGTTTGAATATCCTTTATTATAGCGTTTTCAGCAAATCTGAGTTTGTTAACTTCTTCAGTAGAAGGAAGAATATGTGCGAAGCGTAAAACAAAGTAAGCGGAGCGAATTAATTTTTCCCAGGAGGAAAAGCGTTTAGATAAAACGTAAAGCGTGGGTTGTTCACATTGAACATGCGTGGTTATTAAAGTCTTTGATTTGAACTCAGGTAGCAAATCAACAGACGTAGGCGAAAATTCATTAATTGGCCAATCAGAAGGCGACTTACGTAGCCATTCCGGGCCATTCCACCAAAGGGGATGCGACAATAATTGTGATGGCAGGACACCACGTGACAAGCAATCACTCGGATTTTCAATCCCAGAAACATGATAAAAATGTTTCGAGTCTAAATTTTCTTGACACTGTGCGACGCGGTTACTTACAAAAGTATTCCACCTATGAGGTGAGGATTTTATCCAAGACAGTGCTATAGTCGAATCCGAAAAAGCATAAATTCCTTCAATAGGAATGCGAGGAGAATAAGTATTCGTTACGACTTTGATTAATTTTGACATTAGGAGTGCGGCACATAGTTCTAATCTCGCGAGCGTGGTTATTTTTGTTGGCGAGACCTTTGACTTCGAACACAACAACTTAACACCAATGTTACCAAAGGTGTCTGTGACATGTAAGTAAATGATACATCCATAACCTTGAAGGCTAGCATCACAAAAGGCGACAATATTTGTTTTACACCCTTCAGTAACACCTGTGTGGCGTGGTATTTTTAAATTTGGAAAATGCGAAAAGTCGTGAACCAAAGCCAAGAAACGATTAACAATATCTTGTGAAGGCGTGTCATCCCAATCAATTTTATTGAGCCAGAGCTCTTTAATCAAAAGTTTTGCGTATAAAATGATTGGAGCAACAAGTCCTAAAACGTCAAATAATCTTGCAACGAGCGATAAAATGGTGCGTTTTGTACACTTGTCAGCGATTTCAGAAACGGTAAAATAAAAAGTATCCTCGTTAGGCTCCCAAGAGAGACCTAACACCTTCGCGGTGTTGTTACTATCGGAAAAATTAACCGAAGAACGATGCGTGTCTGGAAGACTATCTAACAGTGAGGCAGAGTTACTAGTCCATTTCACTAGGTCAAACGCGCCAGATTTAAATAGTGCGATCAATTCCTTAGATAAGGATTTAGCAGTCGACTCGTCAATCGCTGAATGAACGAGATCGTCCATGTATAGCTGCGTTTTAGCTATTTTAGCTGCGTCTGGGAACCTATCCCCTTCATCCTGACATAGCTGTCGGACGGACCGCATGGCTAGATAGGGACTGGACTTTAACCCGAATGGAACCCTGTTGAATTGGAAGGTGCGTATTTTCTCACTGTCATTAAAGCGAAAAAGAATTTTCAGAAACTTGCGATCGCGAGGTAAAGTTTCTATCTGCATATACATTTGTTTTATATCAGCGGTCATTGCGATGGGAAATAAGCGAAAATTTAAAAGTAATAAAAACAAATCTGCCTGTAAATTGGGCCCAGTATGTAAAATATCATTTAATGAAATGTTTTTATTTAGCGTTTTAGCGGATGCGTCTATTACAATTCTTAAGCGACTTGAACTTTTGTCAGGGCGAATAACAGCGTGATGCGGAATGTAATATCCCTCATCCGTATTTTCAGGTTCTGGGACCTCAGACAAATAACCTCGTTGAATATATTCATTAATAACTTGGTTATAATCCTGGCGCAATGAAGGATCAGCTCTAAATTTTCTTTCTAAAGAAAGTAAGCGACGTTGTGCTACGCAGCGTGAGTTACCTAACTCAGTTATATTTTTACAGAAGGGTAAAGCGACCGAATAGCGACCACTCTCATCGCGAGAAACGGACGCGGTATATAAATTTTCACACTCAGTCTCCTCAGGGCTGAGATGGCGTTTGTTATCAATTTGTTCTAATTCCCAAAATTTTTGAAGATTAAAGTTTAAATCATCGACTGCGAGCGCAGTAAAAGATGAATCATCCGCGTTGTAATCAAAACTACAATCACCCATTAAAACGTATCCGAAAGTTGTCAATAATGCAGCGGGTGCGTCCTCTTTAGGTATAATTTTATCACCCAAGTAAATGTGAGGAAACAGTTGCGCGCCTAAAATGACATCAATACTTCCAGGAATATTCCACGTTAAATCAGCGAGCGGCAAGTCTTTAATATAATTCATACTACAATTTTCAATAAATTGAGATGGTAATTTATCAGTAAGGTTGTCCAAAACTAAAGCCTTTATATGATATTTATTGGCGGGGTAAACGCGCGACTCGATGTTTAAGTAAACATATCCATGTATTTTCTGCGAACTTGAACCTATACCCTTTATGAAAGAGTTAACAATTGGTGTAATAGGTAAATTAAGCGATCTGCAACATTTAAGGCTAATAATATTATTTTGAGACCCAATGTCTAATAAACAGCGAATAACAACCTTATTGTCACTATTATAAGGCTTAGCGTATATTTGAGCGGTTGATAACAATACATTAGAACGCGTTTTTATGTGGGTATCTATCGAACTCGATGAGACGCGAGGCAGCGAAACGAGTGTTTGAGTGGCAGCGGGCGACGACTCAGTTGCATCAGAAATTAAAGGCTTGGTCAAATCCAACGCGGCAAAGGTCTTGGTCGAAACTGACACTGCGCTTTTACTTGCGTTGTCTGATGTAGACTTGTTATTATTCCCTCTGCAAAGGCTGGAATGGTGTTTTTTCCTTAAAGGAAGACAGGAAATACAAAAGGATTTTGACCTGCATTTCCCAAGCGTGTGAAAGAGAGAGAGACAATTTACACACGCGTTTTTTGATTTAATAAAGTCAAATCTTGCCTGCGGTGACTCCATCTCCATGTATTTTTTACAATGGTATAGATGAGTGTGCGAATCACTTTTACATAGAATACATTCATCACGCGATTTATTGACTGAATTACAATCGTTACCCGTAGGATTTGTATCACATGCAACGAACGTCTTGTAAGTATTTCGTACATTAGCGTTTGATTTAGTTGACCTATTGTTCGAAGATGCAGAATTATTACCTGAGCGTTCGAGAACTTTTATTTGATGTTGAATGAATTCAATAAATTGCGTATAAGACGGAATCTCAGTACTTTGAGATTGCAAAGACATTTCAAAATTTTGTATTGTTTGAGAATCTATCTTTTTTAATGCGAAATATAAAAATATAAAATCAGTAAGATCTGGAATATCTAACTGTTTTAGAGCGGCAACAGAAGCAGAAAACTTTTCAATAAATGTATTTAAACTATTAGCGGTGTTCGAACAATTCTTTAGATCAAAAATATTATTTAAATAATGCGTGCCTAATGCTCTTTTGTCTTGATATTTCTTAATCAGACTATTCCAAATGATATGATATGTTTCACCGGTCGGAACTATGCCCGCCGTGAAATGTAATGCACCGTGCGATAATTTAGTAATTAAATATTGAACGCGTTGTGAATCGGTCAAATTCGGATTGCTATGAATATTAGCTTTAAAAGATTCATAAAATAACGGCCAGTTTTCATTCTTACCATCAAAACTGGGAATGTTTATCGGCGGTAACTTAATTACTGGGGCTAAATGTTTATCATTAGTAGATGCGGAACCCTCAGTATTAATATTTTGCGATAAAATCTTATTACGGATCCTTTTAATCGATCCATATAAATCCTCAAAGGCATCGAGGGCCTGATAATTAGGCTGCGTTGCGGGATCAATTTTGAGCGAAATACTATTTATTTCGTCTAATACGGATTCAAACTTTGTCCGAAGATCATCAATAGTTTCTGAATCACTCATAAACTTTTCATTCTTACGCGATTCGAAACTTGATATATTTCTAGAAACATCGTATAAGCGATTTAATCGCGAAAATAGATTTTCTTTTTTGCACACAAGAATGCTTAATTGCGAGGATAGACCACATTTCTCCATTTTAAGCAAAAACTAACACGAAATAACTCGTTAAGCGATTTTATAATAACTTAAGTTACAATGGCGGTGATCACAAAAATGGGCGTTGCCCCTAACTTACGGCAACAATCTTACGATTAATTTACGTAAAAATCGCGTAAATCGTACGGAAATATTAGCGTGGGGAGTAATTAAATACGTTAACTATTATTAATTAATTAATTTATGAACAATTTACACAAATTCGCGGCGAATTTTTTGTCGACTAAGTTACGACCTAAATTCTAGACTGGAACAATCGAGGTTCGTATGGACCAAAACTTATGGTAGTCCAGCGTGTAAATAGCTGAACTACTTTGCGTGGCGTTGAAAAATAGAAAATAGCCAATAAAGACTGCGGTTTGAAAAAACGACTCACAGACCAGAACAATGTATGGTGCAGAAAAATACCATTATATATTAGAAAAATCACTAACCTGGCCTCGCGGAGTCTTCCTGATATCCAGCTGGATTAGTGAGAGGCGGCACGGCACGTTCAGATCTGGAGTACAGCGTTGGAGCATGCGTGGATACTTAGGCGTATGTCAAGCGTAATGCTTGTGCGCGGACGCGGCGTTTTTGCGTGGGTGCTTAATGCAGACTGAAGCGTTGGCTAATTAGGTAGATATTTCTAATCAGCGGTCCACAGAGCCTTCTATGGACTCTTTGAGGCGGCGGTGCGTGAATTGCTAATAAATAATGGCAGGCATTTCTACACAATATATTATTCCAGAAATGTGAGCGTTTCTTCGCGCAACCAGTAACTATCGCATAAATGTTTGGAAGAGATTAAATATAGCTGATGAAAGTAACTTTAGGATCCAAAACTATGGAAATCATAAGAAAGTTCAGGGTCACTCAGCGGGCGATTGAGAGAGAGTTATGTATGGAGTATCCCTGCGAGATCAAATAAGAGATGAGCAGATCCGTTAGAGCATAAAAGTTACCTTTAGTATGCTGGAGCGGTGAATCCCGCACCAGAAAGCGCAGTGTTGGCAGACCCCCAAACTAGATGGACCGACGACATCAGAGAGGATATAGGCGGCACAAGATCGAGGCCTATGTAAGTCGGCAAGAGACCTTTGTCCAGTTGTGGACGTCTATCGGTTGATAAAAAAGAAGAAGAAAGATGAACATGTCAACTTATATGTATATGTATAATTCTGGCAGTTTAAATAGTACGAACGTATTGTAGTGTTGTTAACAACAACGCACACAGCTGTGGTGGTAGGTGTTGTGTTAAGTACTGTTGTGCGTGCGACTTGGCGGGACGAGTGCGCGTCGGTAGGTTCCTTGCTCGTTGCCACGCTGCGCCTGATACCATGGGCTCATCCGCGTAGCCATTCATGCTGAGCTCTAGCCCTAAACAAACATAAACAAACATAATATGATGAAACATCCAACTATAACGTTTAGAACAGAAGTTTCTAACAAAGTTCTGCTCCAAACGTAGGCTCAAAAACAACTAATGAATATTTGAGTGCCGTGTGCATTCCTGTATTGGTACTGTGCGTAGTGTGTGTGTATATCTAATACTTAGTTTATCATTGCTTTGACTATTGCACTTCTAAACGTCTTAGTCCTATGATTGTTATCATTCAGATTCAATCATCAATGATATATCATACTTGAATGTTATAAATGAAGAAGAATATAGATAATCGAAAATGCGCAATATGAAAATGAAAAAAAAAATATATGAAAACAGCCTTAAATTGACTATTTTTTGCCAGAAACGTGGCTTCTGAAAATAATTAACTTCTTTGAAAAAAAAAACCAGGATCAAAGTTTTAACGTGTCGATTGAATATTTAGCAAATGATTTCATATCGCTCATTTGCGACAAGGGTGACATAATTCAAAATCGACGATGAGAGAATTCTCTCGTTAGAATGTTCGTAATGTTTTGTGGATGCTACGGTCTTGAAACAACACAGCGGCCAACAAAGCGACAGAGCATTAAGTCACAATCTTTCTCGCTCTTATTTTTTTGTGCTTAGCGTAACGTTGCTTTTATAGCAAAAAGTACAAATTTTATTGACACAAAATTGGTGAATTTTGAATTATGTCACCCTTGTCGCAAATGAGCGATATGTCATAAAAGAGTGTGCGCCTTTGGCAAGCAGTTATAAATTGACGTTGTATTAAATATGTACTCACTGTGCAAGCTGACTTGGCTCTCCATCTTCCCCAGCGCATTGACAGAGGCGCACACGTAGGTCCCGTAATCGCTCGGTGCAAGCGACTTTATCGTCAGGTTCATCCATAAGGAATACTCGTTCACCGCCGTCTCCATGATGCGGAGTTTCGGATTTTCCAGCAATTTGTCGCTCACTAGCGCTGCAAAATTTGATGCTGTTTAATATTATAGAGAGATAACCGGTCAAATACGAGTCGGACTCGCTTAGAAGGGTTCCGTATCAAAAAACGCCGAAAAAAACCATGTTTCTAGTAGGTGAGCCCCCTTTATTTTTTAATATTTTTTATATATTATAAGCGAGCAAATGAGCCGGCGGGACACCTGTTGTTAAGTGATTACCGCCGCCCATGAACATTTGTGGCACCTGAGGCACCAACAATGCCGGTTGCCGGCTTTTCAGGAATTTGTTGGCCCACCCCCCATGTTGTAATTTAGTGGGAACCGTCGTAGGAATTTGATTCCACAGTTTCAAAGTACATGGAAAAAAAGATCTGGTACAACAGATGGTCGAATTGCTCCAGGCACCCAGGTGGTGAAGTATTTGTTATTATAGCGGCAATAGATATACGCATTCTGTGAAAATTTCAAGTATGTACCTATTACCATTCATGAGATACAGCCCGTTGACAGATAGACGGACGGACGGACGGATAGACAATGGAGGCTTAGTAATAGGGTCCCGTTGGCACCTTTTGGGTACGGAACCCTAAAGTGAACTTTTCGCAATTCTAGCCCTTGCGCGTTGAGCTTCGTAATTCTGACGTATTACCCTTTTCAACCGACTTCCAAAAAGAAGGAGGTTATCAATTAGGCCGGTGTCTGCTTTTTCTAAAATACCTTTGTTGGCGGTGTGTGAGAGGCTGAAATCTATAGACCGCTCTCTCACTCAGCTCAGACTCAAGACAGAGTTAAAACGATACAGATTTATATCAGCAGGGCGCCACGAAAAAATTTTGTCTATCTATTTACTCGCGAATTTGTATGAGACTAGCTAACCCGCGGCGTCGCTCACGTTAGGTTCGATTTTTTAACCCCCTATTTAACCCTCTTGGGGTTGAAATTTTCCAAAATTCTTTCTTAGCGGATGTCTACGTGCTAACAGCTACCTGTATGCCAAATTTCAGCTCGATCGGTCCAGTGGTTAGAGCTGTGCGTTGATAGATCAGTCAGTCAGTTAGTCAGTCAGTCAGTCAGTCAGTCACCTTTGCCTTTTATATATTTAGAAGATTTCACGAGTAAATGGGTAGACAAAATTTTCTCGTCGCGCGCATGTTAGCCCTACTGAACAGATTTTTATCTCGTTTTAACCTCTATCTTGAGTTAACGCTCTATAGATCTCAGCATAAGTACAGGGATCATCGTTTGTAGTGCGTGGATGCCTTAACTCTGCTCATTATTTGGCGATGTTCCAAGTTTACTCTGAGCGAATATTTAATAATGCTATTCCGCGCTCCATGTGTTGCTCGAGGAAGATATCATTAATTACATAGATTTTGCTTTGTTTCGTGATTAATCGCTCCACTCTCATATAATCTTGTGTCCTCGTACAAGAAGCCATCTATTCTCGGTTATCTGATTTCTTCCCGGTTCATGTTAATAAATCTTTGGTGGGTACACAATACATAGTCGTATCGTTGCATTTCAAATTATTCCATTATTTTCATGTTCGGTTCTTCTGATTTGTTCTGACGGCGTAATACCACTCAGATAGTACTATTTTTTTTTATTGGATCACAAGAAGTCCTTGACTGCGATCTCACCTGATAACGATGCAGTCTAAGATGGTAGCAGGCTAACTTGGAAGGGGTATGGCAGTGTATATTCAACATATTAATCGGTTTCTACACGCCATCGTGCCGAAAGCTAAATCGCTTGGCGGCACGTCTTTGGCGGTAGGGTGGTAACTAGCCACGGCCAAAGCCTTCCACCAGACACTCAGATAGTACTAGTATTGTTTGATTCTAGTAATACCTATGCACACAAAGTACATAAGTTAAATTATAGAGCAAACCCCCGAAACCAACAAACATTGAGGTTCCACCGTGCTGCAGTGAAAACTATGCATGCAACAATGTAATACTGGCAGACCCTCCCCCCACTAGTTGGACCGATACAAGCCTCGCAATAACGCGTGTGTGGAAAGCTCTACAAGACAAGACATCTATCGGTTGCCGGTGGTTAACTGCATCGTTGGTCTAGTGGACAGAATGCGGGCCTAGGGATGACGAGGTCCCGGGTTCGGTTTCCGGGTCGGGCTACAAAAAAAAAGTATTGGGTTTTTCTGTTAAAGTCAGTAAATACTAGCCCGGAGTAAATAAGTTGGCGGTGAGTCAACTCCGTGCCTCGGAAAGCACGTAAAGCTATCTCTCTCCGGTCGTGTCGGATTTCCGTCCCATCGGACTATGAGAGTGAGGGAATAGAGAGTGTACCTGTGTCTGCGAGCACACATGTGCACTATAATATCTCCCACACAGTTGGCTAATCACTGAGGAAGTTGGCCGCCGTAACTGGATTCGGTCGAGAGGACATTATTTTTTATTATTATTACCTTGTATGAATAAGATAAAAGGTACATACAATCCTCACGTGACCAGGAGTTCATAGCTTTAGGAGAAGCTTCTATATAGCACTGAAGTTCCACGTCGCTGCCAAGAGGAGCTCCGACTAGTTGGTTCGTCACTTTTACTTGAGGGATAACTGTGAATAAACAAATGGATTAGTGGATAATCTGATCAGCCCTCAACAAACTGAACTATCGGCCTACTGAACAATCGGTAATGTGCGCGCGTGGAAGAGCGCCATACTGAGTTAGCAGTCGGCCGATAGTTCGCCGACAGTTCAGTTGAAAGCGATCGTGCGCATCAAACTTTTTTATCGGCCGATACCGACTCGTTATACAAACTGCAGACATAAACAAAACATTAGTATCAACCACATTCACAACCAATCAAAGTATCTACTTCTATTAAAACTTTTTATTTTATTTTTATTTAGCTTTTGCCTGCGGCTTCGCTCACGTTAATTTCGATTTTTCAAACCCCTATTTTATTCCCTTTGGAGTTGAATTTTCAAACCTTTCCTTCCTTCTTTTCCTTTCTTAACGGACACCTACATCGTATTAGCTATCTGTATGCCAAATTGCAGTCTGATCCGTCTAGCTGTGCGTTGATAGATCAGTCAGTCAGTCACCTTTTCCTTTTATATATTCAAAAGAACTCCGTTTGTATGGTATGCTCTTTGGTGAAACCTCTCTTAATTATTCCTCCCAGCTCGCATGAATTAAAGGAATAAATCGTATCCCATCAGTTTGTTCTCAAAGGTAGACTTACAATGCACTTGCACGTGATATCGGCGACTGACGGTGGGCGGTACGCCGTTGCTCGCAATGCAGTAGTACGCGCCCATGTCGTTCCTTTGCACATGAGACAACTCGAGAACCTCGCCTTTGTGAGTTTCGACCACTGGAACAAAGGTATTTTGTATCAAACAAAGGAAACTAGAGTCAAGTTTTGTTAGAACGCTCGTGTCGTTTTACTTCACCGAACAAGAGCGCTTTTAGATTGGGAGTACGGCTGCCCCATTTCAAAACCTAGTAAGGGTAAAAACATGTCAAAGATGCCTCACTGCGATACCTCGCGGTCGCGGTTTACCTCGCTACCTCGATGTCACCTCCATGTAAAGCAAATGTCATATGTTTTTTTGGTCTCCTGTAAAATTTTGTCACTCACACTTACTAGGTTTTGAAATCTAGTATTCATACTAACTTGCCATTAATTTTTTATTTCAAGACAGGCTTGCGCTGGAACAAATTCCTGAGGAATACCGGAATTGACAGCCATATAAGGTCAAGTGAGCACTTGTCAATGAATACCTGAAATTACCTCTCATTCAGGAAATCAGATTTCCAACTGAAAAATGTTCAACCGTAACGCCTTCATTACTGAACCGATTTTGATGAATAAGGTGTGTTTCGATTCTTTATAACGGTCCGTGTGACAAGTACATTTTATATGAACAAAATTACAGTACATACTTGAACAAATAAATTAATTTTTTAACCATCCATGTGAAGCCAAAAGAAAGGGTTATGAATTTAGCAATCTGTATGTATGTATGTGACCATTTACCAATGTTCAACCGTAATGCCTTCACTACTGAACCGATTTTGATTCATAAATTCAATATAACGATCCAGGTGACAGGTACATTTTATAGGAATGAAATAAATATAACAGCAAGTTTCCGTAGTCGGGTTATTTACAGTTTTTAAACTTTTATCCCTGTTTCCATCACGAAAGGCAACAAAATTTTTTTGCTTGAAAAAGATAGCTATTTTTTAACCCTTGATACAAAAATAAAGGACTAGAATATTTAATAGGGTAAATGATACCTTTATTATTCAGACTCATTTATTGATACAAGAGAATACACTCGTACCGTATTTTGTTTTTGTACTGAAAAATTTCGTTCTGCCGTTGCTGCCGGTCGACCTAATTAAGAGACAAAAATATCGTACTAAAAGGTAGGTATCTACTTCATGTTCAAAAATTACTCCCGGAAAACAAATTCCAGTTTAATTTACAGTACGTTTACTCCTTATTCCTAATTATTGCGGGACTTTAAAGGAGAAATTTAGTGGAAAATGAAAACGCTTCTCTTAATGATGAAAGTAAGTACAAACTCGGCGGAAGATCCCACTGTGTTCATTTAAACCGAGCAGTATTTAGACAATCGACGTTTTGTTTCTAAGTAGTGCTTTTCTAACTTCAAAATGTAATTATAGGACGGTCGAGTCGTAAAAGTCGTATTTGGCGACTAAAGATTTTTTTTTTGAGAGGCAATCAGTGATGAAAAGCTTTGAAGAGGTCTTGGTTTGAGCACGCTTGCCTAGAAAATGCTTATTTACTTTTGCCTTAAGTTATACTTACGTTGGAACAGCGTTCGACACCCTAGCGGCTTGTAGGTTGTATTTCAACCACGTAAGGATTCCAACGCTTTCGACTTCTCGCTGTTCTGTGGTAGAACGGTGAAGAACAAGGTTGTAAAGTTTCTGAACGCACTTTTCAAAGTAGGTATATCCGATAGAAGACCGAAAGACATGCGACATTGCGTCTGTAAAGTTTTGTGACGTCAAAAGCGGCTTTAACTTTCAATAGGAATTTAGCTAGTCCGTTTTGAAATCGCTTTTCAAGTATAAATCTTTTATTATGCTAACACGGTTCATTTAACGCGGCATTAAGTGAATTTGTCGAACATCGTATTTTAAAAATGAACGGGTAAAAGTGCTTCGATAAAATGAAGGAACAAAAATTACGATCTTTCAGAGACGGTTGGTTGAGTACTGAAATGTTCTTTTAATATTTTAATAGAACCGCGGATAGAATAAGAGGACAGTTCATAAAATAGAGGATTTAAATTTAAAACTAATAGGTAGGTACCGACTTAATTCTAGAGGTAATAATTTTACTTTGCTAATTATACTATGTAGAACCAGCCTATAGGCTTTCAGTATTTATCTTACTCTAACTCATTAATTTAAGATTTATATTAAATGATAGCTTTTATATTTTATCTTCGTACCTTAAATTACAAATAAACGAAATTAACTTTAAATATCAAGGTGAGTTTACATTTCTCGCAGGTATTTATTATTGTTATGGAATTGGAAGCTCTAATACGCAAAAATTGAATATTTTTCGCGTTGATCATTTTGCGAATTGAACGTTCTGCGTGTCTTGATGTAAATCTGCATCTACGCTTAGGCCGAGCACAATCTGAACCTTTATGAGTTACCTTTACCCCTGTATAACTTTACACTTTTCACCAGCGTTGATGAATTCGAGCTTCGAGACAGAATACCGTCAAAGTAATAGACAACTGGGTGAATAGTTTAGTTTAGTTTATAACACAATGGCTAAAGCTGAAATCTATATACCGCACTCTCCCTCAGCTCAGACTCAAGACAGAGTTAAAACGAGACAGATTTATGTCAGAACATATTTATGTCGCGTTTTAAACTCTAACTTTTCAGCAATTCTCGGATCTAGCGGATCTCTTCACTCTGTATGTTCCACTCGTAAATGTAGATAAAATAGCAGTAGATAAGTATCGCACGCATGACCACGCGATATATGTAGAGAGCACTCTTAAGCCCTCGTCTACGCCACGTGAACGTAGCATGCTACGTACTTTGTTCGTAGCATGCTACATTGGAGTTTGGTTTTCCGAGACGCAGACAAGTAGTACGACCGAATTAAGTATTATGCTACGCAGTGTGATGTTTTCCTTACGATAGATCTTTATTATACTACACTACGCCTACGCGTAAATGCACATTACACATTTAAATTATTTTTTTATGTAATCTGATCATCGATATTATTTTAAGGACTTATTCGGCTTCATCCTATTAATATTATAAATGTGAAAGTTTGAATGTATTGATGGATGAATGAATGGATGGATGGATGGATGTTTGTTACTTAATTACGCAACGACTGACTGATTTGATAGGAAAATAAGACAGTTCGCGCGGGAATTAAAAAAACCTCAATCCACGCGAAAGAAATCGCGGGCATCAAGTAGTATTAAGAAGATGGTTTGTATTTCAGTAATAAACGAGTTAAATTCTCCATTGAAGAGAATTATAACAGAATTGCCAACTTACTGCGAAGTGTGGGATGATATTGAAATTCTAACTAATTAAATAAATAATTTGATATATTCCTGATGGGTGGACAACTAATAAATTGTGAAAGTTAAGATAAAGTTTTTAATATCTATTATCTACTACTGTAGATTACATACCTACCTTATGATACCTACATTATGATGAATGTACACATAAAAAATCTTTTTAAAAAACCAACTTCAAACGCCACTCCAAAATAGAGTGTGCCTATAAAAATTGAAGAGTCCCTCGTTTTCTCCAGGATCCCATCATCAGAACCTGACCTGATGATCATGGATCCACCTGGAAAGTACCCTTTCACAGCAGTACGGGGAGCATACATAAAAAATTAAAAATAAAGATTGCGATGAATTAAGACCTAGTCCTTTTTTGAAGTCGGTTAAAAAGTTATATTTGTAGAACCTGAACCGTTATGACAAACGTGGGCATCAAACTACTGATATAATAAGTATCTTTTAAATAAAATAATTTATTTTTGTGAGCCAATAAAATATTAGGCAAATACAAATATTAGTTTTCGATTCGTCATTTAATTGTGACTTGTTTATATATTTATGTTATCTTACGTCGCATCAAAGTTTTTTATTATCCTAGAGAAGTTGAGTTTTGGTTTGGCATCATTTCAAAGAGCATATTAAAAGCAGTGTAATTACTATGATGTAGGTATGCATTCGATGTTAATAGGAAAACCGAGCGCAAAATTGAGGAAGGTATTATTTAGTGGACCGCGTAATAATTAGGAATTTGAAGAGCAGAAGCGAATATTGGCAAAATGCAGCGCCAGTAAAGCCTCATATTTGCTAGGTAATCTCGTGGAACTTGTTGTATATCCTCCACGTACCTCAATCATAAGCCGCTTATATCAAGCGACCCCCTTTAACTAACCCGATGTCGTCGATCTACTTTGTAGGTTGTGCCAACGCTGACCTTTTTGCTCCAAGATCGTACACGACTTCAGCATCTTTGGACCCCAACGACCATTGGTTGTTTATACTATGTGCCCCACCTATTCCATCGCGACTCGTTGAGCTATGTCGGTAAATATGGTTCTCCTATGAATCGCCTCACATATTATTGGATCTCGCAGAGATACGCCGACCAAAGTTCTCTCCATCGCTCGGTCATTGACCGAGAGTCTTCTTATGAGGTTCATAGTTAGTGCCCAGGTTTCGGATTCATAAGTTATTACTGGCAATAGGCAATAGGACTTTTGTCATCAGGTCTAAGATTCGTGACTTTTGGCATTGACAAAAGATCGCACAGCTTTCTGAAAATACGCTGAATGCGCAGCAAGAGATGTGCCTAATGAAATGTAAATACAAATTCTTTTATATAATTTTTTAAACTCTTATGTGGTTCGCGTGGAGTTAGTTTTTAAATCATGCGGGAACGCTTTGATTTTCCGGGATAAAAAGTAGCCTATGTCCCTATTCAGGTCCTCAACTATACCCATGCAAAAAATTACGTCAATCCGTTGCTCAGTTGCGGCGTGATTGAAGGACAAATCAACAAACCAATAAAAACACACTTTACCATTTATAATATTAGTAAGGATACGAACGGGCAGTCACAACTTCACAAGTCACATGACTTACACGTGCCGAACGAATACGCTTTTTATTCGTTCGTGTCATTTGCATTTATCAACGCATCGGTGCAGGGTACATAATACGAATATGTGGTATTTGTGGTAACTGTGGTACCGACCGTACTTAGCTTCTATCGTTGCGTGCGGCACGCGTGGCATGCAGCTCTTAGGAAATGTGCGATCAGCATTACATGTTGTCAAATTCCTACTAATATAAATACGATGTTTGTTTACAAGTTTATTGATTATTACTTCAATCACACAGCCACGAACGAACGAACGAAGTCGCGGGCATCAGCTAATTTATAATAATTTAGTTAGGAAATCGGTCTTTCCAATTGAATATTTATTCAAAATGTTGTGAGTTTAATGCTTATAAGTAGAGACCGGATTATATGCAACATAAAAAGCTTGTTATATGCATGCAAATATGCATGAAAAATGCTTGAAATATGCACGAAAACTGGCAGAATATGCAAAATTAAATGATAAATTTTAGGAATCCCTAAAAAATTGAAAAGTAAGTATTAATTTTTTTATTTCAAAATCAGCATACAATTAGTAAATTATTTTTTGATAGGCGATAATAGGTACAGTAAGTAACATTATATGATATTAAAATGATTTAGAATTTGTGTAAACGTAAGCAATCAAATATTTTTCTAAATTTTCAGTGGTAAGATTGTGTCTACGATCATTTAGAATATTTTTGTAAGTAGAAAAAGTTCGCTCCATATCCATTGAGGTAACTGGACAGAATTTGAACTTGGGTGCTATGGCACTTATAGTTTCCGGCAAAATTTCTGCCGTCCCATTAATGAAACAATCAATTTGACACAAGCTTTGAAAACCTGGGTTATTGCTCAATATGTTTTCAAACTTTTCTTTAAGTTTATGGGGCAATGCGGCGACGGCGGAACGCAGAGTGAGTGAAAAATATTGTAAATGTACCGATAATATGCATCATAACTAGATCTTAGGTAAAATATGCTATTACCGCTGAGAATGGCTAAAATATGCAAATGCATATGCGAATATGCAAATGCATATAATCCGGTCTCTACTTATAAGTAATACTTTGTAATAGTAGTTTCAGTTTTTTTAATGACGTAATGGGCGCCCTACGCGTAAATCAGAATGGCACTACACCTTCGAAGTGACCTGTGTTTAAGCTACCTTATCAAGGACTGGCATCGCTGTTATGACATTATTAAAGTAGACCGTACCTATCCCAACGATTATAAAAAATACGCGGCAGTGCTACACGACCTTACCCTGAACATTGACTACCTACCTATAAAATTAAGGCTTAACTCAGGAGATTTAAAAAAAAAATTAAATTAAATAGAGAAAAGATGAAGGTTAAGGAAAAAAAAGACGTGTGGCACTCGGGGACTGCCGCGGTAAAGCTATTGCATAACATTTTTTATCAACGCCATCTAGCGGCTCACCGTAGAGGAGTCCCGTGTCAGGTTATTTTCGTTACGGAATTTCTGGATTCGGTCTCCACGCTGGCCCGCGATAGAAGCTATGCAATAGCTTAATAAGATTTTTAAAAAAATTAAAAGGTTTCAATATAATTAAGAATGTTTGACTAGTGTGAATGGTATCGCAAAATAAATAGCGATAGTTAGTTAGGGACCGCTGGTGATTTTAGTGCGTAGGCTGGGGAACCAGGAGTCCCATATCTCCTTTCGACAGCCGTAAACTCAACTTCTATGGCTGCACGACTCTCGAAAGGAATGCGTAAAAAGCATTTCCACCAGCGGATTATAAAAAAAACTCAGGAGTGCATTGCAACCACAGAACTGCGGTCACGCTGTCGCAAAGTGTTACCTTGTCGCTTCTATTGACCATTTTACAGTCGCATTTCATGGGCGCACAGTCATTATCGGTAAAACCACAAACCGACCAATAAAAAAACTAGTACTTCAAAAGAATTGGGTATTTTACTGTTGTCGAAATGTGGATATTCATTAATTACAATCGAAAATGTAACATGTAAGAAAAATATTTGTAAAAACAGAAAATAAATCGGTCAAAAAACAAATTAATTAGACCTACGCTGTTTTACTGCGACTTGTCAGTCTCTTCCTAGTCCTCCACTACACCCATGTAAAAAATCATGTCAATCCGTTGCTCCGTTGCTGCATGATTGTAGGACAAACCAACAAGAAACACACTTTCGCATTTGTAATATCAGTAAAGATATTGCCAGTGCTTCGATTTGGATCGACGATAATTTTGGATTATCCAACAAATGAAATGACTTTTATGTTTTTTGGAAAGCAGCAGGTGTGTATTAAGCCTAAAGTCCGCACTGTTGGCTGCAATAAATTATGCTAATGATGGTTTGGCGGCGCATCCGTTGATTTAGGTTGATTTCCGTGGCATCGTGGCTACTTTTACGCTAAATTAAACATAGCTTACAATATTCTAACGGTTGAGGTAACAGTTCCACAGATTTAAATTTAAATATTTAATGTGAAGAGCAATTTATTAAATATAGTTCCAAAAAAATTCAAATTTTTTTATTTCATGTAGGCAAACTTGTAGCTCTCATGACACGTTAAGACTCTACCACCGGTTCGGAATGCAGATTGTGCTGAGAAGAGCCGGCTAGTAGTAACTCAGCAGTAAGTTATAATGTCTTTTCGTTAACCGAAAAAATTCCCGACACAATTCTATTATCAGTTTCTTCGTCTAACTTGAAAAGAAAATTTTATTTAGAAACTAGCTTTAACCCGCGGCTTCGCTCACGTTAGGTTCGATTTTTTAAACTCCTATTTTACCTCCTTTGGGGTTGAAATTTTCCAAAATCCTTTCTTAGCGGATGCCTACGTCCTAACAGCTACCTGTATGCCAAATTTCAGCTCGATCGGTCCAGTGGTTAGAGCTATGCGTTGATAGATCAGTCAGTCAGTCAGTCAATCAGTCAGTCAGTCAGTCACCCTTGCCTTTTATATATTTAGACCCAAATGTTCTCCCGAACAAATTCGGCCACGGCGCCCAAACTCCACAAAGATTTGCCATCTGCGCAGGAGATGTTATAGTGCACAAGTATGTGCACAAACACAGGTGCACTCTGTATTCCCTCACTCTCATAGTCGGATGGGACGGAAGATCCATCACGACCGGAGAGAGTTCAGGCGCAAGATCGACGACTTTACGTGGTAGGTACCACTAGACGAACGAGTCGAATATGAGTGCCGGAAATTTCGCTCGTATTCGAGAAGTTCTACTAGTGAATAACTCGTTTAGTTTTATATTTTTGCGAAAATGATCTTAGACAAAAGCCTTGGGTCAATTCCCGAGGGCCCATAGCACGATACGCTCTCACGTCACGTTTGTTTAACAAACCTTTACGTGTGCGATTACTCGTATCGAGTTACTGTATAATAAACAATATTTGATTGTGATAAATATCAAAGAAAAATAAGATATTACTGCTCGATTAAATACTCATAAAATAAGACGTCGGCCATTACAATACACAAAAACTTACTTTAGGCTAGTAAGTTTTTACGTAAGTAGCTTACCTAAGTCACTTACGTAACTAAAATTGTCAAACAATTTGAAAACTGTAAAATGTAAACTATCCTGTAAGTCAAGTAGACTTACAGTTTAGTTTACATTTCGTAAGTTACTCATGAAAGCGACTTACGTGAGTAAAACTTTCAAGTGTAATTGCAGCCTAGAATAATACCTGGCCTGTGACTGAATAATAGACAACTATCAGACAATGCATAACTTTTACAGGTTAGGTGAGTAGGAATATTACACTTAATATTAGACCTACCTAATATAAAGTGTAATAAGATGACATGAGTAGTTTTTAGGGTTCCGAAAAAAACTTCGGAACCCTTATAGGATCACTTCGTTGTCCGTCTGTCTGTCAGTGTGTCACCACCGTTTTTCTCGAAAACGGCTTATGATCCGAAGTCGAAATTTATACTGAATATAAAGTTCAATGGTCTCGTAGTGTTTTAAGAATATCAAGCTTATAGCTTAACTCAGTAAAAAGTTACAGCTTGAAAACCACGGCTTTCTCATTATTAAAACAAATTAAGGCACATCTTCAAAAATCGTTTTTTTCCATACCGAATTCTTAGTTTCATAGTAAGTCCCGTTATATTTTACAAACACCAGCCTTAAAATCTTACAAATTACGGAGATTTTGATACCTCTAAACCTTATAATAGTACCTAAAACAGCCAAAAAAACCAAAAAAAACCGATATCTTACTGTGAATTACAACTATTGCAACGCTTCTTTAGTGACGCGTCACGTAGACAGATTATAATGGTGCGGCCACACTATGGTAAACGTCAATGTCGATCATCTCAAGTTGAGATTCTCAACTATTATCGTGGTTATTTCCGACAATATTAAACGCGACAAACTGAGTGCTCACACTTCGTCAACGTCAACGAAAATTTAATTGGCGATAACGCAATAATTCTGTATTAATTTTTTAATGATGTATTTATTAATCCTGTATTAATTCATTGGCGATAACGCAATGTGAATGCAGCAGCGTCAGCGTCCATCTTGAATCAAGACATTTTATCGTCATTATCGGGCATTGACGTTGACCGTTCAAGTGTAGCCGCTCAATTTTTCGCATTAAATATTGGGGGAAGCTGCCGTGTTAATAGCGGCAACGTTAACCCTCTAATGTGGCTAGCTCATAAAGCTAAAACGACTAAAGTGAGAAGACATTATGTCAAAATATGTATGTAGGAGCAGGACAAAGCATTGTGTTTCTATTTGGTACCTATCCATTGACGTATAGAGCTGTCTCTATCTAGAGAGCCATGAAGTAGAAGCATAGAGAAGGATGTATATATAGACTCAAGACTGTAGAAGTCTGGCAACCTCGCAAAGTAGTGCGTCGTGTTATTTTGTTTTGTATATAAATCATAATTATTTAATAAAAGTTACAATAAATTTAATGTACGGTTTCATTCAAGGTGCATAGAAACCTAAAAATACATCAGTTTCGACGAGATAAATCCATGTTTCGTACCTACCTATATGTATATCGACTGCAAAGTGCAAACAAAATTGCAAAGGTAAGAAAAGCTTTATTACTAACTGGCTAAAACTGTCAATATATTTTGGTGTAACAAATGAAGATATTTTCGTTTAAAGATGTTTAGTAACAAGGTACATAGAAACTTACAATTAAGTGCCAGACTCATAATTTAAATAAGTAATAAGTATCTAGGTTTGAAAACATAACCTACAAAACAAATACTTATATTTCATTTTGTTTATGATAATAAAAGTTATTTTAACTGTTTTAGATGCCAAGAAAATGCTGTGTGCCCGAATGCAAATCAAATTACGACAGTGTTATCAGCATTGAAGGAGCTAAAAGTACATTTTCTTTCCCGAAAGATGCTCATATCTCTCAAGCGTAGCAACCATTTTTCAAGAAGAAGTAATCATTGGACGTGATGGACAGAGCAGCTGGTGTCTAAATTTTTAGAGTGACATAATAACATCATTCGCAGACTTAATAGTGTATAAATTCCAAGAAAATTTAAGAGACTAAATGGTTGTATCAAGTGATACCTAATAAGAGGCTATATTTCTATTTGTTAAATCTTGATATTGAAAGTGATAATGGTGACAGCAATGTAATAGTGTGTTAATAGTGTGTTGGTGGATGAAAATCTAAGCATTCAGGTATATGTAAAAGGACATTTAATGCATATGAAGATTTAAGCTAGATATTACCTAGTGAACTTAAGCTTAGCAGATGGTCACAGCTTGAAAATATACCTACTATCTTGTTATTATAACAATAGTTGTGAACCAACAAAGTCATTTGACTATTGTGAGGTAGGTAGGAACGAAATTGCCGAATGAAATCAACCAAAAAAACGAGAGTATACAATCAAAGAAAAAACCTTTCATGGGTAGGTAGCTAGTAAAACAACTACATAGTTTTATTTACTTGCATAAAGTATGTTAATCAAAGATTTATATAATAACTAGACGATGCCCGCGACTTCGTCCGCGTGGATCAAGGTTTTTCAATTCCCATGGGAACTCTGTAATTTTCCGAGATAAAATGTAGCCTATGTTTTAATCCTGGGTATGAGCTATCTCCATTCCAAATTTCAGCCAAATCGGTTCATTCGTTGTGGCGTGAAGGAGTAACAAACATACACACACATACACATACAAACTTTCGCCTTTATGATATTAGTGAAAGGTCTCATTCTATACTATACCGGTGAAACACCAGAGAAAAACCGGTGTTTTGCAGGTTATTATTGAATCATGACTCAATTAATTTTATTTAAATAAGAAGTTTGATGATCAACATTGTTCATTATTTAATAACATTTTTTCAAATACAATTACTTTATCATTATTTAAATTCAAGATCAGTAAATTTTATTTTATTTTGTAAAAGAAATATTATATTAATTTGTGACCATGTATACTTACTAGTGTTTAGATTCCTTATAAGATGTCATTCTGTATTGGTTAACTTAAGATGTATTAAGTATGTATGAAAACTGTATTGTTTAACTTAGGTGTGTTAGTGTTGAGAAGGTATGCGAGGAAGTATGAATATGGTAAAGATGTATAAACGAAGAAGGTATGTCTGTGCAGGATGACAGAATGTGGGAAACGGAATGTAAGTGTATGACAGGGATGGATATATGCGATATAGAGAGTGGGAGAATATGGAGATAAAAAAGATTGGCAAAATGGCATATGGAGTTAAGACATGCTAAGGAGTGCTAAAAGTAGTTTAAATAAAAGAAGTTTATATATATGGCTCATTTTTTGCACAACGGATCAGCCTGGCTGTCCAGCGCGGAAATGCAGCCAGTATTCTTGGCACCATTCCACGCGGGCATGATTTGTATAGTAATTAGATTAGTTTAGCTATAAGTTTTTTTTGTAACATTTTAATAGTTTTTAAAAAAATTAAAAAAAAATTATTAATAAAAAAAAATATTTATATATATTTAGTGTTTTTACTTTCAGCTATTCCCACATTAGAACATACAATACTATTACTTGCTTGTTTAGACATGAAAAGGGTCACAAAGAAAATTCTATCAAACATAGAGAACCTTTTGATTGACTATCTCGAATGCTTTAAAGACAGCTTAGACTTAGTTTTACAAGTTATACATTGTCTTATGGAAGTAACTCAAAGAAACAAATAATGGGATGAAAGATGGATAGTGGGAACTGTGAGAAAACTACACAACCCCATTGAGTTTGGGCTTGTTTGATTCATCTTGACAGTACTCTAGTCCTAGATGATATGCAGGGTCTGATGATGAGACCGGAAGGCGTCTATAGGAACTGCAATAACACTGCGCACTTAAGTTGTCATCTAGTAGGTACCTAATTAATACAATGGTCAAGAGTTTCGGAACCCTCAGTGCGCGAGTATGACTCGCACTTGACCGGTTATTATTTTAAGTAGTCGCCCTTTGTCATAATAATTTACGTCTCTTCTCAGTCGTTACACTCTTGTCAGAGTGGTCGTGGTCGTCATTTCGGTGTTGTGGCACGCTTCACTATACGCCTCCACTCCTCCCTAACAGCTGCTTTTCTTGAGCATTCGTGCAACGGGACATCCACCGCAGCCCTTACTAGGTCCGTCCATCTCTTTGGCGATCTGTCCCGTCCCCTTGTGCCCTCTACTTTACCTTGGACCACTGGACGTTCGATTGATTCAACCTCCCGTACGTAAATAATTTACGTAGGTACATACAAATATTCTTAAAACACAAAAATGTTATAATTATTTGTCAGATGTTTTACGAAAAATTAAATTAAAACCCAATTATAGTCTTAATATCTCAAGGCAGAAGGAGCGTACTGAAATCGGGTCATCGGCTGGACCCCATCTATTGCAATATTGTTTAACCACTTCTTCGTCTATTTTCTTGGGATAATCTAGCGACTATGTAGGTACTTGCATCGCTGTATCACTATTCCTAGTTTTATTTTCTTATGTTCTGTATTTTTGTTACGCTACGTAAACTGAGGAGCTGGCGAACAAAAAGGGGTAATTGCAAGATATTAAATTTTACAGTAGAGGCAAAATACTAAAACACTAGGATCTAGACCACCTATAGAGTTGTGATTTTTGGATTCATATGACTCTCAAATTTCAAGTCTATATATGTTTTGGCTAATTTTCAGAACTCAATATTTAACGAAATACAGACTAGACAAGTTTTCAATTAACCCATTTTGTTAGCCATCGGTTCACTTATTCCGTTTTGATTGAAACTGATGTGCAATTACCACATTTTGATCATCGATTGAGTAAAAATAAAAAATAGTTTGTTCTAGAATAAAAAAAATTTAATCAACTTAAGAATTTCTTATTGTTACATTAGTAATTTTAAAAAAATTAGTTTTATGAAAAAATTATAGAAACTGATAATTATTATTAAAATAGTACACGTTTAATTCTACATCTACTTCAACATTGAAGATTGTGGAGAAAGATGCGAATCTTTCTCCACAATCTTCAATGTCCTCATTAGCGTCACTTTTACCACTGTTTTCTACGTCACCCAAAACCTCGCCGTACCATACTAAGTCGGGGTTTTCAAGCCAGTTTTCATCAAACTGCTTACTCAGTAGTTTTAGTCCCCGAATTCAGCTCAGAAACAGTGCTAGGACTTCTAGATGACATTTTAAAACTTTTTTTGGCGCGGAACTGGCTTCAAAGATACACAAAATAACAAACTAAAATATTGCCATATTTAAATCGGGGATGCCAGAGTAATATAAAAGAATTTCCCCACAAAATTATGCCAATTACTTCGTTTTGATTGAAATCCATGTTCCGTAATCTTGAAAAGTATGAAATTTACCCCCCTTTGATTGGTATTCAAAAATATATTTGAGAGACGGGATTTTTATTTTACAATTACCACGTTTTGAACGGAATCGTCAACTTTGAGCCCATTTTGATGCAACTTTTAGGCCGTTTTCACAGACTTTTTTGCACGTAATAGATGGAGAGGTATGATAAGAACACGATTTCATGAAAAAAGTTGTTTGAGAAAATTATGTAATTACGCCGTTTTGTTCGCCAGCTCCTCAACTAATCTGTGTGTCTCAAAATCTTTTGTAATGTCAGTTATTGATATTAATTTTGCTATGTGTCTTTGAGTTGTAAGTCTACTAGTTTATATTTTCATATTTATGCATTAATATCTGCTTGCGGCTTGTCAAACAAAATAAAATAAGTTACGAGTAAATAAAAACGATGTTGCAACCATTACTGCCTAGCCGTAGGTACCACTCCTAAACATAATTATAAAGTATCTATCATTTATGACTGCTTTTTATTTGAGACTTGTGTTTTAGCAAATATAATGCCACACTATAATAGCTCCTGAAAATATTGGGTAATTATTAGACACGTAAATTATGAAATGCCTCCACGCGATCGTGAAGATGAATGGATGCGCTTCCAAACTGTTCATTAACATAATTTATACGCGGCCGTCAGATTGAACATTTTGTGAGAGGCTCATTTTATATGGAAAAAAAATATACGCGACGAATTGAGAACCTCCTTCTTTTTTTTCGTCAGTTTAAAATTAAGGTGTAACGTAACGGTCACGACTTACCAGCAAAAGACCGCCAATAACTGAAATTCCAATTGATTATAAGGTCTTACAATATTATGATCGGTATGATCTAGACGATATTATAATATTGGTAGGTACACATCAAGTTTAGGATGTTTGACGACTTCCCTGGCGCAGTGGTGAGCGCTATGATCTTACGACTGGGAGACTTTACATTTTTGTTACACTATTTAATAGAACAAGGGTGACGATTTTCTTGGTCGCTAACTATGGGCCTCATAAGAAGGCTCAGGATCACTCAGCGGGCGATGGAGAGAGCTATGTTCGGAGTATCCCTACGAGATCAAATCGGAAATGAGGAGATCCGTAGGAGAACCAAAGTCACCGACATAACTCAGCGAGTTGCGGTACTATAGTGGAAATGGGCAGGGCACATAGTTCGAAGACCTGATGGTCAACCCTGCACCAGGAAGCGCAGTGTTGGCAGACCCCCTACTAGGTGGACCGACGACATCAAACGAGTCGCAGGGAGCGCTGGATTCAGGCGGCGTAAGACCGAGACCTGAGGAGCTGCATGCACGAGACCTCCAGCAGTGGACGTCTATCGGTTGATAAAGAAGAAGAAGACGATTTTCTTGCTTTCGGCATGGTTTATTAACTACTCAACTGTCGAAAAAGTGGCACAATTCAAACCCAAATCAACTCTCGGATGCGCTGCCAAACCGTTCATTAATATAATTTATTCACGACCGTCAGTGCCGACCTTAAATTTGTGGAAAGCTATTCTTTAACGGCGAAAAATTGTGTAAATCGCTCACGTATTTTTCAGCGTCGGTGGACACGAGCGGTCTACTTTAATAATGCCATAACCGCGATGCCGGGCCACGATAAGGTCGCGTAAACTTCGCTCGCCTCTTAGCTATAAATATATTTCCATTTGGGCTAGAAGTCTATTTGGGCGTGCTTTCAGCGCGTATTAGCGAGTTTTTGCACGCTTGTAAAACTATGAGCGACACGAACGTCACAAGCCAATGTAGCTATTTGTAAGAACCGAAAGGAGCTTAAGAAGCTCGTATATAACAATGTTTTCGGTTAGTTGCCTGAAAGTAGCCTCGTCTGCGGCTCGAGTAGCAAAATTTTTTAAATTTCCACTTATCCACAATAATATTCTTGATTTCTTGATAATATTAAAATTGCGAAAGTGTGTTTGCTTGTTGGTTTGTCCGTCAATCACGCAGCAACGGAGCAACAGATCCAAGTTAGCCCGCTACCATCTTAGACTGTATCGTCATTTACCATCTGGTGAGATCGTAGTCAAGGACTATCATGTCATCAAATAATAAAAAAAGAAAGATCGACGTGATTTTTTGCATGGATATATTGGAGGATTTGGATAGACTACCTTTTATTCCGGAAAAAAACAGAAAGTTCCCGCGGGGTTTTCAAAAACCTAAAAACGCATAGGTACGTATTTGTGGGCAAAAGCTAGTATAATATCATATATAACTATTTAACGCTTACACAATCATATGCCAATACCCTTATGCCAATACCCTTATGCCAATACCATTCCCTGTTCCGTAAAGCCCCAAAAAACGCGACACAGTAATTTTCGGGCAGCGCTGTAATTAAAACATCGTTCGTATCATGGGCCGCAAAACTTCGCGTCTGTTTTTCCAGTGCGCATCAAATGTGCGAAAGTTTCGCCTCGATGACAGAATGATGGACGGATGGACGGAAGCAAAAACTAGTGTAAAAACAGACCCAGTTTGTTATCTACTTAACGTGTTAACAAATTCATATTTTGCTTTAGTCGGTTTAGCGTTCTTTTAGAATCGACCTTTGGTGCCGGTACTAGAAAATTCTGTATTCAAATAAATTTTTACAAATGCTTTGCATAGTTAAAACTCAAATGAATTAGCTACTAGTTCGAAATGCCCGAGAAAAATCAGTAAGAACCCGGAGGTAGCTCTACAATTTATTCAACTATTATTTAGTCCATAAAAGCAGTTTCGCGCATTATTAGGTGCGAGTGGAATCTACGCTCGTTTATTTTGTTCTAGCACAATTTGAATAGATACAAAGTTGTGTAATATCAGGTTTAAAATTATTAACTGTATTTTATGGTTCCATGCCCATGGGCTGCTAATGGGACCCTATTCCTACATCTTTGCTGTCCATCCGTTTCTCTGTGCTTCTATCAGTGAGCTGTATCGATGAACTGTAATAGCACAATAAAATTGTGATTTTGCTCGAACTTAATAATAGCTGGTGTTAATTCTTGTACAATTGTACGGAACCCTCGTGTGTGAGTTCGACTCACACTTGGCTGGTTTTTGTAATCCTCTCAGTGTTAGTATCACCATCGCCGAGTAACGTTATTCGTTTCCGTGGACTATTAAAATTACTGTTTTTATTTGATTCTGAAATCGCAATCAAAATCAATGGTAAAACAAGGAAAACTAAATGAAATTACTTTTAAATTGTTCTTTGTAATTACATAATAAAATTTACCTTTAAGTTGAACATCGCAATTTATAAAGGATTTTCTTTCCAACAATTTGATTCATTTAATGCCGCGGCAGGAAACAACGTTAATTACTTTTTCTTTTAGACCTGAATAGAATTTAAAGGACTCATAAAGAGCAAATTGGAAGTCCCAAGTCAATAGACTGCTCTTGAGTTTAGAGATATACAAATATTCTGATCTGTAATTATTACGGTCCGACTGGGTATTACCAGTTTTGATAAAGAGGTAAACCGCCAAAGCCAACTAACTGCGTTCGAGAAATTTCGAGACGACATTTCGTCTCGAAACTCGTCATAAACCCCTCGGTTTCTGTGGATGGTTTATGAATTCAAAACATTAATCTAACTATGCACTTTATAAAAAAAAATCAGATTCACTTAGTTGATAATGAAGAAAGGAATGCTCGGAGTATATCTACGGGATCGAAAAAGTTACCGGCATAACTCATCGAGTCGTTGAACTGAAGTGGTAATAGGCGGAAAAATATTTCAAAGAGCCGAAGAACAGAAGACAAAGATATTGTAAACGCATTCCGACTGAGGCCACGTCACTCATCACTCCTCGTCAGGTTTGATCGTGGCAAATCCTGTGTAAATACAATAGAATAATTTTTTATTCAAATAAACTTTTGAAAACAAAGTGCTTTAGAATCCTCAATTGAAACTACTATTAGTTCATAATAATAGGTATAATTAATAATTATGGTGATAATAACTATTAATAATGTACTTATAAAATAATACTTTGGGGAAATTATTCCAGTTGTGACGTTGGCGGAATTTTTGGGTTGGGAGATCTCGAACGAGGTGGATGGACGATCTGTGTTACACAAGATCAGGTAACTTTATTGGACATACTTGCTTTCACAGTGCATTGGTAATTATTCGGAAATTTTGAAGGTGATCGATAGTTCAACTTCTTTCGCCGATAGATGCCGGGGGAAGATTTAAAAATTTTAAAAGGTCGAGTGGATTATACTGATAAGTGATTAGTTAATAATTTAGATTGTGTTAATATAAGCGGGTAAAAAATATTGTACCTAAAGTTTGTAGACTTTTTTTAACAAAAATCTATGTGGACGAAGTTTTGGACATCAGCTAGTCTTAAAATAAAATTCTGCGAAACACAAATCGCGTAAAGTCATTGTGTTATTTTGATCACGTACAACTTAGCGTCGGGATGAAACTGCCTCTTTTTTGAATTAAAATGTCACTAACAATGAATTCCAACAAAGAAATGAGACTTTACGGGGAAAACAAGTCGTAAGGGTGAAATATATTCAAGAATCAGAAATGTAAAAATTACCTCATATTTTTACATAAGTAAATATACCTACGATATTGAATAATAATATTATAATTAATTGATTAAGCTGCTTAACCGATGTTGACCCAATTCAGTGGCAGTGGTATTTTTTTTTTCACGGAGACTGTGCCCAGTAATGAAACAGCGATGAGCTGAGATGAGCCCAGATGATAATGACATAAGTTCACTTCCATCACTCCACTAAAACGTGATTAAAGAGTCATGAACCAGAGCAAGTAGGATTACGAATCAGATATAGCGAGAGATAGAAGTACGATCGTTCTTTTTTATAAACATTTTAAACCGGATTGGAATTTAGAAAACCAGATTGAACCTTAATAGTTCGCAGTTGCACGATGCATCTGTGACTAATTTATAAAGTCCGGTGCAGTCCCGTTGAACATAGCGTACGTTTCATTTACGTTTGCTCTTGATTTATTCCCAAATCTCTTCTGTACAACTAGAGTCTCTTTGTATTATGTACCTACTAGTAATTACACTAGATATTTTATTTTCCTCGCTATTTTGTTTTAAATTCCTATTTAAGCAACAGCTTTGCTTGCATTAGCATTTCATTCGATATTATACCAAATATGTTTTAATGTACAATATTACATTATTTTATACAATCTAAATATACATACTTACTTTCTTATTTCTACTGATGCTTTTGTATCCTGTTGATTTATAAATATTATGTCATACCTTCTTATCTTGTTGTCATCCGAGCGATAACTTTAATAATAATTGTTAATGGTGGTGAATTGGGTCCCACGATACAAGAATACCTAGTGTGGGTCTCAATGTATATTATTATGTTCATTGTTAATGTTGTATTGCCAAATAAATATTTTTCATTTTCATTTTTAGTATGCTGGAAACAAAAGGATTTGTTTACATAGGCACAAGCCTAACTAATTAATATTTATATTAAACAATTGCCTTCATAATTAACGATTTAGGAAACCATAGAAAATTGGAAAGGTGTGTTACAATGCCGAGTCCTGACAGACATCACATTCTCGAAGCATTCTCGGCATACGATATTATTATACTCCGCGGTATATTGTGGTAGGTATGGTATTAAATTTGATCGTAAGACGGTAATATTATACAATATTACATTCCTGTCACGTCGAATGTATACAGGCTTATCATAATGTAGCTTAATGTCATAAAATGTGTACAGTGTACCCCTGTCAGGGATTTGAGGTGGAATTTGAGAAACAATGGTTTCATATTACGTTATTTAGTACCCCTTCAGGATTATCACGCTGTTTACTTAATTAAAATTGGTTGTGAAGGAAGAGTGAGCTAAACAATATGGTTTTTAAAAATTCAAAATTCATGATTAAGATAAAATAAAGAAGCTTATTAGTTAAATTAAAACTAGACAAGATTCCACTGTTAACATAACATAACAAGATAATTTTATTATAGTTGTATCATTGTGCACCTGTTTTCCGAATTATGTATTTAATATAGGTACCTTTTTTATGGGGGAAGATCCATCATGGATACCACCGCACCCCGGGCGGTGCAAAGGTTATATCGGACTCTAACCGCCTAAAACCCCACGGTGTTCCATCTCAACGCCTGGTGGCTAAGCACAGGGTTGCTTTGGCATTCAACTGCAACCCAGCCACCAGAGCCTACCCAGGCAGGCCCATCTTCATGACCAAAGTCATATTCAAGCAACAATGTATTTAATATACCTATACCAACCTGTGTCTTTTACGACAAGTCAACTATACCACAGGTTTGAAAATCAGTTTCTGGTAAGAAAAGCCATCAAGTCAACTCAAGTCGAGAAAAATATCGTATACGCTTAAGTTTGACAACCTCAAAAAATAAATGAGTTTCAATAAAATATTAAAGTAAATATTTACGCTACAAAGTCTCGTAACTTTACATTACAAGACGCATAATTTATTGCCGGCTTCGAGGCGGATATTTTAGTTAATTCGTAAACTTCATACTATTTCCCTTGCCGGCAACGAGTTAAGACGTTAATTAAAACACTTTGCCAACTTTTAGTACTGAATTTCTTAAAGTACGGCAATCAGCTTAATGGCTCAATCAAAGATCAAAACAGCCTCCATCACATTAAATGTATTATGGCAGACTGTTTCATTTTGTGTTACTGTCTGCTATTTTCTTACATTGATTTTCAATCTTCAAGTCTTTATTCATATAATGTGTAATATGAATAAAATCGGACTGTATAATTTTAATTTTGAAATAACTGCCCCAACGTTTTTCATTATGATTAAGTATAGTAATTGACACATAAACAAAACCCAAACATATATTAGGTTTTTAAATTTTTGCCTGTGTGCGCAAGTAAAATATTTCTTAAAGCTGAACTTTTTTTTATGTAATTTTTGTCAACTGTTAGATGTCTATACAAAGAGTAGGTAATCAAGAATTATTATTAAATATTTTATCGTTCGAAACTGAATTGAAAAATTTAAACCCTTTATCTACAAAGACGAAGAATATTTTTTACAAAGCTCTCTGAAATAAGTATGACTTATACGAGCCATACATTTTAAAAGATAATAATCCAGTTGATTTAAGACTGAATTATAAAATAAGGTTTTCCCAAGCTAGAATAATAACAAATGTACGTGTTGGGGGAGCGGAATAAGTCTGGTCTAGAAAAGATAGGTGAACAAAATAGAGACGGCATTTTCAAAAGAAAAATTGTTATTTCCGTTTTGTAATAAAGAAAAGAATTGAAAATATCGTCTTTCCCCGCAACAGAGAACCTGTATTTAACAGCCGTCAATAGATAAAAGTTTATATAGTGCGAGTTGTATCATTGCACTATGTGAGGAGCGATAAGGAGCGATACAAAACATTGAAAATTATTGCAGACAAGGAATAAAAACAAGTTTTACTTATTGCATCATCATCAAATCATCACTTCATCCCATCATCATTTCATACCATCATCACTTCACCCACCGCTGGCCCACTTCTCAGCACGGAACTCCTCTCAGAATGAGCATTGAGCAGGCTTTAAGCTATTATAAACCGAACGTGTTGGTTCACACACTTTGAGAATGTTATCGAGGATTCTCAGACACAGGTTTCCTGGAGTTTTCCAGGAGTGTGAAACTTAAAACGCATAGTATAACAACCTCCAAAAAGATAAAGCCTGGGAATCGAACCCCGGACCTCTAAAAAAGAAGCTGAGATTTTAACCACTAAGCTATCACCAAGTGAGGTTTTTTGTGAATTTTCTGTGAAAACTAAAGAATATATAATTATAATTAAAACTATTAATAATTATTATAAATCGTTTTAATTTTAGAAATAGTTATAGATATAATATTATTATAATTTAGAGTTTGATTTTATATTATTTTAAGTTTGTTGATTATATTATACTTAACAAACCTACAGTATAAATATAGTACTAATTATATAAAAGTAGAGAACTTCTCTTTTTAATAGGGTTTTCGCGACCGGCATATTGTATAAATGCTCCTAGCAGAAGCTTATTAATATTCCACAAGCTAAGAAATACTTTGATACGAGACTTAAAATGTACTCTACGTACGATGTAGCTTATTTACTTTGTTGTTATAATATAAATGAGCCTTTATAGCCCAACGGTTAAAAGTGCGGTCTGAAAACTGAAGGGTCGACGGTTCAATCCACACCCACTGCACTATTTTGAATAGGAGGGGGGGAAATTAGTCATATATTACAGCTATAGTTATAGCTAATATTCTTTAAAAATCTTACATAAAAGCTTTTTTACAAACGTGATAAAATAAAGAGTCCGTGACTCACATATTAATGTTAGATGTTTAATTAAGATTTACGCTAAGTCTACTAAGTTAGATACAGGCTAAAAAGGATTAGCTTTGGAGTAAGTGCGCGCTACATACATTGTACAAGCAAGTAGTTTTAAAGTTAATGAGCTCAGACGATTTCTAGGGGTATTTGTATTAATTAAATCGGACAATCTCATGAAATTTCGTGTTTTACGTCGGCAGAGTAACTGGCAAAGTTTCATTGCGAGCTTTTATCTAATTTATTTTTATTGTTATATGAGGTTTATGGCCCATTCTACACCCTTTGCAGTGGATTACAATGGAGCACAGAATATAGCATGTTTGTTGTTCTAGGCTTTTAGCAGATTTCCGCAAAATAAATATAGCGGAACCGCTGAAGCTCCGGCATGGCTTGTTCGTTGTATTATGGAAGCGAACCTACCTATATTAAGTTGATTATGAAAATATCTCTTTACCGTGTAATTTCGAAAATCCCCCTAACACACCTCCTCCGCGAAGTAAATAAAGTAAAATCGTGTTGGAAATAGAATCTCTGCCCTGCCTACAGACCTAATTGGCCGATTCAGCGTCACCGGGGGATCTTGGCTTAGGCTGATGTTGGTTAATAATATGCAGTTTTGCATGTCGTAATAGACAAGTCAAGCCGGAACCCTCGCAGCATATAAGCAACTGAGCCAGAGCCGATGGTTATGGTTTCACGGCGTGGAAATGTGCTAAAGGCCTTATGTCACGATTAAAGTTAATCCTTCTAACTGATACTGTTCTGGCAGATGCTCATAACGTCTTTTATAACACACATTCCAGTAGGTATTAGTATTCTGTGAAATTCCTTATATCATACTAGATGATGCTCGCGACTTCGTCCGCGTGGATTAAGGTGTCTTGATCCAGCGGGAACTCTTTAATTTTCCGGGATAAAAAGTAGCCTATGTGTTATTCCAGATTATAATCAATCTCTGGGCAAAATTTCAGAAAATAATAGCGTTCTCGCAGAAATTAAAAAAACCTTTATCCACGCGAACGAAGTCGCAGGCATTAGCTAGTACAAATATAGACGTGCGACTGAGTAAACCTTTTTATGGGGTTTCAACATTAAAACCCAGTAACAATTAGTTTCATATCCTGAAAATAGACGGGCGACCTTTTCCCTGAGAAATAGTTTTTACCATAAACCTTTTACGAGCGCCTTCGTCAGCAACTGTTTAGAGCTATTTAATTTCTGAAATTGAAAATACCAAGACCTCGCGCATCCATTCCTAGTCTCGGAAAAACTACGAGTAGGTATATCTCGTTTTTATTAAAAATGCGGAGTGTTCAAACGAGGAGTAAACGACCAATAAAACGTTATTGTTACTGCGGTGACGTTCGCACGTTACCTAACTTATAAAATTAGCTTTTCTTCGGAAAAGCCTGTCTCGGTTACCTCAGTACATGTTACTGTAGACTCTGAGTATAAATATTTTCAGAAAGTACAATACTTTTTCTTGAATTTTATAAAACCTGAATGGCACTTTATTGTGCGGTAACGAGAGTCGCCATTTATTTAAATGATTTTGCGGAGTGAATCCTTTCAACTAGATGTATTATTAACAAAAATTATATTATTAAAAGATGGTCCTCTCTTTTAAAAGACAACATCTTTATTGTCCAATGACATTACTCAGCTTGGGAGAAAACTTAAGGGGGACACGCTCAACAACATGAAATATATAGGATAATTTTTATTATTGTTTTATAAGGTTTATCCGGGAAGGGGACGAAAGTTTTTGTTGATATTGCCCCATAACTTCGTCAAATCTTCGTCAAACTGTATTCGTATAAATTGTGTACTATTAGAAATATTTTTTCCAATTTTGGTGGAGATACTACAGACATTATCGGAGATAGAGGACATAACTTCTCGCGGATAATAGCAAGTCACTCTAAACTTTTTCCACGCGGACGAAGTCGCGGGAATCAGCAAGTCGCATTCTAAATGTCACCCATACTCGTGCGATACGATTGCGGACCGCCTTTGAATTCCTTCTTCATTGTCGCACAAGCTCTGGATTTGCATAACAACACGCTGGCAAGTAAATGTACAAAGCAAACACTTAGCGCCCTGGCGTCTGCATTTGCACTTTAAAGTAGACATTTATAGACGCTTTAAGCAAAATTCGTTCCTCCTTTAAATAGAGAATACTGAGAATAATCCAAGATTTCTGAAAAATACACAGAAACAGCGAAAGTTACAGTAAGGAAATTGTGTAAGAGTCAAACTCAAAATAACTGAACGAGTATTGTAACTGATATACTCGACTCTGTTGCTGCGTTATTGAAGATTCAACAACAACACACAAACAACAAACAATAAACAAACAAATAAGGATACCCATTACCCATCCTAATGCTAACTTAGGTACGATATGATTTACATCGGACCTATGCAACATCCTTGTTAATATTATAAATGCGAAAGTGCGTTTGTTTGTTGGTTTGTCCTTCAATCATGCAGGAAAAGAGCAACGGATTGAAGTAATTTTTTTGCATGGGTATAGTTGAAGACGAGAGCGATATAGGCTACTTTTTACATCAGAAAATCAAAGAGTTCGGGAATTTTGAAGACTAAATTCCACGGGGACGAAATACTAATGGGCATCAGCTAGATGGGCTTTATGCCACGTAAATACAACAGGTCATAGGGCCACAATATTGTGTACTAGCTAATGATACCAAAATGATACAACAACTGACCCCATCACCCACCCTCACAGTACCAATCCTAAATGCACAATACAGCAAATTATGCACATTGCACATTAAAAGCGGAATCGTACATTCGTGTAATAGATACAAACGGAAACCGCCTTTGAATTCCTTCTTCATTGTTATGACACAAAGATCGGATTTGCATAACAGTTCGCAGGCAAGTGTGCACGGCGTGTACAAGGCAAACATTTAGCGCCGCGGTGCTCATGCTTGCATTCAAAGGCCATTCATGGCAGATAGTCAACTCTTGTCACATCGTGAGTGCTAGCTCAGTTGAAGTTTATAACATCCTCACTTTAATCCTACTAATATTATAAATGCGAATGCAAGCTTATTTTGTTGTTTTGTTGATTTATTTTGCAATTACAAGGAGCAATTGAACAATGTGTTTCTTTGCATTGACTTGACTAGAAGCTAGTACTTAATATTATGTATAGTTCTTGCAATTCACGAGGACCCGTTAGCTTTACTTGTGGTTACGTCGTTTACATTGCGTAAGTGTGCGTGCCTGTCAGGAGCTTAGGTGGGAGTGGTCGAGCACGAACAAGCTGTCGCTCACACTTAAACAGATACGACACACACACACAACTATGAGCCACGCACCCTCGTGAATTGCAAGAACTGTACAAATATAAATAAAACTGATTTACTGAGATCTAGAAAAGAAGTGTTGATATTCATGTAGCGATGTGTGATAAGCAACTTCGAAATCGTACCGCCGCGCTGAGCAAACAATTGACTGATAATAACACCGCATTGTAAACTGCCACATACTGAATGGAAATTTCATCTACCTATCTAAATGTAGCAGATATTATTGGTTGCCTTAATGTAAATGCAAATTGTAAATTGCTTGTTTACTTTCTGTTCGAATACCCCGCCTTTATTTGAACGTGGATTTAATTTGTTCCTTTAATTAAATGCGGGAAATTAGGCTACCGACACGTATCAGCGCTAAAGCTGAACACCCTTAATTATTTATCTAAAACCGATTTTTATACAGATTAACCGATTGAATAATTTTTTATTTTGTTTGCCTTAAGAC
Organism: Hipparchia sbordonii; assembly: GCA_038048805.1. Classification (NCBI taxonomy): domain Eukaryota; kingdom Metazoa; phylum Arthropoda; class Insecta; order Lepidoptera; family Nymphalidae; genus Hipparchia; species Hipparchia sbordonii. Next base: position 6,496,272 of record CM076106.1, on the reverse strand, counting down.
AGGGTGGTTTAAAAACAAAAAAAAAAATAGGGAAAATCCAAAAAAAACAACTGAAAAAGCTTTATTGTCAGGTGTCCCGAAAATTGCGGATTTTTGATTGTGTAATTTTATAACTAGGTAAGTATTGATAAGTAATACACCTTTCTTTCATAAAAACGTCAATGTAGGCTTGTTTTAAAGCTTTGACGATCAACTTTTATCGTGCTATAAAACCACAGACTTGACATATCCTGTATTACGATGCAAGGAAGAGGTGTAAAATGGCCCATAAACCTCATATACCTCTAAAATAAATTAAGTAAAGCTCGCAACAACACTTTTCAAATGACTGTCTTGCTGGCGTATTACAACACTTTTGCCTGCAATCTCGTTCGTTCAAAATAGGCTTGCTTTTCCCCGAAAATCAGAGGGTTACCGCAAGAGTTTTAAAAACCTACCTACTAGCAGACGAAGCTAGTAAGGCTAGTTCTAGGCTGAAATCTGTAGACCGAACTATCACTCAGCTCAGTCTCAAGACAGAGTTGAAACGCGACATATTTATGTCAGAGCATATTTGTGTCTCGTTTTAACCTCTATCTTGAGTCTGAGCTGAGTTAGAGCACGCTCTATATATAGATCTGAGCATAAGTAAATATATCGACCTATGCGTAGAATAGAGTTATATATGATTATGGCACAAAAATTTTTTATTGCATTTTTAAGCCTAAAAAGATCTCTAATATTTACTAGTGAAATCAAAATTTTAAAAAGTTGTGTAGATCCAAAGATACCAGTCGAATAAAGGCACATGTAGTTTATTTCTCCAAAGAAGAAGGGCCCGACAGCACAAGTGTCAGTATTCACTGTCCTGATCAGCGCGAACGGAGGGTCACATCTGCAGTTGTATTCATGTTCTCCGAAATGATAGTGTGTACACGCTCGCACTTTTATCTGCTATTTTCGTGTTAATTTTGTTATTATTTTTTACTATATGTGCTCAAAATTAAAAATACACGCTCAAAACATATGATCTTCCCTACGTTAAAGCCAAAAAAAATTGAATATAGTAATACGACAAATGCCGTGGAGATAAAAATGGAAAAATGGATGTTCCAGGTAAGTGAATGGAATTTTCTTTCTTCAGCTTTGTAATTATAATACATAGATTGCTCTTAGATAGTTGTATATAATAATTTTTACATTAATATATTTTTAAAGCTAAATAAATAAGTCAAACGGTTCCACATTCATATAGAACATTATACCTCGGAATGTTAGATTTTACTACAAAAAACAATCAAAAAAGAAATATCAATTCATTACACCTATTAAACATTAATTCATACATTTTAATAAGTAATCAATAATATTAATTATTTTACCATACTACTTTATTATTCGGAAATCGTGTAAAATATATCGGGACAATGTACACAAGTTACTTTGTTCGAGGGAAATTATTTTGAAATTATCAGGAATATGTGTAAATGTTCTTTTATTCTTGGTTTCATATTGAGATATATATCCTTTTTCAACTGAAAACTACCATAAAAGCCTAAAATTAATAATTTTTTTTTATGTGAAGTATTTATAAAAAAACTACATAAAACTATTTAGACCTGTTTTCTGTAGTTAATTGCTTTAACGTTTTAATGATGTTAATTTTTGTTTTCAGAAAATGGCAGTGTCAATAGTGGAGCTTTTACAATAACAGCACTACCACAGGGAGCTGAAAAAATTAGACAAGAGGTCCCTGATATATGGGAAGATTGATATATCAGATGGAACTGTAAGAGACAGTCGATTATCTATACTGCAGCCGGCATATAATGATAAATATCAGTTTTTGCTGCTGACAAAACTAGCCATGCTGCACCATGTTGCTGAAAATTCTATAAAAGATAAAAAATAATGTCTACCGTCGCCTGCAATTGCAACAACTAGACCTAACACTTTTAACTCGATCAAACTTTGAAAATTTCCCTGCTGTTAGCTTTGGGAATTTGTCTTGAATATCATCACCAAAATGTGTACCGACTCCCATGCCTTCACCGTTAAATACGCATAAATTGTTCGTGATGCCTTTAATTCTAACCACTATGATGATCACTGGACGCAATCACCATCTACAACTAACTCTTACAGTGCGCTTAACGACTCTAGAGATGATGATGTGCCGCATCTTCTTTACAAATTCATTATTTTGATTGATTTAAAATTTTCATTTTGCGCGGTACCCAGTGGATCTCTGCCACCACAATATTATTTTCTTCGTGATTTAAAATATCTATTCAATTAAAATATTAATAATATAGACATAAATAACTTAGATATGATTGATTTCTTATTGATTGCCAATAATAAATCGCACAGAAAAATTGTGGAAAATAGAGAAAATGTTTTTAAATCTTTTTGTTTGCCAATATTCGGTTGTACTACAATATTTTTAAAACTCCTGAAAGAACTTATATTTTGTCCTTGTAGCAATTTTATTTCGTTGGTTTTATTCGAGTTTTCTATAATAGGATTATTATTAATCTATATATATAAAATTCAAAGTCCTGACTGACTGACTGACTGAGATATCAACGCACAGCCTAAACTACTGAAGTTAGAAACTTGAAATTTTTATAGTTAGTTCCTTTTATCACGTAGGCGCACACTAAGAAAGGATCATTGGAAATTCCACCCCTAAGGGGTTTAAATACGGGATGGAAGTTTATATGAAACTCCGTCATTTTTCAAGCTGTTTCCATCAAAGTTGGTATTTGAGCTTTCAGTTAAAAATAAAGAAGTAAGTGAGTCACAGTTTTTGAAAATTCCACCCCAAAATCTAATTTCATGCGGACGAAGTCGCGGGGGCAAAAGCTACTGCTAAATAATAGTTCCTAATACGTTATTTATGTTTATGTTTTATGTTAGTTATTTATTAGTTTCATTTTGAGGTTTCTATAGTAGGATTATTAATACATACTACTTACATATTTACATAATAGTTCCTAAATTTAATTTCCTAAATATATAAAAGGATAAGGTGACTAATTGACTGACTGACTCATCATCATCACATTGCTTAAAACACTGGATGGATCGGGCTGAAAGACATACAGATAGCTATTATGACGTAGGCATCCGCTAAGAAAGAATTTTTGAAAATTCAACCCCTAAGGGGGTAAAATAGGGGATTGAAAAATCGAACTTAATGTGAGCAAAGTTGCGGGCAAAAGCTAGTATTACCTATATAAAATACAAAGTACTTTCAGTTATTTTATTATTAATTTTTACATTTTTTTGTAAGACAATTTTATAGTAGGTACATGCTTAGTAATTAAAAAAAATAGTCAAATTATGTTGAATTTTTTTTACTAATAAATGGGTTATTATGAAATAAGAAACACTGTTTATTTTGTATTTATATTTCATCCTTTACAGCAAATAAGACCGTTTGAAGATTAGTATTTCCATAAAAAAAAGTTATATATAGACATGGTACGAACACTTTTCCCAAGTATAAGGTTACATATACATATAGAACATGGAGACATCCGCAAAAAATCGTCACATATGCATATAGAACCTCCTAAATTCCAAATTATGGGTTTTGCATTGAGTTTATTGATAGTAATCAATGCATAATAATGTTCCAAAAGTATACTATGAGAATCAATTCTCTAGAAAAATAACGAAAAAAGTTACAGGTAAGACAAACTTCAAAACGCTCTCCTGTAAAGTAGGGATTTTGCAGAAGTAACTCTATTCTGCGTATAGGTCGATATATGTTATACTTAACAGGCGTCTTAATTTTACCAAAACTAGCGACTTAAATTCGACCAAAGAACGGGTACAATACGAGCACGGCCAAATTACCACAATAATGGTAATTGCGACTTCCTGCCGCAAAACGCTGGCTCAATTTTCTGCGGAACTTTGTATCGTTCTTAAGGTAGTAATAATTGTCGTATAATGATAGAGGGATTTGGGTCTCCTGTTCGAAGCGTCCGGGATTCGAGTCCCGGCATGCATCTCACACTTTTCTGAATCACATGCTTTTCAAGGAATTCAATATCACTTGCTTTAACGGTGAAGGTGAAGAAACCTGCATACCTGGTATTTCTCCAAATATATAATTTCCTCAAAGGTGTGGGAATACTACCAATTTATCAACGTGGTAGACTATAGCCTTTCTCTCAAATTAGGTACTTGAACGCACTATACCGAGGAAAAGTTCTCCCGAATCCGGCCACGGCGGCTAATCTGCACGGAGATTAACTATCTGCGTGGAAGATGTTATAGTGCATAGGTGTGTGCGCAAACAAACGTACACTCTGTATTCCCTTACGCGTATGCATGTACGCTTATACACTTATCCATGTAGTTCAATGGGACGGAAATTCGACACGACCAGAGACAGACCAGGTGCAGGACTCTCTACACTAACGTGCTAAGACACGGGGGTGATACAACGCCTACGTCTTAACTCCAAGCTCGTACTCGTACTGAGAATTTATTTACGGGTAAACCCGGGAACCAAACCCGGGACTTCGTCATCAGTAGTCGAACAGGCTAACCACTAGACCGACTACATAGTTGAGCTGTGTTAGGCAGTTGAGCACACTATTAATATAGTTAATATAACTTAAAAAAAAAAATTAATACCTAATTAGCGCAATAATAGTACCTAATTGCGAAAAAGTAATTCCGAGCTGATATTATAACTAAACGTTTACTGTAATGCTTTTAGAGAAAACCTGTATTAAATTCTGTAAAAGGTAGCGAATTAAATTCAATGTAAGAAAGCCGCCGCGTTGCAAGACGAGCATCGCCAAATTACCGCAATAATGGTAATTGCGACTTCCCACTGAAAATGCCGACTTCATTCACTTTGGAAAATCCACGTACAATTTTTAAACTGGTATAGTAAATTTTTAGGTTAAAGATATTTAGGGAATGCGAGTTACTTTCTTTTTAAATAGGCAGGACCAGCAGCGCTTGGCTACGATCACACCAGGTGGTAAGTGATGATAAGATGGAGCGCGCTTAATGGTTTCTTTGCCTCTCACGCACTCAGATCACTCGTAGATATATTGCTACCTAGAATTTGTTTTAATTAACTAGATGTTAATAGTCTATTGATTCTGAATCAATAGATATAACCTAAAAACTAACACTAAATTACCCCCTTCCAAGTTGGCTCGCTGTAATTTTAGAATACATTCATTCACTTACCATCGGGTGTTATTCAGTCTACAGCTGTTATTAATAAAAAATTGTAACCGGTAAAACAAAGGGTTCCCACAGGATTTTTAAAAAACATATTTCTATCCTTTGATCTTTTAGAAAAATGAACCCTGTCACTCTCCAAGCCCTCAACAATACTCATGCAAAATATCACGTCAATCCGTTGATCCGTTGTTGGACCATTGTGATCGAAAGACAAACCAAGAAACCAATAAACCAACAAACAATAACACTGTCGCTATTATAGCTACCTAACTTTGTTGGGATTATGTTAAGCTCAAAGACTCGAAAAGCAAAGCAACAGAACGCGCTTAGAATTTTATTTTTATTCGTGAAAATTCTACGTAAAAATAACCAAATGATATCTTGTTTTATTTTGGAAGCACAAATAGAAAACATCTGAAAGCGCACGATCGAATGGCGGCGATCATTATTTACACTCTTAACAAAGTATTTCGCAAATAAAATCCTAACGATGAGCATAAACTCCGCAAATTATTCGATTCATTTCAAAGAAATCCTACTAAAAGGAACGAAGAGTAACTCAAAGCTTTTATACCTCGTTTAAAGCCGCCCTATTGTCTCCGACGATATATGTATTAAGCTTGCTTTCTCTTGCGTAAATAAAATCGATTGGGAAAAGAGGTGCTTAGGAATAAGTGCAAGGGAGGTGGGCGAAGATGGTTCTAGGTGTAATGCTTCATACGATGTCGACGCCGATGCAAAATAGATTGAATTGAAAAGGCTGCTCAGGCTTTCGGCACTTCGGCCGAAAAGGAAATTTCAATCTGTAGGGAATACATACGGGCTACAATCTGTAGGGCTATGTACCCTTGAAAGTGAGTAACACTTTGTCGATTTAAGGGAGATAATCAGGAATCAGCGAGTTTTAGTACGCTATACGACTTACAAGCTAAATAATAAATTTTTCTATGATAGAAAAAAACTCCGATGTTTTTTTTTGTTTTAATTGGGATCGCTAATAGTTTTATGCTGATTTCTCTGTTGCTAAACTATGTACATTATATTATTCTTCACATGTTTTTGGTGTGTATTTGTAATTGTGTATGTATATTTTTGTCGTATGTAGATCAAAAGTCTCCACCATAAAATGATGATATATCCTTACTATATCAATTTACGAGTATCTTGTTACCAGATATGCAATGAAAATAAGAAAACGTTCGCCAAGTTTTCCACTATTAAAATTACCTTGATATTTTTAGTACTTATATTATTAAACCCACATGCGAACACTCTATGCCGCCGCGCTGCTAGTTGCGCTGAGTGATATAAATATTTACGGGAAAGTCCTCTAAAACCAGCGATAAAAGCGTACGACAAAAAACCTACTGAAAACAGATTCGCAGTAGATGTGACTTTAGTATTCCATTTGTAGGGCTTTTAGTGCGAAATTATTTAAAATATCTGTTCTTCTCTTGTTGCTTGGTATGCTTTAATTGTAACTCTACAAAAATAATAATTTAGGTAAATATCGAATAGCTTCTGACGACCGGTATTTATAACATGTTATATTTAATGCAAAGTTTAAAGAAATTTAAAACAAAGGGTAGTCTGTCAATAAATAAATAAATCAATACACACCTTGAGATTGCGATTAAGTTTACGGACTAGTAAGTCATTCATACATAAGTTCATTCTTTACCACACTATAATATTATATTACCCGTAAATTAATATGCACCGATTTTGAGACAAAAGTCTGTTAAAATACCTAAACTTCGGTACAAATGAACAACGGCCTGACGTTAACTTTTCGTAGGTATAATTAAAGACCGCAACTTATTTCGGAAAAGCAAATGGAGCCGAGATTTTTAGAAACCTAGCGATTTTGTACAGGCAAAACTAAGTTTCAAATCCATATAAGGAGCCAACATTTCGTCCGGTAACAAAAATTAAAGGCCCTCGTTTTACAGAGTCGAATGATAAAACCGAGGTGGAGTATTGAAGATGCAGCGTAATAAAAACAACGAGGAGGGATGTTTATTCGCTCGTTTTTAATTAAAGATTCAATCTACGTAGAAATAAAAGCTTAAACGCAAAACAAACAAGGATATTACTGTTTTGTTAGATCGGCATCTCTGACGTTCACGGACAACATTGCTGTGTAGCGAAATTGACGCCGAGAACCTTGTTGTTTTTACCATCTATCATGCAACAACGGAGCAACAGATTGCCGTGATATTTTCATGGGTATAGTTAAGGACCTGGAGAGTTATATATGCCACTTTTTATCCCAGAAAAATAAAGGGCTCCCGTGGGATTTGCAACCTTATTTTTCACGGACGAAATCGCGATCAAAAGAATCTAAATATTTAAAAAACAAAGGTGATTGACTGACTGACTGACCGACCGACTGACTGACTGACAGCCTGATCTATCAACGCACGATTTCAGCTCTATTATGACGTAGGCATCCGCTAATGAAAGAATTTTTGAAAATTAGACCCCAAAGAGGGTAAAATAGTGGTTTGAAAAATCCATCTTAACGTGAGCAAAAGCTGGTTTGTAATATTTGGTGTTATGATAATTAATTAGGCAATAAAATAGGTATAAAAATTAGGCAATAATTTTTATATAATGCAAAACTCGTATCAAAATCTAGCCAAAGTTTCTGATGAAAATCTCATTAGCCTAGAAATATAAGAGGAACACGGTATCCACCACTGTATCCTGTAACCCAAAATAAAATGAATGTCATGAAATCCCTGCAAAACAACAAGAACTATATACCCAACCATTTAATAGTACTACCTACAGTCTAGTTTCATACGGGATTGTTATTTTAAAGTACTAACAACTCTTCAACTCTTCTAGCTGTAAATAGGTACGAAGCAAAACAATCTGCAATATATTTCGGAGTAAAGTTGCCGTGAGGTGAGAGGGACAAATTGTTACCGGGCGTACCTACTTGTTTCGGCGAATTGTCGAGTTTTCTGCAGGTGTTTTTTTTATTGCTATGACGACGATAGAGATAAAATGTTTATTAAAGTTTTAATAAGATTTTTAAAAGACAGCCGAGTTGCTCTGGCTTATAAAGCCTCATACTGAGCCTTCTCTGAAAGGAATTGTGTCAATTATGGTGAAGGTGGAATTAGATGTTTTAGGTGTCGCCGATAGCCGTTTAAGTAGAGTATGCTAGTCAGTAATCGTTAAAATAAAACTATGTAATACGCCATTTTGTGGCGGCGGCCATCTTGGACCGATTTTCATCAAACATAGCTAAGAACACTCCCGGCTAATTCACCTTTCAAACAAAAAAAAAACAAAATCAAAATCGATTCATCCGTTCGGCTGCTACGATACCACAGACAGATACACACAACCACACACACACAACCACACACACACACACGCACGCACGCACGCACGCACGCACGCACACACACACATACTCAGACAAGTCAAACTTATTACACCCCGTCGTTTTTGCGGGGATTAATAAAATATACCTATATCGATTGTGCGAACTTTAACACTAACTATTCCCCATTCCGATCGATTAGGTATTGTTATAGAAGAAAACGTGGTTTATAAAACATTTGCAATATAATCTTAGTACATATTGTAATGATAAAGAGCCACTTTGAATCGACGCGTTCCAAGTACAAAGCCAGTTGCACATTTTTATTTTTCACGCCTCGCTACGCTTTTCGTGTTAACTAGGTATTCACGGGCATTAAAGTCTAGCTTTTCTAGAAAACTATTTTTTTTTTTTTTTTTTTTTTTCCAATAATATGAGTACACACTATTAACTAATATATACTCACTAAAATTACAATCTAGCCTATTAAACTGGCTAATGAGTAATTTTATTTTAACCTAAACTTATAAAATATCTTATATACTAAGAAGTAGTCCACTGACGTATCTTAGTCTTTCTTTATCAGTTTAAGACACTTTGTTCTTGTGTTCTTTGAGGCAGCTTTTACACTACACTATCACTATTCACTAATCACTATGCACTAGTCACTAATTCAAAACTAGTTCATGCGGTTTTGTCCTTTTGAGTCTCCTCACTAACTGCGTTACGTCGAGCAGCTGGATTGCCTCAACGTTAACGTGATGATGAAGCCGATGTTCGTGGGCTTCAGAAAATTTGGCAATTACTCTGTCCACGTATTCAACTTTGAGGTCCCGGTGAATACATTCATTTCTTATGTACCAGGGTGCGTTAATAATGTTCCTTAATACTTTATTTTGGAACCTTTGGATAATTTTTGTGTTGCTCTTTTTGGTGCAGCCCCAGAGCTGGCATCCATAAGCCCAAATAGGCATTAAAACTTGCTTATAAAGCAGAACTTTATTTTGTATTGACAGCAAGGAATTTCTTCCTAGCAACCAATGCAGATTTCTATAGCGAAGTTCTAGCTCATCTCTTTTCTTTTTAACGTGCGCCTTCCAGCGTAATTTTGCATCCAGCGTCATTCCTAGATACTTTGCAGTGTCAGCATAAGGTATTTTTTGATTATTCAATAAAACAGGACAGTACTGTAATTTTTTGTTGGTGAAATCTACATGCGTTGATTTTGTTTCATTGAGTTTTATTTTCCACTTTTTAGTCCAACTGTAAACTTTATTTATTCCATTTTGCAGTCTCTCTACTGCTATCTTATGAGAATCACCCACAGCCATAATAGCAGTGTCATCAGCAAAGGTGGCAATAGTACTGTTGTCTAGCTCTGGTATATCGGATGTGTATAGCAGGTATAGGACCGGACCTAGAACACTTCCTTGAGGTACACCAGCTTTGATTTCTTTCAGATCAGAATAAGCTTCTTCTTGTCTGACTCTGAACATTCTGTCTGTTATATACGATTCAAGAATATCTACTAATGCTTTAGGCAATATCAGCCTAAGTTTGTGAATTAGACCAATATGCCAAACTTTATCAAAAGCTTGCGCCACATCTAGAAAAACAGTGGAACAAACTTTTTTCTCCTCAAGCGTTTTCTCAATCACATTGACAATTCTGTGGACTTGATCAATGGTCGAGTGCTTTTCTCTAAAACCAAACTGATGATCTGGAATTAGCTTTTTATCTTCTATAATAGGTTTTAGCCTCTTAAGTAGAAGCTTTTCAAATAATTTGGACATTATGGGTAATAAGGAAATAGGCCTGTATGACGTTGTTTCATTGGGTGGCTTCCCAGGTTTTGCTATCATGATGACTTCTGCCACTTTCCACAAGTCGGGTACATATTTTAACCTAAATGCGGCATTTATAAGTGTGGTAAGTTTTACTAGCGCTTTGCGTGGTAAATTCATTAAAATTTCTGCTGTAATGAGATCAAATCCTGGTGATTTCTTTTTACTTAGTTCTAGCTTTATTGTTCGCACCACTTCTTTTGGAGTAGTAAGCTTTATTTCAAAATCCGTCTCTAAATCTTCAGTTGTATATATAGTGTCTGTATGCCCTTCGTTAGGCTGAAATATATTTTCTAAATGCTGAGCAAATCTTTTTGCTTTCTGAATATTGTTTATTGCCCACTTTCCGTTATCTTCCTTTATTGGTGGAATTTGCGATATGGGTCTTTTTAAGTTTCTGGTGGCTTTCCAAAGAGAATAATTGGTTTTTCGATCACCCGTTAATTTTTGGAGATAATCATTCACCAAGTTATCATTGTGGGACCTGATTGCTCTCTTGATTTGTTTAGTTAAATTATTCAGTAACCTTTTGTCAAATGGGGATCTAGTTTGATGCCATTTTTTCCTCTGTTTTCTTTTTTTATTAATAAGGGAAATGATATGTTTTGGGTAAATAGTTCCCTGGCACTGTTTTCTGAAGGTAGGAGTATTTTTCCAAGCAGATTGTTGTATATTTACTATAAATTTCTCTAGTTCCTCATTTAACTGTTCTGGTGTTTTTAGTGGAACTTTTAGGTTTATGACGTCTTCTAAATCTAGTTTAAAACTATTCCAGTCTGTGTTTTTGTTCACTAGAGACAAGTTATTTTCTTTGAATTTAATTTTTTCATTTAATGTTAACAGTATGGGTGAATGATCAGAGCTCATGTCACATTTTTGGTCTATACTTAAATATTTCAGCGAGATATTTTTACATATAAAGAAATCAATCAAGTCTGGGATTTTTGATGGATCAGTGGGCCAGTAGGTCGGCAAACCAGTACTTACCACGTCACAATTCATTTCTTGAATAGCACCCAAGAGCTCCTTTCCTTTTGTATTTGTTAGCCTTGAGCCCCAGAAGGTATTTTTGGCGTTAAAATCACCTCCAATAATAAATCTATTTCCATATTGTCTTAAAAAGCTAAGATATTGGTATTTCTTCAAGTTATGTCTAGGTGGACAGTATAATGCAACTACTGATACAGAATACCTTTGAGTTGTAATGTTGACAGCTACTGCTTGAATTTCCTGTGTCTCATACCTACTTTCTTCGAAGTGGCTGACATGCTCTTTTATTAAAATAGCGCTGCCACCTCTTGCAGAATTGTTAGGATGTAGTGCTTGATATACCTTATATCCTTTAAATTTAATGTGTGATTCATTTGTAAAGTGAGTCTCAGATATCAAACACACGTCAATATTTTCTATATCTAGGACTACTTGAAGCTCTTGCTGATGTTTAAGCAGTCCGTTTGAGTTCCACGCCATGATCTTAAGTTGATTAGTCATTGTTTCTTTTTAGGAATGGCTTTATTATTGCCATTTTCTAGTTTATGCAGTCTTTCATCAAACGAAGACATGAGTTGTAAAATTCTATCCAATTTTGATTCAAGGGTGCCATCTTGATCGTTGTTTTTAGCTGACATTCTTTGGGATGCTATTTGTGCATAAGTAGCATTCTTAAGAGCAGCTTCTTTTTTTTCTGCCTGTTGCTCATGCTTTTTAATTGGTGGATCTTGAGCTGTTGATATTTTTTTCTGCGTCTTGTTCTTGATGTTTTGTATTTCTTTAGCTACAATGCATCCTCTGTAGTTCGCTGGATGGGGCTCACCACAATGCACACATTTCGGTTTCTGATCAGCTGGTTTAGTACAGTCTCTGGTTAGATGTTTGCCAGTACACTTAACGCACCTGGGTTCTCTTGAACAGTATTTTTGAGTATGCCCATATGTTTGGCATCTCTTGCATTGGGGGATAAGCTTCGGTGTCTTAAGTGGATGAATTTCCACCTTACATCCCAACACAGAAGTTATATCATATATTTTATTTATGTCCTCACCATTTTCGAAGGTGAGCATAAACATATTTAGTGGTTCTTTACTCTTCCACCGTAGTTTATTTGCCGCATCTAGTATTTTCAGACCCTTGTTTTTTAGGTCTTCCACGATTCTCTCAGGCTTGTACGTATAATGTAATTTTTTGGCCATGACTCTAATAGGCCGCTCTTGTTTATTTTCATAAGAGTGCCAGAGTAAGTTATTTGCTGTTAATAGTTTTATTATTGCTCTGTATGATTCTTCACACTTTGCGTTAATTTTAACATTTTCCCCATTCATCATTTTAATTCTGAATGAATCTTCTGTGTGGTTTTGAGACAGCATATCATAAAATGACTGATAGTCTGTTACTCCGCCAACTATTATAGGGGGTGGAGAGAATACCTTTTTAGTTTTAGAATTATTTCTCGCTTCATTATGTGACGTTTCAGATTCTCTGCTCTGAATGGGCGAGGTGCTCATTTTTCTCTTCTTCCTACTTTTTGCTCGTATCCATTCTGTCTCTCTTGCTAATTCTTCCTCGTCTGTGTGATAATCGACAGATGGACCAGAACTCTCTTTCTTTCCAGTAGATGTATCCATTGGTTTCTCATTAGATAAACGTTTTACCTGATTTTCTAGCTCCAATATTTTATCATTCATAGCTTTTATGCTAAGCTGAAGCTTTTCATTTTCTGCCTCCTTTTTGGCAAGAGCTTTGAAGAGCTTCTCATTTTCCAACTGCGCTTGGCAAAATTTATCATAGAGAAATCGCTCATTTTCTGTTTTGAGTTTAATATTTTGTTGCTCAGCCATAGCTGGAGAATATTAATAGTATTGCTGCTATACAATATTTTTATTTTAAAATGATGAGTTTGACAATTTACAATCCGAATCGCGGTAACTGGGTCATTATGACGCACGCGGGACGACCGCCGCAATCACGCGGCCCGACTCAGCGATTTTACGTTTTAGCACGGTACGCGTTTGGTTTCGACAGAGATCGAACACTGACTGACCCTATAGAAAACTATTATCAAAATAATATGCTTTAATAAAGGGGTGAAATGAAAAATTCTTTCCTTTCAAAAGAAAGCACTCGTAACTGGCGGAACAATGTCTGAATGGAAGCGTTTTAATATATTCAGTGCTGCGTGTTTTTTTTTTTATTTTTGGAGGAAAACGAAATACGCGTAAAAGTGCATGGAACTAAATGTTTTGTATAATACTTCTTCCTGCTAAGAACATTTACATTTATTACGACTCAATCAAGGTACAATTTAAAACGACGACAAATCAAATTAATGTTTTGACAGGTTTTGTACCGGTGATCTGTCAAAACATCTTCATTCGTTGTTTAAAGTTTCGTTTGTTTAATTCCATTTCCGTGTTCAAAACACTTAAATCCCAGGATAATATCTGTAAAGACGAAGATAAGATACTTTTTTCCCGGGATAAAGAAGCGATATATAATACCTAAATCCGAACAGGAGCACAGACGGATGCACCGGTAAAACAACGAAGTGTCATCTAATTTGAAATCTCTTCAGTTCAACGGTGCAAGATTGAACTAAAACCTGAGGCACTAATGTTAGTTTAACTTTATCTATTTAACATAACGAAGATCTCTCAGCCATGAAGGTTTCTTCACAATATTTCCCTTTACCGTTATAGCAAGTGATATTTAATTGCGTTTTTTTTTAATTTATTATTTATTGTTACATTTAGATGCACAAATAAGCTTAAGATTAATATCTCGCCAAACTGGAGAGCCAGTTTGGCATAAAACGCTCGTAACTCCGAATGTCAGAGATGATTAAGTCTGATTGAAATCATACACAAAAATGCGAATCGCTACTGACAAATGTGACTTCAGCCTAATCCATCGCCGGCCCAAAACTATACAATAGGTCTCCTCGAGTTCGAAGGTTTTAGGTCATAGTCCACCACGCTGGCTAAATGAGGATTGGCAGTCTTCACAATGTCTTCACTCACCTTTGAGAACATTAAGGAGAACTCTCAGGTTTGGGTGTCCTAACGATGTTTTTCTTCACTGCATCTCTGACTTTTTGGAGTTATATGCATTTTAAGTACTTTATTAAATATCACTCGCTTGAACGGATCGATCCCCGGAATCAGCTTTCCGAACCGGTAGTAGATTTTCGACTTGTTATAAGAGCCACAATTTGGCCTACCTGAAATAAATAAAGAACTTGGACTCTCCGAAAAGGCAGAGTCTTAACCACTAGGCCTTCGTCTCTTTTTTAAATTTACACGTATTTAATTAAAGAGCAAATCAAATGTATTCGCCGTTCGTGCGCCAAACAAACTTGTACGTACAAGCCAATTACATTGTACAAGCAATTTTGAAACGCAACATTTGCATTAAGGCAACAAATGATAATATCTGCTGGGTATGGTTAGGTGAAATTTTCATTTGGCATGCGGTTGTTTGCAGAACGAAGTCATTGGCCAATTGTTTGTTTAACGGCTCAGCTATAATACGGATCTGGTATAGGCAGAAGATAATTATTGTTGTTATATGAGAGCAGTGATCCGATCATAACAGTGGAGCCATGAGCAAAAGATAATATAATCTTTTGTACCTAATAAAATCGCTCTATTTCTCTGGGAGCCCATCATCAGATCCTGATGACAATGGAACCACCTGGGAAGTATACCATTTCAAACGAAAAAAGAATTTTCCACATCGGTACAGGCGTCTTCGAGTAATCGGGGAACATACATAAAAATAAAGATTCCGACGAATTGGGAACCTCCTTTTTTGGTCATAAAATGTGTTATTTGATTTTATTTCCTGTCATCGGTTTTATAATAAAAACGTACATTTATAAAGCTCTCAGCCACCGGGGCCTAGCCACGGGCAATTTTTACTCTTACAAAAGAAAGCCGAAGTAAAA
Organism: Hipparchia sbordonii; assembly: GCA_038048805.1. NCBI lineage: Eukaryota > Metazoa > Arthropoda > Insecta > Lepidoptera > Nymphalidae > Hipparchia > Hipparchia sbordonii. The sequence goes on along the minus strand of CM076106.1, from coordinate 6,480,947 downwards.
ATGGAAATTCATTAGCAACTTTCCGTAAACTGTATACTGTAACTGCCTTTAGAAAATCAGTACCGAAACTTTGCCATTACTCCTGTTGCCCGCAGGACTGGAGCCCGACGTATACAGTCTCAAAAGAAACAAAAACAAAATATGTTTCATAAAAATTCAGTGGGGAATGCGCACTTGTCCTTTTTTATTCTCATCCCGCGAACGGCCCGCCGTAAAAGTGTCGGAATCTTGTTTGTTGAAGTCAATTTAAGTTACGAGGTGTGATAAATTATTATATTTCAGCAATAATACACTCGTATTATGAATAAATAACTCAACAGAAACAATACTCCACACAATCATGGTGTGATATGTGCAAACCCAAGGGTTCCAAAGTGATGGAATTGCGAACAAGAAAACGCAGTACTAATAGCCTCCAAGGTGCTGGCCCCTACTGCCTAGGTGAATCAACAATATTGGACGAGTCGCAATGAGCCGCTGGATACAATCGGCGCAAGACCGTGACCTGTGGAAATCCATGCCAGAGACCTATGTCCAGTAGTGGATTTCTATTGGTTTATAAAGAAGAAGAAGAAAAAGAAAGCGTAGTAGGTAAATATAAATAAAAATAAAAATACATTTCTCAAGAAACTACATTGCGAAAATATAAAAAGCAATGTTACTGTTTAAACTGTAAATTAGTTTAGAATGTTGAGCTTCGAAATGGAAAACCATTTTGTAATGAAATAGAAAAATGATTGTCTGCTAACCGCAAATACCAAAGGCAAATACGAAAAGAAAGCTATTTATGTCAAATTGTCAACGCGTTTTTTCCACATTTCCCCTTTTAAAAGGGAGATTTAAAATCTTTGAGTGGAATAACGCTGCCGCTTCGTTACATACAATTTGCATGTTGGATTGAAACGGGCATCCTTTTGCGGATTTCCGTCATAATGTTCAAGGAATAACAAACTTTTTTATAACCCAGATAAATGTGTGGTCAAAGATGCAACAGTACCTACGTACCACCAATATACTTCATCTAACCTCACACCACCAACCAAGCGTCTTGAATGATCTATGTGGTGCGTATGTCATGTGCGTTGGTTGTTGCATTTTCAAATGTTCTTCAATTCACGTAGAGCCTAATGTTCTCTCTGATTTTCTCTTTTAGGTAAAAAAGAGAATGATTCCTTTCCCGATCGAATTTCACCGAATTGGAAAACTGAATTTCCAACCAAATTCTAGAATTATAACTTCTCTGATGCAATTTTTTTGAGTGAACTCTTCTAAAGTTAGTACGCTTTCATCCTAAATTACGCTGTCACTTTAAGTTTCCATCAGGTGAGGTTGCAGTCAAGGACTTACATAAAAAGGAAAAAACAGAACTACCGGAAGTGCTAGTTCTGTTTAATAATTTAGTGTTGTTTAATAAGGAATGCTGTATAATAAGGAATTATCAGGTTACAGCGGATTATAGCAAAATAAACTTTTTAATCGAATTAAAAAAAAGGAGGTTCTCAACTACGTGGGTCTGTGTCTATTTTTTGTTTCTTGCAAACAATTTTGCTATTAGAATACTTATACCATTATTAAACAATACATCAATGTCGACAGCCAACAATCGAGCAAACAATTTGCTTATAATTTGGGTCAGCAAACTGCCAAACAAATGGATATTTCACGTTACCGAACCAACTGATCGTTCGGAATAATGTTATTTTAGCATTGTACGGATTTGCACATAAATTTTAATTATTCAAAATTTAATTCCAATGTCGGATCTTGTTGCATGTAAACAATATTCTGCTATTTTCAGTGTTTAACAATACTACAGACAATTCTGGAAGCATGGTAAATAACGAATGTTAATATTAAAACATGTGTACAAAATTTCTGACATACATATTTATGCATATCAGAAATTTTTGAATATTTGCAAGAAAAAATATGCATAAAAGAACTATAATATATATATAATAAATAAAAGAACTATTTTTTACAGCTTATAAGTTCAGAAAAATTTAGAAAATACTTTTCAGTGATTGTAGAGTTTCGTTATACTCATGTATGATGTGTTTTTAATCTGGATATTTTGGGAATATACATACATGGAGGTTGGTATGATTTTTATCCTGTTAAAATTATAAATAGAAAAAAAAAGTCACCTTGATGCGACTCTAAAGAAGAAAAAAAACTTAGGCACCTGAAGATACTTCTTATGAACTCATTCATAACTTGGTTTACCAACAAACAGCTCCTTTTCTTATAGGTACATTGCTTCTATAATTTTTTATAATTTATAAAACCTAGTACACATCTACTAGTCACTGTTACTAAGATTAACTATTATGTAAACCTCGCGAGCCGCATAGATAACAGATTTAATATGAACAAATAGGCTGTATGGAATATTAAAAGTGCTAATGGAATGTTAGCTTTAGTAAGCCATAATACTCATAAAAAGCAAGCTTATAAAGAAAAAGTTATGAATCCTATCGGAGGCAACATTATAACAACAACAAAGCTGTAGTAAACGGTAATAGCCGTGCACTTTTCCGAACTATCCCAACACCGCTATAACGAAATGAGCCATCCTCGGAACTTTCATATTTTAATAAGAGTTTGACTGCATTCACGACTAGAATTACTTCAGATTTTTGCAGAGTGCCGTCAGAAACTATAGTCGTTACCATATTTTTAAATTAACTTATCACTTTAATATTCGTCCGAGTTCCGAGGTAAGTAGAAAGTCCTAATTAAAAATTTTCCTTTTAAGACGCGTGAGGATAATTTGTGGCTTTTAGTTTTATGAAACTAATTGTGTTAAAATTCTTAATTAATTAATGAAAAAATTACTCAAGAAGTGTGAGTAATTTCTCAATTAATTTTTCTCTAAGAAGCTTTAACTATTGTGAACAATTCTCTTAAAAACAATCAATTAGTTAGATTTTTAAATCAGTCTTACGATAATATTGGAAAAATTGTAAGTATTTTTATTTAATTGGTTTCTCTTATCAATTCATGTATCAAACATAGTGACCCCCACTAGATGTACCGACGAAATCAGACGAGTCGCATAGAGCCATGGGATACAGGCGGTGCATGACCAGTCATGTGGAAGTCTATGCAAGAGATCTATATCCAGCAGTAGGCGTCTATCGATTGATGAACAAGAAGATATAGAATATACCTTTTAATATGATTTTCTAAACTATCTACCGTTGCTGCGTTGAAGAGCCAATTTACAAATGTTGAATAATTTTCTAATTTTATCAAGTCTATGCTAGTAGGTTTCACTATTATATCAGTCATTTCAAGATAGTAGCTTTCTTTAAAGCTCAGTTTAATAAAGTTATTTCTAAGAACGATTTTATGACAGCCGGCCCGACTAAAATAGATACAAAGAATACCCTCAGTCCTGCTTTATACTAGAAATATCTGCTCATTTTCTTTACTAAGTTATTATAAAACCGTCTTCACCAAGCGGTCTATAGCAGTCTATGGCGGTCTGTATAATACTTTACGGTTAAATATTTACTTCAGGTGATGAGAAGTTAAATTTATAGCAAGTATGCAAGGAACGCATCGCTTCAGCTGGGTCTTAAGAACAAATCGGTCAGGCCTGTAGCATATTTCTAATTTGATCTCACAAGTATACTTCCATTAGAGCTCTCTCCATCGTCCGCTGAGTGAACCTTAGATTTTCTTCTTCTTTATCTACTGATAGACGTCCACTGCTGGTCATAGGTTTCTTTATCTCTTGCATCGACTTCCACACGTCTCGGTCTTGCGCCACCTGTATCCAGCAGCAGATAATTCTTTTCAGAAAAACTTGGAATGCCCTTCCGGCTTCTGTTTTTCCAACTAACTATAACTTAGGTATCTTTAAATTAAGACTGAAAAGGTATCTTCACCTACCATCAGATGAGATCGTAGTCAAGCGCTAGAAAACATAAACGGGGGTGATTCGGATACCCCAAAACATACCGGGCCAAAATTTTTTTTTCGACGTTAATTGACCGGCCACCTGTATATTTAAAAAAAAAAGATGTCTATAAGTGATACTTAAATGACTACTACTACTAATGGCTACTGAAATCTTACTTTTTAAGTCAATTATGATAATTTATTTCATTAAAATGTTCAACTGGCATTAATGTTCTGTCAACGTACCTATAGATTGTCCAATTCTTTATTTTCTTTTTGGCAGATCAAGAAATTTTGACTTTAGTGACGCCTTTACACGTTACCGATTCGATTTGAAGTAATAATCGATTTTATTTAAGAAGAACTTTCAATCGATTTAATGAAATATTTTTTAATTTTGATTTAACGTACTTATATTTTATTATATATTTTACTTGTTTCATTTGTATACCCAATTACGTAGCTAGTTTGTTAAATAAATAAGTAGGTAGGTATGTGATTTTCCAAGTATATTTGCTCATAACTCTTGATTTAAACTTGGTTTAGACGTTATTAATCACGCGTTTTGAAGTTAACTCACTTCACTAACGCGTGCATAGTTACATTTTAAGGCAGCCGTCAAAAAAAAATGGAAAGAAAAATTTCTTTACTCTTGGTTTGAACTTAAATTCCAAGATTTCAACTTAATTCCTTGCAAATATTCAATATTGGAGTCATAGTTACTATTTTTATTTCCTTTTTTTTATTAAATTTACAGAAACAATACTTACACGAAGTCAAATTATTTTTATCATAATTGTGAATGATTAATCGTCTTTCAAGAACTGTGTTTTAGTCTGTGGTTGTTTGTTATGCACAGGGCACTTCACTAAACGTCAATAAAGTACGACATTATTTTAGTACATTATTCCGAAAACAAAAACACGGTAATTTATAGGCGTGATCTGCCAAAAAGAAAATAAAAAATTGGACAATCTATAGATTTAACTCTTTGTTAGCATATTCTACAAACCCGGGTGGTTTTTTTGATGCTAGCCATAAGTATTATATGTAAACCTTATGTAAATAAATAAATAAATAAAATAAATAAATAATTGTTGTACAAACCTTTTCTCTCTCTGCCGCCGTCGTGTCTAAAGACGATCGGTCGGTTGTGCTCTCTCCTCCACACGACAGTGGGGGGCGGTACTCCCGTGGCGCTGCACGTCAGGCGCACGCTGCCCCCTTCCCGCGCAGAACTGCCCTCTGTGACGCTGTCCACTATGTCTGGCCGGATCACCACTGATAGGTGACCCATCTGGATGAAGTTACAAATCAGTATTGAGAATTTCGATCCATAATAAATTGTAATCTACTAGCTGGTGCCCGCGGCTTCATTCGCGGATTGGGGCTTTTTAATTCCCGCGGGAACTCTCTTATTTTCTGGGACATAAATAACCCTATGTGTTATTTCAGACTATGATCTATCTCTGTGCCAAGTTTCAGACAAATCTGTTCTGTCGTGATGGAGTAGGTAACAAACATCCATCCATCTATCCATGCATCCAAACTTTTGCTTTTATAATATTGGTAGTAATCTATTTTTTCGCAGCTGCGTAAGATAAACAAATGGTTTCTGGTAGAAAGATGTAAGCGACGTGTTTGGCACAGCGCATAGGATGTTCTTACGTTGGACGCACTGACAACAGCGAATGAAATGCTTATTTTCATTCGCTGACTGTCAATGAAACCGTGCTACAAGTGAAAAACCAAACTTAAGAACTTCGTAAGCGACCGGCTACGTTTTCGGTTATGGGTTTTCTACGACTTTTTTGCCTTTTAAGACAGATAGGGAAAAATACATTATAGATATTATGCTATTGGTTGTCAAAATAAGTTCTCACAGGTATAAGATTTAAAGTAGTTTAAAGGAAAATGTATATTTCCGTTTATTTTATCGTGAGAACTTATTTTTTGCGGATATATTTTCCATTGGATATTGTAAAAATTAGATTTTCAGTAATAGTCTGGGAGAAATAACACAAAATAATAACAGTGAAAATCTTCGATGAGTATAAACTGCGCAAGAGATTAATTCCGTCATAACGGCCGTCCTGCAGTTATCTCGTATTAATTTAATGTCCTCACAAATCAATGGGAAATCAATCGCTAACCTTAAACGACGTATTCTATAAACCGTCAATAACAGATCACAAATGGCGTGGGGGCACAAAGCCGTGGCAATTACTTTTTTATACCCCCCCTAACTCCATTTAGTTTGATATAGGGCGACAGTATTAATTTGTTATTTTTCTCTGGAAATTGCTTTTGTTATAGGCCAGCGTTTTAGTTTTTAATACTGCTGGGATAGCCAAGTACCTGGTTAAGATGTTGGACGCCTTTTCAGGGGGTATAGGGTTCAAATCCCAGGCACGCGTATCAAACTTCGCAAAGTTATGTGTGTTTTAAGTAATTTAATATCACTTGATTTAACGGTGAAGCAAAACGTCTTGAAGAAACCTGCATACTTGGGAGTTATCCATAATGATCACAAAGGTACCTGAACCCTGCCAAGTTGTCAGCGTGGTGGACGAATATTACATACTTAGTTAACTTATATTTTTTTTTTTAAATATATAGACTAGCGCTTGGCTGCGATCACACCTGATGGTAAGTGAAGATGCGGCCTAAGATGGAACGCGCTTGCTTAGAAGATGCCTATTCACTCTTGATTTGAAGGTACCCAAATTATAGTTAGAGGGAAATACGGAAGCCGGAAGGGCGTTCCAAATTTTAGCGGTGCGTATCAGGAACGAAGAAGCAAAGGGCTTAGTGCGCGTCCTTGGGATTTCAACTACGTAGGGGTGCAGATCTTTTCTGTGCCTTGCATATTATAAAAGCGAAAGTGTGTTTTTTGGTGGTTTATTGGTTCGTCCTTCAATCACGCTGCAACTACGGATCGACATTATTTTTGATATAGGTTATAGGCTACTTTTTATTCCGGAAAATCGAAGAGATCCCGCGTGACTTTTGAAAACTAAATCCACGCGGACGAAGTCGCGGGCATCAGCTATTAATAACACATTTTAAGGTAAGTAACGTAAAACTTATAAGTTTTACGTTTGCGTTATAAGATTTTGTATCTTACCTGACTCTTCATAGGGTCTGTATTGACTTGGCACATGTAAGTGCCAGAATCGTTTGCTTGAACGTTGCTAACATGCAACTTCCAAGTGTTGTGGTTATTGTATGTGACTGACAGCCGAGGGTTTAAGGCCACCATATTTGTGTGGATTGCGAGTATCGCTTTTGAGTCTGATTTTATCCACGCAACCTGAAAAGAAAATTTAAATTTAAAGTTTTCTATTCTAGTTTTTTTTTATTATTCGATGAGAAGATAGCCCTTGACTGCGATCTCACCTGGTAAGTGACGATGCAGTTTAAGATGGTAGCGGGCTAACTTGGAAGGGGTATATCAGTGTAAATTCAACCCATACCCCTAATCGGTTTCTACACGCCATCGTGTCGGAACGCTATATCGCTTGGCGGCACGTCTTTGACGGTAGGGTGGTAACAAGCCATGGCCAAAACCTCCCACTAGACCAGACCAGAGACAATTTAGAAATTATATATTCCTAAATTGCCCCCGCCGGGAATCGAACCCGAAACCTCCCAGTTGTAAGACCACAGCGCTCACCACTGCGCCAGGGAGGTCATCACGTCTAGTCTATTCTATTCTATTTGATTCTAATCTGCACTATGACCACGACTGCGGGCTCGCACAAATTCAATTTTGAGCTTATGCTTATGCCTCGCGGATTGTAGGAAAAAAATCTATGTAAGCTTTAAAGCTTTGCTAAGCCCGAGCTTTTGAATATATACCAAATTCCACTCGATTCTCACGTGTAACCTGAATAAAACGTTATAGCTGTGGACTATGCAAATAAAAATAGTTAGGACGTATGTTGGCACGAGTGAGCTTTTCTAGCATACTCATACAATGCAACTACGAGTATGTTCATACTTCAGTTATTTTTCACGACATTGGAAATTGTTTTTCAAAATTATTAATCTATATCTATATATATAAAATTCAAAGTCCTGACTGACAGACTGAGATATCAACGCACAGCCTAAACTACTGAAGTTAGAAACTTGAAATTTTTACAGTTGGTTCCTTTTATGACGTAGGCGCACACTAAGATAGGATTATTGGAAATTCCACCCCTAAGGGGTTTAAATTGGGGATGGAAGTTTATATGAAACTCCGTCATTTTTCAAGCTGTTTCCATCAAAGTTGGTATTTGAGCTTTCAGTTAAAAATAAAAAAGTACGTGTGTCACAGTTTTTGAAAATTCCATCCCAATACCTAATTCCACGCGGACGAAGTCGCGGGGGCAAAAGCTAGTGTTCTATAGTTCTTGCAATTCATGACAGCGCGTGGCTTATGGTTGTGTGTGTGTCGTATCTATATAAGTGGGATTGAGAGCTTGCTCGCGCCTGACCGCTCCTGACAGGCACGCACACTTACACAGTGTGCATGTATACGACGTAACCACAAGTAAAACTCACGCGCCCTCGTGAGATGAAAGAACTATATCGGGATTTTATTTCAATTGCGTCAATCTTAATAAAAAATCCCCAATGTAAAATCCGAGAACACCGTCTTTCGAATTTGAAATCAAATCTGTTAAATCTAGAACTTGTCACAGTCACTTTAACTTGCTACTATAAATTATTGCCCAGAATAGTCAAATTAGGTCATCTTTCTTTCTAGCTGAGAGGAGATAACGTTATTTGTGAGTAGCTTGCAGAGTGCCTTCAATTATACTTTTTCCCTTTGTGTTTCCAGTTCTGCTCTTAAATAAAAATGCAGGAATTTTATAATTTAAGGTCGGTCGTTGTAAATATACTGAAAACATAAGCATACCTACTCGAAGTTTTATTTAATGCGGAAAATAAAACCGTCAAATGTGTAATAAAATGTTTTTTTGAAGTGGGAGCTTTTAAGTGGCTAATTACTACCTATGCTGTACAATGTTAATTTTTGTTGAAGTTTGTTAAAAGGAAAAGCTGAAACTGTAATAAAATTTGTAAAAGTATTTTAATTCCGAAAATCTGTGTAATTATATGTGTCATGCTCGTGAACGGGTGCCACCAAAGGGTCTACTTTCTGTCTGCCCGTCTTAACATGTACTTATTGGATTGTGTGTAGCATGTATTTTTGAAACTTCTTTGTAGAAACACTGTATACATAGCATTGTTTTGATACCTATTGTAAAATTTTTTTTTTTAAAAGAACAACCGCCGATTTTTTTGCTGGCTCTTCTCGGCAGGAAGGGCGTTCCGAACCAGTGGTAGATTCATCGATAATTCAAAAGCAATTGTAAAAGTTTATTTGAATAAAAAATATTTCTATTCTATTTTATTCTACACCTACGCTAATTTTGACTACTCGTCCGCTCAAAAAATCATACTCGCCAATTTTGCCACTGAGCGCACGCTAATAAAAAAAGGTATCGCGGCTACGTAAGTAGAATAGAAGTGTATTTAGTGGGCATTAATCCGACCTTTTAGTTTTCAGTCCGCACCTATAAGCATTAGATTACCGATAGATGTTATTATCCAAGTACTGATTTCACCAACATCAGGTCGTTTAACCGAGGAATGAACTGGACGTTCTGACAGTTTTTCTATTGAAAATCTGCCAAAATATCTAATTTACGCTCAGATAAGACTTATTTTACGTTGGTGAACTCGGCCCTAAATATAGGAACTGGGTTAATGCCCGAGGGGTTGACTAAATACCTATGTTAACCTGTAAAGCTGTCGTAGGCTCAAAACAAGCAATGAATGTGTGAGTGCCCTGTAATTTTCTGGTCTGGTACTGATAATTACGCTTTTGATGGTTATTGCGATGAATTATGACACCTTTCACGTGCGTCATTTTTTAATCATTTTCTGTGAGCTCGTCGTACTATCGCGACGATAATGCGTAGTCGGCCTTTAAAGGCTAACTAAAAAGGGTTATCATAACGCCAACTATTGCGTTTCTAAGCGTTAGACTTCGATGATAATAATATTATGAATTAAAAGAGTATTTAAATAGTAGTAGGTAGTAGTATTTCTCTAAAATAATTTTTTAAATGATGAATAGCACAGTTTCAGAGGAGAAAAACAAAACACTCCCCGAGATTGCATACGAGTGTAAAATTTCATTTAATGTCTAGATTAATGTCATAAATTGCTTGCAATTTCCTCGGCGCTCCTCCAAGTTTTAAATCGTTTGTATTGTTCACTGTGAGAGGCGAAACGTAATGTGACTTAAACGTGAGCTCTGACTTCTTAGAAATTACCAACTATGCTAACAGTTTTTTTTTGTCCTGACTAAGTTTGTGCTTCTCCCTCTAGCGCTCCAACCACTGACCTCTATCTTTAATCTATATGACTAACGATGGACTGCCTGCGCTATGATTTCTTTTTTGAACTTACCTGATAGACGCCATTTTGGATTTCGAACCGGTGATAGAGTCTTGACGTGTCATAAGAGCTTCAAGTTGGTCTACAGTAAATAAATAATTTTGTTTTTTTTTTATTTTAATTTTTGGTTTTTAATTTACAGCTACTAAAAGCTTGTTATACTATAATGCATTTTATAATTTACACTTGTTCCGGTAAGGCGGTAAATAAGTGCAAAGTTTCCTACGAGGAAATATAGAGGAGAGCAAATATAAGAGAAGTAGAAAGAAGAATTTAATATGCTCTATCTTTTGTTTTAAAATGTTGGCACATCACTGCATTAAATAAGGCGTAAAAAAGAAGTTGGTGATTTCTAAGTGACCAAACCATAACTACGTAACGATGGTGAACGTAAAACTGGGGGTGTGACACATAAAATGTTACGTGTTTCATCCGAGGAATGTCCCATCCAACCGCATCCACGTATTTTTCATGTGACATCTCGCTTTGTTGCGGCTGGGAAATAAATTAGTAACAATTTCATTGTTTGCGAGAATTATTTCCAACTAGCTCTGGAGCTAACGTTTGTAGCAGACGGTTTTGCTACATCGCGATGCTATGAACGCGTTCTCTTTATATGACGTTCCGCGACAGAAGTAATTACTTTATTTGTATAGGTAATAATTTAATCTTTAGACAAAGAATTTTACGACATCACGTACCTATAGCTACAGAATATTCGTTCTCCAAGAACCTATTTTAGTTACAACTAGCTGATGCCCACGACTTCTTCCGCGTGTAATTATTTTTTAAAATGCCGCGGGAACTCTTTTATTTTCCGGTATTTTCCGGTATAAGCCTATAAGAATAGCCTATGTCATTTCCCAGGTTCTCAATTATTACGCCCACGTCGATTGAAAACTCTTATATAAATATTTAAATTTTTTGGATTTTTCAGCTGTTCTTTTGGGTTTTCTTTTTTTTTCTTATTTTTAAATCATCCTTGTATTACGTAAAATAAAAAAAATATTCAAATCGCTTTTTTGACGAATAGGAAGGCACTGTCAGCATTATAAAAATCTATCCTCCTCTAACAATTGTTATATTTCTGGTCTGACCTTTAAGAACCAATTAGGGACGCTTCCATCAATCCTCTAAAATTTAGGCATTTTTGGCCCTTAGAGCTTTTAGTGTAATCTCAAACAACAATAAAAACCTCTATTTAAAATAGTTATTTACTTAGGTACCTAGTTTGTTAACCCTCTACTTAATGTTGTAACCTGTTTTCGTTAATCAAACAATGGTAGAGGTTTTTCAGGAATCATATCCTCCCGTATAAAATTATTTTATAACATATTAGTTTTTTATCCGTATATTTTTTGTCGTTCAATCACGCAGTAAGGGTGCGACAGATCGACCTGATTTTTTGCAAGAGCATAGTTGAGGATTTGGAGAGTAACATAGGCTACTCTTTGTCCAGGAAAAATAGATGTTTCCCGCGGGATTTTTAACTCCACGCGGACGAAGTCGCGTGCAAAAACGAATGTTATTATATTGAGAAAAGAAAATAAAGAAAATTCAAACAAAGTTAGTGGAAATTACAAAACTTTTACCATATTCATTAGTTGAACAAACCGCCGAGTTAGTTTCCACTAAACGCTTTTAAATCTTTCGCTCGAGGCTTTAATAGAACTAGATCGGGTTAGTTAAAGTACTTCTTGCTAGCTTCTACAATAGTTTAATGCTTAGTTGGGATATTTTTTTCATTTAAACATTTTAATATTTCAAAGAAATTATCAAACTAATCCACTACAAATTGGACAATGCATAACTTCTTGCTTTACTATTTCTCTTTCATGCGTCATAAACATAAGTAACAATTTAACTTTGCTTTTAAATCTGGGCTAAAGTTTCTTTAATCTTGAATCCATCCATATATTATTATGTACACATTATAGATTATAATATTTTTTCAAAATATGTAATGAAATAATGTGTAAGTAAGTATGTTATATGTATGTATGCAGTATTTATAATATACATAATATAATAAGTTTATTCATATACGTATTTAATATATTAAATATTATGTCTCTGTTGTAACTACATATATGTGTAATAAGTATTAATATTTAAAAATTAGCATGTATATATTTATTTTATGTGAGTTAAATTTTATTTCTGCATACGCTCGGATTGCATATGTAAGATAGCGGTTTTTCCATTAAGCAAAGTACTCAAAGCGTTAATGTATATTTTATATTTGTTGATAAGTGTTAATGCAATCTGAGATTGTAGCGGGCTAACTCGGACGGCGTAAAGCAGGGAAAATTATACGCATACCTAATCGGCTTTTACATGCCATCGTACCGGAGCGCTAAATCGCTTAGCGCCACGTTTTTAACGGTAGGCTGGTAGCTACATATTTCCGTCCAAAGCCTCACATGAAACAGAAAAGTGAGGTGCGAAACCCTAAAACTATGCATAAAGAATTTTAAATACGGGGAATTTTAATTACGGGTCGTCCCTCGTTACCCCTCTTACAGTTTTTATTAAATTATACCTGAGAGGAGAATTTTTGTAAATCTATTTTACACCTGACTGGTGCCGAGTTTAGAAACGAAAAACAATTTGATAATCCGGTTTCCACCATGATTGTGTAAAAGGCTTTATTTGATTTAAAACTTCTCGCTTGTTTATTTTGCTTTACCTAGTACCTTATCGTATTCAGAGCAGGACTTGATTAGAAGTTTAAGCCTGAAGTCTATAGGCCGCACTATCACCCAGCTCAGACTCAAGATAGGGTGAAAACGAGATAGATTTATGTCAAAGCATGTTTGTGTCTGGTTTTATCCTCTATCTTGAGTCTGAATTGAGTCAGAGCACGCTCTATAGACCTCAGCATAAGGGTTCTCACGCACTACGTTGCCATGAACACGACTTATTGACCAGACCAGTAACCTTATAAATAAGCCAGACACTCGCGCTCGCCATACGCCAGCGAAGCTAGCATGGACAGGAGAAATTTTATCGCCGGGGAAAGGATAAAATGTTTATCCCCTCGCTCAGTTTTATCCACCTGTCGAACATGACAAAAAAAACGGTGGAAATAATATCCGCAGTGGATATTCTTATAGGACTATATTTTTCCTTTCCCCTGTCGCAATGCTTTAGCATAGGGAGAAGATAATTTTATCCCTTGTTAGTGGATAAAATCGGGGGATAAAACTTTTATCTCCTCCCCACGCTAACCCTGCAGCTCATAAATGCACAACTAGCTGATGCCCGCGACTTCATAAGCTGGATTAAGGTTTTTTAATTCCCGCAAGAACTGTTTACTTTAACGAGATAGAATGTCGCCTACATGTAATCCTGGGTATGAGCTATCTCCATTCCAAATTTCAAAATGTACATAATCAGTTCATTAAACGGTTCAGACAGATGGACTGGTGGACGGACGGACAGCAGAGCCTTAGTAATAGGATCCCGTTGGCAACCTTTAAAAATAATTCAAAATTAAAAGCATTAGCAGTCTATATATGTATGTACATATGTATGTATTCATATAATATATGGTTCCACCATAGTACTTAAACTAGCCTATTTTGTGTAAGAGACATAAGATAGGCTACATTTTACACATTACATTAAATATTCCATATTCGATTACAGTTTTTAAGCTTTTATCCTTGTACTATGTATTGTCATGTTTATGCGATGTCTTTAACTTATTGGTCTGAAGACCAGAAGATGCTAACAGCAAAGTCCACGATGTGCCCAACAATGTATTCTTAGATGTTTATATTCGTAAAATAAAATTACATGTTGGCAACATTTATATATGAATTCATTAAAAGATAAGATAAAACGGCTATTTTGAGCAGGTAAGCTACAAAAGAAGCCTTCGTGTACTTACCTAAGCTATTAGGCAGACGAGCGACGTTTAATTGCACCACAAGACATATTAATTACACCACATTAATAACTTTATGACTGTGTCGCGGTGAAAAAGCTTGTAATTTCCGTGACATGAAATAAACTTTGCTATTTGCAAAAGTAGATTAAAATTTTAATTATATTATTATTATTTTAACTGTGAACGCGTTATGAAAATGAACATAACGTAATAATAATAATTATTATAAAATGACATTATCTCATATCTACATTTGTATGTTAGTGGGTAACAACCACGAATTAGTTAGAGGTTTCAAAACATCTATTAGCTAAATAAAAATCGACTATAGCAACTGTATGAAAGATTATCAGGTACCTACTTAGTTAATTTTTATTATCATCGAATTATTTATTGCTTGTATGACTCCACCATCCACCCGAATCCACCGATGCTGTGAACACTTGTAATTCTCAGTGTAGCTACACTTTCGGGTGGATTTCGAAAATATAGAGCTCACTAGGACATTAATTTAATCATCATATCAATCAATTAAATATCAATGGTGTTTCAGCGGTTTAGATAATTTCGTCAAGAAACCTGCATACCTGAGACTAGGGTTGCCAGGTCGCCAAACCTAGTAGCCGGACAGACCAGCCAGTTTGGCCGGACATTTGGGTAAAAAGCCGGACACCCTATATTATTGAGGATTTTGTCTCAGTATTAATAGGTACGACAAAAAAATTGTATGTAAAATCAAGTTTTTTTGATTATTATCATAAATCTTGTTAATTTCTAGTGAAATAATAAATAAAATCGAATGCCAAATCAGTCTTAGATAATTATTATTAATCAGTCAAATAGTCATCAGTCAAAATTAAATTCTAGATACTTAAACATTTATCAACATATTTGAATTTTTCTTAAGTACTAATTAAAGGCACAAATAAGACTTTTTTAACTAAAAAAAAAATAATCAAAAACTTCTTCTCTTTAAGTTAAATAATGAAACAAAAAAAACTTTTTCTCTTTGAGTTATACACAAATTGTGTAACACAATAAAAATAATTATTCATATTTTTGGTTTGCCGAAACCTGCTTTAAGAGCTCAGTTTCTTTCAAAATGTAGTTATAAAAATCCTTACATGTCAAATGTTTTAAATTAAATTCTACAACCAACATTTTGGCAACAGTATCAACCTGTAATCTGTTGCGTTCTTTCGTCCATTGCTGATCTATCAAGGAAAAAGCTCTTTCAACGTTTGCGTTATGTCCTGGGATAGCAAAAAAAGCCTAACAAAAGCCGGACAAGACGGACACCGTTTATTTTGGCCGGACACGCAATCAAAAAGCCTACCTATATCCGGCTTTATCCGGACGCCTGGCAACGCTACCTGAGACTAATAATAAGTTAATATTATGTAGATTCAGTATAGAATATACCACTTGTAATATTGAGAATAGTTTGAAACTCAGCAAGATTATGCAGACCTGAAGACAACATTTTCATAATATGCTGATGTCCTTAACTTCACAGATTAGCAGAACCTTATATGAAAACAAGCTTTTGCTGAGGAGTTTTGCTCACGTTAGATTTAATTTTCAGCCAAATTTCAAATATTTAGGAGAGATTGCAATAATTTTCACATTAATTTATGGCTCTTATTTTATCTATACATATAATAAAATTGTAGAAAAGTGGTGTCTGTACAATGGAAATATATAAAAAAAAAGTAGTAGGGGTTGTTATTATATCGATGCCCAACCCGAAATTGTAATTAATTTTTTTTTGTCTGTTTGTCTGTTTGTCTGTGAGTTTGTGCACGCTAATATCAGAAACGGCTTATTCGATTTAGATACAGTTTTCACTAATATATTGTAGTAAGCTTCACTTAACATTTAGTGTTTATTTCATGTCAATCGGTTCATAAATAAAAAAGTTATGTCAATTTAAAGAATCACGGCGAACATTTTTAACGTATAGAGTACCTACGTACTACACGCCTCGCGCCTGAGCGTCGACGGTATATGTAATTCAAAATATGCTGCCCGAAAAGTCACTATTCCACGCGAACGAAGTCGCGGGCACAGTTAGTTAGAAATAAATATATTTATAATAATATTTATAAACTCAATACCTCAAAACTATGACAGTTTTCCATAAATTAGAAGGGTTTCGACAGGAAATGTGTTACGCGACCAGAAGTAGTGGTTTGCACCGGAGCAGTGATCACCGGAGAATCACCGGTGTTTCTCCGGTGAAAGTAATTGGTGTAAACACCGGAGAAAAACCGGTGTTTCACCGGTTATTATTGAATCATAACTCAAGTAATTTTATTTAAATAAAAAGAAGTTTGCTGATCAACATTGTTTATTATTTAATAACATTTATTCAAATACAATTACTTTATGATTATTTCCTTCCTCCTTAAATAATAATTATCATAATTTTTTTTCTTGATATTTTTAAAATATTTTTTTGTTTAAAACCTTTACAATACAACTAATATCATTTGTAGTTCACACAATATCGAATGCGCTTAAAAATACATTGCATTGTACTAGAACAGTCACAGTTAAAAACATTTTAATTGATGCTAAGTCTATGTTCGAATTCACCGGAGATCTCCGGTGAATTGGCAAATCACCGGTGATTTTCACCGGTGCTCGAAATTCCGCTCCGGTGCAAACCTCTAACCAGAAGTGCACACTGATTCATGTATCAGCTGGTAGATTTAATTTAGCAAAGTTATGCAAATCAAAAGGATTGTCAAAAAAAAAATTAACTTTTATCAGAAACATGATCATAATTTCAAGGTCTCTCGGCCAATAGCATTAAAATTCTGAATATATCAGGACAAACTGGTACGGAGTAAAAAAACTAGCCAAGTGTGAGTCGGACTTACACACGAAGGTTTTCTTATCATTGTAACGGCGATTGTATTCTTTTATTTGATTTTTTACTAGATGACGCCCGCGACTTCGTCCGCGTGGATTAAGGTCTTTAATTTACTGAGATAAAATGTAGCCTATGTGCTAATCCTGGGTATGAGCTATCTCCATTCCAAATTTCAGCCAAATTGGTTCATTCGCTGTGACGTGAAAGAATAACAAACATACGCAAACACACACATACAAACTTTCACCTTTATAATATTAGTGTGATTATGTATTATTTGCTGCTATAGCGGCAATAGAAATACACATTTTGTGAAAATTTTAAGTATGTAGGTCCATACCTACATACTTAAAATTTTCACAGCAGAGGCTTAGTAATAGGATCGCACCCTTTAAAATAATTCAATATTCAAAATTATTTATTTCTTGTAGGCCAATTTGTAGCTTTTATGACACGTCGAGACTCTACCACCGGTTTGAAATGCAGATTCTGCTGAGAAGAGTTGACAAGAAACTCAGCAGTTGCTCTTTTCATAACAAAACATAGTTTACAATGTAATAAGTTATTAGACTATCTTGTGGGCAGCTGGATGCCAAGCCGATTGATACCATGCAACTTTATCATTAAGAAAGTCATTAATTTTGTATAACAGTAACCTCCACCTAATAAAATATGTGTTTTTACTGTGGAACGGTGTACGGGACGTACGCTTTGGGTACGGAACCCTAAACAAAAATTTAACAAAAGAATATTTTATACAAACATAAATTATTCTATAAGCTGTGCTGTATTAGTAAACAAGTCTTACATTGCTTCCCTTTTAAAATTAGTCACCTATTTATTTTGATATTCTTTAAAAATTAATAAGGAATATTACTAAGATAAAGACGCAGTTTCGATCGACACTATAAAAGTGTATATTATAGATTTAAAAATACCACAATATAATATACATTGTGATTATGGGATCTTATAAAGACGAGCAAAGATATGAAGGAGTGAATATTGATGACAATGAAGCCGGAGCTGGTGAAAATAATCTGAAATCATCTTGGATACTGCTTTTTAGGCAGGTAACTCTCTAATATTTAATACTCTATATTGCAAGAATGTTTAAGTAATTTGTTTCGAAGTAAGAATGACCAAGAGGAGACTCAAGAGCACCCGTTTACTAAAATCACACAATCTCACTATCATCAAGCAGCAACCCAAAGGTCAGTGAAGGAGTCCTTAAGAAAAAGTTATACTTATGGACTCCTTCACTGACTGAATGAATGAATGAATGAATGGATAATAAAATAATTCTTGTGTATTTATGATTGTTAACTTTTTCTTTTCTTTTTTTGTATAATTTTCTTTTCTTTTGTTTATGTTAGTGATACCAATAGTAATGTTTGTTTGATTTTTCTTATTCTTATATTTATATTTGTTAGCAAGTAAGTTAGCGTGATATGTTGAATATTAATAAGAGCGCCACCTCGCCAACAAACTGGCCCACCAGTTTGGCGAGATAGTAATGAGTAATATTTTTGTGTATTTTTGTTGATTAAATAAATTAAAAAAAAATAACAGCTCACCTCTGAGCGCAGGTCTTCTCTTAGGGAGGCCATGGATGGATGTTTGTTAATCACGCCGCAACAACTAAACCGATTTGACTGTTTGGCACAGAGATAGACTATAGTCTGGAATAACACATAGGCTACTTTTTATCCCGAAAAATTAAAGAGTTTCCGCGGGAATTTAAAAAAAAAACCTGAATCCACGCCGACGAAGTCGAGGCCTTTTAGTAATCCTGTTAATATTAATCCTACTATCCTACTAATACGAGTATTATAAATGAGAAAGTGTGGATGTTTGGATGTTTTTTACTCAATCACGAAACAAAGACTGAACTGAACATAAGCTTTTTATCCCGGGAAATAAGAAAGTTCCTGCGAGATTAAAAAAACCTTAATCCACGCGAACGAAATCGCGGGTATCTGCTAATATAATAAATGTGAAAGATAGATAGACAGACAGATAGATCATTTATTCACAAAAGATTGGATGTTTGGATATTTGTTACTCTTTCATGCCATAATGACTGAACCGATTTGGTAGAAATCTTAAACGTAACAAACCTCCAAACTTTCAAACTTTCACATTTATACATAACATTATAAAGATTATTATCTTTATTACAAGGATGAAAATAAAACGAACAACATAGTAACTAAAATATTATTTTCAGTTACTGCTGAGTAGTACAATTTGGACACTCTATTTTTTATATGGATTACATATCGGATCACCCACTGTGCTTATTGCACAGTTACGGAAAGAATCAATATCACCATCGGATATTGACGATGAAATGGCATCGTGGATTAGTAAGTAACAAAACTAAATAAACTAAAAAGTATATTTAACTTTGTGAATTCATTAAATAAAAATCTGACAACAAAGTACGAAATTAAAAGCGGATAATAATTGCTGATTTGGATTGAATCATAATAGATTCAGACAAAGAGCAGTGGCGTTCCGAACCATTTGAGCTTCTAGTCAAAACTTATAATAAAGTTAATTCTTACAATTATTTACATTTTTCATCACCTAAAACTCAAATCTATTATTCAATATTTTTATTCTTTTTTCTAGCATTTCTTTGGCTAATGAAAGTTTAATGGACACTTGATTCATTCATAGTATATGTTTTTAAGGATGACCATAATTTTAACTGACAAAATCTATATCTTAACAAATAAGTTTTTGATTCATAAATATATATCACCGCTTTCATTTCCTTTTCAGCGTCCATTGTTACGTTTGGAGCACTACCATGGGCTATTCTTTTACCGATAATTTCACAATTTGCCGGCAGAAAGAAAACTTTCATATTTATATACCTAAGTTGCTTTGTTGGGTTTTTAGTTCTTTACTTATGTAAAAATTTAACACAACTTTTAATAGGTGAAGTCGTTTTAGGTATTGTATTAGGATGCTTACATGCGATTGGCCCTTTAACAATAAATGAATATGTATCACCAAAATATCGAGGAATAATCATGACTATTAAAACTGCTTCTTCATATTGGGAGATGTGGGTTTCTAATGTTATTGGAACGTTCCTGAATTGGAAAAATATTGCAATTTTAGCATTTGTGTGCAACATTTATACCTTAACAGTTTTTATATGGCCGGAATCACCTTATTGGTTAGCACAAAATGGAAAAACAGCAGAATGTATGAAATCACATAGATGGTTAAAAGGAACGTCAGAGGAGGCAGAAAAAGAACTCGAAAATATTCTACGTTCTTTTAAACCCAAAGAACAGTCCAATAGAAAGTCAATATTCTCGAAAGAGTATTTTTTAACTTTGTACAAAACATTTTCAAGTAAAGCATTTTATAAGCCGGTTTCGTTGGCAACTCTAATAGCATTACAGTACCATTTATCAGGTAAGTTAGTTTGTAGTATGTATGCTCTAGAATTACTTAAAAAGATAACAGAAGATGAATCAGCTGCTTACAGAGGAATGTTAATTTTAGATGGTATAACTGTTTTTAGTATTTATTGTGGTTGTATTTTTTCACAGTTCTTTAAAAGAAGAACATATTTACTTAGCACTTCTTTATTTGCCATCATTTGTATGTATATACTTAGTCTATATTTGTATCTAATCCATCAAAAATTTATCCCTGAGCACAATTTTATAACAATATCATTATTAGGTGTTTATTCCGTAGGTATAAGCAGTGGTCCAATAGTTCTTTTAACATCCGTATGTGGTGAATTAATTCCTATAAGATATCAAAGATCAGCCGCGATCATGGTAGGTGTGGTTGCCGCTACCGTCATGATCATCACAATTAAATCAAGCCTTTTTTTATTCAAAACTTTAACCTTAGCAGGTTGTTTTTTATGTTTTGCTATTTTATCATCTATTATTACAACTCTTTTGTATTTATATTTGCCTGAAACGAAGGATAAAACTCCGTTGGAAATAGAAGAAAATTTTGTAGGGAGTACAAGTTCAAATGAAACTGGTAACAATTTGGATTTGATGAACCGGAGCAATTGAGAGTCACATTTATATAGAAGAAAATTTTGTGAAAACAACAAACTAAGCTGGTAACAACATCGGTTTAATAAAAATGCAAGAACACGACAAGACACAAGCTGAATAAATCTTAGTCACAAATCCTGATAGTTTGAGTTCATGTTTTGTCATCAAACTTCTATTTTGAATTTGTTTTTAAGAAGAAGGAATATTATTTACTTACTTTAGTAAGTACACGTATTAATTATTTTATGAGTGACAATAATAAGATCATAATGTTGTCGCGCAAGTTTAAGATCCGGCCTTTGTCACGTGAGTGTCCCAGACAGATAATATTCCTAATTATTTTTATATTGGCACTTTATTGTTCTTATTATAAAACATACTTTTATCATTTTGAAGTTTAAAGCTCTATTGTATATTCTATCTTCTATATCGCAATTGATTCTTTATTTAGGTATACCTAAATAAAGAATCAATTGCGGCATGTACCTATCTCTACACTACGGTTTCACGCACTACGTTGCCATGAACAAGACTTATTGAACAGACCAGTAAGCCTACAAATAAACCAGACAATCGGGCTCGCCATACACCAGCTCATATGCACAACTAGCTGATGCCCGCGACTTCATATGCTGGATTAAGGTTTTTTAATTCCCGCGAGAACTGTTTACTTTACCGAGATAGAATGTCGCCTATATGTAATCCTGACAGGTTCAGACTGATGGACTGGTGGACGGACGGACAGCAGAGCCTTAGTAATGGGATCCCGTCGGTAACCTTTAAAAAGAATTCAAAATTCAAAGCATTAGCAGTCTATATATGTATGTACATATGTATGTATTCATATAATATATGTTCCACCATACACTTAAACTAGAGGCTAGTTTTTGTGAAAGAGACGTAAGATAGGCTACATTTTACACATTACATTAAATATTCCATATTCGATTACAGTTTTTAAGCTTTTATCCTTGTACTATGTATTGTCATGTTTATGCGATGTCTTTAACTTATTATAATAATAATAATAATAATAATTTTTATTTATTGCAGGTAAAAACCCATTGTATATATACAAAATAAAGTTAAAAAATTCAAAATTTTAAAAGTTAAGTTAAATTAACTTAAATAAAAAAAAATTAAAAAAAATTATTGGTCTGAAGATCCAGAAAATGCTAACAGCAAAGTCCACGATGTGCCCAACAATGTATTCTTAGATGTCTATATTCGTAGAATAAAAGTAAATGTTGGCAACATTTATCTATGAATTCATTAAAAGATAAGATAAAACGGCTATTGAGCAGGTAAGCTACAAAAGAAGCCTTCGTGTACTTACCTAAGCTATTAGGCAGACGAGCGACGTTTAATTGCACCACAAGACATACTAATTACACCACATTAATAACTTTATGACTGTGTCGCGGTGAAAGAGCTTGTAATTTCCGTGACATGAAATAAACTTTGCTATTTGCAAAATTAGATTAAAATTTTAATTATATTATTATTATTTTAACTGTGAACGCGTTATGAAATTGAACATAACGTAATAATAAATAATTATTATAAAATGACATTATCTCATATCTAAATTTGTATGTTAGTGGGTTACAACCACGAATTAGTTAGAGGTTTCAAAACATCTATTAGCTAAATAAAAATCGACTATAGCAAGTGTATGAAAGATTATCAGGTACCTAATTAGTTAATTTTTATTATCATCGAATTATTTATTGCTTGTATGACTCCACCATCCACCCGAATCCACCGATGCTGTGTACACTTGTAATTCTCAGTGTAGCTACACTTTCTTGTGGATTTCGAAAATATAGAGCTCACTAGGACATTAATTTAATCATCATATCAATCAATTAAATATCAACGATGTTTCAGCGGTTAAGATAATATCGTCAGGAAACCTGCATACCTGAGACTAATAATAAGTTAATATTATGTAGATTATCAATATAGAATATACTTGTAATATTGAGAATAGTTTGAAACTCAGCAAGATTATGCAGACCTGAAGACAACATTTTCATAATATGCTGATGTCCTTAACTTCACAGATTAGCAGAACCTTATATGAAAACAAGCTTGTGCTGAGGAGCTTCGCTCCCGTTAGATTTAATTTCAGCCAAATTTCAAATATTTAGAGAGATTGCAATCATTTTCACATTAATTTATTAGTATGGCTCTTATTTTATTAGAAATAGTTATATGTATAATAATTAATATTTATAAACTCAATACCATAACCTCAAAACTATGACACTTTTCTATAAATGAGAAGGGTTTCGACAATAAATGTGTTACGCGACCAGAAGTGCCCACTGATTCATGAATCAGCTGGTAGATTTAATTTACCAAAATTATGCAAATCAAAAGGATTGCCAAAAAAAATCAACTTTTATCAAGATGATCTTAATTTCCCAAGGTCTCTCGGCCAATAACATTAAAATTCCGAATATATCAGAACAAACTGGTACGGAGTAAAAAACTAGCCAAGCGCGAGTCGGACTCACACGCGAAGGTTTTCTTATCATTGTAACAGCGATTGTATTCTTTTATTTGATTTTTTACGCGACGTCGTCCGCGTGGTTAAGGTCTTTAATTTACTGAGATAAAATGTAGCCTATGTGCTAATGCTGGGCATGAGCTATCACCATTCCAAATTTCAGCCAAATTGGTTCATTCGTTGTGACGTGAAAGAATAACAAACATACGCAAACATACACATACAAACAAACACACACATTCAAACTTTCACCTTTATAATATTAGTGTGATTATGTATTATTTGCTGCAATAGCGGCAATAGAAATACACATTTTGTGAATATTTTAAGTATGTAGGACTGTAGATACGTAATCGGTTTATAAGATGGTCCGCTGACAGACAGACGGACTGGTGGACGGACAGATATCAGAGGTTTAGTCAGAGGTTTAGTAATAGGAACCCGTTAGCACCCTTTAAAATAATTCAATATTGAAAATTATTTATTTCTTGTAGGTCAAATAGTAGTTCTTATGACACGTCAAGACTCTACCACCGGTTTGGAATGCAGGTTCTGTCGAGTAGAGCCGGCAAAAAACTCAGCAGTTGCTCTTTTCACAACAAAACATAGTATTACAATGTAATAAGTTATTAGACTATCTTGTGGACAGCCCGATGCTAAGCCGATTGATACCATGTAACTTTATCATTAAGGAGGTCACTAATTTTTTAATAACCTCCACCTAATAAAATTATGTGGAACGGGGTACGGGACGTATGCTTTGTATACAGAACCCTAAAAAAATCAACAAAAGGATATTCCATATTAAACATACTATTTTATAAGCTGTGCTGGTTTCGTAAACAAGTCTTACAGTGTTTCCCTTTTAAATTAGTCATCTATTTATTTTAATATTCTTTAAAAATTAATAACAAATATTACTTAGATAAAGACGCAATTTTATCGACATTATAAAAGTGTATATAATAGATTAAAAATACTTATTGTGATTATGGGATCTTATAAAGACGAGCAAAGATATTATGAAGGCGTGAATACTGATGAAAATGAAGCTGAAGCTAGTGAAAATAATCTGAAATCATCTTGGACACCGCTTCTTAGGCAGGTAACTCCCTAATAGTATTGCAAGGATCTTTACGTAATTTGTTTCGAAGTAAAAATGAAGAAGAATGACCAAAAGAAGGCCCAAGAGCACTGGCTTAGTAAAATCACACAAATCTCAACAACATCAGCAGCAGGAACCCGTCTACGGCTCACTAGTGAGCGCAGGTCTTCTTTTAGGGAGGCCATAAGGTGCTGATAGACTTGAGCATTCACTTGTAACAGAACATCGAGCATTCGCCGTTTTTATTTTTGTCGAACTGAACAACGAGCCGAGCCAAGCATAGAGCCAAATATTGCTACGAACATCTTAAGAATTCTAGCGAACGCTCTATTAGACGCTCGTCAATTGTCGCCAGAACGCTCGATAGAATGCTCGCTAAAATGTTCTCGTATTTTTCTGTGATGTAACATTTTGCCGTCAAGTTAGCACCATTGCTTAGGGATAAGAGAATTCTCACGGGAATTAAAAAAACCTCAATCCACGCGTACGAAGTCGCGGGCATCAGCTAGTAATATAATAAATGTGAAGGATTGGATGTTTGGATATTTGTTACTCTTTCATGCCATAATAACTGAACCGATTTGGTTGAAATTTTAAATGTAACAAAGTTTCAAACTTTCACATTTATACATAATAGTACAAAGATTATTATCATTATTACAAGGATGAAATTAATACGAACAATATGGTAACTAAAAAATTATTTTCAGTTGCTGTTTAGTAGTACAATTTGGACACTCTATTTTTTA
Organism: Hipparchia sbordonii; assembly: GCA_038048805.1. NCBI lineage: Eukaryota > Metazoa > Arthropoda > Insecta > Lepidoptera > Nymphalidae > Hipparchia > Hipparchia sbordonii. The sequence goes on along the minus strand of CM076106.1, from coordinate 6,455,391 downwards.
TATGGCTTACATATCGGAGCACCCACTGTGCTTATTGCACAGTTACGAAAAGAATCAATATCACCATCGGATATTGACGATGAAATGGCATCGTGGATTAGTAAGTAACAAAACCGAATAAACTAAATAAAAAGTATATTGAATTTTGTGAATTCATTAAATAAAAATCTGACAACAAAGTACGAAGTTAAAAGCGGATAGTAATTGCTAATTTGGATTGAATCATAATAGGTTCAGACAAAGAGCAGTGGCGTTCCGAACCATTTGAGCGTCTAGTCAAAACTTATAATAAATTAAAATCTTAGAATTATTTACATTTTTTATCACCTTAAACTCAAATGTATTATTCAATATTTTTATTCTTTTTTCTAGCATTTCTTTGGCTAATGAAAGTTTAATGGACTCTTGATTCATTCATAGTAGGTATATGTTTTTAGGGATGACAAATAATTTTAACTGACAAAATCTTAACAAATAAGTTTTTGATTCATAAATATATCACAGCCTTCATTTCCTTTTCAGCATCCATTGTTACGTTCGGAGCACTACCGTGGGTAATTCTTTTACCGATGATTTCACAATTTGCGGGCAGAAAGAAAACTTTCATATTTATTTACCTAAGTTGCTTTGTTGGGTTTCTAGTTCTTTACTTATGTAAAAATTTAACACAACTTTTAATAGGTGAAGTCGTTTTAGGTATTGTATTGGGATGCTTACATGTGATTGGCCCTTTAACAATAAATGAATATGTATCACCAAAATATCGAGGAATAATCATGACTATTAAAACTGCTTCTTCATATTGGGGGATGTGGGTTTCCAATGTTATTGGGACATTCCTGAATTGGAAAAATATTGCAATTTTAGCATTTGTGTGCAACATTTATACCTTAACAGTTTTTATATGGCCGGAATCACCTTATTGGTTAGCACAAAATGGAAAAACAGTAGAATGTATGAAATCACATAGATGGTTAAAAGGAACGTCAGAAGAGGCGGAAAAAGAACTCGAAAATATTCTACGTTCCTTTAAACCCAAAGAACAGTCCAATATAAGGTCAACATTCTCGAAAGAGTATTTTTTAACTTTGTACAAAACATTTTCAAGTAAAGCATTTTATAAGCCTGTTTCATTGGCAACTTTAATAGTATTACAGTACCATTTATCAGGTAAGTTAGTTTGTAGTATGTATGCTATAGAATTACTTAAAAAGATAACAGAAGATGAATCAGCTGCTTACAGAGGAATGTTAATTTTAGATGGTATAACTGTTTTTAGTATTTATTGTGGTTGTATTTTTTCACAGTTCTTTAAAAGAAGAACTTATTTACTTAGTACTTCATTATTTGCTATAATCTGTATGTACATACTTAGTCTATATTTGTATCTAATCTATCAAAAATTAATCCCTGAATATAATTTTGTAACAGTATCCTTACTAGGTGTTTATTCCGTAGGTATAAGCAGTGGTCCAATAGTCCTTTTAACATCCGTATGTGGTGAATTAATTCCTATAAGATATCAAAGATCAGCCGCGATCATGGTAGGTGTGGTTGCCGCTACCGTCATGATCATCACAATTAAATCAAGCCTTTTTTTATTCAAAACTTTAACCTTAGCAGGTTGTTTTTTATGTTTTGCTATTTTATCATCTATTATTACAACTCTTTTGTATTTATATTTGCCTGAAACGAAGGATAAAACTCCGTTGGAAATAGAAGAAAATTTTGTAGGGAGTTCAAGTTCAAATAAAACTGATAACAATTTGGATTTGACGAACCGGAGCAATTGAGAGTCACATTTATATAGAAGAAAATTTTGTGAAAACAACAAACTAAGCTGGTAACAACATCGGTTTAATAAAAATGCAAGAACACGACAAGACACAAGCTGAATAAATCTTAGTCACAAATCCAGATAGTTTGAGTTCATGTTTTGTCATCAAACTTCTATTTTGTTTTTTTTAAGAAGTATTATTATTTACTTATTTTAGTAAGTACACGTATAATATTAATTGTTTTATGAGTGACAATAAGATCATAATGTTGCCGCGCAAGTTTAAGATCCGGCCTTTGTCACGTGAGTGTCCCAGACAGATAATATTTCTAATTATTTTTATATTGGCACTTTATTGTTCTTATTATAAAACATACTTTTATCATTTTGAAGTTTAAAGCTCTATTGTATATTCTATCTTCTATATACCTAAATAAAGAATCAATTGCGGCATGTACCTATCTATAATCTCTTTCTACACCCTAATTTCCTCACGAAGTATTATTAATTTAGCTTTTGGATAAAATTAATCAATCAGAAATACGTTTTGAAAGGCTAAGTAAGTACATATTTCTATTGCACTTAATTATATACTTGCAATGTTTATTAATAAATATTATAAGCAATATAATTATTAAGTATATTATATTATTTCAACTGAATACCTCAAGCTATCTATGAGAACTAAAGTTTGTCTAAAAGGGCTCCCTATGGGGGGTATGGATTTTTATAAATATGATGAAAGTTATTTTCATCTGCATCCGATAAATGGCTCGTAAAAATTAGTAAAATACCTATATAAATTGTTCAAAAGATTAAAATTCCACAATATTTTGGGCAGATACAATAAATTTTTACACGCCTTTTGAATTTTATAACTCATTCCTTTTCAGTGAAAATTACGCTCTCGAATATTTTCGACAATTGGCTTGAATTTTCGCAGAATAATCAGAGAGGATACAATCGAAAAATCTTTTATTGAGAGGTAAATTACTGAAATGCTGCGATTCCCAGTCGATTTGCAAGCGAGCTGGTAGTCTATAGGTACTAATTGACAATTATTTACACAATTAATAGTGCACAAAAAGCAATCAACGAGGTGAAGAGAATCGAAACTATCATTTTTTGATAATTCCTGACTTAAGGAGTAGTATTAACACTCTTGCGGCTCATTTTAACAATTATGAATCTCCGTCTGGATTTATCTGAACACTTAGCAATATCTTCTTTAGCCTGTAATCACATATTCACCGTAAAGCCATAGTGCAGAATGAAATTCTTAGAATAGCCTTTAAAGTTTCACGGTGGAGCTTTAGTAATAGTTCTAATTTTGGTAATGACGTTAAAACTAAAAGAATATTATTTAATGTATTATAAAAAAGAATTAAAATCAATTAGTTCGTAAGAGTATTGAGAACTCTATCAGGAGTATTCACAATATTGGCCATCCATGCATTACCTATACAAATACACATTTTTGTCACCTGGTGAAAAATCATAGTGAAAACAGCTAGACGATACATAGTAATTTGACTGGTTTTGCATATTATATTACCAAATAACAAAGATACGTCAACGTTACGTCGAGGCAACTAGTACATAGCCTAAAGGATTATTTATTTGAAATGTTTTAACTAATGTTCTGTGCCGGTATAGTTAATATGCGTTACAACGTTTATCTTCTAAAACCGGTTTCTTGTGTTATTGATAGTTACTTATCAATTAGCAATTTAAAAACAATGAACCTGATTCAGTTAAAGACAGTTAAATTGATAAATAATAAATTTTCAATCGGTAGTTATGTAGGTGTGTTTGTTGGAAGTACTCGTATTTTTTTTAATTGTTACAATGAAATTGAATAAAGACGAACGATATTACGAAGGTGTAAATACTGATGAAGCCGAAGCTAGCGACAATAATAATTCAAAATCATCGTGGACACCTTTCCTAAGACAGGTACCTACATCCTTAACAATATCTAATATTTCTAATGGTATAATTACATTAATGTAATTAAACATATGATCTTTTATTAGGTACGTCTTTGTAGATAAGATAGACCGTTGTTGTTGAAGCCGTTCTCACGCTAACTTTTATTAATATATATTTGAAAATACGAACTAAAATCACTTTAGGCAATTCTCAATTTTTATTTATACGTAAGGAACGTAACTACCTGACGTTAAGTACTTTATAATAGGTGTAACACTTGTAACTAATTGAATTTCAGAAATTTTGAATTTTGAATTTTATTTCATCTCATTAAATTATGTAACGTGACCTATGGACACAGTGACAGATTTTATTTAAGTATAATCTTATGAGTACTTGAACCAAAAACTGTCGGAATATGAGTCCTGAGTCCTGACAAGTGTTTAATTTTTTATGGGATATAATAAGTCGACCAACAAAATTTATTTTTTGGCATCAAAACCTAGCTTCTAATTTAATAACTCAGCAACGGGAAAATGATGAAGCTTCTAATATACTAACTCGGCTTCTTCACAATGGCTACAAAATATTCCAAAGAAAGCATCAAATAAAGAGCCACTATTTTTATTATTGTCCACTGCACGATTTGGTGCGAGTGAGATGGATACGACTGGCAATTTGCACGATCTCGTTGGTTATGGCTATTTGCACCAATCAGAGAGCGCCATTCAAAACATGCATTTGTTTTTTTTGTTGTTCTGTTGTTAGTGTGTTAATATTGCAATTTTTTTTGTATAATTTTTTCTTTTAACTAAAGTTAGGTTAGGTTAGGGTTATACATGAATATTCAGGTGCCCGGCCGAAGGCCGGGCACTTAGGTTCTGTTGAGATCGTAAACCTACCTAAAACTAAAAAAAAGTTGAAAAAAAATTTGATTTTTTTTTCAAAAATGTTATAATGTTATGTGTAGGTATTTATCTTGAGTTAAATTTGAAAACAATCATTTTTTTAATTTCATTTTATCAAAAAAAAACGTTTTTTTATTTAGTTAGAAACATTTTTTTATTTCATTTTTCTCACAAAAAAAATAATTAAAAATGTGGTTGAAGATTTGGTGTATTATTTGATGCTAATATTTAAGTATTTTAGGAGTTCACGGTTTGAAGCTTTAGTTATAAATATAGATGCTAAAATTATATTTTTTAGAGGCTCACTAGTTGAAGCTGACTTAGTAATTTAGAAGCCAATAATGGTATTAAATAGAAGCTCGTTTAATTACATGCCATTTTTTATTTAAGTTATTATTCGTAGTAATACTACTATACAATACAATACAATAGATAGTTAGTTATTTTCGCTGCTCGTCAGAACCTTTAGTGAACTGAAATTTGATATAATTTTATATTTTGCTCGAATAAATATAATCTACAAAAAATAATCCTAATTTTACAGTTGCTGTTTAGTAGTACAATTTGGACACTCTATTTTTTATCTGGCTTACATATTGGAACACCCACTGTGCTTATTGCACAATTAAGGAAAGAATTAAAATCGCCATCGGACATTGATGATGGAATGGCATCGTGGATTAGTAAGTGCAAACTTGTCAATTTTATTTCTTTTCCTTTATCAACAACATCGTCTCGTTGACGTCAGTTTCCTGACCCACTATTACCATAACCGCTGATAAAGGTCAACAATAGCAGTGCCACCGTAAATTTGGACCCTTGACCTTGTGCTTCGACCAATACATGGCTTTGTCCACCTATTGCTTCGCGAGTCGTGATCTATAACATTAATATTTGTTTTCTTTTTTCAGCGTCTATTGTTTCGTTTGGAGCACTACCGTGGGTAGTTCTTTTGCCGATGATTTCACAATTTGCGGGCAGAAAGAAAACTTTCATATTTGTTTACTTGAGTTGCTTCGTTGGATTTCTAGTTTTTTATTTGTGTGAAAATTTAACGCAACTTTTGATCGGTGAAATCGTTTTAGGCATTGTACTGGGATGCTTGCATGCGATTGGCCCTTTAACAATAAGTGAATATGTATCGCCAAAATATCGAGGAATATTCATGACTATTAAGTCTGCTTCTTCATATTGGGGGATGTGGGTATCCAATGTTATTGGAACATTCCTGAATTGGAAAAATATTGCAATTTTAGCATTTGTATGCAACATTTATTCCTTAACAGTTTTTATATGGCCGGAATCACCTTATTGGTTAGCACAAAATGGGAAAACAGTAGAATGTATGAAATCGCATAGATGGTTAAAAGGAACATCAGAGGAGGCAGAAAAAGAACTTGAAAATATTCTACGTTCCTTTAAACTCCAAGAACAGTCCAATATAAAGTCAATATTTTCGAAAGAGTATTTTTTAACTTTGTACGAAACATTTTCAAGTAAAGCATTTTATAAGCCGGTTTCGTTGGCAACTTTAATAGTATTACAGTACCATTTATCAGGTAAGTTAGTTTGTAGTATGTATGCTATAGAATTACTTAAAAAGATAACAGAAGATGAATCAGCTGCTTACAGAGGAATGTTAATTTTAGATGGTATAACTGTTTTTAGTATTTATTGTGGTTGCATTTTTTCACAGTTTTTTAAAAGAAGAACATATTTACTTAGTACTTCATTATTTGCCATCATTTGTATGTATATACTTAGCCTCTATTTGTATCTAATCCATCAAAAATTTATCCCTGAGCACAATTTTATAACAATATCATTATTAGGTGTTTATTCCATAGGTATAAGCAGTGGTCCAATGGTTCTTTTAACATCCGTATGTGGTGAATTAATTCCTATAAGATATCAACGATCAGCCGCAATCATGGTAGGTGTGGTTGCCGCTACCATCATGATAATCACAATTAAATCAAGCCTTTTTTTATTCAAAACTTTAACCTTAGCAGGTTGTTTTTTATGTTTTGCTATTTTATCATCTATTATTACAACTCTGTTGTATTTATATTTACCTGAAACGAAGGATAAAACTCCGTTGGAAATAGAAGAAAATTTTGTAGGGAGTTCAAGTTCAAATAAAACTGGTAACAATTTGGATTTGATGAACCGGAGCAATTGAGAGTCACATTTATATAGAAGAAAATTTTGTGAAAACAATAAACTAAGCTGGTAACAACATCGGTTTAATGAAAATGCAAGAACACGACAAGACACAAGCTGAATAAATCTTAGTCACAAATCCTGATAGTTTGAGTTCATGTTTTGTCAAACAAGAAAGTTCAAATGAAACTGGTAACAATTTGGATTTGATGAACCGGATCAATTGACAGACACATTTATATATAAGTTAATTTATTAAAATTAAGCTATATTTTTATGATTTGGTGTACAATCATAGTTTCAAAGAATTTTTTAGTATTAAATATTTGATTGTATTTTGAGGAAAAAAATCTTTGTATGAATAATATAAGTGTACACTTGTACAGTATCTATTTCGTTAATTTATTATTGTTGAATGTCCCTTTATATTACTATGTTTTTCACAAATAGCTAAAGCCTTACTCTAATAATAAATGTCCAGCATGTAGCATGTGGAGTCTACTGAAACCATCCCAATCGTCATTTCTCCGAATGGGTTGATCCCAGTCAGCCTCGATCACCATCTGAGGTGACTGGGGTTCCGTGGCAGTTCGCTCGCAGCCAAGATGCAGAAAGCGGTACTGCTAGACTCGGCTAGGATAGTCCATCAGTTTCTCAGCCTGTCACCCTGATCCCCGGCCGTTTGGTCTCTCCTGTCGAGGCGTAATCCTCCATCCGCTACAAGTATTTATTTGTGTAGAGTTTATTATGTAAGTTTATTTATTTGTATATATATTTATGTTTATTACATCTCTTTGGTTTGGTTTATATGTATTTATTTTGTACGCGGGTGTGAGAGTCGAAATATATATGGTATAATAATAATGTCTTCCCGATCGGTTCCGGCCACGACGGCGAATCTCCACAGCGCCATCTGTGTGGGAGATATTATAGTACTCGAGAGAGTGCGCAAACACAGGTGCACTCTGTGTTCCTTCATTCTCATTATCAAAAAGAAAACAGACTCGATCGGAGAGAGATCTGGCGCAGGAGCGACAGCTTTACGTGCTCTCCGAGGCAGGAGGGTGACATACCTACTACCACATTCCTAATTCCGAGCTAGTACTGAGAATATCTTGGCAATATAATCCAATTCATTTTTTGGATTGGCCCGAGAAACGAACTTGGAACTTCGTCGTCCGCAGTCGAACATGCTAACCATAGACCAATCAGGCAGTTTTTTTATTTATTTTATATACTTTACTTACTTAGTAGTACTTAGTAGTTTATATACTTTACTTACCCTATAATTAGAGAGATGGTTGACCACACATGTAAAGTGCACGTCCCGGCCCTGCGTCACCGTATGGTTTTCCAACGCCTGTAAAAACTCTGGCTCCACTTCTGCTTGAATTGGCATTTCACCTATAAGAGTTTTGAATGAAAATAATTACCATTATCCTTATCCATACTGTACTTTATACTAATATTTATGCGTTTATACTTATATTATAAACTAGCTTTTGCCCGAGACTTCGTTACCTACTGTTTTTCCGGGGTACGAGGTTGCTTTCCTTGCCATCAAAAAATCCGTTCAATGCAAAATGTATGAGAAAATGAAGTTTTTTCGTGAATTTTTCTGATATATTAATAGATACTCTGCTATTCGGGACGGAGACAAATACAACAACCAAAAAACCATGAAAATCGATCTAGACGTTCTAGAGTTATAAGTGATCGAACAAACCCGACTTTGTTTTATTCTATGTCCATCTCCTGGTTCTAAGCTACCTCCCCACCAATTTTCAGTCAAATCGGTTAAGCCGTTCTTGAGTTATAAATAGTGTAACTAACACGACTTTCTTTTAAATATACAGAGATGCGAAAGTGTTTTTTTTTGTTTTTAACTATCCCTTATTTTAATGTCATATTATTTACTCTAATGGTTACAGTAAATAAATTACCTGTGACAAAGACGCTCAAAAACGTCGTCAGCCAGCAGGCCGCCTTTGTCGACGGTGAAAGCATGTGTTTGTCGATGATGTTTCTGAAACAATGAAATTGTATTTTCAACTTTGCTCCTTCACCTGTCCACCATCGAACCGCAAGGCATCGTATAGATCTGGCACTGCTATATTTTTTTTATTTTCATTCGATGATAAAATATAGTCCTTGACTGCGATCTCACGTGATAGTCGATAGGTATAGGTAGATAGTAGATAGGTAGTTTAAATGCCGGCAACGCATCGGTGGTGCCTCTGGTACTACAAGTGTTCATGGGCGGCGGTAATCACTTTACATCAGGTGACCCGCCAGCTCGTTTGCCCGCTATTCATATAAAAAAAAAGACGTGTGGCACTCGGGGACTGCCGCGGTAAAGCTATTGCATAGCATTTTTTATCAACGCCATCTAGCGGCTCACCGTAGAGGAGTCCCGTTTCAGGTTATTTTCGTTCCGGAATTTCTAGATTCGGTCTCCACGCTGGCCCGCGATAGAAGCTATGCAATAGCTTAAAAAAATTGTCAATGATGCAGTCTAAAATGGTAGCAGGCTAACTTGAAAATAAAGTGGCCCTATAATAAAATAAAAACGAATAAAAACGGAACCCTAAAACGTATGTTGGTAGAGAAAAAAATTGAACAAACTCAGTTCATCATCTAAAGCGTCCGGTTAATTTGGCGTAACGCTTTTGTTTCGCACGTGGGCATTCATTTACGCCGGTTTTTATTTGAACACGAAAAGGTTAAATAAACATTACTCTGAAAAATTAATTTTCTGCTCTTTTAAGTATTATTCTAGGTTTTATTTGCGAAAGTCATCGAGTTAATTGGATCCTAAGAGAACGTTTAAAATTAAATGTAAAAATGTTATGTTTGTTGGGTTACACAGCTAGTTATTGAAGTCGAATGTGTATACAATTATTTCTCATCTTCTTCTTCATGATATATCATAGGTGATACTACTGAACAAAGGCGTCTTGCACGCACACTTGCGCAATGTGCATGTACCTACACGATAACGTAACCACAAGTAAAGCTCACGCGCCCTCGTGAATTACAAGAACTATACCTTTAAAAATAGTCATCATGGCCGAAAATAGGCCAGAGTGACATTGCTAACATGAGTTTTTACTATGACCGACCAATGGAAATGGAGCTTCGAAGATAATAACTCATGATCCAGTTCACGTCCAAATAATGTTATACAAATAATATAATCCTGGATTAATTACCGGCAAATACCCACATAACTCGATTACGGCTGTAATTAAAGGCTATACAGAAATCAATCAATGCGAGACCACAAATCGATGCGGACCGTAGAAGGCCGCATGCTCATTTGATCTGTATTGAATCAGTAAACACCGACCAAGAAATAAATATCCCCCGTGCGAGCACCTCCACGTTACCCCGGGGTCCGGGGGGCAGATGAGCTTCCCCGGACCTGTCCGCTTCCCCCCGGGGGAACTAATTGCTCCCGTATCGGTATTGATGGTACACAAACGAAGTGGGATCAATGTAAATTATCCAGAGTTGATCCACAAAATTCTATTATCATAAATCACTGAAACGTTTTATTTGTTAAACGCATAGTTTACGTAATATTATATGTATTTCTAAACACGGGATAAATAATGTATGTTCACTTCATGTTGGCCGTCGTCGACCGTTACAAAATGACGTTATACCGTACCGTTGAAAAGAAAATAATAATTGTATTTTTCACTTTAACCCCGACTGTGACGGAAGTTTTCTTTTCTGGCAATGCTTTTCATGATGTCTTAAATGTCGAAAGACGTGATTTTTAATTTCTTATTTTTCTCCGCTTCAAAGAAAGACATTAATTAAAGTAACAAATAGTCTGCGCTATTCAAAACTTTTCCTTTTTACTCATCGTAGAAAACGATACGTGAACAATAGTAAGCAGACAACAATAAATAACAAATTAAAACGTGAAAAAAAAAACAATTCAAAACGTTTGATAAAACTCGGTAGTTATAATCGCGAGCAGTACGTTGCTATCTGTACTAAGCGGGTCTGACTTGAGGCGCGGTGCGGTGAAGCGCGACGCGAGGTAGCAGCCAACGTGTAGTGAACGTATAGTATATGTATATCTATATTTATGCGCTTCTTATTTTTATAACTAGTCTTTACCCGCGACTGTGTTCGCGTGAAGTTAGGTCGTTAAAAAACCCGCAGGAACCCTCTGATTTTCCGGGATAAAATAAAAAAGTTTATGCAATTCAAAAAATATACCCAAATGTCCAAATAAAACAAATTACATTCATTGCTTCTTCATAGACTTCTTTAGGCCTGCTATACGCTTAAATACTTTGGCTTTGATTTATAAAATGTCATTGATTTAGCTGGTATTATATAGGTTCATATTGAAATAGTAATTAACAAAGTCTCTCATTAATTATACGTATACATAACTAACTCCCTACATAGAGTATTACCATAGAGTAAAAACAAATATTTTTCAACAAGAAATTTTAAATTATCCGCCAGCACCTTAATTTTTTCCTAATTTAAGGATTAAGCTGTGCAAGCGATAACTCTAGGCGGAAATCTAATTAAAACTTTGTTTCGTAAACTATGATTAAAACTCCATGGAACATTTGACTTCTTTTTATTTAAACTTAGGACCGAAGTAGGTATTATAAACCAAATTATTAGGTAATCTATTTTATAACTTTGTTTAAATTAGCAAAAAGCTTTTATCTCACATAATAAAGTTACAATCTTCATTCAGTATTGTGAAAACTTATTATAGGTTAATTTTTATTACAAAAACCAAAGTTTTTAATTGTTTAAATGTAATTAACTTTCAGAATTGTTCATTACTTTTAAAAAGTTTTCAGTAGTACTTAATCTGATTTAAAGACAATTTCGTTTTTGTTTGTTAATGAAAATTAGTTTATTAGTAGTCCCCAGTCGTAAATAATAATTCCTGTGCGTTATTAATAAGATTTAATCAACTAATGTTCACCATACAAATATAATTTACTAGATGATGCCCACGACTATAATTGACGACCTCCTTTGCGCAGTGGTGAGCGCTATGGTCTTATAACTGGGAGGTTCGATTCCCGACGGGAGCAATTTGGGAATTTATAATTTCTAAATGGTCACGACAGCTTCAACTTGATGTCTCGCAACACCGCAGTCCCATCGTGACCGTCGTGGTCCATGCAACTGGATTGAAATATCGAAAATTCCAACTAAAAAAAATACCGTGGGACATACTCCTATAATTTTATCGCAATTATGTCGTTACTTAAAGAAAGCTACAAATGAAAATAATTACTTTATTGATTAGTAGATTATTGAGATTTAAAAAAAAATACGAGACATTTCACCGGGGTTAATTGCCTCATCTGATGACATGATGGCTGTTTTTTTTTACGCAACGCAAAGGTACAGCCTGGCTGTCCAGCGTGGACATGCAGCTAGTAGGTATTCTTGGCACAATAAAAAAAAAATTAAGAGCGTTTCTCAAAAGCTAAACAAACTTTACGCAGTCTAAACTTCTAGCCAATTAAATTTGTTACAAGAACGGTTTCTTTTGCTCCATTACAAAGACTAATAAATTGCCGGGGGTACCTTAATAAATCCAGATCGAGTCAGGTTCCGTGGCCATAAATTGTCAAATAAATCGAGCAACAACGGCCCAGCCATTGTCGTTTGCCTTCACATCAACTCATAATTCGTATGAACCAATGGTATGACCGTATTGATTGTTCTTCGTGTCAACAAGCATGTGTGGCGTGTGGCTTTTTCGATTAACCCCTCCAAAATTCGGTAATCTTTTAAGAATTTACTTATAATCCTTAACGACTGATGGTCTATTTTTCATCTTATCACGGCTCTAGCGCTGAACCGATATTGACGTTTGCCATTGAGATAGCTTGCATCGTAGAGTCAACACAAGATACTTTTTAGCCTGGAATATCAAAGGGTTCTTCAGCTAGTGCTATAGAAAAAGTCAATGGATCACTCATTTATGAGTAGCATTTTTGAAGCTGAATTCATAATTCAGAAGAAATGCAGATAAAGTCCTCGACATGTATTTTTAATAGGTCAACTCATCTCGTAATGCGCTACAATTTTATTAAATACAAGTGTAAATTAAAAATTTAAAATTCCCCTGACATATTACAACATCCTTATCGTTAGTCAGTAATCGTTAAAATAAAAATATGTACAGTGTATTGTACATTCAACCCATACCCCTAATATCTTAACCCGCACTAATAACGATAGTAACACAATGTACTTAATCGATTAGGTATTCCATCAGCGCACTAACCAATCGACTAGTATCTTACAATCAAGTAGTTTCGTCCAAGGAATTACTAATTAAGCGTGGGAAAGTTTTTGGCTTCCCATTCGTAGGAAGCGTTCCCACTGAACAAGAGCTTTCTTTGATGAAGTAAAATTTAATTTTGTAGCAAAATTTAACTGAAGCTTTAAAAACTTATAGTCATCGTTCATAATTTTCATTGAAACAGTAGTTAGTCTTTACCATTATTTAAACCGATAGACGTCCACTGCTGGTCATATATTGTGTCTTGAAGGAATCACCACAGCGCACGATCTTGTGCCATATGTATCCAGTGCTGTCAGTGGCTCACCTGCGTTCGTCTATCGGCCTAGTAGGAAACCTACCAATGAGTGGGGGTCTACTAACGCAGTTTTATTACTAATTAATTAAAAAGGTAAGTAGGTACTACTGCAAATTAGTTTAGTCATATTAGTTTTTTGTTTGACAACATACCCCTAATAAAAAGAAAAATTTTATAAACCAACTATCGAAAATTCTATATTACATCCGTCGTGCGTATACATTATAATCGATTGACGAGGTATTCCTCAAAATCAGCTCAGTCGTTTTGCGCTACGGTCGAACCAACATAAATACAAATTGATAACCTTCCCTTTTCGGAGCCGGATAAAAAGCAGTTGTAAATAAAAAGCTATTAAAAATACAGTCCACTGGTCAAAAAAGAGAGTGGGTATCAGTTATCAAAGTAAACTGTCATAACTCGTGACAACATTTTTCCATGTGTCACCAGCGACTAAGCGTGGATGATAAATTGCCCACACTAACCGACTTTCCCGTCACATACTTTATGTGATAACGGATTTGAAAGCCTTTCAAATACGTTCATTACAAAAGACTAAAACGCCCATTTAAAAAATAGGTAATTATGTCAATGAATGATGAATGCCCAGTTTTTAACATGGCCTCGTCAGTATCATTAAGTATGGGTACTTTTTTCTTATACACGGTGTTATTTTATTCCCCGTAAACCCTGAAGGAGGTGAATGTGCTCATGAAACTGCACAACTTTCCCCAAGGAACATAGGTCAAAATATGAAAAAAAATTTGGACCTCCCATAGTAAATCAATCAGCTAATCGTCAATTTTGTATGGAGGGTCCAATTTTTTTTTTCATATTTCGAGCTATGTTTCTTGGGGAAAGTTGTTCAGTTTCATGAGCACATTCACCTCCTTCAGGATTTACGGGGAATAAAATAACACCGTGAATAATGACTTGCTTTTACCCGCAGCTTGTAAATAAATAAATTTTTAACCTCTAGTTTACCCCCTTAGGGGTTGAATTTTGAAAAATCCTTTCTTAACCGATGCGTACGTCATAATAGCTATCTGTATGCCAAACAACCCGATCTGTCCAGTGGTTCGAGTAATGCGTTGATAGATCAGTCAGGCAGTCAGTCACCTTTTCCTTTTGTGTATTTAGACTGCCCGCGGCTTCATTCGCATGGATTTATTTTTTTATTCCCGCGGGAACTATTTGATTTTCTAAGATAAAAAGTAACCTATGTCACTCTTCAGATCCTGAAGCCATACCCATGCAAAAAACACGTCGGTCCGTAGCTCAATAAAGAAACACACTTTCGCACTTACAATATTAGTAAGGATTGGTAAGGATTATTTGCCATGTTAAACATCTAAATATATAAAAGGCAAAGGTGACTGACTGACTGACTGACTGCCTGACTGACTGATCTATCAACGCACAGCTCTAACCACTGGACCGATCGAGCTGAAATTTGGCATACAGGTAGCTGTTAGGACGTAGACATCCGCTAAGAAAGGATTTTGGAAAATTTCAACCCCAAGAGGGTTAAATAGGGGGTTAAAAAATCGAACCTAACGTGAGCGAAGCCGCGGGTTAAAGCTAGTGACTAATATTTCCCTTTACCTATGCTAGGTTTGTATTTACGTATATTTCACCTAAACTAAACGTTGCACCTAAACTGCTGAGCCGATTTTGATTTCATTCGTACAAAAAACAAGATCAATACATATATGACATATATTATGTATTGATCCGTAATAGGATTACAGTTTAAACTTTATCCTTGTATTATGAAAGTATCAAAAAATCTCATAACGAGTAAGCTTTTCTGAGAAGTTCTTTCGTTTTATTTTATCGTTATTTTTGAAAACAACATAAAAACTGACAATATGACCAAGAAACAAGGATTTACGACCGCCCCCTCATTGAAACTTTTAAGCCATTACCGAACATAATAATTCTTCCAGAAGGTAAGTCGAGACATTTTATCGTAAGTTATTTAAGAAATGAGATTATGTAACAGCATTGGTCCTGCAACCATATAAAATTGAACAGATTTGATACCTATAATTGAGAATTTATCAAAATATTAGACGATACCTACAATTCCCGCATAAACTCTTTAATTTTTCGGGATAAAATGTAGTCTTTGTGTTAATTTTGAGTATGAGCTATCTCTATTCCAAATCTCAGTCACATCTGTTCATTCGTCGTGGCGTGAAGGAGTAACAAATACACACACACACACACACACACAAAACTTTCGCTTTTATTATATTAGTGTAATGTGATTGAACGAACTGTCAAAGAAAGGTATGACTTGACACCATAATATTAACTGTAGGTACCTAAGTATAAGTATAGAATGAATGAATGAATTTATGAATGAATATACTTTTATTGTACACCACACATAATGTAAGAATATACACAATGAGCTTAAAAAATAGCATACAATTTGGCGGCCTTATCGCTACATATATATAGAAGTTGAGCAGGGGATCGCAGGTTCGATATCGGGCGTAAATAGTACAGGCTTTAACTGTGAAGGAAAACATTGTGAGGAATCTGAGAGTTCTCTATAATGTTCTCAACGATGTGTGAGATCTACCAATTCGCACTGGACCTGCGTGGTACGAGTATGTGCCTATAAGCCTTCTTTGAGAGGGGACCTGCGCTCAGTATTGAGCCGTTCTCATTTTTTTTCTTTTGTTAAAAAACATTAGCCAAGCTTAAGTTGACTAATATGCTCCTATCCCCTCCAAGTGCGGGTTGTTACGTTCCTTCAAATATGGTTGAGCGAAGCAATGGCTGGATCATGCGTCATGCTCGTGAACGGGTGCCACCAACGGGAATGGGTCTGCTTTTGCCTGCCTGTGTTAACATGTATTGAATTGTATTTATTTGTATTTGTATTGTATTTATTTTTACTTGTATTGTACTCAGGAAAATTCATCGTGGAAGCACTGAATACATAGCATAGTTTCAATAACAATTGTAAAAATTTTGATTTTTTTGAAAAGAGCAACCGCCGAGTTTCTTGCTGGCTCTTCTCGGCAGGAAAGGCATTCCGAACCAGTGGTAGATTCATTGACGATTCAAAAGTGCTTGTAAAAGTTTATTTGAATAAAAAATATTTCTATTTCTATTTCTATTTCTATTCCAAATAAGCGGAAAACTTGTGCTTGGAGTGGGTGCGACAATAGTGCGACGGGTGAGTATCGAATCTGCGATTTTTCAGTTTTCAGTGAGGCTAGTTGGGTTGCTGATGATATTAAATTGTTAAATATCAGTAGGTGAGTATAATATGGTTTATAATTATTATTCCTTTAACCTCTAACATTGTCGGCAGTTAAAGGTGTAAGTACGGCTATTCATTTGAAATCTTATCTGTTACATTCACCCCAGTCAGCCAAAGGTCCACAGATTTGCAACCCAAATGTTCATTAATTATGGGAATCCCAACCGCAGTCTAAACCTCACATTAAATACTAATTACATTCGGTAATTGCATATTTGATTATATGTGAAACAAGGATAATTTATATGCCATTGTTGGATTAAGTCGCATTGCGTTTACCGTTCCGTGCTTTATTAAACGGTTTTCGGTGTTTAATTTTGTTGAAATAATTAAATTTATTTATCAGTAATGCTTCATCATTAAAATCAGAACGTAACAAATAAATCTTCACCAGCGTATCGATAGCGATCGTAGAATTAGAACCCTGTCGATAATATGTCGATATATGTTATACGTTGTGTTAATGATGTAGTTATTTATGTTCTCAATTTATTAAAACTTTTAAAACACCCATGTTGGAAAAAATCAGAGCTATAGCATTTTTACTTTAGAGTGACTGCTATTCAATTCAATTAGATATAATTATATTTTCTCCTTTATTTAAAAGTTTATTTATTAAATTATTGATTAAAAATTAAATATGGATATTCTACCGTTTACCTTTAATTTTGTTACAATATGTTTTTGTGTGGCTATTTTACTATGAAAAAATCCCCTACAAAAAGACAATAGCGTATAGGTGAAAACATAAAAATTTAATCTCACAGTTCCGGTACATATAAAGTTCCAATACTGTTGAAAATTTTGCCATTATTTTTCAATTTTAATCAGCGAGTCATGCTGCGTGTAGATACAATACCGAAACATATTTTTTATCAAATTCATAAAAGATTACAGTCGGATGGAAAACCATTTTTAATCAATTTAAATAATACCTACAATATTTTGAACATGATCTACCTGTATTTGTGTATGACTAAACTCATAGCAAAAGTAATTAATGCTTTTGTTCTAAAACAAAAACAGCATTCTTAATTACGTAAATTACCTACTTTACCACCGTATTTTTTTTACTACGGAACCTTAGGAAAAAGATACCGACCGAATTGAGAACTTCCTGCTTGTTAGAAGTCGGTTAAAAAGCTCAATCATCGTGGAAAATATATAATCGTGGGTACTTTTTAATAATTTCAAAAGATATATTCAAAAGCACACCCCTACGAGCGTTTGTGTTGGGCATTCATCTCGTGTGTGGCAGCTGACAACTCATTTATCTTATTTGTTAGCCGGATAATTAAGTCTTTCCCGACGAGGAACCGTCATTATTATTGTTCATTTGCTAATTTAAAACTGAACGTTTGCTAATTTGAAAATGATTTATTCCTCAACATTATCATCTCAATCGATAGTCGTCGACTGTTGAACATGGGTCTCTTGAAATGTTCGCCACAGAACACGATTTTTTTTTTTAGCGAGCAAACGAGCAAGCGGGTCATCTGATGTTAAGTGATTACCGCCGCCCATGAACATTTGTAGTACCAGAGGCACCACCAATGCGTTGCCGGCTTTTTAGGAATTTGTTGGTCCCCCGAAGCTGTGCCGCTTGCATCCAGCGATTACCAACACTACGCTTCTTGATTTGGGCTCGCCTTTCAGTAATGGAACTCCAAAGCCCAATGGTTCTTCGAGCATTGCCACTTCAGATTTGCGAGTCGATATACTATATGTAGGTAATTCTGTTTTTCTGATTTGTCATTCACTGCTAGACATAGGTCTCTTGCATAGACTTTCACATGCCTCGTTGACTAGTCTGCCGCCTTAATCATATTACAGACGTGTCGTCCCTTTCTACGATAGCTCACACTTAAGCAGGGTTTCCCGCGCTTCCCTTCTGAAAGGATAGGACGTGCCAAGGAACTTGGGGAGCCCCTGCTCTAGCGTGAGCGATTGTAGAAAGAGACGACACGTTTATAATATGACTAGGGTGGCTAATGCAGGTAAACTATTATTATAGTACTATTTTATAACAAAAGAGAACCCTGCATAGCAAAAAATCGCAACCATAGCGTACCAATACCTAATTTACCAACCATAATTTGTACTGAACTTAATTTAATTAAGCATATTATCGACTAAACCCAAATATGTGCCGTGAAATATTACGTGATCTGTATAATAATAGCGTGAACTACATAAAATCGGACCTAATTATTAACCTATTAAAATTTACTGCGTCATTATATTATAATAGTTTAATCTCATTTGAATTGCTTTGGAATTAAGTGTCATAATATAAAATTAGCATTAAATTATAATTAAGTGCCTAATTATTTGGTTAAAAACTTGGGATACCTATAACATTTATCGCAAGATGTAGCATATATAGTATGAATTGAGTAGGTACTATTCTCAATTAAATACTACCAGTTTTAATAATAATGTTATTATAAAACGACTAGCTTTTGCTCGCGACTTCGTCCGCTTTCAGTTTGTTTTTTAAAACCCCCTGTAGATCAGATAATTAGGGTAAAGATGCCGAATATGAGATACCATTTACATATTCGGCCATAAAAAATAAATTATTGCACTAATGACTATGAAAATCATTTATATTCGATAAGTATTTAATGAAGTTTATCCTTGAAAGACCGTTTAGTGCTAGGTATAATAGATTTTTTGTTATATCAGATAATATTAGAAAAGTCAGAAATTACGTCTCAGGGAAATGGTCTCCTATTATGAGATACCAAGGGTTTTTAATATGAGATAGTATAGATTTAGAGAAAAAGGAAAGAAATCAACTCAAAAAAACTTTTTATTGGCGATATTTATTAATCTACAACATCGTACTACTAAATAAAAAGGTTTTAGTAACAACTTAATAATATATTATCATGTGCTTGTGCCAAGTGCTTGATGTTCTTCAGATGTAGATGTAACCCATAAAATCGTAAGTCCAACTTTACAATATTTTTCTATTTTTGCTTCTAAATAGTCAGTAAAAGCTGGAGGTATTCCCATGAACCTTGACAAATACTTCTGCATTAGCATCTTTTTTGACATAATGTTCTAGGATACTCTTAGGAACATCGAAAGATTTGATGCTATTAGGTAACATATTTGTTTGCTTCGCACTGCACTCACGGCCCGTATTATGGCATCGTGGTCCTAGGACTTCTTTGATCGACGGCATCTAGAAAAAGAGGGTTTTAAATAGTCGTATTTCTATACATCCTAATATGAGATATCTCATTTAAGGAGCCCCCACGTGTCTCATATTAGGAAAACACCCAAATTTAAAAACTAGGCTGCCTATTATTTCTTGACGAAGAAAATACAACTAAACTGCAAATGCATTGTAAAATTAATCATATAACTGATACAATGACTGTAAATTTAAATCATTTAGTGTGACTATAAAGTTGTAACATACCTCGTTAATATTTGGTGTCAAAAATCGGGTTTTGTGGTTTCGTAAAAATCCGCACGTACACAACCTGACTTCGCCTCGAACTGGGAAGCACCAACACATGTTTCGGTTTGTTGCCACGCGGCTTCTGGTGACAGTATCGCCAAATAGCTGCGGCGATTAGTTTCGCCAAAACCTAACTATCTCATATTTGGCAACCATCTCATATTCGGCATCCTTACCCTATGTCTTCGGCATATTCGATCTGTTTTGAATATAATCAGAAAATCAACAAGAGAATATATATAACGCTTATTGATACAAGGGATCTTTGTGGAGAATATTTATTGCCAATAAATATTTGGTTATCCGTGATAGGCGTAGGCAAGCACGTTAAGCCAATTTACGATATCATTGTCACATATATCTTCCATAATCCTGTTTATAAAATGCATTAGGCAATGGCTAACGGTTTATGTTACGAATAAGCGTTCTATAGCTATGTAGAGTATCCCGACGGGGTCAAATGAGGTCTAAGAAGGTCCCTAGGAGAACCTAACTTACCGTTATAAGAGCCACATTCTCTAGAAATCATCACATTGTCTAGAGAATACAGCATTTTAAATTCAATATCTCCTGAGGATGCTCCGGTGTCGAGGCGAAACGTGCGTCGAGAGTAGTATAAAAGTCTTGTGTGGTGGTGCATGTGAGTGGTGGTGGCATTGCTTGCTTGGAAACTTGGCTTTTTTGCTTAGTTGGGAAGGTAAGTGGTGCTTAGCTTTTAGCTGCATGTTTGACCATACATATTTTTTCTGTTGGCGGATTAAAGCAAAATAACTCTAACCTTTTCTTGCTAATCATGAACTTCCGCAAAGAAACGCCTGATTTTATCCAATACATTAATAGGTATTTATAGACAAGCGCAGTTTTAAGTTATCTTTTATCCGTTGCCAGTTGTCACTTCTGTAAGTATCCCGCCCGTTTGTTAGGCACCGCATTTCCCACAACTCGCGCTTAGCGCTTACCTTACAATGCAACGTGTTTTTCCTTTTGTACAAACATTTTTCCCTCTGTGTCATACGAGTATAAAGCGGCTTTTCACTATAATTATTTTCATTCTGTTTGATACATGACTCCTGTTCGTTTGAACTTTTACACCCATTCCAGCCATTGTAGCTCACACTATAGTTATTTAAATTTTGGATTTTATGCCCCCATGCATCGGGCAGACCCCATAATAATATAAAGTATCGATATGTATAATTGTATAAATCTCTACTTTTTTTATTTGTAGGATTACAAAGTACTCTTTTGTACAAAATTTCGGACTATAGGGGTTTAGGCAGTACTCTACAATCCAACAAATTCGATAGTTTGACACTGCCCTGCAAAACGTTTTCCGGATTATCGGGGGTCCGATGTACTAATTTAGTTAGTTGAATATTTCCAAACATTAAGTTTTTTTTGTCCCTTACTAATATTATAAAATAGGTGTATTTGTTGGTTTATTCTTTAATCACGCAGCAACGAAGCAACGTCGATGCCCATGCAAAAAATTACGTCAACCGCGTGATTTTTGCATGGGTATAACAATAATTAAAGAGACGACTGTGACATAGGCTACTTTTTATCACGGAAAAAAGGGGGATTTCCGCGAGATGTCATACTGAAATAAATTATCTACCTAAATCTTTATTTGCGTTAAACTATATTCGCCCGGTCAATATAATGCCAGTAATCAAAGGTGTGAATACATTTTCAAACTTAAAAGAAATTCAAAACCAACTCGTGACAAGAGAAAAGAAAATAGCATCATTTTTTCTCTGTACGATGTCACTTCTGTCAAGCCCACGTCCTTTTATAACGACGCGACGCTCAGCCCGCTAACTAACGCTTTTTCAATGGGATTTTTTCTCAAACGTCTTTGTATTATTAATATTAAAAGCGAGCGCATTTTCTAAATTTTTCATCATGGTGGTTAAAACGAAGGTAGTTATCATGCTTTAATGACTTAAAATTGATTCACCGATAAAGGTATCGAAGTATAGTTCTCTCCATTCACGAGGGCGCGTGAGCTTTACTTTTGGTTACGTCGTGTACATGCACATTGCATAAGTGTGCGTGCCTGTCAGGAGCCTAGGTGGGCGAGGTCAGGCTCGAGCAAGCTCACGCTCACACTTTTACAGATACGACACACACACAACCATGAGCCACGCACCCTCGTGAGTTGCAAGAACTATACCTACCTACTTTAGGAATTAAGGAATTAAATACTCTTACTAGTCGCAATATGATTTCACTAGCTTTAGACCGCGACTTTGTCTACGTGGAGGTTAGGTTAGGTATGCTAACTTATGTCATTCTCCAAGTCATCAACTATACCCATGCGGAAATCACTTCGATCCGTTGTTGCTCCGTTAATGCGTGATTGAACGACAAACCAACAACCAAACACTCTTCCGAATTTATAATATTAGTAAGGAGGATATTTTACCGATACTCGTAAGTGTATAAATATACATACTTAAATAAAATAAAATGAAACAAGTAAAAATCGTTCGTAATTTCGAAAAAAATTATGCTGGCAAAATTTGGTAATTAGTGGGTTTTAATAATGGATTACATAAGAATTTATAGACTTTATAGTCTCGTATAATTTTAAACATAGAAATTCGACCTCTGAACTATGTTCAACAAACTATTTTCCTGGGTTCTGGTAATAATTCTAGACTGTTCCTAATTGAAGCTCTTAATTTACGAAACCTAATACAAAAGGTTCAACAAGTTCTGCGGGAACTTTAATATTGTGCTAAATTATATGAGAATTATATTTTATTAGCTGATGCCCACGACTTCGTTCAGGTGGAATTAGTTTTAAAAATCCCTAGGAAATTCAGTGACTTTCCGGGATAAAATGTAATTTATGTGTCTGAATGCTGGGTATGAGCTATTTTCAAATTTCAGTCAAATTGGTTCATTGTTTCTGGCGTGAAGAAGTAACAAACATGCACACACACACACATATACAAACTTTCGCTTTTATAATAGTAGTAGGATTTCAAAGTACCTTATTAATATTGCGCTTCATATATTATACTTAGACCTTACTTAATAGGTACCTATAGGTATTGACGAATACTTCTCGAAAATAGTTTACATAATTTACCTGAATACATATGCGTACACTAGCTTTTGCCTGTGGCTTCACTCACGTTGTGTTCAATTTTTCAAATCCCTATTTTACCCCTTAGGGGTTTAATTTTCAAAAATTCTTTCCTAGCCTGCGTCATAATAGCTATCTGTATGCCAAACAGCCCGATCCGTCCAGTGGTCAGAGCTGTACGTTGATAGATCAGTCAGTCAGTCACCTTTGTCTTTTAAATATTTAGATTTAAAAAAAATATGAAATAATATTTTTTATTATATACATTTATATACATTTTATTATATACATAGTTCGAAGAGCTGATGGTCGATGGGGTCCCAAGGTGCTGGAGTGGCGACCCCGCACCGGGAAGCGCAGTGTTGGCAGACCCCCCACTAGGTGGACAGACGACATCAAACGAGTCGCAGGGAGCCGCTGGATTCAGGCGGCGCAAGACCGAGGCTTGTGGAGGTCCATGCAAGAGGCTTATGTCCAGCAGTGGACGTCCATTAGTTGATGAAGAAGAAGAAGAGAAGATTTTTTATTATAATTTACCTTAAGTGAAGACTGAACAGAAGTTTAAATGGATTTTTTGCCTTGCTAAGGAACGTAAAAAAATGAAAATTCAATCAAATACCAATGAATAATCGAGATATTATTTTTCTTTACATATCCCACACTGGATATCAAACAATTTGTGTTCGCATTCCGTAAAACAAATCTAAATCCATTTCGTTCCTATTCCATGTGGTAGCGTTTATTTGAATTTCTCTATTTCTATCTCAGCCTTTAACGGATCTGAAAGCACGTCATTCTCGCTGTGTATTTTGTACACAATCTCTATCAGCTATTTATACTCGTATTAGAAACAAACTTATATTTTGAGATATTTTAGAATCTCTAATCATATTAATTAAAAATCTCTGTAGAATAGACTTAAAAAGCTCACTCTCATAGTTATATCTAAACACTTCTTTAGAATATAAGGTAACACATAGCAATTCCAGTAATCTTCTTCTTCTTAAATACTGGGTGACTTTTTTCAGCGTCTTGAAAAAATTAAGGGTTGATAAGTAAATGCAATAGAAGCTCATGGCATCGTTACATTTTTTTTTTTTTAGTTTTACTAACTTATTTTGATCTTTATTCTATCAATAAATACTAATCATGTAAAGTATTTTTTTCATATTATAACATAAAAAATAAGAATTAAAAAAAAAGAGTTAAATTACAAAAATTGTAAATCATAGTCACCCTAACAAATACGCCAACAATTTTCCGCGTGGTTTTCGTAGCCGGCTGTCGGCGGGAAGGCTGTCGGCAACCTCTGTCGGCGCCCTTTGTCGGCGCGGCGCGCCCGTCGACAGTCGCACTGCTCTAGGCGGCGAGCCTGCTTTTACCGCCCCCGCGCACCCGCGCTATACACTATTTCTGCGCGATGCGCTCTCCCCGCAACCCGCGCAGATCAGTTTTTGTTTAACGTCCTAGGAATAAGGACACTAGTCGGATGCGAATTTCGATTATTTACGGTCGTGTCACGTGTGACGTCGCGTTGAAGTGTAAATACATTGTAAATAAAAGAAGTGTACAATATGGCATACGAATATTCTAATACCGAGTATTTAGCGATGGTGAGATTTTACATTCAGTCAGGTGAAAGTTTAGATGGTGCGCGAAAAATGTACGCAGATCCAAACAATTTACAGGCGTAGGAATGGTATCCCGAATCCGCGAGTTCCAAGCGCGGCATTGATCTTGAGAACATACGAGTATCAAAGGTTGCTTGACCATGCATGTATGGAAGTTGCTAAACATGTCTAGCATGCATCCATATCATTTCACCCGCGTGCAAGCTTTACATGCGCCGGACATTTTGAACAATTATTACGATATCATTAGGAAGGATTTTTTTTATTATGTAAGTATACTTTTATTAATCAGTAGGGATGTAAAGAAGTTGATTTCGATTTTTTAAATACGCCTAGGATGCTGTAGATACTAGTTTATGATTGGCAGAACAAATCTACCTAAAATTCATACCTAAAAACTTTTTTTCTTTGCAATTTACGAGTTTTGTAAAACAAAAGTTTAACTTGTAGGTATGCTGAACCCCTTACCTTCTTTACTAAGGTCCTAAGCCCGTATAAGTATGAAGGAAAAATCGAAATCATCAAAATAATAATTTTGAGTAGATACCTACGAAGTCCTGTTACGTAAAACAATGCGCGAAAACAGCGCTCTTCCGTCTCACTCACTCAGGCTACGAGCATATTGCCATCGCACGCGCCGCCGCCGACGCCGCCTACCTATTTTCATTCATTTTTCGCGCGACTAGTTGAGTAGTATGTCTTACGTTTACGTAGTATGTTGGATATGATGAACTATAATAAAACAAGAGATATTAATCTAATAATATCATATATATCTTATACTCCACTTACATAGTATGATCTAAATTTTTCAAGACGCAGGAAAAAGTCACCCAGTATATAAACGTAAAAATCCTTTTTACAAAACCGACTTCAAACGCCACTACGAAGTATATCAATTGTGCCCATAAAATTTGAAGAATGTCCTCGATTTCTCGAGGATCCCATCCTCAGATACTGACCTGATGACAATGGGATCACCTGAGATGTATACCCCTGCAAACAAAAAAAGAATTTTCCAAATCAGTCCAGGCGTCTTCGAGTAATCGGAGAACATACATAAAAAATGAAATAAAAAAAAAGATTCCGACGAATTGAGAACCTTCTCCTTTTTTTGGAAGTCGCTTCATAAAAGGAAAAGGTATGTCTGAAGGACTGACTGCTCTATCAACGCACAGCTCAAATCACTGGATGGATCGGACTGAAATTTGGCATGCAGCTCTATTATGATGTAGATTTCCAATAAGAATTTTTGCAAATTCGAGCCTTAAAGAGGTAAAATAGGGGTTTGTAAATCGAACTTAACGTGAGCAAAACCGCGGGCAATATTTAAATAATCTAACGATTAAGTATAATAAAATTATTATTTCTCTTTTCTAGAAGGTCAACGCTTTAACAATACGACAATAGAATGTTTAGTGGTAAAGCTATACCTTGTAAGGATTTATTTGTTTTCCACTATTGTAACAAGCGTTTGCACGACGCTTTCTGATGAGATGCAAATAGTTACGAAAGTAACATTTATTTATTTGAACCAACTTTCAAAAAAGGAGGACGTTCTCAATTCGTCGGAATCTATTTTTTTTTATGTATGTTCCTCGATTACTCGAAGACGCCTGGACCGATTTGGAAAATTCGTTTTTTTTTGAAAGGATATACTTTCTAGGTGGTCCCATTGTCATCAGGTTAGGATCTGATGATGTGATCTTGGAGATATCGAGGGAACTCTTCAAATTTTACAGGCACAATTGATATAAAGTATATCAATAATTGTGCCTATAGTAGTGTAGTAGTGGCGTTTGAAGTCGGTTTTGTAAAAATATTTTTTACGTTTATATTATTCTAAATAGGCTTGCGCTTGACGAAAATTAATACTGGATAGCACTGATGAGGTCTAGGGTTGGATCGCGCTTGCCTAGAAGATGCCTATTTACTGCTGTATTAATAGTACTCAAATTATAGGTGGTAGGAAACACGGATGCTGGAAGTGTGTTCCACACTTCAATGTTACACCACGAACACCACGAAATAATTTAAATTTTTGCGAGTGACTTTAGGTGGATTTAGGTTAATCCTGTTCTCCTCTCTTTATTTCGTATTCTACGTTTGTCCGGGAGTAAATCTGTGAAATACGTGAATATTTGGATGATTTTTTTTTAGTTAAAAATAAATACGTTCTCTTTGAAATTTTAATTTGGTTCAGTAAATTTAAAGAACACGAATTTGAGAGCAAGATATTGCGTTCCGATTTGAATTTTTACGAACTTTCGGTTAAGTTAATTCTTCGTCTGCAGAAATCTCATATAAAAGAAATGCGATTAAATATTCTTAAATGAAAAACTTCCAGCATATTTATTTGCCATAGTTGACTCCTGATTACCAAGTATTCAGGTCGATGTCATCATATTTCTATGACCAATTATTGATTCGAAGCAACCAAGCTTCTGTCACGAAGGCATTCATTATCTTTAGGTATGTACAATAAATAGCTAAAACCATAGATAGTATCAGCGACTATTTCGATATACTATTAATCTTTGTGAAAGTACCCATATGTTTAATAAAGTTGAAATTTTAATTTAATAAAGTTGAAATATTTCCACAAAACTTGCACACCAAAAAATATTTGTGTAAACTTTACACACTTGTGCACTATAATATTTACTGCGTAGTTAGTCTCAATATCCGTTGAGATTGGTAGCTGTTCCTAAATATTTCTACCTATTATTAACCTACGTGTTTTTAAGTGTAATACGGTTAACTAGAAATACCTAGACATACCTTCAATCTGCATTATATCCCACTTGGTAAATAGGTCATCTGATAATCCAAAAGCTGCGCTACATAATGTTCTGTCCAAAGCAGACTTTGCAAAATATCCGTTGTTTCGAAAAGAATTTGCGTGTTTCGCAAGAATTCGCTTTGAGGTTCAGTTTATAAGGAGAGCGAACGAAAGGTTATCCGCTGGCCGAAATACCGAGTCCACTGTGAGCTAACAGATCCTTTATAAAGTTACAAAGTTACTAGTTTTATAGCTCGAGTCCCTGAATTCTCTCTGCATTTACATTTTCTAGAATACCATGGCAGTATCACTATAATTATTACTACATCATCAACATCTCAACTCATTGCCAGCTCACTTCTAAGCACGGGTTTGCTGTCATAAGGAGAGGGATTTAGGCCAAAATCCACCACGTTAGCCAAGTCCAAGGACTTACCACTGCCTCTCTGGGCTACTCCATTTTCTTCAAGTCTCTCAACTTGTACTAGAATACCACGCCTGTCTACATCTTCTTTAGCTGTTCCATTGATGTTAAATCCATTTAAATTTCTGATGTCAGAGTTTTTTATTTTCTTCATTAATTTCTCATCCGCAACATTGTTATATCCGTGAACCTCAATTTTATTAAAGCTTTTTGAATGTTGCGGATGACAGGTCAATAAAACGTAACTTATTTTGCACCGTATTGTTGCAAACATAAGGTTTAAATTCACACCATTCAATTCATTGAGACTATCCTTTATAGAAAATATGTTTTCGTAATTTGGACCTCATGATAGATTACTAGATTAGATACAACGAAAAACTGTAGGTACCTTTTCATAATAATAACTGAAACAAGTCCGATATATCCCGTGTATAATATTATGTCCGGTCGACTTCACAAACTAACCAGAACATATGGCGAGCGGTACAAAGCTGTGGCCGCGCGGGATTTACGACCGTGCTGTCATCAATCATTCCGATATAGCGTGACGCATCAAACTGTGAGTTGCAGCATTTATACTGTTAACAAGCTTATGTGGGTTTAACTGGCTGCTGGACTTTGTTCCACCCAAGAGGCAGACGAATTTAAATTGTGTCTTGCATTTAGTTCTACTTCTTGTAGAAATAGCAAAAGCGTATCGTATCATTTGTATCTGGATCGGTCCAGAGATTCAAATCAGTGTACCGCTTCATTCGAAACATTTGGATCATCGATTCACAACGAGAGCAGAAAATGCATCCTTACGCGATGAAATTAAATACAGCTTTTTAATTAATCTTCCGACTTTTATGTTTTTTTGTGTAAAATATTGTCATTTCTTAATTTTTCAATTAAACTCAAGTTGATATGAGTTACATAAACAACTTCATATTGTAATTAATTAAAAACATGAAAAAAAATCAAACTCATGAAAAGACTGAAAAATTCTAATGCAAAGCGATTCAGAATTATGTACCAAATCCCTGCTTTGAGTTTTCGTTAGGGTGTCTCTTACACCCTGTATTTCAAGGTACAGCCAGACTGGCTCCATAACATCAAAGTTTCGCCATACAAAGAGCGATCTATAAGATTAATTAAACGATAATATTACTGTTTTAGTTTAATCTCCGCCTGAAGTTCGTCCTTCATCGGGTCAGTGTAATCCACGTAAGCTTGTCAACAGTATAAATGCTTGGAACCCAAGTTGAGTTCACACAATATCAGAATGATTGATGGGATCATAAGCCCCGTGTGACCACATCTTTCTGTCCCTTCATGTTTAAAACACCCCGTTTACTGGATATTAAAAAAATTTTCTATAAAATCAATTTAACAATAATATTACTGCTTTAGTTTAATCTCCGCCTGAAGTTTGTCCTTCAGTGTGATCCACGTAAGCTTGTCAACAGTATAAATGCTTTGGATCCCAAGTTGAGTCCACACAATATCAGAATGATTGATGAGAGGATGGTCATAAATCCCGTGTGACCACATCTTTGCACCCGTTGGTGTTCGATACACCCCGTTCACTGGACGTTACGTGAAAGAAAAATACGACTGATGTTTTTTGTGCATAAAAAAGTCGTTACGTCGTATATTTTACTAGCTTTCAAAGGTTTTTTAAAATCCGATACCTGAATCGTATCGGATTTTAAACAACCTCTAAAAGCTAATAAAAATATTATACGACTTTTTTATGAAACTTTTTGTTTTTTAGAAATACTCGTAAAAAGAAGCTTCACTTTCTCTATATGGTCTGTGAAATTCCAATCAAAACCAATTCCACCGTTCCGAAGATAAGTCTTGACCAATAGACAGATAAAAGTTTGAATAACGTAGAGAACAATAAAAAAACATAATTTGGCAGCCTTATCTAGCTATCTCAGGCACCTAATGATGCAAAAGTAAAAATACGAGCTAAGTGGTGTAATATGTTTTGAACTTATAGAAAACTGAGCTATAGCATAGAGCAAATACCAAAGAAAATATTAAAATACAAGAACGTATCACGTAATATCGGCGTGATAGATTACTTTTAACTCCCCGTGCACTTGCATTTCAAAATAACACGTAATTTTGTAAAATAAATCTTAAATCTCAGACTCTCTTCTAGGTTTCACACACTCTTTTCTGTTTTTCCTTCATTTACACATATTATTTGGTGTTTCAGGTGTATTACTGCACTACTGCAAGTATTACAATGCAGACCAGACGGGCAGCAGCATTGGAAGAACAGCTGAAGCTTAAAACTGCCCTTAATGAACTGAAATCTCTGAGACAACTGAATAATCAATTGCTGAGGGAGCAAGAGGAAAGCGAGGTCGAAGTCAAAGCTGTGATTACCAAGAACTCACAGCTGAAAGCTGAATTGGCTGCCCTGAATTCCACTCATACATCAGTGTTGGAGGAACGGGACCAACTTCAGGAGGCAGTCAGCTCATTTAATGTGTGCATACAGACTTATGAGGAGGCTCTGGGAAAGATATCTGTACTAGAGGATGAATTGAGTAGGGCTCAAAAAATAATTGATGACCTTCAGTCTCAATTAAAAACATATGAAACTCAAGCAACCAATAACTTGTATGACGAACTGCTCGCTTCATCCTCGAGGGTGCCAATCATAGATCTGACATCTGACAGCCCCTGCACTAAAAGTAGTAATACACACCAAAAACATGATATGGTACAATTTAACAGCCATAGGAAAATTAAAAAATACATAAAAATTAGTAAAATAATTAAAAAAACCAAAAATTTAATTAAATTACAAAGGGCTCATATCAAAAATGTATCCTTAAGGAAAGAACGGGCCCACTTATTACATGATATTGACACATATTGCTCATCTTTAACAGAAATGAGAATGAAATATGAAACTGATGTTCAAAATCTTAATGATGAAATTTGTAAATTAAATGTTTCTCTAACAAGAGTCAGTACTGAGTATGAGCAGTCACAGAATCAGATCCGTGAGCAGATATTGGCAGCGGATGAGTTGCTAGCCCTAGGTAACTATAATATGGCTCGCTTTGAGTCATTAACAAGTAAATGTCAATGTAACTCCTTGCATGTACCTATGGCTAGCAAAGATCATACTAGTACAGTGATCCCTGTCAAGTTGCCTTCTTGTCCAGTGCAGTGTAGTGTGAACACAAAAGTACCTTCATCCTCAAGCATTAGTAAAAAGACTGTAATTATTTCTGACCAATTAGGTAGAGACTTTGGCTCAATTTTAAGCAATTATGTGGAACACTCAGTGATTAACAAATGTTCACCGGGGGCAAGTTTTGACTATCTAATAAATAGCTTAAATAAGGAAACCTTAGACGCAAACACTAATGTAATCTTGCTGATTGGCGACAGTTCAATAGTAAACAGGCATAAAATTTTAAAATGTGTTGAGAAATTATTGTATTTACATGATAAAACTTAATGTAAGTTTATTATATGTGCCCTACCTTACTCAAATACTCTGAGTAAGGAACAAAATCAACGGATACATAAATTAAACTTACAAATGTTTAATTTGACAAACCGCCACAGAAATGCTATATTTTATTTTGACATAAATAAGTTTATTTATAAGTTTAAATTGACCGCAGATAATATGTATCTGCCTACAAAATGTAAGTGACTTATAGCTTCATTACTAGCATACAATTTAATTCATGATACAGTTACAAGTGTTGTAACAAAGTCTTTTGACAATTATACAAACTGTACTTCTAGTACTAATATTCCTGTTTTTGACTCAAGTACTTTAAGTACTAATATTTCTGTTTTTGACTCCAGTACTTTAAGTACTAATATTTCTGTTGTTGACTCAAGTAATAGTAAGCCTATTGCTTGTTTAAACTAGATACTAAGACAACGGAGAGGCTCTGTAAACTGAACATTGTACATCAAAATATACGGAGCCTATCCCGCAGTTTTGTGAATTTGGACTCAAATAAAAACAATACTTGTGAAAATTTAAAAAATTTAAACTAAGCAATAAGACAACAGATAAGCAATCTAAAATTAATCTTGTACACCAAAATATACAGGGCTTATCTGGCAAAGAACATGAGATTGAGCTTTTTATTAAAGAATTTGATATTGAAGTCTTATGCTTCACTGAGCATTGGCTCAATACTCATCAGTTAATTGTACACCTTGATAATTATTCCCTGTCAAGTGCGTTCTCAAGAAAGACTGCTATACGCGGGGGATCATTGATCATAACGCGAAATAACATTAATTATAAAGAGCGAAAAGACGTTGTTAGTCTTTCTATAGAATGCACTATTGAGCTGTCTTGTGTTGAGCTGGACCGATATATTGTAGTTTGCGTGTACCGCCCACCCTCGGGCGACTTTGTTGTTTTTGAGGAGGTAATGGAGGATGCCTTAAGGCGGCTATGTAAGTCATCAAAAAAAATAGTGGTCTGTGGAGACTTTAATATTGATATTTTGCTTCACACTCCTTTTACTGGTAGGCTACTTAACTTATTTAAAAGCTTTAATTTAGAGAATATTTTTGATGAACCTACAAGAGTAACTGCAAACTCAGCTACCTGTATTGACAACATTTTTTGTGATTGTAACATTATTGAAAAATCTATTATCACTTATCTCAGATCTGATCATTGCGGTCAAATGATATCTATTCCAAGCAGTGAACAGAATATAACAAAAGTAATAAAATACAGGCCAGTTACCACTAAAAAAGTAAAGCATTTCAAACAAAACATCTCAGCTATATTGCCGACGCTTGACCTTGCACAGGATGATCCGGATGAAATTTATACAGAGTTTTTTGATTTGTTAAGCTCACAATATAACTCTATCTTTAAGGTGATAGAGAAAAGACTGTCTAAAGATCTTAAGTTTAGTGACTGGGCAACTGCAGGCATCTATAAAAGTAGAAATAAGCTGTTTGACTTGTATGCAGAAAAACAATATAATTATTCCCCCGCGTTTATTGAATATGTAAGAAATTATTCTAAATTGTTTAGAAATGTATGCATACAAGCAAAGTCACTTCACATAAAACAAAAAATTGTCAATTCTGATAATAAAATTAAAACAGCATGGGACATCATTAGCGATGAAACGAGTAAACATAAGGTGCATAATAATAATAAATTGGAGCTTAAAATTGATAATCATGTAATTAACTCCGATATAGAAGTTGTAAATACATTTGAGAACTTTTTCAAAAATATTCCAATTACCACAACCAGTTCTCTAAATTCCTCGCCGGCAGAAGCCTATCGTCTTCTAAGAAGCAATGTCTCTGAGTGCAATAAGTTATTTAGGTTTGAACACGTTACCCCATATGACATAGTCAAAACATTTAAATCTTTACAAAATAAGAAAACAGCAGATCTATGGGGGATATCAGTTAAAATAATTCATAATGTAATTGATATTATTGCGCCGTACCTTGCTTTAATTTTTAATAAATCAGTAGATTCTGGATCTTTTCCAGATCTTATGAAATGTAGTAAGCTAATACCGCTTTTTAAATCGGGCAGCAAAAGTGACCCGAATAACTACAGGCCAATTTCAATTTTGCCAACTCTCAGCAAGATATTCGAAAAAATAATGCTCAACCAACTGCTTTTACACTTTAATTTAAACAAACTCCTACATACTGAGCAGTATGGTTTTACAAAGGGTCGATCAACAACCGATGCAGCCGCAAGGCTATTACAACACATATTCGATGCGTGGGAGAACTCACAGAATGCCATTGGTATTTTCTGTGATTTGTCAAAGGCATTCGACTGCGTTGATCACGAGACTCTTTTGCTTAAACTGAGCCACTATGGCATTAAAGATTTTGCACTAAGTCTCATTGCGTCTTATCTCAGCAACCGAGTCCAAAGAGTATGTGTCAATGATGTAAAATCATCCGGATCAGCCTCAGTAATGGGTGTACCCCAGGGTTCAATTCTAGGTCCATTCATGTTTTTGGTCTACATAAATGATTTACCACATTTTGTCCAAAATACTTGCGATATTGTACTATTTGCTGATGATACGTCTTAACACGAGAACTGTCAGTAAAAATTTAAAGATAAATAATGAACCTTTGAAAACTGAGGACTCCACAGTGTTTTTGGGGTTAACCCTGGATTCAAAGCTACAATGGGGCACCCATATAGCAACGCTTGCTGGCAAACTTAGCTCTGCTGCTTACGCTGTTAGGAAGATTCGACAGTTGACTGACATAGAAACTGCAAAAATTGTTTATTTTGCATATTTCCATAGTATTATGTCATACGGAATCTTACTATGGGGTAAGGCAGCCGATATTGGAAAAATTTTTGTTTTGCAGAAAAGGGCAATCCGCGCAATCTATAATTTGAGGCCGCGGGATTCCCTTCGAGAAAGATTTAAAGAGATAGGCATTCTTACAGTAGCTTCACAATATATTTATAACAACATAATATTTGTCAGACAAAACATTTTGAGTTACAAAAAAAAGAGTGATTTGTCCGATAGACCAAGTAGAAATCCAAATAGGCTCATGTTTCCTGGGCTGCGCCTCAAGAGGGTCCAAAAGACATTTGTGAGAATGGGCGTGACGTTTTACAATAAAATTCCACAGTCAATCTTAGACTTGCCTCTACACAAGTTTAAGAAATCAATTAAATCTGCTCTCATGAAAAAAGCATATTATACAATTGAAGACTATGTAAATGATAAAAAAGCGTGGATATAATTCGCTCCAGTGATTCATAAGACAGTAATAACTATCCTGTGTAACATGATTTTATTGTATTCTGTTCCACGGTGTTTCCACTTTATTTGTCTCAGTCATGTCTTAAAATGAGTAGTTTAATATTAGTATTCAATTCGATGCCTTAACATGGGTAGCCTAAGTATGTCATGCTCTCTTTAAAGTTTCTGTGGTGGTGTCGTGTGGTGCGGGTTGTTACGTTCCCTCAAATATGGTTGAGCGAAGCAATGGCTGGATCATGCGTCATGCTCGTGAACGGGTGCCACCAACGGGAATGGGTCTGCTTTTGCCTGCCTGTGTTAACATGTATTTATTTGTATTTGTATTGTATTTATTTTTACTTGTATTGTACTCAGGAAAATTCATCGTGGAAGCACTGAATACATAGCATAGTTTCAATAACAATTGTAAAATTTTTATTTTTTTGAAAAGAGCAACCGCCGAGTTTCTTACTGGCTCTTCTCGGCAGGAAAGGCATTCCGAACCAGTGGTAGATTCATTGACCATTCAAAAGTGCTTGTAAAAGTTTATTTGAATAAAAAATATTTCTATTTCTATTTCTATTTCTATTTCACGTGGAATAGAGAAAAAAGATTTTTTTCACATATTGCAGTGAAAGCAGAGTCTAAAAATAACCTAACTTTACCTAAGGTTTATAATTCTACGTAGCGTTAACCTTGACAAATAACCAACAAACTTAGTTCAAAATAATAAATATAACAATACTAATGAAAGGAAAGAAGAAAACACCCCAAATCACAATGTATTTGTATACTAATTATGTTAACATAATATCTCCAAGTAAGCAAACTTATCTCGGAATAGCAAACAATGCTCTATCTGAGAAGCACAGGTGGAGATACGAAAAACAAAATAATCTCCGACAAATAAGCTAAGAAAGGAGAAGCTGTCACCAAACTATAGCGCGGAATAAATGAAACGAGACAATGCAATGCAATACAATTGCAGTGAAAAGACGCACGGTCCGTATGTTCTAGTTCCGAACAAGAGGAATGGGAGCTCGCAGGTGCAGGAACAATGCTTCGATGCAACAATGTATGTGCCCATTGCCTCGCGATTGCACGCCACCCCATAAAAGGAGCGAGTTGAATTTTTGGGTTTAGGGCCCCACTTAGGGTTCCATACAAAAATGGTAAAAAAAAGGAGAGAGATTACGAAAATGCTATTTATTAGATAACAAGATAGCTTTTGACTGCGATCTCATCTGATGGTAAGTGACTAAGCAGTTTAAGATGGTGGCACGCGTGACTGTAAGGTAATAATTACTTGGATCGGCCACACACATAATTAATGACTAAATTAAGTCAATCTTGCTTTTTTACAAGCAGTGTTAAAAAAAGTACAGACTAATGATAGGAAAAGGAATTTTATGTCAAAATATAATTATAAACACTTTATTTTAACACACTAACTAAACTTTTATTAAAACCAATCATTTACTATGGAGTTCAATAGAGTTGAAAATAAAGAAATTCGTAATAAATAATGTTAAATTTTGAACACTTCTCCTAATATCTAAAGCCAGTTTGATGTATTCCATTATGGTTTTTACGTGAACAGTACAGAAGCGAGACTGAATAAACCCTGGCTGAAGGCTTGAGCCCGTCTTAGATAGCACTGCTTCAGACAAGTCTGTATAAATATATGGATTATTCTATGAATCGATTTCCATTTTCCACTTCGCTACGAAAATGGCTTTCATAGATTTAAGATAATGTTATAATAGGATCGTACTTTAAAGGGAGATACTTGATTTCTTAAAATAGTTTTCCAAA
The DNA here is from genome assembly GCA_038048805.1 of Hipparchia sbordonii. NCBI lineage: Eukaryota > Metazoa > Arthropoda > Insecta > Lepidoptera > Nymphalidae > Hipparchia > Hipparchia sbordonii. Next base: position 6,418,744 of record CM076106.1, on the reverse strand, counting down.
AAATTTTTTTGTTGTTAAACCTGACAAACGTTTTATTATTTTTATAATAATCTATATATATTTGTACCTAGCATAATTTAGATAGTTACTAATTTTATTTATCAATCGTGAAAACGGCCAAAAGCTAGTTGTTAACTTTTGTGCTAATGTCATCGAACACGAATACGGTCGATCGAATAAATCCTAAACTAACCGTTTTTTTAATAAATAATTTTTTTTGCATGATTGTCTTAGTTTAATTTTGCCTTGCCTTGCTATGCCTTCTTATTTCCACCAGAAAATATTGAGGACATGAATTGTTAATTTTGCCTACACTTCGTTCGAATGTTTTCGCATGACTAGATATAAACTTAAAATATTTCAAATTGTTTCACTACATCTAAAATTTTGTTTCCATTAAAATATCATCCAGAGAGAAATAGCAAACATGGCCTCGTATCTTAATATAGCAGCTTAAAGCACCTACACTGTATATTTTACTGGCTGGTACCCGCGACTTCGTCCGCGTCAATTTTTGTTATTATGATTGTGATTTTTCACTGATGCTTCGCTCCTATTGGTTGCAGCGTGATGTTATATAGCCTAAAACCTTCCTCGATAAATGGACTATCCAACAAAAAAAGAATTTTTCAATTCGATCCAGTATAGTAGTTCAAACAAACAAACAAACTCTTCAGCTTTATAATATTAGTATAGATTCTGCTATATGTAGTACGACACGCCAAAATCATAATCCTATACATAGTTTACCTCTTCTACCTAGGTTAGGGTGAAAGTGTCTATACAAATGAATGCTGAGCGATTATTTATAGTGCTATACTGTAATATTTGCTATGACATTATGCTATCGTAAAATCTAAGGTAGGTAACACAGGTCTACAGTGAAAATGTTGCAGCCAAAACTATAACTGTTTTTTAGTATATTGGGTACCCTGATTACAACTGCATACTTATTTTTTTAATACTACGTGTAGTTTTCGAGATACGAGGTATGTCTAAAAAAGACAAAATATGCCAATTTTAAACATTTAATTGCATTATTTTACAGCTAGAAAGCTTCTTATTCAGATTTTTTAAAATGTTCATTGCTATGATTGTCCCATGTGATACTCCAACAATAATCTGCCATCATATGCTCATCCCAACGACCTTGGTACCTATTTTCCGTCAGTTTTAGATCCTGATGGAAGCGCTCTCCTCGTTCTTTGTTGTAGGAGCCAAGATTTTCATGAAACTTGTCCAAGTGGCTGTGCAGGAGTGCACTTTTATGCTCATGCTACAAGCCAACCCTTTTAAAGTTATCTAGAAGGTCCTGAACTAATTCCACGTCATTTTTTGCCTTTCATTACCTAAGAAATTTTTGAAAATTTTTTCTGTGTCACGCTCACAAAAAAAATGAGACTTTCGTACCTGTAGCGATTAAATTCCTTTCTTTAAGTCTCGATGCTAGTCTCAGACCTCTCTTAGCAATGGTAAATACGTAAAGTACTGAGTAAAGAATACGGGCGCCGCTGATGATTCAAGATCACTGTCTCGTTCATTTGAAGAGACCTCCATCATATCTGTCTCCGACGAATCCGATGGTGCTGCCCTCATAGTATCGTCTGAGAGTGGTAAAGGCCGTCTAGCAGACGGTAGGTCTGGATATATATTTTTTTTTTCAATTTACCCCATGCAATTTGATTAAACAAAAATAAAAATCATCAAAATAGTTTTTTGGTTCTGATCAAATCATAGGTACACCGAACCTCAATTGTGCTCGTTTACCACTCAACCACTGACTCGTATATTCAATACACAATTTGCACATGATATTTTGTACCCAGGGATGGTTAAAGCCCTTGATCTCGATCTTAAAAGAGTCAAAATACGCCCTTTTTATGAAGGCCGTTATAGGTTTTCTGAGTTTTGTCACTACATGTTCACCAAAAATGTAACAAAATGTATTCGAATTATTTAATCAACTCCTTTTATATGACGACATAATGATATTATCGGAAAATCACACAAATTGGCGGAATACGAACACATTAAACATAGCAAAATGGGTATTTTTTTCGGATGAGGGTAGTTCAGAAACTACACGTAGTTTTGACCTTGAAAAACTTCTGTACGACTTATCATCAAGTCATTCATCAAATCATATAATAGGATTGCTAGCAAAAAAAGTTTTTCTTTTTTTGTAGACCTGTGTAATCTATAAAAAGATAAATTTTACAGGGGAGTCTATCGTTTTGAAAGTATAGACTTTTTTTATAGAGATATCGGTGTTGCAGTAGATTTTATGTATATATGTATATATATTAACACAAATTATATAACATTTGGTTTAAAATATACAATTTCAATAACTAAGTAACAATATCCATTTTTTTATCTTTTTTTTAAAGAATAGTATCACTTCCCGCCTGATTTGCATCTTTTTTCCCTCTGGCCTCCTCTAACCCTTACCACACATCTCTGTCCCTAGCCTTTAGTTGTTAGTTGTAGTAGATACATTAGGTTTTTAAAACAAACAAAAAATAAAAACTTCTCTGATGAGATTCGTATTTTTTCAGAATATGTGACACTATTATTATAGCATTAAACCGAACCACGCTCAAACTATTTTCGAATAAACAAAAATTCTAACAACGCCCGTATAAGCAAATTCCGATGATTCAATAGAGCGACAGGGAAAGCGTTAGGTTCAATTCAATACCCATTCGAATTCCCACCGAGTCACAGCGGTCGAGCCAACAATGCAAACTCGGGAATTGCTAACTTTATCCCGCTTCCCCGACCTCCCCTCCCAAAGGACGGCGTCAGAATGCGGCTGATTTTCGAGGGAAACCAATTTAGCCCTACTTATGTAACGCCCTCAGTTTCCCACGTTCACTGAGCCCACTGTGTTTAATGATTTTGATCATCTTGATTGATTTCGGGATCGTTTCATTTTCAGCATCATTTGCATTTCCATTCTGATTAATAATATTGATTTCCCTTGGTGAAATTGCCTTAAGTAGTTGTAAGTTTTAATCCTATTAATATCATAAATATGAAAGTTTGGGTGTATGGATGTTTGTTACTCAATCACGTCGCAACGACTGAGTCGTTTTGGCTGAAATTTGGCACAGGGATAGATTATAATCTATCCCTAAAGTCTGGAATAACACATAGACTTTTTAACCCGTGAAATAAGAGAGTTCCCGCGGGAATGAAAAACATTAATCCAAGCGAACGAACTAGTAAATTATAAAAATAATCGTTACTATGAATTTAAATCCCATAATGTTAACCAAAAATAAGGCCATAATTCTCGAGATTCCCACGGGGAAAAAGAGGAATACCTAATATATTCGCTTTAAAGTTGCAGTTTCCAATTTAATGTAACTATATTATTAGAGACTATTTTGGCAACCATTTTCAGAATTTTTCAAAATCCCCCGGGATAGGATAAACGAAATTACTACAATTTTTAAGGTCCCGAGAGCGAAGCTGTGAAGGAAACTTAAAATGGAAAACTTTTGAACAATTTTAAAGTTTTTTTAATTCGATGACAAGATAGTCCTTGACTGCGATCTCACCTGATGGTACGTGACAATGCAGCCTAAGGGTATGGCAGTGTAGATTCAACCCTCCTACTCCGAATCGGTTTCTGCACGCCATCGTGCCAGAACGCTAAATCGCTTAGCAGCATGTTTTTGACGGTAGGGCGGTAAATAATTAGCCACGGCCAAAGCCTCCCAACAAACCAGACGAGACACAATTCAGAATTAATAAGTTCCCAAATTGCTCCGCCGGGAATTGCACCCGAGAACTCCCAGTTAGAAGACCACAGCGCTCACCACTGCGCCAGGAAGGTCGTCGAAGGTCTCTCACGAACGCAAATGCCAATGATACAATTCGACGATAGCACGGCGTAATGTCCGATTCAATCCCGAAGCGAATTCACTCCAAGTCACAGTGGCCGAGCCAACAATGCGAACCCGGGAGTAATTACTAACTTTGTCACACAGCACTGGCTTCTCTCCCAAAGGACGGCGTCAGTAGGTTGCTTAATTTCAGAGGAGGCCAATTTTATTGAACCCTATTTATCTAACACCCAGTCCAAACTAATTTCATTTTAAATCTTTTGCTTTTTTCAAACTCTTACAAACTTTGTACGAGTGCCAATTTTACCATCGCCGAAGTTACGTTTAGCCTAGAACTAAGTAAGTAAGTGATGTTTCTCAGTTTTTGTATTAACAATCTGCCAACATCAAAATTCCTGGGTTAAACGTTCCTTAGCGTTGGTGTATTTGGCACTTAATGTAATTTCCATTTTGACCAATAAATTAAACTGCGAAGAGGATCAGCCGCCCTAGCCATATTATTACAACCGTGTCATACCTATTCTCTTTCCATGATCGTTTTCGCTAACGCTACAACAGAGGCTCCCAAAGTTTTTTTATCACACGTCCTGTCCTTTCAGAAGGGAAAAGTGATGAAAAAACTCTACAGCGTTAAAGATCATGGAAAGAGAACACGTTTGTAGTATGGCTAGGGCGGCAGCATAAAAGCTAATAATTCAGGCTCTTAGAACATTTCCGCCACGAAACTGTAGCACAGAATGAAAGAGTTGTTGTTCTATTTTGCATAGTCCTATGTTGTCTGCATTATCACAGGTAATTGAGCCTTTTAGTCTGTTAGCAGAAAATAAAATAGATGTGTGCAGGCTCTCAAAAATGCCTTTCTTTGTTAGTTTCCTGCTCTAAGCCATAAATGCAGACTCTACCTTGAGAAACACATTATGTACCCAGAGGAAGCGATAAATACCGCAGCCACAAAGATGTTGCTGTTCCTCGCAACTAGAATTAGACGGGTACTGTAAATAGTGGTGATCACAATAGATCGACTACAAAGTGATACAGGAACTGCAAGAAGACCAACATAGCTGCTACTTTCGTGAAGAAGAAGAAAGCATATTACTTTTGTTATTAAAATCCCGCTTCAAAGATGTGATATAAACAACTTTGTAGATTGTGGTAACGTCAGCGTAGGGTCCAGTTCAATCAAATGCGGATTTGCTGCAACTCACACTGATTGCGTCAATAGTGCAAAATCTGACATTGCTAACTTTGTCCTCCTCCACAACCTCCCCTTATCACAGACCCCGTCAGAATGAAGCCAAATTTCAGAGGAGTCCAATTTAGTAACACCCCCAAGCGCCCACGTTTACCGAGGATACAGAATGAAGTTTCATGATCTTGGGCATCTTGATTGCTTTCGAGATTGTTTCGATTTCGATCCAAGTTCCACTTCCCGGCTGTTTGGTGTACACGGATTTGCTACTGTAATAATCTTCTTTATAATATGTATTATTAATGTGTTTTCAAGTAGGTAAATAAATAACTCTAGATTAATAATTTCTAGATTAGTCACACCTGTTTCGGGCAGATAATCCTATGGACTTAGAAGGAAATCTTTTTCAACGCTCTACAGGTGCGCTAAGGGTGGATTTTTTGTAATTGTGGGTGAAACTGAGATAGAATATGGATGGTAAGTACTATTTGTATGAAGAAATAAAATCTTAAACTACATCCACGCGGACGAAGATGTGGAAATCAGCTGGATGTTTTTATAAAAATTAAAATCCTTTATCAAACAAAATTCGTCCGTTATATGTAGCCGTATCTTTCATCCCATTGAGCTAAAACTTATTAGAGATTTATATCCTGGAGACACTTCTCATCTCAGAAAACTGTTCCTCCTAGACGAAATGCTTTTCCTGACGTAAGCTAGTAATGTAAATTTTTGAGTGTTTTTGATAATACTGGACTATTGAAATCATTAACTTGAAATTACTCACACCTTTTTTCACTCTTTTAAACAAAAAATAAGATTCAAACATAAGAGTATTAAATTAATATTTAATTTCAATTTGTAAGTTTATATCAAAATTTTATTTAAGGGGTTTTATTTTAAGTTTACTTTGTCTATAGATTTTGGAATCACATCAGTGAACATTTACGTTCCCCCTCAAAATTAGCGTATCTTGCTGTGGCTTCGTCTACTTATCCTATAATGTAGATGTACTTTTAGCGATAATGCCGCCATTTGTGCTCTCATATAATTTATTTTAAGACTATTTTATTTTTTATGTTTCTATCTAATGTGGTGTACAGTAAATTGTACTCATTTCATTTCATTCATTCAACTCTGAAAGTATTATACAGTATTTTATTTACGGATAGATACAGAATATCTTTCCATCTATCTAAATTCAACGGACAGCTCAAAACAAATTTTAAAGTTAAAATTCGCTCTACGTATGGAAATATCGATGATTCAATGCCGCGATAGCGCGCGCCATGTCCGATTCAATCCCAATGCAAGTTCCCTCCGAATCGCATTGGCCAAGCCAACAATCCAAAACTCTGGAATAGCTAACTTTGCCCGACGCTCCAAACTCCCCTCCCAAAGGACGCGCGGCGTTAGAGAAAGGAAACACAAGCGACTTTTTGGTTTGCAACATTCTGACGTTAACACTGTTTAGGGGCACACTGCTGTGAAATGTACGCTTGTATAAACAATGCCTTAAAAATTGCGGAGAAGCCCTTTATACCTAAACCTTACAGATAAGCATTTGATACGGTTTGATAGGACAATTTATTCTGCCTTTTATCAGCCACCGGAACTTAATTTATTTAAATTCTCTTAATTATTACGATAAGTATTAGGTATCACCTGCGAAGTTGTCTTGCAAGGGCTGTTTGTTTTTCCAAGATAACTTTATCTTGGAAAGCCTGTAGCCTAAGTCTCTCTCGAGCTCCTTAACTGTACTCATGCAAATAAAGTTTGCTAAGTCTCTGCATGATTGAACATGATGTATATAACATTCGTAGGGATATTAGGAATATTAATAGGGATTTCGATGTCACCAGCCCTAAATGCTTATACAGTTACTAGCTTTAACCCGCGGCTTCGCTCACGTTAGGTTCGATTTTTTAACCCCCTATTTAACCCTTTTGGGGTTGAAATTTTCCAAAATCCTTTCTTAGCGGATGTCTACGTCCTAACAGCTACCTGTATGCCAAATTTCAGCTCAATCGGTCCAATGGTTAGAGCTGTGCGTTGATAGATCAGTCAGTCAGTCAGTCAGTCACCTTTGCCTTTTATATATTTAGATACATTATATTTCTCGGATAAAATAAGTTGGTAACCAATCAAAATGTTTGGTCAAGTAGCGTGTCGCAAGTGTGCGTGAAGCGTGCCTTATTATGTGGTGGAGCGTCAAAGGAGTTTAATTTAGCCGTTTTAAAGCAATACCTGTTCCCCCGCGTTAACCGAGTTGACACGGTATAAAGTTTAATGATCTTGAGCGCGTCGATTGTTTCGATTCCGATTCAATTTGCATTATTAATTTACAAGGATTGCCTTCCGTAAAGTGGTTTTCCAAGTTACAAAATACGTAACGATAAAGAAAAACGAGACAACAATTTTGTATGAAACTAGCTGATATCGTCGACATCGTCCGCGCGGATTAGTGTTTTTAAATCCCGTGGGAATTCTTTGATTGCCCAGGATAAAAATAGTTTATATCCTTCTCTGTGTTTCAAGCCATCTTTGTGGCTTTAATGAAGTTTATTGAAGCTAGGTTTAGCAATTAAGTCGTAGTTACCCGTAGTAGTTACCCCCATTAAAAGTCTTATTTTTTAAACGTTCCAAATATTAGATTCTACAGAAAAATAGTCAGATAAACAGACAAACATTATCAAAAAGTCTGTTTGGGTAATGCTGTAGCTGAAATAAATAGCTAATCAAAACAATAGAGGCAGCTATTAATAATTCACAAATACCTAATGAAGTATAAAATTTTATTTCTATGAATTTTATTTATTTAAACTTTTTTAAGTGAGTTGCCAAGTTTATTTCTGTGCCTTCTTCTAGGTATAGTTCTTTCAATTCACGAGGGCGCGTGAGCTTTACTTGTGGTTACGTCGTGTACATGCACATTGCGTAACTGTGCGTGCCTGTCAGGAGCCTAGGTGGGAGCGGTCAGGCACGAGCAAGCTCTCGCTCACACTTATATAGATACGACACACACACAACCCTGAGCTACATGCCGTCGTGAATTGCAAGAACAATAAGGCGCTTCAACCAAGACTTTTTCAGTGCTTTCCATCATTGATTGTTGCCAAGAGCCAACTCTCGCATTAAAAAAAACTTCTGTAGTTTGGTTTCAATGATCTTTGTGTATTTAAACTCGAAGATTTAAATACTAAAAGGGGTTAGCTGAAATCTTCGGTGGGAGGAGAGACTGTCTGTGCATGATAAATTAAGACACAGCCTGCATTGTTGACTGAAACTAACTTCAAAATATTGCAAGCATTCGGACATAACGCTTCCATTATCACGTCTAGAAGCTTATTTAAATGTGTATTTTAGTGAGCAAACTTATAGTTAGTACCTATAATAACTTATTTATTCAAATAACTATTTTTACCCGCAACTCTATGTTTTAGTTATAAAAACGTTATTAACTTTATTCTGACCTACGCCAAACCACACCAGGGAGAACAAACCAACAAACACACACACTTTAATAAATAATTATAACTAGTTGATGCCTGCGGCTTTGATTAGGGATAGAGTATCTCTCTTAGGGGTATGGGTTGAATAGGTATACACTGCCATACCCCTTCCAAGTTAGCCCGCTACCATCTTAGACTGCAGTCAAGGACTATCTTGTCTTCCAATAAAAAAAAAAGATTTTCCAGGATAAAATGTAGCCTATGTCACTCTCTCGGTCCTCAAATATTGAGTATATTTCAATAAATCAACAAACAAACACACTTTCGCATTTATAATATTAGTGGGGATTGATAGGTAAGGGTTATCTATACAGTAAGTACTTAAATAACTACAAAAATTAAAAAAAACTAAATTGAATCTAAAACCTCATCAATACCTATCACCAAAGCGGGGCATACTTCCCAAAATGCTGGCAACATTTCCCCTTTGAATGGTCAAACTAATTCTTTGGACACGGTAGCTGCCGGCCTTTCGGTCCCCGGTAGACTCGATTACCCTTTTTGAAATATTTTTCACTATGTTGCGAAATGTTTATATTGTTCTCTTTGTAACATAACTTTCTTCTCATGCTAGGCACTTACCTACTGACAAAGAGTTCCATTTTTCCTTGCTATACAATATTTTTTAATACGCGGTGAAAGGTTGGCAGGCCAAACTTACCCATTACTTGATATAGGTAGTACGCTCAAAAATGAGCATGATTTTGAATTTTCTCGTTAATATCTAGACATTTTACATAATATTTTACAAAAAATAATTAAATTTACGACTCAGCCATAGATAAGTATAATATTTTGTGTTTTTTTAAGAAATAAAAAAGTTTCGTCATTTCACTCCGATAGTCTTCCACAGCAACTAGGTCAAAGTCTCTTCGCCACAAAACACCATGCTATGCTGCCTGAATCCCATATAAGCCAATCATATTAATTATTATATCAATTTCGCTCGCTGGAAAGCTTGGTACACCGCAGAGACGTAAGCTCTCTTTGCGTGTTCTATCGGCTATTTAACGGGGAGTCTGAAGAGCTATTTGATCTAATTCCACCCTCTAACTTCTGCAACCGCACCGGACCCCACCGAACGCAATTTCACCCTCACCACCTGGGTGACTGAATCACTTCGACCATTCGTTGCGCCAGATCTTTTTTCCACGTACTACCAAATTGTGGAATCATCTCCCTTCGACGGTGTTCCCACTTAATTACAATATGGGGCTATTCAAGCGGCGGATCAATAAATTCCTGAAGAGTCGGCAACGCACTGGTGGTGCCTCTGGTACTACATGCCAACCCACTTCAATTTAATGTATGGTTGTAATTAATCCTGATAGCTTTAAAAGTTTGTTTGAAATATCACTGGCACTAATCAACGGGCTTTCCTACTAGTAAGTCAGGATTCCAATGTAATGTACTACACCGAACTTCTCTAATAAAGATTTCTTGCTTACTTTCTTACATAACAAAATATTGAAGCACTATTTGTAATTCGGGCCGTCAGTACAAGAAAAAAGTTTAATAAAGGAGAGAAAGTAGAGAATTGGTCAATTTAGGAATCGACCTTTTCTTAATAAGCTCGGGTCTAGACTAGTTGCTGTATCATTAGCTATAACTTATCACGGTGTAATAACTTTACGTACCGTACGATATCACATAAAAACCTATTATTCTATAGTTCTTGCAATTCACGACGGCGCGTGGCTCATAGCTGTTGTGTGTGTGTCGTATCTGTGTAAGTGTGAGCGAGAGTTTGCTTGCGCCTGACCGCTCCCACCTAGGCTCCTGACAGGCACGCACACTACTTTGGTTGTACAAAGGGAATATAATATGCATGTGTACTCCTTATCGACACTAAATCATATTATTATTAATAGACTAAAGCCCAAATTATGCGTGGGTTATTTATATTTGTAAATTGCACACGTCCATTGGTTAGAATGAAATATGACGTCAAAAACCATGCAAGTTACAACAGCTGTCAGCCGTCATAATCTGATTCTTATTTTGATTTTGATGCATGACGTCATGATAGCCTCAATAACCCAACGGTTAAAGGTGCGGACTGAAAACTGAAAGCTCTCAGGGTCGAACCTCTCCCCTTGCTCTATTGTCGTACCCACTTCTGCCAAAAGCTTTCCGCTTATTTGGAGGGGATAGGAGGATATTATTTAGCCCAGGTCACCTTGGCTAATATCCTTTAAAAAAAAACTAACACATTTTCAAAGAGGGACAAAATGGTGACGTTTAAAACGTCCAAATCGAATGGCAGTTTTCAATAATATGCTCGATTTTTCGTCCATCAAAATAATAAACTTCAAAATTACTTCGATTCATTTTCATTTTCAGATTCATGAAAAAAATTACTTCGATTTTCATGATTTCAAATCTAATAGGATCTATTAGGTTTTAAGTCAGTCAGTTGTTTTTTAAAAATCTTTTTTCCGGGGTAAATTTTAAAGGACAAACACTCTTTGGCATAATTTATAATATTAGAACGAAGAGAAAGTGTTTTTGTTTGTTGGTTCGTCCTTCAGTCATGCAGCAACAGCAATATGTTTCGACAAGATTTATTGTATGGGTAAAGCTGACCGAGAGTGACATAGGCTAAAAGTATCAAGTAGTAGCAAGGGAACACTTTTATCGTGGAAAAAATAACAAAGAGTTCTTGTAGGAATTAGAAAATGTCGCCAAAATCGCGGGCAAAAGCTAAGTTTCACATAAATTCACTATTTTTCTTCGCCAGGCATCCACCAGGTAAGTATTACATTCTTACCCATGTTCTTCAATTACCGGCAACGTGGATTGCAATTTTTCTAAAGTATCTCTACATTTTCCATTAGTTTTCCTGTTATATCGGCAACACAAACTTATTTCCTCGCGAGAAATATATAACTCCTCATAAGTTTATGAAATTGCACTGCGGACCTGAGTTATTGATTGCAGTAATTTTCAGCGGCAATTTTTAATGAGGTTTATTTTCTAAGAAAACTTTTAATTGGCATTAAGGGGTGAAAATTGTTTAAAGTATAATAACTACATATTTACCGATACCCTTGTCTACCAGAGCTTTGGCATTTCTGCTATACATATTATCTAGGAAACCACTCTCATCCACATCAACCCAAGATTCCGTGCATGTGCAAGAAAAAACCAGCCAAGTGCGAGTCGGATTGGTACATGAAGAAATGATACTACTATAAGCGTTGTTGGTAAGCCCCTGTTCGCGTATTAAGATAGAACGGAAAAAATAAAAATAAACAAAACAATTGAATACTGTATGAGGTACTCAATTCTTAATTATAGAAATAAATAAGCTTTGGAATTAATTTTAGGAGGCATTTCTTTTAATAAAGAGTGTTTATTTTCGACAAAAAACAACACAGACGGAATGATTTTGTTCAGAAATAGGGACACATTAATCCTTGTGAAACAATGGTGATAGCTGTTCTATTTCGCATTCTCGATATATTTTTGTGCGTACAACTCAATCAGTTATTTGTAGGGTTAGTCTATACTAAACTAACTAACTATAGATTTAATTTGATTGACCCTATTCCAATTGGCTGGCCTTATCATCAACGTAAAATAAACCATAATGGAATTGAAGTAGAGCTCAATAGCATAATAATAATAATGCACAAAATGTAACTAATGTACAAAAAGTTGACTTTCCCACCACCCGCGTCCACGCTTTGAACATAAGCACTATTGCTTGAATTTGTTACTGTGTCTTTTCCATATGACATACTTAGCAAAAGCAATGTATCTAAACTTATCTAAGTGAAGGTTTCTCGCTTTATAAAAGTTTTGACCGAATTTTTTTCTGGGTGGGCTTTCAAGTTCAACAAATCAGATTACATACTTATCTAGAGTTCTAGATAATTTATGGGCATATGATTGTTCATTTAATTTAGTTTGAAGATTTCGAATAACGGAAGAAACTAAAATGCTTTTAATCGTGAAGTGGGTGTTTAGCAAAGTTTACTTCTGCACTGCAGTTTTCCCCCACAATAAACGCATTAAATGCTAAACTAAGCTGATTTATATGACAGCCAATACTGCACAACTTTGATAACACATTGTTGTCACAGAAAATTTAGCACGTACATAACTAAGCGCTCACGTTAAATGCATACTCTTTGTTCATTCAAACAAAGGCATTCTTGTTTTGTGGGTACAGTGGGGAAATCGGGAAACTCTTTCACGGAATTATGACTTTTATTTTCATGTCAATAAGAACTACGGGCAGGTAGGCGGCGTGTGGTCATGTGTAGAATGGCTCAAATGCACGTGCGACTGACATTTTTACTACCAACAGTGTTTTCGCTTTGAAGAGAGCCGAATAGCTTTCGTATAGAGGTTTTTATTATTTATATACGTACTATTTCATACAATTATCAAGTTATATGTACCTATATATAAAATTAAAGATCCTGACTCACTGATTGACATATCTATATATCAACGCATAGCCTAAACCGCAAGAATAAGAAGCTTGAAATTATGACAGTAGGTTCCTTTTATGACGTCAGCATTCAGTAAGAAAAGATTTTTGAAATTCCACCCCCAGAGGGGTGAAATAGAGGTCAAAGTTTGTATGAAAGTCCGTCATTTTTCAAGTTATATCGGTGGTAAAATAAAGGTAGTAACTAGCCACGGCCAAAGCCTCCTACCAGACCAGACCAGAGACAATTCAAAAATTATAAATTCCCAAATTGTCCCCGCCGGGAATCGAACCCGAGACCTCCCAGTTATAAGACCACAGCGCTCACTACTGTACTAGGGAGGTTGCCAAAAGTTTAAGCTTTCATGAAACGCGTAATATTAAATAGAACTTAATCCATTTACGGTTACATAAAATTATTCCTAAATACAAACATTAAACGTGATTCAATCATGAAATCCAGTTTACCGAACTACCACAGTTCAGCCGGAGTTGTTAATATTGTGGTTACGACAAATAAAACGATGCAACGGTACCGTATAATCGCAGTTCACCCAAAACCGCTACAAATATTGTGATGCGAATTGCAAATTATCCTTTATACGACTGCCTGAAAAAAGGAGTAGGTATATAGTATCCTCCCAACAGAACCCGGCCACGGTGGCCAATCTCCACAGAGATTTGCCATCTGCGCAGGAGATATTGTAGTGCACAAGTGTGTGCGCGAACACAGATACATTCTCTATTCCCTTACTCTTCAAGTCCGATCTCCGAGGCACGTGGGTGACTCACCGCCAATTTTCTCCAGGCTAGTACTGAGAATTTCTTGATAGAAACCCCCAATACATTTTATGGCCCGACCCGGGAATCGAACCCGGGACCTCGTCTTCTGCAGTTGAACTTGCTAACCACTAGACCAACGGGGCAGTTATATATAGTATATTTTTTCAGGTATGTATATGAGTTTGTATATTCCACCATAACTTCTATACGGCTGAACCGATTTTGTTGAATGAGATATCGTTAAAATACTAAGCTTATTCCGGGTGACGTAGGCTAGTAAATTAAACAAAAATTGATGGGGTGACCATGGTCCCGCTTTAAAAACTAAAGTTGAACAAAGAAATTCGAAAATAAGATTATGTAGGTATATAATTATCATCTAGACAATGATGTGTAGATTGCAAAAATATATCCATAGTTCAATATCCAGTGATTCACAAAAAAATATTATTTAAAAATGTGAATAAGATTCCAAGGGTAAATGACTGTAGTATTTAACTTTTTAGTTCGTTTTTTGACTGGGGAGTCGTGTTTTTAATTTTTTTTTAATTATAGCTTGTTTATAAATAAAAGTATTAGTAGGTATACCTTGTTTAAAATGGACGCCCATGTAGGGTTCCCGCGGGATTTTCAAACCATAACCCAACGCGGACGATGTCGTGGACAAAAGCTAGCAGGTTAATAAATTTTCACGGCATAGCCGCTGACCCGACGTTGACAGGAACAGAGATGTATGTTGCACCCGGGAGACCTACTATATTATGGGCTAGGTACTTTTTATCTCGGAAAATTAGAGGGTTCCCGCGGGAATCAAAAACCTATGTCAAACCTAACCTCGTACACACACACACACACACACACACACACACACACAAACACAAACTTACGCTTTTATAATATTAGAGTGTGATTTAGTTTATCGAAAAGCTATAGAAAATCCCCCCGTGCGAAGCCGGGGCGGGTCAGCTATTTAGCTAGCTAAATAAAATATGGGATTGTCAATTTAAAAATACTTCCAGCTAAATACGCTTACTTTTCTTATAAAGCGAGCAAATGGGGCCCGGCGTGCTCCGCGAGAGCGGCGCGCGCTGTGCAGCGGATGTCATAAATCTTTATTTCATTACCTCCTGCAGAATTTCCTTCCTTCTTATTATTAAGGCTTTTATACTCGTTCTATTATTATTCCTATGATATAAATTAGTTCGGCGAGTCGCGAATCTGAAGTGGAAATGGGCGAGGCGCTTAGTTCGAAGAGCTGACGGTCATCGGGGTCCTAGCGTGCTGTGGAGGCTGCCCCACACCGGGAAGCTTTTTTCTTGTTCGATGACAAGATAGCTTTTGAATGCGATCTCTGATGGTAAGTGATATGATGGTAAGTGATGATGCAGTCTAAGATGGGAGCGGGCTAACTTGAAAGGAAATACCTCTAATCGGTTTCTACACGCCATCGTGCCGGAACGCTAAATCGCTTGGAGGCACGTCTTTGACGGTAGAGTTGTAACCAGCCACGGCCAAAGCCTCCCACCAGACAAAGCTTAGTATTGGCAGAACCCCTACTTGGTGCATCGACGACATAATATGAGTCACAGGAAGCCGCTGGATACTGGATATGGAAGTCCACGCAAGGGACCTTACTTCAACCGTCGAAGTCCATAAGTTTAAAATGATTATTATATAATATTTTTTTAATGTTACAATAATTGTAAACTGATTGCTAAATTAATTTAATTACTATAATACAAATCATATCGACGTGGAATGGTGCCAAAAATACTGGCTGCATTTCCGTGTTGGACAGCCCGGCTTATCCGTTGTGCAAAAAATTGAGCCAGCACTTTTATTATAATAAGAAATTATTTATTTATTTTGGGACTATTTAAACTATTATAATTTACCGAAGATGTGGGCGTAACGCAAATCTAAACATTGCGAGTTTGACTAGAATTTCAACTATTATTTATTATTAGATTTCCGTGTATACCTAACTAGATTTCCCCAGAAATTTTACCCACGTATTTGATACACAAAGGGGAGATAGGAAATCAATAATACGTATTAACTATTATTATGGCCTTATGTATGTATAATTTTTTAATTCGACTTAAGGCCTATTTCACTATCGCCAAGTTATATAATAACCGGTCAAATGCGAATCGGACACGCGATACGAAGGGTTCCGTACCAAAAAACGCCGAAAAAAATCACGTTTCTAGTATCTTCTACTTTGTCAACTTATAGACGTCCACTGCTGGACATAGGTCTCCTGCTTGACCCCCACAGGTCTCGGTCTTGCGCCGCCTGAATCCAGCGGCTCCCTGCGACCCGTTTGGTGTCGTCGGTCCACCTAGTGGGGGGTCTGCCAAAACTGCGCTTCCCGGTGCGGGTTCGCCACCCCAGCACTTTGGGACCCCATCAAACATCAGCTCTTCGAACTATGTGTTTCTAGTAAAAGCCCCCTTTAATTTTTAATTAATTTTTATTATTAAGCTATTGCATAGCTTCTATCGCGAGCCAGCGTGGAGACCGAATCCAGAAATTCCGTAACGAAAATAACCTGACTCGGGACTCCTCTACGGTGAGCCGCTAGATGGCGCATTTTTTATCAACGCCGTCTAGCGGTGAACCGCTAGATGGCGTTGATAAAAAATGCTATGCAATAGCTTTACCGCGGCAGTCCCCGAGTGCCACACGTCTTTTTTTCTTGTTATAGAAATACATATTCTCTGCAACTGTCTACCTATTACGGATCACGAAATACAGCCCGTTGACAGATAGACGGACGGCCAGCGGAGGCTTAGTAATAGGGTCCCGTTGGTTACCTTTTGGGTACGGAAGCCTGAAAACGAAGTTTTGACAGTTTTCTATTGTGAATATGTCAGAAAGTTAAACTTATTCGTCGGTCAAAGTTTACACGGGTAAAGAAGCCCTTTTATTCTTTCATTCATCACAACCAACCGCCGGATATAATCAGCTAGGATAGCTCTGGCAGAAGGATAAAAAAACAGTGACATAAAAATGATGTGTTAAAAGCTTTTCAAAAATTTTAATACTTATAAGCCAGGCTTTTTACTAAGCAAAATCCAATAAGCCAGGCTTTTTACTTAGCAAAAACTCACACTTTTTGCTTAGCGAAACAGCCTAGTTATTTTACATTAACTTGACTTAAAGGGCCATTCTCGTCCTTAACTTGCCTAGAATACGATACCTTAAAACTACATAACCCTTTGAGAATCATACCGCAACGTAGATGGTGGAGCTAGCGTGTTTCTCTTTGAAAGTAATCCCTGCGCTTGTTAGTTGTACGTAAAATATTTCAAGTAGATATTGAGGCTTTGTTGTGCTTCAAGTTCTCGAACATACTGGTTACCTGATATACTCTTAGGTCTGGATATAATACATACTTGCGTATAACTACATCTCCTATGTACATAATATCGGATATACATTGATCATGTATATAATATACCAATTGTTATACCTTTGGTGTTTTCGTGGTTGTTTAGTTTATATTATAAACAATATTATGAGCCAGCAATATTGTTTAAAAAATGTACCTACTTGATAATTTTTAATATACTTTTTTCTCTATAGTTTATGATTGCATCAATTTGTAGAATGACTTATACTTTAGATATATTTTGAAATGATTACCTATTAATCAATATCTCATATCAGTGTCATAAATACACAAACTCAAATCCATAAATAATATCACATGGAATACAATCATTATTAACAGCTGTTGTTTTATTTCATGGTATTCTAATTGCGTTCCAATTTCACAAAATTATAATATAGGTGAACGTGTAGTCCATACTTAGGTAAGGTTTTTCTTAATTACCAAGAAGACTACCATAGCAGACAATTATCTTTTTATTGATAATAATTATTATCATATAATTATGTTAATGGTAAATAAATAATAATTAGCTAATTAATGATAACTGTGGGCAAGAATTTACATATTTATACAATGCTATAAAACAAAGCAACAAGATATTCGCGTTTTAACAGCGACACAGAATACTAGTAGTATAGGCAGTTAGCAGCTTTTTTTTAGTTTATGTCATTACAAGCTAATGTCCGTGACTTTGTTCGCGTTGATTTCTCCAGGATCTCAACTATTCCCATGCAAAAAATCCCGTCGATCCATTGCTCCGTTGCAGCGTGATTGAAGAACAAACAAACAAACTTTCGCATTTATAATATTAGAAAGGATTATTAACAATCCATAGCCGTCCCACGAGTACGGGCCCTTCACTTTGAAAAGGGTTTGTATATTGCCTATGTTACTACCAATCTTATTACCAGTAGTAACATGGGTAATTCTAGTATCTTTGCTATTGCTGCAATAGTAAGTCAACTACGCTGGCAGTGAGGATGGATTGGCAAACTTCGCGAATCTTTGCATTATTGAGAATTCTCAGGCGTGCAGTTTTCCACGCGATGTTTGGTTCGCCGCTAAAGAATGTAAGATTTATTTGATAGTTTAAAACACACGTAACTCTATCACACATATCTGTATATCGGTACAGGATGTCTGGTAGAGATCACTGTTAGTGATAAGATCAGCTTTTGTTTTACTTAATGCATGTACCATATTAGCTCTCTATGTACAATTGTACATATATTATGTTATCACGTTGTTTAAATAAATACATAAATAAAACTGAAAAATTAGAGTTTGTGCCTAATATTCGAACATTGGACTCTCTCAGGTGTGCAGGTTTCTCCTACACCATTGAAGTATATGATATTTAATTGCTTAAACACACAACTCCGAAAAGTCAGAGTTGCGTGCCCGAGTTCAAACCTGCGACCTTCCGAATAGGACATCACAGTCTTAACCACTATGCTGATGCTGCTTACAGTTATATGCTTTATTATTATATGTTATAACCTTCGATCACAGAAGAAAAAATTTTGTGTGATCGAAGGTTATAACATCTAATTGCAAAAGTTTTCCTCTTTTACTTAACAAACGCTCGTAATAAATCCTCATTGATTCCCATACTAAATGAAAATCTCGTAAACTTACAAAAAATGTTTCATAGTAAAGTACTATAAGATCAGGAAACTTACTTCCTCAAGCGAATGAAGACAACCGTTCAAAATACACAACACAATCATAAGTTTATAATTACTGTTAAAAACATCCACGTAAGCATTTTAAGTCACATTTATTTTTTAGTTTAGCATTATAGATAAGCGTCAAGTCATATCAAGTTAACCACGTGGACGTAAAATGCGCGGGAAATCGGGAGATCGAGAAGTAAAATTCGTAAGCAACGGAACCACCATCTCTTCCCGCGTCCCAGAATGTACTGACAACTGTCACTGAAAACCCGGCCGGTGTTTCGCCCGCGTTTACTACCAACGCTTTTCCTCTTTTGCCTTGCTTTCACGAAATTGTGTACACAGGGCTTTACGTACACACACGAAAAACAACTTAGTACGACTCGGCGCGGTTCCGTATATAAGTGCATTTTGCATTTGTGTGCATCGATTGCACGTATGTGAGTTCTGTACAATATGCATCTTCGTGGTGGCTCACTATTGCACACAATAAAACGAAGCACATTCAAAATAAGACTTTAACTTGATGTTTTTAAAATACATAATAAAAATAAGACTGGTATGTTTGTTAAGCTTTATTTGTCGATGGAGCAATTCGTGAATTGCGCATGTCTGTTGTCTATATTTTATCTAAACGACTATGAAACTATTGTTGTCCATAATATTGTCCTAAATTTTTCATATTAATTTTCAAAACTTACGTTGACTGCACGATTAAAAAAACCTTTTTCGAATGAGTCATAATGATTTGAATACAAAATAATGAAAGTGTCATTGAATTTTGACATGCGAAATATAAGCGAAACAAAAGCGAAACAATAGCGGAACTGCTCTTCTGAATTAATTATGCATCTATCTCTTTCATTCACTGCTATCGTTTGGCGGTGGAGCTACAGGATTATTTTTTTATTTGTGACAGCTTTTTACTAAAGTTTCTAATAGCCCTACTCTGAAAAGAGCCGACTGAAAACTGAGAAAAAGGTTATTTTTAGGGTTCCGTACTCAAAAGGTGGCAACGGGACCCTATTACTAAGCCCTTACTGTCTGTTGGTTCGTCCGTCTGTCTGTAAATAATAAAAATTAAAAAAAAATCATAATGTAAATCTTGTAAGATGGTACTTACGGAACCCTTTTTGTGCTAGTCCGACTTGCACTTGGCTGGTTTTATTTAACACCATCTTACAATATCTGTTGGATTAGATCACTTTAAACACCAGAAATTATCAATCGCATCTTAATAAGATTTTTCAATAAGTTTGCGAAATAAAAATTAGTATTAATGTGTAAAATAATATTATATAGGTTAAATAATATAATTGATACTTTTATTAATTAAAATAAGTATTTATATCAAATACATTTAAGAAAATTACTTCTGTTTCAAAGAGATTTCAAACAAGCCCATCCAAATTAAAATGACTTCCCGTTCCTTCCCTACTCCGCATAAATTTACTAATTAATTATTTACTAGCGAAAGCACTTTTTACTCCAGTGAAATAAAAATATTATGTTAAATAAGTCTTGTATTAAAGTAGTTATTTGAAAATAAATCAGAACTTTCTACTACAGAAGGAACTTACAAGAAACAACTGTATGCACACAACCGATATAACTTGACCCATAGGAGTACTTAAGTAAAATTGCTCCTAAGACCTTTCCCGAATCGCTTTCCTTTAGAGTTCACGTATGAACTTTGATATTTAGACCATTACATTCTGTAATAATCAAAAGGCGTACCTACAGATGTTGCAGGTTATTATCAAAACCATATTGTTACTTAAATTGCACACACAAAATATTGCGTCTAAATCAATCTCCTATGTTTATTATTGCAATAGGCCTTTTTTCTTGCTAAACTCGAGTTTTTTGAATATGTTTAACTAAATGATGTCCGCGAACTCGTCCGCGTGGATCAAGGTTTTTCAAATTCCGCGGGAACGCTTTCATTTTCCGATAAAAAGTCTATCTAGCCTATGTGTTAATCCTAGATATGAGCTACCTCCATTGCAAATTTGAGCCAAATCGTTTCGTTCGTTGTGGCGTGAAGGAATAACAAACATCTATCCATTCATCCATCCAACCATATGTTCATACATCCTCACAAACTTTCGCATTTATAATATTAGTAGGATTAGTTCAAATAAAATCGTAATAGGTACATTTCATCTATGAAGTCTTGTCTGAAGTATTTAAGAAAAGCAAGAAGCGAAAAGCTCAATGAAAAGACGATATGAAGCCAATTGGAGTAGATAGAGATGGTTATCGAAGCAAGCCGTTGACATCTGAAACAAAACGAAGGTCGAGTAGGAGGAGCTGAATGAAAGGACATCGAAGAAAATTTTCTGGCGTAGCCCATTTAATGCTTTCTATTATTTTCTTTGCTAGCCCTTCACTTCGTCTATCGTTGCAGATAGGCCTTATGTGCACGCCATTGCATTCGATATTGTGCCAGGTGCATTCAAGTCTTCCCCACACGCTTGATGATATCGTCGGAACTGTGGGATGGTTGCTTTCCTACATTTCTCTTTCGTTTCGTGTTCTCTACTTTAAAGCTTTAGTCCCTTGCTATTTAATAATATAAAATTGGATCACTAAAGTTCTTCCAACATCCGCTACGATGTAGTTGTTCGGCAAAACTAGTTTATCCTAAAATTAGATTTGGTCAGTTACATAATAAAACGAAATAGCAATTTAACTGAAATTGGTACGTGATAATAGTAATTATAGTATGAGTTTAACACGATTGACAAAACTTCAACTACACTGCAATTATAATTTGTCCAGCTGCACTGCAGCAGTCGACAGACTTGCGACGATGATTCTTATTATAAGAATAGAATAGAATAATTTATTATTCAAATAAACTTTTATTCCATTAATCTAATTCTGGATTATTTTATAAATGCGAAAATGTGTTTGATTGTTTGTTTATTGTTGATTTACCCTTTAATCACTCAGTATTGGACTAATAGATCGATATGATTTTTTGGTAAATAAAAAAAAACAAAAAACCTTTATTATCGTTACTTATCTCATACCTACAACTTCGTCTTCTAGCAAAGAGACAAAAGGGGCTTGACGAGTAATTTACTCGCTCCAAATGATATTAAGCGTAAGATAAGAGTATGGAGTACTCTTTCGCAATGTACAACGTTTATATTGGGAACTGATATACAGATAACCAAAGATATACATCTTGTCCTGAGCATCGTAACTTTTGTTTCAGCACATTTTATCGGATTGTTCGGATTATGTGCTTCCATGCAAACAAATGAAATCATAGTCATGAAAATTTAAAATTTTGATAAAAGCCACAGTGGAAAATGGCAAAAATTCAAGAAACATGGCAAATTTGATGGTTTTTTTTCATATGATTTGTTATTTTTTTTGACCAATTTAATGTAGGTATACATAAAGAGGTACATATTTGAATTTGGAGTGTAGATAACCACCTATTTGAACTTCATATAAATGAAATAAAATGAAAGTTTACCCACCTCTTTAGTGCTTCGGCGCTGCCATCGATGTATAATATAGTCGCAATGCAATATGGTACACGGTATGTTATGTGGTACAGCTAAGGGTACAGCCACATATTGCAATGCGACGTCGAAAAATCTACACTCTAGATTATTTCAATGTTTGACGTTGTAGCGGCCTCATAGGTGCATCGCAACGATGCTGCGCGCATGTTTGTAATCGCTCTTACTTTTATCTGTCTTCTTACAATTTTTTATATAAGTAAGAGATCTTCAGTTTTTATACTTAATTAATAAGAGTGCGTTAGGTGAATCTGTTAAAGTATGACCAGCCAAACGACAAGATTAAACCAGCAGTAGAATCTACTAGAAATAAATAGGAGTATGTACATAATTTTGCATTACCTCCGGAGTCACATTTTAAAACTACACTAAGCGTCCAAACACTTTTCCCGCGTGGTATCTAGGGTATTGTATATCAGTGCTAAAGGGCTATGAATAACAATATACCAAAGAGCCTGGAGCGCAAACACTTGAGCGTGGAAGTTTGTTCCGAAGTGCCCAAACTCACGAACAATAGTCTCACGTGGCATTACGAAATCTGGGATAATAGACTTGTTATAATACTGGACTTGGTATTCCGGTATTGTACCTAATTGTGGGATGAAACTGTTATATTACGTTTAACATAACGCTCGATTGCTACAACACTGTTTTATCTCAAATCCCTATTTTCAAGAGACGTGTCTAAAAATTCAAAATTATTTACCAACTTGTGGCTCTTATGACAAGTCGAGAATCTACCACTGCACCAGTTCGGAATACTGATTGAAGGATTTTAAATTCTCAAAATCATAGTTTTTGAATTTATATTAAAGCTTTGTTTCTATCTTACAGGGCATTCTAGACTTAAAAGTAACGTTTTCTATATTTGAACATCATACTGATGATAGTTACTCAGTTGTACATTAAACTAATTTAATGAATGATGAGGTATTTATTATAATTAACGAAATAATTTTATAAACGAGGTCGAAACTAGCCAATTATTTTCAATTGTGTCTTGTAGATACCTAAATTTATCTTACCCAGACAGAATGGCCTGTAGATTCGAGCTCGATTCAGAGCAATCTGAGACTCTTATGATTTCTAAATTGGCTCAGTAATAGTCTGGCATGAAGCTTAGGCGGTGCCACTAAGTAAGATATTAAGCGTTCTAATACGATGCGCTCAAAAACTAATAGAGGTACAAATTAGTTTACCCCTCCAAATAACGAACTTCTTACCTTCTGCATCGTTACGAACTCAAAGGCTGTTAAGTCACTTGTCATTGAATAAAATGTAAATCGTCTTGGAAATCGTTTAAACGGTCGATCTTTTGCAAGAATCGTCACAGAACACTATGTTGTATCACTGATATATTTAGTAGCTCTTATCCACTCGCTTATGTTCATCTATCTAGACCAGGATTACGTTTTCCGGTGTGGAGTCGATTTTCGAGCAATTTGAGACCCCATCTTCCATCCGTTCATCGAGCTACGTGCTCCACCCAACACTAGATATAAATTCTTTTATTCCCTTATCCATTGCTTCACGACATTGATATTCAAGTATTCTGTTACTTGACATGTCTTATTGAAGTCACTTTGTGACATTCGCTTTAACTTCAGATAACGACTTTAATGTTTCTAATTCAATTTTGTATTTGAAATCGTAGAGCTGTTTAAATTAAAATGCGAACGAGTTATTTTGTTTGTACAATTTTTTATTTACCGAATTTCGTATACGTATGAGTACTGTTAAACGTATACTTATATTTAGATAGACAAGTATTGTATATAATATATTCACTTGCAGTCTTAATGTAAATATTTTGCGTGTAATGGTTTACCATAATATTTCGTTAGAAGTTGAATCAAAGAGTTGCATCGGCAAAAATTTATCTTTCCGGCAAAGAGTTATGAAAGTGCTAACTTTATACAAAAAAATGTGGACACTTTTCTAAACTTCGACCTTTGACGCGTTTTTTTATTACGAGTTAGATTTGCGCTTGTCGATAATCGTGTAATCGATCAATATTGATAACACGTATAATTATACTACGCTTGAGCCCTCCCCCCTCCCGCCTCCTGTGCATGACTAATGCCATACTTGGTCTATGGAAGTGTATACAAACTGTAAATACTCAAATGATGTCAAAGTTTCTAATATAACATCAAATCTATACTTGCACTCAGTAAATTAAGCTCGTCATACTTATAGCCACTGAAAATGCTATTAACTTTAGGATGTCGGTGCCACGAACCCATAAGATTTGCCCCTACCGAAAATCGCGCAATGCGCCTTAAGAAGTATTCGCTACAAAAATGGTGAACTATATTTACTAACGTCAGTTCAGAATTGAGGAAGTTAAAATGCGAAGCGAGTATAACGAGCGAAATTTTATAATATTTCAAAAGTTTCTTTCAAACTACGTCTAATTTGCTGTTGTTTTTAATCTAAGCTTTATTTATTAATATCAGGAAAAGCGAGTTGCCGGTAAATATGCACACCAACCACACTCCATCCAAGGAGGCGCGCTTGAACCACGCAAGTGTACTAGCTTAAAACTTTGATCTTACTTAAGTATATTATAAGGTTATCCACATGGATTAAGTTTTTAAAAATCCCGCGGGAATTATCTCCTTTATAATCTTAGTAAAAAAATAAGATGTGAAAGTGTGTATGTTTGTTGGTTTGTCCTTTAATCACGCTGTAATAGAGCTACGGATGGGCGCGATTTTTTTGTTTGTATACAGTTGAGGACTTAGGCTATAACATTAACAAATTTTTATTCCGGATTTAAAGTGCTTCAACGGTTAAATTTTCGCGGAAACTCTCAAACTAAATCCACACGAACGAAGTCGCGGGCATCAGCTTGTTGATAAATAGTTACTGTCATGTTTACTTTGGTTGGATGGTAAAAGTAATATGGCATCTCTGGTTTAAAAAGAGCTTCATTGTAATGTTGGGCTTTTGAAAAGTATGTAGATTGATATAGTTCTTGCAATTCACGAGGGCGCGTGGCTCATGGTTGTGTGTGTGTCGTATCTATATAAGTGGGAGAGAGAGCTTACGCGCGCGCTTCAACCTAGTTTCCGGACAGGCACGCATACTTACGCAATGTACACGACATAACCACACGTAAAGCTCTCGTGAGCTGAAAGAACTATAACTGCAATGATAGTTGGTTAAGTGCACTTGCGCAAGTATGTAGCTAGGTAAAAGCAGAGTTCTTCTGGCCCTCTGATTCCTCCCTGTGGTATAATACGAGTATGAGGAGTTATTTGCTCGCAGCTCGTTAGTAACGACATCCTTCGTGTAATGATATGCCGGCCCTCTCGTACCACTTTTACAACATTATAGACTTTATGTCATTAGATACTAAGTCGCACTTCAGATATTCTTAGGAAAATAATAGTTAGCAAGAAAAGGTTAGAATTACTTTGCTATAATCCGCCAACAGAAAAAATCTGTATGGTCAAACATGCAGTTATAAGCTAAGCACCGCTTACCTCCCCAACCAAGCAAGAAAGCAAAGTTCCCAAGCAAGGAATGCCACCATCACTCACATGCTCCACCACACAAGACTTTTCTACTACTCTCGACGCACGTTTTGCCTCGATACCGGAGCATCCTCATCTTATAATGTTGTATTGTCTAAAATAATAGTTATTTAAATCGATTGAGATGGTGACTCACGATGCTCCTCGAATTTTGTGGTTTGCTCTTTCACAAACATTGGCTCACTGGTAATAGTTTTTTCTTATTTGCTTCTCCCTATGGGTACCTATTCCAAAATTCAATTAAAATATGATGACGCAGAGAGCAAATATGGGATCTGCGGGATTAAATGACATTCGGCCTTTGTCGGGTTTGGGTTGCTCCCATCCCATCCCATCAAATACCATTTATGCAATAGAGTAGTTAAAAACAGATAATGGTTCAACATCAATCTCTAAATATATAAAAGGCAAAAGTGACTGACTGACTGACTGACTGATTGACTGACTGACTGACTGATCTATCAACGCACAGCTCTAACCGCTGAACGGATCGGGCTGAAATTTGGCATACAGATAGTTATTATGACGTAGGCATCCGCTAAGAAAGAGTTTTTGAAAATTAAGCCCCTAAGGGGGTAAAATAGACATTTGAAAAATCGAACTTAAGCCGCGAGCGAAGCCGCAGGCAAAAGCTAGTTTAAGTATAAAACGTTCTGTCTCAGAGAGAAACTCAATTTTATCACATTGGATTATACGACATTCTGATAAAACCCCTATCATTATGTGATTAAAGCCTCACAACTTGCCTGAATTTGGGAAATTTGTGGTTAGCTCTTCCACAAACTTTAGTTCTCTGGCAATAGTCCGTTCTTGCTTGCTTCTCCCCATGGGTACATATTCCTAAATTCAATTCAAATATGATGGCGCAGAAAGCAAACATTGGATCAGCAGTATTAAACGCCGTTCGCCCTTCATCGGGACTGCGATTTTCCGGGATCCAATTTATGCAATAGAGTAGTTGAAAATAGTTACCTGTTCAATTCAAATTAAGTGTCCAACGTTCTGTCCCAGAGAGAAACTCAATTTTTTCAGGTTGGATGGACCTCTACCATTATGTGGTTAATGGCTCACAACTCCCCTCAATTGGGGAAATTTGTGGGTTGCGTTTCCACAAACTTTAGGTCTACAAACAAGAACGGACTATGTATTACCAGTGGGTAATACATAGTCCATTCTTGTTTGCTGCACCCCGTTGGTATCAATTCAAATATGACGGTGCAGAGAGAAACATGAGATCAGCGGGATTAAATGACGCGCACCCTTAACCAGGATTGAGTTCATCCGAGACCTCTTTTATGCAATAGGGTAAGTAGTTAAATAAGAACGGTTTAACTTCATTAAAAAATGTATATTTTTAATGAAGTTAAACCGTTCTCATTTTGAGAGCAGACCCGTTCAGCAGTGAGCCTGATCCAGAAAAGAAGAACAGAAGGGTATTCCAGAAAAATAATAGATTCCCGCGGGATTTTTAAACGAACCTACACTAACTATTCTGTGCCTACGCCCATACGGACGAAATCGCGGGCAGAAGTTAGTAAATAATAATATGCAGTAAGACCTACATCTTTTCCATTCCAAAAAATACAAAATGAACGTGTTCTGCAAAGTTCCGTGTAGCTTTATATGAGCACAATAAATATATTCTACAGAAAATATATTCTGATTTTCATTTTTACTTATCGTATGCATTCTGGATTTATGTTTTGTTGTAAGTATTCGAAATTTGTTGTGCTCGTATTAAATTCTGTATATTCTTCGCTTTCCAAGGAAAGTTTACTACAATCCTTAATATAAAAACCAATAATTTTTCTTTTCTGAAAAATACTTTGATTAACTTCCAACACTCTGTTTTATGCTGCTTTCTTATAAGTGGGATGTCTTAGGTTGAATTCCCATAACATAGACTTAAGCTTATTATCTAGGGGCTACCTTAGGGGTGTTCGTCGCGCTAATTTGACTTATGTTGTCGAGACATGGGGTGTTCTGCGTTGCAGTGCCTCGAGACCCCAACGGCAATCTCTTTTTCTCTGGATCTTTTATGGATCTCCTCATTTCTGATTTGATCAAGTATTCAAACTCCTAGCATACAACTGTCACCGTAGACCACTTGCGTAAATCCAAGCTAAATAGGGGCTTATAATATAAAAGGCCCACAGTTTGCGACCACATGTTAGTGCCGTATGTCAATTATAACAATATAATACGGAGGTTGAAGATCTTGATGTTCATTGTTCAGGCATTGGGAGATTTTGGACATAAGCTGTTCAATCTTATGTGTTCATCTCTCTATCTCTAAACTTCTCGAACTTATCCAGCCGAGTTGGATTTGTTGGTTCGTTTTATTACAGCAATCAAATTGACCCGCAAAACGACAATTATTTTAGCCCTTACAACCTCGGAAAGCTGGTCTTCTTTGTAACTATATTATATCGGCCAGGTGGAGGCCATTTTGCTTTATAAAATAGAGTAGAAGAGTTTTTATTCAAATAAACTTGTACGAAATGCTTTTGTTCGGAATGCTGTTGCTGTACTATTCCTGAAATAATACTGAATCCATGATACGTTTAGACGTAATATTTCAAAGAAGTCATAACTTCATAGAGCCAAAAACTCGCAAATAAAGTTTCTTTCATAAAATATACTATTTTTCCAACTTACTTTACGATAATTGCTATGGAGAACTGCAGTCTCTATAAAACACAAGTTGCTTACAGCTGTTTGAGTTACAATGAACTCAGCTTGAAATAATTAGATTGGATATTATATTTACAGTGCAAGTTTTACGCGAAATTTCTCACTTAGTATTTCTGAATAATTTTCGTTTTATTCACCGTAGCTAAACAATCTCTCTTACTGACTTGGAGTACAGTTATTATTTCACTTCGCTCATATTTTGATCCGTGATTTAGTTTTTCTTAATTTAATTTTTTAACTTTTGTAAGACTTTTGAATTCATAAATGAAAAATTATTCTATTACCTTTGTATGTGTGCGTGCATGCGTGCGTGCATGCGTGTATGGCCTCAGTGTTAGATAAGTGTTAGAAAGGTGTTAGAAAGGTGTTAGATAGACAATGATCGAGAATCGGGAAGAAGGATCTAATGTGAATATAATTCGCTCCGGTGATTCATGAGACAGTAATAACTATCCTGTGTAACATGATTCTATTGTATTCTGTTCTACAGTGTTTCCACTTTATTTGTGTCTCAGTTATGTCTTAAAATGAGTATCTTAATATTAGTATTTAATTCGATGCCTTAACATGGGTAGCTTAAGTATGTCATGCTCACTTAAACATTTCTGTGGTGGTGTCGTGTGGTGCGGGTTGTTACGTTCCCTCAAATATGGTTAAGCGAAGCAATGGCTGGATCATGCGTCATGCTCGTGAACGGGTGCCGCCAACGGGAATGGGTCTGCTTTGTGTCTACCCATGTTTACATGTGTTAGGTTGTGGTAGGTGTGCATTTTTGAAACTTCTGTGTGGAAACATTGTGTGCATAGCCTAGTTTTTTTTTAACAATTGTAAAAAAAAAATTTTTTTTTGAAAAGAGCAACTGCTAAGTTTCTTGCCGGCTCTTCTCAGCAGAATCTGCATTCCGAACCGGTGGTAGATTTGTGATGTTTCATAGGCGCTACAAGTTGGCCTACATGAAATAAATCAATTTTGATTTTGATTTTTTTGATTTTGAATGATGAAGCAGCAAACTGGATAACAGATTGTCGGGTATTATCGTATAATATGATCCGATAATAGACTCAAATGTCGTAGATGTTTTAAATTTATTGTTTTTCATGAAAATACATGTTCAAACAAACTTTATTCTTTGGTTGGGCGTAAAACAAATAATTTTGGTTGTTGAGCCACTTGCCTAAATACGCTAATCCAATTAGAGGGAATTCATTATCCGCTATTGGAACGTGTTTCTCGGGCAATAGTGATTAGTCGAAAGAACCCTCGAAGCCTCTTGGAGAGGCTCTGTAGGCGATTAGTATTGGAGTGCGCTTCACCCCCTTCTCTATGCCCTCGGGTCGGTCCCTTTCAATACACACCAACTGTTTAATATTAACTTATTTTTACTCGTGACTGCTTCCATTTAGGGAGAGGGCATACTGGCTACTTCTAGTGGCAGTGATTGTCGTTTTTATGGCTTGTAGCGCTAACGTGGGCACACAACAAACGCGGACGCATAAAGCCATAAAATATTGAATTTAAAAAATCAAAAACCCGGTTGCCATTTTGAATTTTGATCACTTGTTGATTATCATGTCCTTAGTGACACTCCGTACATACGTACATAGACTGATAAACATATTACGTATCGCAGTCAGGTAATAAAAACACCTATTGCTGTCGCTAAAAGTAGTCAGTCTGCCCACTCCTTTACCGTTTCACGGGATTTACATAGCTATATTATACCTATAATCGATGTATATATTGTCTATAGGTATTTCTTTAAAGAGCACCCTTCTCGGGTTCTTCTCGGTTGGAACGACATTCCGAACCAGTGGCAGATTCACTTGAATATTCATAAGCGCTTTGTAATTATAAACAATAAGGTAATAGTAATGTAAGGCAAAGTAATCATGATCACAGTTAAAAAAAAAGAACCTGTTTCATGACGATCTAAAAGAGAAAGGCTATATAAAAAAAAAAGAAGGCCGTGTTGAGCTATATAAAGTTTCCGATAACCATGTCGGAGGATTATCAGCGGAACATACAAAAAAAAAGCGCTTTGTAAAAGTTTATTTGGATTAAAAACTTTTCTATTTTTTTCTGCTCTATATTTTCACCCAGGTTGTATCGACCACAGTTAATAAATAGTAAACAGCAGTTCGACTAAGCACTGTTCTGTAGACGAAAATCGCAAATGCCAAAATATATATCGAGTTTTTCCATACAATGTAGAAACTATTCCTATGTTGCAGTTAGCAGTAGTCTTGGGGTAGTTTTCTAAAACAGGTTTAATAGTAGTACTTAGCGGAAATCGTCTAGAATATTGATAGAATATTGAGAGAATATTGAGAGAATATTGTTATAATCACAAAAAATTAAAAATATAATTATTTTTACAAAATAATAAGTTAGTTATTATTGAGTATAATGAATTTCTCTTGAATCTGTTTATTTTTCGGCCAATATCTATAATCCGATAAACATTTAAATGATTCAATTAAACTTTTGCCACGCAAATAAATAACACTTAATTATTATAATAGTGTAAACTGAATTCATTTAATTTTGTGGTTGTATGATTTATTAATGAATGAAGGTGAAACCGCTATGTACAATTCAGGATTATCGCACGTGTTGTATTATTTTAATTTTTTTAAAATATAATTATCGGTTGCTATGAGTCTCACAAGAAGGCTCAGGATCACTCAGAGGGTGATAGAGAGAACATAATTTTAATCAGCATAATAGAGATAGCATACTCTTAATCTCGAAGTATCCAGAGATTTCCACGAAATTAATCCTATCCTATTATCCTATTTATAATATTATAAATGCGAAAGTTTTTATGTTTGTTACTCAATCACGTCGCAACGACTGAACCGATTTGGTTGAAATTTCGCACAGACAAGGGCTACTTTTTTATCCCGGGAAACAAGAGAGTTCCCGCGCGAATAAAAAACCTTAATCCACGCGAACGAAGTCGCGGGTATCATCTAGTAGAATCTAAATCTAAGTTGCGGGCTTATGTATGTCATACAGATATGAATAGGAAATAAACTATTGAATATTCTTATAATAAGGATTCCTTTGCCCAAAGAGCAGCAGTCTTTTGACGAAGGCTATGGTAAGGGTATACGGTATGTCGTTTCACACGCGTATCCAAACCACTAACCTGTCGCTTACACCGTGTGTTGCTACATGAAGGACATCTTTAACAATCGTACAGTTAGTACAATGACCTAGCCTGAAAAATGAAAAACTTCTAAAAGAGATAAATATGCCAATTTGGTACTTTTACCTAATGTACCATGAAAATTAATACACTAAGTACACTAGTTAGAAAACAAATCTATAAATAAACTTGAAAAATAAATAAAAAGATACAACTTGGCATCATTATCATCTACAGCTTATTAAAGTGCACAACAGGCCTAAGGTCACACCTAATTGGCAATTTTAACGCCAAGCTTGCCGAGCATTTGGGTGATTCTAGTCTATTTGTCTTGGATTAGATTAGTCAGGTTATTAGCCACGGCCTTTACTCAGTGCACTTATAATACTTCTTGGATAGTGGGAGGGCTATTACATTTTGTATTGTATGGAAACTGGACGTCTGGATGACATATTTGAGCAACATAGATTCAAAATCCATGAGTTTTGGAATGTCTTAAATTCAATACCTAGTGCTGTCGCCTGCGATGAATTGACTAACTGTACGATTTTGAGACTGTGCTTTTATACTATCCATTACTTCTTCCTGGACACAAAACCTTGGACCGTCCTCGGACATTGTTAAATACATTGGATTTCCCAACGTTTAGAATGCGAAGTGAATAATAAATACTTCTTCAAAAGTCTCGCCAACATTTGCTTGTGACGGGCTTAATTAAATAATCTTTAACATAATTATTAATTAAGGACCAGAACTGTAGAACTGTTAACTTAAATTATTTAGATCAAGAGATGTATAGATTGTGTAAACTTAGGGCGAGTTTAGGTACACAGTCTAGAATATCTTAATATATAAAACAAAGTCGGGATTGTTCGAACACTTATAACTCAAGAACGGCTCGACCGATTTTCATGGTTTTTAATTTGTTGTATTTGTCTCCGTTTCGAATAGCAGAATAAATATTAAAATATATATAATATATAATAATTTCATTTTCTCATACATTTCGTATTGAACAGGTTTTTTGATGGCAAGGAAAGTGACCTTTTACCCCGGAAAAAGTAACCTAAGTCACGCGGACGAAGTCTCGGTCAAAAGCTAGTTATCTGTACAATAATCTAATTCTTTGTCCACTAGGAGAACTTTCAAGTAAATATTATTTATTTCTTTTATTCTCAACTTGTTCTCAACATTTTGAGAATGGCTGTAAAACTACTTAACGAGTGTATCTACGTATTTAAAAAGAACCACGGGTAACCTTTTCCTACGTTTTATGAGCTTGTATGAAGGTACTCATAATTTTTATTTTATTTCCTTCTTTGCCTTTTATAAATCACATTTTCCTTTTCTTTAAGAAATGAATTTTGAATATCATTAACGTCGCTTTGAACTTGGGTGTATGAATATTCATTTCTTTTATCTTGAGATTATTAATCGCTCTTTTATATAACAAAAAATGGTGGCAGAAAAATAAGGGATTTCCATATATCAGACTGTAAATTCATATTCATATCAGTGCTTTGATGTTTTTTTCATAGAGAGCTAAATATTTTTGAAACTTCCAAATAAAAAGTAAAAGGAAGTGATACGGGGAAAATTCCTTTTCAATTAAAATGATATAAAATTTATTCCGTTTTGAACACTTTAGCAGGTACGTTTGATGATATATACCTAAACAAACTAGTCTGCCTTCATTTTGACATTATATCATGTAGAAGATTATTATAAATCTAATCTTTCTACAGATATAGAAATATTGATTTTCAATCAGTACTCATAAATATTATCAACTGAAAAATATGAAAGCAAAGGTTTTGAAATAACACTGCGTACCTCTCTTCCTCTAGCAAGTTTATGAAATATAAAAGTTTCTGCTGAAAACATGAGAAATTCAATATTCAAGTTAACAGGTGCAAACAAATTGCTGTACTCTCAAGAATGTGCTTTACAAGCTCTAATCACACTAATATTACAAGGGTGAAAGTTTATATGTGTGTGTATGTTTCTTACTCCTCCCAGTTAAGAATAATAAGATCAGACCTTTCACCATACGCCAGAGAGGTCTTCAAATTTTGTATTATTATACAAATAGACTCATTATAGCCAATTTCGTACTTGGAACGGGCCAATGTAATAAAAGGCGAAACATTTTGCCACCCCTAACTGGTGGACAAATCTAGTAAACTGCTTCTTCCACAAAGGGACAATTTGTCTGAGTTTGAATTGCATTTATTTCCAGAGAAATTTGTCTCCTAAGCCCCAAGTGTATGTACTGGGAACGCTTGCGGTAATTCTTCACGTTTAATTGAATTAAGTCTATTTGTATCTCCCTTTTTCATTATCTTTGAATAAATTGCTACCAAATTACCTATACAAAATTATATGAATGAATTTAAACGCTTAATAGGTTGATACTTAGGTTCATAATAATGACTTGTCTTTCAAAGCCAATCTTGTCTTACTAATAACTAATAAGCTTTTTGTCCTTTGTTAAGAAATTATTTTAGGAAAAGCCCAAAAGACTCAAAGAAAAAAATATTAAGTACTAGTTTTATTTTCGTACTCCGAAAGGAATTTATCAATAAATTCTTTTTTTTTCAGGCACATACAACACGGAGAGAGATCAAGCGCAGAACCGACGGCTTTACGTGCTCTCCGAGGCACGGCGAAAATTTACACTCAACTCGACCTACAATTTTTATTTTACTAAACAGCACGTTTCGCTACACTCGTCTGAAAGGAAAGCATTTTAATAGGTAGGTAGCTGAAGCTTTGTTATTCTTATCGTGCGTATGAGAAAAACAAAGTATCAGGAAGTTGGGAAGTCAATGTTTGTTTTCTAATTTTCCGGCTGTCTACACGAGGTCTGAGCAGACGGGCCCTCTAGCGTGGCAAATGTGACAGGAGTATTACAAAAATCTCTTGATAGATGGTATCTGTGTAATGGTTTTTCTCTTACACTGAATCACTGTATTGTATCGTACCAAAGAAAGAATTTATTTAGTCCTGGAAAGCATTATAAAATCTCTAAAAGTGTGTTTGTTGGTATGTTGGTTTATCCTTGAATCACTCAGCATCGGAGTAACAGACGGATTTTTTTGCTTGTGCATAGTTCAGGACCTAGGATATAATTTCCATTAGTGTTCCCAAAATTTTATTATTTAAAGGTACAATAGATTTTAAAACTCTAAGTTGTAGTTGATACATATACTGAAGGTGAGTTTTGTGCTATCTAAATCCTTACTAATGCGAAACTATGTTTGTTTGTTGGTTTGTCTTTCAATCACATCATAGGGCTGCGGATCTTTGCGAATTTTTGGACCCAGAGTCCAGTAGTGTGTCGGCAATAAAATGAGATGATGAAGTCACACAATGTCCGGACATTGTCAAGACAGGGACGATGATAGGACAATCGCGGCGGCTACAAGGCTATCGGCACAAGGCACGTTATCGACAAGTTTAGCTCGTAACAAGGTTTAGTGGGCAATACCGCAAAGCGACGTTTATCTTTGATGACGGAACGCGTCAAAGAGAAACTCCACAATACCTCGGACACTTGCAGTCCGAGAAGTGACTAGGAAATTGCTCCATTATGCTTGCAAATCGTGAGCTGCATTCGTATCACTTCTTTGGTAGTTATTTGCATGTCTTGTAGTCTCACAGATGCCAAAGAGGATAGCTTGAAAGCTTTGCTCGGTGTGGACATGGAGAAATGGCTCTTTGATGACTTTGAGGGAAAAGTGCATGATTTTTGTGCTCGTTTTTAGCGCTCCAAGCCACAATGGTAAAAGAAAAGAAAAACTGTAACCCGGTTATGAAAAATTCGTTATAACATACGTCATATTGACTTCAGTACCAGCTTGATCACCAAAGTTTGACTTACATAAGGTCGGGTGCACAGTTTATCAATTCTCTACGAGCTAAAGGGGAGCAGAATAAATAATAATTATGTAAACGTTTATTATAAACATTCGGTATGTTACGATTATGAAGCAAAAATATTATAATGGAATGTATTTTAATAAGTTTTCATTTTAATTCAATCAAAATTAAAACGAGCATTGGCTAACATGATTTCGATAATTCCATAATGCTATTCACTGGTAAAATAATAATGTTATAGACTATTTTGATATGGAAATTTTGTAGATAAAATTTAGGTATTCATTAATTACATTTTTACTACCTAGCTGATTTATATTTTTGTTGAAAAAAAAAATGTCGTTTCATCTCGCTAAGCCAGGCAATACACGTCAGGTTTTTTCATCCGATTGTCTGATCCGGTAGCCTGATCAGGCTACCGGAAGG
The DNA here is from genome assembly GCA_038048805.1 of Hipparchia sbordonii. NCBI lineage: Eukaryota > Metazoa > Arthropoda > Insecta > Lepidoptera > Nymphalidae > Hipparchia > Hipparchia sbordonii. The sequence goes on along the minus strand of CM076106.1, from coordinate 6,382,652 downwards.
CGTTGAAGCCATTACTTTGTATGGACAGTCAATACACGTCCGATCCGGCCACCGGATCGGACGTCCGAGTCGGAAACGGGCGCGAGGCGTTTCCGATTTTACTGCCGGTCCGATTGTCTGAAGGCGCGGTCTACATACTTCTAGTATGAGACAAAATAGACATCCGGTTACTCCTTCCGATTTTGCCAGTCAGGGTTCCCAACTTAGGGCTTTTAGCCCCAAATTTAGGGCGGAATTTTGCTTATTGGGATTTTTTTAGGGCCCAAAAAAATTTAGAGCTATTTTTAGGGGCATAAATAAATTTTCAAGCGTCACATAATTGACTGACCAAAACGACTAAATAAAGCTTTTGCTTTATTACCATAGACGTTTTCGTCTATGGTATTCCGGAATAATATGCTTAAAATCGTTTTATAGCTAAAGCGTTTTGAAAATATTTCAATACATTAGCGTTGAACACGCTTTTTCGATATATAATTCCTTTTTCATTTTAAAACGTGATGGTTGATCTTGCGTTACCTACTTTTACACCATCTCCAAAAAATGTTACAGTTATAATGTAAACATATTCTTATTATATATTCGGAATATCATATTCGGAATTCTTATAGTCATATGACTAAGTATAAGAATTCCGAATAATGTAATTAAAATTAAGTTATATTATTTTTATTTACCTCAATAAAACGGGAAACTTATTTAAACATTAGCCTTGAATGGTAACGAGATACAGGGGTGTTTTTGGGGCTTTTGAATATTGCATTTAGGGTTATTTAGGGGTATTTCATGTTGATGTTAGGGCTAATTTTTTTTAGGAGTTGGTAACCCTGTTGCCAGTTGAATCTAGCGCTGACACTGTGTGGACGCATCGTTGTGGTTCCAATAATGGGCGAAAATTATGAAAAAAAAAGAAATAATAAAAAAAAATTCATAATAATAAAATTATTATTAAGTATTATGAATTATTTTGGATGTTTTAAATAGAAATGACTCTCAGTAAGTCTTGTCAAATTGATTAGATGAATCCAATAGCGACGTTTTTTCTTCTTTCTCTTTGCTCTCTTTAAAATTTCTGTGGTGGAGTAGTGTGGTGTGGGTTGTTACGTTCCCTCAAATATGGTTGAGCGAAGCAATGGCTGGATCCTGCGTCATGCTCGTGAACGGGTGCCACCAACGGGAATGGGTCTGCTTTTGCCTGCCTGTCTTAACATGCATTGGATTGTTTTGCATTTTTGAAACTTTATTGTAGAAACACTGTATACATAGCATAGTTTTGTTACCTATTGTAAAAAAAAAATTTTTTTGAAAAGAGCGACCGCCGAGTTTATTGCTGGCTCTTCTCGGCAGGAACGGCATTCCGAACCAGTGGTAGATTCATTGACGATTCAAAAGTACTTGTAAAAGTTTATTTGAATAAAAAATATTTTTATTTCTATTAACTCGTCATCCATCTTCTTTTCTTATGCTTTGCTCCAAACGCAAGCACTCGGGATGATAGCTCGGGAACGACTGAGTTCAGAAAAAGCCTGACGGAAAAATCGGATGTGTATCGAGTAAATACGATCCGGTTGCCTGATCAGACAATCGGAAACAAAATCGGACGTCTATTGCCAGGCTAAATCTCAAATTAACGTAGTAATAAACTATCCATAAATCTGTCATTTAGTAGGGACGAAAAGGTATGGCAAAATTATCTGTCTCTATACCAACTACATAATTAACGTGAACTTAAGAAGTTGCACTAGAGGACCAGGTTGTTAAGATAAATACAAATGGCATTTTTAATACTGCTACTTATTATGACGCCAAAAACATGCAAGAAGTGTTGCACCATAGAGACAGTGTTGACCACAGCCTAAACAGATACATCGAGTCTTCCAACGAAAGCATAGGTACTCGAGACGCGACAGGGAGCTGTCTGGGTTATAGCTAATTCTACAGTACTTACTTTTTTCATTTGGTTTCATTATCTATTACTTACCTGGTCTGACACTTTTAATTTTTATTATGATATAAAGTTCTTGCAATTCACGAGGGCGCGTCAGCTTTACTTGTGGTTATGTCGTGTACGTCGTGCAGGCGCTCACACTTACGCAATATGCATGCATATTGCGTAAGTGTGAGTGCCTATCAGGAGCTCAGGTGGGAGCGGGCAGGCACGAGCAACTAGACAGAGCAAACCAACAAACAAACACACCTTCGCATTTATAATATTAGTAAGATTTTCGGGTTAGAGTTTTTATACTATGTATTTTCTCGTTTAGTAGTTCTTATCATTCTGTAAAATCAAAGACTTTGTGTTTGTGTTGCAAGCAGTGGCATGTATTCAGGCTGTGGTTAAATTATCGTACCCCGCAGTATCCCGCGGACGCAGTCTCTGAGCACCTGAGTCGCCATTAATCCCTGGATCCTCTCAAACTTTATTCATTGTTTCAGTTGTGATGCGCTCGCATGCCAACTTGCTTGCGCTGCCCTCAGATTGGATTTGTCTTTTAAACTTCCTTCTCACTGTTCGGTAATATTACTGACTAGCGTTTGCCCGCGAATTACTTTATGTTTATATGGACATCAGCTTTTGAGGAGTTCCAACGGACCCTTTTACTAAGCCTCCGTTGTCTGTCCGTTCGTCTATCCGTCAGCGGGATACTTGTTTTTCATTGTGTATTTCTATTGCCGCTATAACAACAAATATTATACTTAAATAAAGTTAAAATTAAAGAAGGTCGCTATACAATAAACTTATATTTTAGCTCGATCTTAATAACTAATTTGAGATAAGAGATAATTTGACATACTTTGTAACACAAAATAAGATGATAGAGAATGGATAGGCATTCGCTCCTATTTTGTATTAGGACGAGCTGATTCTGAACAAACTATTCATAAAAACCTAATCTTAAAATTCATAAAAACCTATTCTGAAAAAAAAAAGCTTTTCCTGTAATAAAAACCGACATTGACAATCATTTCAATGTCGGTTTTTATTACAGGAAAAGCTTAGCTCAACACAGATGTGTTGAGTTACACTTGTACGTAATAACGTTATTTATTACGTGTGTATAAAAGAAAGTAAATAAGCGTTTCATTTCAATCTTCTTTACATGTAGGGTGGTTAGTAAGCAGAAAGTTTTAATATTAAAGCTTGGAAGCGAATAAAAATAAGCCGTATATCCTGGAAACGTAGTAAGTAATCTGCTTTGGTGGGAGTGGCCCGGCATATCATTACGTATAAGAGGTCTTCCTAACTGGCGGCGAGCGAATAACTCCTCATAATGCCACAGGGAGAAATCAAAGGACAGTAAGGACTTGGGCATACACAAATAGCGATGGCAACTTATGTCTGGTGGGAGGCTTTGGCCGTGGCTAGTTACCACCCTACCGTCAAAGACGTGCCGCCCATCGATATAGCGTTCCGGCACGATGGCGTGTAGAAACTGATTAGAGGTATAGGTTGAACACTGCCATAACCCTTCCAAGTTAGTCCCCTTAGACTGCATCGTCACTTACCATCAAGTGAGATCGCAGTCAAGGACTATCTTGTCACTGGTGACAACTGTTCTATCTCGATAAATATCTGTGTCTTGAGCCGTTGACCTTCCGGTTTGCATTCCATGTGCTAACCATTGCACTATTGAAACTCTACGAAGTCATTTAACATAAAAATCTTCCCCATGAAAAACTTTATGATGTTTATTACACTTATGATGGTCGAAACAGCAGAAACGTTAATTAACACACACATACACGTAGGTCGTAGATACACACACAGGAATAGCGACTTTGTTTCCTCCTCCATTTTAGGGATGAGTTGTATAATCTAGGTACTATTAGGTATTCTGTGGTATAGCTATACTTTCTTTTGCGTTGTGCAATACTTCTCCTGCAAAGCGTAGCCTGCGGTATGCATATTTTACAGCAACTCATTTTCCTTAGCATTAATAAATTTTAAATGAAAAACTTAACTTTGCTTCTGACAACTAACAGTGCATTTAATAAAGTTACTATGCATGCCTGACTTTCTTTACCTCCATAATATTTAGGATTTCGTAAGTACAATATTTTAGTACGAAATCCTAAAGATAAAACCCGTAAGTTACGTCTGGTTCATATGTCTGTCCATATATTTCAGCTACTTGTTTCAGTATAGATAAATTAATATTAAAGCTGAGCTAACCATTAATGCTATCTATTCAAAATTTCGAATAGTTTAGGTAGACTAGACTGCATAGTTTTTGACTTATGGTAATATTGTCTTATTTATATCAAGAAAAAAATAATTATTTTGGAAGAAAATTCTCTTAGAGAAAAGAATGTCTTACCTAGTCCATGATTACGATGATTTTATTATATTTCAAGAGGCTTCTTAAAACCGTACCGGGACATGCAGGGGACCATGAAAAAAGCAAAGGGTTCACATGGAATTTTTGAAACTCCACGCGAACGAACGACGAAATCATGGAAAGCTAGTAAATCATGTTTCAGGAAAAGAGTTGAGAGGATTCAAGAAAGAGGTTTAAACGAAATCATAGACTGTCTGCCCAACTTCGGCCTTCGACGCAATTTTGTGAATGTCAAAGTCTCAAGGAGTTTTCTTGGGAGAACAATTTTTTCCCGTTTGTTTGTTTCAGTTTTGGGAAAACACATTTAAAGTATACGATAACTGAAGACAAAGGAAATGAGATACATAAAAGTAACTTTGCTGAAATAAATTTCTTTTGTATTATGCTTTCGATAGGGAAAGTTTAGATCATAATAATGAAACTGGTTTAGGGCTAGCATCTTAATACTTTTCAGGTTTAGGACGCAAGATGGATTGCAATAAAAACAAGAAAGTGTGCGAGTAACGGTGATAAAGATTACAAGCAGAGATTAAAAGAGATTAAAAAACCCAGCTACTTTAAAGGAAATCAACAATTTATTCTGCAAAAAAAAATCGTTTCGATATCAATAGCTCTGCCCCTATCTTTCGTACCTAACATTTCGTTTGTTTCGTATAAAATTTAGGTTAGCCCTCGCTGGTCACCCCTAATTAAAAGATCTCCGAAAAGAAAAGTTTTTAAAGCTTAAAAGTTTTAAACTTTTATTGCTTTGCATCAAGCTTATAAAGAACTTTTTTATGCTTTTAAACGAATTTAAAAGTAAACTTGACCTTTGGGATTATTAAAATTTTAAAAGTTTGTGTACTGAAACTTTAAATCTCATGGACTTCATAATAAGAACGATGTACATTTTAGGAATAGTTCAAAGCGTATATTTATACTAGCTGTTGCGCGTGACTTCGTCCGCGTTAATTTCTGTTATTATGATTGCGATTAAGAAGTTTTTAAAATAATATATTTTAAATATGGATAATTTTCCCCGTTTTTGCAACATTTTTCACTGATGCTTCGCTCCTATTGGTCTCAGCGTGATGTCATATAACCTAAAGCCTTCTTTGATAAATGGACTATTCCACACAAAAAGAATTTTTCGAACCAGTAGTTCCTGAGATTAGCGCGTTCAAACAAACAAACTCTTCAGCTTTATATATTTAATATTTATATTTATATTTGGGGCATTCCAAATTTAAATAAAGCTTTCCTCTTCTAAGATTTGTGATCTCAGACTCAAAATCTGATGCTGAGATCTATAGAGCGTGCTTTGACTCAGCTCGGACTCAAGATAGTGGTTAAAACGAGACAAAAATATGCTCTGACATAAATCTGTCTCGTTTTAACTCTGTCTTGAGTCTGAGCCGAGTGAGAGTGTGGTCTATAGATTTCAGACATAGACTCATAGAGAGAGTGAGTTAGTATGAGAAGCGAATTTTTTTCTCACAGACCAAAAAATTTCATAAGCTGATAGTATTAAGTAACGCGGTTGCGGGAGCGCTGAGAAAAATTTAAACTTAGTACTTTAACTCTGCGTCGATTTAGGTTTTTAAAAATACAGTGGAAATTCTTTAACTTTTCGGGATTAAAATATCCTCTTTCGTCTCCAGAATGCAAGTTATATCATTTTAAAATTTCGCCAAAATCAGTGGAGCTGGTGAAGCCGTGAAAACATTTTATTGGACTTAGTATGGATGGATATTACCTAACCATATGAAATAAATTCTTCTTCTTCTTCTTTATCAACTTCTGCTGCTGGACATAGGTCTCTTGCATGGACCTCCACAGGCCTCGGTCTTGCTCCGCCTGAATCCAGCGGCTCCCTGCAACTCGTGGGGGGTCTGCCAACAGTGCGCTTTCCGGAGCGGGGTCACCACTCCAGCACCTTGGGACCCCATCGACCACCAGCGCTTCGAACTATGAAATAAATTAGTATGCCACTTTTCTCACATTCGCACTCTCGCTTTCAATGGAAACAAGCACTAAAAAACCTGTACTGGAATGAAGTAGGTTAGGTGAAAATTATGCATTAATTGTTAAGGTGAAAATAATTACTATTAGGAATCCTTTAAACAAGTGTATAGTTCCGTTCATAAATAGTCAAAGAGAGACTCCAGCTAAGTAAAAGTTGCTCAAAGCTGTTTGAGTTATTGGAATGCGAGACAACTCAACTCGAAATAATGAAATCCTCTTAAACTTTTCTTTGGTATGCAGACTATTATTAACGCCAATGTTCATAATAGTAGAAAACTAATGGAGCAATATGAGATTTTAATTGAAATAGTTTAAAATTTTTCAATTTCTAAATTCAAAACATTCTTTTCAAAACTTCGTAGGTTTAGTTTTAAAACCCCGCGGGAACTCTTTAATTTTCCGGAATAAAAAGTAGCCTATGTAGGTACTCTCCCGGTCCTCAACTATACTCATACAAAAAATATCGTCGATCCAATGCTTTGTCATGGCATGATTGAAAGACAAACCAAGAAACAAACACATTTTCACATAATATAAAATATTAGTAAGAATTAGTAAGGATTATTTATCCACGCTTGACGCCCGCAATCTCATCACTTGAAGTTAGATTTAGATAGATTTACTGGGATAAAACAGAGTGCCAAACTGCATCAAAATCGGTTCAGTGGTAAAACGGTAAAGAGGACAGGTAGACACGCTTTTGATCGATCAGGCAGATAGACAAGGCTTTGCATTGTTGAGTCAATCTCCTGAGAATGCTGATGGTTTTGGAGCGAAAGTATTGCGAGTTGGTGTTGTATTGTTCGTAGGTTTCTTCTACATCTGGTGAAACGACCATGTGCAGTGCGAAAATCGTTTTTTTTATGAAGACAAATAAATCGAAATTGATTGTTCGATTTCAATCAAAAACAATTGGCGATTGTTATGTCAGACGAAGACGCTCAGGATCACTCAGCGGGCGATAGATAGAGCTATGCTCGGAGTATCCCTGTGAGATCAAGTCAGAAATGAGGAGATCCGTAGGAGAACCAAAGTCACCGACATAGCTCTGCGAGTGGCGAAACTGAAGTGGAAATGGGCGGGGCACATAGTTCGAAGAGCTGATGGTCGATGGGGTCCCAAGGTGCTGGAGTGGCGACCCCGCACCGGGAAGCGCAGTGTTGGCAGACCCCCCACTAGGTGGACAGACGACATCAAACGAGTCGCAGGGAGCAGGCGGCGCAAGACCGAGGCTTGTGGAGGTCCATGCAGGAGACTTATGTCCAGCAGTGGACGTCCATTAGTTGATAAAGAAGAAAGAAGAAGAAGATGTCAGACGAAACTAGAATTCCTATTCTATTCTATATCTTTAAATTAGCATAATTGTGTAAAGAGTTAGGTCCTTCCTAATCACTAAAAGCCTTCGATCATAGAAAAATAAGTGGATACCGCATGTTAGTCCGATTTGTGTAACCACCGAGTGCACTTACTCGGTAAGATCATTTATGTCATACATTGAATCTGGTTCATAAAAGTGGAGACGGCTTCTTTAGAATTAATAAATCCTCATCCTTGAAAGCGATTTGCAAAGTCTTCTTTTAGATAAGTGAACAGTTTGAGATGCAACAATAAAGTCGACAATATAATTCCAAGAACCCTAAATATTAATAAATTGATTTTTTGAAATTTTTTGATTATATATTTTTTTCGTTGCTAACCGCATTGTGACGAGGATGAAAATAATAATAGATCTAAGTTTTCAATAGTTATTATTCCTGCACAATCTGCAGAAAGGCTAGAAAGTGGATTAATGCTGTACTTTTTACGAAAGATCCGGGTTGGAGACCATCAAATTATTCTTATTATGCTTTTTATTTGATGTTCTATTTTTAGTTGGATTAGTGTAAAATAAAAAATATTTCTTTTTTTCCTTTATTTTAATATACTAAAAATAATATAGTGCTATAATGCTGAATATTATAAGTAAAAACTTTGGATGGATATAATGCGGTGTTGAATTGCAAAGTTGTAAATAATGTATTTAATTTTTAAGTACACTTGCTTAAATTTTAATGCGCATTATTGAATTACTTACGTTAATTATTGAAAATTTTGAAGTTAAATTTTTAATGGCATTAGGAGACTATAAAATGAACATAAACGTGAAATACGTGTCAGAACGCATAAGATTTACATAGTCATGAAATGCAATAAAAAATATTTAATAAAATAATCATAAAATTAAAAAGCCGCTATCCGTAGTTTTGAGCCGGGCGTCGGGACAGCATGTGTCACGATAACATAAGTCAAGAACAATGATGCATTTGAATAATTGTTGAAGTATGAAGTACTGAATCCTTATTTTTTCTTCTGTGATCGAAGCTAAAAGCGTATCGTTATGAATAAAATACGTCAACGTGGATAGGTACCTATCTACCATTATGGAATTCGTACCAATATCATATTATCGATGTTAAAATCTAGGTAAAACGATTAAATATGTATTACAAAGGCTTGTTCATAACTCGTTGCGGAAGCATTTTGGGCATTCATTCAAATTGATGTTTAATGTAAAATTCCGGAAGGAAAATGTTCAATTATATTAATGAGACGTAAAAATATGAAAGGGGATATTGCAAGCCCCGGCGCTGCAGTTTCCACGTACCTACTGACGATTTAATACCATTACGTTTTTAATGTAGTGCCCGTAAATTTTATTTTACAGTTTTATTTTTCACTCATGGTAAAATCAAGTGACACTTAATGTAAGTAGAAAATAAATTATATTTTGAAAGCTCTGCTTGGCTGCTTCACAGTTAAAACCTTGTAAGTAGCAAATTATATTTTAAAAGCTTTGCTTGGCTGCTTCAAAGGTAAAACCTTGTAAGTAGCTAATTTTCCAAAGAGGAAAATCAATGATAGATTTCATGGTGGTCCAGTTGGATTTAGAAAGGGAGATTAGAAGGAAAGTTAGTTCGCAAAATGAAAAAGATGCGTCGATACAAGTTTGTCTTTATGTTTTTTCTGATATTTTTAGTTACAGATTACAGATTAACTCGTCTGTAAAAATTGTGTACAATTTACTGCCGGGTTACTAGGTTTTGTTTCATAGTAGCCTTGATAAGTTTTACGCAACAAACAATTCAGCATAAGTGGGTTTTTATTAGTATTTTTTATGCACTTACATAGGTCATCGGCAAATATAGTTATATAATAATTAATATTTATTATGGGAAGTTAAAATAAATTTTATTCCGACAAAACGACGAAATGGTTTCGACCGTACTCTTGCATTTTTGATGACACCATATTTTATATTACTGACTGCAATATTGCTGCCTGCGGCTATAGTCCGATAACGCGTTTGTTTACGTGTCCCACTACCTACCTAGGTACTAGGTTCACAAATAGTCAAAGAGAGACTCCAATGTTCTACCTAGGTACTACTAGGTAGAACATTTTAAATTCCGCGATTCTTTATTAATTCAATTAATTTTACACTTAAATGAAATACAGCCTTCGTGGAATGGTGTCAAAAATACTGCCATTTTCATATCCGCGCTCAATAGCCAAGTTACTTCTTTGCGCCAAAACTAGCCAGCACTTCTCTTACTAGACCGATGATCTAATTAACTCTTATGAAATGTCTCATAATAGTTTCAGCACTAAAGGTCTACACTACGACTCTTCTCCACAGCAAAAGGCACAGGTATGCACGTACCTCTTCATAATTGCATACCGGATTTAGCCATTTCAGCTGTGATTCTTCGCCTTGATGTTACGGAAGTTGCATTAGGGCCCGAGATCGATATTAAAAGATTTGGACAGATTTGAAGCTAGATATTGAGTAGGTATTCCTGCGGGATCAAATCCGAGCAGAAGATATCTGGATAAGAATCGACTGAATGAATTATGTCGGTAGCTCTACTGACACAATTTACTGAGTCGCAAAAATTAGCTCAAAGATGCTCAAATGGCAACCCCGCAACCGGAAACGCGATGTCGAAAAACCTCCCACTAATTATTGTACCAAGCAATTCGTTGGGAGCCACGTAAGCCTAGCGGCCACGGCGGAGGTTCTCAATTAGACGGGTTTCTTTTTTTAGCGTCACGCATCGGTTTCATCGTTTCTGTCCAGGCCCGCCCGACTTCAATATACGTGTACAAACTAAAATTATTTTATACTTGTAAGTGGCGTTTGAGGTCGGTTTTTTAAAAAGATTTGTTTACATTATTATTTTTATCTTCCGCGGATAAGAAATTTTAATATGAAGCGTTTTACTTACAATGTTATTTACGACAGCTATCTAATTAAGTAGGTACGGGGGATTCATTAACAGCGATTCAGACGTGTTTCTCGGTAGGTATAATATAAATAGCCCTTGAAACCTCCTAAAGTGACTCTTGTAGAGGATTAGGTGCTACTGGAGTGGTCCGTTTAGCGCTAGGTCACAGTGGCGACTTTGTTTTACAACTTTTTGTCTAACCACTTTCCTTAAGATACGACAAAAAATAACAAAAACAAAAATTAGATAAATTGGTGTCAGTGGTGTTGAGTTTCTTGTTATTTGTTAACCGACTTCTTGGTATGTACAGTACTGTTTAGAATTTAGTAAGGAATTTAGGTTCAAAGTACATTAAAATAATCTAGTGGTGTGTCAGAAATGTTCGACGTGTCACGTTTCAACACAGAAGCCTTTGTCAAATTAAATACATATATAATGTAAAGGAATAAAGTTAACTTTTCAATTGATAAGTTGTGTGGGTTGACTCTTTATTGCATATGTGTGTCCAATTGATATACTTTGTGTTGGCGTTTGAAGTCGGTTTTGTAAAAAATATTTTTACGTTTATATTATACTTACTAGCTTTAACCCGCGGCTTCGCTCACGTTAGGTTCGATTTTTTAAACTCCTATTTTACCTCCTTCGGGGTTGAATTTTAAAAAATCCTTTCTTAGCGGATGACTTCGTCATCATAGCTACCTGTGTGCCAAATTTCAGCTCGATCGGTCCAGTGGTTAGAGCTGTGTGTTGATAGATCAGTCAGTCAGTCAGTCAGTCAGTCACCTTTACCTTTTATATATTTAGATTATGTCGGCCGATATTATGTCGCTAGTATGACTGTACGCTTACACTTTGAGAGCGCTCACGGCTCGACCCCTTTGATCGTGCCCGTCGCTCTCACCACGTGCGCACCTCTTCACTGCGCCTATTAATGGATAAAGGCTTGAATCATCGCATTGGCATTGATCTCAAATGCAAACGGAATTTACACGTCTCCCTATTTTCCTTTGTTACCCAACCAAGCCAAAGCCAAAAGAATGGGAATGATAATAGTTCGTTTCATTCAAGCAACTAAGTACCTATAAACAAAATAATACAAAACGAATAATTAATATGAAATAAGATGATGGTTAAAAATCTAACATAAAAATATATAAGTGTTAAATATATGTTATACTCTCAAGTATAATTTCTAGGCAACCTAGACCTCATCAATGCTTTCCATCATTGTCGTCAAGCGCAAGCCTATCGCATAATAAATAAAAAATTACAGACGGCAGAATGCGCTGTGAACAAACATTATAAAAATATGCGAAGAAACCTTAGCTTATAGAATCGTCTTAGTGACGAAAACGTTAAATAAGTCATTACAAGTTACAACATAATCAATAGAACATTAATGATTCCCTCTTCAGAGTGCCAAACTTTAATGCTGTATTGTTCAGAGCTTAAAGGCATGTAAATTACAAGGGAAGAAGTGTTAGGAATGCAGCTCACGATCCGCAGGCATAATGGAGCAATTTCCCAGTCATTTCCCGGTGGCTGCAAGATTTAGATATCCTGTGGTAGGTATTATAGCATCGTCTCTGTTTGACGACGAAGACGGCAGTATTAGTGGCACAACGCCCGGAATTTCCTTGTAGTAAGTGGGCATTTTGTTTTACGCCTGCCATAAAGGCACTCATTTTACTCTTTTTACTCTTTTTTACCCGACTATGGCAAAGCCAAAAAGAAGTAATGTTTACACCGTAGCTGTCAAACTGTAACTGTGGTAGACCTTCCGCTGATAATATTATAGTGACCACTTATTACTGTAAACAAAATAAATATTTACGAGTAACGTCGTATAAATAGGCTATAATAATAAGATTATAGCATTTAACTTAATACCTAGATAAATATAATTGCAGCTGGAAATATTCTCCCTTTCGGGATTTTCCAGTAACCCGAATAACACCACAAATGAAATAACAATCGGCTTTATCGTAGCTTAAATATTATTATGTTAACAGTTCAATATCACCGGGTATGATATTTGAATTGATCATAAAAAGATTATATCTTTTTCGAATAAGTACTATAATATTTTTCTGAATGACAATGCAGTCACAGGATTTATCTACTTACATTTACATTTTATTGATTTTGGGCTCAAAAAGTTCTCTTAAAAAGTAAATAAGCGAGCTCTTTTTTCAATTCCATAAAAAAAAATATGATTGAAATAAAAGTAAAATTTTTAACGAAAAAAATTTTTTTCGGTAATAATTTACTTTTGCAACTTTTATTACATAAAATTCTTGTAAACATAGTTGCTCGATTATCCGTAACCAGATATTTTCGGCGTTTATTTAAATTGATGTTTCATAAAATCGGTGGTTTTGTTAAATTCCGGAAGCAAAATGTTCAATTATATTAATGAGACAGTTATTGTCCGTAAAAATATGACGTCAGGAAAATTGCAAGCGCTATTTCCATCGCTGCAGTTTTCACGTTCCGTCGATTTAATATCATTACGCTTTTAAAGTAATGCCCGTAAATTATGTTTGATTTTATGTTTCATTTATTCCATTTTCCGTGGGCTGCTTTTCACTTGAATGGTTTTTAATACCGTAAGTCGGGGTGACTTTGCGCCAAATATTTCTATCATACCGTATCGGTGTAATCATACGTGCTAGATGTACAAGTGATAAGTGACAATAGCATAGTGACCTAACAAACTTGACACACCATTGACATTTAATTTTACTTTGAAACTTATTCGGATTTAGACCAAAGTTTTCCTGGCAGGCGCAAGGTCACCCCAAGTTACTGGTACCTGTCTCAAACAAATCAATCTGTAAGTAATGTGTAATTAATGAGTATGAATATTTATTCAATAACTAGCGGTTCGCCTATTACCTACTACCCGGCAGAATTTTTCAAAGGATCTTGAAGTATCTCATTTTTGACTGATTTCAAAGAAAATGACTCGTCGAGTATATTTATCTTTATCATTCGTAATAAAAATAAATAAAATTACTCGAATAAGTATATTTTTCTTTATCATTCGATAAAACCTTTTCTCTTTATTAAATGGATCGTTTATCTTCATTGATTCCGGCACTTTGAGATTCTTTGTATGAATATTCAAACTTAGGGCCATAACTCTTTGGGGTCATCAATAGCTATTTTCTTACAGGAAATAATATTAAAGCAATTTGTTTACTACGACGAATTATTGCTATGAGTTATGTAAGTCGAAAATCTACAATCACGCACTAAGCGCCTTGCGTCCTCGTTCCTAATACGCACCGCAAAAATTTTAAATCAAGAGGGTATAAACACCTTCTAGGCAAGTGCGTACCATCTAAGGTTTCATTTTCAACCATTACGGTTGCAATATCCCTAATACGGTCACATGTAGTACTCATTAGTAATATTAAATAGGTATATTAAAATACTACAGTTTGTAATACACAAAGTTGTACTACAGAAAGTTAAATTACTTCTAAATGTTCTTCATAGTTGTCGATGAAATTAATTAAGCCGAGGAAGCGGAAAAGTTTTAATTCGTGACCACAAATCGATTGGAGGGAAAGATCAAAATTATTCACTAGTACAATAACTTTACGAGCATTGTGGCCGGAGAACATCGGGAAGTTTTCTTATTAAAACTTCTCTATTGCGAAATGAGAATAATAATTCTCGGAGCAGTTTCTTTGTGAAGAAACACAGTTTTTCCACTGAAAATGTACCTTTGAAAATAAAGTCATAAATTAAAATAATTTGGCTGTATATTCACTACACCACAATCATCTTTCTATTTTAAAAGCGAAAGTTTGTATGAGTGTAATTGTTTGTGTGTGTATGTTTGTTACTCCTTAGCGCCAGAACCAAAGAATCTATTTTTCTAAAATTTGAAATGGAGATAGTTCATACAAGGGATTAACACATAGGCTGGATTTATCCTGAAAAAATAAAGAATACCCGCGGTAATTAAAAAAAAATTAATCCACGCAGACGAAGTCGCAGGCGTTGTCCTAGTATCTAGATAATAAAATTTTTATGTTTGACTAGCGGACGCAATCCTCCAAATCGGCTACACACAAAAAAATATTTTCTTTTACGCTCCCAAAATCAAAAGTACATCGATCTCGTAAATAAAGTTTTCGAAACTTCAAAGCCTCTACGTGATTGTAGCCTCGGGCTACACAAACCTGAACTAACTAATGGAAATTTGAAATTTTCAAATCTCTCCAATTTATCTGAAAGTGTTTTTCCTAGTATAACAAGTTCTGTATAAATATCTCTGCGTCAAACACAATTCAAACAGTCTTAGTATAATAAAATTATATAAAGTATGTTTGACTAGATAAATAAATGCGGAGTGAAAAACCTCTGTCTGAGAAGTCTGTGGTTCAAAGCCCATCCATTGCACTAACGTGCATATATTATGTGCATTTTCCGCACTTTCATAGAGGGGATAGAAATTATTATTAGCAATATTATAAACTATCCTTACTCTCTGATAATATTAGTCATGGCTAATATTCCATATTTTTGCATAACTGATGCCCGCGACTTCGTCCGCGTGGATACAAACCAACAAACAAACTTCGCATTTACAATATTAAAAAGGATAATCCAGCGATGTTACAGAAATTCCTTTGTCCGGAATTCACCTATCAGATATATTTTTAATACAAACTCAAAACACATTTGCAACGCCAGCGGAAGCCGCCTTCTCAGTGCTCGTGAAGACAGCCGGAAAATTAAAAATACACAATTTCCGACTTCCTATTCTTCCAATACCTTATCATTTATAATGTTTATAATAGGTTTTATAATAATAATTGTTAGAAAAACGGCGCAAACTCCTTACGGCAATATTATTCGCAAGGGAATTCTGAAAAGTATCATAAACCGCTTCCGTGAATGGTAGGAATAAATTGGAAGATTATAAAGATTTTACTCATAATAGGTACCTTATGAAGCAGAAAAATACAAAGAGGCTTTATTCAATTAAACGTGAAGAATTACCACAGATGTTTCCTGTATATAACCTACCCCTGAATTTTTAGATTGGAAAGAATTACGTGCGTTTTCTGCATGGAATATACAAAAAACGGACATAATGCTTTCCATCTATCTGTAATCGATTAAAAAATAGGTAAGTAACTTAACAACGATGTTTTTTATCAAATTGTCAGAAAAAGTTTTTAATTAATGAATAATACGGTATAGTTCTTACAATTCACGAGGGCGCATGGCTCATGGTTGTGTGCGTGTCGTATCTGTATAAGTGTGAACGAGAGCTTACTCACGCCTGACCGCTTCCACCTAGGCTCCTGACAGGCATACACACTTAAGCAACGTGCATGTACACGACGTAACCACAAGTAAAACGCACGCGCCCTCGTGACTTGCAAGAACTATATCAAAGACTAGCTGTTGCCCGCGACTTCGTCCGCGTGGATTTAGTTTTTAATAATCCCGTGGGAACGCTTTGATCTTCCGGATTAATAAATAGCCTTCGGTTCGGTTCTCATCGGGTGGTCACTCTCGACCACCGATTTACCGCATCGCATTGTTCGCCCGCGCTATTTTTTCTTTTTGCTCGGCTTCTAAGAGTCGTACCGAGATATTGAATAACCTGAAGCCTATAACCTTCCTCAAAAATTGGGCTATCAGATACAAGAATAATTTTTCAAATCCAACTGATAGTTCCAGAGATTAGCGCGTTCAAACAAACAAACTCTTCCACTTTATTATATTAAGTACAGATTCATTAATCAAGGACATTAAACTAGGGTCAAACTGGTTTATTGATTGCTATTTGACTGAGTTGCACGTAAATAAAAATCTATTCAAATGGTATTTTTGTGTACTAAGGACCCAAAACTATACACAATTTAAATTTAATTTAACAGAAGGAACTACAAACTTTTGCAACAAAAACTTTTTTAATCTTGACTGAGTTTAAATAGTCCTGAGTAGAGTTACCTACGCTTCGTACTGTTTTCAAAGTTAAACTTTAGTACAGTAAATATTCTGAAGGCAATATCATTTTAAAACTACAACAGTTTAGGGAAAAGAAAAAGAACAAAGCTTATATTTTTTTTTCTTTGTCAGAGTCAGAGTCAGGCGGATACTCGTCGGATCAACTTAATTTGAAATAGAAATAGAAATAGAATATTTTTTATTCAAATAAACTTTTACAAGTACTTTTGAATTGTCAAGGAATCTACCACTGGTTCGGAATGCCGTTCCTGCCGAGAAGAGCCAGCAATAAACTCGGCAATTGCAACCTTTACCTTGTACCTACTGTCAACTGCCAACTTGTAGCTGTTTAAATACCTACTAATAAATCAAGTATAGATACTTCATCTATTCTTATCTTCATCAGATTGATAAGCAAATTCTGTTATGAACCGGCAAGTAACTCAGCAGTTGAACCGGCAGTAAAGGCTTATGTGGTTTAAAAAACTAACTATTTAATTCTACTATTGTTCACTTTGTATAATATTATTACTAATAAATTACACTCGCAATAGGCATAATGTATCTACCGAATAGGGACGTTATGTTTGTAACATTCAGTTTACTTAAGTAGTTCAAGAAAACAGTTCACCCCAAACATTTCGATAACCACAAATACGTATTAAGCTTTACAAGGGTCCAAAGCCCGAGAAACCACGGAACAGTGACGATGCTATTCCTACTTGAGAAAACTTAGTTCTCAGTCAGCTTAAGAAATTATATTTCGGAACGATGTTGTTTTGCAATAATATAACTAAACGTTCGAATTCTTTTTACAAAACCGACTTCAAACGCCCCTACAAAGTATATCAATTGTACCTATAAAATTTGAAGAGTTCCTTCGATTTCTCCAGGATCCAATCATCAGACCCTGACCTGATGACAATAGGACCTTCTGGGAAGTACCTATACCCTTTCAAACAAAAAAGAATTTTCCAAATCGGTCCAGGCGTCTTCGGGGGGGGGAAGAAAAAAAGTTTCCGACGAATTGAGAACCTCCTCGTTTTTTGGAAGTCGTTTAACAAATAAGATAGGTACTGTTAGAGACGGTAGAATTTTATAATGCTGTCTTGACTCACTATTCGTCGATTCTTTATAAGCCAACGAGTAGGTACCTACCAAGTACCAGCGCAGGCAGCCATTACCTATTCTTCTTGTCGTCACTTCTTTTCAAATTTCTACCTGTGTTTGTTTTTTTAATTATTTAATTATTTAGTAATGGACGTCACGCATTTTTTGTCACGCTTGACAGTACCAAGTATGTATAATTTTTAAAGAGATCTGGAGGAAAATGTATGTTTACATACCTTTATCGTAGATCAGAATTTATTGTCACAGACAAATTCAATAAGACCGAAGCCTCACAGCGAAGGCCTGTTGAATTTAAATGTATCAATCCGTGTAAAAATATTTTTTTATTGGACTTCAATAAAATCGTGAAAGCAATTCAACTAATGGTCATTTTACCTTTAAAGCTACATGTTGCGTGACGTGCATGTAATGCGGTGAAGCTGAAAAGCTCCAGGGGAACTATCGACAACAAAAAGCATAAAAACGAGGCAATAAATCGATGGCTCCTAAGTATAGTGAGTCATCTGCAAAAATCAAATTTTACAGGAGAGCGTGTCAAAGATAAAAAGTTTATAACTTTTTTATTATTCGTACTAGCATTATGATTTTTTTTTGTTTGTATTTTGATAACTATTAGGTTCATTAGGTATTTAAATAATTAACCTAATTTATTAAGGTTCTGATATATTGTAGTTGACTCAATATACATCAAACGTAATGTAGCCTTTTTTAAGCTAACTACCACTTACACTAGTATACAATGGATGTAAACATTTCATATCTAGTAAATTAAGCATACGTCTTGCTCTAGTATTTCGTAGTGACCTCTCCATGCTGAATACTGCTCTAATAAAGATATTAAACTTAAATGATCGTAAATTAATAACCGGAAAAATAAACACGTAAAACGTTCTCTCGCGCGGCGCGAGTGCTGTAAACTGGTGCGACTTGCACTTGTACCTTTCCGCCCGCACCACCCCGCTGCGCCCGCTCAACGTATACAGGAATTTTGTAGTCACCTCAGTATACGACGAATACAAATCGTAAACAGCTCAACTTGACTCAGTATACGTTAGATTATCTTTGTATCTATTTGAGTTTTTTGAAGTTTTGTGACCTAGGCAGGTAGATAAGGTCTTATAATGATCAAATTCATCAAAAACTCAAAATACCTAAAAGTGCTAGTTGACTCACTATACTTAGGAGCCATCGAAATATTCCTAGGACATAACGTGCTGTCAATAACGAAAACAAAAAAAGCGTAATATTCACAAAAAAAGTTACGATTCCCATAACACCGTAAATAAAAACGTGCACATCGTTGTAACAGTGGTTATTACTTTTGTAACACCTGCCCATTAATTGCAGTAGGACGAAATTATAAGGATCCCTTATAATTTCGTCCAGTCCAACTGTCTGAACGTTTGTCTTTTATCTATTCTATCTATACATATTATAATAAAATTGTAGAATAGTGGTGTCTGTACAATGGAAATATATAAAAAAAAAGTAGCAGGGGTTGTTATTATATCGGTGCCGAACCCGAAATTGTAATTAATTTTTTTTTGTCTGTTTGTCTGTTTGTCTGTGTGTTTGTGCACGCTAATATCAGAAACGGCTTATTCGATTTAGATACGGTTTTCACTAATATATTATTGTAGTAAGCTTCACTTAACATTTAGCGTTTATTTCATGTCAATCGGTTCATAAATAAAAAAGTTATGTCAATTTAAAGACTCACGGCGAACATTTTTAACGTACAGAGTACGTACCTACTACACGCCTCGCGCCTGAGCGTCCGTGGCTATATAAAGCGCGCTGAGAGCCGCGCCCCGAAAAATCACTATTCCACGCGAACGAAGTCGCGGGCACAGCTAGTTCTATAATATAGATAGGTGTAACGATTTTTTAGGAGCTCTAAGTGTTTTGACACGCACTTTATGGTTTACTTCATATTTACGGCCGGATATATAGAAAATATTCAATTTGTCTGTAGGTATTCCCTGGTGTATTTACGTAGCAACGTTGTGAATAATCAAAAAAATAAAAATAAAAGGACTTTTTGACAAATAACAACGTTGATAGATACCATGCAAATTAGATAGTTTGAATAAGGGAACCGTTAAACCAGCATTGAAGAACATAGTTGCTAAATTATGACCTAAATCATAGTTTAGCAACTGTGTTCTTTAGCTGTCAAGTTCAGTCATACAATGGGCGGCGAAGAAAACCATGAATGGAATATCTAAAAATGGCATGAATATTAAAATTGAGGATCAGTAGGTATGGCAATTGAAGAAGTATTGATACTTGAAGAAAACACACACATGCACCTACACGCTTACATGTTATGAATTACCTACTAAGTATAAGCGAATTAATTGACTGTTGTACTCATAATTATCTTGCAAAGTAGTATATAGCTTGCATATTTTATTTGGTGTCCTCAAATCTACTGTTATAAATATTTATAAATTCATAACCAAAATTGTAACTGTATTTGGCCTTATTTTAGTATTAAGTCTTAACTGTAAAACTATATTACTTATCTATAACGCTGTTGATTTAATAAATATATAAATAAAAACCGATAAACGATAGAATCTCCAGGAAAATGTAGTATTATGAGACTCCACCATAAAGCAATCTCGAGCTCTCTGGGAGTTGTTTGACATGTTGTCTGTTGCAAGATACCAAAAAAGGGTGACGACAAAAGAGAAATGCCAAATATTTGGTGTTTTTTTTATTCCATCATCGTCCTACGACCTACGTAAATTCAAAGTGACAACTGAATCGACGTGATAACTTAAATTATGAACGCCTGAAATGGAAGAGTATTCCCACAGGTGACGGCATATATGATCCATAGATGAATATATAATGAAATATTCGAAGATAAAAAGCAGGAGCAAAATTCCTGGACTCACTTCCCTAAACAAAGTTATGCTTCTTTTAGGTTCTCTACATTTTTACGCGGATAAAGTCGTATGAAATGGTCAGTTTTGCTAATAAATAAATGAAACAGATTTCGTTCACGACGTGCTTTGCATTCCAATGGAGTTGAAACGATGCAGCCATCCGGGAAATTACTGATAAAAAGCTGCATCAATCGAGCCAATAAATATTCCTACAACACAACAAGCCGTCAATGCGCGAACAGGTTTCAATAAATTATGTAAAAATTACAAAAAAAAATAACACTTTCCACACCGCCGTAATAAAATACGAGCGTAAAATAAAATAACGCTCATCTCGTTATAGTCATCAATTTTGCAACACCGCGGACCCTAATAAATTAATCAGAGAATGCATTAAGGCACGGGTGCGATAAATTGCATGATAATTTTCGCTCGCATTTTACGGTAAAACTTCATAATTTTCTCAGTTAATAAATTCTTATTAACCATGCACTTTGCGGAGATTTTGCGAGAGTTGGAATTCTTTTAAATAAAAGGATAATATAGTATAAAATTCTATTACTGCACCTCTGTCACGCGAACATTTGTTTACTCATGGAAGAAATAAGTGCCAGCTACTCGATTGAGGAAGCTGCATCGAAAATTGCTACACTGCCATCATAAGGAAAAAACACGTATCTGACACTTTTTTCGAAATTGAGTTAGACACATATTCGGCATCAGAACAAAAAGACGCATCTACCAGTTTTTTTAAATTTTGTCACAGTGATCACATTGATACCCTCTATCGGTTAAAATGATGCAACAAGAATGCCATAAATTCAGCCAATAAGAAGCCATTGCGATCTGATACAATCATTTTTATAGAATCGACACGCTGATTTCAACAAACACCTATTTGGATAGTTCCACTGTCGTACCTATCCAAGGTACGGTTTAATTAGTATTAAAATAACTTTACGTAATCTAGGTTACGGGCAAGAGTTAAGATAGTTTATAAGTCCTCGATTCGAAACTAACTAATCAACGTGCACCGCAATTTGTCTCTTCTAAGAAGCTGATCTCACAATCGATCCTACGCCAGACTCGACTCGTATCAGCAGCTGTAAATTGTGGCCAGTGGATACTCCAGCCAGAAATGTAATTTCTCTCGTATAGGTGGATAAACGACGTTAAGATTTCTTATCATTTCTTGTGGAAGAGAACAAAGAAATTCGATCTGAAAAATATCTGAGTTAGTAATGTTCCTACAAGGTTCCTACGGAGTTTCACACTCATATGTTCATAATTTGAAATATCTAGAAGATAAGCGCTTGCAAAATGTGTTTATGATGAATCTTAAAATGATATTATACTTAGTTTTATTGTTACTTTTATTAAATAACCAGTAAATCCAATTCGGACTCGCATACGAAGAGTTTCGTACCAAAAAAACTTCGAAAAAACACGTTTCTATATAGTAGGGTAGCCCCTTTTGATTTATTATTTGTTGTTATAGCGGCAACAGAAATACATTCTCTGAAAATTTCAACTATCTACCTATCATGGATCATGAGATACAGCCCACTGACAGACGGATGGACGGACGGACGGACAATAGAGGCTTAGTAATAGGGTATCTACCGTTGGTTACCTTCCGGGTACGGAACTCTAAACAGAAGTTTCGTTGGCTACTTCTCAATTGATTTATTAGTGTATCAATAAACTTTGGATTGATCTAAACTCTATCTATTTTCAGGATATCTATGAAAGCGTGATTTTTATTAAAATCAGTACAGTACACTATGTATGATTTTCGTCATCTAGAATCTAAATACTTAAAAATATCTGTCTTTATCCTATCCTATCCTTCAATCACGTAGTAAAGTATCTGTAGAATAAAAACCAAACGATAACAAGAGACCATAAGCTACGAAAATAAGTGAAAATTAATAAAATTAACTACCGCCACTCAAGTTTAGGTTCCCAACTAGAATTTTTTTTTAAATAAATGGCTTTTATAACTTTAGAGAAGCAGCTTGAAATTTCAGCCGTTTCAGTGACCCGTAAAGGAAATAACAGTTACAAGTTCGTAGCATCAAGGGGTTGCTATAATCGTGAACATAAAGGTAAACATTACAGTAGACGATGTTATCCTTTGTGAGCGACAATTTTGTTTTGGATATACAACAAAAGAGGCGTAACACAATGCCGAAAAGAACTGATTGTCGCATTAAGTGTTATTATATGATATTGTGAAATAATTTTATATACGAATACTGTCGAGATAACCTACTGTCACAATACAAAGTTTGTACACACTGCCCTTCACATTATCGTAACGACGCTATTTCGTTTGTATTGTTATTACCCGAAGAAAATAATGTCGCATTTTTGAAGGGACACTTATTCCCTTACCAAACATTCCGAGGAATATTAAAAACGCAGTTCACGGAGCAAGTTACGTTATCTTCTATACGTAAATGATACAAATAGATACCTACTCTACCATCAAAGACGTGCTGCCAAGCGATTTAGCGTTCCTGCACGATGGCGTGTAGAGACAGATTAGGGTTGAATTTACACTGCTTACCTTTCCAAGTTAGCCTGCTACCATCTTGGCATCGTCATCTGTATCGTCAGGTGAGATCGCAGTCAAGGGCTACCTTGTTATCGAATAAAAAAAAGAAATAGAAGTTAATTTACGTACGTTAACTTCTATTTGTATCACTTGAATTGATGCTAGTTATGTATTTTAATACTAGCTCTTGCCTGCGACTGCATCAGTGTTTCTTCTTTAACATTAATATAAATAAATCTACTTCAAACGCAACTACAAAGTGTGTCAAGTTTGCCTATAAAATTTGAAAAGTTCCCTCGATTTCTCCAGGACTCCATCATCAGATGGTGACCTGATTACTATGGGACTGCCTAGGAAGTATACCCTTTCAAAAAAAAAAGAAAAATTTTCTAAATCAGTTCAGACGTCTTTGAGTAATCGGGGAATATACATAAAAAAGAGAGACGAATTGAGAACCTCTTCCTTTTTTGAAGTCGGTTAAAAATACAAATACACAACCTTTACGCACATTTTTTGGCCAAACGCATAAGTATAAAAAATAGGTAGATAGGTATATGCATAGTATTGTATACTCACAGTCTACGTTCGTCGCTTCCGCTTTAGAAATGCAGATTTGAAAATAGAACTAACTGCAAGTTGGAACACAATGTTTACCCACAAAGGCCGGGCAAACTAAATCAATTTGTGAGCTACCGGCGATACCGGGAACTAATTGATTTACTTTGCAACAAGATACCCGCCGCAATTAAAAACTGTTGCTTCGCGGAGACAATAGCCAAACCTGGGGTAAGGTTTTATGAACTTCAACACAGTTATTAATTCAATATTAATATCTATACTATTATAATAAAGAGGGAGCGTGAATTTTGTGGGTTTGTATGTATGTCCGGAGCAAACTTTGGAACCACCGCACCTATTTCAAAAATTCTTTTACCAATTCAAAGGTACATTATTCCAAATGGTTATAGGCTATATATTATGCACATAAAGTATTATGGCTAGATATTATGTGCAAATTTGTTAAGGAAGTCGGAAATTTTTTTGACTCTTAAACGTTTTCAAGGCATGCGCTGGGTTATATACTGCTATTGGATGAAAATGATGTATGGGTGAATTGTTCCTCTTAAAGAGTTCTAAAAAAAAGTCCGCAATAGCATATGTATATCTTCTAAGAATAACTTACAATAACCATTTCTATCGTTCAAATTTTGATTAAAAATAATGAATTATTTTCGAAGCTTCTTTAACCGATGTGATGTCAAACTATATCTAAATAAATATGTTTATTATCGTAAGTATTTAATTTAGAACATATTTGCCCTTTACGCTATACAATTTAAATAAATATCATAGGAGTTATCGGAAAATTATTATTTCCGCGCGACAAAATAATAAAATGATGTCGGCCGGCGGGCGGGGCGGCGGTGCACGGTGGCGGGTTTCGGCGCGGGAGATTCTCTGGTTCCTGTGGTGATCTTATTTACAATCGTCTCCTATAAGAAGCTCTGTGCGATCAGTCCCGTAAAAACAAATATTTCAATTTTCAACCCGGACGAAGTCGGCGCGGGCTTCTAGTATTATATAAAATAATGCAATATTTCATCTCAACTGTCTACTAATCTATAAAAATAAATTACAAAATTCCTTGCTCTCTTATTACGATGATTAATATAACATAATTAGGTACATTAATTAATTAACAACCGCGGTTCCAAGAACGGGAAGTATTTCGAAGAGCTTTTTGACCTTATTCCACCCTGTCTTTTACAACCGCACCACATGCAATTTCACCCTCACCACCTGGGTAAAATTGCACTTTTTCCCTTGCACTACCAAACTGTGAAACTAACTCCTTTCGACGGTCTTCCCACTTAAATACAGCATGGGGTTATTCAAAGAACGGACCTACGGACGGAAAAGCTGACAACGCATTGGCGGTGCCTTTGGTGCTACAAGTGTTCATGGGCGGCGGTAATCACTTAACATCAGGTGACCCGCTTGCACATATAAAAAACACGTATTTTGTCACAAACTATGCCCCACTGATGATTCTATTACCTGTATAATTAAAAGTTTGGCCGAAAAACATGTTTGGTATTCGTTTCACAGCTGCATTAACATTGAAAGCTAGTCTAGATCCTTAGAGAATATAAGTATTATATGTATGAGAAAGCCTGGTTAATATGAGCTCATATTTCTACGCAAATATTTGTCAGTAAATACCTACTTATTAAAGTTCCATATATGAAACCGCAAACTTTCGCAGAAGCAAGAAAGGTCATTTAGGGGTTAGCCTTATTAAGATCTAAGCTTACCTAATTAATGTTAAGTATGACTTGAGAAACTACGTTATTAAATTCATCTTATTAGTATATCGAAGCTTTGTTTTTGACTTTTAAAGTTAGTAGTTGTCAATATCTATTTGCGAGAAAATATAGATATTTATAGAGTGACAAAGGAAACTTTTTATCCGAGGAAAACAAAGGAAACCTAAGTAACTTAAAACCTTATTACACGTGAAAGTTACTTTAAATAAAAGCTTGTATACAAAACATATTTTAACGTAGGTATATATTTTTTAAAGAATATCCTCCTATCTTCTCCAAATAAGTGGAAAGCTTGTGCTAGGAGTGGGTACGACAATAATGTATCGGATGGGGTTCGAACCCATACGACCTTTCAGTTTTTCAGTCCGCACCTTTAACCGTTGGACTATTGAGGCTATTGTTTGGATATTATACTTCGAAAGACAACTTTCAATTAACTGGAAACTCAAATTTTCAATTTCCGCTAAAGAGAATTGTACATAGCCGGAGGAGGCAATCAGGTTGAGTTTTTGAAAACTTTTTATTTATATCTTGTTAGCTTTTTCGCTATCGATATTGGAATAATACACCTAGGAAAAACGATAAAAATTAACAAAACTATCTCACTAACTGACTCGTAAACAAAGGTATAGTTTAATCCGATGGAACTGTTTATTTGAAATTTTTAATGGAAATATTCCTTGAATGCCCTAGAGTTGCATTAATAAGGGATTTTTAAAAGTATCCTCAAAGTGATAAGTACTTCCAGATGGGACGCAGGAAGCCGTTGGATACCAGAGGCGCAAAACCAAGACCTGTGGAAGTCCATTCAAGAGACAGTTGTCCAGCAGTGCACGTCTATCAGTTGACAAAGAAGAAGAAAATTAAAAAAAACTAGCTAGAAAAGAGAATGATATTGTTCTTGCAACTGTCGAGGGTGCGTGGCTCTTGGTTGTGTGTGTGTCGTAAGTGTGAGCGAGACCGCTCCCACCTAGGCTTCGACAAGCAGGCACACTTACGCAATGTGCTGTACACGACGTAACCACAAGTAAAGCTCACGCGCCCTCGTGAATTGAAAGCAATCAATAAGCAATAGAAATCTTCTATTGGCCAGCCCTGATGAGATATGACTCGGTTATACGCCGACCCCTGCTTTTATTCAATTTCAGCGCTCTGGCATCGACAAACACTACGTTAGCAAAATCAAATTATGGTGACTCCAATTACAGCCGTTTTTGAACCACAGTATGGACGATCGCCAATTTATATGCTTATACAGGCTATTTCTATTATAACGAGACGCGTACATCATGTTCAATGCTTTCATTAAACAGTTTGAATTAATATCTGTTTGAAATACCGAATGGTAGCGGATATTTTGGTTTCATTCATACCTATTCCATACAATACGTATTTAGCGCTCCAAATATAATGTTTACTGGATCATGTCGTGATGAATCTTTTTTTTTGTGACTGTCATACTTTTGCCCGTAACTTCATCCACACGGGAACCCTTTGTTTTTCTGGGATAAAAGGTCTATGTCACTCTCAAAACCCTTATCCCGGACACACAGAAAGTTCTCGCGGGATTTTTTAAAAATCGAACTCCACGCGGATTAAGTAGTGGGCAAAGCTAGCAGGTACAATAACTTACTTCTAACCTTTTTTGCCCGAGAATTGATCAGGCAAACCAAAAACTAAAGAGCATTGGCTAACGAATAAAATGTTGATGGAAATTAGAACACGCTGGCATCAAATCAAACACTACGCCAGCAGAATCAAATTATGAATTCGAACATTACTGGCATTTCTGAACCGTTATTAATGGCGGATCGCCAATTTATTATCCTTTTAAAACTCTTTTTTAGAACTTAGATAGATATTTTATAATTAGGTATAATATATCGAATTGAGTAAGTGATATAAGCGATTTTGAGTTTGATAAAACTCCAGACTTAACAAAGTATTAAGGTGGACTATGACCTAACCTCCGAGGCATGTAGATTTATAACATAGTCCAATTTCTGGCTGGTACGGAGAAATTCTTGACAGAAAAACCCAAAATTTTAACAGTATAACAACTGTTAAAGTTTTGGGTTTTTATGGCAAAATAAGCAAGAAATGTACAGAAAATCTGACAGTTTGGTCTTGATTTGACAGTTATAACGATAAAATATTGTATAAAATATATTAGATTATGGTAGCTTATAGGCTAACAATATTATTATACAATATATTTTTTGCATTAAAATAATTGTAGGAGGTATAAAATAAACCTAAGTAAATTTTACAATATTTTGCCGAGAACTGTCAAATATCCAATTCAGACATCTATTGTTTCAGCAGTCATCATACTGTATTAGGTATAGACATGCTATAGATGTATTCAATAATAGATATGTTTACTTGGTATTAGTGGCGCTAATTACAATAAAGCTGTTTAATGAATGATTGATTAGGTAGCTAATTATTACGTGCTATATCTTAATTGTTCGCCTAATATTGTTGATCAATTAGATGTACCTAGATACTAATTAGCCTCAATAGCCCAACGGTTAAAGGTGCGGACTGAAAACTGAAAAGTCGCAGGTTTGAGCCTCACTCGCACCCGTACTATTGTCGTGCCCGCTCCTAGCATAAGCTTATTTAGAGGGGAGAGTAGAATATAGGTAAGTCAAGTTCAGCTTGGCTAATATTCTTTTAAAAAAAAAATTACCTAGATTCTAATTGTTCATATATTATGTATGTAAATTGTAAGTTAGTAAAAATCCTAGATAATGACAAACAGGTTTAATTAAGAACACGTTCTTTTTATAGTCGGTTAAAAATACCTAATATTATGAATCTAGATTGACGTAATAGTGCACTTAGATAGTAAATATACGTCATGCAATAATGGAATACTTACGTCAGGAGTATGGTATACTATTTCTTAGAACGTATACGACTATAACGGAAATCAAACACGAACGGAGAAAGATCAGGCGCAGGACCGACAGCTTTACGTGCTCTCTGAGGCACGGGAGTGACTCACCGCCTTTCTAACTCCGGGCTAGTACTGAGAATTTCTTGACAGTAAAACCCAGAAAAGTCTGACCCGGGAATCAAACCCGGGACCTCGTCATCGGCAGTCGAACTAGGCCAACGAGGCAGTACTTACGTAAGCAGGAAGCCGCTGGATACAGGCGGCACAAGACTCATTCTGAGATTTATAGAGCGTGCTCTGACTCAGCTCAGCCTCAAGGCAGAGGTTAAAACGAGACACAAATATGCTCCGACATAAATCTGTCTCATTTTAACTCTGTCTTGAGTCTGTGCTGAGTGAGAGAGCGGATAGATTTCAGCCTAAGACATTGTCTGTACAAGAGAGCTATGTTTAGCAGTGGATGTCTTTCGGTTTATAAAGAAAAAGAAGATACTTATCTAAAGCTTTACAAAAGCACGTATCATTATCGTTAATCTAATGAAGTGCTAAATGTTTGATGTGCTCTGGCCAACGGTAATATACCTACTTTGACACTTAAAATATTGCCTCCCAACGGCGATTTCCGGGACGATTTTCCGACCAATATTTTTTCCTCCAAAGACCAATGAAGTTGATAAAAGAAACAATTTGTCAAGAGTCTATTTACTAGCTAGCTTTACTTGTTTATCTTCTCTGATTATTCTTTGTTATTCTTCGGTCTAGTGCTTTCCAAAATAAATTATTTCTACTGATTGTCATTATTAAATAGAGGGTCTACCAAAATAAATAAAATAGGTATACGTCGGCTGTTTTAAGTTCAATTAGCATTTTAAATTATCGATACAAAGTCCACTGAACTCTATAATTAATCATTGATTAACACTGGACTGGATGTCCCTATATGAATGACAGCTTAAAATGTGGATCAATTTAAAGCACCACATTTGACATACAAGTGTGTCTGGAACTAATACTGTAGGGATGTAGGAAGTGCCAAAGCCTATCTAGTATCAGTTATCAACTAGTACCACACTAATTTTAATACCTTGGACACTCGTAACTGTTTATACAGCTCCAAAATGGCTGCAATCAATTAGTATGAAAAAAAAAGGTTGACAACAGCCGGTCCAATGTTAAAAATTAATTTTAGGGGTCTATGATTGATGTAGCTTGATCTTAGACTAGCTGATGTCCGTGACGTCGTCTGCGTGGATTTAATTTTTACAATCCCGCGGAAACCCTTAGATTTTCCGGCATAAAACGGAGCCTATGTCACTCTCCATGTCCTCAAATATATCCATGCAAAAAGTCACGTCGATCCGTAGCTCTATTGCAGCGGGATTGAAGGATAAACCATCATACCAACAAACAAACACACTTTCGCATTTATAATATTGAATTAAGGTTGAAAATATAAGCGCAAAATCAATCAGCTTGTGTGTTGTGAGATGGTTACGAGAGTCGAGAAAGTAATCATGTTCTTGAAACATGTAACATAGAGTATAAGCGAGTTGGCAAACAACCCAGTCTCTTTACACTGAGCCATTTATTAGCTGTCATAAATTGCTTTAGTGGTTTACTGAGTTTCAATTAACGGAACACGCTTCTGAGGAAAAGCGATCGCGGTGCAATTACTCATGTAATAGAAAAGTTTCAGTTTTTAGGCACGATAAACTTTTGTTTTCCGTAAATAAAACATCAGACAAAGAAAATAGTAAGTTTATTTTTCTCCTATCTCTTCTTGTTAATTTTTCTTTAAAAGTTGAAGTTCAGTGGAAACACCACCGAATATAGACTTATTATATTACTGCGTTTTCTTTCAATTATACATCAATGCGAAGAAAGTTAGATCCACAATTTTTATGTGCGTGGAAAAAGATCTGGCCTAACGGGTGGTCGAATTAGGTACCTTTACCCAGGCAATGAAGGTGAAATTACCTACTTATAATATAGTAACAAAATATTCTTACTATAGTAAGTAACAAAATATACTTATAACTAGCTTTTACTCGCGGCTTCGCTCACGTTAAATTCGATTTTTTAAACCCCTATTTTACCCCCTTAGGGGTTGAATTTTCAAAAATCCTTTCTTAGCGGATGCCTACGTCATAATAGCTGTCTGGATGCCAAATTTCAGCTCGATCCGTCCAGTGGTTAGGGCTGTGCGTTGATAGATCAGTCAGTCAATCAGTCACCTTTGCCTTTTATATATTTAGATATAGTAACAGCGGTTATACATAAGCGTGTTTAACTATAATTAATTAATAGTTAAACACGCTTATGTATAACCGCTTTTATATAAGAAGCAGTGTTGACGGGTCTCCCACTATGTATAAGCATGAGACATCAAGCGAGTCCCATGGAACTGTTGAATACAAAGGTTGCAAAAGTCCTTACAAGAGGCCAGTTTATGTAACATTTACACATTGAATAATCATGATCATGATACCGTATATACTCGTACTATAGTGTAAGAGGTCCAGGGTTTAATCCCAAACTCTAAAATTTCACGATAGTGCAATATTACATATTTGGTGAAGGAAAAATACGTGAAAGAACCTGCATGCCTGAGAAGTCTCCTCCATAATGTTCTTGAGAACCTTTGAAGGTGAATGATGTCTGCCATTTTCCCTTGGGCCGAGGTGTGCTAAGATCTAAAGTTTAGGTTATAGCCCAAAATAAGTAGGTACTTACTAAGGGTTTAGATTCTAAACCCTACTTATTCGAAAGGAGATCTGTGCTCTGTAGACGGCTGGCTGGTGACGAGCTGAGATAAGACAGGTTGCAAAATAAAAAGGATGCGAAATATTAAAATTTTCAAAAAAATATTTTTCATCAAACCTTTCGAAAAAATGTGCGAATTACTTCCCTTATAGCCTTTCATAAAACTTTTGTTACGAGAGTAATTAATTTGAAAGAATGCAAATTTTTCTCCTAATTGCTTTTTATCGCCGCAACTTTTATCTACTTTGTTTGAATTACTTTTGCTTGAGCAGTTCGGCGCGATTCAAAAGAATTTGATAACAATAATAATATTTAAAATGCTCAAATTAATGTTGTCATTATATTTTATTATACCTACTTTATATAACGAAACAGCCACAGATATCTTAAAAAATCAATTGAAGTTACCTTGGTACTTATTACTTATAATTGCATTGTATTCTAACTTCATGCTGAAAACTGTGTAAGTCAATACTCGGCTAAGATTTATTTTGAAGGCGAAAATAATTTTCCTATAACGCATATATAGCATGCAAATATGCTATTCTCAAATTCCGTTGTGCAATATATTTTCTTTTAATATAATTTCCACTGTGCTACAGCGTATATAGACTTGTCTAAAACTGTTATATATGTATAAATGTCTACTTATGAAGTAAAAATATATTATATATTTGATAAGTAAGTTCTAGAGTGTCCTACCATCAAAAGGGTAGTATATATTGGAGATAGATAGTATCATAATTCTTGTTGCAAAGTAAATTAATTAGTGCAGGCCAACGCAGATCACATGCAAATTGGTTTTGTTTGCCCAGCCTCTGTTTATAACTATTAACAGCCACGATATCGGTATAATGATACCACGGCATTCAATTAATACACTATGTAATATGTATGATGTTTGTCGTGTAATAAACATGTAAAAAATAACCACGACATACGGCCATCCGTCCATACGGAGGGACAGCAGAAGCTTAGTAATACGGTCTCATTGACACCCTTTGTGTACGAAACCGTAAAAATAGTTAAAATCAAATACAGATAATTTTATTCTACTTGAGACACACTTGAGACATACACATTGAGGCATCGAACTATGACTCTATTATATTACGGCGTATTTTTCGATGCATCGTTGGTTATATACTCAAAGGATGCATCAGATCGTGATTGTTTTTGTCGAAGAACGTTGTCTCAAGTTTGTAACTGGATGAGGAACCGAATCTTAGAGAATGAATTTAACCGGTTATTAACCAAAAGGATTCATAATGAATCATATAAAACCTTTGGAACAATATAACATAACAAGCGACGCGACCAAAGCTTGGTCGTTTGTCAATCACCCCCTCGGAACTTCGACAGTGTCTTGACAAGTTATGTCAGCGACGAAGGCCCTGATGCTTAGCGACACCTAATACATATTCCTACATACAACATAACATTAATATACAACGAATGTAACGATTTGGTTGTTAATTAGAATGGAGATAGCTCATACCCAGGATTAACACATAGGCTACATTTTATCTCGGAAAATTAAAGAGTTCACGCGGGAGTTAAAAACCCTTAATCCATGCAGACGAAGTCGCAGGCATCGTCTAGTGTTGAATATTAACCATTTTCACAAATTGCTGATTTGATTCTTGAAAAAATAGAATATTCTATTTTATATTATATATATTAGGATAAAATCTTTTAGATAGATGTAGGTGATATTTTAATTAATTAAGTAATTATTATATGATTGTAATGCCACGTAAAAATATTTTAAGCCGTGAATTTATTGTAGTGTTGTCAAACGTTCCTGTAATAGATTTGTTTTAATGGACAGCAAACATGACTGGTATTTAAGGTTCTTCATCATGCCTACAATTTCTGTAGGTTTTTGAACGATACTCTCTGTTTTTGTTGTTTTGTGTAGCTAATTCATTGTAAAAATTAAATATTTATAGTATTATAATATTTTTAGACATAACAGCTATCACTAGTAATTTTTAATTGAGGTAGATATCTTGTTGCAAAGTAAAGCAATTAGTCGCCGCCGGCCGGTCGCAAATTGATTTAGTTTGTCCAACCTCTATGTACATTTCACAGTGGTCAATTTCATCTTTGATAAGCATATTGAGTATCTAGAAGGGAAGAAATGTATCTAAACAAGTAGTGTTTATAGTGCAAGTGGTAAGTAAGTATTCAGTGATGCAGTATATCTATAATTTATGTACAGTTTCTTTCAATTCACGAGGGGGCGTGAGTTTTACTTTTGGTTACGTCGTGTACATGCACATTTCGTAAGTGTGCGTGCCCGTCAGGAGCCTAGGTGGGAGCGGTCAGGCGCAAGCAAGCTCTCGCTCACACTTATACAGATACGACACACAAACAACCATGAGCCACGCACCCTCGTGAATTGCAAAAAACAGAATATGTCAAACAGAAATTGTAATCTATCAGCTGTTGATACATTAGGCGCGCGCGGCAGTCGTTGTCCTCTGAGTGCGTATTTTAATTTCATCAAATAGTATGACCATGATTTGCTTATTTTATGTTCAGATATGGTAAAAAAAATATTTCAAAAAAGGTACAAAACTATTCATGGAAATTGGAAATATGTTCTATTAACGATATAGACCCACAGTGCACTACCTACCTAAAAATCACACTTCATGAGTATTTCATATACTTACTTAATCATTTTATATGAAATGCATCGCTTTTGTTAGCTTTATTTTAACAAGAATAAATAAAATTATACTAGCCGCGGCGAAGACATCGTATTAATAAATAATATAGGTACGTTTCAAACAGAGTTCCAAGTTCCAAGTCTCCACATAGTTCAAATTCACAAGACGTTGTCATCCAAGTAGGTATCCTAGTTGTGGCGCTCAAGGAAACCGCTTGGAGCATTGCAGCTAAGTATTTACTCGGGGAAATGGTTACGGACTATTTGGATTATATCGACAGAAATAACGTCATTCCTTCTGTTAGTTTAGCTTAGTTAGCTACACCAAAGAACAAATATCGAGTTTTTAGAACTACAGCCATTTATCTTTTAGGTATCTTTCAGGTATTTATTCTGTTTCTACTTTCTATACGTATAGAAACAGAATAAATACCTAATAAGAATAAATAGGTACCTATGTAGTTCTAAATACTCGATATTTGTTCCGATTTTGTGCAGACAAAATCGGCCTTATCTTTATTAGAAAAAAAAATAGTTTATTCATTTTGTATGGAACGGCTTTTTTGATATCTCGAGTACGGATTGACTGATTTCGATGAACTTTTTATATATGTCATAGCATAGTTGAGGGCAAGAAGAGCCTTTTACCCCAGAAAAACAGTAACCTACTTAACTCATGCGGACGAAGTCGCGGGTAAAAGGTAGTGCATAATATACTCCTAGAGAAGAGATTGAACCTACTTCATACACTTTGGCATCCGTGCAAATACGAGTCATGTTGAATTAAATAGTGAAAAAGACATTTTCTACAGATTTTAAAACGTTAAATGGCAATGCGCCAGCAAGTGTTTTATTGTTTAAGATTTAAGATCAGGAATTATCGGAACCTGAAGTATCATATTCTTGTGAGGTTAGTTTATAACTAGCAGACGTTCTTGATTTCTTCCAATATTGATAAAGAAAAGTAGTTTCGTTTCTTATTCTGTTTTTTTTAAGCTATTGCATAGCTTCTATCGCGGGCCTTGAGCGTGGAGACCGAATCCAGAAATTCCGTAACGAAAATAACCTGACGCGGGACTCCTCTCACCGCTAGATGGCGTTGATAAAAAATGCTATGCAATAGCTTTACCGCGGCAGTCCCCGAGTGCCACACGTCTTTTTTTTGTTAAAATAGTAATTATAGTTAATTTTAACCCCTAGGTATTATATATTTACTCGCATCTGTCAAAGAAAGAGTGGCCAGATTTCGTAAGCGCTGATTGATATCCCAATAAATTGAAAAAATCGTCTCTTTTCAGCGGAATCTGCTTTCCGAACCGATGGTAGAGTCTTGACTTGTTATGAGAGCCATAAATTGACCTACATGAAATAAATAAATTTTGAGTTTGAGGCACAACATCGGGCAAAGTGGGCAAGAGCACTTAAGCTGGAAAGCAATCTGTCTGGTGGGAGGCTTTAGCCGTGGCTAGTTACCACCCTACTGACAAAGACGTGCCGCCAAGCCATTTAGCGTACCGGCACGATGGAGTGTAGAAACCGATTAGGGGATACGGGTTGAATCTACACTGCCATATCCGTTCCAAGTTAGCCCGCTACCATCTTAGACTTGATCGTCACTTACCATCAGGCAAGAAGGACTATCTTCTTAATTAATAAAAAAAGCATACCCCATCTATAAGTTATAGTGGTATCCTACTAGCCGAAGAAGAAGATACTTTAACCCCTATTATTTATTTACAATAGGTAACCATAAAGGATTATTCGAGCCGCAACTTAATCCAACATTCCGCGAATCAGTAGTTTCCAATACACCTACAAATTGCTCCATTAGAAGTTTTGAACTGCCTCGGCGTAAATTGTTAACGCTCCGTGAATATCAAATACTGAACAATAACAGGGCTCAGATATATTTTGCCTACTATGCTTAATCGAGACTTTACGTAAGTTGAGCCAAGGTTGAAGCTTAGAATGCAGACGTTCAATTATTCGTTACAGTGGAATTAGGACGTGGTTAGGTACTACAGCAGCGTTGAGCGGTTTCTCAAACACTAAACATCCCCCACATGACTATAAAACAATCATGATCATCATCGTCAGCAGCAACCCATCAACAGCTTACTACTGAGCGCAGGTCTCCTCTCCGAAAATGTTTCAAGCTAGAGATGAAACGGATATCCGGTAACTATCCGGTATCCGGCCTATCCGGCTCAAATTTTAAATCCGGCCGAATACCTCATATTAAACGAGTTTCCGGCCGGATACCGGATTTCATACATACATACCACATAAAGATTGAAGGCACTTTAATCTTTATTTAACATAGAGAATCATGAATTTTTAATAAAAGAACAAAAAAATTAACACTTAAACTGCACTAAGTGCAAATTATGGTGAGTAAAACACCAAACAGTAAAGCGCTAATTTCACACATAAACGAAAGGGCCCGAAATCACCCGAGTCCACCCGATCGCTTTACTCGTGTAACGAGACGATTCGTTACACGAGTGCGATCGGGTATGTTTGACTCAACTATGTTTGGCCGGATATTCGGCTATTCGGCTTTAAAGTTGGCCGAATATTCGGTATCCGGTATCCGGCCAAACCACTATCCGTTTCATCTCTAGTTCAAGCCCTTCCACCACGCTGGCCCAATGTAAATTGGCATGAGACTTCACACACCTTTTAGAACATTATGAAGGACTCTCATGCTGAGATCTATAGAGCGTGCTCTGACTTAGCTTGGACTCAAGATAAGAGTTAAAACTAGACAAATGCGCTGCCATAAATCTGTCTCGTTCTATCTTTGTCCTGAATCTGAGCGGAGTGAAAGTGCAGTCTATAGATTTCAGCCTCAGGTGCGCAGGTTTCTTCACGATGCTTTCCTTCAGCGTTGAAGCATGTGATACAAATACGCAAAGCCAGAGATATGAGACCTGGAATCGATGGGTTGAGCATTTGTGAAGAATCTATACAAATAATTGTAGAAAAGTGGTGTCTGTACAATGGAAATATATAAAAAAAAAGTAGCAGGGGTTATTATTATATCGATGCCGAACCCGAAATTGTAATTAATATTTTTTTTTGTCTGTTTGTCTGTTTGTCTGTGTGTTTGTGCACGCTAATATCAGAAACGGCTTATTCGATTTAGATACGGTTTTCACTAATATATTGTAGTAAGCTTCACTTAACATTTAGTGTTTATTTCATGTCAATCGGTTCATAATTAAAAAAGTTATGTCAATTTAAAGAATCACGGCGAACATTTTTAACGTACAGAGTACGTACTACACGCCTCGCGCCTGAGCGTCCGTGGCTATATTATGAAGCGCGCTGAGAGCCGCGCCCCGAAAAGTCACTACTCCACGCGAACGAAGTCGCGGGCACAGCTAGTCTATAATAAATGTTAGTACTGAACCCATTTTGTGGGAGTCTATTCCGCACTCGGCCGGATTTTGTAGCTTTCTACGTGTTTGCGAAGTTATTTTGTTATTCGCTTGTTTCGATATTCAATCCTTTTTCTCTGAAACTACGCAATTTTTCCTTTTGCATCCCTGATGCAATCACGCTTGAAACAGAATCGCTAATGCAAGCTTCCGAACCCAACTACTCTGCAATCTAAATACTAACTAGATTCCAGTCGCTATCGGTGCCTGAAAAAGGCTTTGTGACTATTCGTATTCAGCTCAGTGCTTTACTTTTTTATATTGCTTTCTCATTTGGTAAATCAAGTCTTGGCAAAATAAGAGTAAACTGAAGACGTTGATGAAAGTCTGAACCGTGGAGAAGTTACTTCTTCACAGTTAAGTCGCTAGTTAGCATTGGCACTAAGATAGATTAGCTTTGAGAAAAGAACATATTATTCTTTATACCCCCGGAAAACAGTGTACAGTAGGTTGGTAGAGAGTTCCACCTAAGATTTTTAGAAACCTAAGTCCTAACGAAGTTACGTCCTAGTAAGTTAGAATTCCTATGTGTACCTATGTGTGTATGTGTGTGTGTGTGTGATATTGATAACAATACCCCCACACACACACACACACATATAAATGTACCTGTGTACCTTCATTACCTACATTACATTAAAGGTAGATGCTATTAAAATTCTTTCAATTTCAAGTAACCCCTTTACACCGACATATTGATTCTGTAAAATCCGGCTTTTCGTTGCACCTCTAATTGCCTATTAAAAGTTTAACTGCATTCTAAGCAAAAGTTTTAATTCAACCTCATTTTTGGAAGTCGTAATATGGTAAGAAATTCTTTTTTAACTCATGATTAGCTGATGCCCGCGACTTCGTCTGCGTGGACTTGTTTGCGAAATCCCGCGGGAACTCTTTTTTCAAGTAGGTATAAAAAGTAGCCCATGTCACACTCCAGGTCCTCAACTATTACCTATAGTTTTGTTGCTGCGTGATTGAAGGACAAACTAACATCAATCAATACAGTTAAGGTTCATTTTACTTTGAATACAATTACGATCAATCGAATTTAATCGTATACTAACTAACCCTACTGGTAAATGTAAGATTTTCTCTTTCGAATCGCTGAACTGGTTCACTCGAATGAGAAGCGTAATCGAGTCCATTAAAAGTTTTCAAAGCACTCGGTGCTTAGATAATGTATGAAACGAGTTATTTCCTGTATGCACATAACAGGTAAATAGGTACCTGAGTACGTAATAACTAAGTGATGTTTTGCTTTACTGTTTCTAAAACTAGTGGTTTGCTACGAACTGACCTCGGGTGCTAGAACTGATTTTAGTAGGTCTATTTATCGATAGGATATGACTGAAGTTTTACATAAGTTTCAGCTTTTGATGTTTGGCCGTTTTTTGAGATAGACCCAGGATAAAAGAGGTCTAAAAACAGCTACTTTGATAGTCTCCTAAATTATCAATATTTGAATTAAAATTAAACAAAAAATCGTTTTGCGCAGTTTAAAAAGTTCTTTTCGGTGATTCCACAGAAGCAAATAGCGAGCGAGCGAATCAGTAAAGCGAATTTTTGGCCCCATTTGCCTCCTATTTATCTCTATAGGCGCCCCCCTCCAATAAGCTATGCTATCATAATTCACGAGTTATAAGCCTTTGACAGACACTCAAACACATCAGACAGATAGACAGACAGACAAGTACAAATTCACCCAAGTAGATTTTAGAGTGTTATTCCAAATTTCAGCCAAATCGTTGTTGCGTCGTGATTGAGTAACAAACATCCAAACTTTCGCATTTATAATATTAGTAGGATAGTAGGATTTTTTTGGGCTTCGCAAGCACTTATCTACTGTTCGATTTCAAAGTGGAATTCAGTATAAAAAACATACTAAGCATGTAAAAAACGTGAGCTCTCGAAGTTATATGCCTATGTTGCAGTCATATTTGGAACAGTCTGACTACCGTATGCCGTAGCATGTGTTAGTATATGGGGAATTACATCATTTCTAAGAAAGATAAATCTTCAATAATGTTAAAAATACTTCCATAAAATAAAGGATCCAACGATGCCTTTGCCTAAAGGAAATAAAATAGAAAAATATGGCTGTAAGATCTGTTAAACTAAACCGTGAGAACTAGCTTATTCATTTTTAACTTAATTTTAAATCGTTTTCTGACAGAAGATCTATTGCTTTATTGAAACTTTGTTTTCGTAAAACGGGCGGCTTGAAAACAATAGACGTATACTTTAAAAAAGAATAATTCCTGTTGCCGCGCGGTGTCCTTTTCTCACTTGTAAGTGGAAGGGAGATAGATGTAAACTGGACTGGCTTTACGAAGCAGCGGCTCTTGAGCTTTCTCGAGACATTATTCGTGTGGCGAGTCACTAGATCGGTTCTTTGGTGTCGGTGTACGTGTGACGTACCTACGTTGTATTATTTTATAAAAGATAAGTATATTTTTGTAACCCTTTTCGATGTGTAAAGTTGAGAATTATTGTGGTTAAGTTTGCTGGTAACGTAAGTAACTAGTATTGTAAGTTTGTAACGAAATAATGAATCGTAGTGTGGCAAGGTTTGTAATGTAAAAGAGAAACTGTAATAGAAGTTTAACTGAGTAATGTTTGTATCTTGTAATCATTTAAAAGAGCCTTCGGCCACTGAGGGGGTTTTTCTTTCGCTAGTTCTTTTCCTCCTCAGAAAAGCTATTTTCCGAACTGGCGGTAGAGTTATTTTAAAGTAAAAGAACATAATATACGTTTTCGAGTTTTGTTCTAAAACCTGCTGTTTTATTATTCTCCCTACTATAATGATAGCTGTTGACATAGAGCCAGTTCATAAATTGATATGTGAGAGAATCTTTCAGGTCTACTTTTATTATACTTGTAATAATTATTTCAGTAAAGAGTTAAGGCTGATCCATGAAACAATATTTCAGGAAAACATAACTTTTCATTCAGTTTTCATTATTGAAGTATTTTCATCCTGATAAAGTATTAATATGTAGTTGTTATCTCGATTTCCCTCTGAGTAAAATCTATCATCAGAAGTGGGATCGAGCCTTTTCTAATATATTTTCTTACAATTTTCAGAAAACGCCCAATATGGATGGCTTTATGAAAAGCCATCAAAGATGTTACCATGACGAGTCACTGCAGCAACATTACACCTCGCTGACGTGATGGCTTGGCGAAAAGCTATCCAAGATGTTACACGACCAGGAGCCAGCTGCCGCAACGCGGACGGCTTGTGAGGAGCCATCGGATGTCCCAAAAATCTGGTATCGTTGTGACACGTAAATACCATTTCGGCTGCCAGGACTTTGTTGTAAAGTGAGTTAAAGTTGTTAATTGTCAAGTCGACGATTCAAAAACACTTGTGAAAGTTTATTTGAATAAAAAATATTTCTATTCTATGTTAATAATTCAGTGAGCTTCAAAGGTTGAAAGTATAATCTTGTCATTGTTTCTTTAGAATATATTTTTTTTTGTTGTTGTTTTGGGTGGTGCAAATAAAGAGTATAATAAGTAAAAAATAATATTTTAAATCAGGTAGGCCGAGCGGAAATATTTTTATTGTAGCTTAAAATAATGTCTTTTATTTGTTGAATGAAGTAGGTAGTTACAGAGTGAATGATTAAAGAAATAAGTGGCATTTCTAAGATCAATTTTGTCAGAGTATAAGATAACTTTTAGTGAATCGATTATTATTTTATTATTTTCGATTCCTTATGTGACATTTCTTTTTCGAAAAAAAAAAATACCGACATTGTCTCTTATGTAATTGTTTTCAATCACTTGTGGCCACTTTGTTGTTGTTTGGTATATAACTAAAGTACAGGACTCTCAATAGCGGCTAATTAAGATTTAGCGTCAGCGATTGTAGAGGCCGGAGACACGTACTATACGGATAAGTCGGCTTGCTTGTTGTAATACGATTAACAATAGAATGGTAATTGGTGATAACTGATAACTTCTCTATAATAAAATAAATAAAAGACAAAAGAAATGTGGCATAGGACGCTGGATATTTTTTTTAGTGTGTTTGTATAAAATAATGTAATATAGAGAGTAAAGTTGCACTTTAAAATGGTTGATTAAAGTTTTTGTTTTCAAGACAAGTTAAAATAATTTTCCTTGTAGAGCTGTTGAGTAAAAATTAGATTTTGTCAGAATATTTCGATTAGGGTTGATATGCCGGATATCGGCCTCAGGACTTAATAAATTTAGTTTCACTATGTTATATGAAAGCCCATATAATGAAGTTTATTTTTATAAACTGTTTTGGGCTTGAAGCTAATAAGTTATTTTTAGTTTTTTTTTTTTATTTAATCCGGAAAACGCTAAAACTAAAGGTGGCTAGCGAACCGGCTTACAGACCCTATTACATTTAGTTTTGACAGTTAAAATTTTTTTTAAATAGTTTTTGAAGGTTTTATTTTAAACTGATATTTTGAATATCAAAGGCAAAGTGGTATTTCATTTCCACTGAATTGAAAAGTAAA
Source organism: Hipparchia sbordonii (assembly GCA_038048805.1). NCBI lineage: Eukaryota > Metazoa > Arthropoda > Insecta > Lepidoptera > Nymphalidae > Hipparchia > Hipparchia sbordonii. The sequence continues at coordinate 6,340,868 of CM076106.1, read as the reverse complement.
TTTTATCAAGTCTCAGTTCCAATGTAACTTGTAAAATACATAGCTTTTATTATACCTATCGGCTGGACAGTTTGAGTTGAAAATACTGTTGAAAAAGTGTCATATATTTCCGTGTATTGTTTAACCAGCGATCAGTAAAGCCGTGAAACACCTAAAATGTTATGTTTTTCCTTTATGTGATATTTTAATAACTATTCACGAAGGTTTTAAGTTTTTTTTTGAGTAGACTGTCCTAGCGTTAACTGTTTTATTTTAATTAATTGTATTCTATAGTAGTATCTAGGTATGTTGTCATGACAGTATAATATTTAATTTTTCTAAGTGAAAGAGTTGAGTTGTGAGTATTAACATAAAGTTTGATATCGGTCAGGTTTATTGATTGCAGTGTTTGATATAGCAAATGTATTGTATATGTTGGTCACTTTTAAGGGTTGCGGTAGTTGAGATACACAGTTTTGAGTTGCTGGCACTATTACTAGTAACACTTGGTAATTAGTTGGTAATGATCGACGCTTCGTACTGAAGGTACTAGAACTTGGTTAATAGTCTTGTAGGTCTAGTGACTGTAAGTCACTGGTACTAATCCTATGTACTTCGAGAGCGAAGTACTTGTCAGTTTGGCCGGAAGAAGTATATGTTCCAAAAATAACATAGAAACAAAACAAAAAAAAAAATTTTTTTTTTATTTGCTATGTCAATACACTGCCGAAAGATTAACAATGTTCTTATGCTATTGTTATACTACTGTCATGATAGTCATTAAGAGAAACAAAAATAAACATATGATTGCGCTTTCTTGCAAAATAATGTAAGATGGAAAATTGTCTGATCTTGCTCATCTTGTATTAGAGTAATGAAAAACTGTGTGATATTAATTGTTATTAATATTGATGTTAGATAGTTATTGTTATTTATAAATATTATAAAACAAAAAATTGTAAATTGTGCTTCACTATGCTGACGAATGGTTGAATAATTTCTCAGAAGTAAGAGATGGATGTTTGTTATATCATTGTAGAATATACCTACAAGGGAGGAGATATTGCATCTTAATCGATATAATATGTACACGGATTTCTTAGAAGTAAAAGATGGATGTTCGTTATTATCATTGTAGAATATAAAAGGGAGGAGTTATTGCTTCTTAATAGATATAATATGTGCACGGAATTGGTGGAGGCAATTTGCCCGTTGTAATGTGAAGGAGATCTAGCAGATGTTATTTATGTACCTATTTATTTGTATGTTGATAATTTTTGATGATGATGGCTAATGGTGCGGAGGATATCAAATAGATAACACTTGCGAGTGTTGATGTGTTGTTTTGGTTGTGATGACTGACGGAGGATGGAGCAGTTTTGTTGAAAATGACTATGACTGAAGTAGGCTGGGGTTCAGGGTCTTTCTTCGAAAGATGCTGCTGAGTCACGTATTGCACGTTGATCGAGTTTTCCTTGGTCTACTTCGACTTTCACTTTCCATGACCTAACTTCTTGCTGTAATTATGACAATGGAACAGTTTAGTTAAAATGACGATGACTTAAGTAGGTTAGGGTTAAGGATTTTTCTCTGAAAGACTCTGCTGAGACACATATAGCACGTTGATCGAATTCCCGTGGTCTATTTCGACTTTTACTTTCCATGACGAAAATTTTCACTATAATTATAACTATAATATATGTACTTACCTCAAAATAACCGTCTTAACTGTGTTGATGTTAAATGGATCTATGTACAATTTGATATGATTATCCTTAGAGTGAAGATGATGCCTTTGAGTAAAAGATATTTTACTTGTTGTCACTACGTTGTTCTGTTGGTGTTTCGGATATGTTACAGATAGTAAAATATTAAGATGGAAATATAAATAGTTGTACTGAATTATTTATATCTTGATGTGATTGATATGTTTCATATACTTGTTTTGTAAAATGTTTTTAAACTTTATTCATTATGTGTTATGATAATAATGATGTATGTCAAGGCTTATCACACGATATGTAATAATTTTTCCTATGTACTTCGAGAACGAAGTACAGTCAGTCTGGCCGTGTTAGTATATGGGGAATTACATCATTTCTAAGAAAGATAAATCTTCAATAATGTTAAAAATACTTCCATAAAATAAAGGATCCAACGATGCCTTTGCCTAAAGGAAATAAAATAGAAAAATATGGCTGTAAGATCTGTTAAACTAAACCGTGAGAACTAGCTTATTCATTTTTAACTTAATTTTAAATCGTTTTCTGACAGAAGATCTATTGCTTTATTGAAACTTTGTTTTCGTAAAACGGGCGGCTTGAAAACAATAGACGTATACTTTAAAAAAGAATAATTCCTGTTGCCGCGCGGTGTCCTTTTCTCACTTGTAAGTGGAAGGGAGATAGATGTAAACTGGACTGGCTTTACGAAGCAGCGGCTCTTGAGCTTTCTCGAGACATTATTCGTGTGGCGAGTCACTAGATCGGTTCTTTGGTGTCGGTGTACGTGTGACGTACCTACGTTGTATTATTTTATAAAAGATAAGTATATTTTTGTAACCCTTTTCGATGTGTAAAGTTGAGAATTATTGTGGTTAAGTTTGCTGGTAACGTAAGTAACTAGTATTGTAAGTTTGTAACGAAATAATGAATCGTAGTGTGGCAAGGTTTGTAATGTAAAAGAGAAACTGTAATAGAAGTTTAACTGAGTAATGTTTGTATCTTGTAATCATTTAAAAGAGCCTTCGGCCACTGAGGGGGTTTTTCTTTCGCTAGTTCTTTTCCTCCTCAGAAAAGCTATTTTCCGAACTGGCGGTAGAGTTATTTTAAAGTAAAAGAACATAATATACGTTTTCGAGTTTTGTTCTAAAACCTGCTGTTTTATTATTCTCCCTACTATAATGATAGCTGTTGACATAGAGCCAGTTCATAAATTGATATGTGAGAGAATCTTTCAGGTCTACTTTTATTATACTTGTAATAATTATTTCAGTAAAGAGTTAAGGCTGATCCATGAAACAATATTTCAGGAAAACATAACTTTTCATTCAGTTTTCATTATTGAAGTATTTTCATCCTGATAAAGTATTAATATGTAGTTGTTATCTCGATTTCCCTCTGAGTAAAATCTATCACATGCATCGATTGCATACCTAACTACTCGAAGCAGATCAAATATAGGCATAACTCTAGTAGTAGGTAGGTATCATCTTTTTCATTCGCACGAATGAAAAAGAGTTTAAAGGTATTTTTAAGAAAAAGTTACCTTATAACAAAAGAGTGTATTAAAAGTTGGTAGGAGAATATAACTAAGGGACGCAGCATAAGTGCGACCAAAATCTCAATAATCCAACGGTTAAAAGTGAGACTGAAAAACTGAAAGGTCGCAGGTCCTAATCCCACCCTTTGCACTATTGTCGTACCTACTTCTTGCATAAGCTTTCCGCTTATTTGGAGGGCATAGGAGGATATTAGTCAACTTCAGTTTGTTTAACGTTTTTTTTTTAAAGTGCTGTAGTGTGTCCGAGTGTCCTGTAAGTGCGTCCTGTAATGATGGATTAACAACTTTAAATGAGACCACCTACCTAAGAGGTACCTACTAATTATCCTTCCGACTGTATCTCGCCACGGCAGCCAATCCCGACGAAGATTAGCCATCTGCGCAGGAGATTTTAAAGTGCACAGGTGCGTGAGAAAACACATGCGCACTCTCTTTTCCCTCAGTCTTATAGTCCGATGGGACGGAAATCCGACACGACCGGAGAGAGATCAGGTTCAGAACCTGATGGAACCTGATGGAATTATGTGCTCTCTGAGTAAGTTACCTATAATATAGTTGGGGCCCTGGGGGTCAATCGCAGTGTTTTTAGACTGCAAGAACCGTAAATACCTAAAAGCTCTGTCTCTTACGCGGTTGCAGATTCTGTTTCTTCTTTCTAAAAATTCCTTTCTAAAAATTGTCTCATTAAAAGAAATTTTTCTTCAAAGTCCATTTAAAGTCCATTTTAGCGAAAAGATACCACCGTACCTCAAAAACAGCATTTCAGATAAACCGTTCCTGTGATTAAGCGACGCAGTAGATCTAAGCGACATTTAGAAAGATATGGTTTGAAAGGACAATATAAATCTTTTCTTTATAAAATGGAAACCTTCGTAAAACAGATTTCTTTATTAAAGTATAAGTTAGAATTCGTAGTAAATAAATGACAGTAATCAGTATTTATTATATTGATCACAAACTAAAACAAAGGAAATACATTTTACCTACCTATAAAATAATACCTTTTTTTTTAAGTTGGGAAATGCCTTTACGCATCCCGCCCATCTTGACAACAGGCGGGTATGTGGGACTCGTTGGCACTGCCAAAATACCCACTAAAACCCAACGGGCCCGTCCTCGCTTTTATAATACCTACCTAAGTACCCTGACATATGTACCTACTGGTAAAACTCGCAAAGCCGGTACCGATGCAGGACCTAGATTATTGAAATTTGGATCAATCTAATCAAATTCTATACTAACCCTACTGCACTCAATAGTGAGCAGTTAAAGGGTGGCTGATGATGATGAACACATCGGACATCCTATCGTTTCCACTTTATTTGTGTCTCAGTCATGTCTTAAAATGAGTAGTTTAATATTAATATTCAATCAATTCGATGCCTTAACATGGGTAGCCTAAGTATGTCATGCTCTCTTTAAAGTTTCTGTGGTGGTGTCGTGTGGTGCGGGTTGTTACGTTCCTTCAAATATGGTTGAGCGAAGCAATGGCTGGATCATGCGTCATGCTCGTGAACGGGTGCCACCAACGGGAATGGGTCTGCTTTGACTGCCCATCTTGACATGCGTTGGATTGGTGTACCTGCGTATGCATTTTTGCATTTTTGAAGCTTTATTGTGGAAGCACTGTATACCTACATAGCATAGCTTTGTAAAAAAAAATTTTTTTGAAAAGAGCAACTGCTGAGTTTCTTGCCGGCTCTTCTCAGCAGAATCTGCATTCCGAACCGGTGGTAGATTTATGACGTGTCATAAGAGCTACAAGTTAGCCTACAAGAAATAAATAAATTTTGAATTTTTTTTGAATTTTTTAAATGATCTCAGTATGTTACAGTGTATTGTCTCTAACAATAATATGGTACCTCCTTATTAAGGTTTAGCAAAATTTCACTCATAAATCTCGGAAGTAATACCTCTAATGCGCGCAGGTCGTTTCATATTAAGCCAGTTGAATGCAGTTAAAAGTTTAGGGAACACTCGTAATTCAGTGTAAAGAGACTGCTTTTAGCTAACGATTTATGTTTGGTATTATAATGTAGGTACATATAGTGTTTAACTTGAGCTTAAGAGTTGTATATAGGTATTTGTTAAAGTTTATCGCAGGTGTAAGGAAAACCCGTTAAGTTTGCAAGCCTATAGGATTTAGAGTCAAACTGGGTCAACACTAATGATAAAAAATTACAAGTGCTCTTATTAACTTAAATAAATTACTAATAAAAATATTTTTTAATAAGTGTAATATTTAGTAAAAGTACATACTTTTCCTTTAAAAGAGATGGTTTTCAATTTTTAAACGGTAAAAATGTAAAAGAAAACGCAAAAGCGCTACATTTGGAGAAAGGCCAAATTACAACAATGCTCTTCTAATCGTTTTATGTGAAAAGGTCCAATTCTGTAACTTTCAAGAAGCACATACAAATCGCTCTATTAGACGTCCCCGATTACATTTTTTGACTACCTCTGAATTTATATTGGCACAAGATTTGCTCCTTAGAGAAAGACTTGAAAAGCCAGCATTTAGAAAAGACAGCTATATTAACTTTAACATTTGCATTTGAAGTATTTGTTTATTTGCATAAATCTCTACTATTTCACCTGGACCTGATAAAGAAATGGATTGACACCTCATTTATAAAAATACATAATATAACTAGTTAGGCGTGTAAAATAAAAACCCTTCCGCTTTTCCATAGTCAAATAAAAAAAAAGACGTGTGGCACTCGGGGACTGCCGCGGTAAAGCTATTGCATAGCATTTTTTATCAACGCCATCTAGCGATGAGAGGAGTCCCGTGTCAGATTATTTTCGTTACGGAATTTCTGGATTCGGTCTCCACGCTCAAGGCCCGTGATAGAAGCTATGCAATAGCTTAATAATAAAATAATATACTTATCAGTTTGTTTTGCCATTGATTTTTACACTAGGAAAATCTGTGTCTTGAAAACTAATGTATAGGTAGGTATACGTATTTACGTCTCTCTAAATAAATTGCAATATTATCTGCATTCAGTTGTGACAGATGTTGAGCTTAAAGTTATGGGAGAAGGTTTTAGGCTTAAACCCTTTTCATTCAAGACGAAACACTGTGCCCAGCAGTAGACCAGCGAAGGATGAAGTTTAATGAGTGCATATTCCGATCTATACCTATTTAGTATTTATTATACTAACTAGACCATCGAAACTGTGAAGTCGTTTTTGATTTCAATTGCATTGGTAAATTTTTTACAAAGTATTGAGTGGTTTTGACTTTGGAGTCAAATTGGGACCATTAAAACTTTTGAAGGCTTGAAATTTAGACTCAGCGTACGACCGCCCGCCCGCCTATAATATTTTGAGTAGGTATTAAATCCTACCTAAGAGTAATATCGTTCGATCTAAGTACACAATTTAGAAAATAAAAAATGAGGCTCATAAATTACAATCATTTGAACGAAAGCCAAACGTAAATATTTTTTTAAGTCGTTTCAAGTTGCCTCCGTCAGCTAGGTACCTACAGTAGTATGTATAAAAATACCTCCCAATAATTCCCATATAATATACTTAATTGCCATTAAAATAATGGGAAGATTTGAACCGATCCAGATTTTTAATAGTTATCATCACAGGTTATCATATTATTACTCAATCACGTCGCAACGACTGAACCGATTTAGTTGAAATTTGGCACAGAGATAGATTATGGTCTGAAATAGGAAATAGGCTACTTTTTATCCCGGAAAATTAAAGATTTTCAGTGGAAACAGAAAAACCTCAATCCACGCGAACGAAGTCGCGGGTATCAGCTAGTTTATCATAATTCTGGATTACTGGACCTAAGTATGGTGTCTGGTGATATGGACCTGGGCCTAGGACCATGGACTCTGTGTAAAAAATCTTACAAAACCTGTCACAGTGGTCTCAATTGAGCCTCATATGGTGACAGAAGGCCTGGATCATTCTTTGCGCAAAAGATCGGCCTGCCTGTAGATATAGCGCAAAAATGTAGGTAATTCTTGACGTACCTACGATTCTATGCTATAATAAACGCTACCTACGCTAGTAAAAAATTAATAGTAGGTAGGTACGTACCATTTCTTAAAGAATAATAAATAGATTTACTTATGTGCCTTAACCTAAAGAGAATAACGGTGCCTATTAAAGTACCTAAGTGGGTATTCGTTCAAGCGGAAATGGAAAAATAAGAAACATTAAAAAGATTAGATGCCATCACAAACAGGATTGCAATTAAAAAGCTCGTGTACCACGTAATTGAGCGTCGCCTTGTATCTGCGACATTCAGAACTATAGTAATGTTGTGATTCAGTACGAAGGGACAGCAAGTAGGTACTTACCTAGGTACCTACTTATAATAGATCAACTAGATGTTACCCTTATGATACCTAACAGCTTATGGTTAGAAAATAAAAGATATAGAAAACCTTTATTTACTCACTCTTTTGAATTAGGCATCTCACATCCTAAATCCGTTTCTGAATTATTCAGAATCGGATAAGGTAGAGTACCATTAGTATGTGCAAGGGTCACAGGCTGGGGTATTAAAATACTAATGTCTAAATTAGGTTTCCTACCAGATTTCTAATTCCATGGTAGAATTATGGTAGGTAGGTACCTACCTCTTTACCTACCTACCTATGGGAAAATGCAAGATTGACAGTTCTTAATTGGCAACTTTTGTTTTCAAGTCGCTCGGAATGTCAAAAATAGTGAAGGGCCTTAGTAATCTGTGGGCCCGTAGTCCCGTAGCCGTAGACAGAGAAGACATAGACCCAGTGACGATTTCTTTCTCACTCACACTAAAAAGAAAGCAGAAATAAAGTTATTAATGTGATAAACAGAGACGCAGCTACCCAATTTTTTGTCCCTCATCGTGTAACCAGTTTTTTTCAAGGTCGCCACACTTTTGTGCGAAACAAACTGACAGTTAATAAGAAAATTTAGTATCTATGTGTGTTGCCAGCTTTAGGTACCTATACAATGTCCCGATTTTCCCTATCCTACTAATATTATAAATGTGAAAGTTTAAATATATGTATGGCCATTCATACATACATCCAAATTTCAGCCATATCGGTTTAGTGTGGCGTGATTGAGTAACAAACATCCATATGTTTGTTACTCAATCACGCCACACTAAACCGATATGGCTGAAATTTGGCACGGAGATAGGTTTTTTTTAGTAATGTCCTCTGACATACCGTAACGGCGGGTTACTTTGGCTACTTTTTCAACTTTTTTTTTAATTTTTGTTGAAACAAAATAAGGTGGTGTTGGAAGAAATGAATATTATGAGAAAAGAAAAGAAAGATGATGGATACTAGAATATAATGTATGTCGGCGATGATTAAAGTGTATTCAGTTAGATAGTGTCGGTTACTGTTCTGAATCATCCTGAAGTTTCGTTCGAATGTCCAACGACCAGTCGAAAACTGTTGGCGATCTTAAGAATTATTTTATTTGCAAAGTTCTTAATTTTTAAAGCCATTTTTAAATAGCTAGAGGCAGACTTTTTATGTTTTTTTAATAATTATTAACTTAAACTATGAAGAGCTGCAGTTTTATACGACTGCCTGAAAAAAGGAATATACTGTTAATTTCATTAATGATGATTTTGATGACTAAATATACAATTTTTGTTGCTTTTAATTCAATAGCATTACTCGATCGAAGGAAAATTTTAACTGTTCTTTACAAATTATTTTGTGTAACATTCTTACTAGTAACGAAAAAACATTTTCCTTTGTGTTACATACATCTTTTTTCAAAATGACTCACATATGCTAAATTTCTATTCGGCATTTCAATATTTTTTTTAAGGAGCAAATAATTATCTAGTGAATTGGTCCTATGAAACTACATTACAAAAACTTTAATATAAAAAAAAATATTTTTAAAAAACCGACTTACGTGTACAAACTAAAATTATTTTATACTTTTAAGTGGTGGTTGAAGTTAATATTGTGTGTAAGTTGTGTAAGAATAATAAATTCTTTATTGCACACAATATTAAGATATATGTAAAAAATAGAAGCTTACCTTAATAGGTATGTCTCTCCCAGACAACCTTATATGTGTAGGTATGTTATTTAAAAAATAAAACAGTTCAGCATCTGTTTTGCCGTTTTATTTAAAAATCCTGGGAAGAATTTTCCATCTAATTTGGGGTAACAGGGGAGTGCAGTTATTGTGGCAACATTAAACTCAAACTTGTCATGTGACGTCATCGTTACGTCATGTTATCTCTATTTCAGTCGCGGTTACACAGTACCTTCGTCTATTGCCTTCTCTGTCTACGCCCGTAGCCTAGTCCCCACTGAGACATTCCAACTAGTGATGTGCCGAGTCAACTTTTTTTGGTACTCGAGTATTTTGATACTGGTAAAAAAAGATTCGACTCAATCCTCGAGTCGGAGAACTCGGACAGAAGTGCTCGGAAGTAGGATTCGAATAAGTAAGTAAGACGTACTTAGAACCAGTATTCGAATACCCTATATCCGAAACTATCATCTGAGTATTCGAGTATGTGAGTACTTATTAAGTATCCGAGTCGGTACTCGAGTCAGCCTGACTCGGCACATCTCTAGTTCGATTTTCAAACTTCAAACTTTAAAAAAAATGTGGTGAAAACTCTTATAAATTTAACTGAAAGTTAATGTTATTTATTATTTATTTTAATTTTTATGTGATAAAACGAAAAGAGATCAGTGTTCAAAATGAGTTACGGTGCACAGCATAGGTTTTTTTTACGCACCGTTGCAAGTCAGGGAGTACTCACTTACTCGAATTCTCAAAACATTATAGATGAGACATTTCCCGGTAAGAATATCAATCAATCTATTATATAAAAATAAGTCGGGTTTTCCTTCCTGACGCTATAACTCCAACACGCACGAACCGATTTCCAGGGTTTTGCATTCGTTGGAAAGGTCTCGGGCTCCGTGAGGTTTATAGCAAAGAAAATTCAGGAAAAATTTCAACAATTTAAGAACGCGGACGAAGTCGCGGGCGTCCGCTAGTTTGATATAAAACGTATCTACTTGGTGATTTCTGATTTGCAACATACCTGGCTTATTCCAAAAGATTATGTTGATTTCGACGAGAGTATTAGGTCCTTAAAATTATGAAATAAATAAGTAATTTCAACAATTACTTAGTGCTGTTTTTAAGAGGTAACTTGGCTTCATGCCTTGGAAGGAAAGTACAATATTATTTTAAGTAAATACCTAGCTATAAATAATTTAACCTCCTCAGAAACATCATTTTTGTTCAGGACTACATAGTATAAAAACTGCTAATTAATCAGCATTACATTTTTCAAAATATTACAAAATAAGTACCTATACTAAAAAGGACAGATTTATGAAGTCATACATACTTCAAAACAGCAATGTAATAATATTTTTAAAAACAGCATCGTCTTAACTCTGAACTCTTAGCAAAATCTGCTTTCTAAACCCTCATCAGTTTTGATTAAGAGCCACATGCTATAGGAAATAAAGAACAATTCAAATTTCATAATATTTTCAGATGGAGAAAGAAAACCTATGGAAGATCTAATTAAAGAGATAAATGACAAAATAAGGCCATTCCAACAAATAATTAAAATTGTCATTGATGAGGTAACTTCAGAAAAAAATATTGTCTTTCTCTCCCTTGGAGTTGACGATACCACCAAATCTCAGAATGTTTTCTCAGCAAATGAGCTGGATTTCTTTAGAATTCTCATAGAGCAGATTATGACAACGGAAAATAGACAAATAACATCACAGTATGCTTTGAATTTGGTTAATAAAATGTCAAATAAAAAGCTATCTAAAACTGATGCACAAGTAAGTAACATTTAATTTGCACAAGTTTAATCCAAATAGATTAAGGTTTTATTTGATCCTGTAGAATTCTGTTAATATAAGTCTTTACATTCATTAATATGGAGCTTCCATAGTGCTGTTGCAGAGTGTAGACTGAGAATCTGAGCTGAGATTTACAAAGTGTCTCTGACTTAGCTCAGACTCAAGATAAGAGTTAAAACAAGACACAAGTATGTGCTGATATAAAAAATGCAGTCTATAGAGTACAGCCTTAAGGTCTACGGTTCAAATCTCACCTGGTTACTATTGTCATGCCCATTACTTATAACAAAGGCCTAAACTTTATTTAGATAAAAAAGGGGGGAAACTAGTCATGTTTAATTTTAGTTTATATTCTTTATATAAAAAAAAATTGGTTTCCAATCAAGAACAATGAAAAAATAAAATCAAAAAAAATCAAAATCAAAATTTATTTATTTCATGTAGGCCAACTTGTAGCTCTTATGAAACGTCAAAAATCTACCACCGGTTCGGAATGCAGATTCTGCTGAGAAGAGCCGGCAAGAAACTCAGCAGTTGCTCTTTTCAAAAAAATTTTTTTTTACAATTGTTAAAAAGAACTAGGCTATGCACACAATGTTTCCACACATAAGTTTCAAAAATGTACGCCTACCGCAACCAAAGACATGTTAACATGGGTAGACACAAAGCAGACCCATTCCCGTTGGCGGCACCCGTTCACGAGCATGACGCATGATCCAGCCATTGCCTCGCTCAACCATATTTGAGGGAACGTAACAACCCGCACCACACGACACGACACGACAATAACAGATGTATTCATTTATATTATTATAAATATAAATGAAAATATTAAGTAATTATTTACTAGTTTGATGCCCGCGACTTTGTTCGCATAGATAGAGGTTTTGAATTCCAGTGGGAATTTTCTTATTTTCCAGGATAAAAGTAGCCTATTTGTTATTCCAGAATATGATCGATCTGTGTGCCAAATTTCAACCAAATCAGTTCAGTGGTTGCAGTGTGTTTGAGTAACAAACATCCAGCCATACATCCAAACTTTCAATATATTACTAGGAAATTATTAGTAGATAATTTCATTTTTATGATAAATATAAATTATTAATTTTCTGTATTTTAGAAATTGCTGAAAACCTGGTGCAGGATGCATTATCTGGCAGAGATTAATTCAAACTTTGCGCTGGGGATTCGTGCCATCCATGAATTTCAACACTACCTGCGTGAGAATATGCCAGACACTATTCAAGAGTGTTGCCTTTGCAAAGAGATAGTTTTTAGGGTGTGTTTATTTGTTCTTTATCTCCCTTTATGTTGTATTTCTCTTTACGTTAAGGGTTAAGATATTTGTATTAAAAGTGGATGAAATCAGAGGCAACATTATGGTAAAATTTTGCTTGAATAAAGTTACTAAGGTAATAATTTTTAGAGCCAGTTTACCTTTTGCATCTTTCTCTCTCGCACATTCTAATATTTTCAATAATTGTAAAAGTCTCAGTATATTTTTGAACAAAGATGTTCATTATTATACTTAACCATAAAATTACGGATATTTTATACATATTTCTAATGTCTTATGCCTAGTTTATATTCAAAAAAATGGCGAAAGGAACTAGTAAATTTTGTCGCCATTTTTCTCTATCAAAACCTATGATAAAAAAATAAGTCTAATTTATCTATAATTTTACTGTCAAGTACAAAATAGTTATGAACCTTAGGTCAAAAGCATACTGATATTACAGTAATTGCGAGAGAGAGAGGGAATGATAAACGTAAACTGGCTTTTGATAACCTGTGCTACTGGATACTTATAGAAGCTGTGCCATAATAATAATTTGTGGTAATTTATTCCTTATACTTACAAGCTGTGCCTGTAAGTGGGTGTAGGTATGTACCATTGCACGGGTGATCATATTTTATTGTATTTGATGTGAAATATATTGAAAAACGTCCATTAGACTTGCCCATTGCAAATTTAAATACTATACATGTCCCCAGCGATTTGCGTCCATTTTTGTTAAAATTTAGTATGAACCTGCATTTGCAAGATTGCTGTACATCTATGGCATAGTTCTTGCATTACACGAGGGCGCGTGAGCTTTACTTGTGGTTACGTCGTGTACATGCACATTGTGTGCGTGCCTGTCAGGAGCCTAGGTGGGAGCGGCCAGGCGCGAGCAAGCTCTCGCTCACACTTATAAAGATACGACACGCACACAACCATAAGCCACACGCTCTCGTAAGTTGAAAGAACTATACATAAAATTACAAATCTTGGCGGTAAAATAATAGTCTCTTTTCTGGCAAATGTACTAAAAACGACACAGGTAAATGGAGTCACTGACTGAATATCTTGACTAATCTTCATTAATCTTGTCTGGTGGGAGGCTTTGGCCGTGGCTGGTTACCACCCTACCGTCAAAGACGTGCCGCCAAGCGATACAGCGTTCCGGCACGATGGCGTGTAGAAACCGATTAGTGGTATGAGTGGAATCTACACTGCCATACCCCTTCCAAGTTAGCCTGCTACCATCTTAGACTGCATCATCACTTACCATCAGGTGAAATCGCAGTCAAGGGCTATCTTATCATAAAATAAAATAAAAATATAACTGAAAATGTTATTTGTTTGTAATTCCAGGGTTATAATTGTCCTCCGTGCGGAGAAGCGATTCACTTGCGGTGTTTGAATGAGTACTTGCAGAGAATAAAAAAATGGCCGTGCTGCAAAGCTGACTTCCACGAGAGTCAACTGGAGGCGCTGAACTGTGGCGGGTAAGTTAACTTTCTTATTGACTATATACAAGATAATACATACGTTACGTTCCCTCAAATATCGTTGAGCGAAGCAACGAATGGATCATGCTCGTGAACAGGTGCCACCAATGGGAATGGGTCTAGTTTTTTCTGCCCGTCTTAACATGTATTGAATTGTATGTGGAATTGTATATATGCATTTTTGAAACTTCATTGTGGAAACACTATATATGGCATAGTTTTGTTACCTATTGTAAAAAAATTATTTTTGTTTAAAAAGAGCAACCGCCGAGTTTATCGCTGACTCTTCTCGGCAGGAAAGGCATTCTGAACCAGTGATAGATTCATCGATTCAAAAGCACTTGTAAAAGTTTATTTGAATAAAAAATACTTCTATTCTATTCTATTCATATTAGAAGGGTGCATATTCATATCATGTTGATGTCAGAACTGTATAGGAACACTATACCACCAAAGCTATGGACCCCAATAGCCCAATAGTTTAATAGGTCTGAAAACGGTTAGGTTGAGGTTTGATGCCCATCTGTTACGCTATTGTCGAACACATGCCTAACATAAGCTTTTCGCTTATTTGGAGGGGAGAGGAGAACCTGACAAATTTTTAAGCTATTGCATAGCTTCTATCGCGGGCCTTGAGCGTGGAGACCGAATCCAGAAATTCCGTAACGAAAATAACCTGACACGGGACTCCTCTCACCGCTAGAGGGCGTTGATAAAAAATGCTATGCAATACCTTTACCGCGGCAGTCCCCGAGTGCCACACGTCTTTTTTTTTAAATGCTTTAGTATACTAACAAAATGAATCTATGAACTATGTATTTTTCGCATATCCATATCTAGCATGCATGCACCAACTCAATGTGATATAGTTCTTGCAATTCACGAGGGTGCGTGGCTCATGCTTGTGTGTGTGTTGTATCTGTATAAGTGTGAGCGAGAGCTTGCTCGCGCTTGACCGCTCCCACCTAGGCTCCTGACAGGCACGCACACTTACGCAATGTGCATGTACACGACGGACGTAACCACAAGTAAAGCTCACGCGATCCAATCTATAATAACTATATACAATCCTACTAATATTATAAAGGCGAAAGTTTATGTGTTTGTGTGTGTGTGTGTATGTGTGTGTGTATGTTTGTTACTTTTTCACGCAAAAACTACTGGACCGATTTGGCTGAAATTTAAAATGGAGACAGATTATACCTTGGATATACATAGGCTACTTTTTATCCTGAAAAAAATTATAGTTCCCGCGGGATTTTGAAAAACCCTTCTTCAACCATTCAACCTTATTATTATCATAATCTTATTCACCGCGGGTAAAACCGCGGTGCGCAGCTAGTCAATAATAATTATTAAATACATTACAGATTGTCACAAACTCAACACCTAGAAGAAAGCCAGAGGACCACTCAAAGGACGACTCAAAGATTGAGCAGTGTTGAAGAAACAGTAGAAAATTCTGATGAAGATTTTGAGCAAACTCTAGGCACACCCATACCGGGAGTTTCACAGAGAGTTTCGAGGAAAAGAAAGAGGAAGACGCGGTTCTAAATTCTTTGAAAGCGCTTGCAAAGGCCTTGCTCTTTAAGGTAAAAGAAACTATGTGATATATACCATTGTATAATCTATTTTTCCTTAAAAAGATAAACAAACTGTTTTCGTCTCAAATAAGCTAAGGATAGACGGATCGTAATATTAAGTTAATTCTGTTTTTATTAAGCTATTGTATAGCTTCTATCGCGGGCCTTGACCGTGGAGACCGAATCCAGAAATTCCGTAACGAAAATAACCTGACACGGGAATCCTCTCACCGCTAGATGGCGTTGATAAAAAATGCTATGCAATAGCTTTACCGCGGCAGTCCCCGAGTGCCACACGTCTTTTTTTAATTACAATTAGTTACTAAATTGATATTGTGTCTTTCAAATTTCAATTTTTACGCTTTAACTTTAGAGCACATAATTCAGTGTACTATGAGCTCTAAAGATATTCGAAGTTATTATATTCTCTTGGAACATTAAGACGCATCTAGCATTCGGAGTTCTGCTGTCTGATTTCCAAAAGATTGTTAAATAATTATTATTGGTTTAAATTATACTTCTAATAAAACTATTTTGTACAATTTAAATGTTTATTTTTACTTTTACAATATAAAATTAATAATCTATTCGCTAAATACTACTAAATGGCTAAGAAGACATTTTCAACTTTCCTCTGAATTATTTTAGCGGACCGTGGATAGAAATCCAGCAAATATTTCCATTCATCCAGCTTTAAATACACAACGTCGACTACGGTACGTGCTCTGAAGGAAAAGTGATGTGTGACACCCACAAATAGACCCTGAAATGAGGTTATGAATAGAATAGAATATTTTTTTATTCAAATAAACTTTTACAAAGTGCTTTCGAATCGTCAAATGAATCTATCTAAAAATTCGAAATGCCGTTCCAACCGAGAAGAACCATCAAGAAACTCGGCGGTTGTTGTATACATTTAGAACTAGCTGATGCCTATGCCATTCGAGTCATTTTCATATAATCTCGTAAGGCAACTGCCTCAATAATTACGCCATCCAATAAAACTGAAGTATCTGTCTGTGATATTTAACTACCTATATCAAAGATGCTTCAGTTTTATTTATTTTTATAGATAAGGCCCTGGTCACTCAAAAAGCGCGGCGACAGCGGCCTCTTCAACGGGTCTCCTAAATTACACGCGTTCACAGCAGAGTCGTACTGATCACGCTTTGCGGTGTGACATGTTTCATATATGTAGTTTTTGCGTTGCAGTCTTCACCAAGAGCCAGGTTAGGAGCCGTAACCGCGCTTTTTCTTGTCGCTTGATGTCAATATGTGTCACTTCTGACAGTGACAGTTAGCGAGTGTACCTACCGCTTGTCTATGGGACAGATGACGAAGAACGGCGCGTCCGAGTCATAAAGATTAACATGTCTATGGCCATTCTTTAATGTTGATTTTACACGAACACTTCTTATTAAAAATATTTTGAAGTTAAAGCTGCTGTGGAATTGTCTAAAATTGATTACGTCAGTGGGACGTTCGCAATCACCTCTGATTGGCTGAATTTATGACGGTTCTTCTTAAACTAATCGCGACGTTACGGCACGTGTGTGACTAGGGCTTTAGTATTTCATATTGAGACTATTTCCCGTACCTAAATAATTAAATTTAATAATTTTCCGTAAAAAAAATTTTTTTTGTTACATACCTGAGCTACACCAAAACTATCTTCTGGACCTAGGATGTCATAAATAGATTCTGTAAGGTTTTGGTGGACTGTTAACACTTCAACCTGCAACACAGCACATACAACCAATTTAATAACAAATTCTTTAAAATATAACAATAGGTATAAATTCGGTGTTTTTCATAGGGAACATTACATAAACTGTTCTTTGGGATCGGTTTATGCAGTTTTATATGACACTTATGACAGCCTGTACATAGTCGATCAGCATGTCGATTCTTTAAAAATGATTGCGGCCTCTGATTGGCTGAAATTATGGCGTTCTTGCTGCATCAATGCATTTTAACCAATAGAGGTACCAACCAATCAGAGGTCATTGCGATCGGTACACTGATGCAATCATTTTTAGAGAATCGACACACTGGATCGTGATCCGCGATCAAAAGTACTCAATTTCGTGCATGCATTTGATATGCTCCAAATTAAAATCGGTTTTACTGAATTAGTGACTTTAAGTCAATACAGTTAAGGTTAATTTTACTTTGACGCTAATGTGTTCGAACACGAATACGGTCAATCGAATTAAATCTTATACTAACACTACTGGTTATCGAATAGCCACGTAGAATGATTATGTTTTCTCACCTCTCCTCTATGTATGAAGTAAATGGACTGATCCGCGTCGCCCCGTTGAACGATGTAGTTCCCGGGGAAAAACACGCAATGCTTCAGCCACATGGATAACATTCGTTTAAAGTCGTCATCTGTCTTACTAAATATAAGGGACTCTCTTATATGACTTCCGTAAACAGCTTGCATCACTTGACAGCGAAGTTGGAATGGTAATCTGTACACTAGTTTAGGCATCTGCATGAAAATTGGTACTTATATTGAGAATAGACTATTTCGAAAACGGCGCATCTCTTATTTTTAAATATCACCATTTTGTTTCGTATAGTTATGCGATTGAAATGTATCCTTGCACCCATTTATTTTAAAGAAAATACATAACTTATTTATTTATTTATTTTTATTTTTTATGTACATATATAAAAGTTTACAAAACAACATATATTAGAAGAAGTAGACACAGGTGAAGCTTATCTCTAAAAAAAAAGATACCGGCCGAATTGATAACCTCATCTTTTTTGGAAGTCGGTTAAAAAAAGAAATTTCTTCCAGCTTCCCTTGAAAGTGAGTAAGGTGAAATTATAGAGTGGTATAGGTCAAAAACTTAACTTAATAAGGAAACGATTGACATCTCATTGTATATTCTCTATTCCCTCACTCTCATAGTGCTATGGGATGTAAAATCCGACACGACCGGAGAGATCAGGCGCAGGACCGACGGTTTTACGTGCTCTCCGAGGCACAGGGCTGGCTCACCGCCAACTTCCTAACTCCGGGCTAGTACTTTTTTCTTGACAGAAAACCCCAATACATTTTTTGGCCTAACCCGGGAATCGAACCCGAGGCCTAGTCATCTGCAGTCAAACATGCTAACCACAAGACCGAGTGTGCGGGTAGATACTCAAGCGCTGTGGTCAAAGGCAGGTAAAGAAATCACAATGAGAACCTGTTTCCCCTGTTGTCTATTCCACAGCTCACACACATAGTCCCACATCTTGTTCATCTGATGATCACTCAGGTCGGTGTCACGCAAACCGTCTCGCAACTCGTTTATGCCGTAATCGTACGCGATACGTGATGATGAATGTGCAGTGATCATTGCCGACATTTCTGATATTAGAAGACCTATAAAAGAGTCTGTGTAAGCTACATAATATTGTAACAATTTGTAAATGGTAGTTTTTTATTTTATTCGATGACAAGGTAGCCCTTGACTGCGATCTCACCAGATGGTAAGTGACGATCCAGTCTAAGATGGTAGCGGGCTAACTTGGAAAGGATATAGCAGTGTAAACTCAACCCATACCCCTAATCGGTTTCTGCACGCCACCATGCCGGAACGCTAAATCGCTTTGCGGCACGTCTTTGACGGTAGGGTGGTAACTAGCCACGGCCTCCCACCAGACCAGACCAGAGACAATTTAGAAATTATAAATTCCTTAATTGCTCCCGCCGGGAATCGAACCCGAGACCTCCCAGTTATAAGACCACAGCGCTCACCACTGCGCCAGGGAGGAGTTGAGTTTATTGCCTGCTCTTCTCAGCAGAATCTGCTCTCCGAACCGTAGAGTCTGCAGTTTCATAAAAGACAGAATTGCCATACCTGATTATAAATTTTGAATTTGAGATATTTCATGTAGATTAGGTAGGTATGTTTTATAATCTTCGACCAATAATAATATAATGTATCTACCCTTATAAGAGAAGTCGATAACGGTCTGAACCATGTCCGAACCAATTTTTGTTGGTAAAAAAGTGAATTTTTACTTATTACTCATACCTACTTAGTCATAAGGGAGAAGTAATTCGACGGCCCAACCGAATAAAGGCGTAAACGATAAAAGCAAATTTTACAGGATAACAGGAGAGCCAAAAAAACCGTAAAAATTATCTAGGCATAACTTACCTGTACAAAATTTTATAACGATAGTTATAAACACGGTTTCAATAACTTCAAAATCGTTCTGTGCGGAAACATCGCCCGTTCCTGTTATGGTGAGCAAATTGATAATATACCACAGAGAAGCTATGTAAAGTGGAAAGAAGTTTTTCTGAAAATAAAACATGAGTATTATTAGGTACCTGTATAGTAGGTAGCTATTAATATAGCTGATCGATAGCGGAAAAGCTGCAGGCTGCAGCCATCATTGCTACAATCTCCATCGTGGGGATTGGTTGAATTTAAGGTACTCTTGCTTTATGCCAATAGCATCCTCCAATGAGGATAAAATCCCAATGCCGTTAAACCAATACGGTTCCTGAAGCTAAAGTAGCTTCTTGGTTTGAGAGGAAAGACAATTCGCTTAAATTTTCCTCCCACCCGCGTTCCTCAGAAAATCTCTTAAATTCGCCTTCCTATAACTTAATAATAATATCGGATTCCGGAAAACCTTACTTCCGCGTAGTTTCCCCGCAAATTCAACTCATCTTTAGATATCCAATTAGCTGACGTGCACTGAACTGGCGTGAGGCAGGACAATTTGAAAAATAAACACGCATTCACGTGTGATAATAGTGACGCCCATATTGCAATGGTTCTGGAAGAGTAAGAACATTGATTACCACAGCAATGGCAAGTAGGTAAGAAGGTATTATATTATTTAAATTAGGCGCTTGATAACAATCATGTCGAAGGGAAAGGATTGACGAGGACGTAATTCTAAAAGTCTTCTCTCAGAGAGGAGTTAGGTAGTTATAGGTTTGGGCTACGCTTGCCCAATGTAAATTGGCAGATTTAACACACCTTTGAGTATGAAAAACTTTCAGAAGTTTCCTCAAGATGTTTTCCTTCTCCGTTGAAGCATATGATATTTAATTGCTTAAACGTGCAAAATTGCGAAAAGTCACGTGCGTGCCCGGGATCGAACCCGCGACCCCGAATAGGAACCACTAGGCTATTCGCTGCTCTATTCTAAACAATATTCTCTATCTATTACAGTATTTCTTAAACTGGGACGTTCACACTTACGTCAATTTCAGGAATAGGTTGGCCGATCCGATATTTATTTTCCTGTGCTGTCTATAGGTGAATAAATAAGAAATCCTGAACAGTTGTGGGGTTCGCAAATAGCAGAACAGGGCGTGTTGTACCGACGGACGTAAGTATATCGCAAATGCTAAGTATGATATTGGCAGGTTGGCTAAAAAGTCTCTTCTACGTAGATAGACCTTAGAAAAGTACCTGCAAATTAATTTTCCATGTATGTACCTTTTGACAAAAAAATTTTTTTGCATTTGACCGCGTACCGTGGAAACAGGAGCGGCCATGAGGATACCCAGATTTGAACTTTGTTGTGACAAACGCTTAGTGAATTAAAGAGAAAATTACAAACAAATTCTGAATAAATTGACTGACTGCTCTAAACATAGTTCCATGATCCCTTTCATAAGATTCACAATTGTCAGTTCTAGTTAGGTATTAGGTATAATTGATAAACTAAAATAGCCAAAATATTTATAAGATGCAGGAAAGGGACATAGACAATACGGTCTTACCTACTACAAAAAAAATCTGGAGGAATACCTTCAACTTCTTTATCAACCGATAGAAGTTCGCTGGACATAGACGGATCTTAATATGCACTACAGGATGCCTCGGTCTTGTGCCACCTGGATCCAAACGACTTCCTGCGTCCCGTCTGATATCGTTGGTTGGTCTAGTGGGGTCTGAGAACACTGCGCTTTCCAGCGCAGTACCCTTAGAACCCAACGACCATCCGTTCTACAAAAGTGTTACGTGCGGCGTTGGCTACATACATTTTGCGCACTTTCTTCGGTTTCAACACATAATCCCCGTATCTGTTCATGTAGCCACAGTGTATGTCAAGGAAGGCTTTGTACACGAAGATGACGTCGAACACGACGCACATATAGAAGAAGTAAGCATTGGACAGAAACGCCATTTGATAAACAAGAATCATGAATTCCACGTACGAGAGAACCATAATTAAATAATCTGTAAGTAAATTCAAGCTATGTTAAAGTAGGAAACATAATATACCTACCTAGCCAGTGTTGTCAAAGCTATATACAGTATAGGAACACGCTTGACCATTTTCATACCTGATAAGAAATGATGATGTGTCCTAAGATGAAAAACATTTACCTAAACGATGCCTTATTCATTCTTGCTTCAAAGATGTTAAGGACTGACAATATTTCACATCAAAATTACTTTTTTGAAATAAAGTTAACTAAAATTTAAAAAAAAGATACCCAGATTGTCAGTGTCGGGAGACACAGTACCTACTCGGAGAGCATTCTGGACTCTGTACGAATGAGAAAAGCACTTCATGTGCGTAGATTATACCGAGTCTTCTAAGCAGGACGCGGTTATTGTACCTACTAAGTAAGTGGTATATTTGTTGTGTGCTATAACAGGTTGTTTTTAAAAAATATATAGATAAGAGCTTGACTGCAATCACAGATACTGATGGTAAGTGAAGATACAGCCTAAGTTGGAGCGTGCATAGAACATCTAATAGTTGAAAAAACGGAAGCTGGAACGGCATACAAATATTTTGACGGTGCGAAATTAAGAACAAGGGGACAAAGTGCTTACGGGATATCCGTGGGATTTCAACCAAGTAGTGGTGTAGGGCGCAGGCCCATGGATGCGAATCGTTACAATAGGACTATGGTGCTTAAAGGCTTTGTTTTAAAGGAAATTCATTGAATCAGCGAACGAAACCAAAGCTTTGACGTCATCGTGCTTCGAAGTTCCAAATCTATCAACATTGGCGATAATATGTTCAAACTGATACTAAGAGTACTCTACCATTACGTATTTGAGGTGCCCATGGGTATCTTCTTACTGTTAGGTATGCCTACTTATATTATATTGAACAAATTAAAATAACAAACCAACAAAAATGAGCCAATTGGAATCTGGTAACACGCTGCTACGGAACCACCTAAAAACAGTAAATGGCAACTGTAACTTTCAAGTCAACGTTAACTCAGGACTCTCTGCTCGCTAGAACGCATACCATGACAAACAATTCATAGCTCGTTTTCAGTACATAATTTATTGAGATTTATCCTTGTGGACGTGGTAGTTTTTTAAAAGGCGCTTTGTTTTCAAGGGAAACTTTGTCCTAACCTTCTTTCTCTATTAACAGCATACGGTGTTACAACAGTGTACACTGTACAGTGACGTGTTCAATAGGTAGGTATTAAGCAGAATTATGTTTTATGTAAGGTACCGGTGAGGTTTAAATAGAAGCCAAATAGCTGAAATGTAGTCAGCATAGTCGCCAGATGTTATGGATTTTGATCCATGAGATTCGACGACGCTTTTATCAGGACTCTGAAATGAATTAATAATAGTTTTACAGTAAGATAGTCAGCAAACTTTTTGGTATCATAATATTATTATAGAACGATGACACTTACATCTAGGAACACGTTGGGGTCAATTTCCTCTTCCTCCTCTTCATCGGCTTCATATGTTAAGGGATATGTCTCTAACTGGTGAAAAATAATTAATTTTTTACTAATCATCATGATCACCATCAGCGACCAATCTACGGCTAACTTCTGAGCGCAGATCTCTTCTCAAAAAAGGATTAGGTTAGGTTAGGCCCTTCCTGGTGCAACTCTGATGGTGTGTTGGGCCGTTTTATCAGTCCCGGAGAATTGCCTGAAAGGCACTGCTGGCTGGGCTGCGGAATTAGTCTGGTCCCTTAGCCGTAGTCACCAGGAGATGAGAGGAACCGTGGGGTTTTAGTCGGTAAAAGTCCGACATAAACCTCCGCACCTTCCACGGGCATGGTGGTATCCATGAGGATTTCCCCACGGGGAAAAAAGGCCCTTTTGCCTTTCCTTTAAATGTTGTAACTTGTTTGTAAAGTTTGTATTGGAACTTACTTCCATGCTGGATTTCTCAGACATGACCGTTGGCAAAACGTAATCTTTCGTTGTTGATTCCACCGAGTATTTTACTTTCTTCAACACTGTTGGATAACTCTAAAAAACGATAAAACGATAAAGGAAAACCAAATTTACAAACACAACCAAATACATCGTGAATCACCCTGATGACCTGGAATCTATTTATAAATTACCTTTAATAGTGAAAAGAAATCCGCTCCATCGATATAAAGCAAATCTGTGTTTCTAGAAGCCACCACATTTGACATGGTTAAATATTTTGATGCACCGCGAATATTTCCAAAAATTCCTCCCGGGCCCATACAGGCTTCGACTTCGTTAAAATTGCTGATAATATCCACCTTTAAAAATGAGATTTAAGTGAAACGTTAAAGTATCATGACTCATATAAAACCAGAATTTAAAACGAGAAACTCACTCACTTTACCGCGGTATATAATATACATGTTACTTATGACCTCATTAGATCTCATCACCATGTAGCCTTTTTGAAAATATCGCTCCATAAGTTTTTTCGCGAAAGCTCTAAAGAACGAATACTCCACATCTTCAAATAACGGTATTTCTCTTAAGGTTTTTTCGTACATATACAAAACTGCGTCTTCGTTTAAATTGGCATGTAGTTTTCCCAAAATTTTTTGATGCTTAATATGGAAGAGACTGGTTTTAACAAAGTATTTCAGCGTAATTGTTTAAATGATACCTATCAGTCTTTTAAGTGAAAGATTGGGTACAACATAATAATATTATCTTACCGACCAGCCACCGGTTCTTTTCCATTGATATTTCCAGTAGTCCATGACAGACTTTTTCAACTGATACGGCACCTTTTCCCGATTCAAAAATAGCTCTAAATGCTTCAAATTCTCCTGGAATGTAGTGACCACTTGATCGGCCATCGCTTTTAATGATGCTATACGGGCATACACGTACCTGAAAATAGTTTCGTATCATTACCCATTAAATATTACCCACTATTCAAGGGCTATTAACCTAATTGAAAACATTAATAATTTTTTGGTAGATGAGCTAATACATATTCCTAAAAAGATTATCGAAGGCGTTTTTCTAAAACATGGTGCGTGGTTCGAACGTGTTTTCGAAATTCTAATAAGCGCAATTCCTTTTTAGGATTACGAATGACGAATAATATCACCCACCCAAAAAACAAAACTCCATGTATGTTGATGCAAATTGTGAGTATCATGTGGGAGGTGTCTTGGGCCGTGATATCACCAAAGCCTGAGCCAGTGAAACTCGCAGCCGACCAATAGTAAGCCAGCAAATATACTTTGGCTGGAGATAGATAGTTGTCTGTTAATATTATCCCACAGTCTATCCAAGAACCTGGTAACAAAGTCAATTATTATAAAGACCTGAGCAACAAGGATGAAAGTTTAAAAACCAGTCAGTCAGCGTGAGTTGGGCTCGCACACGAAGGATTTCGTATCATCATCGCCGAAAAAATCACGTTTCTTGGATGGGGACTACCCCATTATTTTTTATTTTATTTATATTAGCGGCAATAGTTATTATACAAATTCTGTGACGAAGAGGTATCTACCTATTACGGTTCATGAGATATAGCTCGCAGACAGACAGACAGACGGACGGACGGACGGACAGCTGAGGCTTAGTCCCATTGGCACCCTTTGGGTACGGAACCCTAAAAACTGACTAGCGAATATTGTTTGTAACATCTGTCATATTGATTTTGTTCGTAGAAAAGGATACAGCCTATGTTATCCGAATCGATTGACACTTCATTCAACAAAATCGGCCCAGTTGTTTAGCCTTAATATGTACCATGTAATAGACAAATACATAGATACATAGACATCTAAAATCATAACCCATCCTTTGGGCTTTGCCGTAGGTAACTTATTTATCAAAGTAAGGCTGAAATCTACAAACCGCACACTGACTCTGTTCAGACTCAAGACTGAGTTAAAATGCGACAGATTTATATCAAAGCATATTTATGTGTCTCGTTTTAACTCTAAGTCCAAACCAAGTCAGAGTACGCTCTATAGATGTCAGCATTAGACATACCTGCTTTACAAATCATATTTCCTCTTGAGTTAAACGTCGTTTTCATGTACGGCCCAGCTAAGGACAATTTGTCAAGCTTTGTGACAAAATCATCGTAATCAGAAGCGATAACATATCTACACGTCATTGTTAGTAATATCGATGTGTACAGATTTAAGAAAAAGAGGGTTAGAAGAAAGAATTGAACAACGCTCATCAGATATGCCTAAAATCAAAAACTGAAATGTATTTGACTTCACAGAAATCAAACGAAGGGTAAGAACTTCACTATTCTTCTAAATATATAAAAGGCAAAGGTGACTGACTGACTGACTGACTGATCTATCAACGCACAGCTCTAACCACTGGACCGATCGAGCTGAAATTTGGCATACAGGTAGCTGTTAGGACGTAGACATCCACTAAGAAAGGATTTTGGAAAATTTCAACCCCAAGAGGGTTTAATAGGGGGTTAAAAAATCGAACCTAACGTGAGCGAAGCCGCGGGTTAAAGCTAGTCTTCCATAAGTCTACAATGCTTCTGATTTCTACAATTTGAGTCATCGTCATCATTTCGTCGTCCCTGGAGAATAAAACTCAAAAACAAAAGTTTATTGTATGGAGAAGACTCTCTTTAATTTTTATCTTTTTATTGTTTGTTGTTATAGCGGCAACAGAAATACAGATTCTGTGAAAATTGCGTATTTCTATCTATAAGGTTCATGAGATATAGCCTGCTGACAGACAGACATACAGACGGCCGGAAGGACAGCGGAGGCTTAGTAATAGGACCTCGTTAGCAATCTTTGGCTGCGGAAACCTAAAAACGTATTTCGCAATGGATATAAATAGAATTGACAAATAAATACAAACCCTTTTCAATGCAGCGATCGACTCCGCCCAAAATGCCGCATAAAGTTTATAGATTTGCAGAACATTAACCATTCTAAGGATACAATGGTACATGTGGATGTTAAGATGATGGTCCTCTGGGGTATGACCTTCGTCGTGGTTTGGTACTAAAATCTTCCATACGGCGTACCAAGGGAAGCATGTGAGAAGATCTACTAGGAATGTCGTCTGTAATTTAAATCGTCATACAAGGTTAACAAACATCATGGTATAAGAATGTAATCTAAATGAAATGTAAACTAAAATGAATTAAAATATTAATTAGACTTGAACGTGGATAAATTGAACATGAAAAAAGAATAATGAGATAAAATAGCTTCTTTTATAAATAAGTAATAAGTAGAGACAGTGGATCGATACTTGCAGAAGTAGGTATAACTTTGCAGGTATCTAATTAACTTTTTAGAAAAATATTTGAATCAGTACGGTTACAAAAATACAAGAAGAGTCAAATCTGTAAAAAATAATAAACAATTTGTGTGTGTTTTAGAAATCTCAAATAAATCAGGAGTATGTAGGTACTTGTTGACCTAGATTGTAAAACCGCTCGTGCTATTTGTGGTATTTGACCTGTTTTATGCAAATCGCAATGCAATTTGAATGTAACGTAAACAAAACGGTTGAACGATTTATCCGAAACTTACTAATTAATTAAACGAAAATTAAATGCAATGTTAACTCTGTAGATAAAGCTAGAAAAATTTGTGTCTATAAACGCATGCCATCAGTCTTTCGGACAGGTACCTAAGTTAATTTTAGTGATTCACTCATACAATAGAACAAAGACGTACTTAATTGCAAAAACTCAAAATTGACTTTTTGATGTTATTAGTATTAATGTAATGGATGTTCTATCCAAGGAAAAAAATTCACAATTGAACATCCACTTTTGAAACTTATTACATCAAAAAGTCAATTTTGAGTTTTTTGTAATTACTTACGTCTTTGATCTATTTTATGAGCGTATTGTTAAGTACTATTAAACGAGTAATACGTATAGGTTAAAAAAAAAAGAAAACGATCTACTTAACTTACTCTCAAATAATTTCTTGCCGTCAAGTACGGGTGATAGATCAGCTGATTTTTGGGCCCGTAGAAGGCAACATGTAGCATTAAATATAAATCGACGTAGCAAAAACACTCTAAAAATACCACTGCTTTATTGAAAAGCTTGCACGTTGGAGCAGTTGCTATGACAATCTGGAAAAAGTACTTGATTAGATTTTGAAATTTTCTAAAGCCAATCTGGCTTTAGAAAATCACTGCGTTCTGATTTAAAAATGAGGGGATCAACTGAGTCATTTTTCTTTTACAAAGCACTTCTATTTAAAAAGAAACCATGCCGAACTTGACTAAAATTCTGCTCTCCCCTTCAAATAAGCGTTAAGCTTATATTAGGACTAGGTACGACATAAGTGTAAAGTGTGGGAAGGTGGGAGCTGAACCATCGGCTTTTCAGTTTTCAGACCACATCTTTAATCATTTGGCTATTGTGGCTTTCCATAAGATATCGCTATTCCTTCACATTGGAACCCCAACGTAACGGTTTTTTGAACTATGCACCCTTCAGACTCTATTAATGTTAAAATGAAATGTTTATAGAACTTTGACAATTGTTCAAAAGAAAATACGTAAATTGGTCATGTCTAGTGACTTACTGGAATCAGCAAACTGAGTAGATAAGCCGCACAAACTCTTAAGATGGCCCAGATTTTAAGAAATACGCCATCTGGCTTGATCGCTATCGGCATCAGCAGATACGGAGACAAATTGTTAAACACTTTGAACTGTTTGTATGATTTAATGTAGTTCTCCTTCTTTTTTCTGTAATCCTCCAGGACGTTTATGAAGGAATCTAATTCGAAAAACAACGTCATTGTTTCCATCAATGTATACAGTATCTTATCTTTATTCTGATCCTAATTATAATGTAGGTACATACTTACTAAACGAGTGAAAAATATCCTTATCCTAAAATGAATCCTTATCTTCACTAATTTTATGAATATAAAAGAGTGTCTGTTTGGTGGTTTGTCCTTCAATCACGTTACAACGAATCCACGTGATTAAAGGTATAGTTGAAGACTTGGAGAGTGATGCTTTTTGTTACCTTTTTGCCCGGTATAAAATAGAGTTTGCGGATGACTTTAAAAACCTAACTTTACTAGTTAGTAGTTGTTAATATTTCGGTGTTCTTTTTTATTATTCTATGACAAGATAGCCGTTGCCTGTATTTCGATTTATCAATATAAATATTCATCCTTATACGTTATAATTAATATGTAAGTCTTTACCATGAAATAAGACTAAAATCTTTATTTTATATCTACTGATAGTTAAAGATTAATTTTATTACCATTGAAAAAGTCTTGCAGTATATTAGTTATCCGTTTCTTATGATGCGTATCAGTTAGAAGATTGTAATGTTTCAAATAGGCGTCAGTGTTTTGAGATTTAGCTATTTGCTCTATTTTCTTTAACTCATCCGGTAAAAGTAACCCGACATGCTCTCTCATATCCGGGAACAAATTCAAAGCTGACGTGTACGCGAAGTGGCTGATACTTATTAGCTGCAATAGATTATGTATTAAATTTAATTTATTAGAGAGGCCGAGATCTTCTGCTTACTCATTTTTGTTAAGTTCGTATATTATTATGTAGTATATTCTATTGAGTATGTTTTACAAGTTATGACTATCAAATAATAAACAAAATTCTTTTTAAAAAACCAATTTCAAACATGATTCATCTCTTAATTTTTAGCCCGAACCCTTTATAACTCCCTTTATTTAGAAATCTCTTCACAGCTAGGCTAGTTGCTAGCTTCAACCCGTATGGATTTACTTTTCCTACAAATCTTGCAGCAACCGAAATAAGAAGTAAAATTAACTTTAACCTTTTACTTTAACCTAAACTCATTACTCTCACACGCAACGATCTCATCTAACAGATGTTAATGCGCATCGAATAAATGATCACTTACTTTGCAATGTGTCAGAGTAATTACAGTGCTGACAGCCGGCACGCCGTACAACAATACCAATAAACCCAGATGGTTGCCGGGGCCAATGACACGCTCCCTTTTAGTTTCTCTCATCTCCTTAGAAGTCACCAAACAATAACCGCTCTCAATTATGTACAAGTCCCTGGTAACAGTTCCTCCGTAGTATACTATCTCTCCTGGTGGCAGGATTATGTCTCTGGCAGCTGGTAAACATATCAATTCATTTTAGTAATTTACTTAGTGGAAAAATTAACATTTTGGCCCCTCTCAACCCTCTGATTTTGGTGAATGAAAATAATATCCTTTCTTACTTAAAATCTACAGAATGAAAGTAGATTTATTCAATCCAGTAATCTAGTATGTTGATATTGTAATATCTCTTTTTGTAGTTTGTTAATACTTTATACTTAACTAAAATTTTATTTTGTAAAATCAAAATACAGAAGAAACTTCTTTGTTTTTATCTAGGTATTCTGAGTCTGTAAATTTTGGATTAGACAGTTAACTGATGTCGGCAGTGAGACTTGCCAAAAATAGGTAACAGCCAAGAGAATATAATTACTTCGTTTGGTAACAGTTGCATCAGCGCATCAGCAGATTTCGTGCTGCTGAACATTCATCATAAATACTCAAACAGACTAAATAAATATCTCTGCAAATGGCTTGATAAATAAATTGAATAACAAAATGTGAGACACTTAATAAAGAAGCCTGTAGAGAATCTGTTAAAACACGTAAGATCCGTTTTGGAACTAGCGGTAATTATTTTGGCAGACGTTGAGCATTAGTTATTGACACAATTAGATCGTGCGTGTAAAACGTTTTACACCCTAATAATTACATTACCCAAGATAGCAGTCCCATTCATAAATACTTACTTTCTGTTAGCGTATGAATGTAAGCTTTATTTTTCACTTGAAAGAACTTAATTGAAGTCAGTGTCTTGAATCGCGCCTGATGAAGTACTTTCTTTCGTAACTCCGAAGGCACTACAGTTCTTTCGAGCCAATTTTCACCAGTAAGTTCAACACCCTGTAAAAAGTTATTTATATCTTGAGAAATAAGTTTAATATTTCTGCAAATAACAATACGGTAGTTTGTTTATTAAGAAGAACTTAATCGATTCCTCGTGACTGAGATTCGTGACCCAATATGTCAGTTAGCTTATTAAGGCTCACCAGGTTGAGCCATTTTAGAGAACTCTAGATGTTGGTAGTTAGTACGTGTGATTTTAAAAACACTATCTCGATATTCCACTACTATTCTTTTCGTCCACGCGCCCAGGTTAATGTGGTATTCGAGATTATCAGATGGTATGGAATATTAAAATTAAATGTTAGTTTTTACCGAATTATATTGCCACTGCAACTCATAAAAGGACATGATTCTTGATTTTATTGCCGGATGCATATTGTTTTCTTTCATAAATCTGTCAATGGTTATGATTATTTCCAAAAAAGCTGTCTTGGTCCTAAAAAAATATCATAAGCGTTGTGAATATTTTCACTAAGTACCTAAGCTTTGTTTTTTTTTTCAATTTTTCATTTTAGGTACATACCTAGACCAATGAGTAACAACTGCTGAAAACTCAGATACACAGTATCCAGTCAGCAAAACCCCATATAAACTAAGAAAAGCTATAAAACCCATATCAAATTGATCACCAGGAGTAAAATCACCATAGCCAACCGATAATAACGTAGTAGTAGCGAAATATGTCGCGGTCAGTATGTGATATTTTGTTCTGAAAAAAAAAAAGTTTATAATTAATCCTAGGAGATTGAACTCGAGTCCACCAAGATAATTTTAGAAGACATAAACATTTTAATACGCAAGTCTAGTACATACTTGCTGGTTGTCACGCCGCTTCTTTGATCTTCCCAGGTCAAAGCACTGGCGAACCACGAATTTTGGGAACATCTAATTACGAAACATGATTCCATATATAAAATAACGCCAGACCAATAGCATATAAATCCAATATAGACACAATACTTGACAATCTATAAAAATAATTGAATTTTATATACTTAAGTCTAATGGAAATGATTTGATATATTATGTAGAAAGAAATTTGAAAAGGTACCTTAACTATTATTGTATTTGCAAGTAACTTTCTTTCTAATTCCTCAAAAAAGCTCGATAATCTCCAAACTAAGCAAAGTTTAGTGCCTTTACACAAATAAAAAAGATGGTTCCTGTAATTGTCCAAGTATGATGCATTTGTATGTATTGTGACGATGTATTCAAAAGGAATTATAGCAAATACATCCATGTAAAATCCGAGGGTATACATTCGGTAATTTAATATACTTAAAAATGTTTTGATATATATTTTTTTCGTCTTTACAGCAGTACCCATAGTGACGAATACATTTAAGATTAAAGAAATGGTAATCACGATTTCTGCATAGAAGAATACCCCTCCTGGAAATTCTCTTTCGAAACCTATAAAATAAGGGTAAAGGAGGCATACGTAGAAAACTATGCACAGCATGTATAATTGCCAATATTTAACGAGGTAACAATCTGATTCCAGGATCCAAGGAAACTTTGAAGTTAAACAGGTAAACATCATGATTCGCTTTTTGACATGTTCCGATAAAATGTAGAGATCTAAACAATTTTCATCAAGTTCATCGTCTCTAGTAAAGTTGTCTACATCACTTAAACCTGTGAAAAATAAGTCTACTTCATTGATGTAACTTACTGATAACGTAGTCACAAAAATATTTAAACGTTTGCCTTGGATATAACGCAGTTTGTCCTTTAAGCATTTAATGCTGCTCTTCTTTCTATCTTTAGAAGCATAAATATTTAACGATAGCTGATTGTCGTTTCTCTGCTTTTGTTTTCTACAAAAACTTCGATGAATTCTTTCGTGAATTTCCTTCCGTATCTTGGCAACTAAATCAGGATAAGTTATCATCAACCTAATAAAGTCGGTCTTGCTAAGAACTTGACATTCTACATATGTCGCTGCTTTAACTGTACATCTGGCTGTAAATTAAGTTTTTTGATAATTCCTACCAAATAAGATCTTAATATATTTTTATATATTAAGACTCTTATACCTGGAATATTATATACCAGTGAGATTTCCCCAAAACATGTACCTTTAGCAAAAGATATCATCGGGCTTTCGTCATCTTCATCGGATAACAGTTCTAACACACCGCTCGTGACGCAAATCTTTTTTCAATACAAACAAAAGACATATTAAGATCACTGTGTAGTATTGTATTGGCATTTATTAATAGCATCTCAATGAGCAATGTGTAAATATTTAACAATGCAGAAATATATTATTACCATAATAGTCTTGTTTTGATTATGATTATAAACAATGTCGCCAGGTAAATAAAACTGGTGCGTCATTGTGACAGATAATCTTCTAAGGAATGCTTCCGGAAGTTTTCTGAATATCAAAGAACTGTACAGAGGCACCGCGTTAAGGTCATAATATATTTCCATTTGCAGAGGAGCTGGTAAAAGTTTCATTAGCTTCGGTTTAAACACGCCAGATTTTTGATACCAAAGATCTTCGTAATATCTTGAAAAAAAGAAAAGTTGATTCTAATAGGAACTTATGCAAAGCAAGTTTTCGTTCCATAATAGAAACAATTGAAAATATTGTATTACTAGCTTTTGCCTGCGACTTCGCTCGCAACTTAGGTTCGATTTTTCAAA
Organism: Hipparchia sbordonii; assembly: GCA_038048805.1. Classification (NCBI taxonomy): domain Eukaryota; kingdom Metazoa; phylum Arthropoda; class Insecta; order Lepidoptera; family Nymphalidae; genus Hipparchia; species Hipparchia sbordonii. Next base: position 6,307,613 of record CM076106.1, on the reverse strand, counting down.
TGTCTATTTTACCCCTTTAGGGGCTTAATTTTCAAAAATTCTTTCTTAGCGTATGCCTACGTCGTAATAGCTATCTGTATGCCAAATTTCAGCCCGATCCGTCCAGCGTTTAGAGCTGTGCGTCGATAGATCAGTCAGTCAATCAGTCAGTCAATCAGTCAGTCAGTCAGTCACCTTTGCCTTTTATATATTTAGATGAAACATACGTTTCTATAAAGAAAATACCTCATAATTCGCTTTGTTGTTTCTGGATCCATTCTAATCAACATCAAGTGATTTTGTATTTTTTTCAATTGTCGTACGTATTCTGCTCGTCTAGTGGTTATAGTTATGAACAGTGATGTCAAAGAACCAACAAAAACTACTGTTGTCAGCAGAAATCCTAGCAACACAGCTAAGCCAGCAATTATTCTTTCATATGTGGTAACTGGATATATATCTCCAAGTGCATTTGTCGTAAAAAACAATACAGACCAATAAGCTCCGACAAAATACCAATCAAAAGTCGTCTCAGTAGGAAGCTTCACAGTAGCGACAGACCAAGATGATCGTATTTCGTGAATATTGAAGTGTTTATGCGCAAACAAGTACCACATACAAGTCCAAGTATGCACCGACAGTAAGAACAGTATCAGGTATTGTGCCAAAAACGTTGTCCATTGATTTGTACCAGCTTGCGAAGATTTACTATAGGAATACTCAATTATTCTGTACACACGGACAGTGGCCATTATAGGGGCAATCGCGTGATAACTAAAGGGTGTATATTCCTGAGGTTTCATTAAATACATAAAGGAATAGGGTAGTGCTAGAACAGCATCTAGTATTACACGTTTTATATCTGGTTCCACTAGATTCAATATCTTTCGCCATCGTTCAAAAAACTTCAAACCGAAAACAATGGCAACGTCAAAAGTGAACACGGTATTCAAAAAGATCACAAGCATGATTAACCAGAAGGGCCTTTGGTGAGGTTTTTTAAATGTAAAGAGGCATGTTTCTAAGAAGTACGCAAAGAAGATGGTTGTTAAAATGAATAGATTCCACATAGGGTTCGTGTAGATTAAGAGTATATAACGGAGCCTATTGCTGTGAAAGTCGGACCGGGGTTCTTGAAGTATAGCATATGTTTTCTGACGTTTGTTCTCGTCAACTTCAATCATTATGTTATGCGATTGTGCATCTGAAAAACGTCCGACTGATGCTGGATTGATAAATATATCAGGTTTGTCTATTTTGCGTCTGAACTTGTATATATTCAAATTTGTCTTATCATCGTCAACATTTGCTGGAAGAAGAAATAGTTAAATCCTAGTCAAATTAGATGATTCTGAAATATCTGAACAAAGTTCTCAAAGTGTTGAAACAACGTGTATTTAAATACAACATACAGATAGGTATCAAAAGTCCTTATACCCTAAACATTTAAAAGGAGCATAACATAGATTTCTAAGTAGAAATACGGAATAACTACTTGAAACAAAAATTAAGAAAATCTGATTCTTTACAAAATATAGGTAATTTTCAGCTATATAAATGCATCCAAAGAAATATTTTAAATAAGTTTATAGAAGCCACTCACGCATTTTTTCAATTTCTATCTTTTACCAAATATTCTTATGTTTGTACGATTTCTTTTCACATCTAAGTAGCAACAAAGGGAACTGCAATGTAAAAACAATGTGATAATGAAAATCTAGTGGGTGCCTGTTAGCATCATTGATCAAAAAAACTAGTAGGTTTCGTGGGAAACAAAAACTATAATGAATAAGTAAGTACTCGTATAGGCGCATCGATGTAATGAAGTAGGCTTTTACGTGGTCTCACCCTACCAATGGAACTTGTTCAGTGCATTGACTAAAAAAAAAACACTATCGCACAGAAGAATTTTTGCAATATTGAATGTAAAAAACTTGCAGGATTAGCTTACAAAGTCATGAAAGCCTAGTGATGAGTTCAGCTTCCTTTTTGGCGATCCGGGAAAACTTCCCAAACATACCTAATGCTCGATCAAGTTTCGATGACTCGACCAAACATGAAATGCTTTTTGCACAAAGCCTGGTGAAGTGATGACGCAATGTTTTTCCACTTCGATCCGTAGGCAGAAAGGCGGACACACAAGATCTAATACGCAAAATGTGCACACGGCACCGCAGTCCACAGCCTACATAAGGAGCGTAAGAACACTTTCAGGTTTGATTTATATGCCCTAATCATTATAAAATTGTGACTCGTTTTTGTACCCATCTTAGATTTAGGTTTACGAATGAGATAACTTCTTCTAATATTATAAATGCGATAGAGTGCTTGCTTGTTTGTTTGTCCTTCAACACTCAGCAACGGAGCAACGCATCGACGTGATTTCCGGTATGGTTAAGGACCCGGAGAGTAACAAAGGCTACATTTTATCGCGGAAAATCAAAGAGTTCCCGAGATTTTTTTTAAACTAAATCTACGCGGACGAAGTCGCGCGTAAGTAAAAATAGTGCTTTACCGTATTTTTTTATTAAATAAGTAATCTTAGTTTTTCTCTTTCGACAGAACGGTGAAAGTTTGCCAACTGCGTACTGATCCGAAGTTGTTTTTCTGATTAGGACACGTTAGCGGCACCATTTTATTACCATCTTCGTATAATCGGGTTCTAAAACGTTTAGATAATAATTAAGCTTGGAGCGGGCTGCCGTAGGTGGTTCGAGGCCGAACGGACCGATACTTTTATGGTAGACCAGTGCCTGTGCTAGTGAAAAATGCTGTTATAAAACATATTATATACTTGCCTATTTTCGTATTTACGCTAGAAGAGACAAGTTATTTGCAACATTTGCCTAATTATCACATTATCTACTTCTGCTACACGCGTTATTTGCTAGCCAATGGAATATGCGTACAAATTATCAGCGATGCAACGGCGCAGTAATTTTATCGTATTGCATTGTAACAATGGTGCCTCTGGTACTACAAGTGTTCATGGACGGCGATAATCACGGCTGATGTTAAGTGTAACATCAGGTGACCCGCTTGCTCGTTTGCCTGCTGTTCATATACAATTTTTAACAAAAACCTTGTCGTTCCTGTGAGCCAAGAACCATAGGTCGAAATATGAAAAAAGACGTGTGGCACTCGGGGACTGCCGCGGTAAAGCTATTGCATAGCATTTATTATCAACGCCATCTAGCGGTGAGAGGAGTCCCGTGTCAGGTTATTATCGTTACAGAATTTCTGGATTCGGTCTCCACGCTCAAGGCCCGCGATAGAAGCTATGCAATAGCTTAAAAAAAATGTGGACCTCTCATAGTAAATCAATCAGTTGATCGTCATTTGTATGGCAGGTCCAAATTTTTAGTTTAGGCCATAGTTTAACACGTCCAGCCAAGTGCGGTGCTAGACTGCACACATCTTTGAGAACGTTATGGATAGTAATTATTGTCCATAAGCCACTTTGGAGCAAACCCATCACTACATGGACACACATCAAACGAGTGTCAGAGAGCCACTGGATATAGGCGGCACAAGACCAAAGCGTGTGAAAGTCCCTACTAGAAATCTTTGCAGTGTACTACGTCTAATTGGTTGACAAAGAAGAAGAAAGTATATCGTAAAGAAGACAAGTAGATCGTAGAACAATTCTTGCCTGGTGCATGACTTGTGATGTCTATTCTAGTATTAGATATTCCTACTTCAATGGCATAGAACGATTTTAAGCGCTTTAGGTATTTCACAGTTCTTTGAATCGCTTTGAAGTCTGTGGAAGTAATTGCTTAGGTACATAGTTTACTTAGAAATCGCATTTATCGCAGCGAGGAAAATTAGTAATTAAGGCATCTTTGGGGCTAATGACATGAGTTTTGCTGTGATTAGGATTTTAACTCTAAGTTAACTTGTCTACACCGAAATGTGGCGCCTTATGCAAATCGCGTGATCTATGCTATTTAGGCTAGTTAGTGGAATAATAATTCTACTAACTAACAGAACAGAACTTAATGATATGCAGAACAGGTATTTTAGAGCAATTAAAATGACAATTTTTTTAATGAACATTTGAAAATAAAGGAACTTTGTTTTAAAAATAGGTAGGTGGGTTTAGGTACTTGCCCGAACTATACTCTCTCTCATTTTTAAACCGGATTATAAAGTGATTATTACTGGTAAAATAGATGTAATTTTTTTTATTCGATGGTAAGATAGTCCGTGAATTATTTCAAATGATGGGAAGTAATGATACATCGATGCATTGTAAAACGGTACCTGGCTAACTTAAAAGGGGTATGGTAGTGTAAATTAAAACCATACCTCTAATCGGATAAGTAATAACAATAATATGTTAAACTATCTGACGCCTGCGACTTCTTACGATTGAGGTTTTTAATTCCCGCGGGAACTCTCTTATTTTCCGGGATAAAAAGTACCCTATTTGTTATTCCAGGCAATAATCTAATCTCTGTCCCAAACAGCCAAATAAATTCAATCGTTGTGGCGTGATTGAGTAACACACATACAAACTTCCATACACCCAACATCCATACATCCAAACTTTCGCATTTATAATATTAGTAAGAAGTAGGATTAGAAATAATTTCTAAATAAAGTCTACGAAGCTAAGCAACTGCTAGATGATGTGAGTTTAATTAGCGAGTAGCGGAAGAAAAGTTGTAGACTAATTTAGAAGCCGTCCGGTTGCCGTCTTCGGTCAATGAAACTTAATCAAGTTAAATCTTTGTTTTCCTCTGTTACATCTAAGTAGGTAGGTAGGAGGTACAGAAGCATAGTCGTAGACATGGTCGCTTACTATGGTCGTCATTAGAAGGCGGTCGATTAGCGGACGATGGAGAGAGCTATGTTCGGAGTACCCCTGCGGATATCGTTGTTATGCGTCAGGATAAAGCCGGACAGTCAGGCTTTTTGGTTGCGTGTGCGCGTGCGGTTAAATTAGACGGTGTCCGGCCTATCCGGCTTGCTAGGCTTTTTTTTGACTATTTTTTTTGTCATTCATTAATAATGAAGAAGACGGATTCAATTAATTTTGTTGTTGTTTCATTATAATTTAAGAAGATTTTATGGTAAACTAGATGATGCCCGCGACTTCCTCCGCGTGGATTAAGGTTTTTTGATTACCGCAGGAACTCTTTGGTTTTCCAGGATAAAATGTATGTTTTAATGCCGGGTATGAGCTATCTCCATTCCAAATTTCAGCCAAATCGGTTCATTCGTTGTGGCGTGAAGGAGTAACAACACATACATACAAACTTTCGCCTTTAGGATAGTAGGATTAGTAGGATAGTAGGAAGTAGGATTAGTAGGAAGTAGGATTATAAAAAAACTTGGATTACTTAAAAAAAATTGTCTTGTTATTAATAATAATTAAGATTAAATAGTTAAGGATGTCTGGCCTTTTTACCTAAATGCACGGCTAAACTGGCTAGTCTGTACATCTTTTCGGTTTCAAGACCTGGCAACACTAACTGCGGGATCAAAATTCAAATCACGGATGTGGAAATCGGTAGGAGAGCGTGAGTTACTTTACGTAACTTGTTTACGAGTCGAGTTTACGTAGCTTATCGTGTAGCAAAGCTGAAGTGGCAAAGATTTATAGAACCGATGGGCGTTGGAGTCCAAGAAAAGCGAGCCACACCGAGGACACAGCGTAGACCTAGGTGGACGGACGATCAAAGGTGAGTCGCTGCCAGCCGTTGGATACAGGCGGCACAAGATCGTACTATGTTGCTATCATTTCAAGAGAGTTATGTTCAGCAGTCGATATCTATCGGTTAAGATAATGATGAGGTACCTACTGAAAACCTATGAGAACAAAGTAGGTATTGACCGTCAGTAGGACTAGGATAATAGTAAATCTATGGTTTAATTGTCTTGTCCAACGCTACAAGGGCGTATAAGACAACTAGCCTAGAGTTCTAACATAAAAACGTTGAGTTATTTGCTTTTATAATCAGGCAATTTATACCTTAAGTAGGCAAGATCTTTGAAGTGTCTATAATTAACTTGAATATTGTTTGAGCCATCGCAGACGTGTAGCTACCGATCACAATAACTATAAGGTCGTTATGTAGGTAGATACGTCGATCCACGTAGGTATGGATTATGGAGCGGTATTAAAATGTATTAGCTGCTTAATTACAAGGTTGTATTGCTCAAGAGTCCGGGATAGCATAATTATTTTATAATTTACCTATAGATAGTCAGATAATGCCCGCGACTTCGTCTGCGCGGCTTAGGTAAGTTCTTAAAAATCCAGTGGAAACTTAATGATCCTGCACATTTGTCTGGTGGGAGGCTTTGGCCGTGGCTAGTTACCACCCTACCGTCAAAGACTTGCTGCCAAGCCATTTAGCGTTCTAGCACAATGGCGTATTAAAATCGATTATCTAGAGGTATGGGTTGAATCTACACTGCCATACCCCTTCCAAGTTAGCCCGCTTCAATCTTTAGACTGCAAAGTCACTTACCATCAGGAGAGATCGAAGTCAAGGAATATTTTGTCATCGAAGAAGAAAAAAATATATAAGGTAGCCTTTAACGGTCTCCAAGATTGAATCTATTTCTGTATTGTCCTTTATGTCATTAGTTTTTCTACGATGGAATCTAAATAATTATTCTGCGAATAACTGGGAAAGTTTGCGTACTGCTGCTCATCCCTGCAGCATCCTCCTCTCAATATACTTTCTTAAGTAGGTAACTAATACCTAGCTATCCATCCAGTGCAAACAATATGTGTAAATAATTATACATCCACCTTTATTTAAAACTAACTGATGCCCGCGACTTGGTCCCCGACCGCGTGGGTTAAGGTTTTTAATTCCTGCAGGAACTCTCTAATTTTCCGGGATAAAATGTAGCATATGTATTAATCCTGGGTATGAGCTATCTCAATTTCAAATTGCAGCCAAATTAGTTTTTTAGTTGCGGCGTTAACTCTTTAAGAAATAACAAACATCCATCCATCCATTGATCCTCACTTTTCGCATTTAGGCAACGACATTTTATACTAAACGAGCTCATTCCCGCGGCTTCGCTCACGCTAAGTTTGATTTTTCAAACGCCTATTTTATCACCCTAGGGGTTGAATTTTCAAAAATTCTTTCTTAGCGGATCCCTACGATATAATACCTATCTGCATGCCAAATTTCAGCCTGATCCATCCAGTGGTTTGAGCTGTGCGTTGATAGATCAGTCAGTCAGTCAGTCAGTCAATCAGTCAGTCACCTTTTCCTTTTATATATTTATAAGAAGATATCATTGCATTTAGGTATAATATTAGTTGAATAGTGGGATTAAAACAGCTTCGACTATACCAATAAAACTTTTATCAAAAGCAAATTAAATGTAGTAAAAGTTTAGATAACAGCTATTTCGGAAATAGAGCGTGGAACACCATTTAATCCGCTTAATTCGATGGATCCCATCAGGGCATCGGATAGAGGTCAATTGTCCATTTATCCTTTTAACGAAATTGATAAAACGAAACCAACTCGGGTGATTTTAATTGATCGAATAATATAGTGAGTTTAAAACGAATTATGTCAGTGGTACCTCAATGTAGTTACTTACGAGACCTCGTATTATTCTAGACTGACTATGATTTTATGAATTGTAATGTAAAATACTCCTGGAACTCTACACGAATCTACTTTCCGAACCGGTGGTAGATTCTTGTCTTAATAAGAGCCACAGCTACTGTAGCTACTTACATTTTTTTTATTATTTTTTGACTATCTTTTTTGTCTTTAGCAAAGTTGCCACGGCATTGGTGCTCATGTTTGGTATCTTTAGTCTGATTCTTGAGTAGATAAGTCTAGGCTTTAACATCAATGAATGGATAACGAATATCTACCTAGTGGGTACATCCTAGCATGTTAGTCCGTAGGATATTCAGCCCATATGTTTTTAGGATTCCATCCCTACGTCGTTGATATTCCATCTACGCGCACTAAGCGCTTAAAGTCTCCATTCCTGATCCGCACGGCTAGGGTCTGGAACGCTCTTCCAAGATCTCTGTTTCCTAACACGTACAATTTGGGTATCCTTAAAACAAGAGTGAATAGGCATCTTCTAGGCAAATGCGTTACACCTTAGACCACATCATCACCTTCCATCAGATGTGATAATCATCATGCGTCTGCCTATAATGTATAAAAAAAATTGTACTTAGATCAAAATGAAAAGAATTCCATTGTATGTAACTCAGAGGACTATGCAGACGATGGTAAATCACTGTAGGAATTCTATTCCCTTTCAAGTCACAGTAGGTTCAATAAAACATATGCAGACAAAGGAACATATGACACAATTGCGTAATCATTCGAAGCTACGCCTTTCGTAAATTGTCAGACCATAACAATATGGAAACCAATTCCACATCGCCCACTACTTCCTTTTGGAGGGGAAAAAATATATTTTTTTCTTTCTAAACATTACAAAACACGGCGATGCTTACTTGTGAACGCTAATTCAATAAATAATTTAATACCAATCTATGAAATCTTTATTATTCTGTCATCTGCTATTGTTGTCTTATGTACCTCTTACCTTAGTGAAGAGGAAAAGTTATTTTCATTAGGCGAGGATACTGACTAATAGGTACCTACACCTACTTACTTACTGTTCGTTTCCATTTACTTAAACAATAGACATTCGCTTTTCATTTGAAGGGTTTTCTTTTAAAGACTAGTGGTGTGGATGGATGTATTAGGTATCATGAACCTAGGAATCATTAAATAGGAATTTGATGGGGTTTTGTCCGCTACAAATTCATCGCAACTGCGTGCCATATTTGCACCGCAGGTTTACAATTTCATGTTGGACAACTAAATGGGCATAGTGACTTATGGTGGCCGGCACATCTTATCCAACTAAATCACTATGTATGTATTTTATTCTTCACTAGCTTTTACCCGCGGCTTCGCTCACGTTAGGTTCGATTTTTTAAACTCCTATTTACCTCCTTCGGGGTTGAATTTTGCAAAATCCTTTCTTAGCGGATGCCTACGTCCTAATAGCTACCTGTATGCCAAACAGCTCGATCGCTCCAGTGGTTAGGGCTGTGCGTTGATGAATCAGTCAGTCAGTCAGTCACCTTTGCCTTTTATATATTTAGATTGCACTACAAGCCACGGTGCCTAAAGTATAGGTACTCTGCGATTTATTTTTCCAACTTAAAATTGTAAGTCTGCGGGCTCTCTTACTGGATGAAACTTTATCTTGGAAATTATGTGATTGGATAAGTTATTATCATTATGCCGGTACTCTGCTATAAAAACCGGGATGACCAGCCTAATTTCGAAACCATGAGGGGCTATTATAAGTCATGAACTCGTTACGCTGTGGTGCTGCAATGTGAACTTTGCTCCCCCTATATTTATGCCTAATGGTCCTCAAAATGAGCAAATGAAGATTTTTCGGAACCTTCTTTAAAATCATTTATTTCTTAATTAATTATCCACTTCCATTTATATTACATTTAAATTAAAAGCGAAGTCTTCGTAGGCGCATAGTTTTTAAACATTTTCTTAAATTCATCCAACATCACTTATGCATGTTAAAATTATTGTAATAACATATTCAGTATAATATAGAGGTGTCCAGTAAAAAGTCACGATCCCGTTGAAAGGTTGTAGAGGAGGTTGCAGCATCAAATGCATCAAATAAGCCTTAGGTACTACTTACTACTTGATACTTAAGGGCAAAAATGGCTCGTTTTTGAGTTTTTTTTTAAATCTTTATTTTAGGAGTTTGGTCCATAAGACTATTCCACTCCATTTGACCTCCAATAAGTTTTTGAGTTATTGATAGTTTTGTGTTTTTCAGAAAAAACGCGATTCACAACTTTAAAACATAGTGAAATAAAAACCTTTGGTTTACTTATATTATTATTTTTTTAATTTCTGAATAGCCAACATTACGACACTTAATAATCACACGATAAATTAAAATAAATTTCATGGATTTTCTAATAAAGACACCGAAACTCTATCAGTTTGAAAATTTCTGTTCTAGTGTGTGTGTGTGTGTGTGTGTGTGTGTGTGTTGTGTGATATTTATTGGTTTGATGCCTAATATTATTAAGTTTTGCTATAATTCAGTAATCTGGTACTAAAAGGGCCAAAGTACGATTTTTTTAAGAAAAGAGATTTTAAAGCCATATTATTGAAATAGTATGAAAATTGTTTGTGTTAAAAGGGCGTAGGTAGTATTTTTATTGATAGTCTTTCAAAATATACGACGTAAAAAAAGGCCAATGTAAGGTGCTAACTATTACTTTAACTATTACATCTGGTCTATTGTTTAAATGATCATTACCTAAAATAATGACTAAAGATATTGGCCCTTTTAGCACCCAGGTCGCAGAATTGTAAAGTAAACTTTAGAATGAAGGTATGTACGTCATTGATAAAATAAGCAGTTAGGTATTTCTTGCTACCTCTTGTGGTGGTAGTTGTAAGTAGGTTAACTAGATGGCGCTAACTAATGTCGTATTTAATGAGAGAGAGAAAGCGATGTCCCTTGAGCACTAGTGAGAGTGAGACCACTATAAGTTATTATTACGCCTACACTGTGGACAGAAGCCGCACGAGCATAGAAAAAATCCACCCGACAAGAGCGCATGCGCAGCGCTGTATTCGCCCACAACTTCAGTTCGGTCAACTTCGTCATTTAGTGGTGACCGAAACTTCGATGTGTGTGGTAGTGAAGTTAACTTTTCTAACATAGATTTCTCACAAAATAACAATACTAAAGTACAATTACCAATTTGATCGTGCTCATTATAAACATTAACGTGTCATAAGTTGTATAAATAGTAATCAAAATGTGTGATAATACCAATCCTTCGACACAAAGTATAGCGGACTACTTAGCACAGTTGCTCAAAGACAGAAAGCAACTGGCTGCCTTCCCGAATGTTTTCATGCACATGGAGAGACTTCTGGACGAAGGTATGTCATTTTTGTCTAAACCAAAGTTATCGTGGAACATTGGCAGATACATGTGCTAATCATATCTATTGCGGTTTCTTGTCACCGGCTCCGCTATTAATTGGATGCGTCGTCAAACGCACACGATATTAAAGTTTATTTTTGTCTTCGTCCCGCCGAGTTATGGTCCAGTGACGTTTGTAACGCGATCCTGCATTTCGAAAAGTGAAGTAAAGCAGAACGTCTCTGCGGTCGCGATTTGCGGTCAGCATCTGTTAGATTGTCGCTTTAGATATACCTACCTACTTACCTACTTGTAAATTGAACGTGGTTTAGAGCGTGCTTGCTGTTCGACTCGCAAATATTCCAATAGATTGGAGCAAATCTATTATAGCAATTGAGATTGTAGGCATTGAAATGGGGGCGCGTAAAGAGAAGGATGGCTGGTCCTGCGCTCAACCTGTTTGAAGGGCCGTACTACATGTCGCTCGAGTAATGGAATGTCGCCACTTCGTGTGGGTACCGTACAGTGTTGCCAACCCTAATTTTGATAAAAGTAGACTAAAATTGATAAAAAGGTTGTTAAGGGAAGGCTGGGTAGGTATATTATACCATTATGGAAATGAGGTTGGTACCTATCTAATGCTAAATACGTCTAATTATTATTTACGAAAACTTACAACCAAAGCTAAACCTAGCTACCTAAAGGGTTCCCAACGCACCCTGGTCTGAGAAGAAGGTGGATAATTACTTGTTCTTTTTATTATCCTCATGATATTTATTCTGCAACTAGCGGACGCCCGCGACTTTATCCGATTCTTCAATTCACAATCAACAGTTCCTAAATCCAGATTTAGGTGGGCAGAATCCCTACAGCATCAGGATTGAGGAGTTGGGATCCTGGAATTTAACGTTGTAGGTACCTACCTATAATAATTATTCATATTCGACAGTTCATAAATCCCCACAGTAATAGGGAGGCAGTACCCCTGCAGCATCATGATTGAAGAGTTAGAACCTGAAGTTTGTATGGAACCATCTCGCAAAGTTTAAGTTAGTATTGATTAAAAATAGATTCACGCAAATCGGTTTAGAAATCACGGAGATATAGATATATATATATACTAGTAGGGCGCGTGGGTGCGCGGCTCGCTAAAGCGAACCGCGGTTTTTCTGTCCACCAAGTAGACCTTCGGGTCTTGATCATCTTTTCCCAAGGAATTACTCTTCCATCTTTCGTAGTCTCTGAGATATAAGTACATCGACGAAATTTGTATGACCGCCACCTTGAATCCGCCATTTTGGTATTTTTTTTTCAGCTTATTGCCAATCGGATGAGGTTTCGAGTGATTTTTGTTTGAGCATCCTCAACCTATCTTCAATACCCGGACCGTACTCCTCACCCGTCTCCAAAATCCTCAATCATCAGATTCCTCCATATTTTTCATCCAAATGAATTTTTGTCCTCTATACGAACATCAGCGGAAAGGAACGTATCAAAGTCTTGCATACATTTTTTATGAAAACAATAAATTCCGCCATCTTGATTTTATTTTCTATTCATCAAGTAGACCTTCGAGTCTTGATCATCTTTTTCCAAGAAACCACTCTTCCACCTTGTATAGTCTCCGAGATAGACACCGATGAAATCTGTATGGCCGCCATCTTGAATCCGCCATTTTGGATTTTTTTTCAGCTCCCTGCCAATTGGATGAGGTTTCGAATGACTTTTGTTTGAACACTCCCAACCTATCTTCGATATCCTCGCCGTGCTCCTCACCCGTCTCCGAAATCCTCAACCATCAGCTCTCTCCATATTTTTGCTCCGTACGAATTTTGGTCCTCTCTACGAAACCATCAAAAATTTTGAAAAGGAACCGTATTAAAGTCTTGCATATATTTTGTATGGAAAAAAAATAATTCCGCCATCTTGAATTTTTTTTCTATTCATCAAGTAGACCTTCGAGTCCTGATCATCCTTTTCCAAGAAACCACTCTTCCATCTTTTATAGTTTCCGAGATAGACACCGACGAAATTTGTATGGCCGCCATCTTGAATCCGCCATTTCGGAATTTTTTTTCGGCTCTCTGCCAATTGGATGAAGTTTCGAATGACATTTGCTTGAAGACCCCCCCCCCTATCATCGATACCCTGGCCGGTGCTCCTCACCCGTCTCCGAAATCCTCAATCATCAGCTCTCTCCATATTTTTCCTCCGAATGAATTTTTGTCCTCCATACGCAACCATAAGTGAAAAAAAATTTTTTCTTACAAAATTTTACAGGAGAGGTGATCAATGAGTCAATCAGTCAGTGAATCAGTGAATCAGCACGAGTAGCTATATATATAGTAAAGTAGAAAAACATAGGTCCTTCTCCTTTTTCCAAAGTCGGTTAAAAGTGGCCTAAGTTTCTTTAGATGACATCAGCTATCTACCATTGAAAGTACCATCGAAATCGGTCTAGCTGCTCCCGAGATTAGCCGAAACAAACAAACAGATAGACCGACAAAAGTAAAAAAAAAATTGTTATAAGTGCCGTAGGTATTTATTTTTATATGCATTTAGTAAAAAGCTGTTATTTTGATTTACAACCAAACACTTCAATTTTATTTATTTGTATAGATATTTTTCATAAAAAGTACGTAGATATAGTAGATACATACCTATGTATGAAATTGGAAGGATCAAAAATTTCTTAGTGGTGTTAGTTTATTAAGGTTTTTTTAAACCATTTAGTTAGTGGCTCAATGGAAAGCCTGTGTCCACTGTTCAGTATTGGTTTTAACTCTTAACATCATATAAAATAGGCTTGGCTTGAGAATAATGCTTATAATAGTGTAAGTTATGCACGTGATGAGATTTAGTACTGTAGACATACCTACCTACGTATATGTAGTAATGTACGTTGAACAGGGACTGAAGTTCATAGATTCGCAGAAAATTCCTAAAATAGAGAGCTACGCTAAAAGATGTAGGGTTGGCATTGTTGGCAACACTGATTGGTAGGTAGGTCTTAGCTTATATACCGGGAGCCGGTAACATTGAAAGCTCCGTTATGCGAGATACAATTTTTTTTATGTGTAGGTATTAATTCGAAAATTAGACGAACCAAATAAGCTTTTTTCTCTTTATTTATCAAGGAGCTTTTATACTACAAAATAAGCTTGGCATGCGTTATTTTAAAAAGCTGAAAAAATGACTAAAAAATATTTTTTAAAAATGTCTATCGAATAAGTACACTGCGAATAATCAGTATTCGCGATGATGGTAAAACAGTTGAGCATTAAAAAAAAATTTACTTTTTTCAAAACTTTTTCGGCTACATATTTAAATTAACGCATACCAGGCTTAATTTAATCGCATAATTGTTAACTACTGCTTTCCATAAAGATTTTCGATTCCGTATGACGGCTTTTAGTGTCACCGGCTCCCGTACAATTACGTTTTCAGTCATACCGTAGTAGGTACCTACATACGAGATTTCTACGCAACGCAACGCAGACTTCACAGCTTTGCGTCGCCTATAGCACCGTTTATTACCACACCTAACTGGTAGCACCTACCTGCTTACGTCTTATCTTGAACTACTGCATATTTTATACCTACTGCCACTACGTTTAATTTGCAATTAGATTATTTACTTGAATAAGCAAACTTCGATGACAGATAATAATTATAATTGAGTAAATAGATAGGACATCAATTGAAGTACAATATAATATCTCGAAACTCCCCAAAACTTGGCTGCAAACTCGAATAGGTAGGTACCTACTTATTTTAATGTAGTTTTTTAATTTTTTCATTTATATGCAGGAAGTCTTGAGATATTACCATTCGACCCAAAGAAACATGAATGAATTTTACCTGTGGGGAGGTCACATGCGATCAACTTTGCCGTCAAGTTTGCATGATGCTTAGGGATTCGAAAAAAGGATCAATACCTGAGTAGTATCGACACTTTTGGTTCGAGACCTAGAAAAGCTCCAGAAAAGTGTATAATTTCATCGAGAGAGATAACTCAGAAAGAGAATATTATAGACTATAGTTTGCTGTCTGACGTGTGAAATCTAGTGATGAGATAAAAGTATCGAGTTATAGGGAAAGTACCGTAAGTAAGCAAACATAGTATAGACTATACTATTCTCTTTCAGATGTTATTTATCGACGGAGTGGTACAGCTTTCGGGAGCTTTCCTAGGTATCGAACCAAAAGTATCGATACTACTCCGCACCCCATACAAATGAACTACGAATTTTGACTTTTATTTGAGTAAACTCTAAAAATAACGTAGGCATGCTGAAAATAATGTCTTATATGTCTAGTTTGCAAAGAAGAATTCAAAAATTAATTACCTATGCTGTAAATCTTTTTACATTCAAATTATATTTTTTTAAATAGTTAGTAAGTGTTCCGCTAGAGATATGACTGCCAACTTCTCATAAATCATTAATTTACGTTTTAATTAGTCGCGTGATTATGCCTACCTAATAATAAGTAAACATTAACACTTGTTTTCATTAAAACAGGTCCGGTTCTTCATTAACAGTAAAACCGATTTTAATTCTTGGCACACCTGATCACACAATTTGAATAATAATCTCTATAATGCATAGGCATGTTTATAAGATTTTAAAATAACAAATTAGTGTTTAATGATGATAATAACGTACTTATCTACCTAGGTCCTTGTATACATAATAATCTAACTGTATAGTAAGTATAGTTCTTACGTGGCTCATGGTTTTGCGTGTATTGTACCCGTATAAGTGTGAGCGAGAGCTTGCTCGCGCCTGACCACTCCCACCTAGGTTCCTGACAGGCACGCACACTTACGCAATGTACATGTACACGACGTTACCACAAGTGAAGCTCACGTGCCCTCACGAATTGCAAGAACTATAATAATTTTGTAGTGCTAAATGATTAAGATTGATCCGTCTGGACGGCAGGACGATGTTACACAGAACTTTCAGGAAAGTTTTTGCGGATGGTAGGTACCTATACCTACGTATGTGTGTGTACTGTGTAGTAACTCACACTGTATTAAAGTAGGTAGGTACAAGGTTTTGCCCGCGACTTCGGTCTGCGTCCGACTGAATGGATTTTTTTAAATCCCCTGGAAACCTTTGTTTTTCCGGGATGAAACTAGCCTGTTACTCTCGAATATCTCAATGGCACCAATAGAAAATATCACGTTGCCCGGTGCTGCGTGATTGAAGGACAAACCAATAACCAAACACACTTTCGCATTTATAATATTAGTAGGGATTTAGCGCATTATTGGCAACCCCCCATCACATGAGACCAGTCGCAGGTAGCTGCTGTGTACTAGCGGCGCAAGACCAAATTTTGTGGAAGCCCATGCAGGAAATGAGGAAATCTGTGAGTGGACGTCTATCGGTTGATAAAGAAGAAGAAAAACTTAGTATGCCCCGTCTGTTACCTATTATGTCTGTGACATCACCGCGCCATAGGTAGCCGCGGGATAAGTTGTCTTTGATAAGACAAGTCAAGTGGCAACAAACTTAGGTTTAAGTAACCAACCTACTTAACGTTTTCTCAACATTACTTGATCCCAGTGAAGTCATATTTTTGTGGTGAAGTGTTATAGCTAGTTTAACACCGAAAGCAATAAAATATGCGAGTGGGAATCATTAAATCAAGTCACGTCTCATACCGAGGCAAGGACTGTTGGCCTGACACCTCAATACAACTTGTCATAATAGGTACCGTAACGATTTACGTTCAGCTTTGATGGGATGCTAGACGAATTTTAAAGAACAATAACATTATAAGTCTTCATAAAAATCCTAAGAACAGTGTCTCTTAACTTGACAAAACCCCAAAGTTGCTGGGAATCATAATTCAACCAGTAATCATGCATTACAAGCCCTCTTAATGAATCATCAGTAAATAATTTTTAATTATACTTCGCATCTTTCCCGAAGATGATTATATTGTTTACAAGCAGCAGATCGCGAGATTGTACTGTCCTTATCACACATTTAGAGCTATTTAATATATATAAAATATATATTTTCATTATTATTTTTAAATTTTATTATGACAAAAAAGTTTCTTATTTACTCCCACCAAACACATCACCCGGCCCCACCAAATCCCGCCTAGCGTCATTACGTGATTTTGTGTCGTCCGAGTCACACGTCCAACAAAAATTAAGAAAGCCTGATATTTTATATTTATTTAATTTGTAATATTGTGTGTAGGTATAGGTATAGGATATTCAAGAAGGAAAATAGTCTCATAAAGTTCGTCATCTGAAGATTCATCGCAACAGTATCTCCGGACAAAGGAATCAAGGTAAGATTTGAGTATTTTCTACCTTCTTTAATGTTCAATATTCACTCGAAAGTTTTAGTTATTTATATCCCCACGGGATATATTAATTACCCCGACGCAAAGCGTGTTTGAGAATTATTTGGAGGATTTAAAACTACCTAGTAATTAATTTGTAACTTAATGTTACACATTATCCCGACGTAAATCGTGTGTGGAAATTGTATCCCGACATATATTGTGTGTGGATTTATTATTAATTACTCCGACGTAAAGCGGGTGTGAGAATTATTTTGAGGATTTCAAACTACCTACCAACTAATTTGTGACTTAATGTTACACATATCCCGACGTAAATCGTGTGTGGAAATTGTATCCCGACATATATTGTGTGTGGATCTATTATAGTTTGGTTTGGTTTAGTTTGGTTTACCATTTTAGTTTGGTTCAGACGCAAAGCTTGTGTGAGATTTAATAGTAAGAATTTAAATTACCTACCTTACAAAGTACATTAAAATAAAATTGATAAATATCGACTCCAAAGACGATATTTAAGTCTTTTCCGAGAAAATGAAGGTTTTTGTAATTTTTGGGTTCAGACCCAACGCAAAAAAGACAAGATCAAGCTTATGCGTCAATGTTCACCTGTCGAAAACTGTACATAATATGATTAAAAAGTACAGCAAGGAGAAACAGAATCAGATTTCGAGTTCTATGTCTATCTGTAATTGGCCAAGAAGTTATTAAAATACTAAGCGATGGAGGGCGATTGCTGTAAGCAAACAAAAACAAGATGTATAAAATAATAATTAAAATGCTATATGGCTATTTCTACTTCTCAGAATCGAGATTTAACAGCGATAAACCAAATCAGCTGCGCTCACAACCGAGTGTTTCGGTTTGCAACCCGGAAGCTCTAAACGCACGGGGGGCTCCGCGTCGAGACGCGATTATACTTGCACTAGTATCAGCATCCCCTATGGCGGGTACCACAAGCGTCTGAGTCCGCGCCATGCGAGTGGGACGGGACACTTTAGCGTTCGACCCTACGCGCAAACTCCAAAGGTCCTTTGTCACAGGTACAAAAAAAAAAAAAAAAAAAAAAAACAGAAAAATGTTTTGACCTATCGCTGGCAGACTGCAGTATATTCTTCATGACTGGGAATGATAAAATCATTTTGGATTATAAAAATTTTACCCTTATAACCTATAAAAATTAAAAGGTTAAAAAATTCCATTTCATAGTTCTAGAACATCAAACAATTATTAATAAATCTAAAATAGATCGTATTCTCTCAAAATCAGTGAATGCATTACGGAATTGTTATATTCAGGTTATATTTTGATTTGCCTTCTGGGTAAATTCATCACACAAATCTTTACAGTCCCTAAACCCTTGGTTTATTAAATTTAAAAAATTTTAATAATCTATGCCATTCACTTGAAAATTGATACGGCATTAATGTTGATCTATAAAATCTGCTTCATGGCCACTTTAGACAAAATTTGCATATTTTTTTACTAAATGCATATTTTATGAAGAAATCGACTGTATTCTACCCTCCTCAAGCTATAACGCCGTTAACCAACATTTGACCAAATACGATTTTTTTGTTTTTTAATGCTATCTTACTTGAAAAATTCTCTATCAATCCATCTAATTAGCATTCTACTTACTGCTGTAGTTTTTGATATAGCGATATGAAAAACGCAATTTCTTAATAAATTGCAGCTTTTTGGATCATAGATCGAAATATGGTTTTGGTGGTTAACAACGCTAGCTTTACTATTAACTGTATGAATTTAAAGTTTGATTGTTTTTCGTTTGTATTTTACTATCTCTTATGTATATTACAGAAGATTAAGTTATTGAAACCTTTCCTCCGTCTTCAAGTTCGTTAGGTCACTTATCAATAATTCTTTTTTGACGATTTCTTGTGTATTGGAAATTTTTTACGCATAATGTAAAAACAATAATTTTACCAGTATTATTTTATTCAAAGATTCATAATGTATACAATTAAGGTTTTTTAACTAATTAAGAAAATAAAAAAAGGAAAAAAAGTCAAACTTGGCCCACAGAAAAGATATTTATTTGTGGGTTTTAAATTTAAAAAGAAAAAATGTATAAGTACAACGTAACGTAAGAATGCGTACCCTTGAACTATCGAATACAGAACAATGTATATACCATCAGAAAACTAGCTAGTTATGTTGGTTTGCTGACGCTAGACAGCCCAGTGACTATGGATGGGTTGTTTACAAAAGGATAATTTTTTGGCACTCAACTATTTTGACAATTATAACAAATAATATATATGACTCTTTCCGAACGTTTAACAGATGATTTCGTATGGCGGAAGGACTATATTGATTCTGCAGGTTCCTCATTTTAAGACTTTTCCGTAGTAGAATAATTCACAAAATACATATATCGCCTTCTTCTTGTCTCGCCTTGCTTGTAGCCTTTAAAGCATCTATTCTTTCAAGCATTATGAGGAATAGACAGCTATTGCCTATATCAATAAAATGGGCGCTATATTCTCACATCTTTCAAATCAATTTGGGTTCCTTCAAATCAAGAGTGAAAAGGTAGTTTCTGGGCAGGCGCGTTCCATCTTAGGCTACATCTTCACTTACCATCATTGCAGCCAAGTGTTAAAAAAAAAAAAAAAACCAACACAATCGCACGTAATATATGGCAATGGTGTGAAGAATCAAATTTATACTTTTATAGCGTCAGTTCAATACGAACCTAATCTCAGATTTTGAATCTCGTCAAAACGGTTAATATAAACACTGAATAGATTACGCGTTTCGTCAGATACAGGAATTTTTTGATACACCTGATTTGGATTTATTTACCAATAAAATCAAAATTATGAATGTCAGAGATACGCTTCATGGAAATTAAGCTTAGTCTGAAATTATTGATGCATTCAACTTAAATTTTTATGTTTTTTTTTTCAGATTAATCTAATTGCTACGCCACATTAAATGTGGCAAGGCAGAGGGCGTTGTCGTACTGCTATATTGGCACATTTAACCTTGTGCCCGGTACAGACCAACCTGCTGGTTTCGAAACCACCTAACCTATATTAAAATCCTACTTATCTGCTCTTTCAAAGAGCATCGTCATTTCCATGTTAATCTAACCCTAGTGGCAGGGAAATTATTAGGCAGTCACTACTGAGGCGCGATGTCTCTAATGCATCGCTAGACATAGTAATGGTCTCATTCCTAGTACGATTAAGTCATGGTTGTTTTGTGCAAGAACAAAAGTTTAAATTATTGTGGTTCTAATATTATATTTTTATTTCAGGAAAACAGTTATCAGTTTGTAACATTCCTAACATTATAAACAATACCTAACGATTATTTGATCTAATCAGCCACCACGTAAGTAAAGATGCCATCACGACACCATAGATGGCGTTAGTAGTATTCAAATGCAACATAACGTTACAAGTTCGCGCTATCTTTTTATCTGGCCAAATAAGCGAAATCTCTGGTCATAATACTACGGTATAAAGGTCTTTAAAGGTGTCTTGATTTCATAATCTAGTACCTATTAATGTATCTACAGAATAATTTCCCTAATGAATTAATCTCTCTAAAAGACTTGTCTTTAAACACATTAACTCTTAAAAAGGAATGCAAGCATCCTTAGCATTATAAATATTCAAAACATTCCCTTTTGAATTGGAAAATATATGATTTTAGAAAGGCTCAAAACCAAATAGTTTTTAACCGTTCATTGTTTTGCCATATAACTTATTAAAGAAAATTTTAAAGTGTATCCAGTTCTCCCTTAAAACATTTTCAGATAAAACCTATTCCTTGCATCAGTAGAAAGGTTGTCTTTTGTCAGTTAAAAAAAAAAAAAAAAATTCCAATTTTATCTCATTGTGTTAAATCAATTCTGGATATGTGGCATTAATTACGTATAACATTAAACGGTGCCCCTAACACGCGACATGCGTCGAAGTTAACTGACTGCAAGGCAGGTGTTCCTAAAAGCAGTAAGTTAGTCTGAATCCTCATTTAATATATTCTAAAGTACTATTACAGTAGTACAATAAACTTCTAAAAATCAGGTAAAACTGAATTCTTAGTTAATTCAAAGTTAAAATTATTATTCAACAAATAACTAATTTCTACCTTAATACAAGAATAACGTAGATGTTATTTAATAATGACTTATAGTTTGGTATGTAAATTATTTCTGTCGATTAATTTGTCAAGTATCAACGAACAAGAAATAATTTATGTAATGTTGTTGCATTTTTTCGATGCTCTAAACATCTGCTTGTAAACAATATAATCATCTTCGGGAAAGATGCGAAGTATAATTAAGAATCAAACGAACTTACCTTGTGAAGTTTGATATCTAATTATACGAGTGTCTTGACCGAAGATGATTACAAACCCACCCACCCTAATTTTTTCAAAATCCCTCGACCTATCGAAAAAATACGGCTCTAAAGAATGACGCTAGGCGGGATTTGGTGGGGCCGGGTGATGTGTTTGGTGGGAGTAAATAAGAAACTTTTTTGTCATAATAAAATTTAAAAATAATAATGAAAATATATATTTTATATATATTAAATAGCTCTAAATGTGTGATAAGGACAGTACAATCTCGCGATCTGCTGCTTGTAAACAATATAATCATCTTCGGTCAAGACACTCGTATAATTAGATATCAAACTTCACAAGGTAAGTTCGTTTGATTCTTAATCATGGAAGTATTTATTAGGCATGTCATTCATAAAAAACAATTATGAAATGTTACTACAATACATGAATTGCGTGGAGGTAAGTTACTATTAAACTTACATCATCCTTTATAAACATTTGACATAAACAGCCGTGCATTAAACACTATTTTATTCCTTTATAATAGGCGTTGGATAGGATGATGAGATTATTGAAAGGTTTAAATTCAAATTAATGATGATTTAGCCGATTTCGCCGCGGTCTGGGCTTGGAAGTTACGACATCGCCAATACCCCAAAAAGCCAAGAGCTCGTAGTAAAATTGAGGTGCAGTTGGATTGAAAGCCGATTAGTTGTTAGCCTGCTTTTTCCATTTTGCCGTTGCGTTGCGTTGTCAGAGCACAACCAAAGCGAATGACGTGGTTTTCGCTCTTATTACCGTAGCCATAAAGCTTTTTATATGCAAATGTCCGGACGCATTGTGGACACGTCAGGACATTATTTGTGTAGTTACATTGGATGGCCGCAGGTGGTCTGGCCTAAAGACCTTTTCGTATTTTATTGAGGTCGACGACCTTCTTCCTTCCTCATATTTTGAAATTTTTATTAGCAACAATTTTCTCTATTTTTGGCAATTACATGTTCGGTATTACCATGTTGAGGGTTTGATGTGACATTAGCTCATATGCCTTTTCTGATTATGTTTTTAACGGAGTGACTGGCCGCTTGGTTTCCGCTTAGCACAGCTGATTTTAAAATAGAATATACTCTTCGAGCCTTCGACAAAATTTATATGGAGACAAGACTGTCTTGAAACCTTCAGCTCTTCTCAAGCACCTCCTTATAGCTGGTTACAAGCTCTTGTACCTGCCGTTAGATTATGTTATGGTTTATTTGGCACGATGTCGGTCCAGCGAAATCTGTAAGGACTTGACGAAAATATCGACGGCCCTCTGACAGGCGACCGCTGAGGCATATCACGTTACGCCGCAATAATAAATCAGAATTTGATCGGCATGAGACAAAAGGTACATAGAAGCAATGATGAACTTGCCAACAAAATTCTCGATTTTCCAAGAACGTAAGGCTTGCTGCCATAAGGCGTGACGAGAGTCAATGCTATAGATAGTAGCATATTAGAGCAAATGTTTGAAGCCCAGTATGACCCAGTATTCATTTATACCTTTGACACTAAGCTTTACCTGGCTAAAACGAATATAAAATTAGGATTGATTTCTATACCTACTTATGAAGCAGTTATGTTCTTCGGCGTCTCGACCTGTAGACTGCTGGACATAGTTCTCTTGCAAAGATTGCGACAGAACACGATTTTATGCCACTTGTGTCAAGCTGCACCCAGAGTTTCACTTCAGATCGTCCGTTCACTTAGTAAGGGGTCTTCCAAAGCTCTGTTTCCCGGTACAAGCTCACAAGCTTGAGGCCCCAACGTCTATAGGTTTTTTGATCTGGCTCATTGCCACTTCCGTTTGGCGCAATGCAATGTCAGTTACTCTGGATCTCCTACGGATCTTTTCATCTTTTATTTACTCCCAAGGGTCCACGGAGTCTTCTCATGAGGCATAAAATATAGTGTGGTACGCCATATGAGCGGCATTCAAAGGTATTATTTAATTTTAAGTAGTCACTCATCCGTAATCGAAATCGACACAAATTGGCCCATCAAATGATAACACCTATTGTATCATTGTACTATCACTATAAGTATATTATACAAGCGATATAAATATTGTACCAGATTTACTGATAACTTTTATCTTTGTTGCATGAAATGTTTTACATGGCTCAGTGTGATAAAAGATAAAAGAGTTTATTAGCCTTTGGACATGTGTTCTTTCTTTCCTTTCTTCTTACACTGCATCTTATAAACGAGATTGTTTACCATCAGTTTAAAAAAAAACTATAGTCCCGTTAAGTATTTTTTGGTCTTTTTGCTTTCGGATTTTGCATTTCTTTTATAAAGCTTTTTATTAGCTTCTAGATTGGATTTATATTTTTGCAAACATTATATACAAACTATCATGCTAATCAAATAAAAGCTTTTAAATAGCAGAAACCTTGGACAACAGCTAATGTCTTTAAGATTGTTTGACATCTTCGATTAAGCTCGTATTGAAATCAAATCAAACAACTGCTAATAGGATTGTAATAACATTGCGATTATCATGTGTTTGACGCGTAGGTAGGCGCTGTTTACCTTTTATTCCGCAACCCTGTATCTAAAGTGACTCTTAGGAGGGTCATTATAAGGTTGCTTAGCTTGTGATTAGGTGTTTGCGCCCACATGAATGACCAAATGAGGGTAACTCGTGGGTTGCGTGGAGGTGTAGGAGCCAAGGCTGTTCCAGTCGCTCCGACACGACATAATGCGCAGTGGGTTGCTTAATTAATACGTCTCATTCAAAACAGTCATCGGTTTGAAAAATAATGTGTCCACCGGATTGACTGCCGTTACCTAATATGGATCAGGAACAGATAGCCGATGACGCAAGTCAAGACAAGATTCCTGTTCCTACAGGCTTTGTTATTGGCTATTCCAGAGATTATTAAGAAGCAATAAATCGCGAATTCTTTGTACCTATTTAAGTACTTAAATCAAATTACGCTGCAAATGTTGCAAGTCATATTTTACTGTTGAAATGTACGAGATATCATAATTTTTGTTCTGTTTCTTCATATTTATTTATATATATTTTAGGACGAAATACAAAAATTTCATAAAATCATACAAATGGGAAATTCTAACTGTATTATATCGACGAAAGATCGTACATCGTACAAAATAGCGTACGTATCGTACTTTTCATCGTTATTTTGTTCCAGTTCGTTATATATTTTTTTTTATATTTGTTTTAAGGATTCAAATTCAAAATTTTGCAAATTTTTAGTTGTATTCAATTCCAGTATGTGTTGCGTTACATTTACATCTGAAAGACATAATAACCAAATATCCATACCCTAACACTTTTGTTTTGAGCTCTGTTCTAATAAGGTTCTAATGTATGATGTTAGCAGACTAGATATTTTTTAAAGTAATCTCTGGGGATGCGTCAGATGGCAAATATTGACATGCGAGTCATTATCGTACCGACCTCGATAACGCGAACTACATCTCTTGGCAAACTGGTTCATGTAGGCACCTATTCTTCGGCCGTTCCCACGACACCACTGCTTTATGTATCTACTCTTGATCTTAGACGACGTGATCATTCAACTAATGAGAGGTATCTATCTGCCTTCAGTAAAATCTGGTTTGCAACGCAAGCTTACAAACAATGCCTACAAAATGTAATTATTAGAATCAATTCTTTCTCAGTTCTCAATTATTTCTTCGAGATCCTTCTGAGTTGTTACATTCATTAACGATATATAAACTTGTTAACTTAGTTGGCGTATTAAATAAGCACATGTTACGACGCTCTGCTGAATAGTAATGAAAGTGACCGTCACTTGTGCTTGTTTCGAACACTAAGTGCGCGTAGGCAGAACTATAATTTGTAAAGAAAATCGATAGCTTCAGCCAGCGAAGTTAACTTGTATTGTGGGTGTGACTAAGGCCTCCGCCTACCCAACTTACATGCCTAAAACCTTTCAATATTTGGTCTCCTACGCATGTTTTATGATTTATTAAAAGTTACTCATAGTACATGCATTTCATTCATCTCAACCCATCGCTGATCCACTACTGGGCCCTCCAATGAGCGGGGTTTATGCCTTAGTCCATCACGCTGATCAAGTAAACCTTCAGAAATGAGCATTTTCTATGCAAGAGCGTTCCAACCTAGACATCATCAATGCTTTCCATTATGGATTGCAGCCAAGCGCAAGAAGCATATCTTGTAATAAAAAAGATTTGGCAGACTTCACACACTTTTGAGAACATATGGAGAAACTCATACTTCAAAACTTATATTGTTGTTGATTGGATGTTTTTATTACAGAGATAGAGAAAGTAACACGTAAAAGTCGTAACACCATCGCAAATTTGTCATATCCAAGACGTGCTAATGGGAGTGCGTGCCTAACTAACTCCGTCCTATGAATTTAAATTGATGACAGACCTCTTCAAACATTTCTTATGTGAGAAGAAAATAAAACACCTCCTTTATTATACCTTCGTTTTGTGTAAAATAAAACCATGATTTAGTTCCAAATACCTGAGTATCTACCTCTCTCCGTATTCCTTATTGCTGAGGGCCGTGACACCTTTCCCTTGTTCTTATTATAACGGTAGGAGTTTTCTTAGGATAATGCGGTAGTTCCCAGATCGTACTGCATAGAAATCTACTGAAAGCGAAATGTATACTTAGGTTTAGCGAGTAATGTAAGATGTTAGTGATAATAATCGGGACCGATGGCTAAATTCGTTCCGAGGGATGGAGAGAGCAGAAACGCCAAAGCCTGCGTCAGTTACCCATCCAGTTACCGAACGGGATAAACCTTATCTGATTATTTAATTTTGATATGCGCTATCGTAACTAGACCACACGTCCCTCATCTACCTCTAGCATACCTCATGGACTGGTACTATGAGGAACCACGAGCAATCCTATTTTCTAAAGAATTTATATTATTGCATATTAAATACCTACCAATAACAAGATGGCCGTGTTCATTGAAAGGTCGGTGTCAAAACGTGGGAGCATGCTGCCTACGGCTAAAAGTGGCAAATTGGGTGGACTTGACAAAATTAAGTGACATGACATGAAACTTGAAATTAATTGTTCATTTAAATAACTTATCTATTTTGACCTCCATGAGATTTTAAAGTAGACCCTAACGTTTCATAAGTCGGTTACGTTAGATACTTAGAAAGTGAAGATGACAAAATCCGGTAAAGAACATTTCAATGAAAAGTTAAATCATTGTTACTCAGTAGCACTAACCACAAATTATGAGAGAAGGCTAGTCAAAGTTTGTTATAACTAGTTCTTAACCACGATCATTATCTATCATGGTTTTCTTATCATTGTTAGTGTTTGTTGCCAATTATCTTTAAAATTAGTATCTACCTAATTATCGGTTGAAAACATCCCCTGGGATCCGTAATATCTTAGCTTAACTTGGCGTTGGTCTCATGGCTACCATTTTAGGTTGCGAGGCAGGAAATTATGTTATTAATATGGTCTATTCTCAGATACTGGAGTTGGGAACATGACTGTGTGATATCTCTCATGCATTGAAGAGCATGTAAAACTGTCGGTCCTGCACCTGATCTCCGATCCTGATGGATTGCCGTTCCATTTGACTATGAAAAATAGGGAGCACTTAGGTTCGCACGTTCGCACAATTTCTTGTTTAGGATATATTATCTAATGTAGTTTGGACTCTCTAAATATAGTAAACGTGAAAAGTAATTATTAACTTTTTAACATTGCTAGTCTACAGTTGTTCTTAGTCAATATTAGACGTCAAGCTAAACGATTATCTATGCACCTAGTACAGATAATTTGTGATAACTAAAACGGATGTATCTGTCGATATCTTTATCTTGATTAGTAAAGTAATCATGGGCGTGATGAGAAACGGATATTGGAACTACTCGAGGTTATATGGGCAAAGGACTATGAAAAAGGAAGACGGCAATTAGTTTATCCATAATCAGAGCTTAGCGGAGTGTATCCTACCTACATTTGTAAATTTTATCGTAACTTGAAATGAGATTTTAAAAACGTAGGTTAATACCTACGTTTTTTCGTACTTTCCAAACTTTAATCAAACCAATTCATTCATGGCATAATAAGTAGAGTAAATTATGAATTTAATTGACATTCTTTCCTCAGGCGTTAACTGATTTCAAAAGCACCTCACAATAATACTAAATAATTTAAGAACCTGGCCTTTGTGAATGCTGAGTTAAAATTGTCTTCTCAAGAACGTCGTATGAAACAAATTAAGAATTGCACCTCAAACGCGCCGAAACTAACGATGTAAAACTATTGACCTACATAAAACAAAAGCTAAATAAGATAAAAAAGGTTTTATTTCATTAATGACGACCATTGATATTAGACACGGATTTCTTATGGATTGATTTATGTCTCCAACCTTGATCTGACTAAGGCTTATGTTTCAATGTCCAACTCATGTGACTTACATTATGAATTACTGCGACTTCGATTATTTATTTGGGTTCTTTTGTATTATAGGCATTAGGCACCGTTTAATAATGACTCTGTTTCGTTAATATAAGCACCGTTTTATACTTAATCTCATCAAGTAGAACGAGCCCAACACAAAGTTTTATTCGATATAAAAACATTGATTTTGATTAATACGTTTTTGAAACAGTTATACTGGCCAGCTATAACCATATCTTTGGCTATAAATTTTAATGATGTAACTTATGTGGCGCCAAAATAATTATAAAATAAAATTATAATAATTTAGCATCTAGAAGTTCTAGGACATTAATACCTAGCTGTTTTTAGTTTTATAATCAAATACAACAAATGCACTCTAATAACTTAAACAAAAGAGGAAATGCCGTTAGATTTGGGTTCGAAATAAATGATCGACTTACTCGTAGATCTGCTCTATTTTGTTAAAATAAGCTTCTTTGCGGGGATTTCATGCACACATCAAAATCACGCACGATTATGATTTTTGTGACGAAATTAAATGTCATATTGATGCCATATTGCTTATGTACTCTAACATTTTCATTTGAGATTATTACATTTATATCAGGTTTGTGATTGCAATTCATTAGTTGATAAAAGTTAATGGGATTTTTAATTGCGGTAATAAATTAATATTTTTAACTTGATAACTAGCAACTATGTAGTAAAGCAGCAAAAGTAAACATAATAGGCAAATTAATTATTCTCGTCCTGTCGTTTCGTTCATGGTTCTGTACAAACCGAGGTCTACCTGTCGTCATGATCAGCTTATCTATACGACTAATGAGTACGTTGTGAGCATTATATTTCAATGAATTACTAAATGTTTTAATGAGCTAATTAGAAATGCGAATGAAAAATTTACTGCTAATCTAATGTCGCATTTTTGATGCATCTAATTTTAAATCTGCATACATTAAACTATGTTTAAAAGACACATGCACAAAACTACTAAGGACTGATTTTTCAAGCAACAGATAAGGTTTAGCTGAAGAATTTTAACGTCAATCAATCATTAATCCTTCTTTTTTTTGCATGTGCATCTCCTTTTTAAATCCTATCCATATATGCGTGTGCGTCACCTTTTTGATTCCTATCCAAAAAAGTCAATGTTTTTTCATCAAGTATTCATTTGTAGTATCCACGAACAGCAGAATGGAGCATCATTGAAATGTATAAATTGCTGCACATTAATTCGTAATTCATCGTTCACGAGACAATAGACATGGAGTAACCAACGATGTTAATTGTGACGTTTACCTCAAAGGCCAACACTTAACTGAAAAACTAATAAAATACATAGAATATAACGGTAGCTGACCGTTGTTGTAGGTTTTTATTTGAATTGTGCCAGTATCTATATACCTACTCTAGGTTGGTGCTTTATTGACTGAAAAAAATTATTATAGTCACGACTAACAATCTGCATTTTTATTTGACCTACTTAAGTTATTCGTTGCCGTTATGATTGTGGCCTCTACATGAGATATTATTATATTCTTCTATTTTCTGACTTAGTCCATTTTGATAGAGGACAACTCTTTCTTTACTAACTTAGTACTTAGCTATTACTCTTCTGAAGAAGCTATTACTCTTTTTCTTTATTGTTTCTGTAGCAATCTTTCTAATGAAAGCTTACTACTAAAACTCTTTTATTTTCGCTTAATATTTTACTTCGAAAAAGGAGTTATCAAATCGGCCGTTATCTTTTATGGTAAGTAATTATCATGAATAGTTGTTGTAATCCAAATTTTTATTAATTTCCGACTCAAAAATATCTGCATCAACACGAGACGAGTTAATCACACACACCACGCTAACTATATTTTTATCACAACCACGCGATACGTCACGAATTAAGTAGTTGTTGCGTTTGTGATATAATACAGTGGAAATTGGTTTATTTATATTGTTTACCTTTTGTTCCCGCGATATCGCTCTAGCTACCCGGCCTTCACGCTTCAAACTAATCGCGATCCGTACACTGCGCGGACGCATGCCTAACTTGTTATTTTATTGAATGTTTATGCTTGTACATCTACATAAATATATACTTACTAGATATTTGTTTTGTGATAACGTGCTGCGAAATTAACTTTATTTACAATCTTAGTATAGCTTTTGTTCTCTAATATATCCACGTTAAATTCTGATCTACCTTGTTTCTCGAGCTATTGCGAATTGATTTTGATTAGATTTTTGCTCAATTTTATATTTTTAACCTGAAAAAAAAAACTCATTGGAACTGGTTGAGACTTAACTTGTCCTATGTTGTCTAAAATCATTTTTTATTTATGTATTTAAAACTTTATGCAAATCTTTTCTTCATATTAATTGTTAACATATACCGGTCAACGACCTCACTGCGTTCACAAATTAAGCTTTCTGTATTGCTTCCGTCGAGTGAAAATCAAAACAAGAGTGATTTCGAACGGTGTCGTTATTCGCCCAATCGGGGCCAGTCTAGTTCTTCAACTTTCTACAAATGCTTTTAGGTGGCGATATTAAAACCTACTGATCACAATCATAGTTTCAATTCGATAATCTATTTCATAACAAATTATTTTGGTCTGAAATATTGCAACATCCGATGTGGGATGTATCATCAAGATGACGACAATGGCAGTCACTAAAAGAGATTATATTGGCCATTATGTTGGCAATATTTTTCACCCAGATCCGGAGTGTTAATTTATTAATAAATTTTTAGTCATTTCAACCCATCATAGACCCCCTATTGAGGGCACAGATAACCTGTTGATAGAGAAAGGCTTATTCCCTAGTCCACCACGCTGGCCAAGTGCGGATCGGCAGACACCTTTGAGAAATCTGAGACAAACAGATTTCCTCCTAATGTTTCCTATACCGTTAACTTTGAATCAGAGCTTTCCAATCCATGTCTTGCCTGCTCTCTAACTATTTCATCTACTCCTTTGAGTTTCCACTCTCCTAAATATTCGTTTTCAATAAATCAATAGGCTGTTGCTGAGTAGCCCAGCAAACAGTCAATGTTGAAAGTGCCTCTGTTGCGCCACACGTGTGGGATGCGCCGGCGCCGGTCAGCCGTCGGCTCTGTATGTATGAGCTTAAGGGTCCCATTCATTTTGCGTTAAGCAATTTGGTGAACGCACAATGTTTACAGATTCATTCATGCGATTGTGCAAGCCCGGTGCCCGATTTAACTAAACGCCATAAATTAGTCAATTGTAAGTTGATATTTATTTAAGTATTTCCTTAACGAAAATTTATGACTTGCTTACGTGAAATACTTGTTATCGTTATGCTGCTACTTTGGAGTTTCAACCATAAAATCATTGCATTTAAAATATTTGTCATGGTTGCCTCAACCGAGACGTCACACTGTGGAGATATATTAGTCATAATTTTTTGCGCTTGCGTGTAGAGGCTTCTAAGTTCTAATCTAACGACTCGCATGAAATTGTCAACACAGTGTCTTACGCTGGGATTCCTTGCGCTGAGTCGATATTGCGATATTCGATCACTTTAAGACCCCAGTCCCCAAGGCATCAGAACTCTGGATTCCTCAAGCTATGAACTGCCGCTCCTACGGACTGCCTGAATTCTGATATTATGTATGTGATATTCAAAATTGCATTCCTCATAAAAAATACATAATATAACTTTAGACTATGTCAGTTCAGTGACTCATCGAAGAGAAGTTAGCTACAGTACGGTCATACGGTGTTGTCTCTCTTCTCTATGAAGCTGACAGATTGTTATCATCCCACTCCTACTTGTCCGTTTCATATGCTACTATCACATTCTAACATTACTCTTATACCAATCTCTTGCTCGCTCGCCCACGATGCGACGACATGTGTTAATTTAATTATTTCTACCTACTTTGCTTCGTTTGTAAATACACTGCTGTACTTCTGAACGTTGAAATATCTGTCTATGAAATAGTATTACGTCAACAGAATAGGACTACTACCATTATTTATGCTTATCTGTTCTTAGTTCGATCAAACAAACTGGGATACCCAACTTTTTACTTCTGTATAATTTTTGTGTGTTAAACAATCCCCCACGTCGTCTAACTATAAAGCAGTTTTTTTTGTTGAACTAGTATAACCAGCATAAAAACGATCTATGTGTTTCTTTCTATCGATTTTGTCATTATTCATTGAACATTCCAAAATTGATAATATCAAGCAAGCAGTAACAAAAACCAACTACATAATTAACGAACCAAGTAATTTATGAACTTTCATCATTTTTTTCTAATTTATTAATCTTAATTATTAAGTATGTCATTTATATCATTTAGAGGAGGCAAAAATAAAAATTTTATGCGACTATTTTGTTCATAAATTAGCCACAAGAATTGTAGGAAAAACGGCGAATCTTATAAAAATGTTGCATCTGGATCGCGGCCAGAAACTTGTAATTCAGAATTTTTATAGCAAATTTTTGTAACAGCTTCAGAGTATCTCTTTGTTTTAGATACCTACTCATCTACTACTGTTATTTTTGCAGTCCTTTTGGTTGTTATAAAGTATGTCTATCTTATCTTTATATCGAACAAAACTTATAATTATTTTATTATGTGTGACAAGATTTCAGAGAAAATAATGTTATTCTTAACTGATTAAAAACGTTAAAAAGAGTTGAAAAACGAAAAACCCGCATAGCAATATCGACCTCTCCTGCATTTCATTTGATATTATTAACGTTGCGTTCTATTGAGTACTGTGAGAACGATAACGCTCCCCTATTTTACGATCGCTTTACTCTTAAGTTGAGTATTAATGGCCTTTTTTCTGGTTTTATCGTTTTTGCTTTCTAAACTTCACAGTGATTATCATCTGTGTTCTTTTCTTTTATTTTTATCTGCAAAACTATTTGTATTCATTGATTCAGTTCAACACTGTATATATTATAAGGTTCCCATTACAACCGCATTTTACTTTAAATTTTTTTAACAATTAACCAAAATATGTATTTATAAATTAATCTATGCATAAAAACATCAAACGTCCTCATGGAATTTAGTTATTAATTGCACATACGAGTCAGTTTAATTTCCTTGAACGATAAAATAGTTTTAGTTTCAACGGAATTTCAACCTTAATCATAATAGTATGAAGTATGAAATTCAGCTGACCTAAATTAAATGAGGGCTATGTTTATATAAATCTAACATTTTTCATACTAAAGTGATAGATCTTTTAAAACATCTGGTAGAGTGCTTGGCGGATGAAACTAAAATAGAGACTTTTGAATTTCAACACAATTTCAATGTTGGGATTCGCTACAATAAATTGTTCGATTAATTATTAAAAGCAATCAAACTAACAAACAATGATAATCTTTTTCATGTTGCAGGTACGTCACCATCAACCATGTAGCCAATCAGTGTCGTGAGTAATTAAAATGTCATTATATAATTTTAGAATTATTACGTTTGTAATTACGAAAAAAATCCCTGCTCCAATGCTTACTTTAGCTGAATAGTCATTGTGTAATTGTCTTCAGAGCCGAGATTTATGTGCTTGCCTCATAGATTGATGCTTCCTCTAGTAGTAGGTAATAGACGTCATTAAAATCCAAAACAATGCAAGGCGGGGTTGTCGTAGTAATAATCAAGATGCCCAGGATGGGAGTGCCTAATAGCATTTGGTGCTAGTCCCAAATCAATGACCCGTAGTAGTTTGTAGAGAGAAGTGGGCATAGATGTAACTCTAGTACTAATTGTTAAGAAACAAGTGAAAAATCGATCACTTGTTTCTTTTTAACCGACTTCCAAAAAGGAGGAGGTTATCAATTCGGCCGGTATCTTTTTTTTTTTTTTTTTTTTTTTTTTCTATGTATGCCCACCGATTACTCCGAGGTGTCTGGACCGATTCGCGAGATTTTTTTTTTAATCGACAGAAGAAGCTCGCGAAATGGTCCCATAAAATTTTTTACCTTCAGCTCCTGAAGCCTGATGCTGCAGGGGTATTTCCCCCCTAAATTATGAGACTTTAGGAACCGTCGTTTACGAATTGGTATGCTTAGATCAAGCATATACTAGATCATAGAGCTCCAGGTCCTACTCCTCAATCCTGATGATGCAGGGTACTGCCCATCTAAATTATAGGGATTTAGGAACTGCCAATCATGAATTGTTATTGTATGTAACAAGCATATACTACACCATCGAAGTCTAGGTTCTAGCTCCTCAATCTTGATGCTGCAGGGTACTGCCCACTGAAACTGTGAGGATAGAGGAACTTTCGCTTGGGAATTGATATTGTCAGTATCAAGCATATTCTACATCGTGGAGCTCAAGGTCCTAGCTCTTCAATACTGATGCTGCAGGGGTACTGCCTACCTAAACTGTGAGGATTTAGGAACTGTCGTTTACGAATTGATATTGTTGGTACCAAGCATATACTACAGCATAATGCTAAAGGTTCCAGCTCCTCAATCCTGATGCTGCAGGGTTCGAGGAATTACTAACTGACTGAATTGATATTGTTGGTACCAACCATGGACTACATCATGGAGCTCCTAGTCCTCTTTAGAAATTGTGTATTGTTAATAAGTACTGTAGGTACCAAGTATAGACTACATTAGTACCGTAGCGTTGGAGGAAGGGGAGAAAGAGAGCAGGAACAAGCTACACTAAAAAGCTTAAAATAAAAATTCTTTTCAAAAAACCGACTTCAAACGCCACTACAAAGTATAAAAATAATTAACCGACTTCCAAAAAGGAGGAGGTTATCAATTCGGCCGGTATCTTTTTTTTTTTTTTTTTTTTTTCTATGTATGCCCACCGATTACTCCGAGGTGTCTGGACCGATTCGCGAGATTTTTTTTTTAATCGACAGAAGAAGCTCGCGAAATGGTCCCATAAAATTTTTTACCTTCAGCTCCTGAAGCCTGATGCTGCAGGGGTATTTCCCCCCTAAATTATGAGACTTTAGGAACCGTCGTTTACGAATTGGTATGCTTAGATCAAGCATATACTAGATCATAGAGCTCCAGGTCCTACTCCTCAATCCTGATGATGCAGGGTACTGCCCATCTAAATTATAGGGATTTAGGAACTGCCAATCATGAATTGTTATTGTATGTAACAAGCATATACTACACCATCGAAGTCTAGGTTCTAGCTCCTCAATCTTGATGCTGCAGGGTACTGCCCACTGAAACTGTGAGGATAGAGGAACTTTCGCTTGGGAATTGATATTGTCAGTATCAAGCATATTCTACATCGTGGAGCTCAAGGTCCTAGCTCTTCAATACTGATGCTGCAGGGGTACTGCCTACCTAAACTGTGAGGATTTAGGAACTGTCGTTTACGAATTGATATTGTTGGTACCAAGCATATACTACAGCATAATGCTAAAGGTTCCAGCTCCTCAATCCTGATGCTGCAGGGTTCGAGGAATTACTAACTGACTGAATTGATATTGTTGGTACCAACCATGGACTACATCATGGAGCTCCTAGTCCTCTTTAGAAATTGTGTATTGTTAATAAGTACTGTAGGTACCAAGTATAGACTACATTAGTACCGTAGCGTTGGAGGAAGGGGAGAAAGAGAGCAGGAACAAGCTACACTAAAAAGCTTAAAATAAAAATTCTTTTCAAAAAACCGACTTCAAACGCCACTACAAAGTATAAAAATAATTAACCGACTTCCAAAAAGGAGGAGGTTATCAATTCGGCCGGTATCTTTTTTTTTTTTTTTTTTCTATGTATGCCCACCGATTACTCCGAGGTGTCTGGACCGATTCGCGAGATTTTTTTTTTAATCGACAGAAGAAGCTCGCGAAATGGTCCCATAAAATTTTTTACCTTCAGCTCCTGAAGCCTGATGCTGCAGGGGTATTTCCCCCCTAAATTATGAGACTTTAGGAACCGTCGTTTACGAATTGGTATGCTTAGATCAAGCATATACTAGATCATAGAGCTCCAGGTCCTACTCCTCAATCCTGATGATGCAGGGTACTGCCCATCTAAATTATAGGGATTTAGGAACTGCCAATCATGAATTGTTATTGTATGTAACAAGCATATACTACACCATCGAAGTCTAGGTTCTAGCTCCTCAATCTTGATGCTGCAGGGTACTGCCCACTGAAACTGTGAGGATAGAGGAACTTTCGCTTGGGAATTGATATTGTCAGTATCAAGCATATTCTACATCGTGGAGCTCAAGGTCCTAGCTCTTCAATACTGATGCTGCAGGGGTACTGCCTACCTAAACTGTGAGGATTTAGGAACTGTCGTTTACGAATTGATATTGTTGGTACCAAGCATATACTACAGCATAATGCTAAAGGTTCCAGCTCCTCAATCCTGATGCTGCAGGGTTCGAGGAATTACTAACTGACTGAATTGATATTGTTGGTACCAACCATGGACTACATCATGGAGCTCCTAGTCCTCTTTAGAAATTGTGTATTGTTAATAAGTACTGTAGGTACCAAGTATAGACTACATTAGTACCGTAGCGTTGGAGGAAGGGGAGAAAGAGAGCAGGAACAAGCTACACTAAAAAGCTTAAAATAAAAATTCTTTTCAAAAAACCGACTTCAAACGCCACTACAAAGTATAAAAATAATTTTATTTTGTACACGTTTGTTGAAGTCGGGCGGGCTTAACTAGAAGCGATGAAATCAATGCGCGACGCTTACCTTATGGTGGCATAAGCGACACGCTTGAAATCGGATGAGCATCGCGTATCGGTTTCATCGTTTCTATTTAAGCCGCCTGACTTCAACAAACGTGTACAAAATAAAATTATTTTTATACTTTGTAGTGGCGTTTGAAGTCGGTTTTTTGAAAAGAATTTTTATAATTTATCAAGTAGGTACTGAGTTATCAGAGGCGAAGTTCCAAACAGAATATTGGAATACGAAAAAATTAGAAAATATAACCCTGTTGAATCCAATGGTGGAAGAAACGCAAACTTAGATGTAATTACTATATATTTATAATTTAAAATTTAGATGTAATAACTTATAAGTAATTGATTTGTATCCTTACGATAGCCACATTGTCATTCCAGGGCCTCAATTTTATAAATTAAAAAAGAACTACTGAGTTACACATTCTCTACTTTGTGTCGTTAAGTCCGACGATTACGGTAAGGCCTTTTTTTAGTATGATTCTTATCTTAAAAGACTAACAGCAAGATATGAAGTGTTGCATTGCTGGCTAACGTATCGATTTCTTGATACAGGGATGCCTATTGTTGTATTTCGAGATTGACTACTTCATTAGCTACATTATTCTGCATTAGGGCTGAACCTTGAATATTTTTTTTAAGATTTTGATTTTCGTTACGTTTGACTACTCGTAATAATTAAAATTTTGATAGTAAAAGTTTTTATAGTTCTCGTACAAGCCGTTAGCCAGACGTACATCGTGTTTTGCGAGTCGTTGAATGAGTAATCGGTTCATAGAAATATGTAGGTACGTTTATGACATTTGTGTTCGTAACCGCATTTTATAATGTTGTACGGTGGCTTGAACAAAAAGTCACTTATAATTTTGTCAAAACATCAAAATTCGACAGTTTGAGTTCATTTGGCAATTGGAAATTTTTATTTGGTAATCTATCTCTATCGCTTACCTCAAATAATAATAGTTCTTGCTGAGTAAAAATCATTTTATGCTATAAAAATATGCATTCACTTTAATTACGAGCTTATAATTTATTTTTTGCTGTGATGCTAATTGTTCACGACATATACATGTGATAATAAATTAATTGAACAGAATTAGACAATGTACCTACCCGAGGGAGCAATTCTCCGATTTAAAAACTCGGGTGACATGAGACATCCCTGTCGTATTCCGAGCCAATGACGCGAAGTTCCGGCGCTTCCGCCGCGCCTGCACCACCGCGCGTAAACAATCCAGATTCGTGCCCAACGCCCTGCTGGGTTAGAGGAAACACACGGTTATTAGTACAAATACTCTGTGATAACGTTCCGGTTATTGGCTTATTCGTATTCATTATTTATCGGTGCCGCTTTTGTATGTGCTTCCTCGTATTGGAATTACGAAAAATGAACTTCGCGTATTAGTACCTATCATTAGATATTTTAAAGAGTCGTCAATTTGGAATCGGGAGTAGTTTCTTTTTAACCTACTTCAAAAAGAAGGAGGTTCGCAGTTCGACTGTATAATTTTGATTTTGCTGATTCTTTTTTTGTTTGGGAGGTCATACTTCAGAGGTGGTTCCATATAAATATTGAAATTGATTAAGCGTTTTTTGAAAAAATATAAAAAAACAAAAAACGAAAAAAAAAACAAAAAATATATGTACTTAACACAGATGATTTTTAAAATCCTAAATCTATGCAGACAGGTAGTCAATGCAACAGTTAGTTTCTTATAATAATTGTAAAATTATTATTATTTAAAAAAGATTAATTGATGTATCACATCGTAAGATTCCCAGAATCGTTTTGCTTCTATGAAGGTCTTACGCGAACAAACTTGATTTTTTATTAGTAATTCTGAGCTACAAACATTTACAAGAAATCTAATCCTTGAATGGTAGCGAAAGGTGCCTATAAATCTTGCCTTCGCTTCCTTCACTTCTAAGATTGAAGATATAGGAAGTTCTTATGAGGCAAACCTGATTTACAAACAACGATATAGACGTACGTAACGAGGTCTATAAAAAAGAAAGTTTAATGAAAATTACAAGATTCAATAGTTATATTATAACTATTGAATCTTGTTGAAGATTTTGTATATAAAAGTAAAAGTGTATAATCAACTATTCGATTTCATTCGTTATTATATTAATACGTAGCTAGCGGAAGCAATCCGCAAGATATTTGTTTGTCTAACTTTCAGTTAAACTATACCAGAGAGATCGGAATTCTAAACAATAATAACCGTAAAGACAAGATATTATGTATTTATATTTTAGCGACATATTATGTATGAACAATGGATGCATATTGACTGATTATGACAATCTATAAGTACTTATAAATAATAAATAAACTATCTAAATGACAATCGAAATCAGGCGTTATACATTACCTACTTGATACATTATAAAAGTTTGTTACTGTTATTTAGGTTAACATGTAGGACTGATACCTTCATCTCACAAACATTTTCCTCTTGATGTAACATTTTCCGAGAGTTATATACAATTTAGATGCGCGGCAGCAGATTTCGTCACCGCGGAAAGCGCGCTGGCCCATTAAATTGTTTTATTATGAACTCGTCGCCATCTTGTATATTTTTGGCTGGAGTTAGCTGTTTATCTTGGTGGGACTCGGTCCAAAGAGTAATTAGTAAGTTCAGATTTATTTTTGTCTAAAAAATAAAAGTTTTCTGAAAAACGCGTATTACTTACGTCTGTTGTTTGTTTAAAACAACAGGATTTTGTCTTCTTTATTTTTATAACAATTGTCTTTCGTTCTTAGAATAGTTTTTTAGAAGTATGCCATTTACTGAGTGGGATGTTATGTTAACTTGTTGAATTTTGTTAATGAAACCAATCTTCAGAATTTTTAGTTAGATTTTATAATTAAGTAATTATCATTGGTAGACTGATCATGCGCGTTCATACCAGAGCGTTTTGCTCGCGCTGTTCGCGACACATTGCGTACTCAAAAATTACAGTATCGGTAACCCATTAGGTACCTATGTGTTTTCGAGATAAGCAGTGTTTTTAATTTCTTTAAAGGCGTTAAATGCTCTTCACAAAGTTTTTGGTAGCATGTCCTTATATCCTGTATTTTTTTCTGCCCTATAACTGCCTCAAGTAGTGTTTTTAATTTCTTTAAAGGCGTTAAATGCAACCTCTTCACAAAGTTTTTGGTAGCACGTCCTTACACCCTGTATTTATTTCTGCCCTGTAACTGCCTCGTTGGTCTAGTGGTTAGCAAGTTCGACTGCAGATGACGAAGTCCCGGGTTTGATTCGGGGTCGGGCGGGTGTATTGGGTTTTTCAGTCAAGAAATTCTCAGTACTAGCCCGGAGTTAGGAAGTTGGCTGTGAGTCAACCCCGTACCTCGGAGAACACCTAAAGTTGTCGGTCCTGCGCCTGATCTCTCTCCGGTCGTGTCGGATTTCCGTCCCATTGGATTATGAGAGTAAGGGAATAGAGAGTGCACCTGTCTTTGCGCAGATAATAATTATTATTATATTACTATAATATATCCCGCGCAGATGGCTAATCTCTATGGACACTGGCCGCCGCGCCGTGGCCATTCGTTCGGTAGGACATTATTATTTATTTCTGTAAGTTTATATGTGAAATAGTTTTACATGATATAAATGTAATGAGTCATGGCGGGTGTAGCTTTACACGTCCACAGGCTCCACACGAGTGATGTAACCTACTTTTGGACAAGGGTCGTAAGCGCCGCCATCTCCGTAAGGCAACTCACGAACTGTCGTTGTATTAACAAGTCCACTTACCTGAATTCAAGCTTTGTAACACTTCTGAATAAATTCAATGTATCATTTGTTATATTCTTTGCTTATTTTTTTTAAATGGCTACTCCCAAGTTATAGTTAGCTGGATATATTATCCAGCTAACTATAACTTGGGAACCTTCAAATCAAGAGTGAATACTTAATAGGCATCTATAGGCATGCGCACTCCATCTTAGGCGGCATCATCACTTACCATTAGATGTGATAGCAGTAATTAAAGAGTAAAATGGCGCTTATAATTTTACACTTTGAAAATCCTGTTTCTATAACCTATATAATAAAAAATCCATTATGTCTTAATGTGTATCAATAATATAGCTAATATCGATTCACGAATTCTCAATACCTGCAATCTGCAGTTGGTTCTTAGCAAACTCTTTACATTTTACTATTATTGCCCGCAGCTTCGTTCACGTTAAGTACGATTTTTCAAACCCTATTTTACATCCTTAATAGGGATTGAATTTTCAAGAATCCTTTTTTAGCGGATGCCTACGTCATAATAGCTATCTGTAGGTATGCCAAATCAGCCTGATCCGTCCAGTGGCTTGAGCTGTGCGTTGAGAGATCAGTCAGTTAGTCAGTCAGTGACCTTTTCCTTTTATATAGAATAAAATTAAATAGAATATTTTTTTATTCAAATAAACATTTACAAAGTATATTTAGAAGATAATTATTATTATGTATTTGGAACAAATATTCGACTTGATTCCCTGTTGAAAATCTAGTTTACCTTGAAACAAATCGAGACAGTATAATATTTTTGTTCATTGACTAATTTAATTTAAATAGGTTATAAATAAAACGTTATACCTTTTTTAACCGACTTCAAAAAAAAGAGGAGGTTCTCAATTCGACGCGTATGTTTTTTTTTTTTTTTTATTTTTTTTATTTTTATTTTTTGGCGATGTTACTCTATAACTCCGTCAAATCTGAACCGATTTTAATATTTTTTTTTTATTTGAAAGGGTATATCGTCAGGTTGGTCCCATTTAAGTTTGGTGAAGATCTGATGAATATCTTCGGAGATGGAGGACGGAACTCCTCAATAAATAAGAGCAAATCGCTCGTGATCAGAGTATGTGTAGGATTTTAACCATGCATTCTTCATAGCATACATACATAATGCTTTTCTATTCGGCATTTCAATTTAATTTTTTTTCTAACCGAATTTTTGACGATGTTACTCTATAACTCTGTCAAATCTGAACCGATTTCAATAATTTTTTTTTTATTTAAAAGGGCATATCGTCAGGTTGGTTCCATTTAAGTTTGGTGAAGATCTGATGAATATCTTCGAAGATATAGGATGGAACTCCTCATTGAATAAGAGCAAATCGCTCGTGATCAGAGTGTGTGTAGGATTTTAACCATGCAAACTTCATAGCATACATACATATGCTAAATTTCTATTTGGAATAATATGTTTCAATACTTTTTTTAAGGAGCAAAACAAATGGTCTAGTGAATTGGTCCCATGAAGCTACACTAAAAAGCTTAAAATAATAATATAAAAAAATAT
The DNA here is from genome assembly GCA_038048805.1 of Hipparchia sbordonii. Classification (NCBI taxonomy): domain Eukaryota; kingdom Metazoa; phylum Arthropoda; class Insecta; order Lepidoptera; family Nymphalidae; genus Hipparchia; species Hipparchia sbordonii. Next base: position 6,265,578 of record CM076106.1, on the reverse strand, counting down.
TTTAAAAAAACCGACTTCAAACGCCACTTAAAAGTATAAAATAATTTTAGTTTGTACACGTATGTTGAAGTCGGGCCAGCGTTGCGCAATGGTATCATCGTTTCTATATTTTAAGCCCGTCCGACTTCAATATACGTGTACAAACTAAAATTATTAAATAGTAAATACTATTAGACCGGTAGGGGAAGGGGGGGTAAGACGGGGTAGGGGGCAAGACGGGGCAGAGGGTCTCACGTGTCGTACGAACGACCAATCACAGCCGCCCTGGCTCGTAATTACGCGACGTTGTATTGTTTATCAGGTAGCACTGTCACCGGTTAGTAAGTTTATGTGTTTGTGACCTAGAGCCAAAAATTCTGTTTTTGTCAAATTTCTTGCTATTTTCGCGTTGTACATGGCACGTGTTTTTCACCTCAATATAAAGTATCAAGAACTCACTGAACGATATTTTTGTTCGTCAATAATTATACTAGCAGGTGAGAATTCGTTTGTTTCAATATTTTGATTTGTTTTTTTATGCTAATTTATTTTATTCGAAAAAGCATGAAAGGGCAAGATGGGGTACATCTTGCCCTTCCATGATTTTTTTAATCCTACAACCCGGAAAATTTCACGCGTGACAAGGAAACGAGAAAAAACAGCTATCATAACTTCTTCTCCGTACAAAAATGAATTGGAAGAATCAATCGAAGAAAAGAGAGTGGTAGAAGATAGCAAAAAGAGAAAAAAGATGCAAAAGAACAAAAAAAAGAACAAGCAAACCGAATTGACTAAAACAAAAAAACTGCCATTAATAAGAAAAATTAAAAGAATCGCAATTCACCAGAATATTATGAAGACGAAAATAATATCCCTTGTTTTTACTCCAACGGAAGATATATGGAGTCAAATGAAGGATGGGTCGCGTGTTTCCTTTGTGGGAATTGGGCACATTGTAGCTGTGCTGGGATAGATGACGAGGACGACGAGGCAGTATTTATTTGCGAGTATTGTAATCAAAATTAAAATATGTCTCTCCATACCCCATCTTGCCCCATAGGGTACCCCATCTTACCCTACCTTATGTCAAAATCGGGTGTTGGATGTCTTTGACAAAAAAAATTTTTTTTTCTTTTTCTGTCATAAGTAAAGAGTCGTAAGTTCCTGATTTTCAAAGATTAATAATGTAAGAGTTATACTAAATTATTAATCATTTAAAATTATCAAAATTGAGCGTTTTAATGCCCTTCAAACGTTAAGGTCCCCGTCTTGCCCCCCCTTCCCCTATACTTGTTGAATTAGCCCGTGAGACGGACCGGCCTAAATAGAAATGATGAAACCGATGCGCGACGCTGGCCCGACTTCAACATACGTGTACAAACTAAAATTATTTTATACTTTTAAGTGGCGTTTGAAGTCGGTTTTTTTAAAATATTTTTTTATATTATTATTGAGTTATTAACCGGATATGCATCATAACTTTAACAAACGTGGTGATCCTTAACTTTATTAATCTAAATTAACTTTTAAGTCCGGTTCCTAATTGCTATTTTAGTGTCTGTGATTTAAATATTTATCAAAAATTAATAATATAGTGTAAAATATGTGTCATAATATCACTTCAAGCTAATTTATATATTTACTAGATGATGCCCGCGACTTCGTCCGCGAGGATTAAGGTTTTTTGATTCCCGGGGGAACTCTATTATTTTCGGGAATAAAATAACCTCACAATGAATAATGTTAAAAGTCGAATCAAGTAGCTTTTGCCCTTGGCCATCTTAACGATACTTAGGGCGCTTAAAAACCCTTACTTACCTAGGATATAAAGTAGCCTAGACCATGAATTGCATAGTCCTTTATCTGACTGTGAAATCTCCGTCATAATAATTATGACTGTTCCAATTATTTATTGGTTCAACATACCCAAAAAATTAAAACCGATATAGGTACATACAATATCTAATATATGAGATATAGTAACTGAACCCAATATTGTTTTTGTCTAAATATATAAAAGGCAAAGGTGATTGACTGACTGACTGACTGACTGACTGATCTATCAACGCACAGCTCTAACCACTGGACCGATCGAGCTGAAATTTGGTACACAGGTAGCTGTTAGGATGTAGACATCCGCTAAGAAAGGATTTCGGAAAATATCAACCCCAAGAGGGTTAAATAGGGGGTTAATAAATCGAACCTAACGTAAGCGAAGCTGCGGGTTAAAGCTAGTTTCAAATAAAATTAAAACGATAAAAATATGTAGGATTTTGTGAAATTGTTTTTCTGCAGTAGATCCTTACTTCTTCTTCGGGACTTTCAAAGTGTTCGGCACGAAGTGACACGAAGTTAAGCGGCAGATGTGATTCAGGCACCTCACGAACATTCGCCACTTCTCCCTGCTAGGCGACAGCTTGGTTGATCCATACACACACACCCGAAAAACATTATCCTCTGCTTCAGTAGGTAAAAACAGATAAAATACCACATGTGCGTGGCCGTGGCGGATCAGCTAGTAGGTAGTATCACTAGAAAGGAAAGTTTAGCGAATTCAATATTCTAACTCCTGGATGCTTGTCCCGGCGGCGTGCGGCGTGGGAGACGGGCACGGAACATCGACCCCGCACGCAACTATAAATATACTTAATCTACGCACATTGGGAACTCCCTGCCCTGCTATTCCTGTCTTTCGGAAGGCCTAAATTCAGTCGCACTTTCAACAATCCCGTTTGCATTATCATTTTTGCATTCATTTACTTACGGAACTTAAAGCTGCCATAATAATTTTTGCATTCATTCACTTATATAACTTAAAACTGCCATACCTTCTCGCAACTTGCTCGCGCTATCTGCGTCTACGACAGACTGCGCCGCAGAAGTAGATAAAATTAATTCTAAGGTTAACAGTCAATATCTTCTTATTTCCTCAATAGTCTTTATCAATTCTGTATGTGCGATTTACAAAAATAATGAGTTCACCGTCTGAATGCTCATGTCTCTAGCTAACTGATACAAATTGTTTCGATAAAGGTCAATGCCACCTCTAAAATGGTGATAGCAATTGAATCAGTTCCACTTGCAACAAATTAATGTTCATTAAGAAAGAATGATATGACACGCTTGGTCTTCCAACGAAATATCTCGTAAGAATATCTAAGGTCTCCAGGTTGTTGCAGTAAATGTTTATTGGGATGTCCTGTTCTATTTTGCGACATGACATCACTTGAAGATTTTATCGTCATTTGATGATCCGTTGTACATAAGGAGAATCACGTCTCATTAAGGGTCACATGTCCAATTTAAAAGTTAAGACAGTGTATCGTACCTCAATGCGGAACTCGGTCGTCCCTGATAACTTTCCCGGCACTAGGTCAGTTCTGCGCGTCTCACTTAACGGTACAATCAGGTTGTTGCCGTCCGTGCCACGTAACAATTTGTGATTGCAGTTTTGAAACGTTTATTGTAGCGATACGGAACTGCGCGCGCGAATGAATTTGAACTTTACAACGTCGTTTCTGGATTCAAAAGGATAATAACAGATATGCAGCCTTTTTAGATTTTGCCTTGAACTTGCGATTGTGACAAGTTGCGGTGTTTGTAACGTTTCATAATCAGCAAAATCCCATAGTTTGTGAATTAGTTCCACGACGTTCCAGTTTTTGTAAAGGTTTTGTAGTTTTTTCAAATATAGTCGTTTTGACGTTATAATTGATTATTTAAAACGTCGTCGTTATCGTAATCGTAATATGTAAGCTAGCGAACTATTAGATGATAATCGCTAATAGTTCAAAAGTTTGGTGGCTTCTGTTTAATATTATGTCTTTGGATATACGAATCATGTCCATTATGTTTATAATTATCTACCAAGGCCATGGATAAAAACCAGACATTGATTACGTTACAAATAAATACTAATTGTCTAAAGAAAGTATTTTTTATTATTGTAGTATAAGATATGCAATAAAATGGTTAACACAAGGATGAAGTCATATTAACTATGAGATTAGTAATAAAGTAAGTAACATCTATGAATTTCCAGACATTTTAAGTGTTCAAGATGAAACATAATGGAATTACTTTTGTGAAATGCCGACGGGTAATAACAGACTCAAGTTAACGGAGGCCTTAAGAAATTCTTGGTAAAATATCAGTCATCCTTGTAAAAAGTTAATTACGAACTTTACAACGAATGTTTTCATAGATTCCAGAAACTTAAATCAGATCGAATAGGATGTATTAGCCACTAAATTGTGAAGTGTTAGTTGTATAAAAAAGATTTTTAATCCATAAAAAATGTCCCAAAAACAACTACAAACAACTTGTGTGTAAAGTGTCATCAACAGGTGTAATAATATCCTCCGGCCCCACTGGCAGGTTCACTATAGAATTACAAAAGAGATCCTATTTTTTACAACATTCTTCAACTGGCATTAGTGGTGTTACTCATGCTATTATTTCTTGCTATCCTTAAAAAAATCACAAACACGGTATAGAAATGTAATATGAATCATTAACAATAACGACATTCATGTCTAATTTGTTGCAAACTTCATGTATTTGCAATACACAAATATCTTTAAGCTATGTATTGAGAGATTTTAATTTCTAAACGCATTTAAAGAACATGATGGGATTTATTTGATTTTTGATAAGTCACAGATTTCCAAAACGTCATGATTTTTTTTTTGTCCATTATCATATTCTTTCTTAGAACGATACAGGTAATATCATCTTGTTGCTCACTTCATCGCCAACTTGCATCAGTGCCATATTATCTTTCTTCTCTTCTTCTTTTTCTTAGTGAATAAATCTGGCCTTATCGCATTTTTGCTACAAATCAGGATGTAACCCCTTCCTCATCGCTTGGTCCATATTTATTGACTAGCTTTAACCCGCGGCTTCGCTCACGTTAGGTTCGATTTTTTAAACCCCTATTTAACCCTCTTGGGGTTGAAATTTTTAAAAATTCTTTCTTAGCGGATGCCTACGTCCTAATAGCTACCTGTATGCCAAATTTCAGCTCGATCGGTCCAGTGGTTAGAGCTGTGCGTTGATAGATCAGTCAGTCAGTCAGTCAGTCAGTCAGTCAGTCAGTCAGTCAGTCACCTTTGCCTTTTATATATTTAAATAAAACATGTATTAATTACGGAAACTATGCATAATATTATAAATACACATAATACACATTAGTAGACTAGATTAATGAAATATCATAATTGTAACTCTGTTATTGCCATTAGAAGGCTGTATTAAAGTGACTAAATAAAACTAGGGCAAGACGTCAACTATGAGTATTAATATTCCCCGAATATACTTAACATTTAATGAAGCAACACCAGGAAAACAGTCGTTAATCAAGTGACCTAAAATCCGTGTCTACATCATTGCAGAGAAAATGCAATACCGAAACTTCTCAGAGCTTATAAATCGAAATTGAGATCCAAATGAAAAAGTTTGTGTGACGATAAATTTTTTATCGCTTTAATTAGGACATAGAACTTTATTGTAGTGTATATTGTAAAATATCGGTATTATGTGCCTATTGATAACTATTCTTCCATTGCAAGAAGTTGATAATATAAATTGACTATTTATTACGTTTCTTGCAGCGATTCCCGTCTTACATAATTTCCGCGGTGACTAAACAAAAGAAAGACCGTTACTTTCTTTTCTGTTTTTCTCATGCAGCGTGTACACTGTACAGCTTACGATTTATTTTGTATTATGTCTGTATGATAGGTGTTTAAGTTATGTACATGTTAGTGTTTGACTATCTGAGAAAGGTATGGTTTTTTAGTTAGTTCTGAATTCTTTAATTTCATTATTGACTCTACCTTCAATTTGTTACCATAAATATAATTTATTATAATAAGCTGTCTTGTGTAAGAAAGGCCGTCATTGTTGCCATTACAATAGAGGCATATATTCGTAATCTTACTTTAATATCTCTAAATCTAAATCACACTTCTATAATGTAGAGCTTTGTTGGTGCTTTTACTTCGACATTGAATTCAATTGCTTTCGTAATAGGATCTATTTTAGGAGATTGATTGTTTATAGCTACTCTCAAGTGTTCGTAGTTGGAGTGGTTGCAGACATCTCAAATTACAGAAGCATGGTCGGTGTTCGCATCAAGGATCAACCGCCCTTTGTGCTCGGGCTGAACTAAAACAATGCCGCAATTTATTTCACTAATTGTACAAATGATTTTAAAATACAAAAAATAAAGTAGTGTACCGGGCGATGAAATACGAAATATATTTTATTTTTATATTAAAGGTACTAGTAATTTTATGTTTTATGTTGTTATATTGACATTCATATAAATATAAATAAGCATTTTTGGAACGTAAATAATGAATGGATATGCATTAAAATTTGCCAAATTATAATAAATTCCCAATTTATTATTGTAATGTCATGATTCAAATAGTGTGTCACGTCAGTTTATATTTACAATGCCAATAAAAAATGAGAGAAGAACATTTTCTTTTGTACAAACATTTGGTATAATTATTATAACACTGAAACTAAAAGCTTGTTCGTCGACATTGTTGCATTTAACATCCTAGAAAACAAAACCTGGCCTCATGTTGATCCCTTTATCCTCATCGAGATACGACCAAGAGTGACATAATCTATATGGCATTTTGCTCTGAAAACAATGCGAGGCTTATTATAATGGAAGGTCTGGAGGCGAACCGGGCACTTAAGACAAGAATCATGCTACTTTATGAGATTGTATGCATTATCATTAGGTTACAAGTTACTCCTACGAATAGCAGTTATCCAGTTTTACGAGTATATTTTGATTCATGGGCTTGCAATTACGCTGTTGGTATATTATTTTTGAAGATATAGTATAGAAACAAATAGAACAGATATGATCTGCCGTAAGATTGTCTTAAACTTGATTGATTGCTATAATCTGACGATCTTGATCACCTCTGATTTGCTGATACACTTTTACTGTTGATATTGGTAATAATGCATTGATGCAGCTTTTCTGCACAGTTATAAGAGTTGATTTGCATCATATCAACATGTAGGTTTTGCTTTAACCTAAATGCTGTGCTATTTAGATTTGTAACAAAGTGTGTGTATTCAGCCGGTACAATTTGTCATAGAGTAACATACAATAGGTCATACGTTGTGTGAAATATAGCCTTTTGCGGCAACGAACCGTTGCTTTAGAGGTATCGGTATTTCATATGATTGCGGATTGTTTTCATTGTGTTATAGGAAATCCAATCTTCGGTTATTTTATAGGTCGACAACTTAAATAGGTAGTATCAATTTTATTGTCTATTTATACCAGAAATGTAATTAAGTATATGTTTCATTTAGTAGATACCTGCGAATCTAATAGGTTATTTTATTGATTGCTGCACAAAGCGCATTTACCATTATTCTATTTTTAGTATTGCGTTGCATGAAAATAACCTCTGTTTAGTTAACTTTAAAGTTAAGGACATGTGTATTTTCAATAGTGTGTAATCGGTCGTTAAAAATAGCTTTCGACTTAAAAGCCCTTGAGTATAAACAGCCCTTATCCTGAGTGAGGGCACTCGTTTTCGTAATTAGACGTAGGTACTGCTTCATTATAAGAAATTGAAGTTCTTTACCTTTTGACTTTACGTGCTTTTAAATAAGTTGTTATCTTTTTGAAATATCATGGTTCTACAGTTCTACATTGTGATATTTGATAATTGTAATAATATTATGATGATTAAATTGTTTTGTAGCAGTATTTTTCTTTACTGAATTGTAATCTTCGTTATTTCATTGAATTATAGGTAGGTACCACCCCGGAGTCAAACTGCGAAGGTTTTTTACTGAAGTACTTACTTATAACTTTTATTCGTATCTAATTAACGTGGTGTAGTTTAATAACCAAGATCTAAATTATCTTTGCCTTTATAAAGATATGGGCCGTCTGTGCCACCTACACTTGCAGCGTTTAAAAGTCCATATATGTTATTATGGGCGTTACAACAACAGAACGACGAATCGGCTACCTTTGTACCAAGTGGGTACTGATGACTAGTTTTTGCCGCCACGTGGGCGATTGATTCACCTTCAATATTAAGTTAAACGTAGGTGGTGAGATACCACTTACCTATTCTTGAGGAGAACTTGAGGTTCAAAGAATATGTGTTATGCTTTGGTTTCGTAATGATTCTTATAGTGTGTGGGATGATTAAGTACCTACTTACACACGATCTGGTCATTTTGTAATAAAGTCATATCTCTGCGTCGTATTTCTCATTGTTGAGAGCCGTGACTCCGTTCCTTTAATCACATAACGGAGATTTCTGAGAAAATAATGCGATGGGCTTCCAGATTCTTCCCCATAGGCACGACTCAACTTAAGGATACATAACCTAAACGTATAAGGCTTAGGTTATGTAACCTTTAGGTTATACCGTATAACGATTATTATTTGGTAAGTAAGTAATAATAAACGGGTGAAGATTCGTGCTCCCAAAAGCATGAAGGAGTTGAACCTCCAAAATCTATCACATATCTAGTTATTAAATTTAGCCAACGTTGCTAACTAGTAGCGCTGGTCACATCCCTCCCAATATAAGTTTAATATTTTAATATCGGCGAAAGTTTATAAGTGTGTATGTTTGTTATATTTTCACGCGAAAACTAACTGGACATATTTGGCTGAAAAGGAATGGAGATAGACTTTACCTTTGATTAACACATAGACTTCTTTTTAGCCCATAGAAATCCATGAAAAAATTGTTATGTAGATCACACCGTAAATATTTGATAAATGATCCTACGAAGTCCGAGGTCATTAATAAATTGTATGACGTGTATACTTTAAAAACTAGTACACATAGTACATACTCATGACGAATTTGACAAAAAGGTTGATTGACGTACAGCCTTTAACCTTTCTTGTCTTTTGGACAACAGTGTGTAATCAATTAGATGGCTTGGTCCGTGGGAGGTCCGCTTTACTCAGCCCTACAAAACACTTTTAGAACAATACCAAGCCTTGACACTTGTACCATAAATCAAAATTATATCAAAGTGTAGAGCCCTGTCTCACTTTTAAATGATTCTTGCTGATTTTCAAACCAACTGATCTAAGTAGGTACATGGTTTTATTTTTCTGTTATATTTGCGTAAATCCCCATGTCATATAATTTTTTTACGTAGGTATACGTCATATGCTACTGTTTGAAGAATCATTGCGCTTGTTCGCTTTAGGACAGATTCGCTTTACGACAGATTCGCTTTACGGCAGATTCGCTTTACGGCAGATTCGCTTTACGGCAGAAGTACAGTGAACTCGAATATATATAGATAGATTTTTGTTTAAAATTAATAATACATTAAACAAATTAATACATTAATGCTAATAGATGGCGCTGTATTTACTATCGGTCAAGTCATGTTAAAACAGTTTTGCGTCAACTATTATTATTTTTTATTAGGTCTAATGTTAAAAGTTAATTATTACAATATATAATAGTGGTTCGCCCCGAACTGAGAACTCGCGGTATCCTATAATTCCCTAAAGATAGTTTTAACTTTTAATTATAATTTATAATTGGCATGTAATTAAACAAGCTTCTATTTAATACCATTATTGGCCTCTAAATTACTAAGTCAGCCACAACCAATAAGCCTCTAAAAATACTATTTTAGCCACTATATATTTTGAATACATATAAGCTTCTAATTTCATAACTCGGCACCTTTAAAATTTAGTGAAGCATCAATAATTATAATAATTTATAACACATCCTATATTCTGCCCTCGTAATTGAAAACACAGTAAGTTACATAGAAGTTACCTTTACGTTACTGTGTTTTCAATTACGAGGGCAGTATTGTTCTATCATCAAAATGTACCTAATATTAGCATCAAAAAAAATTCAATTTTTTTTTACTTACTTTTTTTTGTAAGCTTTAGGTAGGTTTACGATCCCAACAGAACCTAAGTGCCCGGCCTTCGGCCGGGCACCTGAATATTCATGTATAACCCTAACCTAACCTAACTTTAGTTTAAAGAAAAAATTCAAATGACGGACAAGTGCAAATTCACTCAAGTAGACTCGGAGAGCTCGCTTCGCTCGGTCAATAATAATTATATAAAGGAAAGTTTTCCTTGGAGTGGAGACCATATTTTATCTCGACCTGTACAATTTTTGCCGTAAAGCGAATCTGCCGTAAAGCGAATCTGCCGTAAAGCGAATCTGTCGTAAAGCGAATCTGTCCTAAAGCGAACAAGCCAAATATCGCTATGCAGTCTAAGATGGTAACGGACTAATTTGGAAGGGATTACCTTTGTAACCCCTTCCAAAGTAGAAAAGCTGTAGAGGGGGACTTTGTACCAAAATTTGTACCTGGATACTCTGGATACCTAGGCTTAATTATGTCCGGTACGGACTACGGTTAAGTTTCATACATTAGTTAAATATACCGCTACACCCACACAAGGTATTTTTCCTAAGAATGGATCATTTATGAAATACATATTCCCAGTAGGTATATTATCAAGCTAGCGGGACAATACTGCAATAAAGCTAGCAAGTAAATTCATCAAGTTATTCGTCACCTTGTCGTCTTCGTCAATGATGTAATCATTTGAAGCTTATTTCATGTGATTATCGATTAGCCGGCAAGGTGTAATCGTTAAATATAGTCAAACAACTATTAAATGTAAGGAAAAAATAGTATTGGAGGTACTTACTTGGCCGATAAGTCCTTGGATCTCTTATGGTTATATTTATCCTAGCATTTAGAACTTGCCTCACAATATGGCTTATTCCGCCGTGCACCATATTACAGTTTTTTTTATTGCATAGTGCGGGTGATAGGTCAGTAGAACATAACTAATTAAGTTATTTTGTACCATATTGCTGCAACCATAAGGTTTGAATTACGGAAACAGGTATTCTGAAAAATAATAGTTTCGATAGTATTATTTTTATATTCGATATTTTTATTTCGATAGTATTATATATATTAGTAGTAGTAGTATTTTATTGGTGTGAATTTGAACCTTATAATTCCAACAATATGATACAAATTAAATTACGTTCCTCTGACCTGTCACCCGCACTATGCTACAACGAAAAAAGAATTTTCCGAATCAGTCTAGGCGTCTTCGAATAATCGGGGAACATAACATATAATAATAAAAAATATAAAAAAAAGATACCGACGAATTGAGAACTTCCTCCTTCTTTGAGGCCTGTTAAAAATCCGTGGCATTCTGGATTATCCAAAACGTAACTCTTATACATAAAATATTTTCGAGTTTTAGAAGAGTATTATTTGAGAAAGCAAAGCATAATATGTACAACGTACATTGTACAGTTAAGTGAACCCTACGTGACCTAGGTGATATAGAAATTACTAGACTGTATCATCATCGCTTGTAGGTGTAGTACTATCACAGCAAACAAACATGCTCCGACATATGCTCCAAAAGGGAGTTAAATTACCCTCCTATTCTAAATTTGACCTTGAAACTTACTTTTGAAACTTAAATTTTTTTTCTAAAACATCACAGAAAATTGTTCATTAAGTACTTGTTTTATCCCAATAAATTATATCAATGGGACATTGGGTTCTGAAGAAGTTTCTTACAAGAATCATTACAGTGTCCTAGATGAAAACATAGAGAACGTGTGTGGTTAATGATATATGTACATGGGTATAATGAGTAAACAACTTGAAATACATCAGTATAAAAAGTGTCCCCATAAATCTGGTTTAGTTGCAGAAATATTTCTGCCAAGGATAATGTTTAGATTAACATAATAATTATTTTGCGTTCGTAAGTTAGCGTCTGTAAATGAATTCAACTATTAAATACGACAAAATGGTTCCTAAGATGTGTCTAGTTTAGTTGAATAATTATAATAACGATTGGTAAGAGTATGCCAGCGAACGTCACTTGTAAATTGTAAATATGTAATGCAATGAGCGCTAATGCCAACACTTACACCCCGCTTTTACATTTGTGAACAAATATTAAATCGCAAGCTGCACCGAGAACTAAATTAAATTAGCTTAGCTTTAGTCCATACAACGCGCTATGGCCAAGTATGAAAAGACGGCGACATAAGCTAAACTAAGTTTAGTGAGTGTGGCTTTCGTCTTAAGCAATTAAATTAGTTTGGAATTAGTTTTTATAAAAAGATTTTATTAAATAGAAACGCATAATATATAATTATCATATACAGTTAAACTGTTGCAGAATTTATACCCTTTGATTATTTAATTTACGCTTTAAAATCAAAACAGTTTAGTTACTATGTTTTAATTTTAGTAGGTAATAAAGTACGTCCACAACCTAGAGCTTATAGTGTTACCTATAACATTTTGTTGAAAATTAAATTAAGATTGCTATCATGTTGCTGAAAGCTATTATGACTGATGATATTAATTACATTAATAGTTAGGAGAATCCATAACTTCAACTTGTATATTCAGATAGAGATACTTAGCTGCATGATAATCTATGATACGTTCCGGCTTTCTAAGCAACGTATTCTGAATTTAAAGTGTGTGCTGCTAGTTTTGTTGTTATTTTAGACATCGATGCTTAAAATGTAAGAGGAAATGGGCTTAAAAAGATGAAAACAGAAAATGAGATGAAAAAATACTAGTGGTTCGCCCCGAACTGAGACCTCGCGATATCCCATAATTCCCAAAAGTTTTAATTATATATTGTAATAATTAACTTTTAACATTAGACGCAATAAAAAAAATAATAGTTGACATAAAACTGTTTTACTGACACAGCGCCATCTATTAGCATTATAGTGAAGCTATTAGCTTCACAATAATGCTAATAGATGGCGCATTAAAATTAAATAATTTCGTTTCTTTATAACATTTATCTAATTTTAGTATTTGTTGTTCAAGTACAGGATATAACTGAATTTTCAACCAAGTTTCACGTTCTAATATTCAGTAATTCAGAAGTTATAGGGCTCTGACAGACATTTAGACGGACACACTTCTCTGTCTAGTAGGCAAGCGCCCTAGTTGACTCAGAGAACTCGCTTCGCTCGTTCAAAAAGGAAACAAGGTTATTTCAGACGATTGAAATGGGATTTTGTAGTTTGTAGAATTGTGTAATAAAACAAGATTCAGAAATCGGAATAGATGGTAAAGTTAAAGTGATGGAGGCAATTAATTCTCGTCCGTACACTTAGAGAAGGGTCTATTTTTTGGCCAAAGTATTAAGTATAAAAAAGTAATATTTACTTCAGAAGGATTTTAAAAACATCTCTATTCAACAACTAGAGCTTAATTTTGAAGAATTTGTCAATCATGATCCTGATATTGATATCAGGTCACCTAATTCAATATCCATACTGTAAAATTTTTGCATATCCATCAGATTGACTCGTATAATATGGAAGTTAGGTAACAAACCAAGATGATCAAATCAGGAGGAACTTAAAAGCCATACTTGTCCACCACAGTAAGTGACACACCAAGTACGTGCATTGTCACAACATCTGCGTAGGTGGACCTTAAGAGATAAACATCTGGACTACCTTTGCATACATTGTGAGACGGACTCATTATTATGCATTCATCAAAAGCGAAACTGACGTGACTTAGATAGGCGTTACTACCGATGAAGGGTTATTAATGATTTGGATGACAAGCGTATGATTGTATGGATGTGCCAAATGTAAGAACTGTTCTATTACTTTATTTCAGTGCTCCTCTTAATTATGAAATCTGTAGACGCGTCTATGTTTCAAAGAATAGTCTGAGTTTTGACTAACACATCAATGCCGAGCCAATAGGTGGAAACGTGTTAAACACAAGCTTTCTTTTAATAATTAGACACTCACTAAAAAAGGACTTTAGGGAATTCGATTCCTAAGGGTGAAAGAAGGTGAAAGTTTGTATGAGAATTCGTATTTTTCTTTCAGTTAAAATTAAGGGACGTTTTTTCACGATTTTTGGAAATACCATCTCCAAGAGGATTTAAATCCTAATTCAACGATAAAGAAATCATGTATATCAGCTATTAGTATTGTTATGTAGTGCAGTAAGTAGTACTAGTTTTTTGTTAAAAATGTCATGAATCAAGAACTTTTAATGTGCCATTAGTAATGTAAACCATGTTTGAAATGTTTGAGACAAGAAGGAAATTTTGTGTTAACATTGTTACGTAGATGCCTCGTCGGCCTTTTTGCTATAAAAATATTAGTGTTTTCTGTTTCGAGCGAATAAAAATCTATCAACCAAATTACAAATTCCATAATATCGTACATTATCATCTGGCAAGAAATAATCAGTTATTTTACACCGGAGGTTGTAAATTCTTAAATATCTACTAAACTAGAATAATAGCGCACTAAAATTACAAACGACGATTACAATAACCGCCTGACAGCTTCTTTTATAGTTCAAATAACTTGTATACAAAAATAAAATCGGCCAAGTGTGAGTCAGACTCATATACTGTTGCTGAGATCTATAGAGCGTGCTCTGACTTAGCTTGGACTCAAGATAAGAATTAAAACGAGACACAAATATGCTCAGACATAAATCTGTCTCGTTTTATCTCTGCCTCGAGTCTGAGCTGAAGATCTCAGCATGAGAGAGCGCTGTGCCTTGGAAGGGACCATTTTCAACCGATAGACACATAGGTGTCTTGTATGGAATTCCATATTATTCGGTATGGTGACGTGTATTTTCAGTAGGTAACGTTTGATGTCAACGATCCACCTTGGGATCCTAATGACCATTGTTTCTTCTATTATGAGCCCACCCATTGCCACCTCAGCTTCGGCTCGACAAGCTCTGGTTCTCCTATACATCTCCTCATTTCTGATTTGATCTACTTTTACGTAAAACCCTATACAACATAGTGATTTCTTAATATTACATTTCAGATTATCCCTTTCCCAAGCCAGCCGACCATCGCCGTCCAAAGCTCGATGTGTTATATTATTTGCTACAGGGTACTTTATAGAATATTTTATTTTAGTTTCCCGATCAAATCAAATTGTTTTCATGTTTGCCTTTAAACTTCCTATTTACGTAGTTTTGCAAGTAAAGCGTGAAAAATAAATATTGGGCCGTAAATCAGCGAAAATCGCCGGTTTACTCCACTGATTTTATAGCTGTAATAAAAGAACCGTCAACTGCGGACAGGGTACACAGAATAAATAGTATAACTATAGCGTGGCCTGCATTCTGAATATGCCACCCGTAACGTGTGTTTATTGGTTCGGCTTCAAAAGCACATTTTCTACGGTGGTTGTTATACATTTGACATTAGGTAATGCTTTGAAAATTTTAAATATTTATGAAAATCTTGTCTCATTTCACATATGGGCTTACCCTTTCGTTTGCTTCACTAGGCATTTGAGCAGCCCAAATGCTTAGTGTTTATCCATTTGCTCGTGAATCTCTCTTATTGATGAACCACAGATGCGTTGACTAAGCTAGCAGTTGCTTAGCGTAGCTTATCTGGTCGCGGCATACATAAATGTGATGTACATTTTATTACAAACTAGCTTCTGGCTAGAACTTAGTCCGTGCGAAATTAGGCTTATAAAAATACCGAGGGCAACATTTGTTTAAAAAGTGTCCTAATTCACTCTTTAGGTCATCGTGCAAAAATTCAAATTGAACTGTTGCTCCATTAATGCGTGATTGAAGAACAAAGCAAACAAACATAACTAAACATAACTAAGTAAATAAATATGTACTTAATTATTGCGATGTCCATTCATGTTAAACAAATACCTTAAGAATAAAGTACTCCCTAAATCCATGCATAGTCCATTGTTGATGTATTCGGCTGAGAAATGACAATATGTGTGAAAAGCGGAGCAGAGACAACTTGTTTAGAGTTGGCAGGAAGTATTCGATCGGGGGGGTTGTTATAGTTTGTGGACGTAGTCAACTAAGAATCGCGTTTGATAACCCTGATTGCAAATGGTTAAAATAAATGCACATACTTGTATTAGGTATGTATGACAATGAATTAGATTCCGATAAATAGCACAAAAACTTCATTCGCGTGTACATAACATAAAAATCCCACTGCCACCGGTTCTAGAACATGTCATTAATTACCACCACGTCTGTTTTTTGTATTTACTTTGTTGTGAATACCTGACTTAGGTACAATATTATGTATTTTATTTGCAAGTGACATAGCCTTTACACAAATTAATGACCAACATTTCCTTGAAACTGGAAAGCTACAACTAGATGTGTAAACTGGCGATCCCACAATTTTTAAATTAAAATTACTTAGGTAATATAAACCCAGTAACGCTTTTTTAAAATAGGTATAGATATTGTGTTAAAATAAATTTTTTGAATATATTTTTTTTATTGAATATTAGATATTCATAGGATTTATCAAAATCTGTTGACGTTAACATGTTAACATCTAAATTGATTGTAGAACGTTTTGCAATAAATACTTGTTTAACGGGGCAAGTGTTTTCATGTCTTCGAAAAATTATGTTTTACACGTTTTCTCAATGAAAAATGATTCACAATTTGATATCATTAAAGGTTATTTTGCTGCAGTTCTAAGAAAAACATTTGTCGACCCACACGTTGTGGTAATGAATAATGTTTCGAAATAGTGATTTGCCAAGAGCATAATATTATAATCACTACGTTTTTGCTTCTTGACGTTTCATTCATCTCTTTTTACGCAGGTCACTCTTGGTTACTACAGATTCTATTTCAATACCACCTTTAATTGTCATTGAGGATACAAAAAGAGAGAGATTGGAATACTTACCTACACACATTTATTTTTTCTGACATTGTCTGGAGGCGTTTTTAAAAATGAAAAGTTTCCGTATGTTAATAATTTGAATAATTGGACGCAGATACGCAATAAAGAGTCAACTCAAAGAACTTATCACTTGAAAAGTTTACTTTATTCCTTTAGTTTATGTATGTATTTAATTTGACAAAGGTTTGTGGGTTGAATCTTTATTGCGTATCTGCGTCCAAAATAAGAGTTGTTTTAAAAATCCCGCGGGGAACTTCTGTTTTTCCGGGTATAGTTCCAATGCCTCTTGCATTGGTCACTCTTCAAAGTCGTCAACTATATCCATGCAAAAAATCACTTAATTGTTCCGGTACTGCGTGATCGAAGGACAAATCAACAAAAAACACATCGACTGACTGACTGACTGACCGATCTACCAACGCACAGCTCAAATCACTAGATGGATCGGGCTAGGCATACGGATAGGATTATGACGTAGGCATCCGCTAAGAAAGGATTTTTGAAAACTCCAACCCATACGCGGGTAAAATACTGGTTTAAAAAACCGAACTTAATGTGAGCGAAGCCGCGGGAAAACGCTAGTGGATAAATAAAACAGTTTTGAAAGATAAGAGAAGTTATTTTTTTTACTGAAGGTTTGCTAGTCATTGTTAGCTGCAACCATCTAAATCTTATGCATAATTCATGCACATCAGTGCTTGACATCGAAGGCAGGAAGTCTCCACTTGTATTGACTGAAAGTGACCATTCTGTTGAAATAACACGTTTAAATACGCTTGAGACAACATTTGTCTAAAATGGCTAATAGTTGTATATTTTAGACGATGACGAACAGAAGCCAACAAAAAATAATGATAAATAGAATAGAGGATTAATTTTTAATACATATTCTTAGGGCGACTATACCCCTGTAAGTTTTATTTAAATAAGTAGAGAGCTCTTTCATTTAATTGATTTATGATTGTAAATGAAAAAAATTATTAATATTTGAGAATTTATCTTAAATTGGCTATGTTATCTACTTGCGTAACTACTACTAAAAAAAAAAATTACGTAAGACGGCGTTACACCTGTAAGTAATACTCGAAGGTATTACTAATGTAAGTAGCTAACATAATAAACTTGCAATACATTTGCAAAATGAGCTTTTATATGCAGCTTTTAATAAAACATACAACTGTCAGGCCGACCTCAACTTTTAAATTTCAGAATATTCAAAATTTTTGAATTGCATAAAAAGAAATCAAATAATTGTATAACTTACCAACTTATACTGTACAGCTTTATCGAAGGTTTTAATAGATTTATTAAGACACTACTAAAATTCAATCATCAAAGCTTCTTCGTCTCGATACTTGGAACTCTTAATTTATTGTAGAGCACTTTTAAATTAATTTATTTGTATTCGTATTCTTGTTCACATTAATCATTTATAAGTATGAAGTAAGTACCTACTTACTGTTTGTATTTTAATCATCCACGTTTATTATTTTTTATTTCGAGATTTATGTCATCCTGTAATCAATTGCAGAGTTTACAACAAACTACATGTTTTATATTATTTGCTTTGCTATAAAATTTGTATTTTTATTTGCTTACGCATTCGGCATTACCTACCCATCGCGGTATCCAGTTTTGAAAAGGTGATTCAATATTTGTACTTGATTACTACATGTTAAGTTTTGATAACATTGCTCATGATGATGTTATTAGCACTAGCCTAATATAGTAAATACCTTATTAGTTTAGGTATTTGAATTGTGACGATTCTCATAAACAGAGTTTTCTTATATCGTCAAGAAAATCATTATCATCATCAAGTGCGTTCCTCGTGTTGAAGTTTAGGGGTCATCATGCGAAAAGCTTTTCTATTTAAGGTGGTTGGGAATGGTCAGCTAAGCACACACCAATAGATAACGTTTGTTTTTACTACATTTTATTTTTTTAAGAATGGAAACGAATTTTAATAAAACGAATAAAATAGAAAAAATGCAATTTTAGCCAATCACCACAATCGAGACTGTAGCAATGATTGATGCAGCTTCTACATAACTAGCTTTTGCTCGCGGCTTTGCTCACGTTAAGATTCGTTCGATTCTACGTTCGATTTTTCAAACCCCTATTTTACCCCCTTAGGTATTGAATTTTCAAAAATCCTTCCTTAGTGTGCGCCTACGTCATAAAAGGAACCAACTGTAAAAATTTCAAGTTTCTAACTTCAGTAGTTTAGGCTGTGCGTTGATATCTCAGTCAGTCCGTCAGGACTTTGAATTTTATATATATAGATAGGCCCGCTCTGTCCAGTAGTGGACTAGCGATGGGTTGAGATACCGATGAATATACCTTTGAATCTATCGACGTTTGCGTGATCCAAGTCACGGTGGTTGCAACTCAACACGCAAACTGACCGTAGCGGCGCGTTAACGCATCGCTGCGCGACGTGAGAAAATTCCCGCTGTATCTTATTGTTCGTATGTGTACACCACTTTGTATTGTCAGGAGTCAAATTAAACATTACTGTATCTTTAACATATAGGCTGTCGGAAGTCTTAAGTACTACACGCTCTTCGGATCTTTTAAACAATTTTTCAGTGTGATTGTTTAGGCCAGTTTTATTTTTAAAATATTTAGGTTGAGTACAGTACTCACATAGAACGTAGCTTTCAAGCGATTATTCTCATGGTTACCAATACAGTTCACCAATTTTTCAGTTAGAATTATTGTAAGTGAAGTGTGTGACTTTACGAATGTGTAACTGTCTATGCATTAGGTTTTTCTTTCAAGAAACTCGCAGTTCTATCGCATAATTAGGAAGTACGCGCTGCACGAGTATAACCTCTATGCCTTGAGGAGCACGTAAACGCAAAGCCGATTCCTACATCTGATTTCTTGTGACGGGTTTCCGTCCCGGACTATGAGAGTGAGGGAACTGAGAGTGCACTTGTGTTTTCACACACACCTCTGCCGTTTCTCCCGTGCGGTTCGGTCAAGAGAAAATTTATATTATTTGTTATTATAATTCTGATTAGGTATAACTTTACAAGTCATATATCTAACCTAACCTAGTCGTTTATCATTTTGGTGACATTCATAATAACATTTTGCATTTTCTGGTATGTGAACTAATATATTTTGCTCATTTCTGCTCCAATTGTCGCCGTCAAGTTTAATTAACGCACCACCGTATAATTTCTCTGTCTAGACTACACCTTCGCTCACTGAACCTAGTTAGTTATTAGTTTTTACGTTTTGTACGTGCTAACGAATTAAAAAACAAGAGTAGTGCTTGTAATTGATGTAACTAATTAAATTTTCCGCTGTTGTACGTTGAAACTAAAAGTGATTTTGAGACCGAGTTAACTTGCATCGCGATTTACATCATAATGTACAAACAACAATGCACGTCCTATATTCTTTTAGGTTTATTTGAACGTAGTTACGCAAGAAGGATTCAACGCACAAAAAAATTGTAAAATTAATTACATATCTACTTTAAAAAAAAAATTTAAGTTAATTTTTCTATTGCCAAGTTTTGAGAGTTGAAACCTTTTTGCGTATTAGATACGTTGCCCAAATACATCTTATTTCAGATTTTACCAAACTTTTTGCTCTTAAATATTACCAGGAATTATTTTATTTTCCATATTTACTGGTAACAGTGATTTACTTGTGAGTAGCGATTTTAATCGCAAATTAGAAGCAAATTAAGGTTGGCTAAAACGTAAAATACATGTAGTACAGTTTATTCCATTTTGGTAAATTTGGATCGTAGTTTCTTAACCCTCGTTTATTGTACAGTTAATTCTAATCGAACTATTGATTTTATCATTTGCTAATAATTGCAAAAACAATAGGTATCTAATTAACACAATAGTTTAATATCTAGCTAATGCATTATTGCTCTATCTGTTATTGTAAGTAGAAAATCAAAACCTGTTCTAATGTTCTCGTATTGATCGAGAATTGACATCTTTTAGATTATGAACTTTAAGGCGATCGTTATTAGAGACAATTTTCCCAAGGTTAGAGCCAGTAGATTCTTAAATATTTATAGTAGATACAGTGTCGGTGAGCTCAACTGCGGTTATAGTAATATAAGTAATCAGAAAATTAAACTGTACTGATTGTGGTTTTCTGCTCGTTTGTGGGAAGAAACGATATAATTTCCAACTTACTACTTACTATAAAGTCATTGTTGGACGGGTCTTATTGAGAACTTAGGTATGCAATTTTCGGTACGCCCTAACATGAAATCTATATGGAAAGTAACATTTATATTTAAGTACTTATTTTTGCTTTTTGGATCTTTAATCTAAATTTCTTTTGAGCAATACTCTCGACTAAAATGTTCCAATATGCTCCAGAATTAGATATTTTTTTTGCTTTCCAAAGAAACAGCAATTAATTTTTGTTACATTTT
The DNA here is from genome assembly GCA_038048805.1 of Hipparchia sbordonii. NCBI lineage: Eukaryota > Metazoa > Arthropoda > Insecta > Lepidoptera > Nymphalidae > Hipparchia > Hipparchia sbordonii. Next base: position 6,244,402 of record CM076106.1, on the reverse strand, counting down.
TCTTTATTTGTGTAAATAATCGCAACTTTCAAAATGCTCGTGAAATTTTAATTAATTATTTATTCTTATAAAGATATGTAATATGATTTGGCTTCGTTCTAATTTCGCAGCAAACTTGCATTACCGTCATCTCTTTCTCGATACATACGTTTCTCGATCTCTTGTTTTTTTTTTAAATCAAGATCGCTGTAAAACTATTTTACTGAAGACTTTAAGGTTTTTGTTTTGGTTGGTTGTTTGTTGAGAACCAAAATCAATTTCTAACTCGTTAGATGTCATGTAAAAGATTAATCATAGCATGTATACAAGAACGTTCATAATATAAAGAGTGACGGACAGACAGGCTCACGATCACCTGCGTCAATACAGCCTCTATTATACCACCTTTTGTTTTTGTTTTTAAGTCCCATTTGCTAACAAAAGGCGCTTGTATTGTTTAGACTGCTACAAGTGTTTCGACACCCGTCAACGTCGCGTCCGCTATGACAAGTTACCTTTAACGAAGGTTTTTTTCAGACAACCCAGTTTTTTCTTACCGGGCCAAAAGGAAGGGGTAATGTTTTGAACAGTTTATGAGTGTGTGTATGTGTGTGTATTTAGTTATTTATTATGTTCCATCGTAGAGCCTAAACTACTGAGTCGATTAATGAGTGAGGCGTCCATCGATTCGTTATTTTGATCCGAGTGACATAGCTAGGCTACATTTTATATGAACGTAAGTGTAAATTAAAAACTTATAACTTTTGACGATTTTTGACGACCTCCCTGGCGCAGTGGTGAGCGCTGTGGTCTTATAACTGGGAGGTCTCGGGTTCGATTCCGGGCGGGGGCAATTTAGGAATTTATAATTTCTAAATTGTCTCTGGTCTGGTCTGGTGGGAGGCTTTGGCCGTGGCTAGTTACCACCCCACCGTCAAAGACGTGCCACCAAGCGATTTAGCGTTCCGGCACGATGGCGTGTAGAAACCGATTAAGGGTATGGGTTGAAATTACACTGCTATACCCCTTCCAAGTTAGGCCGCTACCATCTTAGACTGCATCGTCACTTACCTCAGGTGAGATCGCAGTCAAGGGCTATCTTGTCATAGAATAAAAAAAATAAAAAAAAAAAACTTCTGAATCTATGGCCGGACTATGTACGATATACCCTACATCCTGTTACTAGTTTTCTGCTCCAATATCAGATCCTCTTTCTCAATCCTCGATCATCATCTATCTAACACCTATTCATTGAAACGGTTCTAATGAGCCCAAAGTCCAAACACACTATATCCGCTGTAAGTTTCCAAGGAGTTGGGTATCCCGCAGACTACTTGAGGCTGCAGCTTCAGATCAAGATGACCATATCATGCCAATAATCCAAAGTAAAAGTAAAATTTACAACCAATCGCACCTGTGAAAGTTTGTAACACCTAATCAAGGTGAAAAATGAGCTGATGATTATTAAACGCCTGAACAGATCTTCATAAATTATAACTAAGATCCATCTCGATCATGAACAGAAAAAAATCGCATCAAAATCGGTCCATTCATTGGAGAGCTACGAGGGAACAGGCAGACACAGATACACATGTCAAACTTATAACGGCCCACTTTTTAACCGACTTCCAAAAAGGAGGAGGTTATCAATTCGGCCGGTATATATTTTTTTTTTTTTTTTTTTTTTTTTTTCTATGTATGTCCACCGATTACTCCGAGGTTTCTGAACCGATTCACGAGATTTTTTTTTTAATCGACAGAGGAAGTTCGCGAAATGGTCCCATAAAATTTTTTACCTTCAACTCCTCAAGCCTGATGCTGCAGAGGTACGTTCCCCCTAAATTATGGGGCTTTAGGAACTGTCATTTACGAATTGGTATGCTTGGCTTAGGCATATACTAGATCATAGAGCTCCAGGTCCTACTCTTCAATCCTGATGCTGCAGGGTACTGCCCACCTAAATTATAGGGATGTAGGAACTGCTAATCATGAATTATTATTGTATGTAATAAGCATATACTACACCATCGAGGTCTAGGTTCTAGCTCCTCAATCCTGATGCTGCAGGGTACTGCCCAACTAAATTGTAGAGATTTAGGAACTGCTAATCATGAATTGTTATTGTATGTAATAAGCATATACTACTCCATCGAGGTCTAGGTTCTAGCTCCTCAATCCTGATGCTGCAGGGTACTGCCCACTTAAACTGTGAGGATTTAGGAACTTTCGCTTGCGAATTGATATTGTTAGTATCAAGCATATCCTACATCGTGGAATCCAAGGTCATCGCTCTTCAATACTGATACTGCAGGGGTACTGCCTACCTAAACTGTGAGGATTTAGGAACTGTCGTTTACGAATTGATATTGTTGGTACCAAGCATATACTACATCATAATGCTCAAGGTTCTAGCTCCTCAATCCTGATGCTGCAGAGTTGGAGGAATTACGAACCGTCGCTTTCGGATTGATTCGATTGTTGGTATGTATACCAAGCATTAACTACATCATGGAGCTCCTAGTCCTAGCTCTTGTGTATTGTTAATTGAACGAGCGAAGCGAGTTCTCTGAGTCAACTAATGCGCTTGCCTACTAGACAGAGAAGTGTGTACGTCCAAATGTCTGTCAGAGCCCTATAACTTCAGAATTACTGAATATTAGAACGTGAAACTTGGTTGAAAATTCAGTTATATCCTGTACTTGAATAACAAATACTAAAATTAGATAAATGTTATAAAGAAACGAATTTATTTAATTTTAAATGGTAATAGCTTCACAATAATGCTAATAGATGGCGCTGTGTCAGTAAAACAGTTTTATGTCAACTATTATTTTTTTTATTGCGTCTAATGTTAAAAGTTAATTATTACAATAAATAATTAAAACTTTTGTGAATTATGGGATATCGCGAGGTCTCAGTTCGGGGCGAACCACTAGTAAGTACTGTAGGTACCAAGTGTAGAACTACATTAGTACCGTAGCGTTGGAGGGAGGGGAGAAAGAGAGCAGGAACAAGCTACACTAAAAAGCTTAAAATAAAAATTCTTTTCAAAAAACCGACTTCAAACGCCACTACAAAGTATAAAAATAATTTTATTTTGTACACGTTTGTTGAAGTCGGGCGGGCTTAACTAGAAACGATGAAATCGATGCGCGACGCTTATCTTATGGTGACATATAAGAGACACGTTTATTGAAATCGGGCGAGCATCGCGTTTCGGTTGCATCGTTTCTATTTAAGCCGCCCGACTTCAACAAACGTGTACAAAATAAAATTATTTTTATACTTTGTAGTGGCGTTTGAAGTCGGTTTTTTGAAAAGAATTTTTATTGTTAAAAATTAATATCGCAGATGTTAAATCTAATTTTCCGTAGTCGGGTTCGATTTTTAAAACTTTTTTCTTCTTTACCGGACTGTCGAAAGAGGGGGGTAATGTTTAAAGCATTTGTATGTTTGCGTTTATACAGAATACAGATGCATATGTGTACACCGTATGTACGTCGATTTCTTTGGCACGCTCTGTAGTCTAAACAGTTTGACGGATTTTAACATATTATGAGGTGTCATTAGATTTGTCTTAATTGCGGGAGTGACATAGAGTTGGGTATTCCGTCCGTGAAAAAAAAACCTATCGAAAATATGAATTTACAGTTGATATTTTTTAACGCAGGTCGAGTTTTTTTTTATATATGTAATTTGCTTTTTGAGTTCGTAGTCTCGTTTGACACGATATAGTCTAGGTATTCAGTGTACTCCGCATTTTGTAGATCGCATACTGCGATGTGTTAGGTAGGTAAAGTAGATATGACTAGCGAAATATTATCACAGATAGGTATTGCATTTAATTAAGTAGTAATGCCCTTATTATGGCTCAAAAATTTATTATTTTTAAGATGACTCTAACTGACACAAGAGTTATCATGCAAAAATTATTTAGGTCGCGTGGTACAAGGTGCAAGCAAAATTACAGACATTTACCGATGAAATCATTACTAATAAATACGAAAGTGTGTTTGTTGGTTTGTCCTTCAATCACGCAGCAACGGATGAACGTGTTAAGCTATTGCATAGCTTCTATCGCGGGCCTTGAGCGTGGAGACCGAATCCAGAAATTCCGTAACGAAAATAACCTGACACGGGACTCCTCTCACCGCTAGATGGCGTTGATAAAAAATGCTATGCAATAGCTTCACCGCGGTAGTCCCCGAGTGCCACACGTCTTTTTTTTGCATGGGTATTAAACACAAACTAGAGGGTTCCCGCGGGTATTTTTAACAACCTTACTCCATGCAGACGAAGTACCTATCGGGCAAAGGCTACTTGGAAATAAACACTTGAGAGGAAATATTTGCCTGGTTTTCTGCTACAAAAGGTTTCGATGTACTAGAACATGGTCAAAATCACAAGAAAAAGCTAGATGCAAATAAAATTGGGACATGTGAACACTTCAGAGGAAATATTTACTTGGTTTTCTACGTCAAAAGATTTCGATGGACTGGTAGATGGACAAAATCACGGGAAAAAGCTAGTTGGAAATAAAATTGGGACACGTGAACACTTCAGAGGAAATATTTCCCTTGTTTTCTGCGGCAAGAGGTTTCGATGCACTGGAAGGTAGCAATTAAATACATAATCCACTGCAGATCACAGCGCTGCGAGGCGGGTTAATGGCTTGTTTACTCACTTTGCTGACCTTATATGGCGTGAAAGCTCCACTACATTGTCGCCAGTTCTCGGTGGACTCAATATGGACGGACGGACATGTCCGTCGTGTTTGATGTTCTAAGAATAAAAAAACAGGGCAAGTGCGAGTCGGAACAACACACGAAGGGTTTCGTGCCATTAAGGTTTAACACCAGCTAATACCTAAATATATGTAAAAGAATAAGGTGACTGAATGAACGACTGATTGACTGACTTGACTGATCTATCAACGCACGGCTCAAACCAATCTTTAGTGAAAACAGTTTTCACTCTTTAGGTAAAAAGGCATACAGATAGCTTTCGGTCGAGATGTCGCCTGGTGGGCGATTAGGCTGTAGATATTCTGCTAAGAATTTTTACATCCTAATTTGAAAAATTTTGAAAAATTCAACGCTTAAGGGGGTAAAATAGAAGTTTGAAAATATCTAACAAAACAAAAGCTTATTGTATGGAGATCCTTTTTAATTTTGCTTTATTTATTTTATTATTTGTTGTTATAGAAATTATATGTTGGGTGAAGTATGATTATAGTTCATGAGAGCCCGCTGAAAGACAGATGGAAGGACGGACAGCGAGGCTTAGTAATAGGGTCCCGTTTGGTTACGGAACCCTGAAGAGGTTTTCGGTATTACGTTACTATTCAACGGAAGTTAATTAACATCCCATTTTAATGGTTTAAGCGACCTCCCTGACACAGTGATGAGCGCTGGTGTCTTATAAGAGGAAGGCACAGTAGGCGGGGCAATTCGGAAATTTATAATTTTTGAATTGTCTCTGGTGGGGTCTGGTGGGAGACTGGCCATGGCTAACTATTATTACCACCCTAGTCGCGCCGTCAAGTAATTTTGCGTTCCAGTACGATGGGTATAGAAACCGGTTGGGTTTATTTTACACTGCCATACCTCGCCCGTTAGCCCGCTAGTATCATACTGCATCGTCACTTACAATCACATGAGAAAGCAATCAAGGGCTATATTACGCCATCGAATAAAAAAAAGTTTTCATTATTTTGTTCTATTATACTCTACTTAAATCATAACAAAACCTTCTTCTTTTGATTTTTTGTGCCAAGTCAACACTTTGGTCTTCGCGAGTGTCACGTTGTATGGAAGAATCATTCCTATGTAAAGTTATAAAATATCAACATCAGACTTAATTTAACAATACGAATTTGTCCAGGATGTAGGTAAGCAAGCCATCTCGGTGCCAAGTTTCAGCTCAGTCGGACGAAAGATACTGAAATGCATAGAGGACGAACAAAAACATTTATTTTTGTCATTGCACGAGTATTATAATTTTTCACTTTGTGAATCTATTAGTGTATATTTATATCTCAATCCTCTAACTTTTCAGAGTTTTTGTACGTTTAATCAATTAAATATATCATATGCTTCAACGGCGAAGGAAAACGTCGTGAGGAAATCTGAGCGCCTGAAAGTTCTCCATAATGTTCTCGAAGGTGTGTGAATTCTGTCAATTTCCATTGAGCCAGCGAGATGGACTATAGGTACCCTTGTCTCAAATAAGACCTGCGCTCAGTAGTGAGATCAACGCCTCACTACTGATCCTCATATCATCCTGATTGTGATGATGGTATTCAAATCATCAGTTTCTATTAATTCGAATGTAGTAGGTAATTCGATATTTACAAATACAAGTATTCATCATCAATGTTTGAATATCACAACTACTATATGGGATATATTACAAGTAAAACCAAATGTATCAGAATTTTTATTAAAATTCATCGTAAGGATTTTCTTCGTGTATAAAACATGACTAGTCACGCGTTGAATAGGTATTACATGCATAAGGACCCGACACACTTTTTATGCAAGTGATGTTACAAAAACATATGGCGGTACAATTGAGTAGATACTCCGGATATTACCCAATGACTCATCAACTCCTTATCTGGATGAGGAAGATAAAATGAAATCCTGTATTTAAACACCGATGTTACATATGGAAAGAGAAAGCGTTTACCAAATCGGTATACCTAAATAGAAATTTCACAAACATGTGAAATATTTCGTTGTCCGAACACGAAAGATAAAACAATCCACATTTCCAAAAGTTGTTTAGGAAAATAATATCATCCGAACAATGAAGAAATAGTAATTGAATGAAATAGGAAGGTACCTAATCCATGCAGTCTGGCCGGCTAGTTTTAAATACATAATTATATTTTGAACTTAGTCTTCTGCCAAATACTTTGGTGTATGACTCGATTTTATTATGTACTAGCGGACAACTACGATTTTGTATATAGCTCGTATAGTCGACTGTAAATCAAATTCTTGCATGTCTTGCAACTACAGCACACGTTTCGGTAATCTTCCCCCAAACTCATAATAAACTTGTCATAAATGTGAATTCTCAGCAGTACATTAACTTTTATCTTTCCTAGTAAACATTTGGGCGGGCATCTAAAATTATCGTTACTAATATGACATGGTTAATCTTTCAGATTTATAGTGGCAGATGTGTTTTAACTCATGAAATTTTCTCTCTTCTTTTACAGAAATAGCAAAAGTACGAGCAAGTTTATTCCAAATAAATGGAGTCAAGAAAGAACCTTTAGTTCTACCAGAAGCCGAAGGCATGGTCACCACACTCACAGAAAAAGTATATGTGCCAGTCAAAGAACATCCAGATGTAAGTGATAGTAATATACTTGAAAATCTTTCCAAAGCACCTTGTTCTATAACGTGGTTTCCTTAATATGCTTAAAAACAAAGTGGCATTTCAACTCAATTGAGAAAGCGTTTCTGTGTCCATTATGTACCTACTGGGCAAGTGCGAATTCGACTCGCATTACGGAGATTTCGCAAGTTTTTACGTTTACTTACAAGATTTTTTAAGTTTTCTTTTTGATTGATGATCATTTCGTTAATTCAGAAACAATTTACAATGGCTTCAATTAAAGCAAATATTATACGCTCTTATAAATTCGCATGTCAATTTAACGGTATCGACGTATAATAAGTTTGATATTTTAACAGATTTTTAATACAAGCTTCTCTTAGATTAAACATTACTCAGCGAAGGTGAAATTTGCACTACAGGTAGTAACTAACTCTCGCCTTACCCCGTAAAAGTTACTTGAACATCTTTTTATATGTATTTTTTGGGGCAGTGGTTTATTTGCTTAAACGTAGTATTACGTACCTTAAAATAATTCATTCAAGAATAATTACTTATTCTTGAATGAATTATTTTAAGGTTAGCATAAACTGAAAGAAAAAATATAATCATAAAAAAATACAAAACTATGTTTATTGTTAATACAATACAAACGTTATGAATGGACTTTAATGAATGAATGAAATAAAGTTTGTTATAACATTAAAAATAACAAAGCCAGTAAAGCATGTCACACATTTAATAGTCTACACGACAAGTTGGAATAAACCTTGTCAATTTTAAGCTTGTCTTGTCACACCCAGTCCAAGTAAAGCTATCTTACAATTGCCACGACATTCTCCAGCTGTTATTTTTAAAAGGGTTTTTGGTTCATTACACCTTAGATTAAGATAAGTGTCACAGGTTATAAGTTTTATTGCATTGGGGGACAGAATGAACTAGTGTTAGTCATATAAATAGAAAGACAAGGTTGGCAGCTTGCTGCATTTGGTGACTTATTATGTCAGGGCGATCTCGTGTTACGAATACAAGATCTTGGGTGAGGCTTGCGGCTTAAATGATCTCTCCCAAGTCCCATTCATTGTAATCAAATGTTACAATTGCTAATGATACGTCTTATACAACTCACGCACAAATTGAGGTCATTGAACTAAACTCTGAGCTTTTAAACTGTAACAATTCGTTCAGCGAACAATTCCTAACTGCTTATAGTTTAAAAAAAGGAGTAAAGCTTTTTAGAATCGCGGTTATACAAATTAGGTAATGGTTTTTATCAATTACTTCAGAATGTTTCCATTGGTTGTCTAATGTCTAGGTTAAAACCAATTGCGCCGTAAAGTACAGCTGCCATATCTCTACCTCTTATCTACTTCAATTAAAATAAAATCTTTCAGCAAATGCTGCCGCTATTGAAATTATTATTCTATTTCATTTTGATTGTACCATTTATATTTGGATGTGAATCAATCATCTTGTAATCTCTAAGTAACTGTATATCATCTAAAAGCAAGCTGTATTTGAAGTGTGCTCTATTTGGGTATGAAGTCACCGAACTAAAGATTGGTTACCCGTAAGGCCCCATAAGGCTTAATCGACCCATTTTGTCTCATGCAAACTCCATGTTCATTTTTTCTTCAATGTAACTTAGCTTTTATTCCAAAAATATAATGTTACTCCTTGCAGCATCATTTCCTCTTTCACTTCTAACTTCAAATTAATTTCGTTTTTAATTAATTTCTTACACGTGGTTCGTTAAAAGACTTGCGATTCTCTTATCCAAAGCAAATGGCTAAAGATTTATTATAATATATTCTGTGGTACTTTCAATGAATGCGAGTGGCTATGCGAGTAGTAGCTATTCAAGATTGTATGGCCGGCGTGGCGTTCTTGTTAGCGAATGGTTGGCGCCATCCGATTCAGGTCTGTTTCCTTATAGGGTCATATACGTTTGAAATTTTACTGATATGGTTTTATAGGGGAATATAAATAAAACGTTAATATAACTTAATTATATGTGATGACAGATCAGAGTTATGAAGTGTGAGAAAATTCAATATGAGATTTATAGGACCACGTGGATTGGTGTTAATTTGATGAATTAATTTGAACACTGTACTACGCCTACTTAAAAATAGATCACACCCATTTAAATAAATAAATTATATCCGTACATTATTTAACTTGTTCAAGGGAATTTTCAATATAATAAATAAGCAAACAAGTCATGCACATTTTCTTCACATGATAATATTTCATGCAGATAATTGTGAGAATTCAACAATACGTTCATAAATCTTAAGATAAATTGAATCCTACATGATATTGATTGAAGATCAAATATACCGTTTCAAGGAATATATTATACTTAATTCATATATTATAATACTTCTACTAAGAACTATAAAATTATCCGTTAGTACTTAGGTAATTCTATTTAACTCTTATAATGATTGCATCTGAATTTTTGAACGTCTTAAAATAATAAAATTTAACTGTCGGTCGCTGTCTAAAATATTTATATGGACAGAAGTATTGGACTCTTGAAATAAAATATGATTTTTATTATGGCTTAAACATATCGTGAGTTATCATACCTATTAAAAGAACAGGCATGGTGATATTACATGTCATTATAAAATCAAAATGGTAACTACATATCCTCTATAGGATATTTGTATATGCGATAAATGAATTTACAATAATTAATTTTATTGTACAACACTTAATACCAGGAACTACTTGCGATGACAGCTTTTATGTGAAACATTTGGTCTTAGCCGTTAATGAATGGTTCATTACATAATTTGGTACGTACGTAAAAAACTGCGCTTTTTTGAGTTGGGATTATAGAATTCGCAAAAACCGAGGCGATAAACAAACGGTTAACGAAACTCAAATACGAATAGAAATAGAACTAACAGTGACTGATATTCGTATGTCAAACACATTGTGGCAACAATGGTAAGGCCTTGCGCTCTGGAGGCCGTGACTAATGCCACTGAAATGTTTTAGTTGCCATAGTGTACTTTTTACACGTCGCTTACATTTTATTGACATTGTAAAACTTTATCCATATCAATATTATAAACGCGAAAGTAATTCGCTCTTTTTAACGCCTAAACAGAAACGCCACGTCTAAAGAGATAAAATTTGGCACAGAATTGAAAGACAGAGAACCTTCTATCACGGAAAATCATAGAGAGACTAAAAAAAGTATATTATCCACACGGCCGACATTCCAGATATCAGCTGGACAGCTAATTTATGAGTAAAACATTTTGTAAACATTTTAACACTTCATTACTCTTGGTTTCATTTATATCATAAATGCCTTAATTTTTATTTTATTTACTTACCCTAAAATAAATTTTGTATTCTTTATACTTATTTTTATTGATTTCTATTGACGCGTTTTACCAAAATAAACAAAAAAACATTCAATTCAAAAGATTTTCGTCCGCTTGTACTATCAAAGCTTGGCGCTTGTTTAATTAACTTTAAAGCTCAAGCTTTAAAGCACTCCTAAGACTTATGCATTTTGATGTCCACTGCTGTGGAGTGCGGGGTGATGATTCATCTAATTTATATTTTAACGTATACGGATATTTGTAGATGTAAACTTCTTACTCGATGACTTGTCTAAACATGATTCGAATCTCCAGCTCCATCTAACTCCATCTATCAGGACACTAGATTCAATTCCAAAATATATTAGTTTATGACAAACGCGTTTATAGCGTTCGGTTACATGTAGGTCATCCTAATTTTGTCTTAATGACTTGTTTGTACTCGCGGCTTCGTTTCTCACGTATGTTTTAACTTCTAATGCTCGTTCTTCCGCCCAATATATTTTATTTATGACCGCGCCGTGTTGAAATAGAACCAAAATCAATTTAGCACGACTATTAGTGTTGCAGCAAGATCCTGAGGTATTTGCAAGTACTCCCACGTTTAGATCATTAAACTAGAAAGTTTTGATATTCAGCTAGATACTACGTACAAATTCTCTGGTGCAGTTGGCAAGCGTAACTTAAGGTTCCAGGCTAGATCCAGGTTTGTTGTTTGGATAAAGACAAATCAAAAATTAATTTGTTTTCGCTTCAAATATGCGTTATCTCCAACTCACTTGTATATAACTATGTTCTTGCCGATTAAACCAAGGAACAGTAGAAACGGCATTCCAAACCGGTGCCATAGTATAACGCTCGATATCAACGCAGATTTTGTTTCTCTTGCGATATAATAATACGGTCGACTTAAGTTGGCACGCATTTTAAATACCTCTAGTGTTTATTTGGCGTCGATCAAACATTAATAACCACTCACCTGTGCATCATAATATTATGAATGAAAGTATGTGTCTCATTCATTGTCTATCTCAGGTTTTAATGCACGGACTTCATTCAAGTGCAATCCATCATTTTGACGGTAAAAATGGTGCTATTTAGATAAAAGACTGATATATTTCCCTTAATAGACGCAAACGTGAGCCAAATGTAGCGCACAATGCCGCGTAGCTGTAATTATATTATTATGTTGCATACAGTGTGTGCTTTTAGTTATTCCGAATGAAAATAAGAAGTAAGCTTATCTGAATTTGTCAAGTCTAATCTGTTAGGAGGTACCACTATGGCTATCATCATCATCCTACCTTATAGTGAGATAGATAAGTAGAGCTATATTATTAAGTTATTTCTAATTCCTATAGGTACGTCCAGTATATTCAAGTTGATCTTCACTAACCTGCTATTCTTCTATTCCTTCCAGATTTATACATACATATGAGGCTGTACATATATATGTATAAATCACAAGAGTTGGGACCGCAATCAAGCGTAAAACTTGTCACCGATTGAAAAAGTAAAAGCATACTGTACACTGCGTGAGGTACCTACACCGGTTTCTATAATAAAACGTCGCATGCACATAGAAATCAGGTTCAATCATAGCTGTATCAACTAGATGAGAGTTTGTTGCAACTTGTGAACTCGTCTCACTGGTTTCACTGGTTGATACTGCTCGTTTGAAAGATGTGGCGATAAAATATAATGTACCTAAGCGTAAGATCACACTAGCGACTTTTTGCTAATTATTTGCCCCATTCTGTATGGGAAGACAAGGTGCATAAAATCCTAATTACGTTGTTCGCAGTCTCTAAACTAAATTGTTAGGTCATTTAGTGCTGTTCTTTTCGGCACGAAATATTGTGAAGAATATTCCCATTATGCTGTAAGACTTTTTACCCGACTGCGGTAAAGCCAAAAGGAACGTTATGTTAGATTATGATTTTAGCGATCTCCTGGAGTAAGATGCTGAAAATATTGTGGACGTTATTCAGGATTGACAAGAAACTAGGCTATCAAAAATAGGTCTGTGGATTACCTTGGACTATTTCGGTCACGTTGCCCGCCGTTTAGCCTAGAATTTAGAAAAAAATTTGGTCACGAGTGAAGTTAAAGGAAAGAAGCCAAACGGATGAATCCACATGCAATAGGTATATATATATAATCCATATAAGTACTGTACTTAATATGTCTGTCTAGTGAGGAGTGAAGACAAAATTAAGTTGTGGAACTTATGGAAGAGCCACGTTCAGGTCGCCTGTGACAATAATCGAGATTCTCAGCCGTTGCTGAGCGCACTCTCTCTGCATCGTCTGTCTCGTTAGACAGACGATGCAGAGAGAGTGCGCTTACTCGTATACTTTAAATACATACTGATGATTTGGACTATTAAGCTCTATGTTACCGCCTGCCGCTTTGTGTGACTAGAAATTAATAAAGAGGGGTCACAATCGTCAGCAATGAGGAATACGACGCAGCTCTCCTTGCGGGTCTTTGTGTTTTTTTGTATGTCTTTTTTTTTGTCGCAAAAAGTTTGTGCGTATGGTGACAGGATAAAAAGTCCTTAATATGATATTACAAGTATTGCATTAATTTTTCCTGTTTTTTTTTTCATTAGCTTTATAATGTATTCTAAAATAGACGTCCTTTTTTATTGTTTGCAAATATTTCATAAGCCTCACCCATTTATTCATTACATTAACTGTTTAGATATTTCCTCGTTTTTATTACTTTTTTATGTCTCTATTTACTGTTGTTTAGTTTTATAATCATTATTGTCTATAGAAATTATCATTATGTAACTTAAAGTTAGATTTGTAAGATGTTTGAGGTAGGTCATAATCAGATTCGAGTTAACTTTTTGCAGTAGATGCACGTCTGTTTTATGCCCTTTTTACTGTAATCAAAAGTTGTAATTAACAGGTCCAAAAGTAACGTTGTCCTTATCTCATTGATTTATATAATTCGAAAATTAGCAACACCAATGTCTTAAAATAGAAAAATTTGTATCGTATCAATTTTTAACATTGTAATTTGATATCGTACTGTCATTTTCCTAGAATTACTTCCTTACTTGCAGAAATATTATTATTTAATCTAAAGTATTATATTAAATCTTATTTGTACAAATATTGATATTCGATCGTGATACGATAGAATACACACACTTGCACTGAAATGTATCTTACACAGACACAGATGTTATATAAGGTAGGTACACAACGGAAAGTTAAGTAAAGTTATAACTTTGAACACGGTATGAGTACAAATTATAGTATTACTTATAGGTGAGAGGTAGATAATTATGAATAAGGTGGAATACATTGAACCTGTTAAATATAAAAATTGGAGTGTGCCAGGGAGGGTATCTGGTCCCATTGTTTTATGAAATAGGTGGTCTGATCTGAGGCAAAATAGGTGCGTTTGCCGAGCGAGCAAATGTTTTTAAATAGTAATGTGAAGTATTCCCCAAGCGGTGTGCACTTTATCATTCACGAGAGCGAGCGTCAGTAAAAGCCAAATCGTACGAAGATAAAACAGTTTAGGCTGCGAAGGAAATCTAGAAACAAGCAATAATATTTCACTGTAAACACGTGCGTATAAATAAACACGTTGAATCTATTGCTGAAGCACAGTTCCCTGTTGGTGTAACATCGTAGTTTTGTCTGCGGTTTGATTGGTAGATTTATATTTTGCTTGAATTAGATTTATCTTCAACCTTTTTTCAATATGGCAGTAAATGTAACGCTACGATATTTGCGATTTTGTAACCTATAGAACTGTAACAAAATTCTATATACTGTGCCAAATGTCAATTTTGCAGCCTTTATATTTTTTGATTAAAATAGCATACAGATGAACAGACAAACTAGACGAAACTAGGAGGTTCCCTTGTTTTACTGCGGAACCCTAAAAGCCGTCTTTCAAAATCAAAATAATATTAGGTATATCATTCATCATCTCAACTCTCACTACTATGCACACTGCACAGGTCTCTAGAATGTAAAAGCTTTCATACTCCACTACACTAGCGAAGTGTAGATTACCGAATTCAACCACCTTTGAGAACATGATAGAGAACTCTCGGGCATGCAGGTTTCCGCGCGAGCGATTATTTACTTGCTTCAAATGCACATAACTCCGAAAAGACAGAGAGACATGGCTGGGATCGAACCTCGGACCCCTTAACCACTAGACTATCACTGCATCGTTTCATGATTATGTCGGTTCTAACAATTTGTAAGAGCAGTTTTACCTCCGGGAGTTACAGCTTTCCGCTAGAATTGTAAAGGCGGCGACGTCGCGGCTAATAGTATTCACATAAAACAAATAACAGGAGCTGCAGGGTTGTCGCAAGTACGAATTTAGTAAGTAATTGTATTATTTCATTACATTAATAATAATTGAAATTTTTATTTAATTAGATTCTTAAATAGTAAGAAATAATAATCTAAGTTATTTATTAACATTAAATCTTAATTGACATTGCCATTGTTGTAATTGTGTATCATTTATAATTATAATAAACAATCAACAATGCAACAATGTGCAGCTGTTTAATCAGGACTTTAAAAGTAAATCCGAAATAAGGTCAAACGGTTTCTAGGTATTAAGCCATCAACTAGGGTAGTAAACGCACTACGCAAATCCGCTAATTTCCGTTACATTTATCACATACA
Organism: Hipparchia sbordonii; assembly: GCA_038048805.1. Lineage (NCBI taxonomy): Eukaryota > Metazoa > Arthropoda > Insecta > Lepidoptera > Nymphalidae > Hipparchia > Hipparchia sbordonii. Next base: position 6,229,050 of record CM076106.1, on the reverse strand, counting down.
TCGTGAAGTGCTGCACGAAATGGCAAATGATGAATCATTCGCACCTATTTTCATAGCACTCGACTGTATTTCAAGATTTAAATACCAGTTTTATTACATCACTCACGTAAACATTCTAAAATCCAAAACTATACATGCGATCCTAAGCCAGGGAATATTATTTTCGATTCGTCCACCTGTCAGATTCTGTTATTATTTTTAAAGAAATATATATGTAGACCGCAGTAGACTAGGTTTATCTTTAGGACTCAAAAGTTTTCGCAATTGCAAAGAGTATTTAATGCTAACTATGAAATAAATTGTTTGTAAATAAAATAACTTTCTCAAAAAAATCTCCTCTAACAGACTATTATATAGCAGTTGTCCCTCTAACCATATTTTCGCAGCGTATATTTTAGTTCTAGCGTTAGTTACTTGATTGTAATTTAATCTAAACTGCTTGTAATTTAATCTAAACTGCTTTAATTAAACACCGAACCACCCGACCGTCTTGTAGCATTGAGCGCTGGTGTGAGAACAAACTACATCCTACATACATATACGTGTTATCACCTGCATATTTGTTCCGATAAGTCGTGCATACAGAATTGATGATTAGATTGTATATGCACTTGACGGGTCGTGGACCATAACCTTCGCTACATTGTTATCCCACGAGATTCAACGCTAAAAGTGTATTAGTATCAGCGTCAAAAGCAAATAAATGTATTTGGCGCTGCAAATTGAACCACCCTACAATATAAACAAGATTTTGCTGCGTAGATTTAAGTTTAAAAAAATCCCATGGAAACCTTTTTGATTTTCCGGGATAAAAAGTGACCTGTATCCATCTCCAGAATGCAAGCTAACTCTGTGCCTTTCCAAATTCCAAATCTAATCCCATCCTAATCGGTTAAACCGTTTTAAAATCGGTTCAGTCAGATTAGCCCGTAAAAATAGACAGTTAAAATTTTTAAAAACGTGTGCATTGTGATTATCCAAATTATGATCTAAATCACTGATACTTCACTTATTTGTTTGTATGGATAACTATTTGTTTTTGCCACTTAACATTGCTAAATTTTAATTTTTTTTTATTAACTAATTTTCAGTCAAAAAAAATGTAAAACATTATGCAGTCTACGAGGCAAATCTTGATAACTCATATTAATACAATATGAAATACACCAGTGTAAATTCATCTTATACATCGTAACACAGAAATACTGCAAATACTATCTAGTATCTATCTGTCGGTCGGTGTCAACGGTGAGAGGTCAAGCGTATGATGTATCTTGAGTAATCATGGGGCATCTATTTCTCCGTAATTCTCATACATTTCTTAGAGTTTTGTCGTATGAAAGTGTCTTTGTATCACAAACTCCGGTTTTACCTACCTTTATCTTTTACTCTGTTTTCATTATGACATATACCAATTTTCATTTAAGGGCGCTTTTATTTTTATAAATATTAACTCAACATATTTCCTTTATTGTGTATCTACTAGCTTTTGCCTTTTAAAAAGCCGCGGGAACTATCTGTGAACTATCTGTTAAAAATTAACCCATGTAACTCTCCAGGTTTTAAACTGTACCCACGAAAAATATCACGTCGATCTGTTGATTCGTTGCTGCGTGATTAAAGGACAAACCAAGAAACACACACTTTCGCATTTATAAAAGGTATTTAAGGATTCATTCATAGGGATGTGCCCACGAGAGCCTGTATTATATCTTCTATAGTCTTTATAAATGTACCTACATTATCTAATGTGTGTCAGCTGACAGGTCAACAAAGATCAAATTCATGACCGTCCAACTGAGGACCATGCGTCAATTCTGCGCTTAACGTTATTGTCTAGTCTAGCAAATTAACTGCTTTCATTTAGGTATATGCAATGTTTTTATTCGTAAAATCACTAACTTAGCCTGCTTTGCTTAAATGTTTAATTTGGTTTTCAATTTTCGTTGATTGATATTCAGTTGAGCTAAACTTCGTTAGCGCGATGTAGGTACAATTGTATCAACTAGAGGTACCTATATTTGATGCGTGGAAAGTCGTGATATTTGCTGACTTAGCCTGGCAATAGACGTCCGATTTTGTTTCCGATTGTCTGATCAGGCAACCGGATCGTATTTACTCGATACACATCCGATTTTTCCGTCAGGCTTTTTCTGAACTCAGTCGTTCCCGAGCTATCATCCCGAGTGCTTGCGTTTGGAGCAAAGCAGAAGAAAAGAAGATGGATGACGAGTTAATAGAAATAGAAATATTTTTTATTCAAATAAACTTTTACAAGTACTTCTGAATCGTCAATGAATCTACCACTGGTTCGGAATGCCGTTCCTGCCGAGAAGAGTCAGCAATAAACTCGGCGGTCGCTCTTTTCAAAAAAAATTTTTTTTACAATAGGTAACAAAACTATGCTATGTATACAGTGTTTCCACAATAAAGTTTCAAAAATGCAAAACAATCCAATGCATGTTAAGACAGGCAGGCAAAAGCAGACCCATTCCCGTTGGTGGCACCCGTTCACGAGCATGACGCAGGATTCAGCCATTGCTTCGCTCAACCATATTTGAGGGAACGTAACAACCCGCACCACACGACACCACCACAGAAATTTTAAAGAGAGGAAAGAGAAAGAAGAAAAAACGTCGCTATTGGATTCATCCAATCAATTTGACAAGACTTACTGAGAGTCATTTCTATTTAAAACATCCAAAATAATTCATAATAATAATAATTTTATTATGAATATTTAGACCTTGCCCACGAGATTACCGCCATGTGGAATGTTGATTCAACTGGATTCAACGATTGTAGTGCCGATGGTCGTTTCGGTCAATGGTCTCATAGCGAAAAGTTTCGATCAACATCTTAAGAAACTTTCGCTTAATACTTGGATCAAGAGCAGGGTACAGAAGGCGGTACTCCTTGAGACGGCACGCATTGTGAGGAGGTTCCTCACTCTGGAGCCCTGACCACTGGCTGCTTGGGTCCCTATCCCGCAGCAAGTGGGACCCATTTATTTTATTGTTTTTAATGATGTTTTTATATTTATATTTGTATAATGTATATTTGTAATCATTTTTAAAAATAATAAGATAAATGTGTTTAAAAATAAATGATAGACATAATTTTATTATTATGAATTATTTTATTTTATTATTATTATTTTTTTTCATAATTTTCGCCCATTATTCGAACCACAACGATGCGTCCACACAGTGTCAGCGCTAGATTTTTTAGGCCCTAAAAAATCCCAATAAGCAAAATTCCGCCCTAAAAGCCCTAAGTTGGGAACCCTGACTGGCAAAATCGGAAGGAGTAACCGGATGTCTATTTTGTCTCATACTAGAAGTATGTAGACCGCGCCTTCAGACAATCGGACCGACAGTAAAATCGGAAACGCCTCGCACCCGTTTCCGACTCGGACGTCCGATCCGGCCACCGGATCGGACGTGTATTGACTGTTCATAAAAAGTAATGGCTTCAATGCCTTCCGGTAGCCTGATCAGGCTACCGGAAGGCATTGAAGCCATTACTTTGTAAAAAAAGTAATGGCTTCAATGCCTTCCGGTAGCCTGATCAGGCTACCGGAAGGCATTGAAGCCATTACTTTGTATGAACAGTCAATACACGTCCGATCCGGTGGCCGGATCGGACGTCCGAGTCGGAAACGGGCGCGAGGCGTTTCCGATTTTACTGTCGGTCCGATTGTCTGAAGGCGCGGTCTACATACTTCTAGTATGAGACAAAATAGACATCCGGTTACTCCTTCCGATTTTGCCAGTCAGGGTTCCCAACTCAGGGCTTTTAGCCCCAAATTTAGGGCGGAATTTTGCTTATGGGATTTTTTAGGGCCCAAAAAATCTAGCGCTGACACTGTGTGGACGCATCGTTGTGGTTCGAATAATGGGCGAAAATTATGAAAAAAAAAAAAAATAATAATAAAATAAAATAATTCATAATAATAAAATTATTATTATTATGAATTATTTTGGATGTTTTAAATAGAAATGACTCTCAGTAAGTCTTGTCAAATTGATTGGATGAATCCAATAGTGACGTTTTTTCTTCTTTCTCTTTCCTCTCTTTAAAATTTCTGTGGTGGTGTCGTGTGGTGCGGGTTGTTACGTTCCCTCAAATATGGTTGAGCGAAGCAATGGCTGGATGCTGCGTCATGCTCGTGAACGGGTGCCACCAACGGGAATGGGTCTGCTTTTGCCTGCCTGTCTTAACATGCATTGGATTGTTTTGCATTTTTGAAACTTTATTGTGGAAACACTGTATACATAGCATAGTTTTGTTACCTATTGTAAAAAAATTTTTTTTTTAAAAGAGCGACCGCCGAGTTTATTGCTGGCTCTTCTCGGCAGGAACGGCATTCCGAACCAGTGGTAGATTCATTGACGATTCAAAAGTCCTTGTAAAAGTTTATTTGAATAAAAAATATTTCTATTTCTATTAACTCGTCATCCATCTTCTTTTCTTCTGCTTTGTTCCAAACGCAAGCACTCGGGATGATAGCTCGGGAACGACTGAGTTCAGAAAAAGCCTGACGGAAAAATCGGATGTGTATCGAGTAAATACGATCCGGTAGCCTGATCAGACAATCGGAAACAAAATCGGACGTCTATTGCCAGGCTAAGGCACCATTTAAACTTGTTTTCTTTTGACGCAATCCATATCAACTGATACCAATTCGGCAAGATTATGTCATTGTTTGTTAATTTTTGAATTCACTTTTGTCAATATTTAATTGACGTCGATAAATCATAACGTTTTCCTTTTTGAAAGTTTTGCGTTTTGAACGTTTAGAGTTTTGAATATTTTGCGTTTTGAACCTTTTGCGTTTTGAATATTCTGCGTATTGAACATTCCGCGTATTGCACAATTTGCGTTGCGACGAAATGAAGATAGGTCTCTTTTACTAACTTCCCCTCGCCACGGTCTTTTGCCGCCTGTATTCAACTCATAAAGCAGCAAAAACAAAGGAAATTAACACTTAACGACTTTAACACTTGTAGTATAATATGAAACTGTGTAACAGACGTGTTAGTTGTTTTGCTCAAACCATCTGGCGATTATCTATGGACAAGTAATATGTCGTAACAAGTAATGTAGCAATAAAAACGCTTCTGGAAAATTAAAAACCCATATGTCCGTAGAACGCTTCACGTTGACCTTAATAAAGAAAACATAACATAATACTTAGTAACGAACTGAAAAACAACCTTTTTATATCAGTTAGAGCTTATCTATACAAATTAAATAAAGTGTGTCTGTTATTTCAAAAAAACTGCCTCTTATTAAGCTTAGGTACTTATATGAATTAATTTTGATTTTTCAAGCCGCTGTTTAACCCACTTAGGGATTTAATTTTCAAAAATCTTTTCTTAGCGGATGCTTACGTTATAAAAGCTATTTGTATTTGTTTGCATTTAGTAAAAGGACATAGGCATTTAATCTACGAAATCAAAGACCCTTGAAAACCGAAATATCTGCGCGGACAAAGTCGCGAGCTTCAGCTACTTAAAATATTTGTGTTCACTCATTTTTTACATTGGGTGCTAAGTAGGTGTTGATTTCGTCACGTATGCGGTTAAAAAAAGCTTACTGCTTAAGTACACTTCTCTCGCATCATTAGCTAATACACATCCACTGTTTGATGTGGGCTCCTTTAAAAAAGCCGCCCATGTTCTTTATCACAGATTCATCTAATTAATGCCTCCATATATTAGTGAGTGCTTCTCTTTGTCATTTTGGGCTCACATATCACAATAAGTTAGTAAAATAAGCTTTGGGAAAAGTCACTTTTATCAATTTATTATTAGATTTTCCATATCTTACACAGTTATCCTAAAATCAGTTTTTCGTCATTTCTGAAAATTTAGGTTTTTTGAATTACCGGAGTTTTCATCTAGAGGTGCGATATCTTTTTTACACAAACTAGCTTTTGCCCGCTGCTTCGCTCATGTTGAGTTCGATTTTTCGAATCCCTATTTTACCTCTTTAGGGGTTGAATTTTCAAAAATCCTTTCTTAGCGGATGCTTTTGTCATAACAGCTATGTATACCACAGTCCGATCCGTACAGTGATTTGAGCTGTGCGTAGATAAATCAGTCAGTCAACTTTTTTATATCTATACCTACTAGTTGATGCGTTCGTCGGAGTGTATTTATTTTTTAAAAATCCCATGGGAACTTTCATTTTCCGGTAAAAATTCTTCTGTCTCTCTCCAGGTTCTCAAATATGTCGATCGCAGTCAAGAATTATCTTGTCGAATAAAAAAAACATTATTTACTCGAATCTTGTCTGCTAGATCTCAAGCTTCCAGCCAGCTGTCTGTCAAAACGGACGTTGCATTCTATAAATAGAGGCGACATAAAACTACTTATTACCCGTCAATATAAATACACTTTTTTTTCATCATCCTCCAACATTTGTCTCCCAGCCAAACCAGTAATTAGGTTAGTAAATTTGGAAGCCGGACATAGCACATTGCGTCTGAAGCATCCGCAATGTGTGAATGAACACGATTTGTGCCAAAACCAAGAAAGTCTACCGCCTTAATTCGTACTTTTGTCTGCTCTCCTTTCTATAGTTCCATGGGGTTTATCAATAGACAAAGAACCTATTTTTGTTACTTCAAATGAAAGACAAAAGTAACAGCAACATTAGTTTGAGTGAAACTTTTTCTTACATGTTTTACTTCAATTTAGGCGTAACTAACGCCTATATTTTTAACTAGATGATGCCCGCGAGTTTGTCCGCGTGGGTTAAGGTTTTTTAATTCCCGCGGGAGCTCTTTAATTTTGTGGGATAAAATGTAGCCTACATGTTAATTATGGGTATGAGCTATCTCTATTCCAAACAGTCAAATCGGTTCGTTCGTTATGGCGTGAAGGAGTAGCAAACACACACTCACACACGTATACAAACACACACACACAAGTACAAACTTTCGCTTGTATAATATTGGTGTGATGTGACGAGTGTCATAAAAACAGAAATAATAATAATAATAATCATAATAATAATCATTTATTTAGGAAAAAGTAAAATTAAACACACTAATACTTAACAATTTTATATGGGCGGGGCATCCCTTTAATTTAATGTTTAATTTACACATAAATATAGCTTCTGAAGCTAAACTAGGTAGCCCTGTGCTTCAGCTTCAGTGCCGAATTCCCCTGAACATTTATATATAAAGACAAGCATGATAAGAACAAAATTATTATGATTTATGACAATTAAATAAGATAATAAACAAATAAACAAAAACATACTAGCGGAATTAATAAAGATAAGATTTTACATAAATTTGAAATAGCGATGACAATTAATGAAAAAATGTTAATGTTAAATGTCCACATACTAAACAATAAAATTCATGTAACTTGAAATATAATAATTATGTCATATACGAGAATGTAGTAATCAAACATATTTATGACAGTTATTAAAAATATCGTGTTTATTAAAATTATACTGTACAACATAACGAGCTCGACTTTACGTTTTCTATTGACGTAGGTACTAGCTGCAGTCAGTTTGGTTAGCTAGATGTCGAAGGTTAAAAAGTATCTCAACAAAAGACTGCACTGTGTATATCTGAGTGTATCCAGATTTAAATAATATAAGTGCTAAATTCAATAGAAAATAAAACTTCTGACTTCAAGTGTTTTTGTTAAGCTTTTGTCATTCCGTTTTGTTTGGGAATATTTTAGACGCTTTTCAGGTTTTCAAAAATTTGGCAGCGTCGTAGATACTCTTAATATGAACATTATTAATTTTTATAAAACTTCTTCAATTTTTAAATTTTCTATAAAAAAAACTGTACGCAGTTTGCAGATTTTACTGATAAATGATGAATGAAAAATGATTTGTGCAGATGTTTCAAATAATTTCATAATACAAATCCCGTCATTTTAAAATCATTCATTTTTGCACTAAGCAAATAGAGTTGGTTATATACTCAAAGCAAATAGAGCTTGTACCTACAAACCTATTTCAACAAATAAATGGATTTTGATTTTGATTTTGAGCATGTTAACCCATTACTCAAACTGATTTCATAATATATTTAACAGATCTGAAGTAGGTACAATATCTGTTGAACCTATTACATAGTTCATGTGTTCCTACTTAAGGGCATGTGTCTACTTGCGATTATATAAATAAATTAAAATAAAGGTTTGCTGGCGCACCTATGTTTGTGCATAAATAAAGCTGATATGGAGTAGCAGCAGGTAAGTATGCCTTATTTGCGCATAAACATTAAACAGTGCTAGCACAATATACCTATTTCATACGTCAAAGCTTGCTTTAAAATGTACATTCATCACGTAACAAATTCAAATCTCCATGTTTCTGTCAAAAGTTCTCACTAATATAGATTCCACTGAATTAAAGATTTTATTAGCAATTTTTAATACTCAATTACCTTATAAAGTACATGGAAAACCATCTTAATAGCATGATTTGTTAACATGCACATTATGTGACGGTTAAGTTGAATTAATTATGACATAAGACCTCCATGTACTTACTCGTAGCTTAACTTTAAAAGGCAGTATCGCCCACGGCACATATCGGTACGGCACGTCGTGACCAATCTGTACAATTCCTCCACAGCAAAACTGTTCTTTAAATACTTTGAACAAAAATGAACCTTATTACAATTAAGAACCTAGTTATCAGAACATTGATTGTGTGCTAAATATTTGCATGACAGATTGTAGGGCAATTACTTACTAAGAAATTAACCCATCAATCTATTGCACTAACGACAGTTAATACACCTGCACCTAATCAGTATCAACTAATCAAGGCTATAGAAGTAGTCAGTAATCAAAAAATAAGAACATTTCTATGAAAACCTAACCTGGATTACGATATCATATTGATGCGTGAAACTGCGGTAGGTAATATTATAGCACCCAATAAATCTGCCCATAAATCCAAAGATGTTTTCTTTTCAAAACGTTTTATATATCCATGAGTATAACTTTGCAGAAGATCCAATCTGAGAAATCAAAACAGTCTGAGTAAGTGCATCGCACATGTTTTTATGAAGTCGAGAATAGCTGAAAAAACACAAGCGCTTTTAAAGGGTAGATATCTTCAAACAATCACATCGTTGATGATACAATGAACCGTATTAAGATTTAAAATGCAATATCAAACAGTTCGATGTATATTGATGAAAGTGAAAAGTAAAAAGTTACGAAATTTTGTAAAGATGAACTACGTAAGTATGTATAAGGATATACTGTAAAGTCGAAATCAGGTTTCTAATAGAAGTGATACACATTCCTCTTCAAAACCTTTAGTTTCCCAGTTTATTTTATTTGTAGCATATTTGACGTCTCTTTAAATTATTTAATTTTAAGCTATTGTTCAAAAATTTTGATTACATTATTCACTAGTCATAGATTTAGCATTGGTAGTCGCTGTAGGTGCGTAGCGACTACCGATCCTTAATTTATGGTAATATTTTTGTAATTCACATACTTAATTTCAATATTTATGCTGAGATCTATAGAGCGTGTTCTGACTCAGCTCGGACTTAAGTTAGAGTTAAAACATGACACAATATGCTCTGACATAAATCTGTTTCGTTTTAACACTATCTTGAGTGTGAACAGAGTGAGAGTGCGGTTTATAGATTTCAACCTTATTTCAACATTTTTTTTTAATTCACTACTTGACAGAGCTTCAATATCTGTAGAAGTTCTTATATGCGCGACAGTAATGAAAATGAAAAAAGCTAACACATTAACTAAAGCGGAAATAAAAATCAACAACAAAGTGATTCAATGAATTGCTGGTTTTACTTCAAAATACATAGCTATTTCTTTGAGGTTTAGAAGCGTGGCTGTGGTTGAGATCCATAATTTAAGGGCTTTAAAACTGTTAGCGGTTGTTACATTAACAGCAGCAAAGTTATCCAAACTGTACTTAGATGATAACGCTAAACTGTAGTTATAAATAGTCTGTACCTACAGCTTATAGTACTGGATCGGGCTGGAAATGCAATGGATGTTTATCGATTAGATGCGCCGACGGCGAGGGCGTTTCCAATGTAGAAATGATTACTTGTGTACATTTATAAATCAAATTATTTCTATATCGGATCGATATTAATCAAAAATTAAATACTTCAAAAACGCTGTTGGATGTTGTAATTGAATAAATGTACTTTTTGTTTGGTCTCAGTTTGTATCTACGCCTATGGAAAAATAATAATTAATTTTTAAAGCATAAAACCGCGTATTGCGCATGATTTATTCTAAAGCGTGTAAAATGTTATTTAAAAATCAATAAACGTTCTTTGCTTGAATAAACAAATGTAACCGGAGCAATAATTTAGATCTTAGTTGAATAATCCTTGGGGTATACATATTTTTAGGAAGTGTTTCCGCGCAACTAATCTTAACTGTTGGAGCACAACGGATATATAGTCTTGTACTAGTTGTAGAACTAATTCAAAGTGAGTTATGATCAACTGGGAAGCATTTAGAATGCCTAACCTACATTCTGTTGCGACCACCGTGTTAATTGGTACTGAGCACTCAGCTATGACCGTGCGATGTATGACCCCTTTGCTGAGATTTATTTTACTATCGGTCATCTATTCAAAATCTTTTAATCTTTCTTGCTTTGCTGTTTATTTTATACCCTTTTTTAAAGAGATTATCCGCTTGACGAATAGATATGCCTTTATGCCTTTATATAATATAAATGCACACATTATAAAAAATCAGAAAAAAAATACAATAAAGAGTCAGATTGGCATTGCGAATTCTGACCAAGTGTAACAAAGTTCCTAAATAAAAACAAACCAGACTCCTTTTCGAGGATCTGTCATATATTATATTATCTATTCATAAAGATCGTTTGGACGTAGTTAAATACCGTCGAACATTATGACCGGCGTTTTCTAAAATACAGTAATCACTTTTGTCATGAAAATATCAACTGGTTGTGAGAAAACGTATGTGGGCGCACAGCCAAGTAGTGCGACGCTATTTCAACATGGCGTCTTGTTCGTCTCAGCTTTGTTCGCACTTGGAAAAAGTAAAGTCGAAACTGTTATTGACAGGCGACAGGCGTTTTGAAGTTTAGCGATAAAGATAGATTTTCTATGCGAATTCCCAAAATTCCCAATTTGCGCCTTGTGGTCTGAGATCCCAGACCTTATGTACTCGATTGAGTAGTAGGTACCTATTACTATATACTTTGAAGGTATATATACGTACTATCTTGGGCCGCCGACGGTTTACACATATTCTCAAAAGTGCTGATTTTCATATATGTTTGACAGATTATTATCATCAAAAATTAATAATGTAATCTATATCGCCAGACACTTTCCGTCGATGATAATTTCCGTCTATAGAGATTGAAAAAAAATTACAATTAGTTAAACTTAGTTATATTCAATACCAAGATTGGATGAAGAATTATCGAACGAACATAAATATACCCACAATGACACACTTTTAGAGCACCAGAGGAAAAAAATGGTTCCGGATATTAGCATAGCAACAAAGTCCCTGAATACACCTATAATATATGTATATTATTATGCAATATAAAACAAAAACAAATTTTTGAAATTTAAGATTGATTTATATTTTCGATGAACAAGCAAATATAAATTTTCAGAGCAAGTCGAGATATTTATGGGTTGTATCAGATCTAACATGAAAGAGAGTTTCTTAACGTATTTCGCCATAACCTCTTAATCATCAAATAGAGACATACTCTATGTTATTTTAGTTGTATCTACAAACACGACCTACATAAAAAACCATAAATAAAATAAAACTGCTGTACAGAACTCAGTCTTGCAAAATACTAACTAATAGGTACTGCTATAATTCTAGGTTTAAATTATTTTTTTGGTTACTAAGTTATACAAAGCACAATTAACAATTAACTATGTAAAATGATCAGCAAAATAGTTTGTAAGTATTCGAGTTTTTATAATTTTTAACTAATTTGTATACGTTTAAGAATACAAATTATCGATTTCATACCACATCTAACTTGTTTACTGCACTCGAACAGGTGCTGCAATAAAAACTTAGTTATTACAGCAACATAGTAGTTATTATTAAAATATTTCAACTATAAGCAATATATCCAAACAATTTACACGCTGTCACGCGAAACAATCCAACGTGACACGCGTGACAAATCTTGAAGCTTATTTTATCCACCATTTACTCCTAAACATTTCAAAATTCAGCCGAAAGTTCGGACGAAACGAGAGAGTATGGAAAATCAACTACTATAATATTGTGTGTTCCTTGGCTCTATTCCAGATGTTCCATTTCTTACTTTGTAGACGGGCGAATGATAGCCGTTCACGGTTCATGTGCGTCGAACTGACCACTGCTTTGATGCTGGGAACGAGCTTGCGGTCTAATGTTCCCGTGTATACGACTATACGTGCTTGTTCAAGCTAGATTTCTGCATTAACGCCGGTAGTTAACCCAACTGTTACGCAGTTAATTCCTAAATACAAGGCGGCGTTTTGTAATCAATGTTTGTGTATTTTCCGGTATACGTTACTCTATCTCGACAACTAGTACCACCATCTATAGTTAAATGATTAGAATAGAATAGTTTTCTATTCAAATAAACTTTTGCAAAGCACTTTTGAATCGTCAAGTGAATTTATTATTGGTTCGGAATGCCGTTCAAACCGACAACCAAAAAGAAACTGGGCGCTTGCTCTTTTTAAAATATTAGGTTATTATATGACAGTTTAAGTTATTGCCGTCTCATAAAATTCTGGAGCGAGTTATATCCATGCTTTGTTATCATTTATAAAATCTTCAATATACTTTTTTCATGAACATTCAAAAGATTTCTTAAACTCGGGTAAAGGCAAGTCTAAAATTGACTGTGGAAATCTGTGATTATAGAACGTCACGCCCATTCCAACAAACAACTTTCGCAGTTTCGTGAGACGTAGTTGAGGAATCACGAGCCTATTTGATTTCTCATTATCTTATCGCGTACTTTAATCAAGATATTGACTAAGGTAATAAACAGTTTTCTTTCTTTTATTACAGTTCAACTTTGTGGGAAGGATTCTTGGACCCAGAGGCATGACTGCAAAACAGTTAGAACAAGAAACCGGATGCAAAATCATGGTCAGGGGCAAAGGTTCTATGAGGGATAAGAAAAAGGTAAATCTATTTACGAAATCGATGAATGCTTCATAATTTAACAGAAAAACTAACCATTTTAATATTAATCTATTTTTTTAATATTTCACGCAGCGTCAATTGGAATGCAAGTCAGGTTTATTTATATAATACTTTTTACTTAAGGATTCTTTGGAATCTTACGTCAAATGAATTCCATGAAGTTTGTAAGATCCTCTTAAAGAATTTCTTATTAATATTGCTCTATACTTGTATTTATGTATGTTTGAAACTGAATGTTATATCTAGTTGTTTTAGTCATCTTGCAATAAGTAATATTTTGTCCTAATTCATGTTTACGAGCGTTTTTGAAGCACTTGTGCATTCTTGGCACCGGTGGTCCTTTTTCTAACGGTATAATTTCGTTCATATAAATCGGAATAAATGTCTTCTATATATTACGTGTCCAATGATTTATTGTTTGGGCGTATTCCAGGAGGATGCAAACAGGGGGAAGCCAAATTGGGAGCATCTGGCTGACGACTTACACGTCCTGCTCACAGTCGAAGACACAGAGAATAGGGCGAAGATAAAGTTGGCCAGAGCTGTTGAAGAAGTTAAACGTCTTCTAATTCCTGTAAGTTTATCCACATTTCTTATTAATGATGTGACCAGCAGGGCGAGCATGGGCGGGAGAAGTTTTATCCCCGGGAAAAGGATAAAATGTTTATCCCCTTATCCACCCGTCGAGCATGGGCTCAGCGGTGGAAGAATATTGACAGTGGATAAAATGGGAGAAAATTTATCCCCGCAATTATTGCCATTATAAGAAAATCATGGAAGTAGGAGGTACAAATACCACAATACTTCAAAATTTATGTCAATTCGATCTCAAAAAGTCATTATTTTTATCTATACTCGTGATTTTGACAGTTAATAGGTGATTCGTAGGTGGTTTTTGTCTGTGGTTTTTGTTTTCGTTTGACCCTTTCAAAAGTCAAAAAAGGAAAAGTTTATCCCTTTCACTTGTCCCCATGCTCTATCCGGGGGAAGTTGCTCCACTTGTAATGTCAAATAGGGATAAACTTCTTCTTTCCCCTGTCGCCATGCTCTAGCATAGGGAAAAGATAGGTTTATCCCCTGTCAGTGGATAAAATCGGGGGATAAAGCTTTTATATCCTGCCCATGCTCCCAGTGCTGCTGTTATTACCCGACTGCGCGATGCAAGGGAGGGTAATGTGTATATCAGTCTATGTATGTTTGTGGTGCTCTGGAGACGAAACGCGTGGGCCGATTTTGATTCTTACGTCATTCGATTTGTCTTCCCAATAATGGGTCCCGACTGTTTAAGTCAATATTATTTAACAGAATTCTAGATTACTAGAATTGTTTTTTCCTTTTCACTTTTTATTTATGCAGTGGGTTTTTTGATTTTTTATAAATATTTTTTTTTTCGTCCAACCATGGCCAAAAGCTAAGGTCTTGCTTAAGTATATTGTTTAATGGTTTTGTTGTTTTATAAAAAAATATTGAATCTTACGTGGTAATAACAGTGATCGACGGATTAACGTACTATCCGTCGTCTGGAGGACCGGCAAAGAGCAAGATGTCTTAACGGCCGGTTCCTATGTTCAATCTATCTCTTGTTTACTACTCGTAACTTATCTTAGATTGCAGATCGATTGAATACAGGAACCGGGCATAAGTGGGTCATTAAATTATGCTCTGATACAACTAATGGGTATCCCACCTGATATTTTTAATTATTTTTAACCAAATTCTACTTCTGCAGACTGAAAGCTAAATAATGTTAAAGCAATCTTAAAAAAGTATTTATATTGTTTACTTAATTCCTTGTTTACTTATTAAATAAAAAAATTTAGTGCTCTGAATTCTATTCGCGCAACTGCTATATTTATTACATATAATAATAGAAACAGTCTTCAGCAGCTTCTAATAAATTATGTCTACGAGCGAATCTTTTTTACAAGACACATTAAAATCTTTGTTGTCGAAGCCAAGCGTTCCCATTTGTAAGTTTGCTAGAGCGAACTTTAAAAACATTATTCCTGCTACAAACAACCTCATATATTTAACATCAGACTTATTATTTAAATAATAGACCATGATCATTATTGTCTCTATTTTAATTGAATATAAAAAAAAACTTTGGAACGGGTTGCGCAGTCTCGGCGAATATAACTGCATCCAAACTTCAGTTTTGTAATCCAATAATTGACATCCACCTGGCTAAATAAACCCTTAGGACCTTAACGAATATTAGTAATCAGCTGATGGTTATTTCATCCAAGTGGAAACGTGCCTAATTAAAAGCCCAAAACGTATATTTGATTAATTATTATGCGTTTCACATGTGAAAACCATGACCATATTTGAAATGTAATGACAAACCATAATTGAAAATACTTAAAATTCCCTAGTCTTTTTTCGCTTGGGCCCTGTCCTGTTCTTCGTGAAATTTTTTCTATTGCTGAATAGGCTTGCGCTTGACGGCAGTGAATGCTGGAAAGCACTGATGAGATCTAGGTTGGAGCGCGTTTGCCTAGAAGATGCTTATTCACTTTTGCTTCTTCTTGCAAGAGTTCGGCTTCGTTCGCAAGTTCCGTTTATTTCCGGATGTTTCGAAGCCATTTTTTCTATGGCTAACGGTATTTAAAAAAAAATCTAAGTTGTTTTAAATGCCGCAGAAATCCTTTGCTTTTTCGGAATACAAACTAGCCTATGTCACTCTCAAAGTACTCAACCATGCCCATGCAAAAATTATGTCGATTCGTTGCTCCGTTGCAGCGCGATTGAAGGTCAAACCAACAGATAAATACAGTACGCTTATAGAATATTAGTAAGAATTTGATGTTATTTGTTTCCAGCAAGCAGACGGCGAAGATGAGCTAAAGAAGCGCCAGTTAATGGAACTGGCCATTATAAACGGCACATATCGGGACTCCACTACCAAAGCCGTTGTGCCCGTCAACGGTCAGTGCCTAATAAGTATGGTCGCATTCATGTTTTGTCACTAACTTAGATTAAGGACTCACGTCTTTTTTATCTGTGCACATATTTTTTTTATTAATAAGTATAATAATTATGGGCGCCGTATATATTTTTTTATACGATGACAAGATAATCCTTACTGCGATCTCACCTGATGGTAAACGTCGATGCAGTCTAAGATGGTAGCGGGCTAACTTGGAACGGGTACGGCAGTGTACATTCAACCCATACCCCTATTCGATTTCGACACGCTATCTCCCTGTAACTTTAAATCCCTTGGCGGCACTTCTTTGACGGTAGGGTGGTAAATAGCCACGGCCAAAGCCTCCCACCAGACCAGAGACAATTCCCGAATTTCCTCCGCCGGGAATCCAACCCGAGACTTCCCAGTTTTAAGACCACAATGATTTCCACTGCGCCATTGAAGATCGTCAATATGTAAAGTTCAAAAAAGAAAAGTGACGGCGATTTAAAATACTATGCAGAGTTTATATGGTTTTTCATTGCATTGAAAACTGCCACTAGCTGCCTAATTGGGTTTTGAAAAATCTCCGAGAACTTTTTGATTTTCCAGGACAAAATTAGCATAAAACTCCTTTATTCTTTACCTGTCTGAGAAAGTTCTATCACTGGCTAAGCCTGAAGGACAGGAAAAACAAATAGACAGTCAAAATTTTATAACCAATGTATAATGAACACAAGCCCAGGAAGTTATTACAAAATTACAAAGTACTTACTTCAATTTTATTTATTTGTATAATATTTGTTTCATTAATAAATGGGAGAGAATAACTTCATTAGTAATAAAAAGGAATTTACAATTTTCTTTATAGCACCAGCCATTTTAAAGTTATTCATAAAAGCTCGTTATACAAGATGGCGGCTGACGTAAGCCCCCCCAATGTCTATGTATTTTAATGGTCTTTAAAATAACTAACAAATGGGTTGTTAATAACTTATAGGTCCTGGAATAATCCGTTGTTTGTCATTTATATTTTTACTGTTTTCTATTTATCATGTAAATATCCGTGTATTCTTCTTTGTTATTAATAATGTTACAGTATTGACAATTTCTGTCCTTTGTCAGCAACAATGAGTCATCACACGAACGTTAAGATGACTAACTTAATTGATTTGTGGCATGTTACGGTTGTTAACCATTAACATGGGTGATTTCATTGCAACCATTACGTTAGAACTATGGGTGCAGCATTTCTGTAAGCTATTTGAGGACGCTTTTACAATCGCAAAGACCATGAAAATAAAGTTAAGCAAGCTGAAACGAAACGTATGGGCGTAATTAAACTGTAGAATCCTGTAGTATATTTGTTTATGTTCGAAAAGCTCGCGATATCGCAGTGTACTTTTAAAAAGTTGTAAGAATACTGTACAATGATTCAAAAACTTTGATGGAATTATCTTCTTCTTCTTTTAAATATATTAAAGGAAAAGGACTGACTGATCTATCAACGCACAGCTTAAGTCTCTGGATGGATTAGGTTGAAATTTAGCATATTGATAGCTATTATGACGTAGGTATCCGCTAAGAAAGGATTTTTGAAAATTTAACCCCTAAGGGGGTAAAATGAGGGTTTAACGTGAGTGAAGCCGCGGGCAAAAGCTAGTTAATGCATATTTCTCGAAGGTGAGAACTTAGTTTTCACTGACATATACAATTAGAGTTTACTTATATGAAATTGCAGATTCTGTTGCTACTTAGGTATTAGTTTAGCGTTTCTATAATTTTCGACTCTACCCTAATCCTGATTGTAAAAGCGTCAAAAATTAATCAACGATAACTAATATATCACTTATTGCTAGACATTGATAATGAAGGGGGATCCACAGCTGACGAAGAATGGAGACGCGTCGCCGCGGAAACTCAGCGGCTGCTCGCGCCGGGGGGCGGAGTGGGCAGCGTCGCCCTGCGTACCTCTGCGCCCCTGGGGGCTCCACTGATACTGTCCCCGCGCATGTCGGGAGGCCCGGGGTCCCAGGCCGGGCTGCTTAACGGCACGGGGGCGGGAGCCGCGGCAGGCCTGCTGTCCCCCGGGGAGCCGTCCCACCAGCTGATCTACGCGTCCCCGTACGCGGACTACGCCAACTACGCGGCGCTGACGGCCAATCCGCTTCTCACTGAGGCGTACGCCGCCGCCGACCATACGGGTGGGTTGTTCGCCCGCTGATTCCTTTTTATGAAACAAACATTCGATAACATCTTTTGCTTTCTGTAAATACTCTTAGTATAAACTTTACGTTATTTGTTGTAATGAGAAACTTTATAATCTAAATAAAAATTCTTTTTAAAAATACGACTTAAAAAACGCTAGGTGCTACGAATATCAAGTGTGCCTATAAAATTTGAAGAATTCCCTCGATTTCTCCAGGATCCCGTCATTAGATCCTGCCTAATGACTAAGGGACCACCTGGGAAGTATCCTATATACCTTTCAAACAAAAAAAGAATTTTTCAAATCGGTCCAGGTGTCTTTCAGTAATCGGGGAACATACATAAAAAATAAAAATGCAAAATTCTATGGGATCTGCAGCACGCTACGCGATGTGGGCTATGTCATATTCAATAGTAATGTATGTTCAGAAACACTTATGTTGGGTTTCTACCCTTATTATGTTCATGAGTGTCGATTTAAATTTATTTTCTTTTTTAATAGTAATTTTCAATACTAAGTTTTGTTCTGCCTCTCTAGAGGCACTGACAATGACGAAAGTCGAGATTGAATGTCGTTTTAAAAACTACGAAAACACATCTAGAAGTACTTTTTACCGAAAATACTTCTTTATATGTCACATTTATAGTCGAGTAAAATTGTTGGTTTATCACGTTCTTGTAAACAGAGAAAAAAGCAAACGTTAAGGTAAAAGCCCTATAGGCTTTTCCGAACGAAAACAAGATGTTATCGAATGTTACTTACATACTAACGCTAAAGGTATCGGGTTGCCTACATACGTCCAATAGACTTCGAACGTAGTCATTATCTTTTTAGGTAGGTACATACACGAATATTAAGCTAAGACAAGTTGAAGATTTAGGATTTTTGCATTAAGTTTGTAAGTTATAGAACCTTTAGATATCTAACAGCACGCTTTAGAGTCATTTATAGAGCATGCCTATTTTAGAGTGTTCGAATTTGTTTTTAGCTTAGCTTGTCTTGCCCGTCTAACACCTGCCTTCAAACCCCATTAAAGTTAGATAAATAGTTTCGATAGATAAAGCTAGATGGATAGTTCAAAAACTCCTACAAAATGTTGGATTTTGTTTCAAAGATAGTAAGTATAATTAAATCAAATATAAGAACAATATTAATATAACCTCCAGTTAATATGTAGCCTAAACCAAAATGATTAACAAAATATCGGTAGACATGGCTATTAAAACTAACAGACTAATTTTGTACACTTTAGCTTCTTGAATTGTAATAAAGCAATGTTTTAATGGGGTTGCAGCGTCGAGATACCTACTTGCTGGCTTTTGACATTGGCCACAAACGCAGACCACCATAAGATACGGCAGGCTTCCAACTCCATCGTTTCGGCCATCGCATCATTATTTAGGGCCCAGCATTTAGGCGAAAACAACCTTGCCACAGACTTACTCCTTCAACGTGATCACTCTTCACATTTCGTCAGTGAAGTTCTAACAGTGTGTAAGTAAGTAATTTTGGCGGGTTTTAACATTTTAATGACATTCGATGAAGATAATATGCTTCGACTGTCAAAACTGTCTGACTGACTATCACTGAAGGAAATGGTAATACGTGTGTGGAATGAAATGACGAAAAAAATACCTTAACCTAATGCGATAAAAAAAATATTGATTTGATTACCTAGAAAAATCACACATTATCTTAATCGAATGCCATTAAAATGTTAAATCTCGCCAAAATGACTTACGCACTGTTAGAATTTCACTGACGATTTATTGATCTGCTGTGTGATTCTCTAAAAATGATTGCGCTACAGTGTCATGATCGTAATCACATATGATTGGATGGTGCTCTCTCGCTGTTGGTTAAAATGCTTTTATGCAGTCAGAACGCCATAAATACTGCCGTGCCATGACAATATACTGTATTTATCGCTGTTACGATAAAACACTGTATCTGAAGATACAGTGTATTGTCTTAGCACGCCAGAATTCATCCAATCAAAAATGATTGCGATCGTCACACCCTAGCAGTCATTTTTAGAAAATCCGAAAGCTGTGCTAAACATCGTTTATTTTAATGCGCCGATCGAACCAAAACGTTTTCGTTTGACGTAATATGTGTTTGTGACTTATTGTGAACTCGCGTTTATTTTAAAAAATAATATTTTTGCTAAACTATATGAAAATAGACTTTGTCAAGGTTATTTTTATGCGTACTGGGTCTTCCGTCCCTGACAGATTTTCAAACGCCTCTCCTAAAATCATAAGAACTATTAACGTAGTTTAAGTTTTTTAATTAAGGACGATTTAGTTTAGTAACTCGAACATTAATGTACCTACGTTGTTTTTAATTTAAAAAAAACGAACCTTGTTTTTTCTCTTTAGCCGTTTTGTACAGTCATACAAATTATATTTTGTTTCCGAACAAACAAAGATTATTTACATTAACTATTTATTTATTTTAATTCAAATATTTATTGCAAATTTTATTTTACCGTTGTAATAGTGTTTTTATAGGACGGCAGTTGGTTATTATTTAAATAGGTGAATATTTTTGCGACTGCCAGTAGATTTCTCTAGTTACCGATGTTTCTTATACAATTAGAGTTTGGATTAAACAGATATATTATACAATATATTCATTTATTTACATTGTATTAGGTACCCACACTCTATAGGGGCATTGAACAAAACACCATTATTGTGATAACCCTCGCTTGTAATAAACACTAATATATTAACAATAAAAAAATGTGTTTACACTTAACTTGATTATTTAGGATCGTCTACACATAATTATAATATTATTACACACGCGCATGTATTGTGATTTGATCCTCATTAGATTTCCCGGTATGTCATTAACAAAAAGTGTTAAGTATTTCTTTTTTATTAACACTTGTAACAGACAAATCAATCCAGTGATTACAAGCAAAAGGGACCAAATAAAAATGTGTTTTTTTTACAATAAACTACACAAACGTAATATTTTAATTATTAACAACACTGACTACTAAAAATATTACAAACATTTTAAAGGTAGACACGAAAAAGCTACATTCTAGACAAATACAAATCTACCTTATAACAATAACGTAACATTTGAAAATAACTGAAATCACGCGAACGAAAATGTTATATTATTGTTATAATATTATAATATATCGTAATAAAATAACTTATTAGCCATATTATTATTATATTTATGAACATACCATAGGATTAAGTATTATTTTTTATCTTTGAAAGATTAAGTTTAGAAAAGAGTGAGCTTTATGAAAAAAAAATTAAACAGCCGTTTATTATAGGTACATATGCTTATATTCGCAAATCTTTTTTGTCCGAACAGATTTTTAAGAGAGACTTTCTGTTGTACCTGGAATGGGTATATGAATAACTGAGATATGAAGTTCTATTTTATTTTTCCAAAGCAATTCACTATTATTCATAAATTTTAGGCATAAGTATGCATAATAGTAGTTATACTGCCAAAAGTAGTCGTTGTTAAAGTAATACGAACGCACGTTGGCAGTAGGTATCTTTTTTTTATAAAATATTTGCAAATCATAAGATGACTAGAGATCTATGATAAAACTTATGAGATTAAATTTCTTTTCAGCATTTATTTTTAAAGGCAACCCAGGTGGTTATATCGATTTAGAATGCAGATTGTTTAAAAGTAAAACGGTTTTTTAAATCTTTCTCTTCATTCCTTGAATACGTTACTAACATTATTTTAATTTAAGCTATTTGGATGTTTTTTTTTTTAATGTAGCCTGGGCATGCCATTGGACGCCTATTGGTTGAAGTGCTCTATTCAGACACAGATGATAAATGTCCTATGCCGCTAGGTCTCGTGCGGAGGGCGGGTCGGCTGGCGCAAGTGAGGGAGCACCCTTACCAGCGCACTGCCTTACCGGCGCCTTAATTCCCGCCAAAACGCTCTCACGCCGCCATTTTGTTCACAAGGTGAGATGCGCGCGTGCACGCATGCCTTACCATGAATACGCTTGCATACACATATCGGTGTTATCGAAACGTACAAATGACTTATCCAAACTTGAATCTCAACCAAATAGAATCTCGATACGTCAGTTGACCGTTTCAAAGCTTTGTATTTCCTAGTGTGACACGCAGAAGTAGCTAGCAATCATATTCGTCGGTAAGAATGCGTGAGTGCCTTCGCTTCGTCCTCTCTCTGTGTACTTTTACTGTTTTTATTGTGTACTTATTAGTTAAGTTTCCGATTAGTTCGTACGAGGAACGATAAGTTATGCCCATCACTACTTCATACCGGATCTGAAGTGACACTGCATAATTGTAACTGTGATTTTTATATTTCTTTTTTTTTTTTTAGATTTTTAAACCTGTTACATGTTGTGATGCGAGGCGTTATAACAGTGTTATTTTTGAGATATTTTATAGTGTTTCGAAGTTGAACATCAGCGTTACCAAATTTGATAATTTACTTCACTTAATGCTGCTGTTGTAATTTTATCACAACATGTGCCTTTAGAGTCACGTATGCGTAATCTATGCGAATAGCGTTCTTTCTAGTATTGTTTAGAAATATATTTCGAGGGAAGAAGGATTGTAATTCCAGTGATAATAAAAGTGTTCTTAGTTCAAGTTATAAATAAAGGTAACCCAGCTATCGTGTTCTACTTAGCCAAAATATTACACCGGTGCTACATTCGGGTTGTGAAATCCTTCTTTCTCAAGTTTCGCCCAGTATTAGTCAAAGGAAAGTGCATTTTCTGAATTTGTGCCATCGCTCCAGTATTAATCAAAATGCCCCATCCTTTGACTTATGTGTCATTTTTTTTTATATTCATCACAAGTTTTCTTAGTCAATATAAGATTTTTATATGAAATTTTTAAGCTAGTTGATTCTATATTTTGCCTTAGGTATTATTTTATTTACTTTCGTATTTGAAAGTCTTTTAATATAAGATTTTTGCACTTGTGTCCTTGTGGATTTTTAAATGGCAATCGAATGCCTATTACGTATTCTCACGCTTTATATGCAATGAATTTTGGATGCGATTGCTATCCATATTTTAAAAAAAGAGATTTATAAGAGAAGATGTTTGTGTAAAGTATTTTTTCGATTGTTAATTGTAAATATTAAATGCATTTTCAGAAGATATACATGCAATAAACTGTCTGAAATTTTTAACGAGAGTTTTTTATTTATAGTTTGGGTAGGATCGCGGCGGTTCAAACTAAAGTTTTTAAGTATATTTTTGAAAACAATGAGTTAATAAAGTTGATGACGTGCAGTCGATTTGGTGAATTGTAGCCTCACACAACTAACATGCAACTCCACAAGGCCAAGTCCCCTTATACTCGTATTGACATAATAATAATTACGGATTGCACTGTCATAACTGCTATCGTCACTGCAGATTTATTTGTAGCTATGTATTTATATTATATGAGTCACTAACATGCAAATATGTAACGACATTATGGATACGTATCACAAACTTATTAACAACTTTTAAATGAATGCTATCATATACAATTACTATTGAATTTGCAGCAATGTGTTAATTAAATAACTTACATACTTGCATCGGGGTGTAATGGTTATACATAAGTGATAAATTTATTACCTATGCTTGTTTGTTGTGGGCAGTGTTCGATACGGGCGTAACCCAGTTGCAGTGCATCGAACACTGCCCTTTGGGAACTATTGGGCATTTAATAATATACTGTAGATTATCATTATCATACTAAATTATTTTAACATTTTCAACCATTAACTAAGTAAACTAATTTAAGTATACGTTATATAATTTATTAACAGGACCTCAGTCAAGTCAATGTCGCGGCACGAATGCCTGATAGCCTCCCCAGACATGATTTTATCGAACTCTTTATTTTTATGTCCGTACACCGTAGACATCGATCCGAGATCCAGTTTGATCGCTTTTTAGCTGCATGTACGTGCCGGTCCCTCGCGCGGTATCACACGAGTCTCGAGCCCACTGTCCTCTAATCGGAACTTCTGCAAAGCCGGAGGCGCAGTAATCGCTAACACCATTCCACTTGGCGCGGCGCGGGCAGCGTAAAAGCGTTGAAGCGTTCGACCTCGCGATCGTGGCTCCGAGTGGCCGGAGCGAACACTGGACCGAACTAACATCTGTTTTCTCTCTTCTCGTTAACCCGGCTAGGTGCGTGCTAACGGCGCCGAGGCACTAACAGGAGAGGCCGCCCGCCCGCACCGGACCTATGTCGCCGCGTAACATTCTCATCGGAACATCGACCACCATGTAGCTATAGCTGTTGGGCCTTTCACGTTAACATGTACTATGTATTTTAATAGTCTAACTATTAACATTTATATGCCTGTTATGTTTATAACAAGATGATCTTTATTAACATTTTATATTATTCTTTAGTGGCACACGCCATCGACTATATTTACTGTATTGTAACATTGTACTTCTGTTGTCGCTTGACCGTGTTGTTGTTGAAGCACGAGTGTTGTTAGGTTACCCTACCTACCGCGGCGCTAAATTTATTTAAAATATCTTTAGTGTTAATAGTGTAGTTATTTCCTAGACCTAGATAATATAACATTAATTATTATTATAGTTTTTATAAATATTTAAAAGTATCAGTTACATCATTAATCAAATTTGGCGCCGTTATTTTACACGTTTCAGAGAAATTATTTGATTTTCAAAAATTATATGGACTCAATTTGGTAGACGTAAATGAATTTTATAAGTTTATTTAGCTGACTGCTATCTGAATGCATGATTATTTATTATTACTTTATTGCACTGAACGTGGTTAATTTTTTCATATAGCCTCCACAGTTTTCATTGCAAATTATAAAATGAGTATAGTACAAATAACATAAACGTTAGAACACGGGAGCTGAGAAGAAACGTCTTCAGATAATCATGAGATGAGAATAATAAGGATAGCAGTAACTAAATGTAAGTATGAGTTTTGGAGATTTGCGCAAAACTTTAGATGATTCTTTTAATTGGACTAATAAGATCGAGTGATAGTCTAATATGAAATATAATTTTTTTCATTTACTCATTAATACTCAATCATGAATAATTTGGCAAAACATTGCTTATTTTTTATTGCATTTATGCCAAAGAGTAATGTTTATCGCAGTAATTTTTGAGAGCGAATATTTCAAATGTCTTCCTGGTACTTTTATACTATCCACTTTGCAAAAATATATTTATAAAAAATGGGTGTTTTTACCTTTGTATTTACCAACAGCTAAAATCGTAGAAAATAATTGCACAATAACTTTTTTTTATTATACATTGGATAGTGTAAAAATGTCAACATAAATAGTTATTATATTGATGAGTAAATGATATTCATTTGTGTTTATTTTTTAGTTTATACTTATACATATTTAAAAGTAATCATTATAATATTATTTTATATACTTTGTAGTGCTTAATATTTATACATATTATAACAAATCGAATATTGTGCATCCCAAGTGCCTTAATAATGTACAATGACATTTGTGGTTCTATAAAAACTGTTAATATTGATTAGGTATATTTAATGGTAAAGAAGAGATTAAATTATTGTTAACTTTTCTATGTTAATGTTTATACTATTTGAGTAATTTTTGATGAAGTAGCTTATTATACAGCGTATAAAGTTTTTGAAGATACTGAAGCATATATTATTATGTGGCTCTGATATGGAATCTTTGTGCAATGTTGGAACCGAAGCCCTAACGGTTTTTGAGTGAACCATACACATATGACATACGTTTACCAAAAACAAACACAACCCAAAAAATCTTAATATGAGTAGCGTACTGCGTATCAATTTTATTGAATCTTATATTAACCCTATTGATACGCTCACGCATCGTTTGATCAGGGTTGTTACAAGTAAGTGCATTACAATATCAATTGAACAAGTTTAGATCGAAAAAAAGTATGGTTCTTTCTATTCAATATTTTTGTGATTCTATACAGATGCACAATACATATCTTTCAGTATTGTCAAGAACCTTAGAGAAAGTCCTTGAAACCATACAGCGTACAGACACGCTGTATAGTTTTAGCGTTTGAAAATTAGGGGTTTCTTGCTCTGCTGACTGACCAAAGACCTGACCGTGATTCAAGAAGCTTACTTAAAAAGCTTAAATTATACAAAATTTTGTATATTTCTATATATATACAAGAAGTACAGAGCTGATACTGACGAAACCCTATTTTCGCAATGCAAATGGACCACAAAATATTATATTATATAAGATTAATTAAAATAGATTACTTATATCGATTTGAAAGTGTATTATTATAAGCCTTTGTTGCAATCTCTCGAGAGAATCTCTTGTAGTAACAAACCGAATATCATAGATAGCTTTGCATACGATTTATCATTTAGATTTTTGGGAGCGAAGTTTTTATTTGAATCTATATACTTAATGGAAATTTACTTGTCCTCAAAATTAGTTTACCCACCTTTGTTTCCAAGTGTTTTCGTGAGCTTATAAATAGGTATTATAATTACCGTACTTTAATTGGGTTTAGCCGATGATTAAAATTAAGTAACTATTTTGGAACAGGTAAAGAATATATGCCTAATATCTCGAAATTAATATAGCAATCGCAACTGGGGCAATTTTTTTCTTATACATTTAGTTAGTTGTTGTGTACATAGCTAACATAAATAATAATAATATTGTTAAAAGCAATAATATTTCAATAATATACTGTTTTTATAGCTAGTGCAATAGATGTTATTTAAATTGATATTTTATAGAGAATTCTCAACTCAATAGGTATACCTAACGTTTCAGTGAAAATAAAAATATTTAGCGAGATCTGACGTTGAGATTAATATTAGTGAAGTATATAAAAAAGTATAAACATTAAAGTTAAATTAGAATAAGCAAACTTTAAAAAAAGAAAAAAAGAAGAAAACTGTTAAGTATTTATGTTTTAAAAATGTTGCAATGTTATTTCTCAAAAAATCGGCATTCATATCGGCAATTTAATCGTAAAGATATATATTTGATCACTAGCTTACACAATACACATACCTTACTATACAGACAGCAAAAAAAAATATTACAGTTATGACATGCTTGAAGTTGTTAACACACTCCGTCCATGATTACTTCATTATTTAAGTACTTAATATGTTGGTCTCTCGTTTTTAATATGACCGTTAATGTCAACGTAATTATACATTTTTGTGTTAACATTTGAATCTTATATTCTCAAGCTTCTCAAGTCTACAATTTCACTTTCACTTTCTCCGTGCCTTTCATTACAGTGGCAAGGATAATTATGAATTTTATCATTAATTCAATTCTTCGTTCATTTTTTCGATAACTAAATTAAAAGGTATAAGTTTTTCTGTGTAGATAGTCTTCTTGTTTTTGATGTTGTGAAGTCGTTCATTAATTTTCTTGTTTATGATCTGATTTTTTTTTTTCAAACTTTCACCATACTTTATGGTGCTAGAGTAATGAATTATAGCAATAACTACGAATATTGATTAAATCGGGGTTAAAATATAATAAACACATTAAAAAAGGCTATTAATTTTTTAATAAAAGAAAAATATTTAAAAATCCAAAAAAAAAAAGATTATTAATTTAATTTAAGTCCGTTTTTAATTCCTAGCTGTATTTTGTACAAAACTGAAAAATAAGAAAGAGCATTTACAAAAAACCTTGAGGCCATAGTTTTGGATGAAAATTCAAAAAGGTCTAACCATGTGGTTAATTGCACATCGCACTTGATATCGCAGTCTCCATTAAAATGTTCACCATTTTTAATGTTGTGTAAAGTGACCTATAATAATTGTAATTACATTTAATAGAAACTCCGAGCAATGTTAATGACAAGTGCGATGCGGCAATACACCCAAAAATATCAATAGTTTATTGTGATTAAAAGCTAATAACGTACAAATATTGTGAGGGTCTGTTACCTGTTAGTAGTTATTTTACTTTGTTTCAAAACGAAAACCTTACGTTTCGTGAAACCATAAACAAATTATAAACTGCTGCATTCTATATGGCTTCGATTTCTTAATTTAAATACTTGCTTACTTAATATATTAAAAAACTTTTTCGAATATATTCAAGAACATTTAAAATATATTATGAGTCTACCATTGATCTGTTATAAACTAGTAATAATACATCAATGGCTTTGACATTATCAAAAATCAGAAAAAATTAAAGATTGAAATTCAAAGTAAAATACATCAGATACGTACCTACATACCTGGTGTAATAATGATTGTAGAAAATTTTACGTACTTACGTAACGTAACGTATTTTTTTATATTAAAGTCTGAGTTTTACTCTGAGCTATCAGCTATTTACGAATTATGCGGTTTATTTATAAAATTGTTTATGTTTGAAACCTTTTGAAACATTTTTTGTGCCATCAATCGACGGACTTTCATGTTATGTTTTATTTGTACTTATACAAAAAAATAATGGCAAATCACACAAGTGCCTTAAAATTAACTTTGTAAATATTTTATATGATATAATTTTTTCAAAGTATTATATAAAGGAGAATAAATTCTTACGATTGTTTTCCAAAAACAAAATAGAGTATATCTACTTTTATAATTTAGTTAAGTGAGATTGTGCATATTACTTATGTCTGTTTTGATGTGTGTTTAAGATTGATTTGGCATTAGTAAATATATTATTTAGAAAATTACAACTTTTTTTATTTCCTTTGAAATACTAACCCCTACATTACTTAGGATGGACTTAGACGTAGACGTTGATAGATAGCTTAACAGCTGAATATCGCACCTACAAACACAGATCCTACAAACTGTCCTGCAGTTTGTAGGATTTAAGCCTCAATAGCCCAACGGTTACAGGTGCGGACTGAAAACTTAAAAGGTTGCAGGTTCGATCCCCACCCATTGCACTATTGTGGTACTCACTCCTAACACAAGTTTTCACTTATTTGGAGGGGAGAGGAGAACATCAGTCAAGTTCAGCTTGGCTGACACTCTTTAAAAAAAAACAATTAATATTGTCAACTCTTCTTTAATAAATAATAAATAAAAATAAGATATTTTATACGTATTACGTACTAGTTTAGGTCTTGTTCGCGTACAATGCGCGGTGGCGTGGGCGGGTACATGAACAAGGCCTTAGTGGGTGCCAGTCTGCTTTTAGGATACAGTAAAAAGAGTCACCTATTGACAGAAAATTAAACTACATCACGAAGTAGCGAGAACTCCCTGAACCTAGTCAGCGGTTATGGTCAGGGTAGACGATGAATGGTGGCAGAAATGCAACATCTTAGATTCAAGAGATTCCGCGCATTTGAAACAGATGGCGCAGTGCTATTTGATAATAAAAATTAAATCTTACCTTGTAGTCTTGATTCTAGTTTTTTCCCACGTCTTAGCTCATGTCAAGTTTGATTTTTGAAACCCTTATTTTCCAGGTACCCTCTTAGGGATCGAATTTTTAAAAGTCATTTTTTAGTGTTTCTTTTTCATTTGGAAATAATCACATACATACTTGATTGGCTGCTAAAATCATAACCCTTCTTTTTGATTTTGACGTAGTCGGGCAAAAATAGATTGGTCTGTAATTGGTACCGCTTAGGTACTTTGATTAAAAACTTGGCTGTAGGTAGGTAAGCACCTTGATTGGCTGTCAGGTGTCATAGCCAAGCCTCATAAGCCGGTATCCCACCTTGTTATTATCATAGGTAGGTATGCACTATTATTACATTGATTTATATGCATGAGCTCCAATAAATGATGCATAATTGGGTCTACGTTTTTATTTTTATCGTTTATAGGCCGGCCCACAATAAATCTTCGTCATGAGAACGATAAAATCTTAAATGATGAATGGGATTCCGTATTTAGGGATAAGTATGAAGATTTTATGCAGATAACCCTAAGTTAATGTTTTTCTTTCGCAATGTGTAACTTTTATCGATCAGTTTTACGACTAGAGTGAATAATTTATGACCTTGACATAAATATACCAGATTTTCTGACAGCAAAACACGTTACAGTCTTTAGTACAATCTATGACGAAAAACACCGTTTAGGTAGATACCTACTACTAGAGATACGTGAGCTTTACCTGTGGTTACGTTGTGTACATGCACATTGCGTAAGTGTGCGTGCCTATCAGGAGCCTAGGTGGGAGCGGTCATGCGAGCATGCTCTCGGTCACACTTATACAGATACGACACACACACAACCATAAGCCACGTGCCCTCGTGAATTGAAAGAACTATAACAAAGTCTATGTGAGTGCATATCGGCGTAGACTGTGGGTTGACGACATTAGACCAGTCGCAGGGAGCCACTGGATACAGGTGGCGCAAAACCGAAGTACACGGAAGTCCATACAAGAGACCTTTGTCCTGCTAAAAGTAACCTTCCTGCGATTTTTTACGTTCAATCTATAAATCCGAGCAAAAACAGATAGGTATTTTATTTACTCTACTTACTAGAGACAAGAACGAAGGCCTCTCTGGCGCAGTGGTGAGCGTTGTGGTCTTATAACTGGGAGGTCTCGGATTCGATTCCCAGCGGGGGCGATTTTGGAATTTATAATTTCTGAATTGTCTCTGGTCTGGTCTGGGAGGTTTTGGCCGTGGCTAATTACGAGCGATTTAGCGTTCCTACACGATGGCGTGTAGAAATAGATTAGGGTTTGGGTTGCAAGTACTGCCATACCCCTTCCAAGTCAGTCCGCTAACATTTTAGACTGATCATCACTTACCATCGAGTGAGATCGCAATCAAGGACTATCTTGTCATCGAATGAAAAAAAGAAATTTTTGTCTCTACAAATAAATAAGAGAGTTAGGTATTCAAATTCAAATTCAATTCAAATTCAAAATTAATTTAATTTATTTCATGTAGGCTAACTTGTAGCTCTTATGACACGTCATAAATCTACCACCGGTTCGGAATGCAGACTCTGCTGAGAAGAGCCGGTAAGAAACTCAGCAGTTGCTCTTTTCAAAAAAAAATATTTTTTTCAAAGCTATGCTATGTATACAGTGCTTCCACAATAAAGCTTCAAAAAATACAAAAATGCCTGCGTAGGTACACAAATCCAACGCATGTCAAGATGTATCTACTCTATTTATATAATACCGTTACATACTTTTGCTTGGTGAAATCCTTTCAAAAATGCACTTCAGCTTTTGAGTAACCCCACTAGGTGAATGCTTTATCGTACAAGCGTCGGAATAAGTATAATTCATCGGCATTGTTTTAGTCGTAGTGCGTGCAAGGGACTCCTAGATGGCTAGGGGCAGTCGGTCGTAAAATTGCACTGAACCTTGGGGGGACGTCTCAAGACGCCCTTGCATTCTTATTTAAACAGAATATACGAAAAAATAGATCCATTTTCTAAATTATTCCAGCCTAACTTTATTTTAGACTACTTACTGTTCTTTCTACGCATGGTTACGATTAGGAAGGTGTCGTAGGCCATAGCTATCAAAATTATTTATTTCACTTAGGTCAATTTGTGTATCTTATGACATTACCTATAAACTCACAAAACTACGAGTACCTACCACCTGTTCGGAAAGCAAATTCTGCTGCGAAGTCTTAAGGGACGATTTCAGATTTGTATAATAGCTATTAACTATAGTTACTTACATGTACAAATAAGTCTTTTCCGAGCGTTTGATATTTTGACAGTTTTGTATTGAAAATTTTCCAATTTCACAGATGTCATTTTTATGAAAATTTTCAATACAAAAACTGTCAAATTAATATCGCGCTCGGATAATTTTTATTCTTCGTCCTCACTTGCTTAAAATTGGTTTCACTCCAGGTTCTCCCTTGCTAAAACTCCATCGGGATCATCATCGAATACCCCAATTATGTCTCCGGAACTTTTACAAAGTAAAAGTTTTATCTAAAATATTTGTACACACTGCGCCGACAAAGAATCAACCCGGTCTAACCTAACAACGTAGAGGGTCGCGGGGTCGTAAACTACCTCCCCTTTGTGGGACTTATTGCACGCCGACACTCACTTTCTTACGTTTACACACGTTTTCAAATTCAATGCGAGCGCACTAAAGCAAAAGGAAAACTGTATTGCGTCAGTGATTTTAAATGTGGCTGCGAGACCGTGCTTTTGTTTGTGTGAGCTTTGAACTTTGCCACATTTTTAGTGTTCCGTATCCGAAACGTAACCAACGGGACCCTCTTACTAAGCCTCCGCAGTCTGTCCGTCTGTCTCTCTACCTCTCTATTTAGTACGAATCTCATGATTCATACTAGGTAGAGAGTTGAAAGCAGAGAATGTAGAAATAAAATAAGTAAATTAAAAATTATTTATTTTTATTAACTAAGTATTTGTATTAACCAAGTTGAGCACAATCTTATTCTCAATTTAGTTAATACAAATACGTAAAATTACATAGGTAGGTAGGTACACTAAGTACGAGTAGGTACGCATTTAAAACATTTTCATTTAATTTCACTCACGTAAAATTTAATTTTATCTGAGGTAGGTAGGATACTTAATAATATTCAGACATGATAAATGCCTTCCCAGTTCGCCTACTTTAATTTCAATGAAAATTTGAAAAATTTCCCCAGCGGCCGCCGTCACATCATTCAACACGGGAAACTCCATTTTAACGAAGGAAAAAGAGATTTTTTAGTTAAATGAATAAGTAGGTATTTCAAACTTTTGACAGTAGGTACCTACCTAGTTAGCGCTACGTAATTTTTTAATTTAGTTTTGCCACCATAAGACCGGTAAGAAATGATTAGTTATACCTATACCTAATATTTACATTTAGGTATAGGTCGGTACATATTTGTATTTTTAACATTTACCCTTTAACAAGGAAACAGATGACGACTGACGTCACGTCTTCCCAGCAGCCACGACCACTCTCTCAAGAGTAAACGATGAAAAAAAGTAGCTACACAATAATTTTATTATAGTAAAGCATTTTGCTAAGCACTCTCTACCTATGTTACTAGTAGGTACAATGTACTCACATCGCGAAGCATAGTATCACCTTCTAAACTAATCACCCCCGGTAGAGTATTTAACTACATAGATACTCGTAGGTACTTTAAGATATCTTTAAAATATTATGTGCTTTGATACTGTACATACCGCCGTAAGCACTCTAATCTCACGTAGCTATACATTTATCATTATTTATGTCGCTTAATTGTGCTATAATTAACGGGCAATAATTACTAACGATCGTTATAGACGTTGAAATATGACTGTACACTTACCAACAGCTATCAGGCAATGAAACGTGTAGTTACCTACTTGTGTTACAAGTTGTAAGTTACAGCTTTCCTAAAGACTAGCAGTGGACTTTGACTCTACCTGAGTCCTGACCTAATAAGAAAAATTTATAAAAATAATAGAATTTTCTTTTGGAAATTTATGATATCCTCATTAAACTTCTCATTACAAATGCGAATCTTTTACGAATCGCCTCATGTTTGATTTTTGACTTTGAAGTGGTAAGGCAAGTATCCTATTTCCTATTATAATCTATACTAATATTATAAAGAGGAAAGATTTGTATTTTAGTATGTTTGTAAAGAATTGGCTCAAAAAGTACTGGACCGATTTGGCTGAAATTTAAAATGGAGATAGACTATACCTTGGATTAAAATATAGGCTACTTTTTATTCGAAAAAAAAATTATAGTTCCCGTGTGACTCCAAAAAAACCTCAATCCACGCGTACGAAGTCACGGATATCAGCTAGTATTATATAAATGCAAAAGTTTGGATTTATGGATGTTTGTTTCTCAATCACGCTGCAATGACTGAACCGATCTGGCTGGGCACAAAAAAAAACCTCAATCCACGCGAACAAAGTCGCGGGCAAGCCTAATATCCTAAGTCAATTGATGTATTTTTAATTTTTAGCGCAGATATTGAAATGTGAACAGTTTTTGTATAAGAAAGTCAATATCACGCCATAATTCATTGATGTAGTTACCTACGGCTATCTAAAGACTGAATAGTAAAGTGGTCATTTTAATAGACAGATAGGTAGCATTATAAAAAAAAAAACAGAGCGAAGACACGAGCTTGTAACAAGCTTATTCCTGTATTAATAGTTAGACATTAAAAGTAATTTCAAAGAAACCACTTTATTTTTATCGGCCTGGCACAAATTTTGAAATTATATGTGGGCGTTTATTAATAGCATCAAAGTAACATTATGGTGTGTGGAATCTACGAAGTTTCCGTATTCTTATAGACGAAATAAATTAAAGCTTTTCTCGCATTTGTAGCCACATGCACGTTTACCTACTATGTTATGTATACCTACCTATACTCAATAAAACTAAGTATTTTAGATAGCTCTACGTCATTAAGATTGTTGCGGGATATAACTTCGATATCTACTAATTTTTACGGGAATACGAATCCACATGGTTTCTAATTATGTTAAAACTTACAAAAATAAAACTAAATAAAAATTAGATATGTAGGTACATATTCCCGTACTCTCATACGCAGTACCGAGACTTTAGATACGTGCTCTCCGAGGCACGGGGGTGACATACCGCTTACTTCCTAACTCCGGGCTTGTAATGAGAAGACCCTGGAGTTAAACCCGGGAACTCGTCATTCGTAGACGAACATACTAGCCACTAGACCAACGAGCCATTTAAAGTTCTATAATTACTAGGTATGCCATTGAGACATACGAACGAAAGACACCATTTTCGCGTCACCGCGTTATTTTACTGGAAGGATATTTATCTACTTAATTAATGTAAGGACACGCACCTGTCTAGACGTCTAATAAACGCAACTGATTAATTTTAAATTAAACAGCTTAAGATCCTACCTTGGCCTAAATACCTTGTTGAAGCATAAATCAAAATACTAAACGTCTTTACGTGTAAAGACTTTTAGTGTTTACAATAATAAAACAGTGACAACGTCATCGAACTATAACGCTTAGAAGCGCAATAGTTAAGCCTTTAAAGGCCGATTGGAGTAACATCGCGTTAGAACAACGACCTCGCAGAAAATTATTAAAAAATGAGTGAAAAAGGGCGTTTTAATTTATCAAAATAACTGTCAAAAACAGTAAATGTTCCAGTCAAAAACAGTAATCTGTACCAGTAAAGAAAGTAGTAATTGGCACTCACACATTCACTGTAAATAAGTAAGTATGCAACCAATGTCCGTAAACAAAAGCTACTTGCCTACTAAACTGAATTATATGGACAATGGTTAGGAAAACCCACGAGTAATGATTTTTCAAATAACCTACCTACCTATACCTACCAATAGAATAGAGACGGTCGATGCCCTAGCATCTAACCCTACGCTAAGGTAATTAGGATTATATAACGGATTTTTTAGACTGGATCAAGAATTAGTCAAAGAAAAGTTTTGACGACCTCCCTCTTATAACTGGGAGGTCTCGGGTTCGATTCCCGGCGCTGGCAATTTTGAAATTTCTGAATTGTCTTTGGTGTGGTCTGGTGGGAGGGAGGCTTTAGCCGTAGCTAGTTACCACCTGCCGCCAAAGTCGCTGCCAAGCGATTTAGCGTTCCGACACGATAGCGTGTAGAAGCCGATTAGGGCTATGGGTGGAAGTTCCAAGATAGCCCGCTACCATCTTAGCCTGCATCGTCACTTACCATCAGGTGAGATCGCAGTCAAGGACTATCTTGTCATTGAATAAAAAAAATACCGCAACGCAACGGCCAAGAGTGATTTATGCATGCAGCGTGCATCACCGCAAATTAAATTGTTCCATGGAACGCTGTAAAATGTTTTTCCTTTCGTGGATTGAATTATAAAAGCTGTATTTTTCCACATTCTGCCAACCGGGCACATTCTTTTCATTTTTGTCACAAATAAAAACATAGGTAATATTTTTATTAAGGTTGGAATTTTACAAGCTCTTCCTCAATTTAAAACTCAAACTGTTGCACTATTATTCTACTTAGAATAAAAGTGCAAAAGTTACTTACGTTACGTACACGTTACTTACTTACATGTTAGTCTTAAACGAAGCTAGATATAGATATTATCTTTTCGTTATCAATATAGTGAGAGGGCTTGATTTTTCTGCAGCGATCGGCGTTTTCGCGTAAAGAAGACGCCGGAACTCGGCTTAATTTCTCAAAACGCACATATTCTTAAAGACATATTATAAGTGTTAAAATAAAATGTATTACCGAAAAGTCTGACCATTTGTAATGAATCTACTACCAGTTCCAAGATAAAAACTATAACGAAATACAATTGACGCTATTTCGGGTAAATTAACGATACAAAAAGAGCAATAAAATATCGTTGTACCATTTTTCTTTCTTTCAGCAAGCGAAGCGTTGTATCCACCTCGTGGTCCCATTTCTCAAGAAACGGCAAAAAGGTGTAAATATGTTCGAGCACAGAAACCGCTTACAATGATTTATACTGGCCGAGAAAAACTAGTCTGCACGGTCAGGGAAATGTTACGTGTAGCTTAAGATATTTCAACGATGTTTTGTGACAGAAGGGATAAAGCAACAAAACTTATTAAAAAAAATAAAAATATTTGTTTCATGCTGGCCAACAAGAGGCCAATTTGTGGCTCTTATGACACGTCAAGACTCTAACACCGGTTCATTAATCTACATTTTAATTTCAAAACGGTGTTCATATTAGATTTTCCAGTGTGCCGCTATGCTGGATTAAACCATCAACATTCTTCACTTCATCCATCCAAACTCATGTCATATACCTACATGATACATCTATCGTCACAGATAGAACTCTTTTAAGTAGTACCAATGAAGCCTCAAGAGCCCAACGGTTACAGGTGCGGACTGAAAACTGAAAGGTTGCAGGTTCGAACCCCAACCGTTTGTGCAGGGGAGACGAGAATATAAGTCAAGTTCAGCTTGGCTAATATTCTTTAAAAAATGTACCTACTCTATGCTCGGCTGTTTGTAACCAAACAATGGCTGCCACCTTCCAGATATTGTTAAACCTGTTGAGGACTGCTTTCCGTTTGCCTAGTCTGACTTCATTCGAGGATGGACTCCATCTTTGAGATATGATCGCTGTAATAAAATGCACTTTAAGTAGATAGGTAGGTATCATTAGCATGAGCTCAAAAAGTGTATGAAAAATTGGAAAATAATAAAGTTGCTGTTGCCCGCTCTATAATTATGTAAACTTCATTGGTGTTAACATTTTCGTGTCCATGTTCGGTAATATGTTTAGTATACGGAAATATGATATTATTCAAATAGATGTATGTGTAACCCGATCTAAGGAAATGGGGTTATATAAATAACAGTTTCATATTTAGGTTCTGTCAACATTTTTTTTTTCATAACAGGCAATGTATCATACAGGTTCAGCATATTAATATTTTATTTCAAAATACTAAATTCTACTTCGCAGCTATGCGATGACCTTTTAAATCTTATTAATTAGAAACTACGATCATAATGTCTCAGGCGTAACTTAATGGATTGCCCGCTTCAGCCGCTGTTGCTATAATGCTTAAGTAAAACTTAGTGGC
The DNA here is from genome assembly GCA_038048805.1 of Hipparchia sbordonii. Taxonomy (NCBI): domain Eukaryota; kingdom Metazoa; phylum Arthropoda; class Insecta; order Lepidoptera; family Nymphalidae; genus Hipparchia; species Hipparchia sbordonii. The sequence continues at coordinate 6,191,190 of CM076106.1, read as the reverse complement.
TAAGATAGAAGGGAAGAGGCCAATAGGACATGGCACTATCCGTTGGTCCAATAAGGTTTTAAGGCAATGTACTCGGGTTACCTTTGAATGCTGATCTCCACAAAAAAGGATAGATCAAAATGGAATAACATCGTGCGCGAGAAGGATCCGTGCCATCCGTGGTGTGGTGCGGGTTGTTACGTTCCCTCAAATATGGCTGAGCGAAGCAATGGCTGGATCATGCGTCATGCTCGTGAACGGGTGCCACCAACGGGAATGGGTCTGCTTTGACTGACCATCTTGACATGCGTTGGATTGATTTACCTACGTATGCATTTTTGCATTTTTGAAGCTTTATTATATTTTTTTAAGCACTGTATAGTACATAGCATAGCTTTGTAAAAAATTTTTTTTTGAAAAGAGCAACTGCTGAGTTTCTTACCGGCTCTTCTCAGCAGCCGGTGGTAGATTTATGACGTGTCATAAGAGCTACAAGTTAGCCTACATGAAATAAATAAATTTTGAATTTGAATTTGAATTCAAGGATCGCGACCCTTAGTGATGAGCATGACGATACAAGTCAAAGATATGTTTTAATTAGGTGATATGCTTGTATGTAGGCTGTTTGTTTGTGGTATGTATATCCTGCATTATGAGCAGCATAAATTACCGCCTCTACGATGGGTAATTGTGAATATTTTTCTATAACAATGCCACCATTTGCGACCATTTGTATGTACGAAACACTCTCGTTGCTAGGGAGGGAACTTTCCCCTACCGAAAAGCCTTCCGTCAAGTTTCATAGAGTGGTTCGTGATCGCACTGCAAATGGTAAAGGAAACCTTGTAAATTATTATAATTACTCGTGAGTATGTCTAGGTGAAAATGTGGTAGGTAGGTTTGTCGGAAATTGATACTTTATGCATTCAACGCCATAGACGTATCTACCTTATAGTACCTACTGTATTACGGGACGGGAATTTGAAATAGGTGCATATTTTTGCCCTACCTATCTTAAAACAAGAAGTCAAATTCAAATTCAAAATTATTTATTTAATGTAGGCCAACTTGTAGCTCTTATGACAAGTCGAGAATCTATCACCGGTATCTATCTGCTGCTGAGAAGAGCCGGCAAGAAACTCAGCAGTTGCTCGTTTCAAAACAAAAAATGTAACAATATGTAACTTATCTCTCTTGTGGACAGCTGAAGCAAGTTTATCTCTTTCTAATTATCATCGAGGATTGTACAATGTCACTTTAGACCTGTTCTTATAAAAGCATTATTGGAAAATAAATTATGGCGTCAAATTTCATTGCAAAGATTTACAATAAAACTACTGAATAAACACGCTAAATACGATCATACATTTCGTAATTAGAAGCCATGTAAGCCTGTTACCTACTGGAAAGATAGTATAATCATTTGATGCGTTCATATAGTCTTGCAGCCTAAGGCCGTCTTGCACCAATCTGCTTAAAAATAAGTAAAAATAAGTAAAATTTTCTAATGCTGTCACTTTTTGACAAGTTTAGTTCCGAGTGAACAAGAAAAAGAGAGGTATAGAAAATTTAACTTGGGTTGATGCAAGTGGACATTTAAGTCTCAAATTGACTACTGAATTGAATTGATATTGAAAATCACAGTAAATTCGTCTTTTTACCTCGTAAATTACGGGCGGTCGGCGTACATTTTACAATAGATAGAAAAGGGAACTTACCGCAAACATGAATAAAAATAGATGCGTTTCTTCTTATCATGTGCTGAAAAAACTAATTCGGAAGTGTACAGAGCAATTTAGTAGGAAAGTGTAAACATCTTAATCCCCAAAAGATTTACAGTCCATTGTTTTCTCGGCCATTCGTCCGCAGTAAAAGGGAAAGAGTTGCTTTCCAACAACAAATACTTGAGAAGTTATAGGACCGCCCCAAGATTCAGCTGTAACTGTTTTATTACTTCCAACCCAACGGAAGCTTGCCGAAAACTTTTTATTACTTTTTATACTTCTTTGTTCTCTCGGCTGGTTTTTAAAAAGCAACGCATTGAGGAATATTATTTAAAAGCCCTTTTTTATCGATGACAGAATCGATCTCACATAAAAGTAATTTAGGCTGCTAAAGTGGAAACGCTAAAAGTTTATCTTCTTCTTTGTCAACCGATAGACTTCCACTGCTGGACAAAGGTCTCTTGCATGGACTTCCACAGAACTTGGTGTTACACCACCTGTATCCGGTTCCTCCCGCGGCGGCTTGATGTTGTCGGTCCAGTCCATCTAGTGAGCCGTGGGTCTGTCAACACTGCGTTTCCTGATACGGGGTTGCCACTCTAGCACCTTGGGACCAAAACGACCATAAGCTCTTCGAACTATGTGGCCCGCCCATTTCCACTTCAGTTTCGCGATTTACTGAGCTATACCGGTGACGTTGGTTCTCCTACGGATCTCCTCATTCCTGATTTGAACTCTCATGAATACCCATAGCATAGCTCTCTCCATCGCCCGCTGAGTGACCCCGAGCCTTGAGTTTTTATGGACTCCAAACTTGTGTGGACTTATTCTTTTTTTAACTTTTTTTTTTTTTTAACTGATTTCATTGATTAACTGTTGCCAATATTACCTATTAATCGTAGCATGCGGCATTGTAAAAAAAATATCTACTTTCCATGTAGTTTTAGCGTTAAAATGTAAAATAGCCCATAATTGTAACAGAGGTGGAATAAAGAAGACTATAATGTCATAAAATATTTTTAAGAAATAAAATTGACTTAAATGCGACTCGTGTAAGATGATATTAAAGTTTTATACCGACGATCTGAATTTAATACGTAACGTTATACAGGTGATATTATTAAGTTATAAACACGTTTATTTTGAAGTCCATTGCCCACGTATTAAATTACACGTACCTTTCAGATAGTTTTAATGAAGCCATTTCCAAACGATATCTTTATAGGAGGAAATGTATCTGGGCTATCGTAGTTTCGTGTGACCCATCTTGGAATCGGCTATGAATTCCTGGCTTGAATAAGGTGAGTGATAAAATAAAAGTCCGCTTTTAATAGCCAGTTTATTCACAACGACCTTCAGTAAGCTGACCGTATATTTTGTGTAGGTAAACATCCACTAATAAATTCTAATCAATGATCTCTTAAAAAACTATATTATGTATACAGAAAAACAAACAACCAACTATATGCAAACATTCCCTATCATAATATATCGCCACAACTAAGCTTAACCGAAGCCCCTACATTCCACGAAGGTTAATATAAGGAGGAACAACGAATCCCCAATATTGTGCCGTTCAAAGGGCTCGTCTAATCAAACATCTATCAGGCTAAGCCGCACGGGGTTTAGCGGTAAAACAAACGAGCAAATTAGTCTCTGCTCGGCCTGACGGATCCTGATTGATGGATGGGTTGCCGGAGTCTTACGCAATTAACTTCTGACGGGGTCCGCGCGCTGCCGACAATTTTGGCTGATTAAAACGACCTCTAGACCCCAATATGTCATGATCAAGCCAAGCGCTGCTAAGGAAGAACCATATCAATATCACAATAAGAAATCTGTAGGATTTTCAATTGAAGTCAGAGTTAACTTCAGTGGGAGTGATTACATAATGTTCTACAGACTGTTCTTTTTATTCATGACAAGACTTGCTCCCTTCATCTGTGATCTTACCTGACGGTAAGTGACGTTGCAGTCTACGCTGGCAGCGGGCTAACTTGAAAGAAGGTATGGCGGTTTAAATTAAACCCATACCCCAAAATGACCCTGATGGCCATAAAACTGCATAAGCACGTCTCTCTCTCTCTGCCTCAATAGTCCGATGGAATGGGTAATCTGATCGGCCACCGAACCTCCGGAGAGAAATCAGGCGCAGAACGGACTTTACGTGGTCTGCGAGGTAAGGGGGTGCAAACTTACCAACTCCGGGCTACTACTGAGAATTTTATGACAGAAAGGTACCTTAACTTTTTGGTCTGACTTAAGAATTTTTGCCGGCGTCTTCCAAGAAAAATTTACTTCCGAGAGATTCAAACAGATTTCGAGGTTTAATATAGCCTATAAAAAAATATAATTTGTACTCGTATTGTTTAAACCTATCATGATACCCTGAGACAATTCATTGAAGTTTGTTACTTGTCCATTAAAAACCAGTTAAAATTCGAAAATCTAACTGATGTTTTTATTCAAACTACTTATCGAGGTAGGTAGATTATATAGGACTTATAAGTCCTACCTCGTACAAAATATATAGACAGCATAGGTAAATAATTAATCTGGTTTACAGTCAATGTATAGGTACCTATTCTGCATTTGCGTTCATATTTATCTATGAAGTTCAACGAACTGACACAGCAAACTGACGCGCTGACGATGCTAAAAATACACAGAAAGTAGGTTAATGGCGCTTCCAATGTAATCAACCCTTCTAAGGCGGCTCGATCTACTAAAAAGTACATGCAAGCAAAATGTCCGTGAAGCTCTTCGTCCAAGCAACAAAACAACAGAGATTTGCCATCTGTGCGAGAGATATTATAGTGTACAAGTATGTGCGTAAACACACGTGAACTCTCTATTCCCTTACTCTCATAATCCGATGGGATATGACTCAATATTACTTAATCCAAAGTAGTTACACAGTTATAGGGTTGTTTCATAGTTTCTCTGATTATTTCCTTACAATTTTAGATGGAACTTCCAACTAAGCTTGCACATTTCGAAGAAAAAACGTTTCAGATTAAATTGCTTCCTAAATTGTACCATCTATTCTTAGAAAAGTATCGTTTATCGAGGCAACATCGTTTCACTCTCTGCTCACCCTTTTAACAAAACGTTCTATACGAGAAACTCTTTCCAAGTTACCTTTTATATCGTACGAAACTTGACAAACTTATCTTCTGCGTTTAATGTTTCAAATTTGAGTCTTGTGCCGTTAAAATATAGTTGCTTTTTAAAGTTTCTGGGTTTTGTTAGGTAAAATTTTGTACGAGAGGTTGTATTATTGGAATTCCTGAATGTCCGGAGCGTTGTGATATCGGATGTCGTAGACTACTTGTGCCGCGATTGCAGTTAACTCTTAATATGTTCAAGCTTTCCGCTTGCCTGCTACGTGACTTAGTATCTATGTTTTCATAAAGGAAACTACAATTTTCATAGCAACCTAGTTTCCCTTGATATAACTTCCATAAGTAACAAGTGTAAATTGAAAATTTAAAACAACCCTGAGATGTGATATATGTAATTCGCCATTTTGTGGTGGCGGCCATCTTGGATTTGACATTTTGTGGTGGCAGCCATCTTGGACCAATGTTCATCAAACATAGCTAAGAACACTCCCAACTAATTCACCTTTAAATGCCTTTCAAACAAAAAATACAAAATCAAAATCGGTTCATCCTTCGGTGGCTACGATGCCAAAGACAGACACATACACACACATATACGTCAAACTTATAACACCTCGTCGTTTTTGCGTCGGGTGTTAAAAAATTGTTATGGTCTAGTAGATGGATAACTTTAACGATATGTAGTTATTTTTTGCTAAGACGATATTATGAAACCCTAGGTAATAAATGAAATATTATTCTACTAATTTTTAAAATCTCATACCTAAAGACAAACTGTAAGAAGACTGCCATGGTGAGCATGCTTAGCATAACTTAGTTGTGGTATACTGAAATACTTGCACCACTTCCTCAAATATCAAGGATGGAAAGACGGCGCATGAATGAAAATTAAATGCAATATTCTTTATATAGTACACCACAAAAGTAAAAAAAAACAAATAGCATAATACAACAAAATAGAATTACTACTTACTAGTATTTGCTGTATTATGCTATTTGTTGTTTTTATTTTTATGGTCTTATATGGCCTTATTGCTAAGAAGGCGCATCCAGGCATCTCTCTCATAAAGTATTTCAGCAAACCGACCTTTAAGTACAAGTACTATATATACGAGTAAAGGGTTTTAACGTATTTATGCCTGTTTCCAAACTTGCTTGACGTCTGCATAAAGATTAAAGGGCTTTATAAAATTCATGAGGCTCTCTCAGCACCCGATAAGCGTAGAGCAAAACAAACTAGTAAAGTGGGAACTCTCATAAAACAAAGTGTCAGTTATTACATTAATAACACAGGCCCGCAAAAACCCAACCCTTTTGTTTATCCCGAGGGATAGCTGCAACTTTCGCCTATGTGATGAGACCACTGATGTATAAATAGCCTTAGGATGAATGGAAATTCTCATTAGGGACTTCCTGAAATCGCTTTTTATTTTTAGTTGTTACTTGTGTATTGTTATGTCAGAATAGTTAGTGATACTTGATAGTCATTAAATGTATAGTTCTTGCAATTCACGAGGGCTCGTGGCTCATGGTTGTGTGTGTGTCCTATCTGTAAAAGTGTGAGCGAGAGTTTGCTCGCGCCTGACCGCTCCCACCTAAGCTCCTGACAGGTACGCACACTTACACAATGTGCTATGCGTGCATGGGATCAAACTTTGGACACTCGAAAAGGAGGTCGAATTCTTATGCTGACATCTATAGAGCGTACTTTGACTTCGCTCGGACTCAAGATAAAAGTTAAAACGAGACACAAATATGCTCTGACATAAATCTGTCTCGTTTTAACTCTGTCTTGAGTCTGAGCAGAGTGAGAGTGCAGTCTATAGATTTCAGCCTTAACCTATCACTGTTTCTGTTTAAAGTTATAATGATTATACTTATCACCAGCCAACCATAAATTAACCTTCCTACGAGTATTCACTACCATATTCTAAGTTTTGATAGTAAAAAGTACGTTTTCAATTTTCTATACCACACAATGCTGTCTCATCCAATAAATTTCTAGTTCCACAAACTCTGACCAACGTCGGTCTGTCTGATTTATTACGGACTTCCGCAAAAACCTGGCACCGTAAGCGTTCTCGCTTTGTACGTCCGATTGTATTTACCTTCATCAGTTAATTCTATCAAAGCTTTTTGTTTCTGTTAATTCCTTATCATCCGGTTCTCTTCTATCTCCCTTGCCATTGCTTGCTTGGTCATTTTAACTTATTTGCTAGTTATATTTTTATCGTTATTTAACCATACTACTTTGTATACATACATGAAAACAATGTTTGAATACAGTCTAATCCAAATAAATACTTACGCTAAATTATTATTAAACTTTTGGAAGATCTCAAATAGAAATTAAACAATACATTTAATTCTTAAAGTTTCTTATATTATAAGTAATAAATGGTGTAACATACAATGTAAACTACCTAAATTCATTATAGTGTCTAATTTTACTTAATATACAGACTCAGATCTTATTCAGATTAGTTTGAGTATTTATACTATTATTATTTATTTGTATTTCAAAAATCCATAGATGGTATCCATAGTTATCCATTCAAAATTGTACAATAAAAATATATGATACACTTACATAATCACTTTATTTACACACACTAATTATTATTTATTTATTTAATTAATCACTCCGTTTTGAATCACTTATGTCATTTACGTTTACCTCAAACGTTTAACATAATGATTGTGTATTATATTATCATTAGATTAGTCTTAATTGTGGAAGTGACACAGTACCAAAATTAAATATGGCGTATGCAAAAAAAAAGCAACAAATCTATTATTTTGAACTTTCAGTTGACATTTTAGCGGTGTTTTATTTCTTGTTTTGCAATTTTTGCAAGGATGGGCATCATAGTGACTGTTTTAGTATTTACTCTGATCTTTGAGCATATAATATAACCAACTAGTGACTATAGTGACTCAGACGTAGTGATACAGCTCTTGCAATATCAGAAATATATATTTACATGTTTGGAAATTGTTAGACGAGATTTTGCTGACCTCTTTTTCAGTACTGATATGCAGCTTGTGCGGCTCTAGCGGCTTTTGAAAACATCTTTGAGAACTACTTAAAGACTGCCTACACATATATCTCCACCTCGAAGTTCAATGGGTGATGCCTCTGGCTCTTCATTCTGACTGTGACATGCGAGTAGCCCACGCCTCCTTCTGTGATATTCGCGCTCGCATGCGAGAAGTCGTTGTCTATAGCAGCGACACCCTGAAAAGATGCAAACACGGTACATTATTATTTTTCTATTGGATGACAAGGTAGGTAGTTCTTGACTGCGATCTCACCGTGGTAAGTGACGATGCAGTCTAAAAAATTATTACATGCAAGTTGATGCCCGCGGATTCCGTTGCTAGCGTTCGCCCCGAGCGGACGTCTGCCCATGCGCCTCTTGAGCTGCCCGGAGTACCATTACCTCGCGAGCCCGAAAGTGTATTGTGACAGTGTTTGTGCCAGCCCGGATTTGCAGTGCGGTGTTGTTTCGGACTCTGTCCTGCGTTGTGTGTAGGGTAGTGTAGTTCCAGGGTCCAGGTTCTGTAAGTACACTAGTCTAAGTATACTGTAGGTACACATCTCCGTCACCCAAGGGCGGAGACTCAGCTAGGGTTTTACGCCGTAGGTACCCACCTCCCTGCTCCGGCAGGGGGGACAGCCTAGCTCCCGGGTCCAACATGGACCCCTCCCTCCCCGATCGTCCCGCTTCCGGGCCCCCTAAGGGCCCAGCGAAGCCAAAAAGGAAAGGCGTCTTCGACGTGGAGCGCCTCATTAACGACCTTAAGCGCAGGAGCCCTGAGTACCTGAACATGTTCAGGGAATCATGGGCCTCTCACGAGGGCCCCGATCGATTTGAGGAGATAGCGGAAAGACACTTTCCGTCCTCCTCGCCCATGGAGGAAGACCCCCCCCAGCCCACCCAGGTCAAGGAGCCTAACTCCGCGACCCCCGCCGGGCCTTCAGCCCACCCGATCCCCCAAAAGGTCAAGGAGCCTAACTCCGCGACCCCCGCCGGGCCTTCAGCCCACCCGATCCCCCAAAAGTTCAAGGAGCCTAACTCCGCGACCCCCGCCGGGCCTTCAGCCCACCCGATCCCCCAAAAGGTCAAGGAGCCTCTCTCCAAGACCGCACCCGAGCCTTCAGCTCACCCCATCAACTTATCCAGGGACCCTGCAGGGCCCTCAGTCCCTACCCCTCGCGTCCAGGAGCCTCACTCTGAGACGTCGCCCGCCTCATCTGAAACGGAGGAGTTCACCACCGTACAATCCAAAAGCCAGAAGCGAAAGCTGAAGGCTTCAAAATCTCACGCCAACCCACCCAAAAAGGTGGTAGTAGACGCATCCCAGCCTTCCCAAGCGGCCTCCGAGGAGGAGTCGCAAGACTCCCCCATGGACGAACCTAGGAAGGAGAAAGTACCTCCTCTCTATATTAGAGAGAAACTTCATTGGCAGCGCATACTGCCAATCATCGAACGCCAGCACATCTCCTTTGAGAGCGCTCGTTCGACCGCGATCGGGATTAGGGTAGACTGCCCTAGTTCCAACGATCACCGTCGCCTCACGACAATCCTCCGTCAGGAAAACATAGGCTACCATACCTATGCCCTCCCTGAAGAACGCGTGCTCCGCGTCATAATCCGCGGCCTCCCCAAAGAGCTCGACACGGAGCTTATCAAGGCAGACCTCATCTCCCAAGGACTGCCAGTCCAGATGGTCCACAGGATGTACCATCCTAGGACAAAAAAGCCCTACGAAATGGTGCTAGTCATCCTTGACCTCACTCCCGAGGGCAAGGAAATCTACAACATTTCAAGTGTCTGTCGGTTGACTGGACTCAAAGTAGAGTCCCCGCACAATCGTGGCCGCATGGGCCAGTGCCACAGATGTCAAATGTACGGTCACTCAGCCCGTAACTGTTTCGCCCGCCCAAGGTGCGTAAAGTGCCTAGGGGACCACGGCACCGTAGAATGCCCAAGGACGCAGCCGACCGAGGAGCCCCCTAGCTGTGTACTGTGCGGGAATAAAGGGCACCCCGCGAATTACCGCGGCTGCCCCAAAGCCCCACGGGAACCCAAGCGAAGGGTCAAACCGGCCGGCGGCAAACCTGCAGCTCCCAATAAGCCCGCCCAAACATTCGTCCCTGCCCCGGCGCCAGCCGCGAGCGCATGGGATAAACCCCTTCCCAGGGCTCAAAACCCTGCCCCCAAGCCCGCCCCATCAGCGGCACCCCCGACCACCAATACCCCCCCGGCGGCGCCCAGCGCCCCACCCCAACAACCTCAGCCCACCCAGGGCTCCATCTCTCCCGAATGGCGCTTCATTATGAACGTCATGAAAAAGGTCGACCTGAAGAGACTCAAAGCTCTTCACGACCTAGTCAAAGTAGACCGCATTAGAGCCATGCTAGAGTACGGTGACCTCCTCGATCAGATGCAGGAAATCTCAAACGAAACCCAAAATGGATAATACACCCAAAGGACGAAGTAAACCACACTCCCTGAGTGTAGCGTTTTATAACGCAAACGGCCTTATCGATCAAATAGACGAAGTGCGCGATTTTGTATGTGCACACCAAATAGATTTTCTCTTAGTGCAAGAGACTTTCTTAAAACCTAGCAGACGCGATCCGAAAATTGCTAACTTTAATATGATTAGAAACGATAGAATCACCGCGAAAGGCGGCACTGCTATCTACTACAGAAGGTCTCTCCACTGTACTCCTCTCGACCCTCCCGCCCTTACGAATATGGAAGTCACTATTTGTCAGGTGAGTATGACCGGCCATCCGACGGTCATACTAGCATCAGTCTACCTACCTCCAACTAAAGATCTACTCGAGAGTGATCTTAAGGCACTCCTCTCCCTAGGAGACTCCGTCATTCTGGCAGGAGATTTTAACGCCAAGCACCAAAGCTGGAATTGTCACTCCCCTAACCAAAGAGGACGCCAACTAGAGAGACTGACCAACCGCCCAGATCTCAATTTTATAGTCGTAGCCCCTGACACACCGACTCGTTACCCTATGTCGGACTCGACCACAGACAGACCGGACATACTCGACATAGCGCTCTTGAAGAACATCGCCTTACAGGTGTGTCCCTTGAGAGTGCTGTCTGAGCTATGTTCAGACCACCGCCCAGTCCTGATCCAGCTAGGACCTCCGCCCACTACTAACCCTCCGACTAAAACGATCGTAGACTTCAAGAAGCTTTCCGAGCATCTTAAGTCACTCGATTCAGTGCACATAGCTAAAATTCCTGACAAAATAGAGACTCTAGATCAAGCACATGCAGCTTCACTGCATCTCACTGATCACCTCCGCGACGCTCTCAGTGTTTGTTCTCGGGAAATGCCAAACGGATTTATCCGTCAACAGCTCCCAGACGACGTGAGAGAACTCATTTCGATTAAAAATGCAGCTCGTAGGGCCCATGACGCTTGTCCGACCGCTGACAACCGGAGGGAACTATGGCGAGTCCAGAGGGAGGTGAAGGCTCGCATAGCAGAACTCCGGGACGAACAATGGGACAGGAAGCTGAGCGAGCTCTCGCCATCTCACGTCGCCTACTACAGACTGGCGCGAGCTCTCAAAGCCGACCCTGTCTCGGCCACCCCCCCGCTCATACGTCCCAACCAACCACCCGCCTTTGAGGATATCGATAAGGCCGAATGCTTAGCCGACAGCTTGGAAGCTCAATGCTCCCCAAGCACCACATCAATTGATAGGTCCCACGTAGAGCTAGTCGATAAAGGCTTAGCTTCCCTCCTCTCTTCTGCCCCTGGAGGCGACCCAATAACCCCCACGACCTGTGGCGAAGTTCGTCAGATCATCAAGGACCTACACGCTAAGAAAGCTCCCGGTCCCGACTCGATTAACAATAAAACTCTTAAGTTACTCCCCGCTCAAATAATAAACCTCCTGGTTGTTATTTTCAACACTCTTATGATGGGATGCTCCTTCCCCGACCAGTGGAAGGAAGCAACAGTTATAGGTATCCCGAAGCCGGGCAAACCTAGAAACCTCCCTACTAGTTATCGTCCAATTAGTTTGCTCAACACCCTTGGCAAGGTGTATGAGAAAGTAATACTCAATCGCCTTAGGGCCGCCGTTGAGGAGAAGAAACTCCTCAACGACGAACAGTTTGGCTTTAGAGCCAAACACTCTTGTATTCACCAAGCGCACCGCCTCACGGAGCACATATATAGTAATTTCAACCGCTTTAAAACGAAAGGCATCCCTACAGGAGCCCTCTTTTTCGACGTAGCGAAAGCCTTCGACAAGGTATGGCACGCCGGCTTGTTATACAAGTTACACCACCTAGGCGTGCCAGAGAGGCTCGTACGCCTGCTACGAGACTATCTCACAAACCGTACTTTCCGCTATCGGCTAGACGGGACCTTGTCCTCCCCCAGACCTATCAGAGCAGGAGTCCCTCAGGGCTCGGTTCTCTCCCCCCTTCTGTACGCGCTGTACACAAGCGACATACCCAAGTCCCCCAATGTTAGTATAGCCCAGTTTGCGGACGACACCGCTCTCTATACATCCGATAAGAACCCAATCGTAGTCAGAGCCCGACTCCAGAAAGCGGTAATCAGCCTAGGCCGTTGGTTCCGCCAATGGAGGATAGAGGTCAATCCGGATAAAAGCGCAGCAGTGCTTTTTTCTAGGAAAGGCCAAAAATCCATGCCCAAGCATAAACGCGACATGCTCGTGATCACCCTCTATGGGCGTCATATTCCGTGGCAAGATAAAGCCAAATACTTAGGTGTAACCTTTGATAGAACGATGAGCTTCGCCGCACACATACGCAGAGTCCGTAACAAGGCTCGGTACGTGCTCGGTCGTCTCTACACGATGATCTGCGCTAAGAGCAAGCTGTCCCTCAGACACAAGGTCACATTATATAAGACATGCATTCGTCCAATCATGTCTTACGCGTGTGTAGTCTTTGCACACCTCCCCCCCTCCGCTTATAACAGCCTCCAGGTAGTCCAAAACAAGTTTATGCGCATGGCCACGGACGCTCCGTGGTTCATGCGTAATGTCGACCTCCATAGGGACCTCCAACTCCCCACAATAGCTCAACATTTTAAGCAGCTTTCCAAATCCTATTTTGAGAAAGCTGCCAAACACCCCAACCCACTAGTGGTTGAGGCCTCAAACTACTTAACCGATCGTAACGACCCTCCAGACAAAAGGCGCCCTAAGCACGTCCTTAACGACCCTGACGACCAGATTACGACAGACAACGCACCCTATCAGGTAGGGCCACACACATCGTCAACCTCTGCACAGCGTCTTCGCCGGCGAAGACGAGGTCCCCGTTTTCTAACGTCTCCCGGGCGTGGATCCTTACCACGATCACGGGGGCGTACGGGCTAACTTAGCCCAGCCACTCCCCCCCCATACGTCCCAACGTCATCCTAAGCCGAGGTCCGAGCCTCACAGGAGGCGCCCTTAGGATGACGTTACGCCCCCGATGTCATCGAGCCTTAGGGCTCACCCCCTCGGCGACGCTTCGCGCTCGCCCTCCAGTCCGGTGACGCTGTAACGGCCAGTAGGGCCAGCAGCTTACACAATCCGAAAATTGATGCCCGCGATTTCGTTTGCGTTTTTTAGTTCCCGCTGGAACTTTTTTTTTCGTGATAAAAAGTTGATGTGGTATTGCAGTAAGTATAATCTATCTCGGTGCCAAATTTCAGCCAAATCGGCTCAGTTCTTGCGGTGTGATTATGTAACAAACATCCATCTATCATCCAAACGTCATATATCCAAACTTTTGCATTTATAATATTATCTAATAGGATTTATGACCTAAGATGAAATTGTTTGAATAAAAAATTATTCTATTCTATTCTACTGTAGCGCAAGACCGAGACTTGTGGAAGTCCATGCAACCTTTGGAAGACCTTTGTACATCCGTGGATTCTATCAGTTGATGATGAAGAAGTAGATTTATTTATGAAGGTTAGGTATCAGGTTTTTAGAAAGCGGAAATTTTTTACGGAATAAAAATGGATGTGTGATTTATACATGAGTAGATATATCATTATGGAATGGAGAGTAGTGCGACCGCTAATCTTGATAGTTATATTTGTGTGTTTACCGCCCTGAGATTTGACAAAGTAAGCAACGCAAATGAAAATGAAACAAACTGTATCGAATTAAGAATCTCTTTTTTTGAAGCCTATTACTGGCTACCGCCCTAAGATTTGACAAAGTTGTGGGTAAGCAACGCAAATGAAAATGAAACAAACGGTATCGAATTAAGAACTTCTTTTTTTGAAGCCTGTTAAAAATTTAGGTGCCAATTTCACTTATTTCACCATCGCCGAGTAACGTTTAAATGAACAGTAAAGTAAGTAAACCGGATAATCATTTTCCCGACGGACAATTTGATTACAATTTAATCATACTGGGATTAGCGAAATATAGGATATTGCCTTACCTGTACACATCATTGCATCATTTGCATTGTAATGTTTGTAACAAACGTTATTATTTGTCTAAACAATAGCAATTAAACCAGTCGAGCTCAGCTCTCAATAACTGATGATATCATGAGTTCAATAGGTACCTACCTATAAAATATTTGTCTATTTGGATACTTTTGGATATTTATATTTATACAAAAATTAAATAACCGGTCAAACGCGAATCGGACTTACATATGAAGGGTTCCGTACCAGAAATGCCGAAAAAAACACGTCTCTAGTAGGGGAGCCCCCTTTAAAACTTTAATTTTTTTTTTTATTTTTTTTTATTAGTTGTTGTAACGGCAACAGAAATAAAAAACATTCTGTATGTAAATCAACTATCTGTAAACCACAGCTCAATCCGTCCAGTAATTTGAGCTGTACTTTGATTGATCAGACAGGCAGTAACCTTTTCTTTTTATAGATTTATAGTTCTAAAATCAATTCTGCGCAGAGCATCCATAAGTTTCTACAACTCTATGTAGGCACACTAGCGTGCAGACTTAAGTTTGAAGTCTTTTAAACTTTAAAAGTCTGCACGTTTTTTTTTTAAAGTCTTCATCTTTAGAAATAGAAAAGAAAATACCCAATACCCCTACGTCCCCTACGTGATATTAAAATGCCTATGACTAATGCCTTACCCAATTCTCATCAAACTTAGCGTAACTTGTGTAAAAATCACAACCACAATTGTGGGAATAACCTAAGTATAATGTTTAGGTAATACCTAAATACCTACTTGACGACCAACACGAAAATTCCAATATTTGCACGCAAATACATCAGTAGGTATCAATAAAGACCAAGGTCACACTAAAACGTAATAGGTAGTTAGGTATGCAGCTGCAGTTATTGCATGCTGTACTATTTAGTGTTCTGAGATGGAGGTAAGTAACTATCGATATTATATTGAAACGCTCTTAGTTTTTTTATTCGATGACAAGACAGTCTTTGACTGCGATCTCACCTGATGATAAGTGACGGTGCTGTCTAAGATGGTAGCGTGCTAACTTAGAAGGGGTAGTAGGAAGTGTACATTCAACCCATACCCCTAATCGGTTTCTACACGTCATCGTGCCGGAACGCTAAATCGCTTGGCGGCACGTTTTTGACGATAGGTGGTAACTAGCCACGGCCAAAGCCTTCCGCCAGAACAGACCAGAGAAAATTTAGAAATTATAAATTCCCAAATTGCCCCATCGGGAATCGAACCCGAGACCTTCCAGTTATAAGACCACTACGCTTACCACTGTAAGTAGGTACATAGGTAGGTACACATACCGAGTTACCTGAGGTGGGTAATAAGTGCATAGTTAACTGAGGTGGGTAATAAGTCTTCTCATTTTGATTTTGTTGTAGATTCATTTAAAGTTCTTATGAGTCATTCTCATAACTTAGCGGTAATGTTAATTAAAGAAAGTAGTTCGGTTGTTTCAAATCAATTCTCTTCAGAATAATTAAACGATTACAAAGCTGAAAATTATTTTGTTAAAATCATAATCACGATTTGATGATGATTATATTTTTCAGGTCGTTAGGTACCTACTTACCCAATGATTAATGCAATAGATGAGTGTTGGTAGTTTCTTTGCCGAATAAGTATTAACAATGTATTGTTTTAATACAAACAATCAGTTGGAATCAAACCAAAAAATATTGTTCTTTAAATGGGTGTCTATAAACTTCCTCATTAACTATGAATTTAGTGCCTTCTTTCAATAATTATTATTTTGTAATTAATTAATTTACATTGAAGGGTGGATTTAAATAATGTCTTCCCGTAAGAGTTTCGATTACGGCGGCTAAGCTCAAAGATGAAACTGCCCACTACGCAGGAGATATGGTAGTGCACAAGTGAGCGCACAAACTAAAGTGACCTTCCTATTCCTTCACTTTTGATAATACTACACTTTTCAGTAGAAGAAAGACCAGGACCGACGGTTTAACGTGCTCTCCGAGGCACGGGAATGTACCTATCTAATAGCTTTTCAACCGTTTCAGTGAATTTTTGACCCGTTAATTCATGATCCGCAGCCGAATAAGCTAAACTTTATCTTGTCTATGCTTATTTATGTCTTTAAATAAAGATAGCTTTATAATTACAATTCGATAGCCCTTTGACCTCGTTAAAGATATTAAAAGCCCATTAATGTCCCCTGAGAGCCACCCTTTTTCCTTTGTTCACAAGTTTAGGAAGGTGTTGGTTTAGAAAGTTACCTTAATAATTCGCTTCTCCGGATCGCTATACGACAACGTCTTAATCCTCTTCTTAAAGGGTATCGCGAAATCTTTGACCCTCTGATGGAAGACCATCTTTCTGTGCACTGTATCACCGATAATCATATCGTAAGTCTCGCACAAACACAAAAAACATAGAGCTGTAACTAGGAAAAGAACACGCATGTCGCTTGCAAAACTAACACAAACCTAAGTGTCATTTTACGTATGAATCTACTCGTTCAAGTACGACGACTGTTCGACGCCAAGTGAGGACTGAGGAGTGACTAATGAGTGAACGATAACCTCGGATGCCGATACTAAATAGTTCGTTTCCCCGATATTAAAACAACATATCGAAATATGTTTACATGGTTCGTTAAATCGTATCCATTAGCTAACGTTATCCAAACGAGACGCTTCCGTATCACGAGTTTACCAAGATCGCTACAGATTAATACAATGGCTTGTTTATTTGGTACGGCTAAATGGAAAACAATGAACAATATCTACGCTGATTGCAGTAGTAGCTAAGTAAATACATATTATAATATCATTGTTTCTGAATATGTCATTTAATAGGATTACTATTTTTCTACAACTAGCGAGTGATATAACCACTGCTTTGAGTAGTAAAAGTATGAAAAGTATTGCGAGACAATTTTTTTTTTTTTTTCAAAAATTGCGTAGTTTTCATAAGAAGTTCTCCCTTGCATTTTATAAGTATTTTGTACCAATCTCATTCATTACTTTTTTCTTTTGACAGATTGATTAATGGTTTAGTTCTCGGATACTGACAGGAAAATTTAACAAACTCTTTGGAAACAACCCGAAAGGCGCCATTTTTGATCAACTCGAAATAAGTTTCCGAAAGTCGTTTAAACGTTTCATTTATAATTGACGGAAATTAAGGCCTGTCACACTGTCGCTACTTGGAGGCCTAAATTATATCTTTGAAAAACAGTAATAATTTGTTGTTCTTAGGGTGTATATCGTGCGTGTACGCAATACCAAAGTATTAATAAGTAAGTACGAGACAAATCTCGTTAAAGATGTCAGTAGGGTTAGTATAAAATTTATTTCGATTATTCTTATTCGACGACTTTAGCGTCAAAGTAAAGTGAACCGAAACCACATTGAATTAGAGTTCAATTGTGCATGCATTCTTATACTTTTACGTATACGGATACGCTCCAAACTAAAATCGGTTGTACTGAATTTGTGACTTTAAATCAATACGGTTAAGATTCATTTTACTTTGATGCTAATGTCATCGAATACGAATACGATCAATCGACTGAAATCTCATACTAACCCCACAGTTGTCAAATGTGACACTTTCATAATTGAAAAAATATATATCTTGCGAAGGTAGGCATTGCCGAAGTACGTTGTGATGGTTTGACACTATAGAAGTCATAACGCAAAGGAATGAATTAATTAATGAATGAAAACAAACGGACTATTGTTATTTTGCAATACATATAAGCATAACTAACATAAGCCTCAATAGCTCAACAGTTAAAGGTGCGGACTGAAAACTGAAAAGTTGCAGGTTCGAACCCCACCCGTTACACTATTGTCGTACCCACTCCTAGCACAAGCTTTCCGCTTATTTGGAGGGGATAGGAGAATATTAGTCAACTTGAGCATGGCTAATATTCTTTAAAAAAAAAATCTTTAATAGTCTACGAGGCATCATGGAGCAGACTACAAATATCAAGAACTTTACTACCTAGAAGTTTAATTTCACTAATTTGTCTTTACACAGAAAGGGCAAGGCCGTTTAGTTAACGGCACATTACGCTTTCGTGTAGTCTGTAAGTGAAAAGGGTTAGATAATTGCTTTAATTTTGATTAATCATTCATTTTGTTTGCCTTTGCCTTTGTGGGTGTAGTTCTATACTAAGGCGGGGCTTTTGGTGGTTTTACAACCAGAGTTAACGTTTTGGACATGTTTTTAAAACCCCAGTAAAATTTATCTTATATGCGTGTGTTGACTAGTATTATATTATCATTCAACAATGTAGTCTAAACCGTTGAACCAAAAGATATGACATTTGGAGGATCTACCTACTTCTTGTAGAAGAAATAAGGCGGGAATTTCATCCATGTATGCCTATGAAGTGTTCCCTCGATTTCACCAGAATCCCATCATGAGAGCCTGACCTGATGACAATGGGACCACCTGGGAAGTATACCTACCCATTGAAACAAAAAAAAAATTCAAAATCGGTCCAGGCGTCTTCGAGTACTAATCGGGGAACATACATTAAAAAAAAAGATTGTCACGAATTGAGAACCTCCTGCTTTTGAAGAAGTCGGTTATAAAGTTCCTTAATCCACGCGGACGAAGTCGGTTGCAAAAGCTTGCGTTTGAAAAAAAGAGTTTTAATTTTCTACGCAAAAAAGTCGTCTACTTACACGAAAATTGTACCGAATGAATAAAATTGTGTATGTAACACTGGTAGCTATCCATCTAGCGGCAGGGGCTCGGGCGGGATTTCACCGTAAGCCGGGATTTACCCGGGTTCATTCCCCGCTACAGTGATATAGCTAGAACCGAACGCGCTCTAGGAAAGGAATTCACTCGACAAGCTTGCATTTTCTTTTTATTTTAAAGTTCTACAATTGTCTTAGAGCGCGTTTATCGGAGTGGAAAAGTGTGTCTGTTTTTATTGTTTTGATTCTTTACGGTACTTCTTGCATTTCTAAGTATTATAAAGATAACTGTAGGTAAATGTGTGTAAATGTGTACAGTTGAGGACCGGGAGAGTGACATAGGTTACTTTTTATACCGGAAAATAAAAAAAGACCCGTGGGATTTTTAAAAACTAAATCCATGCGAGCGAAGCCGCGGGCATCTACAAGTCAACTATATGGCCCATCCATCTTTAAAATTCGCCGATGTGGCGTCTGGAAAATCTCTTTAAGTATTTATCTGTATCAGATTTTTAGAGATTACCAACAGTTAGTACCAACAAAAACCGCCTCTGCACTCTTCTGTTTAGCTTATTTCTTTCTTATACTTACATTATTTTTAACCGATTTCCAAAAGGGAGGAGGTTATCAATTCGGCCGGCATCTTTTTTTTAATCGATCTAAAGAAATTCTATCTATATAAGCAATAGAAGTCAAGTCTTTCAGCACAGAGTAAACACCTGGATATGTAATTTGTAGCCTTTGCATGCGTAGTTTTAAGTTTTATTAATTTTTGTTTCTTTCTTGTGTGCAATAAAGTTTTTATCTATCTATCTATAAAAAAAAAACAGTGGTTATACAGTGGTTATAACAGTGGTTCATATCTATTTTATAGTCGTCATTGATCTATAGAGTTATAACTGGAATATCTCAAGCGATAACCTTTGAAATAAATCTCGAGAATTGTTGTTTTTATTCGAACTTATCTTCGAGTACGAACAAAAGTGAGTTTGGTTAGGAAAATATACATCGAAGCCGTGTTGACGCAGAATACGAGATCCACCAGATCTCAACTAAATCAGTAAATCCCTGTAGGCTGCTAGCATACTCGGCAAGTTTTCTTTCCAAAATTATTTTTATTCTCATGAGACAGTTGTTAGAAGGTGATAGCGTTGGCAACTTTTTACTTCCACCTTAAGGGAATTAAAGATGACAAACTTTAAGCAATACGAAATTTCTCTTTTTTTACCCGGGACAAAAAAAAAAGATTTTTTTGTCCCGGGTAATAAAGTTGTTCATTGCTTTCTTTGTTCTACTATTAAACTGTACTTATTTTACGTACATTATTTCTTTATTTGACTTGTTTATAAAAAGAGACACGATCAAAATCTTAATTAAACAAATTAGGTACCTAAGCAGTTCGGCTTTAATTAAATTCGGTGTCTATTTGTTACGGACATTAGTCTATTTTAAGACTTATTCGCGAAAATACTCATTTGATTTTAATACCAATTTGAGATATGAATGTGTAAGCTGAGAGAAATTTTGCTTATGCACCTATTTACCAAAATTCGGGCATCGTCCGTCCCGGCGGGACATTGTGATTTATGCAAGAAATACGGGACGTCCCACGAAATATGTGCTGGTTGGCAGAACTAATCCGGTGATAATTTGAATGAAACATGCAATAAATAACCCTCTGGAAAATCTATCTACTTACCTTATCATATTGTCTCTATTCTAGCTGCCTCTTGTTGTGTGGTGCCTAGCATTTCGAGGACAGGATATTAAGGTCCTGCGTTCGAGCCTTCAAAATCTTATTGGTTCACGTAATACCCAGTAAGTAATACTAGTTCATGGTTATACCCCTCTATACGCCGGAGAGCATGTAAAGCCATTGGTCATGCACTAAGAATTTTAATGAATATGCACAAAAACTTGCGCAAAACACAATTGATAATAAAATTGTGTAAAATATCTTCTTTTACGCTGCACTAGTACTACTTCTTTATTCTGAGGTAATTTTTTAACTTTGGTAACACTTGGTGTTGTTGTTGTGTTTTTGTTTGTTGGTTGTTACTGAATCGGAGAAGATTTTTTTGTTGAACTGGTGCATCAAAAATACCCAAGTTTTGTTGCATAGTCCGTAAGCATCCTTAGAATAGTAAATAAAATAAAATGTATTGACTGTTACTCACGATAGATTCTTTTTTCATTGCTCTTCGGTGATATATTCCGTTTATCCGAAAGAGTACTGGGATTTTCGTTTTAAATATCCCTATTCGTTTTCTGCAGTTATTTTTTATTGCCTTTTTTTTACGGGAAGGATTTACTGGGAATATTTTTTACAGCTGCGAAATACCTACTGAGGAAAAAGCAATTCACATTTATTACTCTACTCTTTTATTACTTTTGGCACTTATCTTTTACCTGTATCTATAACATAGTGGGAGTATTTTTTCTTCACCTACCAAATATTAATAGGGTATGCGCATTTGTCTATTCAAAAACACAAGAAGTCTCGTTAATGTTCAACGTTTCTGATATGAATTGCTAAGGTTTGAATGTCCTTTTGGCGTAGGAAACGTAGCTTCCTATTTCATCTTAGATATTATCTTCATGCTTTTCCATCAGGAATGAATCAGGAATGAATATAAAAAAATAACTTATTTCGGATCAAATAATGCTCAATACAGTCGAAGTCCATTGAAGTTATTTTTGAGTTTTTCTTTTTAACTTTTCCCTCGATCTGACTTATCATGTGTTGAACCTACTCGGGTCAGATTGCGTGTTAAAAGTATGTTTCTGCCTTAAATCAATTTTATCTTTTTATTGTGGCCGAGTGATTCAAGTGTATTGGATAGCGATTCTGACTTATCAGACCCTACTCTTATTAATAATTCAGACGCGCTGTGAATTACTTGGGACGGAATTATACTTACAAAACAAGGGCCGGACTCTCATACGTATGTTCAGTTCAGACTTTATAGTTACCTCGGAACTACTGGTGCAATAGAAAATTATTTTATCAAGATCTTAAGTACCACAAGCCACTGGTAATATCGAATTTTAACAAAAGTAGGCATCTTCTAGGCTTGAAACGTGTCCCATCTTAGACCACATCAACACTTTCCATCAAGTGTCAATCGTCGTCAAGCGTATTTCTGTAATGTATACTTATTCGTAGTTAATAAAAACTAAACCTTTTGACTAGGGAAAGTTGGCGAAGAAAAAGTAAAAGACCGATGAAGCATTTTATTAATACATTTTTCATCAAAAAATTTGAAACTATAATAATTATATTTACCCAGTTTCTTACTACATTTTGGATGTTTAAAATTTTTGAGAATATCTACTTATTTTAAGAAAAAGGAATAAATAAATGTTTTAATGAAATAAATGATAGGAATCTGTCCATGGTATAAAGTTACAGAGGCTCTAAATATAAATCGATCTTTTGGACACATTCTAAACCTAGCTGTCACTCGCGGTCTAGACGAAATTGTAAGGGTTTCTGAAATTCTATGAAATCCTTAAAAATCGTATGAACTTAATTTATCGGTCACACTTGCAACCTTGCTTCGAACATTTTGTATTTCTATTGTGTTTTTGTTCAATCATAATAATTATGGTACGTATTTCGTGTGATTTCTTGTACCGATTACTATCTTGAAGGCACTCAATCAGGTTAAACGTCTATTTGGTGTAAGGAAGGCTCGATGGACTAATGATATTCACCTCGGAAAAGCGTTGGAAACGCATTTGCCGAAATTCCGAATTTTGCTGTTGGGGAGTTGCCATGGCAACTAGACGAGGCTCATGCGGCCTCAAAAGTTTAAATTGTACTAGCTGTTGCACGCGACTTCGTCCGCGTCAATTTTTGTTATTATGATCGTGATTAAGAAGTTTTTAAAAGAATATATTTTAAATATGGATAATTTTCCCCGTTTTTGCAAAATTTTTCACTGATGCTTCGCTCCTATTGGTCGCAGCGTGATGTTATATAGCCTAAAGCCTTCCTCGATAAATGAACTATCCACACAAAATGAATTTTTCAATTCGAACCAGCGCGTCCAAACAAACTCTTGAGCTTTATAATATTATATTATGTGCAAAATAAGTAATATCCATACTTCCACACTAATATTATCTTACTAATATATTTATTTACTAGCGGACGACCGTGACTTCCTCTACTTCTTCAATTAACAATCGACAGTAGGTAGCTAGATCCCCACAGTCTAAGTGGGCAGAACCCTTGAAGCATCAGGATTCCTATCATAAACACAGTTACAAGTTCTATTGAAGAATATTTTGAGCTAAAGTGAATAAATAAATTGGATCCCGCTTTGACAAAAAATCATAATAATATAAAGCAGGGTAGTATCTCTGAAGAATCCCTCTTGAACTCAAATGAAAAATGAGCATAAGTAATTGAATTTCGGCATCCACTGTGATGTACTTTATTGTACGAAAATTCAATCATTTTTACACAATGAATAAGGAAATTCACTACTTTTATTTTTCAATTCCATTTTGTATGAAAATTAAATAATAATTATCCTTTATCCTCTACATTTTCTGTAAGTATTGTAACGTCTTGTGTTTTGGAAAGTAGACTGGCTGGAAAGGCTCAGTCTTGCTGACTATTCTCAGTAGAATCTATAAATTCTCATAGGAGAGCTGCAATTTGACTTAAGTATACGAAATAGATCGTTTTGTACTTGAAATCATTTAAACAAAAAGTATCCACCGAAAATAGGATAAATTATAGGAAATAGTTCGTGGTAGAAATCCCTTTCAGACTAAACACGCTTTATGCTTTAAGCAAATCGATACTGAGCAAATTCAGTTCTAGCTTGTGAAGCGGCAATTAGTGCCCACTCTCATCCGGTTTTCACGGTCCTATTAGCTGGCTGTATTCACGTACAGCTTTTGAAATGATACTAATGAAGTGGACGTTTTGATTGGCCAATTTTGTGCATGTGTTCCTAGCCTTACTTTACGAATTTAGCCCTGCCGCATAGCTCGATTGTGTGACATCCTAGACATTTTTAAAACAATAACAGGCGCAAACCGTTATAATAGGCCCATAGTTAATGAACATGTTTTGGATCCATGAGTCATCACTGGCACACGTACTGGGGCCCAAGTCTGCTATTGCCATTGTAGTTACATTACAGTTACATTGCCTATCAATGACATCCCAATTGCTACTTTTAGCAATTTGACTTGGAGCCCAGGGGTTCAATTGTCTATCAATGACATGACAATTGCTAAAAATAACAATTGTCATGTCATTGATAGACAATGTAACTACAATTGCAATAGCAGACTTGGGCCCCTGTTCGAAGACTTGTCTTCGGGCACTAAGGGATTTTTGCGGAAAGTGCAGTGTCGGCAGATAAACCGCCGGCATTACACGAGTCACTGGACATATGTGGCGCAAAACCGTGACTTGTGGAAGTCCATGCAAAAAACCTTTGTCTGTCAGTTGATAAAGAAAAAGAAGAAATAAAAAACCAGCACCATAGGCTGATATTGTATATGTCCCTAAAGAAGAATATCAGCTGTGTTACGTGAACGATATCGTCCTATAGAGGCAACAAACTATGGCAAGTTTTAAAATGTACTGAATTCCCAAAACACTGGATATAAAATGCTTTAATTCACTAACATTGTATAGACAGTGGGAAAATACCATCTAAATCCTAAAGTAACAGCTGGACCATTGGCTTGGTACAAAGTGTATACTAGCGCAGTGGAACGGATTATTTCGGTATCTCTCTAATAAGAGGCGGCTTATGCCCTGCAGCGCGGAATTAAAAGGCTTAATTTACTCCACTGTTTCGTATAAAGCGTTCAGTAGTAAGAGATTAATGGAAAATAGATTGCCTGCGGTGAAACGCTTACAAAAACTTTGGGAATTCTACAAAGTTTATCACCGATTTTCATCCCTTAAGAGATTCAATTAAAAAAAATCGCTCCTGAGTAGATCGCTCTAGGACACCTTCTCAAGGTAAAGGTACTAAATATATCCTCCATATATTATTTTTAAATCTCTATATTCAAAATTCAAAATTTTTTATTTCATGTAGGCCAACTTGTCGCTCTTATGACAAGTCACAAGTCGAGAATCTACCACCGCAAAAGCTGACAAGTCAAAAATCTACCACCGGTTTAGAAAGCTGATTCTGTTAAGAAGAGCTGGCAAGAAACTCAGCAGTTGCTCTTTACAAATCAAAAGTTGAAGTAAAGTCGATTGCTTCCAAGCAACTTTGTCATTAAGAAGTTCAGTCCCTGGTTATCAGTCTTTACTTACTAAAGTCTTTACACACAGTTTAACCGTCTAGGTCCACTGACTCATGCTATGTGTTGTCTATTAGTTAGAATGGCACGGTACGATTTGATTTGCTGTTTGATATAGTAATATTTCTTCTTCTTGTTATCATATCACAGTGGAGAGCCATTGAAGATTTGCCGTCATCTCGTCATATAACGTCCTATCTTTCTCCAAACGAAAACGCCATGTACCAATACCTACCTGTAAGCTATACCTACCTGTTCATTCACGGACGTTTCTAAGCCGCGATTTTCTTCTTTTACCAAAGTACCTCTTGCCTTTAATTTTACCCATCATGAGGATTTGTAAGAGTCGTTACCGGACACATGTACACAGTTAATTTTAATCTCATACTTAATTCATTTAATCTGTAAAATGTGAGCAACATTTATTGAACATCGATATTGTTTTGGACATTGCTAAATTATACTAAATATCTACACTATATCTACACTTCGATGACTAATTGCCTACTGTAATTTAGACCTATTGTAATTAAGATTACCCTAATTAATAGCCTAGTATCATTTACATGCTACACATAGCGTATTGACATTGATAAATTGTTTCGGCATTCCAAATCCATTGATAGGTACCTAGGCGACTTCTGCAAATTCTATGCCCGTAGACACACAAAGTGCATATGTAAGGAAAATGGAAACATACCTACCCCTAATTAGTTTTCGTAAATTGTTAGTCAGATATCTTTGACGATAATAATGGTCTCAAGCCACAGCCGCAGATCCAGGAAGGAATTTAGTTTATCTTTGTTTTAAGAAGGCCAAAATCTTGTATCGTTTAATATTACTTTCTTGAATCAGCTTAATTGAGGTCACTTGTTCCGAGTAACTGAGCGTGACAAGTACCTATCTGTTAGAATCATATCATGACCTCTTTTATAAATTGAGTAACTAATATGTACATATTACTGTATGATATATGTAATTTTCATAATTAAATTGATTTTTTTACATTTTAAATGACACTACAATATTATAATGCGCCTAGTAGGCGCCTAGATTTACATTAATGGCAGAAACGTCACTGGAAATTTGATATGGAAATACGCTTTGAAAAGCTGACTAACTTTTCATTGAGTTAAACTAGAAAGTTGAAATTTTCAGAGCACGACGCACGTTTGTATTCAGCATAAATTTCAACTTAGTACCTAAAACCGTTTTTTGAGAAAAAGGGGCTTGACACAATATTATCTAGCCGAATTCACGTGCAGATTTTTCCTAAGCGTTGTGTCTTCGCATAATTATCTGGCGCTCCCCTAACATGTCCTATCGGAATTCCCTATGCAAGTTTCCGCTTGCAAAATTTCACTAACTTGTCCCAGGAATAAGAAAACAAGGTTCAATAGACTCATCTTATAGAAAATATATTATGCAAAGGAAAATATAAAAAATTTGAGAAAGTTTTGAGAAATCTTTATTTTGGTAATCTGTCACTTGTACCAAATTGTATCAGTAATTTTGATCCTATTCCGACTATCCGTTGAGTCAACGCTAAAAGCATGTCGTCTCCAATTTATGTCCTCTGTCACACCACTCACACTGCACTCTGTTACACTCGGTGGCGAGACATTCAGCTTTCATATTTTTGTTTGGGAATCTTTTCACTACCTCCAACTCCATATACCTACTATAAAATAAAGTATTAGAACAACTCTCAGGCTAAAATCATGCTCTGACTTGACTCAGACGTTTTTAGACGGGGTTGGATGATGTCCTCGACTTTGTCAAGACACATTTCCTAAATAAATAATTTAAAACATTTCTATCTATATTATTATCTACGAATAAATGCCTATATCATATTCGAGTCCCTCGCCGCGTTGGCTTTTCAGTCTCAGGTTCACGTAGGAGTAGCCGACACCGCCCGCTGTGACGCTGGCACTGGCTGATGTATGAAGATTGTCGTACGCCATTATTGCCTGGAAGGAAGATAAAAATGCTATAAACACTTCAGTTCCAAACGTAGATGGGATTATTTAATACCTACACAAAAACTTTATCCGTCTGTACGCGTCTGTAATCCCAATAATTATGTACCTAAGTAGAGACTTATCTATTCAGAGAGACCAAAGAAGTTTATTTGCTTTTCACCGAAGGCTTTAACCCATAATATCATTGTCCACCATAGTCTAATTCTGCAAAAGTTTAGATATATGCATCGAACTATATATTTTTGGTCTTTTTGGAGGAACGGCGACAATTTCAACTAAAACAATTACCGTGGTACGTAGTCGTATAATTTTATCACAATTATGTCATTAAACCACGAATGAGCCCTATTTTAGTAGTTTTCATTTTACCTTATGATAACAAACCAATTGACACAAAACTCAATCCGCGACGGACTCTTTGCGGTAGCAATACTTAGTTGGATAGTAAATGTGTACCTACTCCTTTGAAAGTCCTAAAACAATGATATAAATCATGTAAATTTATACAGGTGAATTTAAGTTGCAACACTGTGTTCTATGAATGCAATAGCAAAGTCAACAGTTAGTTCCTTGTAACTCATGACTAATGGAACACCTACAAAGAAGCATTTGTTATACTATTTGCAAACGTCAGACGTCGAGCGTTTAAAATCAGATATACTTAGTATGCTATTTTGATTTATTTACACTCACATTTATAATTTTCTGATAGGAATATTAATTATTTCCTCCCGAACGAATCCGGCTATGGTGCTCAATTTCCATAAAGATTAGCTATCTGACATCTGGGCGGGAGATATTATAGTGCACAAGTGTGTACGCAAACACAGGTGCACTCATTCGATTTACTCGATGGAAATCACACAAGACAGACACATGGAGACAGAGCACACGACCGGAGACAGATCAGGCTTAGGGTGAAAATATGCCAGAGATGCCTCACTGCGATACCTTGCGATCGCGGTTTAGCTCGCCACCTCGATGCCACCTCCATGTAAAACAAATGTATGCAAACAGACGAGCGCGAACATGCCGAGAAACATCGATGTGAACCGCGATGTATCGCAGTGAGGTATCCTTCGGCATGTTCGCGCTCGTCTGTTTGCATACATTTGTTTTACATGGAGGTGGCATCGAGGTAGCGAGCTAAACCGCGACCGCGAGGTATCGCAGTGAGGTATCCTTGGCTTGTTCCCACCCTTAAACCCCGACGGCTTTACGTAGCACAGGGCTGACGTACCGCTAACTTCCTAACTCCAGGCTAGTACCTACTGAGAATTTCATGACAGAAAAACCCATTCAATCAAGAACCTCGCTATCCGCAGTTGAAAATGTTAACCACGAGACCAACGAGTAGGTAACTTCGATAGGAGATCTGATAGGACTATGAAATAGAATAGAAAAAGGAAAAAATTAAACTCTACTTACACTTATAATTCTTTGATCGGGACTGGAATAGAAAACTTCTTTCACTCTCTTCATAAATGGGATCGCCGCATACTCTGCTTTGGTGTGAAAAATCATTTGTTTCTTACTCGCATCTCCAAGGATCAAATGTTCACATTTGGCTAACAGCAGACCGGCCAGCAACAAAAATAGAATTGCTTGAGAATTCCTGTTCATTGTTTAAAGTTGGAATGTTGTGCACGTTCTTATTTTGTTTATTCAAACAATTTTCTGGACGTGATGCTGCGTTTGAGCGTCGAGAACACAACTGAATCAACTTAGTTGATTGAGTAAATCCTCTTATACAGTTATCTGTGTAGTACCAGTAGATACGTATATTATACGATTGCGTTCGCCGTTCAGTCGCGAAAGGTCGAGATGTGTTATGATTAGGTCGATTGAATAACAGTTTTCCTTAATAATGATTCATAGGGGGATTTGTGTCATTCATCTACTTTAATATCTATAATGTAATTGTAAAGTTGAAGTGTTTGCCTGTAACTTCGAAATTACTGAATAATTAATTGCCTTAAAGTTCATAATGATTAATTATATTTGAACGAGATCATTCATGGACATGAGTTTAAAAAAAATAGTCTGTTGGTTTATCTGTTTGTACGGGCTAAACTTGGAGTTGTTTAGGAAAAATATCCTGGGTTCCAATATAACAATAGACAATAATATGGTCTAGAATAGAGTAGAATAGTGTTTTACTAAAATACCTAATGACTGAAGCAATCTTGATGAAATAATGCACAGAGATCTAGCTTGAGAAATCCCACGAAAAAGAGGTCCCATGGCATTTTTTAAAACCCTACAAGCCTTCACTAAACGCAATCGTGGGCATCATCTAGTAGCCAAAATAAACCATACCTATCACTCTACCAGTTAGATTTTTTCTCAATTCAAACGAATTTATTCGTACTTTTTTGTACTTTTACTAAATAGGTTTTCATTTTAAAATAGAAGGGTTGCACCCAGTGGAGCAGACAATGGTCCGACGGAAATCGCAACCGAAGGCATTTTCTATTTTGTGCGAGGGTGAGGAAGGGTTCGTGTATTAGTCCGAATCCATTCCGTGTCTTCCGGTGAAATGTTGGAAACAATCCACTAGCGTATTTTATGGGAGGGTGCCAGAGTTTGGGTAAAGTGTCGGATGCATGCCGTTTGCTGTAGAATTGTCTCATTGTTATTAAAATAATTTTTACGTACCCAGTGCGGTCTTTTTTTAAAATTATGCGAGTATAAGTGGGCACTAATATTTTTACTCAAAAAAAGGACATTGATTACACAAACATGTACAACTTGTACATGTACAATACCAAAACAAGTGTACAAATTACAGGCCAATTGCAATTTTGTCTGTTATTAATAAAATAATGGAAAAAGTTGTAGTATCACAGTTATCGTATTTTTTAGAAAAACATGATATTCTATCGTCAGCACAACATGGTTTTCGGAAGGGACGTAATACATCTACTGCCTTAACACAGTTTGTGGATGACGTCAACAATAGTCTGAATGAAAGAAAGCAGGTGGTAGTGGTATTTATTGACTTCAAAAAAGCATTTGACACCTTAGATTTTAATCAATTAATACAAGCGATGGATGAATGTGGCGTCAGAGGCCCGTTGAATAATTGGTTTCAGGCATATCTATAAAACAGGAAAATTAAGACTATTGTTGATGGCGTTGCTGGGACAGCTGCAGATGTGTTGTCTGGTGTTCCGACCGGCTCTGTATTCGGACCCTTGGGCTATGTAATGCATGTAAATTCTATATCTAACGTAGTCAAACAATGTCGTATATATATGTATGCGGATGACACATGTTTGCTTTATGCAGATAAAGAAATTAAATGTATAGAGAAACAAATACAGTGTGATCTTATAAACATAATAAAGTGGTCCCATGACAATGGCATAATAATAAACATTAATAAAACGAAGTGCATGCGCATATATTCACCATATAATCGTAGTATTAATCGTTCTAATATAAGTATTGTTGGTCATGATTATTCGTGTTTACACAATGACATCACAAATTGTAGCTGCTCAAACATAGAAATAGTAGATCGGTATAGGTATTTGGGCTTAACTGTAGATTCAAAAATGACATGGAAGTATCATATTGACGACGTATGCAACAGATTAAGATCAGTACTTGGTCAATTCTATCATCTCCAAGGTGTAGTTGGCACGGGCACCTTATATACATTATATTATGCACTTGTGGAATCGCTAATGACATATGGCCTTAGTACATATGGGAGGACATTTAAAACAAATTTAAATAAAATTAAGGAGATCCAAGTTAGATTTTTAAAATATTTGGTTAGTTTAGATGTTAAAAATAACTGTAAAGGGGATTATGAAAAATTATTTAAGATTTGTAAGATATTACCTATTGAATTTAAGTTTAAATTACTTTTACTATCAGAGCAAAAAAATGTTTTTTGATAACCTTAAAGAAAGCAAGCAGAGCGAGCCGGGAGCAAGAAGGAGGTTGGACAAAAAATTTATAGTACCTAGTAAAGAGAACTACTTCGGTAGCTGGACAACCAAATTTCTTGTTCCTAGCCTATTAAATGAGTTGCCTGCTGA
The DNA here is from genome assembly GCA_038048805.1 of Hipparchia sbordonii. Classification (NCBI taxonomy): domain Eukaryota; kingdom Metazoa; phylum Arthropoda; class Insecta; order Lepidoptera; family Nymphalidae; genus Hipparchia; species Hipparchia sbordonii. The sequence goes on along the minus strand of CM076106.1, from coordinate 6,159,880 downwards.
ATTCATAGGCACAAATGTTTCACAACTTGTGTCCTTGAATTCAGTAGGCAATAACAATAATAAAAAATTATTTAAAAAAAAGCTAAAAGATATATTTATAAAGCATATGTTATAAGTATTAGTATAAGTAGTTACGTCTTTTGTTTAAATATAAGTAATCGTATAAGATTATTATATTTATTAGTATAACTAGTTTTCTTTGTAAGTATATATAGATATTATTAATTGTATGGCTATTGAATTTTAAAGTTTAAATGTGAGAGCATCGACCGTCAACAAACTGTCCTGCAGTTTGACGGGAGCATTTAGTTTAGTATAGAAATATTGTCAACTGTTTAATAAAAAAAATAAAAAAAAAAAAAAAAAAAAATATATATACGAATCTCCTCTTTCTTTCGTCGGTTGAAAATGAGATATCGTTTGTTTTATTAACGCATTTCAAGACAAGTATTTAGCTGTTAGTGAAATGTTCTCAGAAACCCATTATCATAATTATTGTTCTTGTCCTTTTTCGTTCACGCTTTTCCTCTTTGCTTTTCTTATTTTTGTATTGGGAGGTTTAAAAAAATCACCAAATACTTACTTACCTATTTCAAACGCATTTTGTTCTATACATATTTTTGAAATTCTATAATAGGTAACTTTACGTTGAATTCTAATCATTTTGACATACCTATTATTATCTTGGATTAGAAAAACTTGAAATAAACTATCTAATGACTTTTTTTTGGGCTGCCTATGAACTACTCGCTGTTCGCAAAAAGCTGTTTACCCCTGATAAAAGCAGTACAAATGCGCTTAGTGAGTCTTTTGAGGGGGGGTCCTGTTATCGCGAAAATTCATGTGGGTATTACGTCTCTCCTGCGAATACATTGTCGATACAAAATAAGGCAAACTAGCAAATGGAGAGTCGCTTTTGGGGAGTAGAATTAGAAGAAAAATTATGGTATGATAATGCTAAGTTCTTAGCTGTATCATGCGGAATACTCGATTACATACATTGTATATAATATGCAATATACTTAGATAATATTTATAATATAATGCGAAAGACTCGAGGACCAAAACATTTGGTGCCACCTCGAAAAGGCTGTGTTTAACAGTGTGTGCTGATGATGTTGATGATGAATGATGATGTATTTTTATCGTTCACTATTTTTTAAGACATCCTCTGGGTAATGACAAAAGTAAGCGTCATGCCCCCTAGTGTTCTTACTTCTTAGCGCCAATTTCACCATGACCGAGTAACATTGAATAACATTTTCAATATAATAACTGCCAGGACGAGAAAACTGTTCAGTTAAACGTTGAAATGATGAAATTGGCACTTCATTATATAATTTTATAATGATAAAAGCTCGATGTCATGGGAGTTAAACACGCATTTTACCATACCATTTATAAAGTTATAATATAATAAATGTAAAGTTATACACAGTTTCTCACAAATACAATATGAAATCCATCGGGACCACCAGCTTCGGCATTTTACGTTGAAGATAACCGGCCCGATATAATTTGTTACCCATTGCCATCTCTTATTACCGCGATAAGTAATATTATTGTAAAAGCCGCGATAAACTGTAAGAAATATCGTCCCCTTTTGTCCCCGTCCACTTGCGTTCACTTTGTATGTGAATTAATATTACGACGTGTTATTAATAGAAGCTTTTGTAAAGGTTTTATTGAATAATTATGATATTATTATTATTATCAGTTAAAATTTGTAATGGTCTTGTTCAAAATTGTTTTCATTCTGTCAAGGAGTTCCTTAATGTTTAAGATATTTTTTCCGTGTAGAAAATCATTATGAATACCTAACTAGGTATGAAGATTATGAAATATTGGGTGTATGTGAGACATTTTTGACTACAAATGTATAATTATGCACTTTGTAGTTGTTCATATAGTCAAAATGTTACACAGAAGTTGTAGCCTAAAGCTGTAGTTATAAATTGGAATGTAGAGATAGCAGATATTTTTTCCAACACAAAAAGAATTTTTTAATTCGAACCAATAGTTCCTGAGATTAGCGCGTTCAAACAAACAAACTCTTCAGCTTTATATATTAGTATAGAAAGCTTCAGAAACTAACCTATAAAACGGTTCCTTAAGGTGTTTAGCAAAATACTTCAGTAAAGTGGTTTCTTTTGGTATTACGGGTAATTTTTTGGTCGCGAGGTATTAGGTTTTCGAAGATCCCCTGGAAATCGTTTGTTTTTTCAGAACAAAAAGTTATTAGTAAGGCAGTTTACACAGTTCTCAACTTTTAAAAATTCAATTGTGTGCCTAGGTCTGGAATCAGTTTTGGGTTCTTGGTTTGATGTTTGAAAAACCTTCTAAATCGCCCTTTTGGCTTCATCCCAATAGTGTCAACTGTTAATAGACAGCGCACGTGGCAAGATTTAGCAGCTCCGCTTATCCCCGACGCTGCGCCCAACTCTCGTCCCAGAAGATTTTCACGATTAATTTTCTACTGCAGCCTGTCAATTCCATTTGTGCAGACACCCTTGACAAATACCGGGATTAAAACACCCTGTGTTGTGAGTTGTTTGTTGTTGTTATGGATTAACGTCTCAAAGATATCATACCAGAAATAGTTTCACCTACTACAAAAATTTGTAAATGTCCAAATAGTTTAACCGTAACTTTAGTGCTTGTCTTTCCAGGTGATATTAGGTATATAGATAAAGGAGATACTGAACTCCAAGACTGATAACTGTTTAAAACTGTTATGCCCTTAGTTAAAATTGGTATAGTACATTTATTATTGGAATATGATTAAAAACAGAACATTTAGAATAAGAACAGCCGGTACATAATATTGCTGAATAACTTGTGAATGTGAAATAGCTCATTTCTTTTGTAAATTATTTATTTCATCATAATGGCTAAGGATACATTTTTCTCAATTGTTAAACTATCAATCTTTTTCAAAATTAGAGTGACATAACATTTAGTTTTCTTTAAAAACAAATATTAATATAAATTAAACAATTACATATCATATTTTAACTTTCTAATTGAACTACCTTACAATTAAACATACATCTAATTACATCTAAAGATAGAAACATTTTCTTAACTGCATTCAACGTTAACATTAGAAATAAATGTGACATAAAGAAGATTAAAATAGTGAAAAAGTAACCAGACGGCTAATTATAGCTAATAATTATTATCTTGTAAACATACATTAATTACGTCCAAATGAAAGTACGTATACATAAGACATTAGAGTAAGTAGCATTCTTCATTACCAAAGATTCTTTTATTTTCTGCCTTAATTGATTTGTCGTTGAAGCAGTATCAGGGATTCTCAATTAAGGCGCGGTGCGGTTCCTATCGCGAATGCCTTCCGTTTTATTTATGGTCAGTCAATCGATTGAATTAGTGGACCTTGAGGCGCTTACCAGACAAGCTTTATATAGAAGGGAATTTATTTCATAGGCGCCGATCGCCCGTTTCTATTTCCAGTGTGACTCGAGTAAAAAACAACGCACGATGAAAGTCTTGTGTTCAGTATTCTGAGCGTATCTCATGGTTTCATTATTGTTGACGTTGAAATACTGGGGCTGTTTAATTGGTTAGGTCTGTAAGTAGCTTAAATATAAACTTCTCAATGCTGACTGCTTACCATAAATTGTAAAACAATTACAAACATTGTTAAATTGATCAAAGCCTGCAAGAAATTCAAAACATGCTAGGTATATATATTAATTGAAAACTATTATGCAGGTATGCCCTGTGTCGTTATTCTGTAAGATTGCAGCACGTCGCAAAGTTGAAGCTACTAATGGCTATGGGGTAGATACTACTACTACTACTCGAAGAACCGAAAGATACTTACCTATTTATATGCTCCACGTGTAATTGAATAAAACCGTATATGATACAGCCCTTTCGCATGATAATGATGTCGATTAATATACATTTACACTTGAACTGCGTGCAGTCGTATAACATATTATAGGAATAATTATCGATTTTAGGCGTGGGCAAGTCTAGCGCTACATTTATAATTCAAATATAATGACGTCACTCATCGACTTGCGAAGCTGAATTGGCAATGGGCGGGGTACATAGATCGAAGAACCAAAAAATATAATGAAAAAAGTATATTGTAGAGTAGATATTCTCGATTGAATTGACAATCTATTACAGTAGAACCAGATACAATTCTATTGAACCCTGTACTAGAAAACGCAGATATGGAAGAAACACTTCCCCAACTGATAGACAATTTCAAGCGATTTACTGGGATCGTGGGTAAGTGTAATCGATCCTTGCAAGAGACTATAGGTCCTGTAGTAGAAAACAATGAAAGAGCCTTGTCCGTATATAAATCATTACTTACAATCTCTGAAGCTACATTGATACTGGATATCGGATGGACGTCTATTGTCTATTCTGTGTAGCTTTAAGCTCAGATGCACGTACTAGTAATCTGTATCGCGAGGTTCACCTGACCGAGTCCGAGACAAACGTGCTCTGCATCCAGCGAATATCAGGAATACCCGATACAGTTATATTTTATATGGTGGCTGTGGTTTTATATCCGTCTGTAATGTACATTTTTAACACATGGAAGATAACCAACTTCCGCATTTAATTTACATGAGAGATATTTTTTCTTAATATTGTTGGATTTTAAAATGTAGCACCCATTTTTTTATTTGAGATAGGCATGTCAAAATCAGATGCAGTTTTTATGAGCGCACCCAGATAGCGACTTTGTTTTGTACTCGAAAACTCTGCTTGATTAAGACACTTTGTAATAATTTAGGCAAATGCGATTAGACTTATTATTGTATAGTTATACTTAAAATAAATAAGGTCCCCTTATAAAAAAGAAAAACTTTTGTTATTAGGAGCAATATCACAGATATATGGTCACAGAAATCAGTTGCATTCTGGAGATGGACTTTCAAAAACCTAAAAAGAAGTCGCGAACACAATCTAGTACCTACTACTTGCCTATGATATGCACAACACACATATCGTATTACTGGACATAGTTCTTTGTCAATGCTCGTCAAGATAAGAGAGCTTTTACGTATTATACCTATCTTATATGCTTGCAGACTCACCCGGAGCGTGTCTGCGATTAAGGCATCGTTGCAAGGCTTACCTGACACAAGTCCGAATAGTACGTGCTCCGAATCCAGTATCCAGAGAAACGCCAGAGGCAAGTTTACTATTTGAAAATAAAATTGCATTTTATATTACCCCTCTGTCTCTCTGTGGCTTCCGAGATACGTTGAAAGTATATATTACTGGAAGTTAATAGCGGGTATTATTACGAACTCAATATCACGGTCTATTATTTTAAAGTACGACTGGTGGTACTATTATTACCACTCTCAAATTAACCAGGTATTATTATATAGCACTACCTTTAATTGTGGAAATACTGTATACATAGCATAGTTTTGTTATCCATTGTAAAAAATTTTTTTTTTTTTGAAAAGAGCAACCGCCGAGTTTATTGCTGGCTTTTCTCGGCAGGAACGGCATTCCGAACCCGTGGTAGATTCATTGACGATTCAAAAGTACTTGTAAAAGTTTATTTGAATAAAAAATATTTCTATTTCTATTTCTAAAACTACCAAAAACGGGGTTGCTCAGTAATCGTCATTCAACAATCATGGAATCGAACATTCTCCATCCAGCTGGAGAAACTACTATCAAGCCTAGCCAAACCTTACCTCGGCCTTCTCCAACCCCTCATAGCCGGTTCAATCACACACCAAAAAGACTATCAAATATACCAACTAACTCAACTTAGGCCATATACTAGCCCACAAAATACTGAAGTAGATTTCACCATAACATTAGCAATTGGAACGATACAAAAGCGCTCACCAGAGAATAAAGCAAAAAGAACACCTCACGACACAATAACTATATGTGATGGAGTTTTGAACTCCATCACATACATACAACACACACATATAATCTTTCGCCTTTATAATATTAGTGTGATAATTTTTAGTATTCTTAGATTTCAGCATTGTACAATATTAATATCAGTCATAGACACACAAAAGGCACGCGTCGGTGATTTGAGCGATCATAAGACTCACCTGTGACTCTGGGTCACACGTGCTCTGCATTCAGTTTCCATGGAAAATGTTTATTATAAGTATTACATTTTTTTTAGAGGAGCAGTGATAGCCTAGATAGGACTGCAGTTTCTTATTCGGAGGCGTCAAAGGTTCAACTCCCGGCAGGCACCTGTGACTTTTCAAAGTTATGTGCGCTTTAGCAATTAAATATCATATGCTTCAACGGCAGGCGAAGAACAACATCGCGAGTAAACCTACACCTCTTTGAGTTCTCCATAATGTTCTCAAATGTATGTAAAAACTACCAATTTGCATTGCCAGTGCGTTTATCTCTGTGAGGCCCTGCACTTAGTAATGAGTAGTTGATGGCTTGCTAATGAAAACTATGTATATTTTTTTTTGTTTCTATTTATTTGTAGTTATTAATGTCTATGTAAGTGCTTATTTCAAATAATTTATGAAATCTAGGTACTACTACTAGGTTTAGGTACAAGTTTTTAAATTCCCGCGTTAACTCTATTATTTTCCGGGAAAAATAGTAAAGCCTATGTGTTATTCCAAACGATAATCTATATCTGTGAGAACTTTCAGCCAAATTGGTTCAATCGTTGCGGCGTGATTGAGTAACAAACATTGATCCATCCATACATGCAAACTTTCGCATATATAATATTGATATTAATGATGGAAAATTTATGCAAATAGGCATCTAGTAAAGCTGTCGTAAATATGACACACTAAATTGAAGTCTGCAATGTTATTTTGGGAAGCACCTCATGCCAAAGATACTCCAAAGTGTACACAAGTTCATGAATATTTCAGCAGTGTGAAGTTAATAAAGGAAGCCTCCTTTGTCTCGAACTGATGGGTTAATTACGGGGAACGGACCAAATTCACTTTGGCTTCATTTACTAGATACAACTTGCGATAGGATAAATTAAATGGACAACAATCCAGATTTCACCATTTAGATTAAGTAGGGTTTACGTTGAGTCTTTTATCTTTAAAATTATAAAAGGCTGGGTAGACTTTTCTAAGTATTTTATCTTGTGGTGGCGGCCATCTTGGATTTGAAATTTATTATAGTGTATTTTACTAGTCAAGCTTTTTCATTTGATACCCATATTGAGGGAGTTGTGAAAAAATATGTAATCCGCCATTTTGTGGCGGCAGCCATCTTGGACATCAAACATAGCTATGAACACTCCATAGTCCCAATCTTTCAAACAAAAAATCAAAATCGGTTCATCCATTCGGCTGCTACGATGCCAGAGACAGATATTAGACACACGGGGGTTAAAAACTCTAACACCATACCAGTTCGGAAAGTACATTCTGCTGAAATGAGCCAGCAAGAAACTCAGCAGTTGCTCTATTCAAAACAAAATGTTACAATATTATTATTTTCCCGTAGAATACCAGTAAGAAAACGCTAAAGTTTAAAGCTTACCGTTTTCTTTTTATGGTATGATTTTTTATTAATACATCAATAAAAAGTTTTTGTTCGCTTAGGATGCTATTAAATTTTATTGACTTTAAGGCTTTTTAGACAACGGCGAATTTGACGCTTTGATAGTTTTTGTAATATTAAAACGGTTCATTTGACGATTCAAAAACACTTTGTAAAAGTTTATTTGAATAAACAATTATTCTATTATAAGTATTCTATTCAAACGTAAAATTAAAAATTTATTGGTTGATTAAAATTTGCTTGGCGATGGTAAAATAGGCCCTTAAGATAGGTAGAAAGGGAGAAACGTACAAAAAGGGAGATTCGTATAACAAGAAATAGTACATTATTGCAAAGGCAGGGAAGTAGGCAATTGCAGGTCGAGTATGAGTTTGAAGGCCGAGCCGTAGGCGAGGACTTCACTAAATACGAGACAGGCAATTGCCATTTCCCGCCGAGGCATATATAGTGCTTTTCTCAAAAGAATGCAGGGAAATAAAACACTTTTTATAATAAATTATACATCCAAATCCATCCGCCATTTTGGTTAAAATCTGGTGGAGTAGGTACAATCAATCTCCATTTCACTCTCTGAACCGTTGGAACTCATTTTGATTATTATTAAATTTATATTTATTAAGCAGGTATGTAAATAACAAATCAAGACGAATTTTCAGCTTTACCGCCAATTTTTTTTATTATCTGTGCCGACAGGCAAACGCATTTATGGCTATACAGCCACGTAAACGCAATTAGTACTAAGCAAAGAGACTATGGTATGCCAAGAATGACAAAAGAGATCCGATCAAGGAGTATTTAGTAACCCCAGCACGCCATTTCATACTGTTGTATGAAAGAGCATTACATTACAAAGCTCCTGCAATATTTAAAAAAAAAAAACGCTCCGCGAAATAACTGTTTCGCGGAGCGTTGTAATGTTCCAAATTCAAAAAACGCTCTTGCAATGGATTTGATTTTCTTTGTCCGACAATTCGATACTTCGCGTGTTCTTTTTTCGAAAATAATGACAATATTTCCATGCATGTTTGAGAAAAATATATTTAATGAAAATCCGTAGCAAGCACCTAATTTAGATCAGCCACGGTGGTGGTAGGTAACGAAATACGTGACTGGAGTGCTTTAGGATCACAATTGACACATCCCTGGATCCAGGAAATCAGGAACACGTGCCACGTAGCCATTGCCGATAAGGCTTTTTGCCGACCTCATTTCATTTAGGCTTCTGTGCTTTAATTCTGCGCGTGTTAGTATTGTAATTTCATCATTAGAAACTTGATAAGTATATCATAACAATTAAATTATGATCACATTACAAATACGTGTCGTATTATTATTAAGTAGGTAAGTGTCCATATTTAAAGTTTTGATGTTGTTTATATAACAATTATTATTATGAGCATAATTTATGATAAAAAGTGAAGTAATATTCATTTATGTCGGTTCATCGTTCTTTATCTAGTTCTTTATCAATCGATACACGTCCTCTGTTGAACACAAGTTTCTTGCATGGACTTGCACAGGCCTCGGTCTTGCGATGTCTGTATCCAGCATTTTCCTACAACTCGTCTGATGTCATTTTTCTACCTAGGTTCATCATTCATAGAAACTTAAATTGAATATTTTATTACATGCTCTTATTAAATTAAAGTTAAGTCATTTAAGTTATGTTGATTCTTGTGTAAAGTTAGGTACCATGAATTGAATAGGTAAGTTTTTAAATTAAGTAAGTTATTATTAAAGTTAGGTGAACTGCTCTAAGTTTTGCTCGCAATGTTAGAGGTCCAACGACCAAACTATCAAAGGTATGTTATCTGGAGTATGAAGAAATAGTTACATATCCTGCAGCAAGCTTGCAGCTAACTAAAATGGACAAAGTCAATGTTAGTTAGCTTTACGTGACTTGCATGGTTAAGGAGCATAATTGGCACATGTCGGAGTCCAGGGAATCAAGGGACGGCGTACCTACGTCTGCTAAAGGTTTCTGCTGTTGTCATTTAATTAAGGCTTTATATGTGTGTATGCATTGATTGGATATGTATATGTTACATAGGTAATAATTATAAAGTAGCCGACGATGGAGCTAGGTAAGTATGTATGTAGGTATGTAGTAGCATTGTTACACACGTTTAGCACTTGAATATTTGATATATGCACTTGCATATTTGATAGCACCATTGATATAAATTATAAATGTATAACGATTTCGATGTATACCACACTTAATTATATATTTATACATATATGTATTTTCCCATATCTTCCACGTAGGTATTTATTTTTAGAACGGTTTTTTCTTCTTCAATTAGCGATACCGTTCTTCGCGCCTAGCATAGATAATATGGTAATACAAAAGCGCATACCCACTTACCTACTATGATTTTAGTTCAACATTCTCACAATAATTTAATACATACCTACATAGTTGTCCTATAAATTCTGTAGTCACTAGCCATTCAATTAAAATATCTCAAAGATAGATTTGACACACCGCACGTAAATTGCTAACCATAAACAATTTGCAGATCAATCAAAATTCGCAAATCTACAGCGTGTTTATTTATTTATCCGCTTATCCCCATAAAGCTCAACTTCGCGAAAGCTACTGAGTCGGCGCGAAATGATATCTAGAGAGGGGGGCAGTCACCTCTTGAACGCCAGACGGGGTGGCTGTGTCACTTTTGTGTCCATATACATCGCGATGTCGGGATAAACTGACGAAATTATTTACGTAAACAACTTTTGTAACAATAAATAAAAATAAACCCATAATGGATTGAAGTAATAAAGTTGCCTCATGTGAATAATGTGTTGTTCGAAGCGCAGTGTTTGTAATTACTAATCAGTAGTGTCAAGTATGGTCGCGGGTGCAATAATAGCAGGAGACAAACGTGCATGGAACCAGTTCAAATCGGTGGTGCTTTTGCATCTCTTGTTAACTTTCCACGCGATAAAAGGTGAGTAAAAAATTCAGCCATGTGCTTGTGATACCCAGCAGTCACGTACAAAGGGAACAATTGTACTAGTGGAATGTCATGACAAAAAAAAATAAGCAACCTCGGAGTATCAATTAATTCTATAACTACTGTTCTTATAATAGAGCTAGCTGAAACGCATGATATTGAAGAAATGCTTTTTTTTTAGTAGGTTTGGTATGAGGAAAATTGTATTTAAGGCGCTGTCAATTAAAGAAATCGGTAAAAAGCAGTGAATCTACTAAAAGGTGGTGGTCTCAAAAAAATTATGAGATTCTCAAGACCTTTAAAAAAGCGATTTTTTGTTCTCAAACTATGATTTATAAACATTAGATGCATTAAAAACTTCGAACATACGTACCTCTTAGTTGGACTTTAAAAGCAGCTTTTTTCCTTATTTTAAATTGTGTATTTTTTATTCAACATTGAATATTAATATTTTTTGGGGTTTTTACATTCTTACGAGATAAGTACGTTTCATCGATTTCACCGCTGCCCGCACCGCGACAATTTTGAATCTCGATGCACATAATAGTCTGAAAAATACGTGGTACCTACCTACCTGGAGCGGCGCGGGTGTGAGGGGTGAGGAGAGCAATACTCTCGATTTGCGTCTTGATTTTGTGCTATATAACATCGCCTTAAATCTTTTTAATTCGTATTATTATTCGTGATAGACTCTTTAACACTGATTACATAATTAGTAACTAATTGTTGTACACAATAGTATGGCTGAAGCTGTAGACCCCTGTGACAGACGGACAAACAATGGAGGCTTAGTTTATACAAAAAATAAGTTTTGAGACCCGTAAAGAATCCTAAAGAGCTTAATTATTAGTGTGCCCTCTCGCCAATTAAGTTGCTCTTCGAAGTCTTGGACGATATACACGGTATTGATAAGAGAGCGTCGTTTCGCTTTAAATATTTCGAAGAATAAGATTACGGTTTAAGTTCACTGTCTCATTTAATTTAAATTTATTTTCAGTGAGCTTTTAACTGTCTTACTTTCGAAGAGAAACTTTTATCGGGCAAAAAATAAAAAGGTTTCAAAATATTTTACCTATATTAAGTTAGTACCCACCTATCTAGGTAGCTAAGTATTGTTTATTTTACGTTGTTTTGTAGAAATTTTATTATCATTAACACAATTTCTGCCCACTAGAAAGTTACAAAACGATTAGAGTGTTAGAAAATAATTGACATCGTTACATCAGAGCTTTTTGCATAACATTATTGATGGGCTATATTAATCTGGTTATAATGGATTTGAATATAATTTAAATAAGAATTAATTAGATTTGGTACCTATAATTATCTGGACCGATCGTCGTTAGGGTTGCAAGGTGTTGGAATGGCGGACCACACCGGGAGGCGCAGCGTTGGAAGATTCCCCTCTAGATAAATTTACGATCTCAAGCTAGTCTCTGGCAGTCGCTGGATACAGGCGGCACAAGATTGTGTTCTGTGGCGATCCTTTCTAGTCCAGCCCTGGACGTCTATCGGTTGTGATGATATTAATGTTCTGGCATCGTTCTGGAATTGAATCTAAGCTAAAGCTTTACAACGCGCATGCGTGTCATAAGTTCACAGGTGTACCTACCTACTCTACAAAATATCTAACTTACCATACCGGGCATTGTACTTAGCTTAATTGGTTAAGAAGGTTAGGAACCGGTAAATAGGGTTAAGCTCTACCGTGACAGTAACTTACGAGTATATATAGCTACGTAGATAGATACATAGGTAGGTAATGTATAGCTGTCTCTCAGAGAAGGGTTATCTTATATGCCACCACGCTGGCCCAATGCGAATTGGCAGACTTCACACACCTTCGAGAAAATGTTCTTTTGTCCTCTTGTTTTTTTACACTTAAAAAATACTTGTAGCATACTATAAAGGTAGATTTGGGCGTAGTAACAGGAGCTTATTTCTATAACGTATCTATAATCTACTTGTGAAATGCTATTATAAGTAAAAGAGCGTAATACAATGCCTTTATGGGAGCTTTATTAGTATTGATAGATTTATAGCTTTTCTTATAGAACTACTTTGCTAGTTGGGTGTCTATACATAATTATGTCGACTGTTTTTTCCCAAAAGCCCAAAGTCGGGCTCCACGGATCAAGGAGCACCCAGCTGACACAATAGTAGGAAGAAGTGACCCCGCCACGCTGCGCTGCGTGGCTGAAGGCAAGCCCAAACCCACCATCCAGTGGTACAAAGACGGCGTACCACTTGCGCCTATCGACCACCCCCACAGGGTGTTGCTAGAAGATGGACTGTTATTCCTTAGGTAAGTTGATATAATGAAACTTATTTTTTTTTTACTTACTAGTGCTTGACTGCATAGTGTTGCCGATAGGGTCGTAAGTGTTATTAGCCATGCCTCAAACCTCCCACCAGAGCCGACTAGATGTGTTAGGCTACCTTTAGTTTCTTAGAATTGCCTAAGAAAGATTAAAACAGGCATGGAACATTTTGTAGCAAATAAAGAAGATTATAAACAAGGTATAAGGTATTGGTTTTTACGCTGTCTTTAGCTTTATATAATTGCCTAGCAAAGAAAATAGATACTAAACATTTTCCTCTTGCAGGATGTCTTTAGTTTGTTGGAATCGCCTAAGAATAGTGCAAAGACCTTTCAGTTTTTAGTTCATGTCTTTAACCGTTGGGCTATTGAAGGTAGTATTGTAGTAAAGAAGATTATTATAAACAAAGTATAGTTTCGTTGTCTTTAGCTTGTTGGAAGTACCTAAGAAAGAAAACAGACATCGAAAATTTTCCTCGTGCAGTGTTGTTGATAAACAGCATGTAGCCGCTTATGCGATGCATGAACGTTTATGGCGGCAACTAATCATGTTTTACGGGATCTTACCTCCAGGAGTGTAGCTTATCTTCCCTTTATGACGTCATTTCGGTTTTAGGGTTATGCGTAGTAAGAAGGAGAGCGACGAGGGCGTGTACTGGTGCGTCGCGCGGAACACGGTCGGGGAGGCGGTTAGCAAGAACGCCACCCTTACAATTTCAGGTATGAATAACTAATAAGCTCCAAAGTTCTAGGAAAAATCGTTGCACCAAAAACGATTTTATAGACGAGATATGGAAGACAAAATGAAAACATAGATAAAAACTTTATTGCACAATTATTATTATAGATGCCCGCGATTTGGTCCGTGTGGATAAAATTTTTAATTCCCGCTGGAACTCTTTCATTTTCCGGGATAAAATGTAGCCTACACACACACACATACACACATACACGCACGCACGCACACACACATACACAAACGCGCGCGCAAACTTTGGCCTTCATCATATTAGTGTGATTTGTGTGATAGTATGACAAGAAAGAACAAAAATGAATACAACTTAAAACCACGCATGCAAGGGCGGCCTTATTGGTAACAGAGCAATCTCTACCAGGCAATCTTCGTTGTGAGGAGTGAATTAGGTGTGAGGAAAGTATGATGCAACAAAGATAAAAAAAAATAATAAGAAAAGTTCCAAGCGACGCAAATGAAAACATCAGTTTGGTGTATTTCTCATCCCCTCATGAAGTCCACTGGTTACCGGATGGCTAAAAGTTACCGTGGCCAACAGCTTTAAAACATAATGTGCTTAATTTAAATAAATTAAAATTGTCCTTTGATCGCATTTTCATCAAATACGTTAGATATTAAATATGTTGTAAAAGGGCGCGCAATTTTGACTTTACATAATTCGAAAAGTTTATATAGACACCGAAAATGGTATTCATTTGTTGAAAAAGCTTAGCGTACTTTAAATTGGTCTTGTTTAAGTTACTAGTATTTTTGAATTTAAAATATAAAAGTAGATAAGTAATGTAGTAAACGATGAACTTCTAGTCTAACTCTGCAAAAAGTGCACGTGTTCTGAACTTTTAAACTTACTCAAAGTACACCCAGGAGACATTTTAAACACTTTCAAAATACTAAGCTTAATCTCCAGAGTTAAATTGAAGTTTTAATATTGTTCTAACTTCTGACCTAACTGCAAAAATTGCACGTGCACTGAACTTAGATACTAACTTGAAACGGACCTAAGTTAACGTACATAACCGAGGGAAACTTAAAAATACTGAACTCAATTTCTAGAGTCTACTTGAAGTTTTAATATTGTTCTATCCAATAGACTTAGGCAAGTGTGACTATTGTGTCGCACGAATATGCAGAAATGAATAATTTTACCTATCTAAATCAAAACAATCGCAGAAAATAGTTTTTTGCACTATTGATAATATACTGTATGATGAGAATAAATATTATCAAATGCACGCAGATCTTTAAAGCCCTAAAACTTTGAATGGCCGATCACACGATTAATAACTTGATCCTCGTATAAATTGTCCTCATAAACTGTCAACTACGTTGTAAATCTCAACACGCGTAGTTTATATGACTTTGAATGAATTCTGGAAACCCAACGCTCTGTAATCTCAGGCCCCATCGTAGGCTCAGATTTTGTAACATAATTTCACGTATAATCGAATACATATAATATAAAATGCTTTATCCACATTACCTAATTCTATAAAATAATAAACATTTATTTTTACTTGCTGATACTTGTCACAAAGATAGCTAGCATCCTAGAACTGTACAAACATAGGATACTTTTAATCTCGGAAAAGAATAGGAGAGAGTCAGAGCCAATAGCAATTTTTCTATATTTTCAACGTAATATGAGATAGTACTGTTGATAGATTGACTGACACACTGCCGAAAAGACAGGGCACAGCCAAAGAGAATGAAATATTCCTTAAATGCTTGGAAATGCACTAAGGAGAAACTTTTTGAAAATCCAATAATTCCAATTTGAAATAAGTGTATGAATTTTTTTTATAAAACCTATACTCCTAAGAAGGACATAGTACGCCGTAGACGAAGATAAAATAAGAGCGGATGAAGTCGCCGGCACCAGCTATGATTACATAATATAGTTCCAATGCACTGTGACAATTAACTAACCAATAAAAATCATTATTATCGCGTAAAAATCTTGAAAAGGATATTTTTTTCAGTTTTGCGAGATGATTTTAGAAGTGAGCCTCGAGATATAAGAGTAGCTAGTGGGGAGCCAGCATTACTTGAATGTTCTTCTCCAAGAGGAGTTCCCGATCCATCGGTACATTGGACAAAAGATGGCCACACATTAGATGTCGAAGTTAATGGAAGGTACCCGTAACAACACAATAAATTCACAGTTTATTTCGAGGAGATTATTTATTGCTATTTTCAACATATATATTTGATCAAAGATTTAAATGTTCATCTTGATATTGATTTCAGTAAGCTTTCTCAAAGCAAACAAAATATTTTGGAAAACTGCAGCGAATAAATAGTCTACTGAAAAAATATATAAATTATCACTTGATTTTGTATTTCTAATATAAATGTTTTTTGAACTAGGTATACTCAAAATATACCAAAAATACTTATACCAGATACTAAAAATACTACTTCCTAAATCCAAAATCATTACATGCAAAAAAGCTCATGATGACTAACTATATATAGTTCATGTTTTATTCAAAATGTGCTGAGTCCAATTTGAAATTGTTTAATTTTAGAATAACAATAATAGATGACGGTAACTTGAAGATTCTAGAAAGTCTACCAACAGACAGTGGCGTGTATAGATGTGTGGCGTCAAACGTGGCAGGGGAAAGACAATCGCGTCCCGCAACGTTGCTCGTATTACGCAGACCGCATTTTCTAGTGAAACCCAATAACATAACGGCGCTAATAGGCCAGAACATCGAGTTTCATTGCCAGGTAAGTAATTACATAGAATGTTTAGAACGATACCATAATTTTCTACAGTTAAGTCGTATGACTCAGAACTTGATTTCGATGAAAAGTCCATTTCTTTAATAACTCTATTTAATGGTAGCGCGAGTAAAGGTTAGGAATATTAAAAGCGTAAATTTAGTTGTATGTTTTAAAGATGAATGATGATGAAGCATTTTGTTAATTATTATTCAACACCTCAAACTCAATGTAGCGACTTGCTAATAGAATTTTAACTTTTAAATGACCGACTTTAGTTAGTATCTTTATTAAGCGAACGTGTCATATAATACGGTACGTACTTTTAACTTTTACGTTGCGGGATTAGAACCAACCAAATTTTTACTATTACAGGGAGCTTAGGGATATTTATTGCTGTTGTTTCAAATTAAGTGTGTTTTTTAATAAAAAGAGAATACTTTCTTTAAGGCATCACCAGAATCGGATGTATCTGTAACATGGTCACGAGATAAAGGGTCATTATCACCGTACGCAATAATACGTCGAGGGTCGCTGCGAATAGATAGGGTTGTGGAGTCGGACGGTGGGACTTATACGTGTCGAGCTGAAAGCCAGGCTGGATATAGCGTGGCTAGTGCATCATTGACGGTTCATTGTTAGTACTCATTTAGATTGTTAATTAATGCCATGTTCACGATTCTATGCTTGTATGTATTTACATAACTATATTTAGAACAGAATTTCTAACTGAATTTTTTACTCTCATTGGTTAGTCATTGAATTACAGGTACGATATAATTTTTTGTTAGTGAGAAATCTGACTATAGTTTGTCTAGAATCAGTAACCTAATCGATCGCCATCATTATTAAACCATGTCAACTTTGAATCCAAAAAATGTAATAAGAAACATAAAGCCCCATTTCATTTTTTTACACTAATTTTCTACTTACGTGGCCGGCGCACTGCCTATTATTATTAGCATGCGCAAAGGTCAACGTTCGGTGAGTATGATTGTGCATGGACAACGAGCTGTCTAGGTTTATAGTAACTTTAGATCTTTTGAATTAAAAAACTATCCTTATTTATGTATTTTTCAATTTTCAAATATTTTCACAAAAATAATGTTTGTTTAGTATAGTAATTTCTATAACAGCGTCTTTCTTAATTTTAGCATTACCACATTTCACACGAGTTCCTTCCGATCAGACAGCATGGGAAGGAGAATCGGTTTCATTTCCATGCGAAGCCGATGGTACACCGAAGCCTATCGTATTCTGGACGATGGAAGGTTCTCAGGTGGGTTATAGACATTCAATAATTTATTAATTCATTATAGAAACTGGAACTAACTGATATATTTGTTTCGCAACAGGAACTTGTCTTTCCAAATTCGGTTCATGGAACAGGATCTCTTTATTTGGATAGAGTGCTTACACAACATGCTGGTAGACTGACTTGTGTAGCTGTTAGTGCAGCAGGAAGTGCTCTACACACGGTAACATTACAGGTAAGTTTTATGTAATATTATGTCTTATTGTCTATTGACAAGAAATTGTCGTAATTGTTCCGTGTATTTAATGTCTCAGTGTCCTGAATTAGTCTATGATTCAGAGTACCTATCTGTAGATTTAAAGTTGTTTCGGCAGGTCTTGAGAAGAGAAGCCAACTCATTTAGTGGACATTCTGAAACGTCGTCTCCATATCCAGAGTATGGAGACAAACCACAGAATCATCCGCCTATGACGCAATATGAACTTGTTCAGGCACGCCGATATCTTCAACAAGATGTTTTAGCTTTGAGACGAGTTGAAGGTGTATCGTCAACAACTTTGAAAATTGTTTGGGACGTAAGTTTACAAAATCTTAAACGACGATCAGCATTAATTCCGTGACATTCATTATTCAAAGCTAGATTTTTTTTTCAGGTGTTAACAGATTACAATGAATATTTAGAGGGTGTAAAAATATGGTTCAATGGTACCTCCTTGAACCGCCAACACGCTATTGACTTCCAAAATGTACAACAAACAAATAGTTCTCTAGAAAGTTTTATCGAATTAACTAAATATGATAATTTTACAATGACGACGGTTCATAACAGTGGTTCGTCGAGCCATTTATTGACAGGGTTAATGCCGTATGCTAAATATAATATATTTTTGATGCCATTTTACAAATTGCTGCTAGGCAAGCCGTCCAACATGAAGAGCGGTCTCACGGATGAAGACAGTAAGTAAATGGTTGAGAAACCGCACTATAATTTCAACACGCTACTCAAAGTTTTCGTTCTTACTTTAATTTTGTGTGTGTTTTAGTTCCAACCGCACCTCCACAAAATGTTTCGGCAGGGGTTATTAACGCTACATCAGCTTGGATACGCTGGGAACCACCTCCTATACATACGTGGAATGGGGAACTTGCCGGTTACTTAGTAAGTTTACAACCAATAACGTACTGTTTTTTTGTTCTTAGGATGTTGTAAGATTTTCAAAGATTTCCTTTACTTAAGTCTTAACAAGTTTTAAATTTTTAAAAGAGATTTCCACTTTATATGGGTTTTAAAAAATTTAAAATTTAACAAATTTTTATTAAACCGGCCAATTATTAGTATTCAACTAATTCATGTAACAAGCAAATTAACAAAAAAAAAAATCAAAACCCCGTTGCGTTAAAAAATATCAACAAACTTCAAATATACGAAATACGAATACAATCAATTGAATTAAATCTTACACTAACCTTCCAGAGCGTGCTAAAGAATTAAACCTACATTCTCTACTTCTAGAAAATCATACTCCTTAAGTGCCTAAGTAAAAATATGGGTAAAAGTTGTTCGTTAATTTTATAATTATTTTTAGCTGATGCCCGTGACTTCATCCTTCGTACGCGTGGATTTAGTTTTTAAAATTCCACTGAAACTTTTTTTTCCGGGATAAAAAGTAATCTGTGTCACTCTCCTTAACTATACCCATGCATAAAATCACGTCAATCAGTAGCTTCGTTGCAGCGTGATTGAACGCCAAACCAACAAAAACACTTTTGCATTTCTAATATTAAGTAAGGATTAAGTAAGGATATTCTCGCTCACACCGAAATACTGCAAACAGATCGAGGTGCGCGTAGGTGGCAGCAGCAATGGTCGGGTGGTAGGTCAGATGTCGCTCGGCGCACGAACCCGTGCAGCAGCGGCCAGTTCTCTCCGTGCTGGAGGAAGATACAGCGCACGCGCAGCTGCCGTCACGCGACGTGGCCATGGACCCTTTAGCACGCCCACCCAAATACACATGCTGCCAACGCAGTCCCAGAGACATTACGTGCAGTGAGTACATCGTCCTAATTAAATTAATTCCAAAGAAGCGCTTTTAACTTTAAACACTTAGAATTGTTAGTCTTAAGAATCTCGAAGGTAAAAAGTGATTCAAAACAAATTAGCTGCATTGGGTCGTTCCTGCCTGTTCTTTTTTAAATAACATATACTAGTTTATCCGAAAATATTACATCTAATTGCAGTTGAGATTAGCAGTTTATATATCGTTTATCTGTTACCTACCTGTTCTATTAAGTTTGCAATGATTTTCCTCTGATCTAACAAAATAAAATAGCAGCAACTTTGTTTCAGAACGGAGCCTGCGACTGATAAGGCAATATTGTCAATGTTCCAAGAAACTTGGCTCCTAGTGCTAACTTTGTTTCTATTAGCAATCATAGTGGTAGGGGCAGTTGTTATCGTTTACTTACGGCGAAGGCAGACTAAACAGCGGAAGAGTCACAACACTGCTAGTAAGTTATATTGATATTTTATGTCATGATATTGGCGCTGTATTACCTTTTAACGCCTACGTTATTTTGCGGTTAAAGAAAGTAATAAAGCTCCGTAAAGCTTTAAATATTTTTGATGCTGCTTTTGTTGAGTTAACTCGTCATTTGTTGTATTATAATGTGTCGACACCTTCGATCATAGAAATTTTTTCTTCTGTGATCGAAGGTCGACACAATATAGATGTATTATGCAATTTTAGGTACTCCAATAACTAATGCTCAATGTTTGTTGGGTAAAGAAGCTGTATGGCTTCGCGAAAGACCCTTGTATGAGGGGTCGAATGAACCAAGAATAGAAATATTGAATTGCCACCAAAGCTTACTGCACAGTAAGTTAAAGAAATTTTAAATATTCTAAGGCCATTTTCACCAACGTAAAATAAGTCATATCTGAGCGTAAATTTGATATTTTGGCAGATTTTCAATACAGAAACTGTCAGAATTTATTCCTCGATTAAAAGTCTGTCAACATTGGTAAAATTGGCACTCAAAAGGATTACATTATATGTAGCAAGTTATTCAACAAATTTACGTTGTAGGTGGTCATACAATAGGTACTATGGCAATGGAAGCCGAATATAGTCTCCCACAACACACTGGTGCTGTTAATATGATGTCTCATGAAGATAACAGAAGGCACCCACCGGAACCATATGCATCTAGCGCTATCTATACCGAATTAAACTATCAGGTATTTTGCAAGCATGTATTTGGTAAACATTTATGTTACGATTCTAAACAAGTAGATATAACTTAATGATAGTTGCAGGATCATACAGATGCAGAAGATTCTTGTATAAAATGTGCAGTTAGTCCAGAATCATACGATAACAGTATGGCGAGGTCTTTCGCTGATAGTAATCAATATTCCAATGAAGAATGTTCTACATGTTGTCGAAGTAGTAGTTCAACTTTAACAAAAGACTATAGTGAAATGACCAAATGTGGGAATGAAGGAGACGACATTCAAGAGTTGTCATTAGATGAATGTCCATCATGTAAAACAACTCAATCCCGATCATCTAGTCATCATGACGGGAATAAAGAATGGACAGCAATTGCTGATGTAGAGTATGACTATCCCCAATGGCAATGGCTGGGTAGGGAAAATAGTTTTAGGCAAATGGCTCAAGATTCAAAACATTCCAGTCAAGGGAGGAGAAGTGAGCAAAACTGTAGAATGAATTTATGCGATATTCTTCCACCACCACCGTATGAAAGGTAGAACTTTTTATGAATTATTGAACTACAATGTACATGTAAATTGTAGTCCATTTGATTAATAATAATAATTTCTTTGAAATTGTTGCAGAGAATCACCATATAGGGAAATGCATGCATTTACCACAAATTCTGGTGCATCAGGTTGCTCGGGTCATACATACCGCAGTTAATTTAATATGTTTTAAAATATCATTAGAAAATAATAAAAGCAATACTAAGCTTAGGGAGATTGTACATAAACAATGTAAAAAGGTTGTCAAAATTTTGGGTAAGGCAATTGGGGACCGCCGCTTATAACTATTATTTTGCTAAAATATAAAGATTGACATCTTAATTTAAAAATTTTTATTTGTGCTGGAGAAAAATGTTCAATTATTAATGATTTCTCAATTTTGGATATACTTAACACATAGTAAAATGAACCTAAAAGCGGTGTGAAAGATGGTACTCCTAAGGGTTGTAGCTGTGTGGATGTGTTTACATAATAGACTGCCATATTACGTAATGTAGCCATTACATAGTTTATCTTTCTCTAGTGACTGTGATATAGTATAATTTTGATTGTTTTTTATTTTGTACATAATTCGTAATGTTTGATATCCTTATACAATTTTACCCTTATTCTATTTATTGTGTGTAGTTTAACAAATTATGGAAAACGGACTTTGACTCTTTGTTATTAACATAAAAAGTATCACATTTGTAGAATTTTGTACAACCCCGGATATCTAGACTTATGTAAAGAAAATCTGTTTGTATATTTTGATGACTCAGGAACCGGAATAAAGTACTACATTTATAATATAAACTCGTTTCATTTGTTCTGTTATAATTTGTCCAAACTAATTGCTGCTTCCATTATGTAAATATTGAGAGGTGGAACAAAAATTAAAAAATCATTGTCTTTGATGTGTAATTTTGCGTCAAGCTATAACAAGCAAATGGCAGGGCTCTGAATAATTACGTACCCAATAAAATAGTCGTTCGCTGGTAATCAAAACACTTCAGGCAGCACTAAACCGGCAAATAGCTTGTTAATCATGTACGACACATACTAATGGCGTTCAAATGGCAGAAATTCAGGGTACTTTCCATAAGGAATGTTCTTTACCTTGAGCAAATAAGAAATCTAGTTGTTCTGATATTGGATTAAAAATCAGTGGGACTAGAGTAAATTTGGTAATCATTAAAAAGAAAAAGAACAAAAATAGCAGCCGTGGGATTATCTCAAAATGATTGCTACGGTGTGACGATCGCAATCACCTCTGATTGGTTGAACTTGTGGTGTTCTTGGTTCAGCAATTCATTTTTATCAATAGCGATAGAGTATAGGTCAATCAGAAGTGTTTGCGATCATACTAGTCTACACAATTTTATCAGAAAACAATTTTAGGTAATCCCACATCATTTACAATTGCGATTTGCAATTTTGAAGAGAGACTTTTCCAGATTTGCTTTATGATTTTGTTGATACACACCAAAAGTTTATAAAGGTTTGGCTTATCATTGGAATTATCGTTAATCTGTTGTTATTCTCTCTTCAGTTCAGCATTTAGTTTGGCTATGAGCGAAAGTTTCGTAACAATTAGAGCCCTTAATCAGCTTTGCTTATAAATATCTAACATTTGTGTGGTAGATTCGCAGCCTGCGTTCCAACTTGGGGTGTTTCCATGGCAACCAGTCCCCAGTACGCCCTTGTTATTAATACCCGTAATAATTAAACTTGATTGCATTTCACACCAGGTGTTGGATGATGGCCCTTGTCAGAAAATAGACGGCGTAACCCCCTGTCAGTTCCACTGATATCTTGAAGAACAATTACGTGAAGCTAATAAAGATAACAATTTGGAAGGTCAATTGAGTTAACAGCTTCATAGCTAACACATCACTATTTGTCCTTAGCCATAAACTCTCCAGCGTAAGGAAACATCTCACCTGATTATTAATTAAGACTGTGCTCTACGGTCGAGAAGGATAGCCTACCTATATCCATTTATTTATACATGTTCCTATTAGGGTTTCACATCCTATAGAGTTCTCCCATCTGCCAAATATCCATAGCTTTCATATACAAGAAAAATTATTTGTCTGGCCTGACATATCTATTATTTGTGTAATTACCCATCTCATAAGTAATTAACCATCTCGTAGATATAATCACAATAAAGTTTTCTTTTCTCATCAAATCAAAACCTGCATCTACAAAAACTGGAATCAACACAACTTGAAACTCAATTCAATTCTCTCGGATATTTTATTTTCTTTATCAATCACATCACCCCTGTGCAATTTTCAAGGAGAGCTCTCCGTCGCATCGCGAAGTCAAGTACGGACATTTGAAGTGATATAAATTCGTATTACATACTTCCTTTTTCGATACTCACGTTTTTAGAGTATTACATTTTGGGAGACTTTCACCGTGGGTAGTTACCGCCTACCGTCAAAGAGATGCCACAAAGTGATTTAGCGTTCCGGGACGAAGACGTAGGGGTATGTTCCAAGTTAACCCGCTACCATCTTAGACTGCATCAACACTCACCATCAGGTGAGATCGCAGTCAAGGGCTATCTTGTCAACGATTTTTTTTTACATTACTAAGGTAGGTAATAGGTATACAAAATACAAATCGAATTTTGGCAACAATATGACTGCATATTATCTGCGCTAACTATGTAGCTGATCCAGGCTGATCCTTTCCGCAAAAGAAGTGCAAATGCTAAATAAATATGATCGATGATACAACATAAATTCCATTTTAGTAATACTCCTACATTATTTTTACTTTACAAATTAAATAAGTATATCAAAAAATTGGGTGTATTATTTTGACCGCAACCAATAGAAACCAATCTAAATTAGGGACCACTAATCCATTATGCTGCTTTAATTGTAACTAAATCAACTTTACTGATGGAAGTCACGAATTTTGGAAAATAATTACCAAAAATTCCCGTAAAATTAGAGAGCGAGGGTGCATGAATTACCCATAACACAGCAACTGAAAGTACTTTCATAGCTATAATTCGTACTCCTTCGACCCGGGGTTCCGTATGATATTTATAGACATAGATAAGGCCTACAGATGGCGTGGAATTTTCCTTCCCCTAATACTCGTTGAGTTATGGTTTCCAATTTTCAGTTCTACACTTCAGGTAGGCGGTGTCTCTAGCGAATTCTTGAAATATCGACGGAATGCTTGTTTGATAAATGTCTCTTTGACTTGAATGGATTTCTACCCTTTATGGACTTAAGAATTGAAGAATCATTGGGAAACTCCTTTATCGATTTGAACACAAGTTACCGCTAGGCGTTTGTTATTCTCTGAACCTTTTTTTTTCGGTTTGTGTTTTACAAAAATTGTATAATTTTTATATTTAAATACATCTACTTCATGGATTTAGATTTTTAAAATTCAATAAGAATGTTTGTTTCTTCGGAGTAAATACCTATATCACTCTTCCGAAAGATCCGTAGATCTTTCGCAGCGTGATTGAAGGACAAACAAACACACTTTCGCATAGGCATACTTTTTTCTTTTTTTTTTAAAGAATATTAGCCAAGCTAAACTTGACTTATGTTCTCCTCTCCCCTCCAAATAAGCGGAAAGTTAGTGCTAGAAGTGGGTACGACAATAGTGCAACGTGTGCGGCTCGAACCTGTGACCTTTCAGTTTTTAGTCCGCACCTTAAACCGTTGGGCTATTTAGGCTTAATACTAAAGGGATTTTAAAAGAAAAAAAAAATAAGCGTGAAATAACAACGATATTTGGTGAACCTGTAAGCAGAAGAAGTATAATTCAGACGATTCATTTAAAAGACATTACAAATGACCCTTGTATTAGTCACGGGTGAAGGAAATCAGCATAGAATTATGACACTGGTGAACGAAACCCGGTAGGGGGTCACGCAATGCAGCCGCGTTTTTGGTGATTTATTGTCTTGTATAAACAAAAACAATGAGTAATACTACTAATAAATTTTCATTAGCATATCGTTGTTTTATTAGTTCACCTTTATTTGAGCAGGTTGTTAATACATTTCTGAAACAAATCACTGGTTAGTGATGAACTAGAAAATATTAACATCTTGACTTACATAATTGAAGCAAATATTTTCAGATATGTAGTCGAGGTTGGATATACCAGGCCTACTTAGCTTAATATTTTACCTACATGAGAAGTGTAAATATAGGTAGGTATATAATGATAGTTAACTTCAGAAAAGGTCCGTAAAAAAACTTCAGTTATTTCAAAATCATGCACGGACACCGCTTTTATTTCATTAGTCCTTCACTTTAGCAGATCACTGCTGATTTAGGGTATCAACCCTAGCTAGTCTATTGGGGGGTGGTCGCAGGTTCAATTCCGGGGTACGCACTTTTGACTTTACGGAGTTATGTGCATTTAAGCAGTAAATATTACAGGCTTCAACGGTGAAGAAAGATCGTGAGGAAACCTGGTTGCCTGAGATTTTCCACAATGTTCTCAAATGTGTTTGAAGACTGTGAAGGTAGGTGTATGTGTGAGTAAGTATCTCTGGTAAACTATGCACGAGATAAGGATAACTTTGTATCTAGAATCTCTAACATAGGTAGATAAAAAAATAGGTACCTAAATATTTATTTAGAATCTGCCACATCTAGAATAGTCAATTTTTTTTTTTTTAAGATAGCCCTTGACCGCCATCTCACCTGATGGTAAGTGACGATGTAGTCTAAGATGGTAGCGGGCTAACTTGGAAGGGGTATAGCAGTGCAAATTCAACCCATACCC
This sequence comes from Hipparchia sbordonii, assembly GCA_038048805.1. Taxonomy (NCBI): domain Eukaryota; kingdom Metazoa; phylum Arthropoda; class Insecta; order Lepidoptera; family Nymphalidae; genus Hipparchia; species Hipparchia sbordonii. Next base: position 6,133,783 of record CM076106.1, on the reverse strand, counting down.
CTAATCGGTTTCTATACGCCATCGTGCCGGAACGCTAAATCGCTTGGCGGCACGTCTTTGACGGTCTTAACAAAGATGTAAGTATTTTGAAGATAAATTGAGTAGGGTATCTAACTATAGGTAATCAACAGCAAATAATTTAGCACTCTGGCTGTGCAGAAACTAATATTAGAGAATAATCTCATGACCAATTTCTATGTAGGCCTACTATGCTGAATATGTATATACCTAATTACTATTAAAGTGCATAAGATAGGTGTAGATTCCTCTGTTCCTTCACTCTCATAGTCTGACGGGACGGTAATCCAGACATCGGATAAGATCATATATATGACAGCTTTATATGGAAGTGGTAGGTACCTGCTACTGGGAATTTCCTGACAGAAAAATCTAATAAATAATCGTTTTGGTTTAAAATTTCTGAGTGATAATATGACAGGATACCGACCTGAAGCAAAGCTGAAGTGGAAAATGGGTGGGGCTCATAGCTCGCAGAGCTTAGGTCGTTGGGGTCCCAAGGTGCTAGAGTTCGAACTTGCATCAGAAAGCGCAGTGTTGTGTTGGTAGACTCGTCCACTAGGTGGACCGACGACATCCGAAGCCTGTGGAAGTCCATACATAGAGATCTTTGTCCAGCAGTGGACGTCTATTAAATCGTGATAAATAAGAAGAAAAAAATGATACCTACGTAGCAATTTTAAATTCAATATTTTTTATTCATATCCCGCAATTCATTTTATTGAAGTTTGAATTCTGCTTTTACTAAATTGAAGCTTGTTTGGGATTCAAATCATACTTTTATATTCAAGAGTCTGAGCACTTTCGAACGATTGAACTCCGAGACCAATAAAGTCTTTCAATTCTATCTGACCGTAAACTTTTCTTTAATGTTCAACGGCATTTAAAAATTTAAATCCTTTTATAAAAAATCTAAGCGTAACATTTTTCAACCGATTTTTTTTTATTTTTTTATTCGATGACAAGATAGCCCTTGACCACGATCTCACCTGATGGTAAGTGACGACTTCCAAAAAAGGAGGGGGTTCTCAATTCGTCGGAATATAATAGAACCCCGATTACTTGAAGACATCGGGACCGATTTGGAAAATTCCTTTTTTGTTTGAAAAGGTATACCTACTTCCCAGGTAGTCCCATTATCATCAGGGTAGGATCTGATGATAAGATCCTGGAGAAATCGAGGGAACTCTTAAAATTTTATAGGCACAATTGGTATACCTACTTTGTAGTGGCGTTTGAAGTCGGTTTTAAAAAGAATTTTTACTTTTATATTATTTTAGGGTGGATTCATGTAAGACAAATATTAATTAGAATATTATTCTCGATAGCCTAATGGAGAGGACTGAAAACTGAAAAGTTGACGGTCCGATCTCCACCCGTTGTCTATTATCGTACCCACACCAGCGTTACGCTTATTTGGAGGGGAGAGGATATTAGCTTTGCTAATATAATAGTAAAGAAAATATAACGACTTAGTTTACCTACATGAATCGATATTTTATCCACGATCGCTTCGCATCGCATAATATTTAATGCTTTACTATCAACATAAACGTTATAGGTACTTACCATTTCTTTTGTATTTGCATTGAGAACGTGACATGTTTTCTAGTGGTCAGTTTTTTATTTTCTATAGAATAAGTAGGTACACGTTATGGTTTTATTCAATATATTTTAGTGAGGTATCTACTTGGTAGGTATAAATTTTATCTATATTTTTAGAATCGTAGATATACATCAATATCAATGATTAATTTACCAAAGTTTTGGCTTACCACACTAACTAAGATTTTCAGTATCAAAAAAATCACGTCGGCTCCGTGAAGAACAAACCAACAAACAGAAACACTTTCGCATTTAATAATATTAGCAAGGACGATGCCCGCAACTTCGTCCGCGAGGATTAAGATTTTTTGATTCCTGTAGGAACTCTTTAATTTTCCGGGATAAAAAAATGCCTATGTGTTAATCAAGGGTATAGTCTATCTCTATTCCATATTGCAGACAAATTCGTCGTGTAGTTTTTACATGAAAGAGCAACAACAAATATACACACACACACACACACACACACACACACACACACATACAAACTTTCGCTTTTATAATATTAGTGTGACAAAACGGCTACACAAATAAATTAACGTCGTCTGGTTGGTATCTGAAGCATCGATCACAATACGACATTACGAATTCACCGTGAAAGTTCAGAATTAGCTGGCGCAAGACCCCCACTTATCTGCCGCCATATTTTTAAGTAAATTACAAATAGGTACGGGGACCGGGGCACGGGAACCATCAGTTGCCGTGCGTGCTATCGCGACAGGGGATCGCGAATACGTTCCGTGCGCTTACAGACTTGGACGACTACGAACCTGCCATAGGCTAGAAAAATTGTCAGTTTGAGAGTGGATTTGCTGCTTCATTTTTAACCGACTTCAAAAAAAGGAGAACCTACTTCAAACGCCATCAATGTATCGGGCTAGCGTCACATATTAGTTGCATTCTTTTCATTTAGGTTTGCTCAATTTCAACATACGTGTACAAACTAACGCACTAATGCACAGTCCAAAGTGGTGGACATTAGAAACTTGACATTTGGAAGTATTCAGTAATTACTCTCCGCAAGGACATTTGTATCTCTGTCAAACTTGGACAAATGAAAACTGTTAAAAAGACATTTTGCTATGAACAATTAATTTTTTTAGCGAGACAGCAAGACATTGGGATTCACTTCGAAAATAATGGTTCTGTTTTTTTTTCGGAGCTCTAAAAAACCCAAATATGAAATGAAAAATGCGATGAACTTAATCAAATTTTCAGAAATCTTAAATCTCTTGCGTTTATTATTGGCGCAGTGAAACTCTGAAAGTAAGCCATGATTTCTAAAGACCAATAAATGAAAGAGAAATAACTGAATGAAAGTAGACTGTGGAAAACGGAAGTACCAACATAAAGCGGTATTTATTAAGGCTCGTAGTGTGTAAGTGTAGGCGTCGGAAACAAATTTTTTCGTCTAGTCTCCCCGTCGCATTACTGAGTTTCCTAGCCGACGAGTTTCCCTTTGATGGTGATAATGTCTTTAGAGCCTTTTGGAGTGTTGTTAACAACGCGATAGTTTCGTGTTCAGGGACTTCTTCCAGTCGGGAAATATAATTGAAAACTATATTTTGTAGTAGTTGTGTAGTCTGATAACTACATAGTTGTTGTACATGGTATTATCTACATTATAGTCAGTAAGCAGACTTCTTTTAGGGAAAAGAGAGGCTTGGGATTCAAGGACGTTTGGGTTTTTGACGACCTCCCTGGCTCAGTGGTGAGCGCTGTGGTCTTATAACTGGGAGGTTTCGGGTTCGATTCCCGGCGGGGACAATTTAGGAATTTATAATTTCTAAATTGTCTCTGGTCTGGTCTGGTGGGAGGCTTTGGCCGTGGCTAGTTACCACCCTACCGTCAAAGACGTGCCGCCAAGCGATTTAGCGTTCCGGCACGATGGCGTGTAGAAACCAATTAGGGGTATGGGTTGAATTTACACTGCTATATCCCTTCCAAGTTAGCCCGCTACCATCTTAGACTGCATCGTCACTTACCATCAGGTGAGATCGCAGTCAAGGGCTAGCTTGTCATCGAATAAAAAAAAAAAAAAAAAAAAGGAGATTGGATTGTAGGTGAGAACTGGATTTCAAAGGTTTACATAAAAAAATTTGATGAAATCTGACAAACTACAAACACAAGCTAAGTAATATATTTATGGTTTGTTCTGCTCTTCTCAACAAAAACTGCATTCCGAATCGGTGGTAGAGTCATGACGTGTCATAAGAGCTACAAGTTGGCCTACATGAAATAAATAATTTTGGATTTTGTCAGATCTCATCAAGTAGTGCTTCTTAGGATCAATCTACACTAATTATTCTCTGATTGCGAGCGATTTGCTGTTATTCATTGAAGAGTTCCGTTCTCCATCGCTAAACTGAAATGGAACTAACTTAAACGTATTTTCTTTCCAATAAGAAAAAAAATATTGAAAGCTGAACCAATTTCAATATTTTTTTCTTGATTCTGATTTGACCTAGAAAAGGAGTAACAACGCTACAAAAAACATACGCGAATTGAGAACCTCTTCCTTTTTTTGAAGTCAGTTAAAAATGGGTATGCATGTTTACTTTCCTGATAGCTTTACTCAAACATACAATATGTGTGCACACGTTGGACACACATTCAAATGTTTAGACATCAAAATAATGTAAATGTTCACTTTAAACAATTCAAATGGACACAATTTATTGAGGTGTTTTCCAGTTTCCGGAGAAAAATCCGTGCAATTGTACGGAGCTCGTATTGAGTTGGGAGAAAGCAGTTTTCTTTGTAGGATCACGAAATAAAAATCAAATGCGAGTGCTTTTCTCGATCGTGTTTGTTTGCTGTGTCAGAGAGCTTTGAGGCAAACCAACTGATGTTGGCGCTTGTTGGCGTAAGGCCCCGATTGGAATAGCGTTTTTGGGCCGTGTGCAAACGTTTAGTAGCGTTTTTTGGGCGTTTGCGAGGGTCAGCGCTGATACATCATCTACCTGCGGTAAAGTTTAGTTCTGTTGATTTGATATAATCAATCTAATCCTAAATGGCAAAGGAATGTTTACTTCAATTAATTGAAGTTAACCTTCAATTAATTGAAGTTAACATTCCTTTCGTTTTCGTTTCGTGAATAAATATATAATAATCATTTATCTGCAAGAATTTGGTAAAAATCCGTGTAATTGTAGAGAGCTCATATTTAGGAGCTAACAGTTTTCTTTGTATCACGAAATAAAAATCGAACGTGATTGCTTTTCTCGATCGTGTTTGTTTGCTGTGACAGAGCGCTTTGAAGCAAACCAACTGATGTTGGCGTAAAGCTCCATTCGATCTAGCTTTTTGGGCCATGTGCGTTCGGTCAGCGTTGACGCATCATTTATCTGCTCTCAAGTTTAGTCCTGTTGGTTTGACACTATTTAACATGAAAAACTCCTTATTTCCTCAACTACCTGCGAATAAATAAATTAATAATCATTTATTTTCGCAAGGGTGATGCTATGGCCCATGTTCTTAAGAAAAACAATACATTCAACTAAGTTTATTAACCAGTCAAATTGTAGATAACAAACTGATAAAATAACTACGTTACTGCGCCACCAAGCGCCGTGTGGAATCACTCTAAAAATAGCGTTGAACAAACGGCGATTAAAGATGCGTACTATATTTAACTTGACGGCTCAAAAGCACTCTGTTAAAGTTTATTTGAATAAAAAATAATTCTATTCTATTCTACTAGCGCTTTAAACGCCTAGTGTGATCAAGGTCTAAAGGCCGAATGCATATTATGCCTGTACAAGCACGCCGGGTGGTCTTTATCATTTAATGTACACAAACTTCACCACAAAACAATATAATGCTAAAATACAAAATCAACAACGTAGGTATTCTGAGGCAACAAAAGCCGAAGGAAACCATGCGTTAAGTTTTATTCGCCCAACGATTCCAGTCTGTAAGGGATACGGGTAATGGAAAAGTATGTAATTTTACTTTGTGTTTTTATTATTTGAGATGTGTTCTTGTTTTTCATTAGTATTTTTATTGTACAGTATGTAGTATACCTAAAAATATGTAATCACCATCGAACTATAACGCTTAGAACAGAAGTTTCTAACAAAATTCCGCTTCAAACGTAGGTTAGAAACAACCAATGAACATGTAGGTGCCATGTAATTACTTGTAATGGTACGTACTGATAGTTACGTTTTTGATAGTTCTTGTGATGAATTAAGAAACCCATTTACAACACAGTAGGTCATTTTTTAATAATTTTCTGCGAGCTCGTAGTACTAACGCGACGATACTGCTTAGTCGGTCTATAAAGGCTTACTAAAAATAGCTTTTCAAAGCGTCGACTATTGCGCTTCTAATTTCTTCTTCTTCTATTAGTTCGATTGTAACCAGCTTTAACGGCTTTCGCGGATGAATGATCGATGATTAACGCGCTTAGGTTCGTAGGTTCACCTAAAGTGTCATAATTTTTTGGAATTTAGGAGGCTTAGGCGGCCTCTCTCGGCGTTGTGCAAACGTAGACACTTTTTGTCTTGTGTCAGATAATATAAACTATAGTTCTTTCAACTCACTAGGGCGCGTGGCTCATGGTTGTGTGTGTGTCGTATCTGTATGAGTATGAGCGAGAGCTTGCTTGCGCCTGATCGCTCCCACCTAGGTTCCACTCACATTTACGCAATGTGCATGTATACGACGTAACCACAAGTAAAGCTCACGCGAAATGCACGAACTATAACCATTGAATTTTTTTAGAAGCTTAAAACCACACGGACGAAGTGACAGGCTAAAGGTAGTAAAGGATAAAACTTAGTCTAGGTACATAATATTGACATTGTTGTGTTTTATAGAACACGTCCGTCGTCGGAGTAGTATTTTAGAATTATTGCTGACACTTTTATCTCAGACCGTCAGAAGTCGTTAGGTCAGAACGAAGTGCGAAAGCTATAACAATAATGATTTTATTGTGCTCCTTTTAGTAGATTTATACTATCCGATGTGGTACTGCAATTAAAATTCGTCGATGCGATATTGAAGGGCGTAAATTGGGTAAAATTTAAACTTTTTAATTTCATACAAGTTTGCAATTCTACTTGACAGTAAGTGAAGATCTAAGAATTCGAACCAGTAGCGGATTAATAAATACATAATTATCGATAGGTTTTTTATCTGCAAATGTAGTTAAATATCGTAAAAGTCTATCTAAACAATAAATTGATGACATAAATCCGAAAAAACCGAAAAATCTGAAAGAGATGGAGTCAGGAGTGAAGCCTGGGAAGATATCCCGGAAACCCCAAAAGGAGTCCTAAGTCCTAACCATTTTTTTATAGAGTGGAGCTTAAATGTGCTTTTATAAAATGCCGTTACTGAGTATTTATAAAATATCGTTACCTACTGTCGTAACCAAAATCGGATAGGAATGTTTGAAGAACCCTTAACAATTTATTTATTTCATTTCACTTTGAAGCAACGGCCAATCTTAAAGCAATGAATATTAAATAAATTGCGGACGCATCAAATCAAATAAATTACACACATAACGACATTCTGATAAATATTTATATTAGATGGTGTGCACTGTGCAGTGGTTATTTTACAATTCACAAACACTTGAAGCGTAATGGCGCATGCATGGTATTTGAGTCTGTGTTATGGTAAGTAGAAATATATATAGGTGATTGCACAGAAACCGCTTAAGTATTTGGCTAGCGGTTCTCCATTTCTTGAATAGTGTAGCCAGATCTATATAATAGGAAAGCGGGATTATTTGGACTTTTTTTGGATTTGATTTGGATTTAGATTGGTATTCAAAACTGTATAAAATTGTAAGAGTTGGCACAAATATTATTGTGTAAATATCTGAAACGTTAAGAGGTTTAGAAATATCATCGACAATAAATAATTAAATAATAGAGTGCACTTTATAGTGTTCATTATAGTCGCTCCAAACATTTTAGTTTTTAATACTAACCACTGCACTTCAAACATTAATATATCTATAGACGTCAAAAACTTAGCAACAAATTGCTTTAATAGCGATAGCGATTAAGTTTTGAGGTGGGAGGCTGTGGCCGTGGCTAGTTACCATCCTACCATCAAAAACGTGTCACCAAGCGATTTAGCGTTCCAGCACAATGTCGTGTAGAAGCTGATTAGGGTTGTGTTGGTTGAATCTACACTGCCATATCCCTTCCAAATTAGTCTGTCCTCTGATTTAGCTCGGACTCAAGATAAGAGTTAAAACGAGACACAAATATGCTCCGACATAAATCTGTCTCGTTTTATCTCTGTCTTGAGTCTGAGCAAGTGAAAGTGCGACCTATAGATTTCAGCCTTAGACTGCAGCATCACATACCATCAGATGAGATTGCACTCAAGGACTATCTTATCATCGAATAAAAAAAAGACCTACTCCAAAATATTTTTTATTTATTGTGATCGATTTATTGGTGGTTGATAAGTGATCGCAAAATAAGAGCAAAAACAAACTGGCGGACAAGAAAAATGACACTTAATAATGCACTATACAGTTCGCAAAACCCAAAAATATCTTTGATTTATACGTATTCGTACAAACAAGAGTCATACGAAATATCGAAACTCCTGGTAACCCTAACCGTAACAGTGTGGTAATAGTGTTCTAAATTATGCATATAAATATTTTAGTCGCTCATAAAAGTCGCGTTCGATTTACAATTATGTGTGCCAGCATTGTACTTCACCAAGTTTTCGAGTACTGTTTTATTGGGCGATGACACGCAGAATGATTTGTGCGCACGACTTAACTCTTGAGAAATATTCATCTGCTTTGTAAAGTTATTCAAATCGGTACATAATTTGTAGGATATATGGTTTATTATCGTGCGAGGTTGTAAGTTAATTGTGTCATGTCGCATGCAATGAGGGGGCAGGTGTTTCCACCAGGGGTCGGTCGGGACCTTCAGACACGGAGGCGTCCCGCTGCGTGCGTGAAGCGAAAACTTGATAGTCGATAACTCTTTAACGCAACACTATTACAAGCATAGACCCTGAGAAAGAATAGACAGTACCTACCTATTTATCCAATGCAATAGAGGCCACAGAAGCCGGTTTAAGTAGCTTCTTCTTTTGTTATTAATTATTTACTGAGTCTTAAGTTTTATCGGTCTACATTTGACTTTTTCTATTCATATGAGTGGAAACTGCCTAACTGACTGAGTTAGCGAAAATTAATTATAGGTACATAAAACACGTCATGCCGTCACCGTGGAGCATTTTCCCACTCTTTACCGTCAACACAAAGACCTATACGCATAACGCAGGCAAGTTTTGGCGATCGCTATTTAGTTTTGGAGTACAAAAATCTAGGCGGGATATATCAAAAATCTGGCTATTTGTAGATTACTGTAAAATCCATAGAAACTCAAGTATTTCAAAACTTACAATACTTAAAAATTGTCTTTGGCACAACTCTACGTTTAGGTGTGTTTGTAGACTGTAGGGTCACTGCAGTTGGTGTGACCCTACAGTCTACAAACCACATGTGGTTTCACCTTTAACGCAAATGCTGCATGCGTACTTTTCCCCTAGTCCATGATAAGATGATGTATTGAAGTATTAACTCATTAAAATTCAAACCGGTATAAAGGTTAAAGACATCATAAAAAGTTTCGTCCCGCTGCGATGTTGTGATTATGAAAAACGGGGAAGGGCATCGCGTTTGATGTGCCTGTCTTCTTCGCATCATATTAACATTGATGGCAAGTTAAAACATAAAAGGAGGCTAAGTGCACTTTAAAATATTTTTACTTCCTACAAATAAACACTATAGAAAGTACACTGTCTTTTAGAATTTCTTGCAGTAAATATGATATTAAAATGTGAGCAGTTTTTGCATAACTCATTTAACTCTGCCTTTAAAAAGATAAATACTTTTAACCTGCTCTACAGATGCAAAAAAATTTGTAAGTAACCTTATTTAAAATCATTAACGCTAATTTTATTTTCTGTCTAAAAATAGCCCATTCGTAGTTTCCAAAGCAAAAAGTCAATCGGAGACAGTAGATTTGGCTTGGAAGGTAGGTAATATTTTGTTTTTGCAGCGACGTTGCGTTCACATTGTATACTTTCGTCCAAATATTCATATTATGAGCTAATAATATAACAGGTAATTATTTCAAAATCACTTTATTTGTGCCAAATTGACTACCAATTTTATTTTGTCACAGTATAGACTAAGTATTTCTCTCGGCTTTATCCTGACACACATTCACTGCACGGCTTCGTAAAATAACAACAAAACAGGACCCAAAGCCTTCCCCATACGCATAACATTTTATTATATCGGAAATGCGAAGAAAACAAGGCCGTTAACACATCAACTGCGTCCTCCGTAGCGTGAAGAAGGCTTTAGTCGTCAGCTCTATGGCGGGAACGTACTGATCTACCTAATGTTGTAAACAAAACTGCTCAGCGCTCTTCATACCTTACCCCATAACCTGACATAGATAGGTACCAAAATATCACGACACTTATTACCTGTACAGGAGAGGCGTATAGACAGAAGCACTTGATTTTTTTAAAATATAAATAGCGGGCAAACGAGCAGGCGGGTCTCCTGGTGTTAAGTGATTACCGCCGCCCATGAACACTTGTAGTACCAGAGGAACCTCCAATGTGTTGCCAGCTTTTCAGTTGAAGGGAGATGACTCCAAAATTTGGTAGTACGTGAAAAAAAGATCTGGAGCAACGGAAGGTTGAAGTGCTCCAGGCACACAGGTGGTGAGGGTGAAATTGCGTTTGGTGGCGAGGGTGCGGTTGTTGAAGTTAGAGGGAGGAATAAGATGGTGACAATACAGTCTAAGATTCACTTACACAACACATGGGAGATCCATCGTGGCAATAATTTTTTTTCATCCAGGAGTCATATACCCCTATTGGGCATATATTGTAGTCTTTTTTAACCGGCTTTATAAAAAGAAAGTTATCTCGGTTATTTCGGTATTTTTTTTAACTTATACCTTGTCGTAAGGCGTGTATTTTGCAACAATAAACCAGAAAAGCTGTCAAAAATGTTCTTCTCATAGATTTTTGTCTATGTATCCCATATTTTATGTTTACGTTTATAATGATATATCGACACCTGCAAGGAAAAACATCGTAACTCACTTATTTGTTTTTCAAATTCAATTGTAATTCAAAATCCCTAAAAAGTAAGTTACGATGTTTTTCCTTGCAGGTGATAAAGTTGGCGTTTGCTTACCATTAAAGGATAGGTACTTAAAGTTTCATCCAAATTTTTCTCAGCCTTTTCATATCAATAATTCATCGGGAAACTAAAAAAGCACTCCCGCTGAAGTTAATTAAAATGTCCCGGAAAGGACGGCCATTACCGGGTATGAAAAAGCGATTTCCCTTCCACGGTTTTAAAGGAGGAACATTTTAGCTAGCTTTCGTTTTAATGCGTTCATTTATGCCTATTCTCTTTTTTTAGGTTAATATTTTAATGTTTAATTCAGAATAATTATAATAATTCATGAAATTGTTGTATAACAAGGATTGTTTAAGTTCATTTATTTCAGTTTCACCGGTAAGTAAGAAAATAAAAATAAATAAATAATATTTAATGAAATTAAAAATATATACCTGATATATGAATATTATTATTAAACACGATTAATATACAAAAAAAATTGAAACCTCCTTGACCACAGTGTACTTACTTACTAAAAATAATAATTAGTTAGTCTATTGAGACTAACAGACAGTGCCGCTTATTGAAGCGGCAGTGTCCACTTATAGTGCCACCAACTTATCTGGTCGCTATTTTAAAATATTATTCCGCTTGTTTCTGCTGTCCAAGTACCTATTCATGTTATTATGTCAGTTCTTTTAGTGCAAGCGCCGTACAATTTTATGAAGATACAGCAGCAGCACCGATTTTCCGATTTTCTTATTAATTTCTTGAGTAGTAATACTTAACGCTCCACTAGCGACTGGTACTGAATAGATAAGTCGGTGATACTGTAGTTTCAACGCATAACCTTATCTAAACTATTAGTCTAATTTGTACTAATATGTAGTAATGTTTTGTGAATAGCATATTATAAGGTATGTTGATTATTATCATGATACCGACTTAGGTTAAAATTACTTTACTACTCTGTACCTATCTAACTTTTATATGTTATACGAGTAGTTACTAACCAACATCACCATCAGTTATGTTACAATTTATAAACTTATACTTAATAGCCCCAGTTTTTTTGTAATTAGTCCCAAGCTTCCTTATCAACAAGGGACTATAGGCGGAAGTTTCGTTCATTAAAGTAAAATTACAGGCGTATTGGCCCCGGGGATTCGGGAATTATGGAATAAGGGATTCGGTCTTGGCCCTAATGGGACTTGAAGGCAGTTGGGGTCACCCAATTAACGCTTTCGTTATGTACATTGTACCAGTTAGTTGTAATAGACAATAGGGACTATGTATACGAGATCCTCTTTTTGGTAACTAGGATTAAATTCGTCGGGCCTGATTCGGATTAGATACGGGAATTATGTACCGACTTTGTTCTAAATGAATCCATTTAGAACGAAGTCGGTACGTCCGAAACATTCATAATTATTGCGAGAGCTTATTGTATGTGTACATTAACTTTACTAGCATCTTAATTAATATAGAGTTCTGGTATTTTATGAGTTTTATACAATAACTAGTTGATGCCCGCGGCCTCGCTCGCATGAATTTAGTTTTTAAAATCCGGCGGGGACTCTTTGATTTTCCGGGATAAAAAGTAGCTTATATCACTTCCCTGGTCCTCAACTACAATCATGCAAAAAATCACGTCGATCTGTTGTTTTGTTACGGCCTGAAGGACTAACCAACAAACAAATAGACTTTCGCATTTATAATATAATTATATATTTATATTTATAATATAAGGATTAGTGTAATTTTTCGTAGTACTTACAAAGAAATTATCTCAAACAGAATTATAGTAGCTATCAAAAGTTTTAACTGTTCCGAGATACGCAGCGGGTATAAAATACATATTATTAATTTCATAATTGACAGTCGTATAAAAAACTAACAGATGTAATGAATACGTTCACCAGAATATAATGTTTATACAAATAAACTGCACTAGATATAATCAAAATCAAAATCACAAAAAGAAAAATATAATAGACTAGCTTTAACCCGCGGCTTCGCTCACGTTAGGTTCGATTTTTTAACCCCCTATTTAACCCTCTTGGGGTTGAAATTTTCCAAAATCCTTTCTTAGCGGATGTCTACGTTCTAACAGCTACCTGTATACCAAATTTCAGCTCGATCGGTCCAGTGGTTAGAGCTGTGCGTTGATAGATCAGTCAGTCAGTCAGTCAGTCAGTCAGTCAGTCACCTTTGCCTTTTATATATTTAGATTACTTAATAAATTTTGAATTATTGGATAGTGTTATCTCTCCATAGATAACGAAAACAATACTCCTTTGACACACACAATACAAAGTGGTCTAATAGTCAACAGACTCAATTATAATTAAAGTAATAATTAATGAGTGAGATATTCAATGATAACGAGACAAGTATACAATTACACTGACGCATCTGGCGACCGGATGATGTAATGAAAGCTCCTTAGATGTTGACCCCGCGGTCACGGGAGTGACTCGCGCGCCGAATATTTCGTTACCTCCCACGTAAGTTGTGATATCCCACAAAATTGGCATTTTAGGTTTTTTGCACTATATCATTTGTTTTAAGCTATTGCATAGCTTCTATCGCGGGCCAGCGTGGAGACCGAATCCAGAAATTCCGTAACGAAAATAATCTGACACGGGACTCCTCTACGGTGAGCCGCTAGATGGCGTTGATAAAAAATGCTATGCAATAACTTTACCGCGGCAGTCCACGAGTGCCACACGTCTTTTTTTAACCGACTTCCAAAAAGGAGGAGGTTATCAATTCGGCCGGTATCTTTTTTTATCTATTTTATGTGTTCGTATAAAAAAATTAAAAACAGCATTTTTTTACATACTTTCAAGACGTATAAAGTTATATACGGCCTAAACCATTTTATTGACCATCACATTAATTCACTTCACTTCAGAATAGAATAGAATAGAAATATTTTTTATTCAAATAAACTTTTACAAGCACTTTTGAATCGTCAATGAATCTACCACTGGTTCGGAATGCCTTTCCTGCCGAGAAGAGCCAGCAAGAAACTCGGCGGTTGCTCTTTTAAAAAAAAAAAAAATTTACAATTGTTATTGAAACTATGCTATGTATTCAGTGCTTCCACGATGAATTTTTCTGAGTACAAAACAAGTAAAAATAAATACAATACAAATACAAATAAATACAATTCAATACATGTTAACACAGGCAGGCAAAAGCAGACCCATTCCCGTTGGTGGCACCCGTTCACGAGCATGACGCATGATCCAGCCATTGCTTCGCTCAACCATATTTGAGGGAACGTAACAACCCGCACCACACGACACCACCACAGAAACTTTAAAGAGAGCATGACATACTCACGTTCAAGCGTTTTGGGGTTATAACAACTTATGTAGGAGGTATCGATTTATTATCACATTCATTCTTCAGATCCCGCACCGGAAAATGTGGTGTTGGCAGATCCCCCACTAGACAATCACCATCCCCCACAGACGGCATCAGACGAGTTTTTTTTTCATTGATAAGATAGTCTTTGATTGCGATCTCACAGAGTTACTAAAACGTGACGTCATAATAATAGAGTTTTCTTCGTCTAACAGGAAACTTAAAAAGCTCTAGATTTTTGAAACTAGTTAAGATATTAAAAAATCAAAAACATTGTGATAAAATATTCAAAAATTGAATTGTAAGTACCTATATAAAAATATTTTTTCAAATACACAATTAAAAGTCTGAGGAGGTCTGGAGGCAGACAAAGAGTTTCGACGACATTGGTAAAAAACTTAAAACGAAATCGCGTTCATCAGCTAGTACCAAAGAAATCGTGAAGTAAAACCCACAAAAATAAGAGCAATCACTTTAACACAATTTAACCAGAAAGATTCGCATATCTAGAAGATTACTGAAGACAGACAACCCCCGTCAAGAGTTAAACCATTACGGCAACGTAAATAATTAAATTTCCGAGAGAAAAAACCCTAATCCAAGTTCCGACCAACAATTTATTAGAGGCCCTTTGGCTGTGAAAAATCGGTCCATTATTGTGAGGAGGGTGGGTCTAACCCGTATTTCAAAACAACACATTATTGTTTTCTTCTCCTTCTATTTTACGGTAAAACTGGTTATAAATTTGGGAGGAACGGCTTGAGAGCTTCACTTTTTGTTTCATTTCCTAGTTATTTTACTTCTTCCTATCGACTAGATAATTGTATCGTCGACGATTTGATTTTTATGGAAGACGTCTTTTCTTTAGAGATCGAAGTGGAAGCGATCCACGTATTAGCAACATCGAATGAACAATAACATATAACCGACCAGAGACAAATCTTGTAAAGATCATACGTATAATTTGTACCTATATTAATAGGTTTGTTGCTGGAGGACATAATCTGATGAGATAAATAAGGAATTTTCAAAAAATCTCAAAATTAAAAGACTTGGCGTGAAAGCACGCGGTGAAACCTCACGTGATTCGACAAAACATCACATTGGTATGATTGACAAAGACGACGCTATACAAACCCATGTATGTTGTTGAAAAAATTGACTTTTTCTGTGCTCGGATACAGTAGGTACAGTTCTTGCAATTCACGAGGGCGCGTGAGCTTTACTAGTGGTTACGTCGTGTACATGCACATTGCGTAAGTATGCGTGCCTGTCAGGCGCCTAGGTGGGAGCGGCAGACGCGAGCAAGCTGTCGCTGGCACTTATAAAAGATACGTCACGCACACAACCATAAGCCACGCGCCCTCGTGAGTTGAAATAACTGTACTATAAATTAAAATCAATACCGATATATAGATGAAAAATACAGAGTGTGATTTTCTCCAATCTAAATTAGTTCCAGTGACTCTTGTATTCAGGCAAAGAGCGATAATGGGGAAAATTAAAAGCCCGAGGGAAATTAACTACGGGCGGAATTAAATTCCGTTTCGTTCTTTATTTAGCACCAGCGACTAGCGAGCTGCTTAACTACCTATCTAAAAATGACAAAGGCTTTTAAGTGCTGAGTTACCTACTTAGCAATTTAATGATGTAACGGTGAAGGAAAATATCTGCATGCCTGAGAATTCTCCATAATTTTCTCCGAGGTATGTGAACTGTTCCAATCCGGACTTGCTGGTGGGCTATGTAGGTACTAAAACTCATCTCATTGTGAGAAAAGATCTGTGTCTAGTAGTGCTTCACATTTTCTACTACAGTTTGTTCAGTTTATGAAATAAAGTTCTTGCAATTCACGACGGCGTATGGCTCATGTTGTGTGTGTGCCTATCTGTATAAGTATGAGTGTGACACCAACGGGAATGGGTCTGCTTTGGCTGCCCATCTTGACATGCGTTGGATTGGTGTACCTACGTATGCATTTTTGCATTTTTGAAGCTTTATTGTGGAAGCACTGTATACATAGCATAGCTTTGTAAAAAAAAAAATTTTTGAAAAGAGCAACTGCTGAGTATCTTACCGGCTCTTAGCAGAATCTGCATTCCGAACCAGTGGTAGATTTATGACGTGTCATAAGAGCTACAAGTTAGCCTACATGAAATAAATTAATTTTGAATTTGAATTTGAAACCAACTAAAGGAAAATTTCAAGGCATCTCTATCTTCACCAACTGCGATTTTTGCTTAAGTTTTATTTTTAACTCACTGCAAATTGCCAGTGTTAATAACCGTGAAGCGTGATTTAAAAATAGAAAAGAAAAATTGAAGTAGAATCGTAAAAGGAGCCGAAGAGCTCTAAGTTCGGCCATAAATTAGCGTCCACACGTAACCGTCCAATCAGCCCACAGCCGTAAAATAGAAAAAGATTAAAACTACGCATAGTACAAATGAGCCGAGTAAAATTATTTTTACGATTCCCTCTCTCAATTAGAGTGAGCACCGACATAAAGTGTCAGTGTTATTTAAATTTACAGTTCCAATTAGACGCGCCGTCATCAACGATGAGACCGTACCGTGTCGTGTGCAGTTCGCCTTATTAAGCGTTCGGTAATTAAAATTTATAGTGTCCGATTTGAAGGAATACAATAATATCTTAATGAAAAAAACCCGGTTCACACTTTTAAGGTGCTGCAACGAAACTTTTAATATTTTTATTTTCACTTTTGTTTTTAAATTGCTGTGGCCATTTCAAGAATTTTAATATTAGTGTAAAGTGTAAACCAGTTTAACGATTCCAATATATATAAAACTTGTGAACCAAAAAAACTAATCTTATCTTACTTAAATTATAATGTCTTTCCCAATTAACGTACATTATGAACGATTCAAAAAATAATTGAAAGTTATAGCTTTCAAGCTTTCGTGAGTTCTCACAAACATGTCCTCTTACCAATTCCAAATAGGACTTACCTGTATACAATATTGTAGTGTTAGTATGTGAATTTATTTTAATTGGAGTTTGGAACACCATTTGAATGTTAAAACTTCATATCAAATTAACAGCCGTGCTGACGTGTCTGATTGGAGCATTGTTACATTAATTGCTACGTGTTAATGCAGCAGCGAGAATTAAGTGTTTAATTTTAACGGTTAAATGCTAATAGTTGAAATGCAGAGACGGAATGTTGATGTGTTTAGATTTTTTAATATAATAATTAACATTTTTTTTTTTTCACATGTATAAGTTCATATGTAAAGATCTATAACTTCACTTATTTTGTATGAAACGTTTGAAAACTGGCCTCAACATTTTGTAGTAGAGAATGTGCTTATAATAGTAATATTTTTTATAAATTGCGTATAAAAGTTTTTGATGGATGTTTTTGGGTAGGTACCCAATCTCACTCAAAAGCGTAAAAATCATAAAAGTGTTTCACAAGAACTGCGATTTGAATACATTTTTTTAAAAACCAATAAGTTTCCAAGGGAATTTTACAAAATCTTAATCCACTCGAACCAAGTCACACGTATAGTTCTTGGAATTCACGAGGGCACGTGGCTCACGGTTGTGTGTTTGTCGTATCTATATAAGTGGGAGTGATGAGCTTGCTCGCGCCTGACCGCTCCCACCTAGACTCCTGACAGGCACACACACTTACGCAATGTGCACGATGTAACCACAAGCTCACGCGTCCTCGTGAATTGCAAGAACTATATCAGAACTATTTTCGAACTTACGTACTTGTTATGAGTCGTTAAAAACATCACATATTATTCTGTTTTCTTTCTCATTTCAAAAATGTCTCCATTACAACGGTTAAGTACACCTTGCGATATTTTATGTGCAATGCATTACGCCATAAAAGATAATAAACAATAATTTAAGACTGCAGACACCGTGACATAAAAGCACAGTGCAGAAAAGGCCATTGCTCATAAAGTTACTTGGCGAACAACATCTCTACTATGTAGCAGATTCTGGAATTGGGTTGGAAAATTCTAGATAATGGGATGAATTTCTTTACAGTCACAGATATTTGTTTGTGAATAGTCGAGGCTGAGGCATCTACAAATTGGAACTGCTATTTTACGTTACTTACTTACATAGTGTATTTAATAAAAAAACATTTTATCAACATCAACTACCAACTGTGTTTTAAAGTTGGAGAGAAACAGTAAGAATTTTTTTATGGGATTTTTCTAATACAAGAGCAAGTTTGGTTTCGGAGCTATGCGCCTATATGCTGAAGTTGAATATTATCAATTAGATATTGTCACAGTCTTAAAATTAAATTGTTACAGTAACTAACCCTTAGTATTTTTGTAAAGCACGAAGCTCGAAAGCTCGCTTCGTCGTCCCTTCATTCAGTTTCACTTTCTTGGCCTTTGTTCCCTGTGAAATACAAGATGTACACAGGATTATTTTTAAAATGCAACAACTTAAGAATTATTAAAACATCTGGAAGAATACTTGACTTATACTTGTAGAAGATGTGTAGAAGTTATCTGTAGGAGGTTGTTAGAATTTTAAAAATAGCCTTGGATAAAAAAGTTGCTTCTCTAACAATGTACTAAAACGATCTCTATTGAACATCACGAAGCTTTAAACAAAATATTGCAAGCCAACTTTTCAACGAAAAGTTGGAATAACTTGCTACTTGACTCTATCAATATTGGACGGTCTCCAAATCAAGACGCAGTGCAGTGGGAATACCAATCGCTTCACGACTGAACTATTTGTTTTGTTATCTGATAGAAAATATTTTTAGCTATAAATAACCTAAATATTTATAAAATAGGGGTTGTAAACCCTACAACAACAAACAAAATAGGGGTTGTTTAGAGATAAGCTTCACCTATGTATACTTCTTCTAATATATCTTCTTTTGTAAATATATGTACATAAAAAATAAAAATAAAAATAAATAAATAAAATTGTAGCACAGATAAAAAAAAAGTGAAAACTTTGAAATAAAATATATTTATTTTAGATTTTTGTGTACTGAAACTAATACTTCCCTATTTGTAATTATCTAAACCATCTTATTTATATATTTTTAAATTATTTCTCAATAGGAGTTAAATACCACACATATCAGTAACATATCGACATTTCTGCGGTTCACTTGATGTAAGCGCCATAATACAAAAAATGAGTTAAATATACACACTTTTCTCACAGTTTTCACTCACTTACTGTAGAACTTTGCACCTTTGCATTATAAAGGTTCCCACTAGTGATGTGCCTCGATCGGAAGATGCACGTTTTTTCGATCGAGGCGCTTCAATTACACCGTGCACAAAGCAAACCAGAGTCTGGCAAACTTAATGTTGACTCAGCCAAAAAAGAACGCAAAACTTCGGAATTTCAGCACAATATTATTTCCACTGCATTGATAACAAAGTGCGATCCGTTTGCGCTTCGTGTAATATCATTTTCCATGTTTTTCTCTGCATTGTCGATGTAGACACAATAAAAGCAAAGCTGGATCGTTAATCGCAAAGAGTAGCCCCGGCTCCGTAATTAACTTTGCAGCAAAGAGAACAGAGATTTACGTGGGACCTCGGGTACAATTAAATTTGCATAGGAAATTGTACAGAAGCTGAGAATAAGTTAGCAGAGTGTGGAACTAAATTTTATGGTGCCTAGCCAAGTAACGTTGCCAGTTAGTGTCAACACTTTTATAAATGATCTCTTCTGGAGCTCTAACACCGCTTCTTAGAGCAGGTCGGGCTGAGAGCCATGTGTTTTGAATGTTTTCAAAGTTTAAAATTACGGTGATAAATTATTGTGATGAAAGTCTTGTACCTACCGTAAATTCAAAAGTTTGAAGTCTTCGAGACCTCCACTAAGAAATGCTTTTGAACAGTTTTAGGGTACCTTACCCAAATGTACTAATCAGGATCCTATTATTAAACTTCCGGTGTATGTCTATCTGTCACATGGTCTGTAGCTTCAGCCGTAATAAGTAGCCAGATGAAATTTTAACAGATTACAAGTATTACTTTAGCAATCAAGCAAGCTGGCAAGCAATGACTTTTTATGACAACAAATAATAAAAATTAAAAATATTCAAACCCAAGGAATGAAAAAAAAACTGAATGAGTAATTTTCATTTATTCAACGCTATTTTTATTTTAGCTCTATCTTTAGAATGAAAACCTACCAATTCCTTTGGTTACATGGTACCTAGTGCATACTCCATTAAAAATATACCTAACAAAAATTTGAGTTCCGTAAAAGGCTGGTGCCAAATTTTTAAGGGCATGTAATTAAACGAGCTTCTATTTAATACCATTATTGGCTTCTAAATTACTAAGTCAGCTTCAACTAGTGAGCCTCTAAAAAATATAATTTTAGCATCTATATTTATAACTTAGCTTCAAACCGTGAACTCCTAAAATACTTAAATATTAGCATCAAATAATACACCAAATCTTCAACCACATTTTTAATTTTTTTTTTTTTGTGAGAAAAATGAAATAAAAAATGTTTCTAACTAAATAAAAAAACGTTTTTTTTTTTTGATAAAATGAAATTAAAAAAATGATTATTTTTAAATTTAACTCAAGATAAATACCTACACATAACATTATAACATTTTTGAAAAAAAAAATTTAATTTTTTTCAACTTTTTTTTTAGTTTTAGGTAGGTTTACGATCCCAACAGAACCTAAGTGCCCGGCCTTCGGCCGGGCACCTGAATATTCATGTATAACCCTAACCTAACCTAACTTTAGTTTAAAGAAAAAATTATACAAAAATAATTGCAATATTAACACACTACCAACAGAACAACAAAAAAAACAAATGCATGTTTTGAATGGCGCTCTCTGATTGGTGCAAATAGCCATAACCAACGAGATCGTGCAAATTGCCAGTAGCATCCGTCTCACTCGCACCAACGAGATCGTGCAAATGGCCAGTCGTATCCATCTCACTCGCACCAAATCGTGCAGTGGCAGTGGACAATAATAAAAATAGTGGCTCTTTATTTGATGCTTTCTTTGGAATATTTTGTGGCCATTGTGAAGAAGCCGAGTTAGTATATTAGAAGCTTCATCATTTTCCCGTTGCTGAGTTATTAAATTAGAAGCTAGGTTTTGATGCCAAAAAATAAATTTTGTTGGTCGACTTATTATATCTCATTTTTAAGCGATGTTGTTATGGCATCTAAGTATATTTTTTTTTAATACAAAAGAATTAATATTTTTTGATTATACGGAACCGTATGCACGTGAGTCCATCTCGCACTTGGTCGGTTTATTTGCATTTCAAATAATTAGGACACATTTGCCGCAGCAGTTAAGAATAACAAATCTCAGCCGCCCGTGCAACGTTTGATGTTACGAATTAGTTACTTTGATATAATCTGTTGCGGTTAACGGCAAAATATTAAGCGCGTGATAGATTTTACGCTGAGGGAAATCGAGATAACAACTACATATTAATACTTTATCAGGATGAAAATACTTCAATAATGAAAACTGAAAGAAAAGTTATGTTTTCCTGAAATATTGTTTCATGGATCAGCCTTAACTCTTTACTGAAATAATTATTACAAGTATAATAAAAGTAGACCTGAAAGATTCTCTCACATATCAATTTATGAACTGGCTCTATGTCAACAGCTATCATTATAGTAGGGAGAATAATAAAACAGCAGGTTTTAGAACAAAACTCGAAAACGTATATTATGTTCTTTTACTTTAAAATAACTCTACCGCCAGTTCGGAAAATAGCTTTTCTGAGGAGGAAAAGAACTAGCGAAAGAAAAACCCCCTCAGTGGCCGAAGGCTCTTTTAAATGATTACAAGATACAAACATTACTCAGTTAAACTTCTATTACAGTTTCTCTTTTACATTACAAACCTTGCCACACTACGATTCATTATTTCGTTACAAACTTACAATACTAGTTACTTACGTTACCAGCAAACTTAACCACAATAATTCTCAACTTTACACATCGAAAAGGGTTACAAAAATATACTTATCTTTTATAAAATAATACAACGTAGGTACGTCACACGTACACCGACACCAAAGAACCGATCTAGTGACTCGCCACACGAATAATGTCTCGAGAAAGCTCAAGAGCCGCTGCTTCGTAAAGCCAGTCCAGTTTACATCTATCTCCCTTCCACTTACAAGTGAGAAAAGGACACCGCGCGGCAACAGGAATTATTCTTTTTTAAAGTATACGTCTATTGTTTTCAAGCCGCCCGTTTTACGAAAACAAAGTAATAAAGCAATAGATCTTCTGTCAGAAAACGATTTAAAATTAAGTTAAAAATGAATAAGCTAGTTCTCACGGTTTAGTTTAACAGATCTTACAGCCATATTTTTCTATTTTATTTCCTTTAGGCAAAGGCATCGTTGGATCCTTTATTTTATGGAAGTATTTTTAACATTATTGAAGATTTATCTTTCTTAGAAATGATGTAATTCCCCATATACTAACACGGCCAGACTGACTGTACTTCGTTCTCGAAGTACATAGGAAAAATTATTACATATCGTGTGATAAGCCTTGACATACATCATTATTTTCATAACACATAATGAATAAAGTTTAAAAACATTTTACAAAACAAGTATATGAAACATATCAATCACATCAAGATATAAATAATTCAGTACAACTATTTATATTTCCATCTTAATATTTTACTATCTGTAACATATCCGCAACACAAACAGAACAACGTAGTGACAACAAGTAACATATCTTTTACTCAAAGGCATCATCTTCACTCTAAGGATAATCATATCAAATTGTACATAGATCCATTTAACATCAACACAGTTAAGACGGTTATTTTGAGGTAAGTACATATATTATAGTTATAATTATAGTGAAAATTTTCGTCATGGAAAGTAAAAGTCGAAATAGACCACGGGAATTCGATCAACGTGCTATATGTGTCTCAGCAGAGTCTTTCAGAGAAAAATCCTTAACCCTAACCTACTTAAGTCATCGTCATTTTAACTAAACTGTTCCATTGTCATAATTACAGCAAGAAATTAGGTCATGGAAAGTGAAAGTCGAAGTAGACCAAGGAAAACTCGATCAACGTGCAATACGTGACTCAGCAGCATCTTTCGAAGAAAGACCCTGAACCCCAGCCTACTTCAGTCATAGTCATTTTCAACAAAACTGCTCCATCCTCCGTCAGTCATCACAACCAAAACAACACATCAACACTCGCAAGTGTTATCTATTTGATATCCTCCGCACCATTAGCCATCATCATCAAAAATTATCAACATATAAATAAATAGGTACATAAATAACATCTGCTAGATCTCCTTCACATTACAACGGGCAAATTGCCTCCACCAATTCCGTGCACATATTATATCTATTAAGAAGCAATATCTCCTCCCTTTTATATTCTACAATGATAATAACGAACATCCATCTTTTACTTCTAAGAAATCCGTGTACATATTATATCGATTAAGATGCAATATCTCCTCCCTTGTAGGTATATTCTACAATGATATAACAAACATCCATCTCTTACTTCTGAGAAATTATTCAACCATTCGTCAGCATAGTGAAGCACAATTTACAATTTTTTGTTTTATAATATTTATAAATAACGATAACAATCAAACATCAATATCAATAACAATTAATATCACACAGTTTTTCATTACTCTAATACAAGATGAGCAAGATCAGACAATTTTCCATCTTACATTATTTTGCAAGAAAGCGCAATCATATGTTTATTTTTTGTTTTTCTTAATGACTATCATGACAGTAGTATAACAATAGCATAAGAACATTGTTAATCTTTCGGCGGTGTATTGACATAGCAAATTTAAAAAAAAAATTTTTTTTTTGTTTTTTTTTTTTGTTTTGTTTTGTTTCTCTGTTATTTTTGGAACATATACTTCTTCCGGCCAAACTGACAAGTACTTCGCTCTCGAAGTACATAGGATTAGTACCAGTGACTTACAGTCACTACACCTACAAGACTATTAACCAAGTTCTAGTACCTTCAGTACGAAGTGTCGATCATTACCAACTAATTACCAAGTGTTACTAGTAATAGTTAGTGCCAGCAACTCAAAACTGTGTATCTCAACTACCGCAACCTTAAAAGTGACCAACATATACAATACATTTGCTATATCAAACACTTCAATCAATAAACCTGACCGATATCAAACTTTATGTTAATACTCACAACTCAGCTCTTTCACTTAGAAAAATTCAATATTATACTGTCATGACGATGGCGTGTAGAAACCGATTAGGGGTATGGGTTGAATTTATACTGCTATACCCCTTCCAAGTTAGCCCGCTACCATCTTAGACTGCATCGTCACTTACCATCAGGTGAGATCGCAGTCAAGGGCTATCTTGTCATAGAATAAAAAAAAAAAAAAAAAAAAAAAAAAAAAAAATGACAACATACCTAGATACTACTATAGAATACAATTAATTAAAATAAAACAGTTAACGCTAGGACAGTCTACTCAAAAAAACTTAAAACCTTCATGAATAGTTATTAAAGTATCACATAAAGGAATAACATAACATTTTAGATGTTTCACGGCTTTACTGATCGCTGGTTAGACAATACACGGAAATATATAACACTTTTTTCAACTGTGTTTTCAACTCAAACTGTCCAGCCGATAGGTATAATAAAAGCTATGTATTACAAGTTACACTGAAACTGGGACTTGATAAAATCCATTTTCCATATCAGTGGAAATGAAATACTACTTTGCTTTTGACATTTAAAAAAAAATCGGTTTAAAACAACCCCTTTAAAAATTATAAAAAAAAAGTTTTAACTATCAAAATTGGAAGCTGTAATAATCGAAATATTCTGACAAAATCTAATTTTGACTCAACATCTTTACAAGGAGAATTATTTTAACTGATCTTAAAAAACAAAAACTTTATTCAACCATTTGAAAGTGCAACTTTACTCTCTATATACCAACATTATTTTATACAAACACACTAAAAAAAATATCCAGCGTCCTATGCCACATTTCTTTTGTCTATTATTTATTTCATTATAGAGAAGTTATCAGTTATCACCAATTACCATTCTATTGTTAATCGTATTACAACAAGCAAGCCGACTTATCCGTATAGTACGTGTCTCCGGGCTCTACAATCGCTGACGCTAAATCTCAATTAGCCGCTATTGAGAGTCCTGTACTTTAGTTAAATACCAAACAACAACAAAGTGGCCACAAGTGATAGAAAACAATTACATAAAAGACAATGTCGGTATTTTTTTTTCGAAAAAGAAATGTCACATAAGGAATCGAAAATAATAAAATAATAATCGATTCACTAAAAGTTTCTTATACTCTGACAAAATTGATCTTAGAAATGCCACTTATTTCTTTAATCATTCACTCTGTAACTACCTACTTCATTCAACAATAAAAAGACATTATTTTAAGCTACAATAAAAATATTTCCGCTCGGCCTACCTGATTTAAAATATTATTATTTACTTATTATACTCTTTATTTGCACCACCCAAAACAACAACAACAAAAAAAAATATATTCAAAAGAAACAATGACAATAATATACTTTCAACCTTTGAAGCTCACTGAATTATTAACATAGAATAGAAATATTTTTTATTCAAATAAACTTTCACAAGTGTTTTTGAATCGTCGACTTAACAATTAACAACTTTAACTCACTTTACTACAAAGTCCTGGCAGCCGAAATGGTATTTACGTGTCACAACGATACCAGATTTTTGGGACATCCGATGGCTCCTCACAAGCCATCCGCGTTGCGTCAGCTGGCTCCTGGTCGTGTAACATCTTGGGTAGCTTTTCACCAAGCCATCACGTCAGAGCTGTGTAGGGTCTCTGCTGAGACTCGTCATGGTAACATCTTTGATGGCTTTTCACAAAGCCATCCATATTGGGCGTTTTCTGAAAATTGTAAGAAAACATATTAGAAAAGGCTCGATCCCACTTCTGATGATAGATTTTACGCTGAGGGAAATCGAGATAACAACTACATATTAATACTTTATCAGGATGAAAATACTTCAATAATGAAAACTGAAAGAAAAGTTATGTTTTCCTGAAATATTGTTTCATGGATCAGCCTTAACTCTTTACTGAAATAATTATTACAAGTATAATAAAAGTAGACCTGAAAGATTCTCTCACATATCAATTTATGAACTGGCTCTATGTCAACAGCTATCATTATAGTAGGGAGAATAATAAAACAGCAGGTTTTAGAACAAAACTCGAAAACGTATATTATGTTCTTTTACTTTAAAATAACTCTACCGCCAGTTCGGAAAATAGCTTTTCTGAGGAGGAAAAGAACTAGCGAAAGAAAAACCCCCTCAGTGGCCGAAGGCTCTTTTAAATGATTACAAGATACAAACATTACTCAGTTAAACTTCTATTACAGTTTCTCTTTTACATTACAAACCTTGCCACACTACGATTCATTATTTCGTTACAAACTTACAATACTAGTTACTTACGTTACCAGCAAACTTAACCACAATAATTCTCAACTTTACACATCGAAAAGGGTTACAAAAATATACTTATCTTTTATAAAATAATACAACGTAGGTACGTCACACGTACACCGACACCAAAGAACCGATCTAGTGACTCGCCACACGAATAATGTCTCGAGAAAGCTCAAGAGCCGCTGCTTCGTAAAGCCAGTCCAGTTTACATCTATCTCCCTTCCACTTACAAGTGAGAAAAGGACACCGCGCGGCAACAGGAATTATTCTTTTTTAAAGTATACGTCTATTGTTTTCAAGCCGCCCGTTTTACGAAAACAAAGTAATAAAGCAATAGATCTTCTGTCAGAAAACGATTTAAAATTAAGTTAAAAATGAATAAGCTAGTTCTCACGGTTTAGTTTAACAGATCTTACAGCCATATTTTTCTATTTTATTTCCTTTAGGCAAAGGCATCGTTGGATCCTTTATTTTATGGAAGTATTTTTAACATTATTGAAGATTTATCTTTCTTAGAAATGATGTAATTCCCCATATACTAACACGCGCATACACATCTAGCGTATTGTCAGTCGCCGAATGAGAACTAGGCGAGCGTTACACAGTTTACTGATTTTGTACTCAACGTTACCTTCACACTAAACCGACAATACGCTATTACTCTATGCGTACGTATACGCTGAATCAGTTCCGATAATCCTATTATCCTATTTATTAATATTATAAGTGCGAAAGTTTGGATGTATGTTTGTTACTCAATCACGCCGCAACGACTGAACTGGTTTGGCTGAAATATTGCCACAGAAATAGATTATAGTCTGGAATAACACATATTGCTACTTTTTATCCTAGAAAATACGAGTTTCCGTGGCAATTAAAACTTGTATCCACCTGTATCCTAAGTACGCATCATCTAGTTATTAATATTATACTTCCTACACCACTACGTGGTGCAGATGCTGATTGGTCCTTTAACTACACAAGTGGCGCATTGTAGCCAATTATTATCAGCATAATGTGAACGAAGCGTCAACACGCAGAACGTACAATTCACATAATGTTAAATACGCAAAATTTTTGTTAAATATTCCAAGGTAGAATTATTAATACGCAAAAAAGTCAATACGCAAGATAGAAAGCAGTCGGGCTTTCAAACTGGGGCTCACAAGGAGCCAGTGTCTGCGTCTGACAATACGTCGGGTGTGAACGCGCGTTAAAGCTGTGAAGCGTATTTTTCATATTTTACGATGTTTTGAATTCATGCCTCTTGTCGGCAAGAAAACTCACCGTTTCCGTAGCATTCCGACCGCGTCGACGGTTTTCATTGCGCTTTCAATAGACTGTAAAACGAGTGAGCGATTGTGTACTTTGTGCTATAATTCAACGTGTTTCATGTTTTGTTCCGGTCGTACGCCCTTTGTTGTATTTATTTTAATGTTTTTCACCTGAGTTTGAATTCAACAGTGAACAACGTTGTTTACTGCATTTAAAGCCAGCGTTTGTCTGCGGCTTCGCACACACTCGCATTCTTTTACTAACAACCTATAAAGCTTTTAGGTACCTATATTAAAACTTGAAAACTTGAAACTAAGCGTCTAATATTATGCTCAACTAGACAAAAAACCTATCTAGTAGGTATATCTACCTACTAAAATACCTAGGAAATAATTCAATCTTATTCGAGGCTATGTTCAAGTGAAAAGGCAGTTTTAGAGTAGGTAATTATTACTTTTACTGGCCATAATGTCTAAGTTACGTCAGTTCTTTTGACCATGCCATTGAAGAAGTAACAGTCTTTTATGACGAATTTTTTTTTGTTACAATATATTTAGACAAAATCTGCACGGCTGTCAAATTCTACCTATTTTTTACGCAATGATCACGCTTTTAATTAGAAAATCTCTAAACTCACAAATTTTGAGTTACATCTTCGTTATATTAAACGTGCGACATGCTTGATGATGATGACTATCATGGTATCAATTACATATATGTGATTGAAAGCTTTTTTAAAAGGTACTCAGATTGTAAATGTCAGGGATCTTGGAAAAGCATTTCAGACCTTAGTCATGCGAATGAGAAATGTTTTAATACCCTTCGTGCGCCTTGATTTGTCCAAAACCGTAATAACACAAAGTCTAATAAAAAGTAGATTTTCTAAAGTGTAAAATGTAGACGGCCTATTTCCCAAGTCGATAGAGTAATAACGAAGCTACGTTTTTACCTAATATAAATTCATAGAATTTCCAATGCACGTAACCTCGCATATGCCAATCCGTGTCACGAGTCACGGAGACCCCGAGTATTTGCACAGCCATCCATCTAACGAGCTCAGGACATGCATGCAACTGCTACACTGCAAATATTTTATTCCTTTCCCACTAGAAGTAGCCGCAGACTAAAGAACAAGGATAGACGGTGAATAAACTTTTGAATTAATGCCTCTTATCGTCAAGAAAATTCACAATTTTGTTGGTATTGCGGCTGTAGCATTAGTACTGTCAGCAGAATCTGCTTTTCGAACCAGTGGTCTTGACTTGTTATCAGAGGCTTATATTAAATTAATTTTGAATTTGATGATTAACAGATCAAGTGATTTTAAAGAAATTACCGATCACCCGATGCTCTTAATTCTATACAGTTGTGCAATTCCTTTGAATTTGAAAGGCTTTCCTTTTAAGACTTAACTAGTCTCACATTGTGCAATAACTCATTATCATACATATGTATTAAAGGCGAAGACATGTTGAAGACGCCACGCTGAACATGACTTATATTTTTTTGTAAAAAGTGAATACTTTGTGATATATCAAAAAACCCTTTGAGCGCTTTAAAATGCCATAAAAAAAGTCAAGCCTTGAATCTCTAGTGGATAAGTCATGACGCTGCACCTATTTAACAAGAAGATGATTAACAGTAGCTCAATTCATGAATCATGATATATTATAATTGATAACTGGCTGAAAAATCTAAGCTATTGATTCCATCTGCCTCAGCTAGGCTTCCATCGATCTTTTTCTATAGTCTTAGCTCATAGCCAGAGGCTCCTTTACGTGACATTTTTATTCAGCTCAAGTTTTGCTGAATGCATCTTTTAGGGACGCTGATATACTATGCGAGTGAATTTTTCTCCGCTACTTTTGTATTATGATACGAGTCTTGCAAGTATGGGGGAAATGTTTTGATAATGTAAATAAGTCAGAAGAGAACCACATCAGAGTTACCAACATAGCTTCGAGCTCTATGAGCTGGTGGATGTAGGGAGTGTAGAGTTATAACTTGGGCTCCCAAGGGGCTGGGATGGAATACCGGGAAGCGCAGCGTTGGAAAATCGATACACTCGAACATATAAATATAATATCCATATTGGCGCACCCACTTGGTGGACGGATGATTTCAAGCTTATGATGATTCTGTCGAGAGACCTATGTCCAGTTGTGGACGTCTATCGGTTAAGATAATGATGATAAAGTCAATAGGTAAATACATACGGCCAAAAAAAAACTAAAAAGCACGCTGCATTTGTGTCTGCTTGAAAGCGCTTATCTTTTAAGTCATAAATAATGAAACGGATTTAATTCATGTTTTCACAAAAAGAAAAACAATCAGGATGTTAAATAAATAATAGTTATAGGCTCTAAAAACATGAATTTTTTTCATATTAATTAATTAATGTCTACGTACTAAAATTATGTACAAAATATTTATGTAAAAGAACCATCATTAATTAAATAAAATGTTGTAAATATTCCGTTTGTATATTTCCATAAAATTAATTTAAAAAACTAACAGTACTCCACCATTTGAACAAACTACGGAAAATTGCACGCGAAAGAATAATTTATTTAAATTAAGAGCTACTGCAGCTTTGCACAAAGGTATAATTAAAGAAAAATTGAAATCGACTTCACGGCGTCGGCGGCCGTAAAATAAAGCTATTTTAGAAAGAAGTCCTTTTAAAGAAAGCTTATCGAAACCGTTAACTTGATCTAAGGTTTTATGACTTAATGACGTCAATTTCATAAGACTTACCTTAATATTACTGACATAATATTAGGGTCAAGACATATTGGAACAAAGTCATGACGCGTTTTTTTTTAAATTGAGTTCCAAAAGCAAAGGAAAGGTCATATTCATATTATTATTCATATTCATTTATTTATTGCATTCCAATATGTTACAATGATTCTTAGAACTAGGTACTTAGAGATCATTTTTCATTGGAACCCCGTTGGGGAACAGCAAATATTGGCTTAGTAGAGAGACGGGCTATTTCCACTACATTTTTTGAAGTAAAAAGAAAAGATGCTCAAATTTTTAGTTTTCTACTGCTTCTGCTTCTGTATCTATGTGGCGGTGGTAAAGTTTGATATAATATGTCATAAGTGTTATAGTCTATCTACACAGGTGCGTTTTCAATTTGGGCTAAACGAATGAGTTACCTGTTTCTTTACAAACATGCCCACATACCTGAAAAACGCACGCACTCTCTCGTTGCCTGTAGACATAGAACACTAACGTGAGCGTATGCGAACGTGTAAGCCCGCAAATTAGCGCAGGTAGTGGTCGCTTCGTCTCTTAGCTAATATGCTATGAACCTTAGTTTTATGTGAACCAAAAAGTGACGAGTCAACCAACTCTTTTACGAGCATGCAAAATGAAATGAAATTTAAAATTGAAATTTTAGCTTATTCATATTGTTTAAGCGCAAAGGTCAATATTCAAGAGGCTGCAAATTTTAAGGGCCCTAAGAGAAGATGTCATTTTACCAGACGCGTCAAATTTGGGACCCTTTAATTTGCATACAAAGCGAGCTTCGGCGTCAATGGACTAAAAGGGTCTGCGCTTCGACATTGTCAGGATTCAGGCCATTAAAGCTAAAGCGGCCTATTTTAATTAATGTCAATTGTATACATTTCGCAGGGCACAGGCGAGGTTATTATTGATAATGACAATTATTAACCGTAAGCGGATTTTAATTAAAACTAAAATATTTAATTGAAACTGGTTGAAAATGATTAAGGAATTCTTAATATCATGTCTGCAGTCTATAAAATCATAAGACAATTATAAGAGCAAAGGAAGGGACGTACCTTCTTGCTTTGTTATCATCAATCTCCACCTCCTTCATTGCTGGACATAAGTCTCTTCATATGATCGCCACTGGGCAAGATCTTGTGCCCCCTGTATCCAGCGGCCGCCAACAACTCGCATGAGATCTTTCGTCCACTTTAGGGTACTTCCAACGCTGGGCTTTCCGGTACAAGGTCGCCATTCCAGTACTTTAAGATCCCAACGTCCATAGGTTGTTCAACCCATTTACCCCGTCCATTGCTACTTCAGCTTTGTGACAGATGGAACCGTCAACCTTTCAGTTTTCCGTTGGGCCATTGAGGCTTTCAAAATGCTTGATACGTTTGTGAGTTTTTTTTTAATTTTCATTCGATGACAAGGTAGCCCTTGTCTGCGGTCTCACCTGATGGTAAGTGACGATGCAGACTAAGATGGTAGTGGGCTAAATTGGAAGGGGTATGGCAGTGTACATTCAACCCATACCCCTAGTCGGTTTCTAAACGCCATCGTATCGGAACGCCTAATCGCTTGGTGGCACGTCTTGGTCGGTAGGGTGATTGGTAACTAGCCAGACCAGACCAGAGACAATCAGAAATTATAAATTCCCAAATTGCCCCCACCGGGAATCGAACCCGAGACCTTCCAGTTACAAGACCACAGCGCTCACCACTGCGTCTGCGCTAGGGAGGTCGAATTTGTGGACTTTGTGTTAAACGATCATTACAGTAATTTACAGAATACAGCGGATTGAAAATAGGCCCTGCTCTGCCCTGCCCTATTACATACTCGTATATCGTAGCATCTCACAATAAAGTGCAGAGATAAAACTAACACAAGTCCCGTCGCCGAGTCGTTAAATATCTAAGATATGGCTTAAAACACATTCCTAATCTAAACACGCCAATCAATCTATCAAAACAACGGCTTAAACCACAAAATAACTTTTACTTGCCGATTTAAGTCGACTCACGTCTATAAATACATCGACAAAACAAATATTGGAAATAGTTCTTCGCGTTCTAAGATTACAATATGGGATACACAATCTTTGTTAAGAGTAACTTATAAATATTCATAAGGCCTGATTGTGAAATACGAATATAGATAAGCGATTACCTATTCGTACAAGTTGTAGAAAGGGCTTTGTTTATTAGCATTATTTTGTAAGAAAGACAAAATACTTTTTTATCTGATAAGAAGATGTTCTATTGAGGAAGTCCATGATCAGTGATGATAAGGAACGTCCCTTTTTATACGTATCGACATTCTAATGGTGTTACTGTATGAATGATAAAAATATATTATTAAAGCTATATTTAAGAGAGGAAACGGAATAATTTTAAATTCCACGCAAACTAAGATTTACAGAACTAGTTGGACAGAATAATATGAAGCATTAGGACATTTTATTTGATAGAGTCAAAGATAGCATAAATAGTGATGTGCTTTATAAACTCGACTAGCAAACTGTGTTAGATAAGATAATATTTAAGAATATATTTATGAATGATGATAATTTTGTTGTTTAACTGAATTTAATATATTAAAAAACTCCGTGACACTGATTTGATTTAATTTGAAAAAAAAAAAACGGATTAAAAGCTGCCTACTTATCATGAATTTCTGCAATACAACATCTTATGGCATCTAATATGCGAAAATATTTTTTTGTTAGTTGTCCTTCAATCACACCGCTACAGGGCTAGATCGATATGATTTTTTATGTGAACATAGTTGATGACATAGACATATCTCGTAAAAATAACGAAAAAAAAACGGTTACGAAGTTACAAAAATAGTTACGAAGTTGCTAGAACCTATATTAATCTATTAATCATTTTAAACAATTTTAGCGTTTTGTGCTTCATTACAAATATTTTTATATTGCAATTAAGTGAAAAATATACATATTAACAGGTTCTTACAATTGTTTTCGTTCAAATGGGTAAGTAGGTACAATTAAACTAAGAAGGAGTAAATAGTAGAATTTTCAGTACAAAATTTGTTTTTTCTTTCTTCGACTACCAAAATTGCTCAACTGGTCACATCTCTAAGTAGGTACGTGAGATACTATGTATTTAAAGTGGGGGGACCATAAATCTATCTGCTACAAAATACGAAGAAAGGCAAGTGACTGCACAGCTGAAACGAAAACCGATGTAAATAAATATTTACAGCTATGCTTTACAAACATTTTTACTTGTAGCCATAAATCGACACTTTTGATTTATTATGGGTTTTTGAGATGCGTGATAAGAATATCAACTTGTCTATTCTTCTTCTTTATCACTTTTAGACGACCACTGTTGAACAAAGATCTCTAGCATGGACTTCCACAGGCCTCCCCAACTTTCTCTTTTTCGCACACTGCCCAATAAACTTGGAAATACAAAAGTTCAATATAATTGGATGTTCCGGATCATAAGGATTTACACATAAATAAAAATTAAATATGACGTGGACATCAAGCCTAATTTATGATGTCCGCACAAAATGTAAATGAGAGTCCACGTCAAGAAAAAGACAAACTGAGGAAAAATACACGCGTACAAAATTAAAAGGAACATTCTTTACCTTGCCAACCCTTAGTTACGATTTACAGCACAGAAAAGAACCTTTAATTTATGGTTTTCTACGCGGTCTGGGCCGGCCCTAAAGAATTAGGCAATTACTTTTGTTTATTATATGATAAGATAATAGTAATAAATGGTTTCTCCGGCAGATATCAGGTTTATGGGCAATAATACTACCTTTTGTTTAGTGTTTTCGCCTCCATTTTCCGATAGTTATTGACTTATATTGCTTGTTTTAAGTTTAATTGCACGTGCTAGACGTGCAATTAAACTTGCATAATTGTATCTAATAATTCTTGAGCTCCTTCAAGGCACAGTGTTGTAAGTTGTAGTCTTCTAAATGTGTTATCCAGGGTTCCATTCTGGGCAGGATCAATTCAGCTTATACTATGTAATGGAAAACACGTACTTATAAGAGATTTGGCGTTCTGTTTGGATGGGAATGAGTGTACTAGAATCTATGATATAGTATATGTAAAAAAGAGGTGGATATGTTACAAGCGTGCGATAAACGAAGCGCGTAATGGCAGATATTTGTCGTAATTTGTCATGTCATTTAACAATGAAGTAGGTACTCTATTGTACTCTTCTTCGTTCGAAACAATTTTTTCGCTTGTTTTGTAAGTATATAACTCATCCCTAGTACAAACTAGAACAGACATATTTCATCCACTTTTTAGGTATGTGCTTTACTATCGACTATCCAACAATAAGCTAGACTTTCTTCCAACACAAACTTTTATTGAAATTCTACTTTTCCCGTTTTATAACGAAACAAGAATGGGAAACTATAGTTCAAAAGTAGTTATACGAAACTCGTACAACGCAAAATAAAATGAATTCAGGAAATATTTACGTTTCAGTTCGCGAGTTGTAAATTTATTCCTTGAAGGGAAATCGTGCGGAAAATTTGCAATTTAGAAGTAAAGGGGGAATGCCAATAAGCCATCGATTATGTAGATGCAGGCTTTGTGCAATGTGGAGTTATCTTGCAGTCAGAGCCGAGTTCAAAAACGATTTGTCAGGATATTTTCAGCGCCGACTATTCCGGATATACGCGACTGAAAACGGGTTAGCTTTTTTATCGTGTGCGAACTAATGAACTTTTTCGCTCACAGTTGAATTTGAAATAAGTTCAGCATACAAAGACGATTTCGTTGAACCAGTAATAGATTTCACGTGACGATTCAAAAGCATTTTGTAAAAATTTTTACGAGAGTTTTAGTAAATTTTAAATCTTAATTCAGGTCCACACCAATAAAGATTTGCGTTTGAACGAGCGGCTAAATTATTTATTAATGCTGCATAGTATACTTTGTCCTTCAATCAAGTAGCTAGGGAGCGACGGATCGACGTTTTTGAAATAGATAAGTATAGTAATCTGTTGAGGACCTGAAGAGTACTTTTTATCCCGGAAAAACAAAGAGTTCCCAAAACGAAGTCGCGGGAAAAACTAGCATCAAGTAGGCGTTACTTAAATAACAACGAACAACGCACATAAAGAATAAATAAATTAACATGAAAAGTAACAAAGTGCCGGAGCTTTTTTATTTCGGCGTAAACAAAAACATTTCTACTCAGCATTCCGCTAATACAAAACACTTCCTTATCTCGGTCCCTCTAAGAATTTCAAGCAAAGACAATAGGCAGAAAATTCGAAGGCTCTGCGGGAATAATGTAACGATAGCGTTTCCGGCTTCCGATAGCGGCGTTACCGAGTCACGCGACGCTACTGCAAGCACGTAACGACTGCTGAGTTAAACTGTAATGTAGACCGATGGGCGTGCTCTTATCTATATAGAAGAGTCGAGGACGAGTCCTTTGATTTATTTTCATAACTAGCTCTTGCCCGCGACTTTGTCCGCTTGGAGCTGGATTTTTGAAAATCCCGCGGGAACCCTCCGTTTTTGCGAGATATAAAGTAGCTACTTCTCAACTAGACCCATGCAAAAAATCACGTTAAACTGTTGCTCTGTTGCTGCGTGTATTTTAAAGCTACCGATCGACGCTACCGAAACGAATCGCAAGCAAGAAGCATGTTATTTAGTACCTACCTAGCTACTGAATAAGTGTGCTGATGACATCAGTTGCATTTCTTGGAAAAATTCGAATATTTAACTCAGTAGGTTTGTAAAATTCAGTTGTTGTGACCAACCACGCATTCCTACGAAAGTTGCGAAGAATCTTTTTATTTTCGTAGTTAATTAAGATCAGTAAAGTTTGTGTACGACAGTAAAATAACCATCGATATTAATTACTACGTATTAGATATATCGATATAAATGTACTACGTACTAGATATGGCGTTCCGAACACTCACTTTGTGTAACTGACTTGC
The DNA here is from genome assembly GCA_038048805.1 of Hipparchia sbordonii. NCBI lineage: Eukaryota > Metazoa > Arthropoda > Insecta > Lepidoptera > Nymphalidae > Hipparchia > Hipparchia sbordonii. The sequence goes on along the minus strand of CM076106.1, from coordinate 6,097,153 downwards.
ACAGTCAACCGTGCCTTAGTTGTGTAGCATCAAGCATGGGCATTGGCGACGTACGATCGGGCGGTATCTACGCAATAAAAACTTTTAAAGCAGCTAATTTTGAATTCAAAAGCCAACACTACCTATAGGTACTTGAAGCCTCAATAGCCCAACGGTTAAAGGTGCGGACTGAAAACTGATAGGTCGCAGGTTCAAACCCCAGCCGTTGCACTATTGTAGTAGCCACTCCTAGCACTAGCTTTCCGCTTATTTGGAGGGAAGAAGAGAATATAAGTCAACTTCAGCTTGGCTGATAATCTTTAAAAAAATCTATATTCAAGTATAAATAACAAAAAAGTATACTTAGTTGATTGTCACTTAGATAACGACATCGTAGCGCGATGTACAGGTTATGTGTTCTGATCTTCTTGTCTATGTATCTATGTCGAGGTTCGTAGTTAATTAAGCCCAGTATAGTTTGTGTAAGGCAGTAAAATAACTAAACACAATCGTAAGCCTCATTGGAGCCGTGTAGCTTGTGGCTGAACAAACAAATGTATTCATGATCTTTTTGGCAGCATGTTGGTAACACGACCCCAGCGAGCTGTCTGTTTGTCGTGTAACCGAATATGGCGCATTAGGCGGCGTGTTTTGTCTCCATTATCTTGGCTTTGATGCTGCCAACTAGGCATATGTTCAACTATCTAACGCTGGATATGGATTGCTCCTATTTCATTATGAGTTTGCGTGGGTACAACATAATATTATATTATACTAGCTGATATCCACGACTTCGTTCACGTGGATTGAGGTTTTTTATTCCCGCAGGACTCTCTTATTACCCGGGATAAAAAGTATGCCTATGTTTTATTCCAGACTATAATCTATCTCTCTTTCTAAATAGGTTTAGTCGCCGCGACGTGATCGAGTAACAATCATACAAACTTTCGCATTTATAATATTAATAGGATAGGATTATATTATAAGATGTCATATTATACCTATCTTTTAAGAATTTTTGCTATATGGTAATCAAGACTTATATTTCTTCCTTTTTCTTTCCTTTCCCCGAAACTTTTCGCTTTTCACCCTTTTAACAATAAATAAATCATGTTTTTGTTATTGCCCGCAATTTCTTTCTCCATGGAATTAGGTTTTTCAAAATTGCCATAACCCTTCCAAGTTAGTCCGCTACCATCTTAGACTGCATCATCAATCACCATCAGGTGAGATAGCAGTCAAGGACTAGCTTGTCATCGAATAAAAAAAAATCCGTGGGAACCCTCTGGTTTTCCGAGATGAAAGGTAGTCTATATCATTCTTTAAGTCTTCAGCTATACCCACGCAAAAGAATAACATCGATCAATTGCTCCGTTGCTGTCTGATTGAAGGACAAACCAACAAACAAAAACACTTTCGCATTCATAAAATTAGTAAGGATATGTGCTATTTTCTATTTTTATTATAATGGTATTAAAAAGTTCTAAAGCAGTAAAAAAATAGCACGTCATCTGTCAACGAGTTAATTGAATTTAATTAATTTACACGAAAAATTACTCATTTTCAAACAAATGGAAATAAAAGTGTCACGACAATAAAACACCTATTTCATTGTGTTATCAAAATACGTAAGCGGGCGTTAAACAAATAACAAATTTTCAGTCCATTTGTCTATGTCACACTATCATTATCGTATTTAGGTAAGTAGGTCCCGCCAGGCCTTAAAGCGACGAGCCTCTATTAAAGCTCTTTGCACACACATGGCTGAGGAGACTAATTAAGATTTAAAGGAGCTAGCACAATGGACGTCGTAACTAAAAAAAAATTATTAATTAAATTTTTCATATTTTTTTTGACCTTACAGACTAAAGTCTACTTAGTATGGTGTAGGTATACAATTTCAATCATAAAATCCAGTCATAAATATCATATCATAAACTTACATACGTACCGAATAGAATACTATACCACTATTAAAAAAAAAAAAAATTTCTATGCTATGAAAAAGTTCACCTGAAAATGTATTTTTACAGTTTCGTAAGTATGCCGACGTGATGATAGTTTATACTAGCGTAACTTCACGTTAGGTTTGTAATAAGTCCCACGAGAATCCTTTGTTTCTCCGAAATAAAAATTTGTCTATGTCACTATCCTACTACACCTCGCAGAACACATGCAAAAATTTAGATTAAGTTGTGGTACAGAATAATAAAATAATTATTTATCTTTTCAGATGAAAGAAAAACAAAATAAAAGCTAACATGTAAAATTAAACTAAATTTTGGTTAATAATATTTCATTTTATTTAATCATTTAACCTCAATAGTCTAAAAGTGGAAGGCACGGACTGAAAACTGAAAGTTCCGTTCGATCCCCACCCGTTGCGCTATTGTTATAAAAACTCATTCCTAATACCAGATTTGCGCTTCTTTGGAGAGGAGAAGAGAATACATATTAGTCTAGTTCAGATTGGATAGTAAGTATTCTTTAAAATAAAATCAGCTTTAACTAAAATAGGCGTATGTGCAAAGGTCTCTATAGAGACAATTTCACGATACACGTTACCATTTTTAATAACAAATAGGTACAGTATATTTTAGGCAGAAAATTGCGTTGTTACTTGTACCATTAATCACTAATACAATGCATGTCAAGCGGCGACGCTTGGCTCGAGGGGGCCTGTTTCCTGTATAATGGCAGGATAAATCGAAAATTATAAGTAGGTAAGAAAAACTTCCTACGTTTCGTGAAAAGGTATTCTTTGAGCTAATTTTTTGTTACTTTTGTAGATTCACGAATGGATTCAGTATTAGTGAATACTGAATCCATTCGTGAATATAATTCATTCCAATATACACAAAATAAAATTGTAATATACTATAGATTACCCGGTCCAATATTTTTTTTGTTTAATTTTGTACGGGTGGAGTGTTTTGTAGCTTTTTGTTTTATAAACAAATGGATTTCATTTAAACTGCATGCCGACTGCAGATTTGGTGCAGTTTTATTGCAGTTGACTGCAATAACTGACTGACTGGGAAGTCTGTATGCAGCCTAGTACCCTAATAACAACAAGAATTAAGATTATTTAGATTGGAAGAAGAAGAAGCCTCAATAGCCCAACGGTTAAAGGTGCGGACTGAAAACTGAAAGATCGCAGATTCGAGCCCCATCCATTGCACTAATGTCGCATATCTGTCACAGGCGGATTATATAATCCCCCTGCGACATACCCACTCCTAGCAGCTTTTCGCTTATTTAGAGGGGAGAGGAGAATATCAGTCAAGTTCAGCTTGGCAATATTCTTTATTAAAAAATAAACAGAAATTCCACCCGAGCAAAGCTGGTATACTTCAAATAAATAGTCTATAATTAACTGGAAAAATCAGCGTGGAGTATTTTTTAAAAGCCTGAAAAAGCCAATTTTTTAACTTTTTCCAGTAAACCCCGTAAGTTTAATCGACACGACAAAGAAGCCATTAAGTAAAGAGTCACGTACCCAGCTGTCGATATAAATTTAAATATTTTCCCACTTCTAAGTGCTTTTTCATTGAAATTAAAAGGAGTTCACGTGAATTTAATTCGACGCTTAGAATTCCTTAGTGACATTGTTTTTACCCTTTTTTATCCTGTTTCTTCGGGGAAGATTAGGTGTCGAGTATTTTAAACTGTTAAGGGAGGGCTAACCAACATGTGGTCTACTTGTGCCAGTGCATATTAGTCGATTTTGCTAGTTAAGCAACATGGGCCCAAGTTGGTAACTACGAGTAGATGGGTTAAAGGAAAGTGATCATGACTTTCAGATAATATGAGGATCATAATGCACAATTTCTTAACTCCTGGTTAGTACTGAATAGTTCTCAACAGAAAAACTCCATTTATTTTTGGCCCGACACGAGTATCAAACCCTGGACCTCGTCATCCGCGTCAAACATACCAACCACTAGAGCAATGATGTAGAATGTAAGTTACTTTACTTTGTTATGGAACACGTTGGGCAAGAATTGCTTTCGCTTACAAAATATAGCAGTAGTTCTCCTAAATAGCCGTCCTTATTAACGTAGCAATCACATAGAGTCTGGACGTGATCATACTCGTACCCCTAAAATCGCATATAAAAATAAATTAGCTATATCGCCAATGCAATCAGGGGAGCGGGTAGTTCGGACAATTACCGTCTGGCTCCAAAATTTCCCAATATGAGCCGCGTAATTGATATTTACGCCACATTTACCCCCAGGCCACTATCGAGAGGGATCCCGTTTTTATCACTTAATTAATAAATTGAGCAATTATTTTTAGTTATGCAAGTAAATTATGGCTCCAGGAATGCTTTATGAATTTTATATAAAATTTCCCACGTAGTAAAATTGCAGTAAAGCTTATTATTTTGACGTTATCGTAAATATTTTCCATGTTGCTGGAATTGCTGGCTATACAAAAGTATAAATTAATTTTTTTTAATTCCATGACAAGATCTCAACCGATGGGAAGTTATGATGCAGTCTAAGCTAAGTTTGGAAGGGGGTGTGGCATATTCGTTAATTTAAGTTATACCTACCTCTAATCGTAAATATCTTCAGTATTTTAAGATTACAGATTCCTCATAAAATTAACTCTATAACTCTAAAACTCTATAATTTCACCTTACTCACTTTCAAGGGAAGCTGGGAGAAATTTATTTTTTAGAGATAAGCTTCACCTATGCCTACTTTTTCCTTCGACCTGTTCTAATATATTTTTTGACTTGTAATTCTTTATATTATGTACACAAAAAATAAAAATAAATAAATAAAAATATTTCCTAATTTACTGGTACGAAAATAAAGTAAGTAGGTACTGTAACGACCCTAGTACTTCATACTAAAGAATTATACATATAGTTTGATGGTATTTCAGGGACTAGTTCACATTTCTGATCTATCGTCACATATGCAAACTGAGTAATACATTGCAATTAAGCTACGACTCATTGCGTCAATTATCATAATAACTCGTTATTGTTTTAATGGGCGCAGTGCAGTGGTCCTTGATATACCACAAAAGGCAGGAGCTCACCATTGTTGGCGTGCAGGGAGCCAACGATCATCATCTCATTTTTTTTATGATGAAATGGTGCCACCTTCTAAACTAGAACGTTGCCTATGGACTCAAAGGAACTTGAAACAACGATATGTAGTATAGACGTTCAATGTAATGTTGAATGTCGAAGTGCATAAGTTGCGATGTAGGTTCTTTTGACGTTTACCCATAGAAAATCTTGTATCTCACAACATCAGCGTTGGGTCTCGTGATAATAGAGCAAATCGGTATCATTCATACCGGATTAGAACCATTAATTATTATAGACCTATACAGTAACCGTCTACAGGCCAATACATGAACTCTTGTACGAACGTCTATGTCTTTTGAACTCATTACTTCTGATGCTCTAAAAGTTCTTGGTTTAATACGGTCATAACATTGTAAAGGGTCTAACCACTAGCGTTTCACGTGCCACTCTAAATAAATAACATATAAATAGAAAGATCAATAGGAATTATAGGGTAGGGATTTCCGTAGGTCAGTTAGATCAGTTACAGTACTTTTGAAACAAGATGTAAAAAACTATCTAATTTTAATGTAGTCTGATTCCCATTAAAAGTATCTCCACCACAGTCCAAACGATCTTTTGTTAGGCTGACTTGGGCTATTAATAAACATTTGTTAACAAAACTAATTTGTTAGCCATCCTTATCTCTGGGAGTGGGAACAACTGACAAATATGCGGTATTAGGGCATTCTGTTTGCCATACTTTGAGAAACTTTTAGTGTGGATGTCCATTATATCTACGGAGGCATAATTAGGAGATACTTATCTGGCACTTAAAAAACTTTAGAGATTAAGGCTAAAATCTATAGACCGCACTCTCACTTTACTCAGACTCAAGAGTTAAAACAAGACAGATTTATGTAAGAGCAAAGTGTCACGTATTCACTCTATCTTAAGTCCAAGCTAAGTCAGAGCATGCTCTGTGAATCTCAGCATTACAGATATGGATTCAAAATTCAAAATAATTTATTTCTTGTAGTACAACTTGAAGCTCTGGCAGAAGTCAGGCCGCCTTAGCAGGCTGGGGGAATTTATATGATTTTTAAATTGTCTGTGGTCTGGTCTGGTGGGAGGCTTTGGCCGTGGCTAGTTACCATCCTACCGTGAAAGACGTGCCGCCAAGCGATTTAGCGTTCCAACACGATGGCGTGCAGAAACCGATTAGGGGTATGAGTAGGGGTGAGAGTACACTGCCATATCCCTTCCAAGTTACCCCACTACAATCTTAGACTGTATCGTCACTTACCATCAGGTGATATTGCAGTCATGGACTATCTTGTCATCGAATAAAAAAATGCATCTGATCTGAATAAAAATTGCGGACGGATTCTCTTCCGATTTATTAAACGGGCGGTGCAAACAATGCAAACACTCGGTAAGATTCAGGCATTATTTAAAGTAAGAGTGGTCATTTAGCAGTGTCAACCGCACATTTGTATCGGGGTAAGTTTAAACAACGTTACAGTGAAGACGGATTGTTAGTCAATCATCATAACAATCTTCGAGAGGGATACGCTCATTAAAGTGTCTGTGGAATAAAACAATATGCAATTCGACTTGACTTTACCGCAGCTTACAGACTATTAACAAAGTTGTAGTAGTTATTAGTAGGTAAGTAGGTAAGGATAGTTGTTTAAACATGTGTGTGAATTAGTGACCGATAACTCACTGAAGAAGTGGTAGCGGTCCGCGGATTTTTGAATAAATCCATTAAAAAAAATTATTTGTTTCATATCCATTTAAAAAATATAGGCTACAGAGGCTATAAGTAGAGGCTACAATAGCAGGAATTGAACATGAGGTTTGAAAACGGAAGAAGGATTTGGACATTATAAAAGTGTATGTGGGGACATCCGGCACACCTGTTTGAACTTTGGAGGCACAAATGAATCACTTTTGTTACTCTTCATAGTTAATGCTTTTAAGGCGTCAGTTGTATCGTAAGCGAGTCATTGTGTTTTTTGAATGGGTCTGTTTCTTGACACGCCTTAATAGTTGATGAAAGGTGTGCTTGTTTTCCATATAGGAAAATGTATATAACTAATCTTGAATCGTAAGTAGTAAAACGACGTTTAAGAACTTAGTTTAGTTTCATGCAAAAAAAAAAACTAATTTTAAAAAGCCGGTAAAGTCCACATTTACTCCGTTTTTGGATTTAAACGGTTTTTTTTATTTGTCATTTGCTTGAAAATGATTATTATTGATCTCTTGTAAATTCATACCAAATTAAAGTACATAATACAACTTACATTATGACTAATTCCATGTATATAATCTCTTAGTTACTTAGTACAATTTCTTAATTAGTTCAATTGTGTACAACAGAGTTAGCCTATTTAGAAAAATATCTAGAAAGATAAGTATCATAAATAATGTGTACTGACAAGGAAATTATATCTATTATATTAGGTATAGTTTTGTATTCAATAGCGTTAGAATTAGCTGCATTATCTACTAAAAGCTTTCCTATATTAATTAAACCATAATTAGTCTATTAATTACTACATTGTTAATATAATATCCCGTATCAAATGAGTATTTATGGGTCCATACATTGTAAGTATAGCAGACACTTCGCAATATTATGCCTACATATAATACAAGACTATTATTACTGGAACAGAGTGTAATTAAACATCCTTTAATGAACCCAGTAAGGGTGAAGACAAGCCTGAGGTAAATATTGATTTCTTTATACTTGAAGAGCTTTTTGGAATAGAAGCATCTATAGAAGCCTTAAGTAGAACGACACGGGCTCAATTCCAGATTGGATTATTTTAATTTCATAAGTTCTTAATTACCCCTTGTCTGATTGAGTGGGGGATAATTGGTCGCGGCTAGATACGTCCTGCCCATAGAGCTGTTTGGGTATTTTTGTTTGAACAGCTCACAGCGTGTAGTTGTTGAAACTTGCTAAATACATAGTTACTAGATTATTTCTTACAGATTTTTTTATCAATCATTGAATAAGCTAATTAGGATGTTCTGTTTCTGCGTAATTAACAATTTGTGCAGCTAAATAGAACATTTATGGTAGCAGAAAGTAAACATCAAAAGAAGAAAGGAAAAAGAAGAAGGCTAATAAAAATAATAAAATTTTACTAATAATAATAAAATTTGGGGCCCTCCCCAATTTATAAAGTTTGTCCAAGTTAAAGTGATAATCCCAGCTCCGATGTCGTGATTCGATGTCGGACCGAATTCACTTCACTTCGAAGTATTTGGATGCTTCCATTAACTTGAAAAGACTTTGCTTAATTAAGAATTCTCTCGGAAATCTTGTCCGGGCCATCCCCGGGCAAAATGGCGGCGATTGATTTTAAATGAGCTCGAACAAAGACCGTCAGATCGCTGCGGAGTTGGCTGTAAAAACTTTGTGGTACCTTAAGTGGAACGGGAGTTAGTAGGGCAACAAAAAGACGGAAGTTTGTATCCATTTTGTGCTGGGAGTCGTTTTAGAAAATGGGACCTACAAGTCTAACTGTTTTTATGTAACATTATAAGCTAAGTTAAACTTGACATTTATTCTTCTCTCCATAGTGCAAAGCTAGTGTTAGGATTGGCTACGAAATTAGTGCAACGGGTAAGGATCGAACCGTCGACCTTTCAATTTTAAGTCCGCATTTTTAACCGTTGGGCTATTGTGGCTAGTCTATTGTCTTCTCTGTATTCAAGATTTAAATTAGCTTTTAACCACTTTCAGATTTTCGGTCGATCTGTCAACAGGACAATAGAAGGAACCAAAAATGGAAAAATAAAAAATAAATTTTTTAGTCTTACTCAGCTCCGGAACTAATGTAGGTAAGTAACTAATTTTAAATCGGCGACAAACTTTTTTAAAAGCATAATTAAGAGCTTTATTTTATTAGGAGCTTAGTTAGTAAGACTAATTTTCTTATTTTTCCCTATTTAGTTGCTTCTATGGTCGGTTCAATTTTTTTTAAATTAACTAATTATATTTTTCAATAAGTACATAAAATGGCAGTTAAAAAATGATGACAAATAAAAGAAGTAGAATTAGAATTAAGAATCATAATCATTAATTAACTCTGTCTGCCTGTAATTTGTTAGGTTTTTCCACCTTAACCGCGGCAAGTAGCATGCATCCTGAGAAAAACCATAAGATACTTTTTATACCGGAATATTAAGGAATTCTTACGATATTTATAAAAATCACAATATATAGTAACGAGCTCACGGACATCAACTAACAGTCCTTAAAAGTGTGAATAAAAAATATTTTAAATAAAACTGAAGTTGTCATTAAAAAGATACAGCTTGTTTAAAACATTTTATTTTCTGGCGTGTGACGTGTGCATGTAAGCACTTTTCACACGTCAGAGGAAAAACATTTTCCAGCGCACATTTTTCACAGTTCGCGAACTAAGCTTTAATTTCCTGTTCCACCTCGGATTGAGACGACAGCTTGCTTAAGAAAGGCTCGGCTCAACGTAAATAGGGAGCCAGAAAAATGTTGCCTCAACTTAAGTGAGAAAATATTACAGCTTAATGCTACGGCCACCTTAAGGAAAGCACGCTCGTTATTATGATTTATGAAGCATCCCAAAATTGTAGGTTTTGTGAAAAACTTGTATATTACGAATTCTTTACTTTTTCCTGGTTGCTTTTGTTGTGTCTGCCGAAATAAATAATGCGATGTCTCTTTGCTATTCAGTATTAAATATTGTGAGATTTGTATGATTTAAAACGCCTAAAAAGCATTTATGAAGGTGATATTATGTAAAGTTTATTATGAGAATATATTATTTCGGATAAGGGAATTTTTTAATTCCTGCGGAAACTCTCATTTTTCGGGATGAAAAGCCTATGTGTTATTCCGGACTATAATCTATCTCTGTGCCTTTAAGCCAAATCAGTCGATGTGACGTGATTGAGTAACAACCATCCATCCATTCATCCATCCATCCATACTTTAAAACTTTCGCATTTATAATATTAATAGGATGAATGGAATACTTGCTCTACATGTAAAATTCTAAAATGATGTTTTCAGGAAAACTTGGATAGGAAATCTTTTTTGTGTCTTTATCCCTGGTTTCGGTTTATTGTGTCTGTTGAGATAAATTATGGGCTTTCCCGTTGCTGCTCCCCATTATCTTTTTTTTAGGGATTTATGTGACTGTTACCGCCCGAAAAAAGCGTTTTAGTACAAAATGTAAAAGTAGAGTTGACGAGCTTTCTGGATAACCTAATCTAGGTATACCTACTTTGTGATTTCCTTAAAAGTCTGAATAAAAAATAAAATTGAAGTTTTCATATAGCATTAACAAGATACAGCTTGTTTTATTTTTAAAAATACCTTTTATTTTATACTTCGTGATGTCTGGTATAATTCATAAAATAAACGTTTCTTTCTTCATTCACTACAATCGTTCTAGATAATTCGTCCGCCCAATTTTAGTTTTTCAAAATCCCGCGGGAACCTTATGCTTTTCCGTAATAAAAAGTTCATCATCTTATCTCACCTAGGTTTCTACTACCTATATCCGTGCAAGAAATTAAGACGATCCGTTTATCCATTGTTTAAGAAGCCCATATATAAACACACTTTCGAATTGATAATATTTATTCACATAAAAATTAAATTAATAAAAGTATGATTCAGAAAATTCGTGATATAAAACATTAGGTATTTACGAATTAACATTCATTATAGAGGACAGATAACAAATCTTGATAATTTGATACAATAGTAGGTACTTATATAGAAATAACCAGTAATTTTTTCTTATTTTTAATACGCGAAAGCATCGCTCTTATAAATAAAGTCATTTGTTCAATTCGTACATCACTATACCGCTGAATGTATTAAAAATTAATAAACATGTCACTTCTACGTGTAGTAGTGTACATCACTATTAATTATACTTGCTAATGTAGGCTTAATGCTCGCACAAAGCCGCATCACATTATTATATCACAACATGCTGTAAAATGCAAATTAATTCAGCTGTTGCTAATACGATTAAGAAATTTGCATCTATTATAATAGTGAATCGTTTTTTTGCGCCAAAAGTCTAGCTGACTTATTCTGTATCTCAAGAGCCCCAATACCTTGGGGTATTGTAGTACTAGTATTGTTATACATGTAGTATTGTAGTATCGGTTGAGGGTAACACTTAAATGACAGTTCAATCCCCACCCGTTAGACTATTGTCGTACCCACACATAAAAGCTTTACGCTTCTTTGGAGGGGAGATGAGAATGTTAGTCAAGCACAGCATTAACTTATTTTATTTTTATAAAATAAAAAAGATATAACATATATAATGTATGTCTTTCTGCGAATAAACCCGCAGTCCCTTCTAAGTTAGCCTGCTACAATCTGAGACTATATCATCACTTACCATCCGGTGACATCGCAGTCAACGGCTATCTCGTCATCGAATAAACAGCAATAAGCTAACTACGCGTAGCAACTTCCTCCACTAAAAAGCATATACTTAACGTAGCACGTCTGCAAAAAAACATTCAATAAGTGCTGTAATGATTCTACTATAAGATAGTTTCAATAATATTCAAAGTTTACGTGCCCCTATATATATAGCCATTTAGTTTAGATACAGAATCCTAACGACAATGATTTTGACCAAAATAATACACCTACAAAATAGCTTTGACTATATTAATAAAACCACATGATTGTCGCTTTCATTTACAAGCGAGCCGTTTTGTGAATTTTAATACGACGTGAAAGATAAAATTGCGTTCATGATGTAGAAAGAATAAACGTCATTTAAACATTTTATTGGGTGGAGGCCGAAAGATCTCATTTTCATAATAAGCCCCATGACGCATAAACTACGTGTTTTACGGGCAGTGATGCCAAATAAATTTCATAATGCCGCGCGTAACGAAGGCTGTACAAAATTGGTGAGAGCGCAGACAGTTTTCCACAAATTGATGGCCACTTTTTGATGTTTTAGTCTCTCTAATTAGATATCCAATTTCATATGCCGTTTATGATATTAACCAAGTGTTGCTTCAGCTCGTTTGGGATTTTTTATTATTATTGGTATACTTTTTAATGGATTTAATTTTAATAATAGTCACTATAATATTAATATAAGTTGTGTCGCTATTGCTAATATTATTAGATACATATAACGGGGTTTCAGCTTTAATATACAACATGTTAGATAGGTGCTTACTATACTCGCTTCAGCAAAATAGTTCGCAATTACCTCTAATTTTTAGGATTCAGAAAGAAAACGAAACTCTTGTAGCCGCAATCCTTTATCCCTCTGGCTATTCGTGTGTCAAGACCCTCTTTTGGTACTTTCTCTCTATTGGTTAAATGCATTGATGCCCTTAAAAATTCAGCTCATCCGAGGTAGTTGCGATCTTCAGACTATCCGACAGCTGATAAGCTCGACGATCCGACAGGCGTTTTGGGTATCAAGGTGCATGAGTGGCAACTTCGCTTCTGGAAACGCAGCGTTAGAAGACGCTCCGGACGGGTCATCTGTCCAGACAAAGACTCAAGAGACTCACTGGTACCTACTGGATACACTACGTACAATGTACATACTAGCGGCACAAGATCGTGAAGTGTGGTGATCCTTATTCCTTGCCCTAGCAGTGATCGTCTATCGGTTGAGTTGTCTACTGACGATGATTGGAATATTTTTCGCTTTCTATAAAATCAGTATTTCTTTGCTATCTCTACATATTCATGGTAATCAATATTCTGGCCCCGTTGTTACCTTAGTATCTACGCGTTTAATGCATTAATTGCATCAATTACTTCCTGTAGGGGCAATATTTCTAGCACGGACAGGACACAATTTCGATTCCCCGCTTCAATAATTTGGCCTGATGTCATAATTTTTGCGCACGGCTGGATCCCGAATGGATTTTCCGATAGAATTGGTACATTTCAGCCGGGTTGGATGTATTGTTAGTATCGTTATGGGATGGGAGGAAACAATGGTATATTTTTTAGTTCGCTTAACCCTTACAATCTATCCAGTGAATTGTGAATGTAATGGGATGGCAGAAATAGAATAGAGAGTGGCATCCGAGGACGTAAGCACGAAATGTTATTTGTTATATTTTTCACCAAACGTCCATTCTTCTATAAAAACAAATAAAAAAAATTCTCCTTATTTCTAATGCTACCAGGGTTGTTCTCAAATGAAATGTAATGAATTAAGGATGGACGATCTTTACGCAATTGGGTTGCAATAAATTTCCTTTTGTCCTTATTTTGAGTGATTAAATTTTTTCATAATAACGTATATTTTGACTATAAAAAACCACAACAGTGCTGGCAGGTTGCTGCAAAACATTGAATTATTATGTACCTACTAACTGCAAAATAGTGTTTGAACAACTATCGATGGGAAGATTTATATACCTACTGTATGTATGGGACTGGTTCTTTGATCTGAAATATTTCACAATAAGGTCTGCTTCTTATTCTAGTCCATATTTGGTCGGCTGGTAACCTGGTAAGTTTTTGTTCTGATCGAGCCATTTCGACCTTAACAACATGGAATTTCTATTTCTTCTCTACATTGAAAATAATATTAAAGTAGTCTCTTTCAAGCGCGCCTCATACTAGCTATTTTTATATTTTAAATATTAATAACCAATAAAAAAAAGATTTACCGGGTTTCCATTAATGATATAATTATATGTAATATAAAATATTATATCATTGAGATTGAAAGATGCTCCTTCTTCTTTTTTTTTTTTTATATTTTTAGCGAGCAAACGAGCAGGCGGGTCACCTGATGTTAAGTGATTACCGCCGCCCATGAACACTTGTAGCACCAGAGGCACCACCAATGCGTTCTTCTAAGTTATAAGTACCGTGTATGTTTGTTTAATACACAAAGCATTCACACATAAAGTTATAAACACAAAAGTATCGGCTACATTTTCATGGAAAAATCTATTTATAGTGATCATTATAGTACTTATATTTGACAGCTTAAACAGTTTTGCAGAAAAAAATATTCAACGCAGACGAAGTCGCAAGCAACAGCAAGTAAATTACAAAAATAGCTTAAAACAACGGTATTCCATTATAAATTGTATTTTCATGTATTTTAATTACAATGTCGAGAGCTTATTACCCGATGCTTTGTGAAATTAAGCTTCAGAATTAAAAACAATTATGCGATACGGGTATTCGCTATTATATTAAAATTAATATTCAGCTGCGACAATTTGAGTAAACGTGTTTCGTTTGCAGAAATTTCGTACAGTTCGAGTAAGTAAGATAATGAAATGTGCAAGTAATATGATTGTTGTATTAAGAGGCTCCAAAATGTAGGTATACTTCAAACCCGTAGAGCAATATTTTTTTTAACAAGTATACTTAAATTAAAAATTTATAACACTCCCGACATGTTACAACATTCTAATCGCTAGTCAGTAATCGTTAAAATAAAAATATGTAATCTGCCATATCCACCATTTTGTGGCGGCGGCCATCTTGGACCGATTTTCATCAAACATAGCTAAGAACACACCCGACTAAAGCAAAACTACGTTTGTATGGCAATTCGAATTTCGAATTGAAGAAGATTTCAGCTAATTCAACAGATTTGATCAAAATTCTACGGTACTCGATGCCAGTTATTCAAATATAAAAAAAAAATTGAATTAATTTTAATGAAGACAGATATCAGATGAATATAGACCTTTTGTTGCAACTTCTGGAGGGGTGAATGGGGGGAATCCTTAATTAAGTGTCGGTAAAGCCCTCTTCACTTAATGCAATGACTTCATGCCTCGTTTAACTTTCATAAAATTCTTTAAGACTCAGCAATTTTTGCCTTAACTGGCTGAATGAAATTTTGCATTTTCAAAGGATTGTGCGTAACTTTTATAATCCACTTTTAAGCTTGTCTCACAAAGCTATGAAATTTTATGGAATAATAACTGAATGGAGCGGTATTACCACTCCATTACCGTTGGGTTATTATAGGCTATATATTAGGCTTTATTATAATTGCTATTGAGGCTATATTATATATAGCCTCAATAGCAATTATAATAATATGCCATGTTAAAAATAATCATCAATAACCTAAACTGTCACTATTTCTTAAAAAATAAAATGTTACAAAAAATATAAATCTTGAGTGAAGTAAAAAATTGTGCACAATTTATAAAACCATGGAGGTATTTCCATTCATTCTCTTGTAAAAAAAAACTGGCTTTGTGCTGTTCAGAACACCCTCCCCTAGTCGTATTACAGATTTATAAATGGCAATTGTTGGATTAAAATGATTAATGGTAGGCCTGAGTGAAATATTGCAGGTGCACGGGATCTTTGAAGTCTATATTAATACTCCTAATTTAATAGAGATTTAAAGGTATTCACACACACACATATATCTTTATTAAAATTTATGTTCAGTTTACTTAAAGATGGCATTAAAAAAATCATGAGAAAGAATACGTAAAATAATTATTTTAGAATAAAACGATTTTTCGTTCCGGCACGATGGCGTGTAGAACGCTGATTAGGAATATGGGTTGAATAGACACTGCCGTACCCTTTCCAAGTTAATCCACTACCATCTTAGACTGCCTCGTCACTTAGCATCAGGTGAGATCGCAGTCAAGGAATGAATGAATGAATGAATGAATGAATGAATGAATGAATGAATATACTTTTATTGTACACCACACATATTAAAATAGCTAACACAGCAAGGAGGGTCAAGGACTATCTTGTTATCGAATAAAAAAAAAGTTCACTCAGTGCCGGTGAGAGCCATAATTTAGTCGCACCATTCAAATTTCAAGCACACGAGTGTACAAAACACTATGGGTCGAATTTACACTGCCATACCACTTTCAAGTTAGCCCACTACCTTCTTAGACTGCAGTAACTTACCATCAGTGAGATCGCAGTCAAGGACTATCTTTTTATCGAATAAAAAAAAAGTTCAATTAAGTAGAAGAAAACGCCAAGTCAAATCTACTTCAATCTACGGACGCAATCTACTTACGGTCACAAAAATCATTATGCGTCACTTTTACGGTAAAAGCGTAGCTAGACTAAAGCTGGCACTTATCTGTCATTCACTCAGTGCGGGTAACAGTGAACACGCAATGTGTAGCACATTAGACTTGATGCGAGCCATAATTTAGTCGCCCCATTCAAGCACACGAGTGTTTTGTAAATTGATATGGAGAAAATGCGACGCTACTTTACACATACGAAATGTTTTGCACATTTGTACTAAGTGATTTGTGTTGACTAATTTGGTTTTGGAGTGTTCATTTGTATTTGTACGATTCTAGGGTTTTCTTTTCACTCTAATGGTAGCGAGAATGGAATGCAAAGGATTTTAATAAAATGAAAATGGAATATTCACATTCACAATAATAAATGTTTGGTATTGTAACAGCACAAAATTACATATGATTGTTACATCTAGATTTCTCAACTTTACCTTGTTACATAAGTCATTGTCTTTTAGGTAATAAATCTTTACTGGTTCTAAATTCTAATATGCGGTTCGTAAATATCAAAACGTATTTTTATCTCTCATAATCTTAATGATAGATTATTTTAAATTAAATAAGCCGGAAAAAATAGTTGTAATTTGTAATTATGCAAGTAGGTACCTTAATTGTTAGTCTGGTACAATTTTGAACCATAAATGAACTTTTCTCAAAATTATTCCTGACGATTTCTTGATGATACTTTTAGAGCTGCGATATTGTTGTCTCTGTAGACCATTTAAAAAAAACGCCATAAGGGGTCCGGACTCGCAGTATGCGAGGGTGGACCCTGGTGGGTTCTGACCCCTCCTGTGTTAAATATCGCCGCGTGCATGCTGCGTTAGTTACGGGTGTAATGAATCTGAGGTTGCAGTTTAGGGTTTGTGAGTTTAAACGCAATAAAGCTATTAGACAACGATTATAAGGATTTCTGGGCATTGTGGGGGCCTTAAGTGAGTTAACTCGCAAATCCTCGAAATTTTATTGTGGGAATTCGGTTAGTTAATTTTCGAATCCCCTGTAAATTCTATGCGTTAATTTCCCACGAAGTTATTTAGAAAGGTCGGTTATAGACAATCTCTTAACTTATGTAGATGAAGTAGATGCTTCAATATAATTTTCACCACAATGCTCCCTGCCGGAAACGATAGTTCAGGATCATCGTCATAAGTCTTAGCTAGACCACTTTAGCACTAATGTGTTCTCATTCTCTTTCTACCTGGGCCTGCTCTTGCTTAATAATATCGTTCCAACAATTTATTTTTATTATTATAGTTATAGGTAGTTGTAACTGTGACATCACATCACAAATCAGGAACCCTTTCAGCAACCAAGCAAAACTATTGACTTCAATCCCGCTTAATGAGAAGTGATTGTAGTGATCGATATCACAAAAAAAAGGGTCCCAATAACGATCACGCATTAGCTTAAATTTGCACAATTTATTCTAATACATGTCTATATAAATAAAGAGATAGCTGCCACGTGACCCCACGAACATGCCATGTGAGCATAACCTTAAATCAGAAATGGGGCTCTAATTGCTTAGAAAACATTAACAGAAATGTATTGGTAGGTATAAAGCCATTAGCTTAAGGCGATGCTCAAGTGATAAAATAAAAATCTATTTCAAGTTATAGCTTCATTAACTAAATGCTTCATGAATAAGAAAGTATGGGTTTTTTGCTGGTTATCCTCGGTTAGAACGACATTTCGAACTAGTGGTAGATTCATTTGACGATTTAAAAGCACCTTATAAAAATTTATTTAAATAAAAAACTTATTTTTCCTATTCTATTTTACAGGGTATTCGTTTAGATGAGGCGCGTTTGGGTACGCTTGAGAATTATTTTCTTTAATTTTATTTTCTTTAATCGCTTACAACTTATAATTTGAGCCATGAATCGTACCATGCCTTAAACTTGCACTGTCTGGCGTCCTACAAAAACAGACACAATGTAAGTCCCCTCGCCCCATATTATATGGTCGCGGGATCCTTATTTGTGTAAAGGATCCAGAGCTGAACTATTTGATTTGTAATAAATTTCGTCCGTTTTAATTCCATTGCAACATTTCAATGTTTAGGGGTAGATGTTAAATTTTAATTAATGCAAATTTTAAATGGATGGCGTGTGAATTCGTACTGAGTACAGTATTATTTGTACGAATAATTAGTGGTTGGTGGTTGTAATGCAAATAACAATCAACGGGTCTATAAAATACAAATTATATTTTAATCTTTGAAGGTATTTCGGTGGGCTACGGTCGCAAATAATAGGAGGTAATGGTATGGCGCATTCTAACCTTATATGGTAGATAATATAGAAAACCATAGGCACCTCTATTTGGGTTCACGACTTCGTAATGGAATGCCGCAATTATTAGTGGAATGATGCTGGCAAAATAGCTAATTTATAAGGTCATATATTAAATTAATGATAGAATATTGTTGCTACATATCCAACCTCTAAACAAAACTCAAGTTTAAAAAATAGTGTTACAATAAGCGGTGGTAACCTAGGAAAGACTTCAACACCCTTTTCGGAGGGGTTCAATATCAGGCTACAACTCTGATTTTTCGGAGTTAAGTGCTTGTGTTTTATATCAATTGCTTTAACGATGAAGGAAATCATTTTCAATTCTTAGACATAACATATAGGACTCCTAGTCCTCCATAAAGTACATCCATGTATTCAAAGGTGTGTAAACTCTACCAATCCTCACTTAGTTAACATGGTGGTCTATGGCATAATATAATCCCTTCCCTGAGAGGAGACCTACACTGAGTAGTGAGCAGTTAATGGGTTACTGATGATGTTGATGATGATGATTGTATAATAAGCCTCAATAGCCCAACGGTTAAAGGTGCGGTACTCAAAACTGAAAGGTTGCAGATTCAAATCCTACCCGTTGCGGTGCCACAGTACCCTATCCTAGCACAAGCTTTCCGCTTATTTGGAGGGGATAGGAGGATATCAGTCAACTTCAGCTTGGCTTCTGCTTCAGCTTCTTTATAAAAAAAGGCCAAGATAAAAAGCCTTGTGAATATTTTTAAGGCATTTTTTTACCCACTTCGCATTACAAAACTCCAGAAATAAGGTCGCCTATCGAACAACCATAATTCTTTAACAAATTATTTTTTATCAACTCTACCCTTCCCTTCGCCGCGAACTAAACGCATTAAAGCGTGAGGTCACGATAACACAATTATGTTTTAATTTATACCCGCCGCCGCACGCGAGCTACGGGGCTTTATCAAACCTACCACGGATAAGCTCGCTAATTATCAAGATAAATATGGATTTAACTACACCTTGTTTTCGAAACTGCTTCTCGTTTACGTGTTAATTGTAAATGTTTGGAATTGAAATCATTGCTATCCGCGAGAGAATACCTTTTAGTGGGTAAATAAATACCTATTTAAATCGCTTAAAATGCAAAGTGAGATTAATGAAAATGTTTAGACAAAGCGCTGGAAAGTCGGTACGAGTACGACGCTTTTCTGTTTAAATCTACTATATTTTAATTATTGAGGCCACATACGATTCAAAAAAAGGTTCGGTGCCTAGGAAACCTTCAGAATGCTGTACCATTCCATCGAGAGAGATAAGGCTATACATCAGAAAGAGAATAATGTAGACTATAGTCTGCTTTCTGACGTATGAAATCTAGGGTCGAGATAAAAGTATCGAGTAATTGGGAAAGTGCCGCAAGTAAGCAGACTACAGTCTTACCAGCCAAAGCATTTACCCTACAAAAATTATAGTTTATGTACCAATTACATTAGCTGTAGATACGTCGTCAAAGTAAACTAATATTTAATCTGTCACTGTATTTGCATATAATAAACTATTATTTACTCTGTCACCGTATTTGCATTTAATTTGCATTTATATATTATTTAATTAGTATTCCGGTCGTGGAGTCGGTTGAGCAACATTTAAGTTAGATGCTAAACAAAATAAGCCAGTCCATAAATAGTGTTTTATTACCTTCATCGTGCCAAAGCTAATGTTAAATTGTTTGACAGTTGCTAGTAGGCCCTAAACTGGTTTCACCTATAAGGAATGGTACAAGTGGCGCCAGTGCGTAAGCTTGGAGTACAAGTATTTTTTGATTTATAGCCCCTCTAGGGATCGCGCTATAAACGTCGGAACCAGAAGTCCCACACAAATTGGTATGTTGTTTAGTACCTATGTATTTACAGTTTCCTTTTTTAACTGACTTCAAAAAAGGAGGAGGTTCTCAATTCAACGGAATATTTTTTTATTATTTTTAAGTAAGTATGTTCTCCGATTACTCGAAGACGCTCGGATCGATTTTCAAAAAAAAAAAAAATTGTTATGTTATGCTTATAGAGACGAAGAGAAAAAAAAAATTGTATTCACCTCGGTTTTCATTTTGAACGTGAACTTTATTCTTCACTTAAGATACATAACAAATGTTTAACACACTGATTATACAGAGATACATAATTCAAATAAGTACAACATAGTTTGGTGCTCAGTAATAAGTCCTTAATATGTACTTCCTGCACCCGCAGCCTTTGTCTTGATATTGCTTAACTAAAACGCGCCTGTGCCATCTAAAAGCAACTTGCCCTAACTTCCAACGTTCTAAACTGGTAAGAGCCAAATTTGTGGCTTTTGTATGCTATTGAAATTTACTGCTAAAACTTCCCTAATACCTAAAACTACACGTACGTAGCGGTAACACAATGGCGCATTAAAGCCAAAAGAGGCCAAGATTTAGATAACAGCATGTATTATGCATACCCATATTATCTTTTACGATATACAAATTTGTCTATTCCACTCAATAGTTTCTAAATATTTCGCTATCGTTTTGTTTCCCGTTAAAGCCACAACAGATAGGATCGTTGAGCAAGACTATGGAGCATCCAATCTCGTACTTAATATTTAGAACTAAAAACATTTTCTATTATATCTGTTTAACTGTTTATCTCTATAAAATATTTTCTCGATAGATTTACTCAAATCGAAAACAAAGATGTCCCTAAAAGAACCACAGTAATCGAAATAGTTTGACGAGTTTTAAATCCGAAGGGGCAATAAGCTAGGCAAATGCTTTGAAGAAGCAATAGACGTTAGGATAAAATTGCGTCAAGTCACTGTGGTAGCTGCATTCTAGTGGAACACATGACACCAATCGAGTCATAGTAGTCACAGGATATAAGACAATGGGGAAGTCCTTACAAGAGACTTAATTATGTCCAGTCTTAGACGTCTAGCGATTGACAACGCCATTATGACGGAATTAAAGCCGATACACTCCCAATTTACTCAATGATAAAAAGCACGACTAGTGAGTTGAGTTGTAAGAGACATATGAAAACCGTAATATGAAAACTTTTTTGACAGAAGAAAGAAATTCAAAGTTATTTGACATGTAAATATTTACGTTATGTGAACGGCAAAGTTAAGGACCGGTGCTCTACTAATTGCGACAACTCTCTGGATAGAACAAAGAAAATATTCAAAGATCGGTAATTGGTTACTTGGGGCAAAGGTCGAGTCAAAAATGGATACAGCCAATGCTAAATTTATGGGACATACGGGGACCATTATACAAATAGATAGATAATCGTAAATCCTAATTTGGACTCTTTAAGATTCCCAAGCTATATTGGTAAGGAATTAAGATAAATATCAGAATTCCAAACATTCATGCTAATATTTTAAATACGAGGGTGTGTCTGTCAATCTGTTTTACGGCTCAAACACTAACTCAAAATTAAATAGCTGATAGCTTACTACCTTGAGACACACATTCTTCTTAGTCGCATCCTCTTGAGTGAGGGTCGTGAGTCATGACCCACTATGTCATGTTATTAATTAAGGCTCGCAAGCTGGTGCGATCCTGAGCCCTTGTAAATAACTCTGGATGTTTGTACGTGTTATTTTAAGAATTTTATCAGACAGACATAAGATCTCAGAAATTCAACAAGTTTTAAACAACCTCAATACATGCAGACAAAGTCGTGGCTGTATCAGCAAAAACATTTTTGCTTATTAAAATAGCAAGCATATTGTACTGAATAAACGGTGATAGCGTAGTTCTTAACGGGGAAGGAACATCGTTACGAAATCTGTTTCTGAGAGTTCTCCATAATGTTATGAGAGTTCTCCATAAGACGTGAGAAGTCTGCCAATTCACATTAGGCCAGAGTGTTGGACAATGGCCTAAATAATTCTCATTTCAGAGTCCACTTTGACCCTTTAGTGGGCCGGTGTTGGGTTTTGAATAACAAAATTTCATATTAAAATCTTATATGCTGTGAACTACCTACTTTTAATTTAAAATAGGTAGCTATGTATTTCAAAATAAACTATCAAAAATAGTGACAACATTTAAAACACGGGTGTGTAGTTGAAGCAAAAAATTAACCCCCGTGTGCCAGTTTATTTTTGTATGCTTCCCAAAAAATATTAAAAACTACTTATAGCACGGATGTCTCCATTAACACCGCTCCCTTCACATGTTCATATTGATTATAATGATTGGTTACGATCTTTATTTTATTTTTATCAACATCAAACAAGAAAATGTTATTTTTAACCATCAAAGCGATTCCTGCCATCTCTGTTAAAATCATAGTGCATTCCGCGATTTAATTTTTTTTAGAACGTACTCCGCTGGTCCAGTGACCCAAAGAGAATCTTGGCCTTCGACACCAGAAGCTGCCACTCATGCCTGTCCTGCGCCTCACGCCAATTGGGTGTAGGGAATGCAAATCTCGCGAGATTGGGGCTCAAGCGAGATCTCGCGAGATTGTAAATAACAATACCGCGAGATCTCGCCAATTTCGAGATCTCGCGAGATTGGCAGTTTTGTATGTTTTTTTTTGCAAATAATCACAATATTTGAATAAATTAGACAAAAAATTATAAGTATTAGGTATAAGATAACATTTATTTTCACGAATTTTTTCAATAGACTTTTATGAATCAAATTGTCTATAATTTTTTAATAAACTTCTAAGTAGTCAACTTTGACGTACGTTTCAATCAAATCACTGTGGAAGCACTGTACCGTATACATAGCACAGTTTGGTTACCTATTGTAAAAAAATTTATTTTTTATTTTTTGAAAAGCAACTGCTGAGTTTCTTGCCGATTCTTCTCAGCAGAATCTGCATTCCGAACCGGTGGTACAAGTTGGCCTACATGAAATAAATAAATTTTGAATTTGAAATAACAAATGAAAAAAACAACCAGTCTTCTCTTCTAATATCAAACGCAAATCTTTTAGTAATTTAAAAATTAATTCGCGCACCGAACGAAACCGACAGGTCGCAACTCCGTCAGTGTCAGTCCGCGCTTCGAATAAGACTTTTTTATGCTCGAGTGCAATCTCGTTAATCTCGCGAGATCTCGCCCTTTTTTCGGCCGAGATCAATCTCGCTAAAAAAGGCCGAGATCTCGCGAAAACGAGATCTCGCGAGATCGAGATTGCATTCCCTAATTGGGTGTATTGAGGGCTTGGAGGTCTTCTGTCACTTCGTTCGCCCAGCGATACTTGGGTCGTCCAACGGAGCGTTTTTGTATTGGAAATTATTATTATATACGTTTTTTCTCGCGCATTTATACTCGTACCTCTAATGCATCATGACAACTCTATGCATGAAATGAAACCCTGAACGTCCTACGAATTTTAATTTAACAGTAGGTATGAAAATTATTTTCATGACCTATTGCACGAGTTTAATGGACGTTATAAAAGAAATCAACAAGGAAAGCGATGTAGTTCAGGTTACTGTTACGGTTGTCGTAACACTGTTACATTTAAATGGCGGTTTCCCAGCGCTTTACGACTGTGAAATGTACTGACTCCTACAGAACATGACTGTCTAGAATGTTATTGTTATTGTTGACTATGCCTGGTTTTCAGCAACGTAGGTACTATAAGTTGCAATGATATTGGGAGTGCACCATGTTTATATCCTAAGAAACGCTGTTGGTACGTATTGTAATTATAACTAATGGAATAATTGTAGTTGAAAGTTTGGTAGAATGGATAGATAAAATTGTTCACGCCACAACCAATGAACCGATTGCAGATGAAGTCACGGGAAACATCTAGTTTCACAGTTAAATTAATTCCATTTGTCTAACATTAATAAATTATATATGTGAATAATAAATTCTCCATTCATATAATAACTCCATTCCGATCTAAAAAGGAGAAGATTGGATGATATAGATAGAGATATAAGTATAGATAGCTGAAACTTTTTCACAGTAATTTATCTTATCCATTCTCCGCTCAATAAACTGCACACAACTTTAATCAAACTTGGTTAAACTTTTAAATTGGACTCTATATGTTGCCAATGTGTTAAAAGTTACAACATTGAACTCTGCGTAACTTATTTTCACAACTTATCACGTTCGTCGTGTATAACGGATAGTGACGACGGAGCCAAAAATAGACGCCCTAACTTTTTAATAGGTACAGAGGCGCAGAGGAGAAGCGGCGCCTCCGAGGAACCCAGACGACTTTTATGATTTCCAGCACAAATTGCTCCTCTACATTTAAACAGCGTTCTAAATATTCGACAGCTTTCTTTATTGCTGTATCACATTTTATTTCGAAAGTTTGTCTGGTGGGAGGCTTTGGCCGTGGCTAGTTACCACCCTACACAAAGACGTGCCACCAAGCGATTTAGTGTTCCGGCACGATGGCGTGTAGAAAACTAGAAACCGATTAGGGTTTGAATGGGTTGAATTTATACTGCTATACCCCTTCCAAGTTAGCCCGCTATCATCTTAGACTGCATCATCACTTACCATCAGGTGAGATCGCAGTCAAGGGCTATCTTGTCATCGAATTAAAAAAATGTTCACTTTGATGACCTGTCGATGAGATTAGATTAGTAATATGATAACATTATGATAAACTATCTTTTAACCATGAAGAAACCCTAACCAAGTCTAATAAAATTAGGATAAAACATTTTTTGTACATACTTCGGTTCAGGTGTACTCGTTATTCATTTGATTATTTTATATTGTTCAATATGATTTTTTTAGGATATTTGTAATGGTTTTTGAGAAATAAATAAATTTCATCTAAAATAATACTGGTAAAATATTGCTGGTTGTGGCAAAGTGATTTAGACTTAGACCTTCTCTTCGTAGGCTCTTTCTAACTTTTCTAGCAACTAAATAATCACCTGCATGCCTGATAGTTCTCCATAACGCTCTCAAAGATATCATTTGACCAGCGTGATGGACTGTGGCCTTCTCAATCTCAGATAAGACCCGAGCCCAGTCTAAGTGTGGAATCTAGCCCAGTACGAAGACGAAGACAAAGACCCGAGCCCAGTCGTCCGGCAAGGGTTTGAAGTGAAGATACCTAATAAATAGATAAAAAACAAGATTTTAATAATAATAATTTATACTATGGTATAAATACTCGATAAGCACCTTGTGGTACATAAATCACCACTGGTCTGTTAAACTTCTACCTACACCGCATGTTTTAGTACTACCTAGCAGTTATTACGCTATTATATGTCATAACCGCTAGACTCCCAAAGTTGCTGTAATAGGAACTTACCTACCCAACTTAAATGTTAAACCACCCGGGACTAATATCAGGAACTATCTAGCATCAAACTTAGACCATAGTTTAGTTAATGCTATGAAGGTATGCTAGATACCTACCTACGTTATCTAAATGTAATATTATAAAAGGTATTCGAATAACAAGAAGGTAAAGTATCTACCTAGACAACTTACCGATTTTTATTAGTGTTTTTGTCCAAAGAGAAAGTGCAGAAAAATTTGAAAATTAAGAGATGTTTCAGTATTCAGCCGTTAGCTTAAGTATAAGGTTTTATTTCAGTCAAGGGTAATGCCAAGATTTTCAGTAAAACTATGTACCTACTATATCCATTTTTGAACTTTAAAATAGCAAAATAAACTTGGTAGTGTTACAAAATTCTAAAACAAACTAAATAAGCAGTTTGGCGCAAGTGGACCTCAGTAATAAATTACGATCCTATGTTCTATTTATACACAGTTAAACTACAATCTAAACTAAGATAATAGCAGTCTAGACGGCCTACACTATGCCACAATCTATGCTTGTGCCAGTATCCATACTCCAGACCGGAACAAATGTCGTACCCACTAAGGCCACATTTCAGTACACGCCAACTCTGATTAATTTATGTCTACCACTAAACTTATCTTCGAGATAGGATGATAGGTATAATAGAGAAATAAAATACCTATTGGTGTAAGTCTTTGATAGATCGGGTATCAGCACTTGAGAACCGCAGAAACTTTTTAGATAAGTCTATTTTGTGAGCTTACAATAAAAATACTATGAGTTGGCTATATAGTAAGTGGATTAAACCTACATCTGCATGTTCTCACTGTTCCTTATAAGCTATCCTTGCGCAAAAATTATGTTTACGTTTACGTTTTATTTCTTTATGTTTTCTGGTACAAAATATAGGTACAATTAATTCAAATATTCTTCAAAATAATTTTATATTCGAATCACATTTAATTTAAGCACATTTATCTGATGATGATGATGTACTTACGCTGTGTGTTGGTTAATTTAAATTTCAAAATTTTGTGTAGAAGAGGTAAATAATAGCAGCTAAAAGTGAAAGATTTTTTCTTAAGCCGCCGTTGGATTCGGATGACGTTGAACGCTGCGTGTATACTATAGAAGTGCCTTCAAGAGACCTATGTCCAGCAGTGGAAGTCTAGTTTAACAACGATCAACACGACCTAAGTATCTCCGTACAGTATAAGTAACGAGCAACTTCATCAGCAGATACAGCCGATTCTGATCAGAGACCAGAACAAACGATGCCTCGAACTTAAAATGTGCAACTCGGCGCACGCTAACTTCTAACCGCTCGGAAACTTCCACGTTCAACCTAATCCATACTAGTTACTGATGCGGAACTAACTCGCAATATCCCGTCTCTACTACCAAAATAAGAGCACTCGATGACTGAATCTGACGTAAGTACTAACCTATCTATCCTTCAGTCTTTACGACGGCTTCCCGTGCTCTCTAAAGTTCGAGGGCGTACACTGCCAATTTCTTCCAACTCCGGACTGCTACTGTGCAGTTCTTGAGAAAATCCTAAAAATCAAGTAAAACTGCACAATCTATAAGCATAGTGTAAAAGATATTTCTCTAACCAGCATGAAAAGATAGAAATAAAACAACAGACTCCAATAAATGACCGTTATACATATTATAATTTTATTTATTTTATACGTTAGTACGTTACATAGCTAATTTTTTTTTAATTCCCTATTTAGGCTCTATATATTCTCAAACGATTTACCAACTTTTTGGAAAACCTAATCTATCAATAGTTTCTTTAAACTCAGTAAACATTATTTTAACATAATCAACTGTAATTATGCCAATTGTACGTATAAATTTATGCAAGTTCATACTATCAGCCATTCGCAGGGTGGAATGTTAAAATAGTGCATTGTCGAAGTAAAGCCTCAACTCAACAAACACTAACTTAGTATCGGTGAAGACAGAATTCGGTAACCGCTTTGAAACTTCAGCAACAACTAAATCCAGTTGTTGCTTTTTATTCACTATAGTTTCAGGATATGTAAAGCTTTCAAAGTTTCCAATTTAAACATGAGAGGCTTTGTGTTTGTAACTTCAATTGAAAGGATATTTTTGTGATAGAAATTAAACAGGTAGGTATTTACAATAATATTTATGTGTATAAAATAGTAGAAATCATTGCTTACTTATCGTAAATATTTATTTAAAGGTTGTTCAACGTAGTTTGTCTTTTGTGCAAGTAAGAAACATAAAAACTTCATTTACAATTCTTCTTCTTCGTCTTTGTCAACCGATAGATGTCTACTGCTGGACAAAGGTCTTGGATTTCTACAGGCCTCAGTCTCGCGCCGTCTGCATCCAGCGGTTGCCTGCGACACGTTTAATATCGTCGATCCACCAAGTGGGAGCAAACACAAATTCAAGGATAAACTAAACAAGTAACGAACACACTAATATTAATAAGGATAGACTCAAAAAAAAAAAAAACAGAAATTCGCAAAATGATTATTTCATCCAAGAATTAGGTTTTAACTACATTTGCAAGATTTTAAGATATGCATCCGCTGGAAATGATATCAAGAACTAAGAGAGTCGGTAACAATGTACCATCTCACTAAATCGCAACTTGAAAACCGCTAACTCAGATAATTCAGTATCGGTCGAGGCAAAAGTTGCGAACCACTCCGAAACTTTAGTGCAGTTACTGATAGCGATGTCTTTTGAAATGTCTCTTTTAGAGAATAATTCTTCTAATAAGGATTCAATGAAAAGTTAAAATGCAAAATGTTTAAAACCACGTTTATATTATATTCAGTATCTAGATCTAGAGCTATTTGGATTATCGTGTGCTTTAAAATATTCCACGCATCTATCATTGGATGGCATGCAATCTTAAAAATAGATAGATAACTAGCTGATACTTCGTCCGCGTCGATAAAAAGAAGCCTATGTCCAGGCAGAACAAACCAGCAAACTAATAAACAAAGACATTTATAATAATACTAGCTTTTGCCCCCGCGACTTCGTCCGCGTGGAATTAGGTATTGGGATGGAATTTTCAAAAACTGTGACACACGTACTTCTTTATTTTTAGCTGAAAGCTCAAATACCAACTTTGATGGAAACAGCTTGAACAGTGACGGAGTTTCATATAAACTTCCATCCCCTATTTAAACCCCTTAGGGGTGGAATTTCCAATAACCCTTTCTTAGTGTGCGCCTACGTCATAAAAGGAACCAACTGTAAAAATTTTAAGTTTCTAACTTCAGTAGTTTAGGCTGTGCATTGATATCTCAGTCAGTCAGTCAATCAGTCAGTCAGGACTTTGAATTTTAAAAATATAGATTAGTATAGGGAAATCATGCTTTATAGAAAATCCACGGGTGCGTGACTTTCCGACGTGCGTGAGTTTTCAGTTCTTTCCCCATTACAATTTACGTAAATGAGGTGTCTTATGTTCGTTGTGTTATCACGGAATTTATTTTTAGCATAAATTACGTTTTTGCTTTGTAATTATGTAATACTAGATTTTGCCCGCGGCTTCGCTGACGTTAAGTTCGATTTTTCAAACCCATATTTTACCTCTTTAGGGATCCTTTCTTAGCGGATGCCTACATCGTAGTAATAGTTACCTGTATGCCAAACAGCCCCATCGTCCAGTGAATTGAGCTGTGCGTCGATAAATCAGTCAGTCAGTCATCTTTTCCTTTTATTTATCATATAATCGTATTTTTTTTTTTATTAAACTAGCTTTGGCCAGCGACTTCGTCCTCGTGAAATAAGGTTTTGCTTGAAAAGCCTCTGTTTTTCCTAGATAAAAGCTTGCCCAACTCACAAAATGACTCTCCAAATCCTCACTATGCCCATACAAAAAATCATCTCGATCCATTGCTGCTTGCTGCGTTATTGAAGGGGAAACCGACAAACAAACACACACATAGACACATTTCACATTTACGAGTGTAATAATACTAAGGATGTCAGAATATCTAAATGATTACCCTAGTTTTCCCTATGGCTCATTTGTTAATTAGCTAACAATATTAGGATAATCCACTTAATTACCTAAGTCATTAGTCAATTAATTATGATCAAGGATTAGGTGTAATAAATAACGAATTCGACACCAGCCCATAAATATTGACATCAAATTAACGTCCACGTGGATTACAAATAATTATCCCCTTAACCGATGTGGACAAAGGCTCTCAGGGCTTAATCCATATTGATGTTGCCATTAAAGCCTTTCAACGGAACCTCGCCTTTGATTAAAGCGCAATAACTTGAGAAAGGTTAAATGAATTAAAATTTTCGATTCATTGATTCTGAACGTTTTATGGGCCCGTGTTTAGGCGACTGGCTGACAAAATTACATTGAATGATTTAGCTGGAGAGAAATTTATCATAGGCTCAATATTTTCTGAGTGTCAGGTTAGGCCCACTCAAAATAGAAATGAAATATTATATTACGCAACTACAAAAATAGATATTTGTCTGGTGGGAGGCTTTGGCCGTGGCTAGTTACCACCCTACCGTCAAAGACGTGCCGCCAAGCTATTTAGCGTTCCGGCACGATGGCGAGTAGAAACCGATTAGGGGTATGGGCTGTCTTTACAACAGTGCTTTGCCAATATTATACAGAAAATAACGTTGTATCTATCTATTAACTCACGAATTTACCAACATAATAACAAAATTCACATTTTCTGTTCCGTATATTTTTTCTATAGTGTCTACTTAGATAAAAACTTATCTACACATTTTAATATAACATTAAAACTTTCACAGAGATCTCTCGGCGCTATGCACTCCTTCAAATCCTACAAAAGCAAACTTCAACGGAAGGCGCTCTACAAAGGAGAACATGACATAAAAGAAGCGCTCTAGCCTCAACAACCATACGAAATGTTATAAAACGCGAGAAACATCTCACTACATTATAAAGAACTCATGCGAATTTGTACTTGCAGTAGGTACAGTCTGGGAGGCGTAAGCTGAAAGCATTTCGACCGTCGCAATTAACATAGTCGTATGTGAAAAATCAGTACTTTAGAGTACGGCCGTTCAAAGTTTCAAATATGTATAAAGTGAAGAATAGTCAATGTACCTACTTTTTGCACTTGCAAAAACCAAAGATGGTTGGTTGATTTTAAAAATTTCATACTCGGTGGGGGCATTTCTATTCTTATTCTAAGACCTTTAAGGCAATATAATGAAAATCGTTAAAATGTAGATCCGACAATGTTAATTGCTACGGTCGATTTGTATTTGTAATAGCGCACGCAGATCATCGATGTATATGGATATGCCTGTCCCACATAATTGCATCTATAAAAATGCGTTTGAATAACACAGATACAATTGAGCGATAACTGGCTTGAGCTGCCAAAAACACGTCCGATAAAAGTATCCTAAGATCCTTCTTTCTCGATTTTTAAACTCTACACAAAACAGTTTGAAAGAATCCTATAACAAAAGATTATATACAAGTATTAGTAAAATACCTACGTACCTAGAATTTCAAGCGCAAAAAGAGTATCGTCTCATTGTTACTCATAGAATAGTCTCAAAGTATAAAGAAACTGGATAACTTTGTGCGTTTCCTAACACGAACAATGTACGTATTCCGCACACGGAACGAAATATAATTTGGCGCTTGTTAACATACCTTTGTCACATATCCCCGTCGTCTCTTTAGTACCGGCAGTAACTAACCGGCGTACATGGACCGCTTGGCTTTAATTACTGCTCCAGTAAAAATACTTGTAACCCTACCCTACGTGTTTTACCAGACCTTTGTTTACTTCGATCAATGGTAAACCAGATATTATGCAGTCCCTTGGAAAATGATGAAATAAATTCTCAGCTCAGATAATAAACAAAAATGCTTTATCTTTGATTATGTGTAAAGACAAGTATCAAAATACTATTCAAAAAGTCATTCAAACTTTTTTAAGCCTTAAGTATGATTGTATTTTTAAAAAGTAGGTGTACCTGCTGATACTCTTAATTTTTTTTTACTGCAGAATTATGAAATGTGTTCACATTAGCATTTATATAGATTGGCATTTAGTTCGCAAGCGTGGTAGGGAACTTATATTTCACGGAAATAGTTGAACGACAACATAATATCTAATACATCATTGATCAATTTTTACGAGAATCACGTGCAATATCATTTAATAAATGTTAGGTTACCTACATGTAATAATGAAAATTCTAAGCATAAAATATTTGCAGCAATAAAATAGCAGAGGTAACAAAAGCTACGCTGCATCGCCAATATTTTCCCCGGAAGCGTAATTAAAGCCAAGCCGACAATGTATCTTGGTTACTGGCAAGTGCGAAAGAGATAACATGATCATATGAGTGAAACGTGAGCTCGAGTTTTCACACAAACATAGTTTTGCTTTTTTAATCGACTTCTAAAAAAGGAGGAGCTTCTTAGTTTGGTGGAATCTTTTTTTTATTTTTTATGTATGTTCCCCCATTATTCGAAGACGCCTGGACCGATTTGGAAAATTCTTTTTTTGTTTAAAAGGGTATAATTCCCAGGTGATCCCATTATCATTAGGTCAGGATCTGATGATGGAATCCTGGAGAAATAGAGGGAATTTTTCAAATTTTATAGGCACAATTGATATATTATAATTGATACTTTGTAGTGGCGTTTGAAGTCGGTTTTGAAAAATATTTTTTACGTTTAATTTTTTGTAAATTTTTTGTTTTATCCAAAATAATTATGCTTTATTTTTAACTTAAAAAAAAACTTCATTTAAATGGAGCATTAAGTATTAATTTTACATTACCTACCATTGACGTGAATGTTGATTACCCACTCTTAAAGCCTCGAAATGAACCGTTCAGTTTCACACCATAATTTTTTTCAAAAAGGGTGAACAAATACACCATAATAACTTCAAAACACGTTAACAGTTATTATTAAAGTGTTAAGGCTATAAGGCCTTGAAAGGCTTCATATCCAGAAAGGCAGTACGCGACATGTTTTCTAAGCCTCAAGCTTTTACTTTACCACCTACACCACGAAATATAGGACGAATTTCGTTACAAAATTCCCCGCCCTGAATTTTAATGGAATATAATAAGTCGACCAACAAAATTTATTTTTTGGCATCAAAACCTAGCTTCTAATTTAATAACTCAGCAACGGGAAAATGATGAAGCTTCTAATATACTAACTCGGCTTCTTCACAATGGCCACAAAATATTCCAAAGAAAGCATCAATCATTTGTTGTTCTGTTGTTAGTGTGTTGATATTGCAATTATTTTTGTATAATTTTTTCTTTAAACTAAAGTTAGGTTAGGTTAGGGTTATACATGAATATTTAGGTGCCCGGCCGAAGGCCGGGCACTGAGGTTCTGTTGGGATCGTAAACCTACCTAAAACTAAAAAAAAGTTGAAAAAAAATTTGATTTTTTTTTTCAAAAATGTTATAATGTTATGTGTAGGTATTTATCTTGAGTTAAATTTAAAAACAATCATTTTTTTAATTTCATTTTATCAAAAAAAAAAACGTTTTTTTATTTAGTTAGAAACATTTTTTTATTTCATTTTTCTCACAAAAAAAAAATTAAAAATGTGGTTGAAGATTTGGTGTATTATTTGATGCTAATATTTAAGTATTTTAGGAGTTCACGGTTTGAAGCTAAGTTATAAATATAGATGCTAAAATTATATTTTTTAGAGGCTCACTAGTTGAAGCTGACTTAGTAATTTAGAAGCCAATAATGGTATTAAATAGAAGCTCGTTTAATTACATGCCAATTTTAATACCTTCATAACCCAAAACAGTGTACCGCCAATATTAATATCCATGCGTAGGCCCAATCTTCACACAGTACAGCAAACCTACAGTGCGGTTCGCACATCAGCTGTACCACTAAACCATAACAGAGGTAGAGTAAAAAAACTACCCTGGTGAAAGTTCATTCTAACACAAATATTTGACTATCCTTACCGCTGCTATGATTTTAGCATTTTAAAATTTCTCATAATCGGTATAATCATGTTCTTAACACTCCGTTCCACAAACAAAGCGAGTATAATTATTATTATGGAATTGTGCTCACTTCACCAACGTTGTTGCTAACGCAAGTGTCTTGTTATCCAACTGTTTCCTTTTTCTTCAAGTGTAAAATATTGTCGGTAATCACCAAAGTATTAACTATTTTTCAAATGCTATATTTTAAGTTTTTTTAGTAAAAAAATTATGTACAAAAACTTTTTATACATAAAAATGCAATTGGGAGGGTCAATTATTTACCCCACTTGGTGTCATATTGTCTTTGGTGTTGTCACAGACTACGATAATATATTATTATGTAACGATTATTTTACTGTAGAATAGAGACACACATTATACATTTTGTGTGATAAATATATTCAGTATTACACCTGTATCATATTTTTATCATCAGGACAAGTTTATACGATAAAAACTCAAATACGAAACTTACGCAGATACAACTGAGAGGTGACAGTAAGACTGGCGCCATCTGGAAATTAGCTTTGTTTGTCCCCCCCATTAGCGGCTAAACTATCATCGACGTTACTCAATTGTACGATTGCTAAACAGTGTTATTCATCTCAGAGACTTAACGAGACTTTCTCATAATACGGATTTGGAGAGGAGACCAAATATACCTCGGCTCGAACCGCAATGCAAATTGTAAATACACCGGCATGCTACTATCCGGGCCTTGAAATTGCTTGCTGTGCAAAGATAAATGCAAGCAACCGAGATGTGTGCATGCGTACAGAGAGCAACGAGTGCATTCATAAATATTTGTAGCAATATAGCCATTATGTTCAAAGTAGTAATGCCTTTTCTTGACGCTTTGTACATGTTGCTCAGTGTACATAGTGTAGACCGTCTGCGGCTACCCTCATCTTTATAGATACGTCTACGAAACTCAACACGATACATTGAATTTCCAAACCAATTTATTTAAGTATAAGGTTTACTTTTGGATGTAACTTTCAAACGGTAAAGCTTTCATTGCGGGCGAAGCTGTACCTTTTATAAACAACCCTTAATCTAAACCCTAAAAGTGAAAAGCGAGCGTTGTTTGAGGAGCTGTATTTTGTTTCTGACAGTATTGTTGTTGTCGATAGGATTTTGATTTTCCCATTTCAACTCTCAATTCCGTTCGATTTCACTTTTTTAAGCTGGATGCACACTATATAAAATTGTATCTAAACAAATAAAAAAATTTAATTGTCTTTCGGTGTCTCGTTATATCCCAGGAAAAAGATCTCCCGGGAACAAAGCCACGAGAATCAGCTAGTAAGCGTAGGTAATAAATATTGCATTGAGATCTTAATAAAGTATTCATATCTCCTGCTTGATATACATCAAGAAATGAAGAAAATCTTGAACCAACCGACATTATCATCCCACGTTGTCCGACTTTAGGGCTATTCTCGAATTTATTGTTACTTTCTCTAAGGGCCTACGCAGACGAGGGACAGTCCCCGGCAAAGGTACATTTTAGTCCCTTAATATATTACTTATTACTGGAACGTATAATGCTCACAAGGTTTAGTATGGCAAATCTGTATTAGAAATAGAAAGGTTTAGGTCAAAGGTTAGGTCAGGTCAGGTCAGGGTTTAGGTTTAGGTTATTACTAAAAAAGTATCCTAAAATTTTAATTTTATTGTATTATTTGTACCGAATACCGTTTTTTGTGTAGCGTCATTTTGTTTGAGTTTTATGTGTGTGTATGTGTTTTACGCCTTCACGACACGATACATAAATCGATTTGGATGGAATTTGAAATGGAGGTACCTCATACCCAGGATTAACAAATAGGCTTTATTTCATCCCGGAAGATTAAAGAGTCCCCGCGGAAATTAAAAAACCTTTAACAACGCGGACGAAGTCGCGGACATCAATTTGTAAATTATAATTTTAAAAGCTGTACTAGAGATATGTGACCTAGACAAGTCGAAAGCCTACTTATATATTTTTTATATAAATAAATAAAATTTATATAAAGAATAATCAAATACTATCTAGCTAAGACAATATCTTATAGAAAGACAATTTTTGTTAAGCTGTTCGGCATAGGTACTCCTAAAAAAATAGATATCTAATATTTCAACATAAGTTTATAGAATAGGTCTAAAAGTTCAAGGAGTGACAGGAACGCACCCACCTACTTGCCGCGATCTGGTTGCAAATCAGGTGCGTGGGTTCTATCCCGGCTCAAGCAGTTGAGGAGGGGATACGTTTTCATATGATATAGGTACATAATATATAATTATATTTATATTAGCCTAAACTATGGCTTTATGAGGACTCCCGCAGCTGGTAATCATCATCTGAACCTGCTTGCACCTGACCGCTCTCACTTAGGCTCCTGACAGGCACACTTACGCGATGTGCATGTACACGACGTAACCACAAGTAAAGCTCCACGTGCCCTCGCCCCTCGTGAAATGCAAGAACTATACTATTATTCTTTTATTCAAAAAAATCTCACGGAAATTTTTAAAATCAATTTTTTTCATATTTTAGCCATTTTTTCATTCCATTGTATGGCTCCAAGTCGCGCACATCAGCTAGTTTTATTTATACAAAAATAGAGCGGCAAGCAAATAAAAAATACATTGAGTTTCCACTGTTTAATTAATAGACACCTAATTACAAAACTAAATATTAAATAATGAAAACGTGATCAGAATTATTCTATTTTTATTATGTTTTTTAGTTGTTAGTTAGAAGAAACCTTGACCAATAAATTATACCTACTCATGTACTACTGATGTCTTTTACTAACGACACCCTAGAGTACTACACCGTATTTTATATTCATTAATTTCACATAGTTTATTCAACTCAAACCAAGTTGAACGTACACTAACGACTATTCTAATGTCGCCTAATAACTTATTTCATTATGGCGATAGCACGAGACCCTTTTGAAGTATCCACAGACAGTATTTGGTTACTTGTAAAGTGATTTTTAAAACCTTAATAGCCCAATGGTTAAAGGTGCAGACCGACAACTGAAAACTCGTAAAGGTTATTTATTTCTAGTTACGTAAAGCTTAGCTACCATTCTTTTTAAATCGGTTGTTTAGAAATTAAAAAAAAAGACATGTGGCACTCGGGGACTGCCGCGGTAAAGCTATTGCATAGCATTTTTTAACAACGCCATCTAGCGGCTCACCGTAGAGGAGTCCCGTGTCAGGTTATTTTCGTTACGGAATTTCTGGATTCGGTCTCCACGCTGGCCCGCGATAGAAGCTATGCAATAGCATAAATCTCGTTTAATCAATTATTTATTTGTATTATAATTTGGACAATGACGAACCTTTAAGTATAATAATAAATCTAAATTAAAAGTTGTCTGACTGTGGACCAATGTTTGTTTAATGGATGAACTCCACTTGGAGCAAAGTAACTTTCGCCCAACTAGATAAAAGTGACTTCATCCATATTACGCCAGAGACACATGCTGAGCATTTCTCATATGAATAATTTCGTGTTGTCACCGTGTGTGTTTAACTTGAGTTAATCAACATCAGCACTACTGTGCTGCACAACATATTTTCCAACCCAAACAGTAGATACGCTTAGTACAAGATTAATAAATTTCGAGATTCAAAACACTATAACGTCAAAACTGCCTTGATATAAGTTACAAATAATGCACTACTTTAAATAAGGCTCTTCAAGTCCATTTCACTCTAATATTACTGTGTTCTGATGCTCGAAATCTATCAACGTTAGCGATATGTGCAAACTCGTAATAAGGATACAGTCAAGGTGTCATATTGGAATCACTTGCTAGTAGGTAACAACAGTAGGCTACCTACTGGCTGATTTACTGGCTGATTCACTATCCAACGTTTGTGGGAGACCTTATGCTACCTTATTACTTGCTTCATTACTTAGGTATCCTTTTAAGGTGGCCCCTATTGTCTAAAGTTAAATACTTGGCGGCGAAGTGGGTAAAGTCTAAACAACTAAACTTAGTTATCAAAGCAAACATCGGCTCCTTCGTCAACAATAGACTTTTCAATCTCTCACGTTAATACCATGGCGTTAGATCCAGCATCTATGAAAATATATATTTAACAACTTTGGTCAATTTATTGTATAAATATTGATATGAACAACCTGAATAATAAAAAAGGGTGGCCTCTCCGGGTTTTAGACAAAACTGAAAGCAAAAGATAAGCGCCTAACAGCAAAACTGAACGAAGGAAAAACTGTCAGAATTTTAAAGATTTGTAAAATATAACCTTTCGTGTCCTCTCCCTGTTGTAAAAAATATTAATATGTTTATT
Organism: Hipparchia sbordonii; assembly: GCA_038048805.1. Classification (NCBI taxonomy): domain Eukaryota; kingdom Metazoa; phylum Arthropoda; class Insecta; order Lepidoptera; family Nymphalidae; genus Hipparchia; species Hipparchia sbordonii. The sequence goes on along the minus strand of CM076106.1, from coordinate 6,059,181 downwards.
AGTAAAATTATTATGGTTAGTTGTTATTGTTTTTTCTACTGTTTCTCATCTCACGTTGCATTAATGTATTGATATCCTGCTTTAAATAACCTATTGTGTTCATTTCCCCTGATCGGACACTTGTTGAATTACAATTATGCTGTGCATACTGTATTACTGTTTACCTGTACGTTTTGTTTTTATGTTCATAATAAGTACCTATTGTGATACGTATACAATTTACTTAGAATGAAGCAATTAATTACAAGATATAGTTCAAGTTATTCAATTAGATACTGAACAGTAGTCGGTTTCTTAAAATTGTTTAAAACTTTTCCACCACAGTGCGTTTTTGCATTCCGTTTTTAGTATATTTTGTTTAGGACGTATGTATGTGACTTCTGTGGTAGTAAATGAATGCAAATATATCGTAACAAAGCTAGAACTAGAGTATAACGAAATTTAAGTTATGTTTCTGTAGAGTTGAAGGGACAGAATGTCTGACAGTCAGAAACACCATCAAATTAAAAAACATTAGTGCTCTGTAGCTACAAAACTTTAACAATATTATTTTCCAATTTGGACGTTATTTTGAAAAGCATTATTTAAAATCATATTTACCTACTAGCATTTACTGCATTGACAGTCACGTGAATATAAGTAGAGTACCCCTCGGCTAGGAAAGGCTGGCAAGCAGGCGACCCATCAAATTTTATCACAGCTATTGACAGTGTTTTGGCGAGCTGCGTCGGTTCGTGTTGACAAACGTCAATAACCACGCTCTTAAGAAAACGTGTTTGAGAAATTTTTCGAGGTTTCAAAAGGAAGCTATAAGCTTAAACACTGAAAAAAATAACTATAAAAAAGGTCACTCAGAAAAAAAGGTTCACTGTTCTACTAACAATTAAATTACGATTACCATCTCTTAACAATCTCTTAGAAATAATTCTTTGTTCCTGGACAACCTAATAACATACGTCTTACTTTTAACCATTAACAGGTTCACGCACCAACGAATCAATGCCATTTTGCTAGTATGCAAGGGCCGACTTATATCTACTATCATTTAAATGTGACACATATTATGACAAACTCGTTTTATTAAAAAAAAAATATTATACTAATGAATCCTATTGTTAATCCAAACACACAATCACACCAAGTTTAATATTAATACCGTTCCTTCCCTCTATTTGCTTAGGACCTTAAACTTAGTTTCGTACAACTGCTTAAATTACACGTGTGTTAATAATTTATCCACCTGTTAAATATAAGCGTATAAGTGTCGCAATAACAGCACACCTCTTACGAAGTTTCTCTTGCTACAATTCCGTTTGTTGGAATTTCTATTACATTCTGAACTCTATAGCTCAACTCATAAGGGCACGGTTACATTGTCGGTGTCTCCATTTTCCTAATACTGTCTCTTTATCGCAACTGGCAGAGTGTAGTCTCCTTGAAATTCCACGCCCGAGCCGCGTTCTGATCCCATAAGCAAGTTCTTTGTGTAGATAAGGAATAATTTTCAAAAGAAATGCTTCCGTGTTCCTGTTACCAAATACGAGGCATAAGGGAATTACGAAGTGTGTTTTAATCTTATAAAACCCTTGTGGAGTTTCAAGTAGGTGCGTTGTTAAAATTGAAGAACGCAAGAAGTTAATCGACTCACGAGTCCCCTACTGTTAGTATTTACTAGGATTAATCAGAGTTAATAATAAACTACTACCAAAAAAATCCGTAAATGTGTTTTTTTGGTGGTTTGTTGTCTAGTCCTTCAATCTCGCTGCAAAAAAGCTACGAATTGACTACTCGCTGACTCGCAACTCACTGAGTTATGTCGATGACTTTGGTTCTCCTACAAATCTTCTCATTTCATTTGATCTCGTAAGGAAACTCCGAGCATATCTTTCTCCATCGCTCGCTGAATGATGCTGAGCCTTCTTGTAAGGGTTATTAAATTGTGAAACAACAATAAAGTCTCCATGCAAAGCGATCCTTTCAAGCTGTCTTCAAAACGTCTTAACTGAGGTTAATTTCGGCACCACAACTTATCTTGATTTACCAAGTGCAATAATACCTTGTCCAGTACAAAGGAAACATGGCTAATAAAGTAAGTTTACGTTTCCATATTATAATCCCACGTGACTAACAACTAGGGGTAGTGTGTTCCGCCTGCAACTCATTAATTTGCCCCGCGCCGCCTCTTACCGGGATTTGTGGAATTACTACTGTTTATTTCACTGTCGGCTTAAATAATGATTGCTCCACATTTGTACGCCGCCTGTGTAGCCCGATTTGTACTATGAATACGCTTAACTAAGTTCCACTAATGACTAGCGTAAGCCCAATGTCGTAAGTCTCGCGCTAACGAGAAAGGATTAACCCGGGTCTTGATTAAGTTGGTCTTAATTTTAGCAAATTTTGTGCTCAAATGTACACACTATTGTAATTTATCAGTAGGTATAGTCAGTCATGGAAGGCGGGCGAAAAAGCATGTCGTTTACATTAAAAAAGTGAATGAAATTTAAATAAAAAAGGCAAGCACATGTATGGTAGGAATGTAAAGGACAATCCATATATTGCAATAATACAATAAAAATTTTGGCATTTTATGTATGAATGTTGTTGGTTTTAAATAAGATACCTAAAGGAAAAATAAAAAAATAGTACAAGTACAATTTATTTGTAACTAATATTTTCCATAGATTTTACTGATCGCTTGACTATTATAATCAAATAACTTAAAAATAAAAAAAAATTGGGCATTAATTTTGAGTGTTGTCAAAATATGTGATATTCATTAAGAATTACAATCGAAAAAGTAACATGCAAGAATAACACTTTGTGAAAATGGAAAATAAATCGGTCAAAAAACAAAGAACTAATAACTGTTTTACTGCGACTGTGTCCGTCTCTTTCTAAAACGAAATTTTTGTGTTGAGAGTGTATGGAGCGGAGTTACTGAATCATGACAAAACTTAAAAGCTCTATATTTTCGAGACTGGTTATGATATTATAAAAAATTACATTGTGTTATAATATTAAAAATCTTTATTTTAGATATACCAATATAAAAAAATTTTGGCAAACACCCAATTGTATCTGTCAATTCTTGGGAGGATCATGCATGATTTTACCTGTGGCACCTAAGGATCCCTTAACGTAAGAGGTCGCCTCAATCCAAATATTATAGCTTCGTCTTTATTTGTCACATAACTTAGCAGAATTGTTTCCAAAACTTTAGGGGTTTACGAAAACGAGAGTGAGTTTCATGGAGGACGTAAACTAAACAAAGCTATATCCGTATCACTATAACCTGATATAAATACCAGTCTCGACAGGTAGTTATATTATAACATGCTAATTTGCAAAGTAAGGGTCTCGCATTCAGCGGTTGTTAGTCTCATCTTCACGTGCAAACCGAACAAAAGCCATAAAATGTTTACGTCTTTATGGCATCTAAGATAGCAGATTGCGAAAACATCATAACGTCGTTACTGTATTTTACAACCTGCGTTTCCATTCCTAATTTACACCGCTTAGTGCAATAACCGTAAATCCTACTATTTTAATGCTTTAAAAATATTAACCTAATACTATCATCATAGAGCTTGAAGTACAGGGAGATATAAGTGTAGAAACTTGTTGCATGAATAAAAATCTTAGGTACTTTAATTTTGCTTAGATCTGTCAATTAGTATGGACAGAAAAGTGATGAAAATATTCTCCGACCCATCCTCCGTCCTTGATCTATGCTAAACGACAGATTTTTGAACAGCTTACGTAAAAAAAAAAAAATCGTGTGTGATTTGTCAATAGTTAGTAAAAATTCTCTTCAAGAAAGGGACGGAGAATTTTTTCATCATTTTAAGAAGATTTATGCACAGTTTACATAAGCTTTAAAAATTTTTTTCGTGTTCGCATAATATGCGAGGTAACCTGCCCGCCTTTGGGAGTTCTCCATAATGTTCTCAAAGATGTCTTAAATCTGTCAATATGCATTAAACCAGCGTGGTGAATGGCCTATAATCCTTCTTAGAAAGGAAAGCTGTGCTAAGAGTGAGTCGTTGATATGTTATTGATGATGATAACGATTGATGAACAACGCGAGATCCCAAAACTAATAAAATAGAGCTAATTTTCAACTACAACGTTAATTCACTGGTACATTTAAGTAATCAGCTCCATTGTTAATCGCTGGTACATATTATTTCCATAAAAGTAAACAGATTTTTCAACAACCTCCACAAAGAAAAGAAAAGCATGTGCGTTTTGGTAACTCGCCAAAATAAACGGCAAAAAAGTTCGCGGCATGCCAATTTCTTTTCTCAAAAAGCCTCGAAAAATAGAGTGTGATTATACACGAAAACCTAATCTGAGATGAATCCGAGCGGGGCGACAGGGGATTCAACATCAAAGTTTTTTCCTCTTTCAATTTGCTCAGATACGTTTGTCGTGCGGAAGAGTCAGCTATCTGAGCTAATGGAATTGCGCGAAGAGACAGCTTTTTATCACCGTATGCATACTATACTGTTTGTATAGTCAGTGTTGACAGCTGAAACTAAAACTTTTGGACATAATTAATTTTGTATGGGCAACCATATAAGATTAATTATGTCTTTAGAGGCGTATCGTATCATCTAGCTGTAACTTGGAATCACAATTGTTGTGCTGCTATTGTCCCTCGTCTCTTACGACAATCATACGGGATAAGGTATGACATTCTTCTTTGTCGGTACCTTGCACCATATGATAGGACCTTCAAAAAAAATTCGGTTTCGTTAACACCTCCGATCTCATAATATCTGGAACCAGAAAGGTTCACCGTTAACAGACACACCAATTAATTATTTATGTTCTTACTAGCTGATGCCCGCAACTTCGTCTGCGTGGATTTAATTTTTAATATCCTGCGGGGACTCTTTGAATTTCCGGAATATAAATTAGCCCATGTCACTCTCAAGGTCCTCAACTATATTCATGAAAATAATTCCGTCAATCTATAGCTCTGTTGCAGCATGATTGAAGGACAAACCAACAAACATTTTTTTCAAACTTTCCCATTTATATTACTAAGATTTTGCAACAGAATTGCTGTGTCTTACCGTCTATATACTATAGGCTTTGCTTTAACCGATGGTAGTATCATAGCCAACGACGTCTATACCCCGAAATATGGTAAACTTATGAAATAGAGCCCGAAATAAAAATAATATTTAAACTTGCATCAGTTATTCATTCTCAACAATATCACGCCATTGTTAGTTTAGGACCCTGTGTAACTTATAAAAATATTTTATAACAATGCACGGACCACCCCATTCGTTTACAATGATTTTAAAATGCTGCGGTTGATATAGAAGTTGATTATGGGCATGTTTTTGAATAACTTAAATCTACTGATTTATTTATTTAAGTTTTGAAGTGTCATAATTCATCGATGGTCATAATACAAAAAGTCATGAAATCATATATAGATTTTTCTATAACGTAGATAACTAATAAATAAATAAGTAAATAAATATAATATGAGAAAAAATATTATATACTTAATACAAGCCTAGCATTCAATAGTTCCCTAGAGTTGCAGAGACTAGACCGAGAGTTTTTTTGAAAATCCATCGCGAAAGTTTGAAACCCTTCCACGTTGTCAAAATCATAATATCATCAATAGCAAATCAGCCAATAAAACTATAGTGACTTACTTTGTTCTTCACGTAAAATAAACTAGGTGCTTTATTATTCTAATCAGCTTTTACTTTTACCTACAACACTGCGAAACTATTCGTATCTAACCCTAAAATATAGCCAATAAATTGGTTTTAAACTAGCACAGTTTCATGAAATAAATCTAAAAATTCCATTAAAAACGCACGCAGCAACATTGATGTGGCGAATTTTATGTGGTACGTATGCTCGTTAAATCGATACGCTCGCCACAATTTGCTTTTGATGGCGCGTGCGGGGATTGCCATGCTGGATACACGAAGAATCTACGGCAAGGCGGTGATAATTTCCCTAGAGATGGACATATTTGACGCGGCGCTTCAGTTGACATACATGGAGAGACGCTATATTTTGTCTTTTATCCTTTACTTGTACGTTCTTCTTCTCAATCGTTACACTCTTGCCAGAGCGGTCATGGTCGTCATTTAGATGTTGTGCCACGCTTCACTATACGCTTGCACTCCTCCCTAACAGCTGCTTTCTTTGTGCAATCGTGCAACAGGACATCCACCGCAGCACTTGTACATTATCTATGTTCAAAGTTGTTGTGTTGCAGGTTATATGCCAACTTTTCAAACCTTCTATCACGAATAAAATCTGAAAAACCAAGATCAGTCTTATCAAGCAAAGATCGAGTAACTTCCGGTGTGTTTTCTTCAAGCTACGTGAAATTGGTGAAGTAAATTGTAGCGTGCGGGCATGACCAAAGCCACTAAAAAAACAACAACAATATTGTCTTATGTAAAGAAAATGTGATACCTACCTACTGTCTTATGTAAAGAAAATGGATTTAGGACTGGTAGTGGCTACGCAGTAGGTGCATCCTCTTATCATAATTCTATGATGTGAAGATAACGATGTATGCTTATCAAAGGGCAGTAAAGAAAATGGTTCCAATAAAGTAACTTATTCTTACGTATTTAGTTAGGTAGGTACTAACTTCATAAACACAATATGCAAACTAGTGCACAAACAGAAAGTAGAACCAAAGAATGATGATAGGATTTAATTAAGAACATAAAATTGACACATAAGACCGATAATAACCGATAGATCTCAACCTCCATCGATTTTTCATAGTTAGGGGTCAAGTCACCTAAGTAGGTACCTTATTACACAAATAAATCAAGTCAAGTATTATGGTCAAGCAAATGTCAAAGCATTATTAGAGCGCGGATAAGCGAATAAATCTAAAAGGAGCCAGCAAAATTCCAATAAGCAAGGACCCAAGTTACTAACTGTGGAGTCTGCCACAGTTAGCAACTTATGTCTATAAGAAAATGTAAAACAGAAATCCTTTTTTAAACATCAGTTCAAATTGTCGTGTAAATTTATTTTTTTAACGAAATGTATTCGCTGAAGATTGCATAATAAATCGGGACATGGTGCACTAGCGAACAATTGTCAGGAGCCGAATGAAATTATTCCCAGCGCGATACATAGCGAGCCGCGTGAGTCGAGCCGATGTAAAAAATTCAGCCAGTGCAATCCCAGTTTATCCGAACGCAAATAAATCTGTCAATTTCACTCAGCCTGCCGTAGTCTATTCACTAGCTGAACTGGGAGCGTATTTACTACACATTCGATAAGTTAAGATTTTTTTTTACAGTTAAAATGCAACGCCGTGTTGCGTGTGTGTTTGACAACCTCCCTGGCGTAGTGATGAGCGCTGTGGTCTTATAATTGGGAGGTCTCGGGTTCGATTCCCGGTAGAAACAATTTGGAAATCTATAATTTTTGAATTGTCTCTGATCTGGTGGGAGGCTTTGACGATGGCGAGTAGGAACCGATTAGGGGTATAGGTTGAATGTACACTGCCATACTCCTTCCAAGTTAACCCGCTACCGTTTTAAAACTATACGATTCCTGCGCACACACGCGCACACACACACACACACACACACACACACACACACACACACGCACACACACACACACACACACACACACACTCACTTTCACCTTTATAATATTAGTGTAAAGTGTGATGTGATATTGTCGCGCCTTCATTCCGAATACGGTATATTTTCGATCGACTCTTATCTTTAACTCTCATCATAACCACTCTTGCCCCTATTTTCGATCGAAATCGAGTTCATCCAGTCGTACCATGTATCGGGAGAACTCCAGTCAGACTCTAAATGAACCGATCAAATGAACCCGCCTTTGCTATCCGCCTCGATTACGTTCTACATTGCATCTTCGACAAATCGTATTAGAGCCACGCATGGATTCATAGATTAATTGATTCGGTTATTACTATAATGGTATTACGCGTTATGGGATGGCATATCCAATTGGATTTCAGTTTGAGTCACTGGAAATTCAAGTGATGAGTACGAGTAACTAGATGCAAGACTATGCAAAATTACCAATTTTTAATTGTTTCGACTTTTCAGCTCTTCTTTTAGGTTTTCTCTATTTATCTTTAATCTTTAAATCACCCTTGTATTAAGACGAACAAAAAAAAAATTCAAATCGGTCAAGCCATTTTTGAGTTTTTGCAAGACTAGTGGACAGCAATTTATTTTTATATAATATTATAGATAACAAAATTGACGCACAGCTGAGTCCTAGATTATCTTAAAATCAACCAATCTTTAATTTATAGATTTATTCCTTAGCAATGTTCTTATTGTCAAAGTCTGTAAGTAATTATAATTTTTGACAAGATTGCTGTAACTTATCTATCCATAGATTACGTACATACTCGTATCCAACTAGTATCGATTGAAAATAGGAGACGGATGTTAGACTATCGGGATCACAATATTCCTATCTATGAAGAGTTCGCGCTTGGCTGCAAGATGTGATTTAACTTGATGGATAGTGATGATAGAATCTAAGATAGATTGCTCTGACTTAGATATACTATTGGCAGTTGTATAGACCCATACTTAACTTTAATTGGCTTCTATACGGCGGCAAGACTAAATCGGTTGGTAGAAAGACTTCGCCAATTGTATAAAGCAGCAATACAGTTAGACTATAAACCATTCACAGTTACCTGGAAATGGCCAATCAAAGATGATTTTATATCATAACTTGAGTCCTCGCACTTTTTAATACTAAAAATGCGACTGATCTCATCGGCAAGATGAGATTGGCATAGGTCGCATCTAAGCTCACGGGTTCAACTGAGGTCAATGCTGATGTGAACACAATCCGCATATTTATAAGGTGCGACTGATGCTACTGACGACAATCACTTTCAACATTTTCACTAGTGTCAGACGCACCTCTGCTTAAGTGTGAGTCAAACACGCACACAAAAGGATCCGTGCCATAACACAATATAAATTCTTCTAGTAAATAGCACCTGACCAAGACCCACAAGAAGAATTCGCCACCCTTTGAGAACGGAATTATAACTTTACCTTCTAAGTCTATCTTTCATCGCTTATTTTCCCTAATAGAGGGCATAGCACATTACGTACGTTCTTGACCTTATTTCTTGATATTTATATGCTTTTAATACAGCTGAAGCTTTATACCCCTGTGACAGACGAAAGACAGAGAAGGCGTCGTAATGAATATAGGCTTAGGCATATGCGTGGGCGTTTGCCACCTTGTGGGAACGGAACCCTAAAAATATTTTTAAGCTATTGCATAGCTTCTATCGCGGGCCAGCGTGGAGACCGAATCCAGAAATTCCGTAACGAAAATAACCTGACAAGGGGCTCCTCTACGGTGAGCCGCTAGATGGCGTTGATAAAAAATGCTATGCAATAGCTTTACCGCGGCAGTCCCCGAGTGCCACTCGTCTTTTTTTCACATAGTTACGCAGCTAAATCATGAAGAAAATAAAAAATATCTAATGGTAAAAACGATACCAAAAGCAAATAGCAAACCAAAAGATTAGAACACAAAGATAAATCCAGCAGAAGAGAAATGGTAAACGTAGTAGGCATCGAATGATAGAGGATATTTTTTCCGGACCCGGGAAGCAAACCTTACGATTGCCGATATATTATTGATGAGATGGATACTCATAAAATGTTTACGCTGGTAATGTTTATTACATATATCTACGTATGTTATTACCGCAAGGGTTCAGAAATTCATATTCTGGTGCCGTATTATGATTGTGTGGATTCTGCCGATTGCTTTTCCATTTCCCGTCGGTATTTTATTGCATGCCATATTTCGAGAGAATTACTCTAGCTGGGATGAGATATTGAGATCTTGTATCGAGATTGTGTACTGTCCCGTATTGGTTTTTGATTGCTTCCTCTCTTTTTGTCTACAGTGTTTATGTTTTCAAGTGTAAACCGTTTCTTTGCTTCTATATAATTCTGAGGAAGAAACATCCAGCCAGTAAGACTGAGATTATAGTAAAAGTAATAAAAAAGTTCTAAACAAGTAGTTCAAACAAATGCTATAGTTAGAATGACTTCGTTGATCTAATTTGGACTATGTTCAGAAACTCCGATGGGTAAATCAATAGCCGAAAGTTTGCCAAAAAACTTGTCAATAGCCTAACATTTGGTGTAATAAAGTAGTATGGAAACATAATAAAAAAGGCTGGGATGTAGGCCCGCAACTTTGCTCAGCTGAACTGCCGAACGGTCGTTTTATGCTGTAAGAATACTTTTTTCTGATGCCGAATTTTATTTACGAGTTGGTAGTTGATTATGTTTAGCTCTTCATTTTGTTATAAAATCTTTGTTTGCCAGAATAGAAATAAGTCTATGATATACTCTTTAAGTCCTCATGAATACCCACGTCAAAAATTAAAACCATCCGTCCTCCCGACCGAATCCGGCCACGGCAGCCAATCTCCACAGAGATCTGCGCGGAAGATATCATAGTCCACAAGTGTATGCGCAAACACAGGTACACTGTCAATTGTATTCCCTCACTCGACACGACCCGAGAGAGATCAGGCGCAGGACCGACGGCTTTACGTACTCTCCAAGACAGGGGAGTTGCTCAGCGTCAATTTCCTATCTCCTCCGGGCTAGTACTTAGAATTTCTAGACAGAACGACCCAATAGGTACATTTTTTGGCCCGACCCGGGAATCGAACCCGGAACCTCATCATCATCGAACTTGCTAACCACTAGACCAACGAGGCAGTTCCGTAAATCAATCTGTAGCACAATTTACTGCGGCGTGATTGAAGAATGGGCTTAACAATATACTTAGTATATTTGTATAACCATCACGTTAATCATCATTTAAGTTTTATTTCAGTGGCTTGATATCATTCCACTCCAGTAAGTATTTGTCCACCTACCACCAGTTGCGACCGCATTGTTGGCCGGCACCCAAATTATTTTTTAAGCTGTAAATTTTACCGGATTATATTTTAATTTGTCCTCTGTAATCATTTTTCCCTTTGTTTGCTAAACTGGGTACTTAATAATAATTTTAAAAATCTTTATTTTGTTTAAAAATATTGTTTTGATTAGTTTTGCAACCGCACTTCTCTCTACATGTCATTATGATTTATGTCCAACCTACAAGCGTTGATTAAAATAGCATTAAAATACGCACGCTCATGTGAAATTGAAGAAAGCACTCTTAAAGGAACTGGGCATAGATGGAAATCTATGCCCGGTTCCTTATCGTATATTCAATCTATCTGTAATCTGAAGATAGCAAGTAGCAACGTTGCTATTTGTAAAAAATTCCAATTCAGACTATTAACTGACTGCTAGGTAACTAAACTAAGATTAAGAATAGATTATAGGAATCGGCCGTTAAAATCTATCGGCTATCCAAACTAAGAAACTATAATGCAGTCTTAACAATTATTACATACACACTACACATATCTATAACTAATTCAATTTAAGTTCACAAGTGCTCTGAATGAGCTAAATACAATTTAAAATACCTAACAGCAATTTGCATGCGAAATATGTACAAGTACAAACTTATCATCTGTTTCAAATTTTCACTCCCATTCGCGCATCCGGAATAAATTTCCTCTCCTTAACACCCCGAAGTTTAAGCAAAATGTAAACCGAGAATAATAGCAGCTCACTTATCTCGCTCATTACAGTCAACACGCTTTGAAATGAAATCGCCCAGTTATATTATATCCCTTATATCACAAAACACGCCGTCTACCACCACAATTAAGATATTTTTTTATTCCGCTCCACCACGCAAACAATGGTCGTGACAAGAGCTGGTGACTTGAAAACCGCGTCAATTTTTTAGGGAGCGCGATCACAATAGGTATCCTTACTAATATTATAAATGCAAAAGTGTGTTTGTTTGATGGTTTATTCATTTATTGGTTTGTTCTTCAATCACGCCGCAACAGATCGACGTGATTTATTACATGGGTAGGTATAATTGAGGACCGGGAAAGTGACATAGGCTTTTTATCCCGGAAAATGAGAGTTTCCGCGGGATCTTAATAACTAAATCTACGCAGATGAAATTGTGGGTATCAGCTAGTTGTGAATAAATTATTGACTTCCTTGTTGGTCTAGTCACTAGTGGCTAGCTTATTCGGCTGCGGGTCATGGGGTCTCCGATTCGAATTCCGTTCAAAGAGATGAAAACCTAAATAACCTCGAATGTAATGTTAATGTATTCTTTTACACCTTGTTTTAATTTGAGCAAAAGCAAATCTGCAAATTCTTTTCGAATAATGTTATTAAAGCGTAACATCAGTCCCACAAAGGATCTCTGCTCTTTTATCTAGTTAGCTAGACGGTCTCTCAGTAATGAGTAATACAACGCAGAAAGAATTATTAATTTTAGCGTGACCATGGGGTCTGCCAGCTCTCAGCCTATTTACATTTAGGCTGAAAAATTACTATTCCGTGAGGAAAACCGTTTGACTCATTTCACTCCATAATTAAATACATTATTTTAATGTTACGCAATAATAACCATACAAAACTAATAAATTGAAACACGGAATCCAAGATTTGGAACTTTTGAGATAAGTGTGATTTATTATTATTTACTTAAGTTTCATTATTGCTATTGTTTAAAAAGTTAAGTAGTAAAATATTTAAGCTTATAGGGCAATTAACAGTAAAATATTATAAAAGCGCTAACTTAATTCATGTTTTTAAACAAAGGCACAATTACTGTTAAATCTACATCTATAATAGGTTTACTACATCAGCTTGTACATAATAACGTATCGTTACGTGTAGGTAGATTTATTGGATCTATAAATTAATGTACGTAGTAAAATACCAGTTGCTAGAGCTCAAGCAGGGCGAGTAGCCCTGCTGTTCTCAAAAGACTAATTAGCACACTCGGTGTACCTATAGACTCTAAGCTAAAAGAAATTAAGAATACAATAAATTGTTTGAATTAGAGCCATGAGCTTTCGCCACCCGCTTCAAAACCGAGCCGCCCCATAATTTTCGAAAAGCGGCAAGCGTTTTGAAAATTATGGTGCGCCAAATTTATCTATACATTTATTTACCTTATAAAATAATAGCTAAGTGAAAAGTGGAGGGAGAGAGCGAACCCTTATCCAAACCGAGCAGTAGTTCAGTTAACAATACAACCACGAGCGAAGCGAGTGCGAATTTCTTTTTCTTTATTTTATGGAAACTACAACAACGCTGCAAGATGTTTAAATAATTTAGAAATAGAAATAGATTTTTTATTATTATTATTTTAATTCCAGAAAAGAGTACCTATATACTTCTTTGTTCATAAAGCAAAGATGTTTCTCAGGTTCCAAGGCACACTTTTATTTCGATATCTTCACCAAACCACCGTGGGTGTGACAGCCCAACGTTTAACTGTATATCAAAAGGCTATTTACCAATCTGTCATTAGGCTAAATGAAAGCATAAAAACTCATGTAATAGATGATGGACTTCATTAATCACGCATTCATGGGCCCGTCAATCACTGCGTATAAGTATCAGCGCTTTGCTTCGGTAAACAGGTTTCCTACTTCGTATGGAGCTATCATTACATGCATTTTGCTTATAATTAACGAGAAAAACGTTATTAATTGATCATTCATCGGTTGAGTTACTTTAACGGTAGTATAAAGTTGCTTCTGATGTTATTATACTGAACGACTTTTTTAATAGCTAAAGACCTCGTCATTGACATAGGATACATTTTTTATGCAAGTAGGTACTTAAAAATAATAATATAATTTTTATTTACAAGCTACGTGACTTATTTTCTTAGTAATACAGTAACTTATTTTCTATGTTAGTAACTAAACCTAAACCTACTATTAAAACTAAGATTAAGATGCGAGTCATCATACTTAATGTATTGTAATCTATTATTATTTATAAGTATATATTTTTAAGTAATATTTACACCACTCACCTCGTATCTGTTCTCTATAGTTTATTCTTATTGCACCATTGGTTACCTGGCGATCGCTAGTTACCCAGTACCTACTCATAGCAATAGGTAAGGGCCGCCAAATTGTACTTATATAAATATTTTTATCGTATTTTTATTTTGTTTTGTAAACCATGTGGTGTATTAGGTATCATATAATAAAAGTTAATTCATACTTTTATGCCGGGAAACAAAGTGTTCCTTCCTTAAAACCTAACTCCACGTGGATGAATTTCCGGGCTAAAGGTCTGGTAATGATATTACAGGTCATTACTTCAGTTAAGTAATCTAGGCGTCCATTATCCGCATTAAATCCTAGTTCTACGTACGGTATCCGCAAATCCAGTAATCAGATTATGGATATTCAATGTAGAACTCTGACATACGTTACTGTATCAGCTAGTTAATTTATTTACCTATAGCCAGGAGTGGACCCAGATTCACAGAACTGTCGAGTCTGAAATGTAGCACGAAGCAAATACCCAATTAGCTTGTTTCATAGAATTCGAATAACTATCTATTTTTTTTAATATCCGTTTACATACTTTTACTCTAGATGCCTATCTACTCGTAATCGACATTATTCACACAAAAATTTGTTTTTGTTTAATTTAATTTAATTATTAATAAGAAGTCCTGACTGACTGTCTAACTGATCTATCAACGCACTGAAAACTGAAAGGTCGCAAGTTCGATCCCACCTGTTACACTATTGTCCAAACAAGCTTTCCGCTTATTTAAAGGGGAGAGGAGTTTTTTTTAAATTCTTCATTTTTTAAGTTTTTTTTTTCAAAAATATGTTAACAGGTTAACTAGTCTGCTATAACGCAAAAGGTTAAGAACCTCTACACTAGATGACGGCGGCTCTTCAACATCTTATTAGGTAGGTAATTTGGAAGATATAACCAACGTAGGAAATAATGTCTAAATCTTTGACTTTCGCCAGTCGCCACAGTGATTAACTTTGCCAGACGCGAAGCGCCGCACTCGATAATCATTATTCATATTTTACGGTCCCTCCGTAGTCAGCTCACGACTCTTACTTTTTCAATAAAACACCCTCGGAAGCCGTTGGGAGTGCGGTCACGCATCGCAAAGCGATTTTATAACTTTATCACCGAACCCCGATACCTGCTCGAAATTTGGGATCGAAATTCACCAAAGACTCCAAAGTTGGCTCATTAATTTTCCCTTTATTATGAACCCACTTCAATGGATTCTCGACGGAATTACTCGGTAACTTCTTCGTATTAAAATGTTGTTGGTACCTAATTGCTTAGTTAGTAAAGCGTTTCAAAATAGTTATTAATAAGCTTTAAAAAGTATTTAATTTACAATTTAAATATTAAAATTAATTTAGTCTTAATTCAGATTTTAGTTAAATCAAAGAAAATAAGATATGATTGGCTCAATTCGGTGGCACGTGTAGTTGGGTATAGTATAATATCTAGTTCCTAAGCTTCGGTCATTAAACAGCTTCTGAACAAATACTGTCTGTAAACTGGCGCACGACGCTAAACTACAATTGTCCTCCCTAGTAAGAGTTTTTATAGTTTTCAAAACTGATATTCAATGTCGAATTTATTCATCAATCTACAGCCAAATTGTCAGATAAATAAAATCGGTAATCCAGAGGTTACGACTTAAGAATTGGGAGTTAAAGGTAATTTTTTAGAGTTCTAATATCAATGCGTAAGAAAACTAACAAAGTTTTCGAGATTTGTCAACTTGTACTAGGTGTAGTGTGCTAAGTTACCGTGTAAGGAGTGGCTGAAGCCAATGTTGACTAAATAAATTGATGTTTACTCAGCGGCTTAAGAGCCTCATTTAGATCGAGCGGTTTACCTAATTCCCACGTTTGTGCAAACATGTTTGATGTTTGTTTAACCATAGCTCCAATTTCAATATGTATCTAGCTGAAGGTAGTCAATAACGTGCTATGTTAATGTTCGGGCTATGTTAATTAATGTAGGTAGCCTATCTAAATATTAGGCGGGTACATTTTGCAACAAAGTTTTGAAGACATTTTACATTGAGATACTAAGGGCGCGAACACTTCAAAGATGCCTCGCGGTCGCGGTCGCTGCTCGATACCTCGATGTCGATATCTGGATGTTTTACATAGATGTCGGTGCGAACATGCCGGTTCAGTCGCACCTGGATGCTTAGTTCAAATGCTCACTAAACGCTAAAGTAATAATATTCTTCCATTCCTTGGCTAAAATATATATTTTTTTATTCGATGACAATTGACAAGATAACCCTTGACTGCCATCTCACCTGATGGTAAGTGACTATGCAATCTAAGATGGTAGCGGGCTAACTTGGAAGGGGTATAGAAGTGTAAATTCAACCCTAATCGGTTTCTATACGCCATCGTGCCGGAACGCTAAATCGCTTGGCGGCACGTCTTTGACGTTAGGGTGGTAACTAGCCACGGCCAAAGCCTCCCACCAGGCTGGCCTGGTCTGGATCAGAAATAATTTAGAAATTATAAATTCCTTAATTGCCCCCGCCGGGAATCGAACCCGAGTCCTCCCAGTTATAAGACCACAGCGCTCACCACTGCGCCAGGGAGATCGTAAATCTGTTGTGGTGGTTTTTGTGCCGCTTATCCCACAGGGCAGGAATATTAAAAATTAAATCTATTACATAGCGCCTCGTTTTCCATTATTTAATTAAAATAAAAAATGAACCATAATGAATAATAATATTATAATAATATGTACTTACCAATTTTACGAGTAGTTTAGTTATAAAAGAGTTGTGCAAATATAATATAATATTTATTTTAATGAATAATTTTCTAAACAAGTAGGTACCTAAGTCTATTATAATAATTTTTATTCTAAGTTTATTGGTACAAATCTTATAGAGCTTTGAAAACCATAATTTATAAAAAATTCATAAAATAATAGGTACATCATATAATTAATATTTGAAACGCTATACCAACATTGTATTTATTTTATTAAATTAAAATGTATTCGAGGCCTAAAGTAAACGACGGTGGGAGTCCTTGAAATTCGACCAATCACAAGCCAGAGCACATCGATGCTTGCAGTCGACCGCGATGTAAAAACAAAATATTTTGTTTTCGCGTAGGCATCGAGGTAAACATCGATGTGAACCGCGATGTATCGCAGTGAGGTATCCTTCGGCATGTTCGCGCTCGTCTGTTTGCATACATTTGTTTTACATGGAGGTGGCATCGAGATAGCGAGCTAAACCGCGACCGCGAGGTATCGCAGTGAGGCATCCTTGGCTTGTTCGCGCCCTAAGGCAAGTAAGCTGTGATAGCCTAGTGGCCAGGACTGTGGTCTTTTATTCGAGAAGTCATGTGTATTCAAGCAGTTAAATATCACGTGCTTCAACGGTGAAGGACGTGATATTTAATTGAACATCGTGAGGAAACCTGTACACTGAGAGTTCCCTGTAATATTCTCGAAGTTGTGTGAAGTCCGCCAATTCGCAATGGGCCAACGTGGTGGACCCTTCTCTGAGAGGAGACTAGCGCTCAGTAGGGAGCCGTAAACGGGCTGCTAATGATTATAATGATGATAAGGTAAGGTGCCGGGTGAAACAAAAAAGTTATTGGGCTCTCTTACTTGAAAGTCACACATTCCATCCCATTGGTCCCATTACTTTCAGGGTTGACGTTCTCAGTCCTAGCCAGTTAGTCGGACGATACACAAACATAAAACTTGTCGTATTTTTGCAACCAGTTTGTAAACATAATATCAAGGACAAAGTTCTGAAAGCAAAGAATGTTAGAATGTGTCGGGAGCCATAAATCTTCATGTTCATTTCCCTGTTACGAGCTCTAACCGTAACTTTACTTGATTCACTGGGGCAAAGTTGCCAAACTAGGTATTTGTAATGTACAAGGTCAAATTTGTACACTATTCGCAATTCAATTGCCGGAATATGGAAATGTTATCTTTATGGTATTTGGCATCCGATATAGGAACCCATTTATGTTGTTCGTAATATACCAGGGAAGATTCATAGCGGCATTTTCTTTTGATGAAACTAGGTGAAGTGTGCTATGAATGAAAATACAAGCCCTGTTTACAGGAAAAAGAAGAAAAGCGAATTCGAGGTCACGTAAAATTGGCCCTGAGAGAGACAATCAGCGCAATCAAGTGGGACAATATAATGATGTCGCAAGGTTTTTTTTTAAATAATATATGGACTAGCGCTTCGCTACGATCACACCTGATAGTAAGTGAAGATGCAGCCTAAGATGGAACGTGCTTGCCTAGAAAATGCCTATTCACTCTTGATTTGAAGGTACCCAAATTGTAGTTACAGGGAAAAACGGAAGCCGGAGGGGCATTCCTTTTAAAGTAGGCCACATTTACCTCTGCGACATATTAAAAATCAGTCTTATGGTACACACGTAACTTATTTATAACTTGTAAGCTTACGACACTGAAAATTTCCGCTAACAACGTTTGACAGGTTATCAGAGCGCGAGCTATAAATAAGCGAACAAAGCCCACATACTGGCCGCACACTAAACCAGAGCTAAACCTGCTCTTATTTGTAGTACTGCATACAAGTGCACTCCCACGGTGTATCTGGTGGATTAGTCACGCTGCGGACCAGCAGGCCGTTAATGTTTATTTATTTATTTATGGATTTACAATATCTAGATAGGAGCTGGTACTTTTATTAGAGCTTTGATCTAGTTTCTAAAAATACCGTCTGGTGGGAGACTTTGGCCGTGGCTAGTTACAATCCTACCGTCAAAGACGTGCTGCCAAGCGATTTAGCCTTTCGGCACGATCGATGGCGTGTAGAAACAGATCTTAAGGTAGCCGACACCCTGGAGGAGAAATCGGGTCGGTCAAGAATGATACATCCATACGGGTGGAAATTTGTTACTCCTTCACGTAACAACAAATAAACCCCTCAATAGCCCAACGGTTAAAGGTGGGGGGAGGGTCGCAGGTTCGAACCCCACTAATTGCACGTTTGTCGTACCCACTCCTAGCATATGGATGCGACTGGAGATAGCTCACACTTACCCAGGATTTACCTCATTTTATCCCGGAAAATTATAGAGATCTCGCGGAAATAAAAAAAACCTTAATCCACGCAGACGAAGTCGTGGGCATCACTATCCTGGTTATGTAATAATATTTTAGTTTCGCATTTATCATGCAATATAAGTTTCTTTAATCAACGCGGTGTAATTTATCACAAGACCGAGTGAGATACAGACATCAATTTGTATTGAATTTAAGACATTTGAGGCTGTGTGGGTAGATAGTCACAGCCTATGTGATTTATGGGCGCGCCACGCAAATCTGGACTGATCTCGTGAATAAACTTGTTCTCAACAATGGCGTAGCAAGTGTGTAGAGCGTTCTGTATTAATTTAATTTAGATCAGCATACATTAATATTTTATTCATTTATTCAAGATGAACATAATTTCTCAATTTCAGGGTGTAGGTGCTTAGTGGAGGCAAGACAGCGTATATCATTTGAGCCATCAAGAGCCATATTGTTCAAAGTTCAGTAAAGTTGGGATGTAACAAACTTTGTTTTTAATCTGAATTAAAAAAAAATGCTATGACGAACTCTCGCCTGAGAATTCCTCATTATGTTCTCCTTCACCACTAAAGCAAGTAATATTTTATTGATTAAAAGTAAAAATGCACTTAACTCTGAAAAGTCAGAAATACTCTTGGATCGAAATCGAAGCCGGGACCCTCCGAAAAGCAGACCGGAGTAATAACCACTAGGGCCTCACTAGGTCAGTTCTTTACTCATGTGCTGCTTGTGAGCCTCGTGAGTACAGTGATAGTCTCGTGACTTGGCTATCACCAGGCTATTGGGGTGTAGTAAAGAACATTTATCTGCTTCTATTTTTGAAATTCATCAGCTACCAGTTCCTGTGTTGGTGGTCTTCGGAAAAAAATGCGGGGGATTCAAAAACTACGCTCAAAGAACGCTCTCCGCTGTTGCTTTACAGCTCTTACGTAAAAAACTTCGATAGCAAGTTGCGATAAGCGATAATAATCTTTTACCACTCAAGACCAAAATGTTAAACCACCTTAATGAAATACAATTTGAACGGAGAACATTACTCTTCCCGTTTCGCCTTAATTATTCCTTTATTAATGACGACACGACGTCACAGTTTCATATTCATCACGTTCACGTCGCTATTAAGGCGCCGGCAGACGTTTAGATTTACGGCCCGCCCCGTTTCCACTATTTGCATAGTAATTTTCACTTATGAATAGGTATTAGGGCGTTATTGCACT
This sequence comes from Hipparchia sbordonii, assembly GCA_038048805.1. Taxonomy (NCBI): domain Eukaryota; kingdom Metazoa; phylum Arthropoda; class Insecta; order Lepidoptera; family Nymphalidae; genus Hipparchia; species Hipparchia sbordonii. Next base: position 6,038,897 of record CM076106.1, on the reverse strand, counting down.
TATAAATATTTACGCCCAACCTGGATCAAGTGGGTGGTGTATAGCGCCTCTCTTCCTGTCAAACGATGACAGCTGGAATGCTTTGACGATTCCAGGAAGCGTGTGAGTGATTGATGTAATTCGCTTTAATGAACATTTTGTGTAGTCTAATGCAGTTTATTACAACACAATGCAGAGATTGCATTGAGATCGAGCTTCTAAATTGCTTTGATGATTTCACAATGTCCTATTGCTTGTGTTGGCCTACACATCTAGGTACATAGTTGAACAGCTGGACGCTGGCAAAAATTACTTTTAAACTTTTTCCGAGTTATCTTCATAATCAAGTTCAAGCGTCTTTTTTATATGTCAAGTTATCCCTTGAATATCTCACCCGGGTGGTAAGCGTCGATGAAATTGATGGAAGTAGGTTACTCAGGTCAAGTTACGATAAAGATATTTCAATTTAAGACTACATATGTAGAGGCCTAGTTCGAAAAACACGTACCTACAGGTAATGCTGAAACATATAAGGCCTGTAGCAGACCTCCTCTCAAAATAGATATAGCGAAACCGCTGAAGCTCCGGTATTACTTGTGCGTTGTATGACTTGCGAAACAATAGTGGAACTGTGTTTCATTAAACTGCTTCTTCTAACCTGGAAATATGACTATGTTTTATATCTTTCCCATACCATTTCGGCGTTATACTTAACTCCTAGCAATTTTGCAGCGCAACATAATTTGTTGCAGTAAAACCAAACGAGGAGATGTGACTGAGTAGGTACATATCAGCGGAATCTCTAGGGAAAAACTCATAGTTACTTGTATGCATGGAACATGTAATTTCGCTTTTGTTTCTCTTGTTAGTCATGGCAGCACTAAAGCGGTTTTCGCGTAAGAGGTGTGTTAAAGGCCTAATTACGAGTAAAGTTAAAATATTGACATCAAACGAACCGAGCAAAGTGTACAAAGCTAGCGAATGCCCGATTTAAATTTTTATTCGAACAATACAAAACGCATTCGTTTGTTTAGGAACGTGCAGAATATTTTAGCTATACATTTACATACCTAGTATGGGTCGAAAAACGAAATGCATACCTATTCGTTTTTTTCTAAACATCAGTAGAATTGCAAATTGCCTTTTATAAACTGCGGTGCATTTATGGGACTTGCATTATAAATACTGCGGTGTTTTGAATGCTTTATTTGAAGTGTTGATTATGAAGTAAATTGACTATGAAATTGGAATTACCCTTTTTATAAGAAAGAAAAAGAATTAACCAAAACGTACAATTTTTACTCTTCGTCATTTTAAACCATAAAACACACACAAAAAAGCCTATAAAAAGTCCATAAAAGTAGGCCAATAAGAGTTACATGGGACGAGAGAGTTATTTTCTGCTAAATTTTGCGGTGCCCAAGCTGCCTAATAAATTACACAATTTTTCTTTCAATAATTGTAGGTACATTGAAAGAAAAATTATGTAATACATTAAATACATATGCACTGTACATTCATGAAGGTAGTGCTTGAATTAATACGAAGAGCTCGCAAAAAATACTAAAAAATGACGTAGGTGCTGTCATAGTTCAAAATAACCGTCAACAACATAATTATTTATCAGTACCATTATAGTTCTTACAATTCACGACGGCGCGTGACTTATTATGGATGTGTATTGTGTATGTGTCGTAGATATTTGTGTAAGTGGGAGCGACAGCTTGCTCGCGCCTGACCGCTCCCACCTAGGCTCCTGGCAAGCACGCACACTTACGCGATGTGCATGTACACGACGTAACCACAAGTAAAACTCACGCGTCCTCGTGAATCGCAAGAACTATACGAGAAAATAATGACATGGTACTCACACTTGCTAGAAACTTCAGTTCTAAGCTTTATAGTTCGATGTTAATAAAAGATTATTTCTAAAATTTTCTGTACTGGAAATCAAAATCGACTTTTCTGATTCTGAGTTAAGAAATCGCACCATCTCGACAGGGGGTAGGTTTATCATCGTTCACTGTAAACATTCGACCACCAGCATAACAATACATTTTTCGGAGCTAATTTATCATTCCATTCTTATTTTTCCGTCAATCACCGTCAAGTTAATACACGCTTCGCAAAATTCACACTCTTGAATGATATGATATGACATGGGAATTAAATATTCGTTTCAATAAACAACCGAACAAAAGAGGTAAAAGCCGTGGCAAATGCGCCCGTCGACAGATACAACCATTTCAATGATTTGTTTCGCTCAGTCAGCCAACGTTTATTAATTTACATTTGCACTTATGTGGATAAAAATGGCGTAATGGCCATGTTTTATTAGTTTAATTAGGTCGTTTTGACTAAGCTATGGTCACATCATAGTATTTTGATCCGACAACGACAGAGCTAAAAGGAAGGGTTATGATTTTAGTAGTCTATGGTACCAGGTAGGTACCATATTTATAGTATGCATATTTGTATTGTTTACGTATGTTCCACCGCAGCGCCTCAACTACTCAACCCATTTGGATGATTGAGGTGTTCGATTTGTTATTAGCTATGGTCTGAAGAACATACGAACAAAATCAACATGACGGATTTTCCATTCAATTTTCCGCAATTGGTTTAAGTTTTCTAAACTTTTTTCTTCACGAAATATTTATTTATCCTAGTTGAAATGAATCGGTAACTGGAGGAATCCCGAAAAAGTAGCGAAGATAAAAAAAAATTTACCCTACTAATATTATAAATGCGAAAGTTGGATGCATGGATGGATCGATGAATGGATGGATGAATGATTGTTACTAAGTCATGCCGCAACAACTGGACCGATTTGATTGAAATTTGGCACCGAGATAGACTCAACACTCTGTCTGGAATAACACATAAACTACTTTTTATCCCGAAAAATAAGAGAGTTCCCGCGGGGGCACCTTGATCCACGCAAACGAAGTCGCGAGCATCAACTAGTACATTAATCGTTTTATTGGCATGAGAAGATAAAAATTCAAATCAGAAATTAACTTATTACGGGCAATAAAATAAAATAACGGCCTGAAAACAGCCCATTCCCATAAACAACTTGCTATTCAAATTCGATACAGTTTAAGTAATCCACAATTCAAGAAATATACATAGCAATGTAGCCGAGCTAGTAATTATTGGAGTGGAAACACGAACGTCCATAATCACTATTTGTAGCTGATAGGTTTAAAACGTTAATACTAAGTTCGCGCTATCAAAGTAGGCATTGGCGCCACCGCCCACCAGCTACGTCGAGACGCAGCGCGATTGCAAGACCTATTACCACGCAAACCGCTATGCGAGCCTTTTCCATAGAAAGCAAGGGCAAACAGATCGCGTGTAAAGTTATTTTTTTTTATTTTTATTCGATAGATAAAACGCACATAGCTCCGAAAAGTCAGAAGTGCGTGCCCGGGATCGAACTCGCGACCCCCCAAAAGGAGATCGCAGTCCTAGCCACTAGGCTACACTGATCCTTATTTCCACGCTCCAAGTAACCTCAACTAAATAGTTTATTAAGCTATTGCATAGCTTCTATCGCGGGCCTTGAGCGTGGAGACCGAATCCAGAAATTCCGTAACGAAAATAACCTGACACGGGACTCCTCTCACCGCTACATGGCGTTGATAAAAAATGCTATGCAATAGCTTTACCGCGGCAGTCCCCGAGTGCCAGACGTCTTTTTTTATAGGAATATTTTCTTTATTGGATGACAAGATAGTTATTGACTGCGATATTCTTACGTGATGGTAAGTGACGATGCAGGCTAAGATGGCATAGCTAACTTGAAAGCGGTACAATGCTCTAACTTTGATATTTATTTTTCCCTTAAAAAAATGCTCTGCTCTATTATTATGAAAAATGTTAGATTTATTGAAAAGTCTATCTAAGTATAGTATTGCGCAGAACAATCTGGGAGCTTAAATACTAGTCGCTGCCAAAGTGACCATAGCTTTACAGGTAATGTTTACGTCTCTCAAGACATAACCCCGAACCTGTCGTTCTTGCGTGGGAAGATACTCATAGGCTTTTAATTTTCAACACCCGCTTATCGGAATTGTGGCAAGATAACCAGCAACTATTTAAATCTAAAACATAAGTGCATCTAATGGGGAGGAACATAAAAGATAGATAGAAATATCTCTTCATATAGATACTTAATAGGTCGAGAAAATAAAATGGTCATGATTTCTAATATTGCAAGTTTAAATGGCATTTGAATATTATTTAGTACCTATTGGAGTATAAAGAAAAAAGTTTATATTCGTTTTAATTTTAGAAATAGTTTTGTTATAATTAAAATTGTAATAGTTTGATAATTTAATAAGTACTAATATTGAATTTGGCATTCAGAAAAAAAATGGGATTCGCAATATAAAGAAGGCACTCAATCATCGGACCCTTTGCGATATCTTTTATATTTATCTTGTAGGTAAGTATCTGATATCGTATCATGCTCAATTGTCGATAAGCATGATTTCTCAGATAGTGCTATATAGCACATAACTCTGAATTTACTGAACTCTAAACTGATTGAAATTCTAAGATACTATTAATCGCTCGCTGTAGAGCCAACCAATCTGTATCAATTACGTCAAATAGTTACCTATACAATTCGAAGTTTTTGTCCAGAATTGGTTCGTATTGACAACGGAAAATACAAATAACCTCAGAACTATCTGTGGAGTCAAATGTTTAAGTACAGTATAAGTATGAACCTTCCTTACCCTATGGTTTTAGGTCACATACAATAGAAATATTTTTTTTTATGTCCAGCCTGGACTGCGAGTATAAGTAAGCAAGGCAAATCGAAAACGCTAAAGCAAATCAGATTATAGCTAATTTTCCAGAACCGATCACGGCAAAGCAAAAACATCGATCTCGCTAAGCCGTACACAACTCAATCTATCTCCACTGTACGTCCGATAATTCCAATAATTTCCCGATGATTGGGCTCTCAGCCGAGAAAATCTAAATATAAACCGTCGTTTTGTATCTAAATAGCGCACATTAAATATCGGTTGGTCTGCTAAATCACGCTGACGGCAACTATTAATCTTCAGAGTAGAATGCTTGTCGTTAGCCGGGCAATAAAGAGATAACAAAATAAATCAAACAGCTATAAATATAACTGGATGAGCGATCAGTCTCAGAACTGTCCGATCCGATAGAAATTTACGGAACTTTTATGGAACTAGCGCATAACTAAACGGAGTAAAAATAAATATAAAAACAGGGGCCCAGTTGTAAATTATGTTTACTATCGTGTTGCAGTTAAAACTTTATGGTATTTTGTTGCTTGATAGGTCTTGTTTTTTAACACGTCGCTTTTGAGTAGTTTATCCTCGTTTCTTACTGAGTTTTGAAACACAAACTATTTTTAATATGCAAACTAATATAGCCTATAAAGATTTTAAAATAGCTCCAAACTCATAAAAGCGTTTTCCAACATCATTTAGACCAGTCGAAAAGGAAGGTTTAAATAAATAAAATAATTATAATGAGCACAACACATACAGAACTAATCAGATAGTGTCTGATTCGTCAAAGCAGTAAAATAATATTTGGATTCACAGCGTTAAATATACTCATTAAAGAACACCCATCTCGCTTCACTTCATCGTCATTATCAAAATTATAAATGGCTTCTTATAGACCATTCATCGGATGCAACAAACCCAAAATTTTCCCGCTTAACAAAGCCTATCATTACCTCTATGCACCATTGCTGTGTGTTGAAGGGTCTATTCAGAGAACGAAAGTTTAGCATTGCACACCAATATTGTTGTCGTTTTCGAGACCTTCCAGTAATTACGAACTTCGTTATCGGTGTTAGTTTTTTCGAGGCCGATTTAGTATGGACCTATAGAAAAAAGCTAGATTGCATCAAATAAATCTATAAAAAAAATTACTGAAATAATCTCAGGTGCCGAGTTGATGAACGGCGTGTAGCAGATATACTGAACTATAATTATCATTATTATAGTTGAGTATACCTGCTTTATAAGGTTCAGACCATACACAAAGTAGGTATTCCTTATTACCGTAAGTATAGTAAGGAATGGTTTAGACAGACCTCGAACCATGCAGCGGTAGATTCACTTGACGATTCGAAAGCACTTTGTAATGTTTATTTGAATAAAAAGCTGTTTCAATCTATTCTATTCCCCAACAAGAATGGAACCCGGACATCATTTAACGCGTGGGCATCCCTATATGCCTTAAACTTCACCTTCAGCTACCTTTTGCGATGTACAAGAGCAATTTCAAGAAAGAGGTGAACATTCGGGAAGTTTCGAAAATAATTTTGATGACACTTTGCCTGTGCAAAATAACAACAGTGAGCTCAATACAAAATTAGCTTATGGCTATTACTTATGAGATAACAAATAAAATATGCTTACATTAAGACTGATGTGGCACTTGTAGAAATCTATACCCCTAACATGAAGCTTTTATAGCTTTTTTTTTTAAGTAGCAAGCTCGAATTAAACTCTTTTATTACATATGCTATGCTCGATCTGCCGCTTTGTATAATCAGCGTCAAATAACAGTAACTTTGAAGTTTGAGAGTATATCATTTTAAAAGAGTCTAATTTTTCCATGTAGAACCAAACAAAAATTCTGAGGCCAATAGCGCAACAGTCAGGGCGTCGCGTTGGACTGAAAAACAGTGTAGACAATTCAAACTTCACTATTTTTGCACCACCAATCAAAAAGGTCCATATTTGCTTGACGTTTAGTTCTTGGAGGGGGAAAGGAGAATATTAGTCATGGCTGAACATGTTACAAAAATATAAGTTAATATTTTTTTTTATGAATCTATACTATTACTTGTACCTAAATGGCAAAGTATGTGTCTATTTGTCTGCTATCTTTTCAGGTCTTAACCCTTAAACCGATGTCATAGAGATAGCACAGTATTGTTTATTGACAAAGTATATAATATGAAAAAATCAAAGAGTTCCCACGGAATTTGTTTTAAATCCAATTCTTCCACACGGTTTTTTTTTTATTGTGGACATCAACTAATTTTATATCCAAAAAATCATAGCAGATATGAATGTAATTAAATAATATCTTGACAGAAACGAGTTGTATTTCTGGTTCTAACTGTACGCGAATGAATCACGGGCATAAATCGCCCGGCGACAGAGTGCTCGTTGCTTGATTTTGTTTTATTTCTACTCTCCTCCAATCCATATGTGAGCATTGAGTAACGTAACCCAAGAGAAGCAAACCTCATACATCGGAGTTAGAAAATTCCCCTCAAAGCGTTACTTAGTAGCACATTGCGGCACCCTTCGGCAGTAGTGTATGTTTGTTTGTATGCTATACAGAAATGTTGATAAATGTTGTTTCATTATAGGTGTCCCCGACAATCTTCTGTGCAGAGTATATGTAGAGGTGGACCGACGTCGGTCCACCTTAGTCGGTAGGAGTCCGACACTATCCGTCGCCTTTGGATGTCGGATGTCAATGAGGATTTCCCCTCCTACAGCAAAAAAAAAAAAGAGTATATGTAGAGGTGGACCGACACACAAATGCTCGTGGATTTTTTAATGAGCAAAACTTATCTGAGATCCCCAGCTTCAAGAAGTTCTCAGTAACCTGGGCAACCTAGCAGGCTGCCCAGGTTACTGAGAACTCTACTCATGTAGAGTTCTGTTTTGGGGCTTGTGGCACATAACAACATCGTTATGTGTTATCATTCTCGTTATGTATTATCATTATAGCTACAAAGATGTACCAAGGTTAGAGCTACTACATAATTTAACACAAAAATAAGGTATAAAAAATGTATAAAGTCATAGCACCCCTTAAACACTAGTCAGCCACGCGATTGTCTAAGGAAATTGTCTTTATTTGCCATCTGAAAATGTAAGATAGTTAATATTTATGTAATTATGAATTCATAAATAAAACCATACATTTTAATTTTTGAGCTATCAAATGAATGCGATTTTCTTACACAATCACACGGCACCTTGCCATTTAGCCAGACGGCGCTGAATCTAGTATTATGGTAACTCTCTGTATGTGAGATTCGATTTGTTTACAGCAAAATAAATATCGTACGTGTCTTTTTGGTCAGTACTTAGTAGACATAAACTGTTCCTTATACATAATCGCGGTAGTCGTAAATCATATTCAAATTGTCATTTGTCTTAAACGAAAACAGTTGTCCTACACTAATACCCATCCGTACCTTTAGTACATGTTTCTGCATCTCGACAACGTTGATAGATTTCAAGCATTGAAACTCACTCGTGTCAGACTAAAATGGATCTACAGGTTCTTATTTCAAAGTCGTGCAGTCAGTATTACCGATTCTCGATCTTTAGTATCGAAAACAAGGTATGTAATAATGTCCTAACGAGTAACGACCGAATCCTAATCTTCATAAAAGTTAGCTATCTACGTGGAAGATATTAAAGTGCATAGATGTTTGCGCAAAACATAGGTGTATTCTCTTTTCCCTCACTCTCATATACGAGACAACAGGAGCGAGATCAGGCGCAGGATCGACGGCTTTGCGTGTTTTCCGAGTCACGGAGTTGACACCGCCTACTTTCCTTACTCCGAGATAGTATAAAGAACAAACTCTTAAAAGAACAACCCAAAACTGACTTCGTCCTCTTCTGTTGAATATTTTAACCACTAGGACAAATAAGTGCCTACTATGCGACCTACGGATAAAACGGTGGATAGCTTCTATTTATTATATCGTTAACGTAATATCGTGTTATGTATTGAACATAACGATTTGTTTGGGTTAATTATTTTATTAGTTTCAATGAATTGCGCCGCGTAATCGTTAATTAGTTGTGCCCAAACGCTTGTGCGGTTTTGTATGGAACGAATTCATTCGAATTGTTTGCTCAAATATTAATTTGTTTTGCTTTAACGATGTTGATTCTCATGTATAATTGTTAATTGTTCATCGTACTACGTACGTGCTTGGACCGATTAGCCGTTAGATTGAATCGTATTTGGGTCGTTCTACTTTTCTACCGACAATAGTCTGTCTTTCTTCTTATTATGGCATCTCGTTGGAGTATTAATATAAACGGTTTTTTATTCGGTTCGAATAAACGTCCATATTTTTCTTGTCTATTAATATTATGTCATTTTTCATGTTCTCTAACCAGCATATTTTATACGTTCGTTTTCCGTATAATGCCGTGACAGAGTGGTAAACTGAAATGTGGTCTCTCCAGAAAAAGGCCACTTTGTCACATTATTTTTTCAAAAACCAACATTAAAAAAGAATCAATATTAGCTAGGGAGGAAACTTTAATTAGTACTAATGAAAACACAGATGCAGTTTTTTTTAAATCCCACACATAAAACACAATTATAGATAGTTCAAAAACCAAAAAAACAGAAAAACGTCGTTTCATTGTCGGTAGAAAAGTAGAACGACCCATTTGTATTTTTTAGCATACACATTAACATACCTACCTATGTGACTATTCTAATCTATTTAACTATCTATCGCAGATTCAGGAATTGCAAGAGAATTATTCTATGGAATGTTATTGGTTGAAAAAGATAATTATTCAGGAAAAGTACAAAGTACAAAGTAAGTGCAATAAATCTACCTACCTACTTGCTTTAAAATTGTATATTTTCATCAAGGTATCTAAGCCTTTCGCTATGGTTAGGATATAATCTATACTTATAATAAAACTGTAAAGGGACGAATTCTGTATGTTTTACGATCTTTATTATCCGATACTGAGCCCAAAACATTTTATTTTTTATTTTTTCGTCTGTCTGTCTGTCCGCTTGTCTATCTTTCTGTGCGCGCATCACGCGAAAACTACTAAATATTCTCGTTATAATATACATATTAATCTATATATTAAGATCCACTAAATATTTTCGAAGATAGAGGACATAACTTCTCGCGGATACTAGCAAGTCACTCTAAACTTTTTCCTCGCGGACGAAGTCGCGGGAATCAGCTAGTAAGATTCTATACTTGCAAAAACTTCCAAGTACTTTTTTAATGATGGCTGCTTAGTAAGTTATAAGTAGTATAATAAACGATGCAGAGATGCGAATGCTGTAACCTAAACCTGTAGCAGTAAGGGCGTGTTTATATTACGCTCACAGTTTGCCATTGCATTGGCACACAGTGATCCATTAGGTATCATACGGATGATGATGATGATGATTAATTGATTGATTGATGCACAATTGCACAGATGTATCCGTGATTGCATAAGGAAATTCACGTAAGGCTAACACTGAAAACCAGCGCTGCAGTTGTTTATAAAGAACATTCGTGCCATAGAACAACTGCAGATCCGACTGAATATTCTAAGTAAAAAGTCATAATTTGAGGTTTGGTTCTCTACTATTTTATCCTCCAAAATTGGATCAATTTAGAAGATATTTCATATACTCAATAAGAAAACTATATACCTACTGCGTCCCTATGTTTTCTTTTTTCATTAGTACATAGTTGTCAAAGTACACTTGGTCTCTGTTGACAGCGGTCTAAATAGGCAATTTTGAGCATTTTGAAAGGTTTCTAGTGCTTATAAAGATAATTTTTCATCAAAAAGGAAACATAGCGACATAGAAGAGTGCTCTAAGGTCATAAATAATAAAGAAAACAGGCGAGGTACGCAGTACGCAGTAGTGTGAACTCGCCCCAATGATTGAGTGCTAAAATACATAAAACCAAGGGAAAATTTTCTCAATATGTACCCATAAAAACGACTTTATTCAGAAGAGTAGATACTCAGATTAATAGAAATTTCACAAGAGTTTCAAGCACTTGCCACTTATTGATATTATCGGTATTTTATTTTGCAATTAGCATTTATGCTTTGCTATCAACCGCTCAATTTCAAAAGTACTTCTTATTCTCGTTATGCAGGAACAAACAGACATTAAAATGTAAATATGGAAGAATTTAAATATTATTTTGTTTGTATAGAATCAGATAAGCACAGCTAGTTGGACAAGTTTCGGTAGTATCTTAGGTAGGTTATCTCTCAAACAAGAATTAGAAATCGAAAGTGATTTCGAGTGTGTTGACTGTGAAAATACATCAGAAATTCATGATGTGCGTGACTTGCATCAGTGTGAGTTCACGACTCAAGTTACGTTTTTTCTCTGCTAAGCAAACAGTTTAGAAATTTAAAAAAAAGACGTGTGGCACTCGGGGACTGCCGCGGTGAGAGGAGTCCCGTGTCAGGTTATTTTCGTTACGGAATTTCTGGATTCGGTCCCCACGCTCAAGGCCCGCGATAGAAGCTTTGCAACAGCTTAAAAGATAAGATGGTCATTTCTATCGTTCGAAGATAAGTTATGTGCGTTCATCGATTAGGTAGTTATTTATAACTTTTTTTAATACAATTGCATTAATGCAATGCAAATACTTGTCTCTATTTTTTGTTTTTTCATGTGATTGTACTTTTTACAATAATTTTATAACCTTAAAAATCAAATCAAAATCAAAATTTATTTATTTCATGTAGGCCAACTTGTAGCTCTTATGAAACGTCAAAAATCTACCACCGGTTCGGAATGCAGATTCTGCTGAGAAGAGCCGGCAAGAAACTCAGCAGTTGCTCTTTTCAAAAAAAATTTTTTACAATTGTTAAAAAGAACTAGGCTATGCACACAATGTTTCCACACAGAAGTTTCAAAAATGTACGCCTACCGCAACCAAAGACATGTTAACATGGGTAGACACAAAGCAGACCCATTCCCGTTGGCGGCACCCGTTCACGAGCATGACGCATGATCCAGCCATTGCCTCGCTCAACCATATTTGAGGGAACGTAACAACCCGCACCACACGACACCACCACAGAAATGTTTAAGTGAGCATGACATACTTAGGCTACCCATGTTAAGGCATCGAATTAAATATTAATATTAAGATACTCATTTTAAGACATAACTGAGACACAAATAAAGTGGAAACACTGTAGAACAGAATACAATTAAGTTCTCTGTAAATTGTTCATTGAGAATAAATTCTTTAAACCTAAACCCAAGTAGGTACAGCTATGACTGCCCGCTTAATTGGCCAAACTAACCAATTCTACAAGCTAACTAGAACTACGGCAAATAAATTTCAAACACAACCGGCTGAGAGCTGCAATTGCACGCTAGGCTTAAATTGCAGTTAACTGTGATTTTCGGCGAACATTGGCCCCACTATATCTGTTGGATTCCATTTACCGCAAAATTGCTTGTACAGGCTTTTACACAAAACAATTATTACAGCCTTGTTTTTATTTACTTAAATCGATTTCATATTCAATATTTTATTTGTGTGGTAGATAGATTTTTCTTCTCATTCATCATTAGTCATGATTTCGTGTTTATAAAGCCGAACTCAAAATCGTTCATTTTATGTACCTATAGCTACTTGTTACTTCAAAAGCGTTTATGACATGTTTAAGCCTTGCTATCTATTTACCATCAGCATGTAAGCAAGATTTGAGTAACTTATTCTTTTTTTATTGCTTTCACCATAGCGTTGTTTCACAAATGATCCATTTAATAATATAGAATCAAAGAATACTGCTAAATTCTAAACTTTAATTTTAATCGTGACCAATTTATCACTTTTCTCTCTCATAAAAAGACTCTGCATGTATAAGTTACATACAATCATTAGGTACTTTAAACTCTGTGACAAACCCCGATAAAATTATACGTCTCCAATCCAATTATGTCCAAATCGATCAGTGATCGCTCACCTCTATCATTCAAAGCCAAGTTGTGCTTACCTTCTAAGGCGTCCTATTCTGGGTACCCACAGGACCACCCAAGCTCGAGCTGTTATTTTAGGCTCGTATAATTGAGCTGTCGCGAGCGTAGCGAACGACGACCCGCTGTGACACGCATAATGTGCTGTTTTACATTTGTACCTTTACCCTGCCATCGCTTAACGTAAAGAACGCACTGGGGACTTTTTTGTGTTGCATTCTGTACGCACTTGCTGTGATATATTTACGACACAACTGAAACAGATAATTTCATAATGAAAGAGCTATTTTGATGTGATTTCGGCGCCATTATGGTTACACCATTTTATGTGGAAAAATTTATAGACCGTACACTTGACACCGCTCTCACAGCGTCCGCGCGGCTCCACCTTAAATCGAAGTAACAGACAGGACCAAAAAGAACAGCTAGCAGAAAACAGAAAGCTTGCTGTCCACGCGGCGACGGCTAGCAGTAAGCTTGCTGTCCACAAGCATTCGATGAAAAAGCCGCTTCTACCCTTTCAACAACTATGCAGATTTGCAGACACATTCGTGATTCTCGATTTTCGCGCTTCAAGCAAGCGGCCCACGCATCTTCAGCGCTTAGGCGCATGGCCGAGTATTTTTATTCTTTATGGGATAACTAGACGATGCCCGCGACTTCGTACGCGTGGATGAAGGTTTTTTGATTCCCGCGGGAACTCTGTAATTTTCCGGGATATTAATTTTCTAAGCTGATAATAACGAATAAAAAATATTTTAGTCCCTAGAGCCCAAAGGATAAACTTTATTCCGCTTACACTTAACTAAAATGACACACTTTTAGAGCATGATTGGCGAAAAAATACTTCAAACTTTTGCTTTGTGTTTGTATTATTACAACAGTTAATTAGAGGAGTTTATCCAGTGTTATTAGTTTGGACGTACAAAAAATGTGTACAGTTGTAGAAGAACATAAATATGAATGAATTTCACAAACATTTTCATCAACACAATACACCACAAGCAAATTGTATGTTACGAATAATTATGAATACAAAAGCGTGCTATGAATTTATAAAAATGTGTTGAAAGCAACAACGTTCAGCAAGGTTTAAAAATACGCCCTTTTAGTTCATCCAATTTCAGCTTGTAATAAGTTCAGCCCTTTGTAACCCCAATGTAACTACTGACACGCATTGTACTAATATGATTAATAGTAACGCCGCATTAGTGATACGGGTTTTTCCTGCAACATATTTTTCCTGACATTCCCGTGAATTGGGTCAGGACAAAAATGTCAGGCGAGGGATTAATACGACGTTATGCAAGGGTAATACAGTATACAAAACGTGGATGTAGGCATGATGTATTACACAAGATCCTATAGAGCGTATTGTACCTAGCGAGAGCCTTTACATACAAGACACAAAAGATCCATGATGAACCTCAGTGCCTTCTGCTAGCCTAAGACCACATAATATAACGATAGCAATCCTTTATCTGTATCTGTATAACATATCCAAGTACCTTCTATACATAGGCACCTACACCTACAGTATACTTAAAGGATACGTACAGTATCTTCAGTCCAATTGGCCGCGATTTCGTCCACAGAAACCAGAAACCCCTTGTTTTTACCAGATAAAAAGTAGCTTATGTCACTTTCCAGATCCTCAATAATGCAGAAAATTACGCTAATTCGTTTCTGTGTTGCTGCTTCATTAAAGGACAAACCAAGGAACCAAGAAACAAACTCAATACACTATTAATAATGATTCGCATTTGGTTGTAAATTAAGTAAGGATTCTTAAAGGTAACGCATACTTTTGTATTTTTGACTACCTTTCATAATATTCTTGCGACAGCGACATCCAAATCGAATATCAAAGTCGTAGACACTGGAAGGTTTGAAAGTTTCTGCAAAGTTATTGAAGTTTTTATTAGTTCGACAGCAAAAGGGTCTAAAAAGGTTCTTCCCTTGGATCTCAACCACTAATATCAATATAAACTTCAACGTGTTTAAGACCACCTTTGAGATTTATGGTAGAATTTTGTTTATAAATGAGAATTTATATTCTTGTTTGAAGAAGCGCCTGAACCCGGTAGAGAGTCTGAAATAACATGTATTTGTGAAAATAATAAACTATCCTATATGATTTGCCGACAAGATACGCGGAGACAAGTCGGTAGTATTTATAACCTCTTTGTGATTTATGGAGAATTAATAAGAATTAGCTCTTAAGATACGTGAAAATGCCTATAAGATGGCGGAATTTAAGTTTATAACATTTGTCAAGATCTCATTTGAAGCATTTTGTAAAATTAACCTAACATTTTGTAATTAGTGGTAGTTACCTTGGATTTTTTCATGTTAATTTTAATTTTCCTAACTTTTAATTAAGTAGGAGGTATCTATTATGTACTTAGTACATTTTCTTTTTTTAGTGCGTGTCAATAAATTCCAAAAAAATTCTCTGCTTTTATGGAAATCGCATCGCACAATCGTGGCACACAAGGCTTGTGACAAAACTATGGAAGATGGAATTTGTTAGGACATAAAAGTTGTAGATGTCCGCCCTTAAAAATATTTTTTGGAATGCTCTAAATGTAAAACTGAAACATTGAAACTATGGAGTATCGGTCCACGTAAAAACTACAACAGTTACAACAATATAGAACATAACTACAACATCTAATCCGAATCGAATAATTAAGATTGCGCCAACTCGAAAATTGAACATCCACGTCGGAAATTGCTTTCGTAAAAGATAACTGCCATTCTCTGCGCCATAAAATTCTAATTCTCCTTCCCTTGGATCATTTCCTAGTGTTCGATTTTAACCATCGGCATTTAGGTTTCCAAACTATGGTAATTGAGTCAATAGCAGTGAGGACATAACGAGCGGCAGAGGAATTGTACCAGGCAGAACTAGATACATATACAATTGTACCATTGCAGTTTGCAATAATGGCGTGATTGGGTACATAACATTTTACTTAATTATTCTAAGAATTGAAAAATCATAGCAAAAAGCTTAGTTCGGCTGAAAGAAGAAAGCGGCATATAAATATGCTAAAGCTGGGTTTGCATAGGCGGTTGAAGTAAAGCTAGGTTTAAAATTAAGTTTTACCACAAAAAGAACAATTTTTGGTAGAATTTTTTGGGTTGTTGACTTTTCCAATTTGTATTATTCAACCTTAACACTTTGATATGACTTAGCCTAAAAACTTTTCAAAAATGTCAAACATGGTCTATGTTTGTGTTGTTTGGTTTTTCTCGTTAACCAAAAAAAATCGCGGTTGCCATTACACCTCTTTACGCTGGTTCGCTCTGGGCAAAGTCAATGAAATTCAACAGGCTCCTTAATGGTGTAGTTAGTTGTATTGGTAAAAGCATAAAGCTCGACTTTTAGTGGCCACTAACGTCGATACGTACAATGTGGGCAGTGAACTAAAGTTGCGTTAGCGCGGGAATTGTATTGACTGTGAAAACTAGCATTTGAAAATGCTGGCTCTTTCGACTTTTAATTATTTTTTAAGTTTCAATTAACATAAACGATAAACGAAATGGGAACTAAAATTGCACCTTGTGTACCTACTTGTAAACTTTTCTCTGTAATCTTTCATCACAGATGAGATTGTCAGCTTATTTCTTCTAAGCTACACTATGGATTCTGGCTTTGTTCAGGAATGTTTATAGTATGCATATTGCATAAAAATAATATTATTATGAGCTTTTGTTATTTAGAGAAAGTATTAAGAAATCCGCTTTATAATAAAGTCGCAAAAAATTGACGAGCGCCTTTACTAACGCTTTTTAAACCATCATGTGATAATTACTCTACTTACTAACACTAACCAGCTAAGTACTAACTTAGGGTACATTTTATCCTGAAAATAATAAGGGACAAAAGATTAATAAATAATAGTAAATAAGAATTGATGAAGGCACAAACCATAAACTTTATACCCTGTCAGGAGATAAAATGTTTTAACCTGTTAATAAAAGACTTCCTCATCAGCGAACTAAATTAAATTAACACTTTCAAATCGAATTATAATATCTCTTTCTAATGCAAATTTACTGTTATACCTACCTACATTAGCGAAGTGTCTAACGTTTTAGTACGTAATAAAGACATTTCCGTCATGTGACTGAGAAACAACATTATTGATATTAAAATTTATTTATGAATACGACAGCGGGTGATAAAACGACATCTCAGCGCCCGGTGCGCTTGCGGAGTGGTTCCGAGAATCAGTGTAATTAATTATGCTGATGTTACTCCGCGCCGGCAATCCTTTGTTTTTCCACTCCGTTTGTAGAACAATGCGACGCGACTTTTATATCGCGAGTCGCAACAATCGTCAAGCTGCCCTTTTGTTGTTTTCTCTCTTGACTCGCTTTATATCCTAAATATCAATTTTAGAAGCAAAATATCTTTGGTGGATGTAATTGTTAAGACAATGTCTATTCCAAAGTCTAGCATGATATCGTGTTTTATTACAGCTAAATTAAAAACTATTCGAAGTTACCCTGTTATTGTGCGAAAGACCAGAATGCGCGAAGAACTTTTCCTGCCAAATTATTAGGTTTCCACGCCACCCTCATGGGCAATTCATACGTATATGTCACAACGACGAGTGACATAAAAAAAATCACAAAAACTTTAATAAATTCATGACCATTGATCATAAAAGTCCGCCAGAATTCGCTGTGCGATAAGCCCAGTCCCGTTGTATAGCACAAAATTTCGGCGATCTACGGATGCTACGTATAGATTTATGCGTTGTTTTTTTGTTTATTGGCATTGTTTTTCACAAAATGTATACGTACATAACTGCCCTGTGTATTTCAATTAATTCCACTGACGTTGCTCTTGTGCAGCCAATCCTTTGTTTTTCCTCGCCATTTGTAGAACAATACGGCGTTACTTTTATCTTGTATCAAACATCTCATCGACTTTTTGTTTTCTCTCGCGGGCCACGGGTCGTCCCATTCCACCCGCAATTTTATCTCTAAAAGACTATTTCCAATTGTTGCTCGACTTTTCAAGATTCAAAAGTAAGCGTATTTAAGTCGTTCGTGGAACTCCAGTGGAATCGAACAAAGTAGCATTTTATTTCGATTGGAATTTAAAGACTAAAAACTTTTAGATTACGTACCTACTACTGTATCGTGAGCTTATTCGTTTATTTTTCATTTAAATTTTATATATTCATTTTATGGCTTAATATTTTCTTTGCGTAAGCATGAAAGTATTCCAAAATGTTGTCTGCCCGCTGTGCTGTTTCGAAAGTAGCAATATTTATAAATGTCATAGTAATCGAAGAAGTTGAATGTCCCAACCAGTTAGATTAACTTGTTTTTAAATTCTGTTGATTCTCATTTTTATATTTAACTAGAAGCCCGCGCCGACTTCGTCCGGGTTGAAAATTAAATATTTGTTCTTGTGAGCTTCTTATAGGAGACGATTGTCAATAAGATCACCACAGGAACCACACGAATATCCCACACCGATACCCGCCACCGTGCCCCGCCGCGCCAGCCGGCACCATTTTATTATTTTGTCGCGCGGAAAAATTAACTTTCCGATAACTCCTAAGATATTTATTTAAATTGTATAGTGTAAAGGGCAAATATGTTCTAAATTAAATACTTACGATAATAAATATATTTATTTAGATATAGATTGACATCACATCGGTTAAAGAAGCTTCGAAAATAATTCATAATTTTTAATCAAAATTTGAAAGATAGAAATGGTTACTGTAAGTTATCCTTAGAATATAGACATATGCTATCGCGGACTTTTTTTTAGAACTCTTTAAGAGGAACAATTCACCCATACATCATTTTCATCCAATAACAGTATATGACCCAGCGCACGCCTTGAAAACGTTGAGTCAAAAAAATTTCCGACATCTTTAACAAATTTGCACATAATATCTAGCCATAATACATTTATTAACATAATTATAGCCTATAACCATCTGGAATAATGTACCTTTGAAATGGTAAAAGAATTATTGTAATAGGTGCGGTGGTTCCAAAGTTTGCTCCGGACATACATACAAACTCACAAAATTCGCGCTCTCTCTTTATTATAATAGTATAGATATGGCTCTTGTTGATTACGTTATTTACTTGTCATGAGTATAATATTATATGCAATAAGCATAACTAATTTTTTAATTTGACCAAGCGAAGCTCAGGTTTTTGAGTCTACTTGTTCACTAATTATATAACCTGCCCTATTCTTTCGAAAGGCTCTATTCCCATTACACTCTTGATCATCGATCAATATGATAGACGAGTGAGATTTCACACAAGAGTAGTTAATCGGCAATGAAATCAAACCATCACGTGTCGAACTGGTATTGTCTTCAAAAGCTTAGGAACTTAAAAGCTTTAGATTATCACGTTTCGGTAAAGTCTCATTCCCTTGTACTTTTTACAGATATTTATAGTGGTGCTCTAATGGAAAGATCAAACGGATGGTACAGTTAGTTTTAATGTCTCAGTGTAAACGCCAGCGTGCCCGTTAGATATAATTAGCGGCATCGGTTAGGCCCGACTGGCGCTGGGTGCTTTGCATAGCGTTCGCCGCCTGCGATATTTTGATCTTGCTGACATTTATTATGTCACCGACTTCGACGAAGCGAACTTTCTCGATCGATAAACTTGTGTACTAACTATATAATACACGTATAAAGACACCTGATTTAGTCACCATTCTATCTAAAAAATATACGACCACAAGATAGGCTTCCACTGCGATCTCACGTGGTGTTAAGTAACGATGATTCAAGTAGTACTGTAGGGGAACTTAGGGTTTATTTTTTAAGGAGAGTGGGACTTGAAAGTATGGCAATTTTAATGAAGCCCATACCTCTAATCGGTTTCTACAAGTCATCATAAAGGAACGCTAAATCTTTTGACCTTAGCGAAGTCTATTAATCAGCCTTTGCGAACTCTATTTTCTATTATTCTATTACATTTTTATTTTATTTGGGTTGTTTTTATTTTTAAATTAAAGTTCTAAAACACGGTATCAGTTGCTGCAATATAAGATGACAATCTTCTAATGCAACAACTGCGATACTGCATAAAAACTACCGTAACGTGGTGCTAATTTCTTGGTGTTACATTTATCCTGAATTGATAATAATCTATAGGACATGATACCTCGCCTGTAAGTAATTTACTGCTTTATCATAAAAACATTTGATCTAGTATATAAGGTGAAACATAAAATTTACATACGACAAAGTTTTATGTAATCCAGTCACTCAGGGGATAACTCATTGTTATATTATTCAGGATGCTAGACTGTTGAATAAGGTGCTTCGACTTTACAGCAATTTGGTGACGTAACGTGCTGACTGCTGAGAGCGGCGTTTTGCAAGGATCAAACTTGTTTTATGACGCAGGAAGAATATAGCATCATATAGTCTAAACTGAGGATCCTTGCTGCCCTATCTCGTTGGAATAAGTGTCATAATTCAGTGAAAATTTTACCTGTCAGGATTATGCTTAGTACACACCAGCAGAATAATATAGAGCGGATTTAACACGATTTGCACAAACTATTATAATTTTAAAGTGCTTACTAAATACTTAAAGTCAGTACCATACGGATATATTTGAATTTATTCTTCCTCCAAATAAACACGTTTGTATTGTGTAACATGCACACAACTTGTGACCATATTAATCAAATGTTTTTCCTCCCATGCCCGCTCTTTGGTTGACTGTCATTTTATCATATTACGTACTATATAACGTCTAGTCTTTTCTAGCCACCAATATAACCACTGGTGAAATCAAAAAACTTATTTTTTTTATATACTTAGCCTGTATTTTTTTAATAATATTATGTATATAGTCAGTATTTTTTTAAATAATATTATTCTAGAGCTTAATTGCTATCTACGATATGGTAAGTGATGCAGCCTAAGATGGAGTTCGCTTGCCTATAAATACCTATTCACGATTAAAATGGCCTTCTCATTACCTTTATATCAAGATGACGGTTCAAAATTTTGGTTGTGCCGTATATATCACCAAGTCTATCCCAAGCTTAACGCTATAAGGCGTTGGAGCAGCGACTCTCATCAAGTTTAACGAGCCATTCCCACTCGCTACGCGCACCTAGGGGAACTCGTAATTTTCGGAACTGCTAACTTGTAATTATTTCGAAAAGGGCGTCAATAGCGCAACCACAACGCATTTGTATGCGTCGCGCAGTGTGGAATAATCAAACAAGGCAGGACTTGATAGATCTGATGCAACATCGTGTGATGTCTTTGTACCTGCGTGACGCATTGATCTTAGCACACGAATAGATTTAGACGAAGAGCCTAGTGTTGCAATACTAAGATCAGTAAGGCTGCCTACGTTTACTGACATGAGTAATATTCATTCGCTGGTATAGATACGCTTTTAGATGCAAATGGATGCAAAATTACAATTATTTTTCATACAAAAAAACTTCACCGGTCCAAGTTTTTTTAAACACGTAATTTTGTCTTCCGAAATCCATAGTTCTGAATAATGAGTGTAAGTGACGGATAAAGTTTACATTTAAGACACTTTTTGTATTGGTATGCAAACTGTCAATAATTCATATTTATTCGTCAGATGCATCTAATTGGTGCAACTTCGCGATACAAAAAAAAATTATAGTTAACTTAGCTATGGTGAAATTAGATCCCTATTGTCTTTAATATCAGTCGAACAATTTAGACAGTTACTCTGTAAATACCCAGATCAATAATAGTGGCACAAAATCGATGACAACATCACATCGTTGTGATTGTATACCTACTCTTGGATCACACGCCAAATAAGGACGCGCATAGAGACCGTTCCCGAAAGTATCCAGTTAGTTGTCGAGACTGAAATATCGTTCGCAAAAAGAGGAACATCAAAGCATTGAGGCACGGTGAGTGCGACGTGATACGGTTTAGAAATAAACTCGGTAGTCACTACAAGAGCTGTCGACGCTGGCTCGGTTCAGTTCTCGCCTAAAATGCAATATTCGTTTTGATTTAACGGTGAAATATTCAGTTTTATTTCAAGTGTTTCCTTAAACTTTAACTTTTTACCTAGACCACGAAATATCCTGCCCATTTCGCCTCCAAATAAGCTTTTTAAGCTTGTGCCAGAAGTGAGTAAGAAAATAGTGAACTCACCGCTTCTCTATTTTCTTACTCAATTCTACTTACTGAGTCAGAAAATAGTGCACTATTTTCTTACTCTCTTCAACAAACTGAATAAGAAAATAGTGAACTCACCTGCTTTACTATTTTCTTACTAACTTCTAGCACAAGCTTTTAACCATCGACCTTTCGGATTTCAGTCCACCGCCACCTTGATCGTTCATTTAGTAGTCATAGTTTTTCTTTTAAATATAGAATCTAAGAACTTATTAACTATTTGCAATTAAAAGCATTTTTTTCACGAAGTACCTATTAATCCTCCTTCCTAATATTATAAGTGCGAAAGTTTGGATGTATAGATGGATGGACGGATGGATGAATGTTTGTTACTCAATCATGTCGCAACGACTGAACTGATTTGGCTGAAATTGGCACTGGCCCACAGATAGATTGTAGTTTATAATAACACATAGGCAACTTTTTATCCCGAAAAATAAGAGGGTTCCCGCGGGAATCACAAAACCACAATCCATGCGAACGAAGTCGTGGATATCAGCTAGTATTTTACTAAATACAAATACAGAAGTCGTTTATTCCCAACTTGTTTCATAAGTAACTCATCACGCAAAAGACAATTCCAATAGTAGTAATCTACTAATGTAGATATCTCTTTGTGTAAAATATTTAAACAAGATTTAAGATAAATCAAACAACCGATAGGAGAGCAATAGTTGTCAGGCGCTTTATTTTCAGCACAAGTGTGGTAAGAGATAAAAGCAAGCAGTAAAACATGGTCCCGTGTGGGCGAAGAATAGATAAGCGGCGGCTGCAGAGATACCTCTTAAAGCGATAATTTGTTGTACTCGTCCTTACTTCTGATAAAAAGAGAAATACGGCTCTTGCTCTAGAAAAGTTCAAGGCAACGTTTAATGCCTCATAAACTATATACACAGGCTGGTTTATTTATTCGAGATATTTCTAAAAACTTTGTGCCTATACTAGAAAGAAAGTATTACTGTCTTGTGGGAAGCTTTGGCCGTGGCCAGTTAGTGGTAAGGTCCTTACCACTAAAGACGTGCCGCCAAGCGATAATAGCGTTCCTGCACGATGGCGCATAGAAACTGATTTGGGAAAGGGTATGGTTTTAATTAATACTGCCATACCCCCTCCCCCACCACGCTTTCTAAGTTAACCCGCTCCCATCTTAGACTGCATCGTCACTTGCACATTCAGTAGGTACTCAACACATAACAACAAAAAAAATTTTCGTGTCTTACCCATCAACATCACATAAAAAAATAAAAAAGGTTTTATTGAATTTCGCGAAAATTGCGATGCCTCATTATAATTAATTAATCTTCATGGATATAGAGCGGGATTTAATGAAAATGAAAAATCGAGTTTTCCGCTCATGCGTTTTAACAATTTGCCTTTAAATCCTTTAATTAGGGCATTTATAGGGGTTCCTGTATCTCTTTTAGTTTGATGAATTTGTTTCAGAAAGGGTTAGATGTCAAACACACTGTATATATGTACATAACATGTATATATATATGACGTATTATACAAAAAATATACGTATACTGTAAAATGGGGCACTTAAACGGGTTAAACGCTCGCGACATTTATTAATTGAATATTCGTTTTATTGGTTGTATTTTAAGGATTATAAAACCCTTTTCCTAGGTGTGGGATGGAGATTGGAAAACATTAATGGGGTCATAAATTTATTCCGGCTTGTAAAAGGCTTAGCCTATATGCAAAATGCAGATACCTACAAAATATGTATATTGCATAGGTGACAAAATATAAAAATATTAAGATGGAAAAACTCCACTAAATTGATAGTCACTATAATATAAACGTAAAATTGTTTTTACAAAACCGACTTCAAACGCCACTACAAAGTATGTCAATTGTGCCTATAAAACTTGAAGAGTTCCCTCGATTTCTCCAGGTCTCCATCAGTCCTGACCTGATGACAATGGGACCACCTGGGAAGTATACACTTTCAAACAAAAAAGAATTTTCTAAATCGGTCCAGGCGTCTTCGAGTTTTCTTCAAAAAAAAAAAGTGATTCCGATGAATTGAGAACCTCCTCCTTCGGAAGTCGGTTAAAATACTTAACTACTGACACACTCAGAATTTCTTTTACTTATGGGTCTCTTTAGTCTAAAAAGCGGGTACAAGTTCATTCAGTATAAATAAAAATTAAAAATACAACATACTCATAAGCTTGTTTTTTTTGTTCTCAGTTTTTGATATTTTGTTGACGATATACGTAGGTCTACTACATCGTCCACACTTTATGGTCAATTCTTTTTTTACCGTTGTCAGAATTAAATGACCATAACAAAAATAAAACCGAAGATACGTAATAACAGGGTATGAGCCCAACGCCATGAGGGCGTTTATTAAAAAGCAATTTCGTGTTTATTCTATCAGTTTACCAATTTAACGTTATTAAAATAACAGCTTTTTCGATGTAAGAGAAGCGTTTCTGATATTGCTCTATCGGAACGTTTATGAGTAATTACTTGTATTATACCGATATTTCATATGCGTTCTAGAAATGTTTGGGTGGATATTAAAATTTTGTATGGGTCGCTATTAAAACTTGATGCGGATGTTATATGCTTTGATGCCTGATAGAAGCGGTTTAATAGTCTCCATATCTGGTTGATGTATTGTATGTTACAATTTTATTGTGATTACGATATTTTTATTGCGGCTATGATAGTGTGGTGAGAAAATGGTTCTTATGTAGAACCATTTTCTTTAGAATTTTTTTTTGTGAAGCCCTTGGAAAACAAGTAAATCCAAACTAATATCATAAATGTGAACTTAGCTCTGTATGTAGATTGTAGGTATATATTTCAATAGGCATTATCTTTAAATATCTAATAAATAGTAAATAATGTAAATATGAAATGTATACATAATATTATTTAGTGTTAAATTTCTACGTAACTTACACCACAGCTCTACAAAACTCAATCCGGTACTGTAACGGTACGTGTACCCTAACAATTAAGTTCGATGATAATACCAGTATCGAGTTGCGGGCAACCCTAAGATAGGTTAGACACTTTAGGTTGATACTCCATTAGACTAAGAGGAAGCGTTTTAAGTGACCGAACCTTTGACTGAATAGTGTTCAAAAAAAAACATTGATGATTTACATAATGGTACACAATGATATTATATATATAAAAATGGTACGTAAATATCCTTAATATCTACCACTGTCGTACAAGGAAGATTGCTCCGTATTATGTATACTGGAATTATATAGAGCTTCCATAAAGTTGCTCTAGTACAGTAGTCGACTCCAGACGTTGGCCCCAACAAGTCTTCTCGGGTGCATCGTTTTCATTGTGTATCTTGCGACAATGGGCGCGTATTTCCAAAGCAAATGCGATGTTTCGCTCTTTCCATGAACGTGCATGTATCTTTTGCTGGTCAAGCATACTCTTCTTGCGCACCTACACAAGCTTACAAGTTGGGTAATAATACAAGTACTTCAAAACATAAGATAGAATCTTGTTTTCTAGTCCGCTTCGCTTACTTCAATATAACTGTACCTACCTAAATAAGAATCCCATAAAGGACCAGGGGGCGTGAAGCCTCAGTGTTACCTCGAATTTCGTAATTAAACGCTTCGTATAATTGCGACCTTTCCCTTGCCAGAAACCTTTATTCACACTCTGTTACACTTTAATCTCTAAGTGCGACATTGGTACCTTTGAAGACTTCTTGTTGAGAGTTGTAGACAAACAAGTACGATTCTAATCGGTGTAGACGTAACCCAAAAATGCATGTGTAAGTGTAGGAACGAATTTTACGTCTACATTTGATACTAATATTTCATGCGTGAATACTCGTAAAATGTTACATTGAGTGAGTATGATTGCATAACGGTATCGATTATTTTTGAGCGTTATTGAGTTATTGGCCGTATAAATTAAAATACTGCTTGAGAAGCGGTTATGAAAAAGTAACTTCGAAATATCGCGTGGAATTCATGTTCTTTCATATTTCGCGTTTACCTGTGAAACTAAAATTCTACTCCGAGATCTTTCTATCTCGGAATAGCATTTAAGTTTCTGCGTTTGTATCTGCGATACAAATACCTAGTCACTGTACCTGTCTGTTATGAAATATAGTACCTACTTATACATTAATACATTCAGCGATATGTCATCTGAGATTTCTGGTTGGCTCATTTTTCTTGTAACTTTCGAAACAATATGTTAAGAAAAATTGTGTCAGAATGTTCGATTGCACAACGGCCGGGTGCATAAAGAAATGCATCATAAAACCACATTAATAAATCTCTTCTAATTCAGGAAGACATAAAGCCGGCGATGGCAGCGTTTATGTTAATTGCTTCCGTTCAGATTCGCTAAGATTTATGTATTAACGTCAACAACAATTAAATTTGGACCACGGTTCCTCGCTCCGAATAAATTATTCATTGTCAAGCAATTTGCTATGGATCTGATAAGTCCAATTAAATCTTTCTCCTTCCGAAATATTAATTATGAATGCTTTATGGAGATTTCAACCCAGTTTTAATAAAGACATCTGCACTGCTGCAGTAGTGTTTCTTTGTTTACCTTTACCGTACATACCTACTTAACTTCAACTTTGAAAAGGCTGCCTTTTCCTCTGACATACCATCTAAATATTTTAATAGTGACTAGCGACCTTATTAGCAAGTGTTTGATACTTATATTTCATTCTCTTGCCAATAAGAGCAGATACTCGTACGAAACGCTTTAGTTCTGAAACGAACCGCTGAGGTGTGAAACGCATTTCCATCGTCTGAGTTTCCGACCATGTATATTTTGAGTACCTTCAAAACAAGAATGCATACAGGCATTTTCTAGGCAAGCGCGCTCCAGCTTAAACCTCATCAGTGCTTTCCGTCACTGGTTGTCGTCAAGCGCAAGCCTATCTCGTAATAAAAAAAGTGTACTTAACCTAGGTCTTATACTTTGCCATCAAAGATGTGAAAGTCATGAAGTGCAAGCTTATTTTTAACCGACTTCCAAAAAGGAGGAAGTTATCAATTCGGCGGGTATCTTTTTTTTTTTTTTTGAATAATTTTTAACAATAATTTTGTTCAAACTTTTGCTTGAATCTTGTGCTGAACGTCCGTATAGGTGATTTTGTTAATGCCGAGATAACCTTAAGGCTATGTTCAGATGGCTGAATTGCGACGCGCGTTTTCAAATCGCGCGCTTAGACATCCTAATATATACCTAGCAACCGTTCACATGCGCGCGCGTTAACGCGTGTCAGCGAGCGTCAACGCGGCGCTCAGAGAAAAAGTTTCTAGACGCAGACAATCGCGCGTTGACTCGCGCTTTGATATTAATGTAATGTCCGTTTGCTGTTCAGTTGAGCGCGCGCTTTCATCGCGATCGCATGTAATTTTGTTAATTTTCGTAATTATATTTTGAGTTGAAGCAAATTGTCGAATGACTTTGTAGACATTCTAAAGTAATTAAAGAATTTAGATTCATGGTCTCTTAGATTCGGATATAGTGTCGCAAACAAACTGGGTCTATTTTTTTTTTTTTTTTTATACATTATAGGCACACGCTTGACCACTACCACACCTGATGGAAAGTGAAGTCTATTTTTCAAAATTGGATGAACCCAATGTGTACGTTTTCTTTTTTTATATTTTTCTTTATAATATAACCACAAAATAATAGCCTTTTCCACGTCCATTTTCTACGTTCTACCGAACTAGACTGACAAGTACTCTTGCAACGCGCATTAGCGCTCATCATCTGAACTCTCTTCAAATTTGATCGCGCGTTGACGCGCGTTAACGCGCGTTACATGTGAACATAGCCTTAAACGTGCAAGGACTATAAATGAAAACAACATAAAAGCTATTCTTTGCTTTGCATAGAGGCATATGCTAAGCTACTTTTAATACTCATAACTCTTCACACGGTAAGGCATTTAAATGTTGCTCTATGTTTTATTTTCGTGTGGAAAAAGGAATGCCTGAAGACATGAACCAGTAATAAATATTTTATTCGTAAGGAATAACGTTAAAGTGCAGGGCTGCACCCTAAGATAGGGTCGAGTGTACCTGCCCGACTATTTTATTGGCATTTTATATTAACTTTTCATGTTCGGCTAATGGATTAGTGCAGTCTAGGCCGTATGGGAATTTGTAGGTACTCGCGCGTTCGTAAATTGGGGCGGCTAAACTATCTGGTATACCTACTATTTATGATGGCTATGATACCTACAGTATATTTCTTTTTAGTTTTGAATGGTGTCATGGCTCGAAAGTTAATAGAAAATTTTAGAAGAAAACTGAAAGTTGGAACTTGGAATATTCAATCTCCTGCAACTGAGACACGTCGCGTCCGTCGTACTGAAAGTTTCATGGATCCTGAAAAATCAACACCTATTTAGAGTATTCAATTATAAGTGTAACCGTCCGAATAATTATGAAGGCTTCATCTATACTCTTTCCAGCCGCTAGGTATTAAGATCTACTTTATTTAAAACTGAATTGAATCCATAAATCGATTGAATTTCTTAATCCAGATAAAGGTATGTAGCGTGTCAATTACCGATAACCACGTAATATGATGAGAATACTATCTGTTTTACTAAATGATAAATACGTTATACATCATCTATTCTGTACTACATAAGTACCTATCTGGATTAAATCAACCTTCAATCTGAAGATTTTGGATAAGAGAGATCACTAATATTGGCCATTATTACCTCAAAGGCAGTCATTAGTGATAGAGTAGGTTTCGTCGCAATATTTTCCTTCATCGTTGAAAAATTTTATATCTTAAGCGCATGTAACTCTAAAAAGTCTGATTTTTCAGGTGCATGCCTGGAATCGAACCTGTGAACCCCTGAATAGGAGACTGCAGTCAAGACTTTCACTGCTCTGATACTATAAAGCATATATGGTCCGGGAAGTAGCGTTGCATTTTACCTAGTGATTTCATTCCGATCGATTGCCATCATTTTTAATACTAAAACTGACAAACTGACCTTCCCATTCCCACCTTCATTGAAGTCGTAACTAAGCTAAAGGTAACTTAAACCGCCTGATGTGCAACTGGGCCGAAGTATTTTAACTTGCAAAGCTGGCCTACCTACTTTTCACCATAAACAGTGCCCCCGTAGAAATAGCCCAGCCGATAACATTAGCATGAATTATACTCACAGATTGTTCACATCTTACATCTTTGCTACATTTACATAAGTGGTACGCAATAAGTTGTTGAGAAATATATGATTTTATCAGCGAGACATAAAGGTTATCTTTGCATCGCTGTAACTTGTAAGGATATTGTGCTCAGTGTTATTTATGTTTATCAATTCACATATCTCTGGTTATATTAGAAACACCTTAGCAACTTATGTAGCTCGATCTGATTACATTAAACATCTGGAATCATTCTGGAATCTACAACAACACGCGGTATCTGATTACGGATACATTGGACTTTTTCAATGATTTTATATCATCGGTTTCGATTCAGGAAGACCTTTGTGAGGGTCAGCTAGGGAGTGTAAAAAAACTCAACAATCACAAAGAAGTTTCCTTTCTAAAACCCTGGGCTTGGGCTTGGAGGATATAAGAATTGGGTTTTTGGCTATTGTCAAAATCTTCGACAATTCAGCCGGGACGTGCCTATTTACGCAGATTTAGTACTGAACATATTCTGCCACTTTCTGCGGTGAAGTGGGGTAATCACGTACAGCACACATTTACTCACTTCCGCACACTCTTGTAAATACTTAATGTCTGTATGAACGCACACTAACTCAAAAGCTGTCACACTAACAAGCTAACACGAACGTTTGTACATGTACCTACCTACTTCGGCAGAGGGGAATGCGTGCGCTTACCACGTCCCGGCAAAATGGTCGAAGGTCAAAATGTAAATATTCATTAATTAAATAACATGTAACAATAACATTTGTAAAAACAGAATATAAATCGGTCAAAAACAAATAAGTTATAAACTGTTTTACTCCGATTAACTCTATGTCTACATGTATATGTGTTTCTTTCTAAAACGAAATTTTGTAAGGGGAGTGTATGAAGCTATTGAGTCGTGACATCTCGTAGCAATAGCGCTCTCTTTTTCTGAGAGCAAACTTAAAAGCTCTATATTATCGACATGTTATAATATTAAAAACCTTTATTTTAAGTTTATAAAAAAAATACTCAAATACCTACTTAGAAAAAGTATAACGTTACGAAAACGGTGATGAAATCCATTTCTCTGGCTGGGAAGGAGTGTATCTATAACGCAACGCCTCCGGTCGATAATGTTAGGGTTAGGATAAGAAACATTTTCAGAGAAAAATCAACAACACAAAACAAGCGATATAAGAGTACCTTTGTATAGGTACTTAATTTCGTTTCAGTATTGTACCTAGATGGACTTAATTATTTTACCGTCGTGATATTGTGTTTTGTGTATGAATAAATCATCAGACAGTTTTCCTTTCAGTATGAAAAAAGCAAAATTAACACAACCAACCCAGATATTTTACCATACATCTATACTTCTTATTTCTATCATTTCATTAAATAAATTAAATCAAAATTTCCGCTGCTATCGGTTTTAAAGAGAAAATAAACTAGATAATGGTATTTAGGTACATTTCAATTTAAAAAAAATTGATCATTCGTCGTTGTTCATCTTCTAAAACGGTAAGAAGGGTTGTATTTTTAAATAAACTATAGGTAAGTAACCGTATTAAAGTAAGACAGAAATGAATTAGGTTCTAGGATTTATTGCGAAATGCTCTCAACCCGAGTCTTCATCGAGTTCCGTGGGATTTTCATTTTCTTTATTGCATTCGACACTGTCATTAATTAAAGTCTGGAAATTTTATCAAAGGATTCCATTGCTTGGATTAGAAGTAATTTATTATTATTGAAACTTAAATGAAAACTGTGTTATCTTACTACATGGGAAATTTTATAATAATAGTTATTTGAAATTTTTTGTTCCCCGAGGGCGTTATTTTGAATTCAGAGACTAAGAAGGATCGTCTATAGTATAGACGATATAGTATAGACGCTGCGCTCTAGTATAGACTCTATACGATCTCTACTACTAGAGTCCCGAGCGCAGCGTGGGATTCTAAAGTAGAATCCTAAGCGTAGCGAGGAATTCAATATACGCCGCCCGAGAGCAAATATTTTGGCCCCGAATGACACACGTTATTTTTCATCATTACCTATGAGAAAAAGCTAGGAGTATCAACCTACTATGTACTTACAGACATTACAAAAAAAATTTAAAATTTTTGTCTCTCTATCTGTCTGACTGTTTGTTTGTTGCCGCTAATCTCCAAGTGCCGGAACGTAATCCTAATTTAATGCTAATTTTTAATAAGATGTATGCAAGTAGTAGTATATACCTACTAATTAAATATGATCATAACCCTCAACATGCATATAACCGAAACATCACGCCATTACTGAAAATGAACACGAAAGCAACTGTATTCAGCAGCGGCTTTACATTTTACGGCCACACAAAGAGTTCTAAGCCACAGGTAACGACGTGCTTTATTACTAAGTAGTATATTATTAATGTCGCTCCAGAATGTTTAACGTGATATAAACCCTTGTTTAACACCCTTTATACAGCCTTATTGAACTCTTATGAAGTAAAAGTCAGGATGTGAAGATTCCAAGATGGCGCTTTATACAAGGATAATTAAGTACCTACTATCTAATTAATTTATCCAGGAAAATGCATTTTTTATACTCTATTTTCCTACACGATAGGTATCTCGCAAAGTCTGCTTCTCAGAATATAATCTATATAATTATATAAAAAGGCTTGTCCTGACTGACTGACTGACTGACTGACTGACTGACTGACGATCAACGCACAGCCTAAACCACTGAAGTTAGAAACTTGAAATTTTGACAGTAGGTTCCTTTTATGACGTAGGCGAGCACTAAGAAAGGATTTTTCGAAATTCGCCCCCCAAGGGGGTAAAAAGGGGGGTTAAAGTTTGTATGAAACTCCGTCATTTTTCGAGTTATACTCATGAAATTCGGTATTTAGGCTTTAAATTGAAAACAAAAAAGTACGTGTTTCACAGTTTTTAAAAATTCTACCCCCTAAGGGGTTAAATAGGGGTTGAATGTTTGTATAATAGTCCTTCGTTCTCCAAGTTATTTTTCAAGTTACGTTTATGAAACTTGATATTTTGGCTCTTGATTAAAAATAAAGAATTACGTATTTTACATTTTTTTTAAATTCTCCCCCCAAGGGGGTAAAAAGGGGGGTTAAAGTTTGTATGAAACTCCGTCATTTTTCAAGCTATACCCATAAAATTCGGTATTTAGGCTTTAAATTGAAAACAAAAAAGTAAGTGTTTCACACTTTTAAAAAATTCTACCCCCTAAGGGGTTAAATAGGGGTTGAATGTTTGTATGATAGTCCTTCGTTCTTCAAGTTATTTTTCAAGTTATGTTTATGAAACTTGATATTTTGGCTCTTGATCAAAAATAAAGAATTACGTATTGTACATATTTCGAAAATTCTCCCCCCAAGGGGGTTAAAAGGGGGGTTAAAGTTTGTATGAAACTCCGTTATTTTTCAAGCTATACCCATAAAATTCGGTACTTAGGCTTTAAATTGAAAACAAAAAAGTAGGTGTTTCACAGTTTTTAAAAATTCTACCCCCTAAGGGATTAAATAGGGGTTGAATGTTTGTATGATAGTCCTTCGTTCTTCAAGTTATTTTTCAAGTTATGTTTATGAAACTTGATATTTTGGCTCTTGATCAAAAATAAAGAATTACGTATTTTACATTTTTTGAAAATTCTCTCCCCAAGGGGTAAAAAGGGAAGTTTCAATATTCATAGTTAAGACAGGACAACGTCTGTCGGGTCCGCTAGTATTATTATAATCTTCTTCAAGCGATATACGTTCAATTTCCATTGCTGGACATATTAGATGTGACCTTTGCTGGACATAGGTGACTTGTTCTCGCGGCTCGTTTTTGCGCCGCCGCGCCCGCTTGAATTCAGTGGCGACTCCCTGCTACTAGTTTTGATGTCTATCCAATATCCATTTATGTATGAACTGATACTATATCTATTAGTACTTACCTACTATGCATACACTGTAAAACCCTAAAATAGGTTTATGATGATTGCACATTATAAGGATGATGCGCACGCGCCGAATGTACCGCACTTTGTAAAATTAAATATGCATCCTGACAGCATATTACTGGTTGTCCTAATATACTGTTGATGCGGATGATGTCATCCGCATTTTAAAGTGCATCTGACGTGACGGCTTTTGCTTCTATTCCGCAATTCTCAATAATCCAACAGTTAAAAATGGGGACTGAAAGTCAAAGGTTGATGGTTCGATCCCCATGGAGAGGAGATTTTTGTCAAGTTCAGTTAAGGAAGTAATATCCTTTTGCGTTTAGCGTGTGCGACTTTGATGTGGGTGACATATTTTTACTATAACACACCCACCCATCGTCAGGTGAAATCACCGGCAAACGCAAACCCGTAAGTATGCGTGCGCAATTATGTTAATGTGTTTCCTTTATCAACTAACTTTCCAAATGGGTGCTATCTTATCAGAAATTGACACTTCGAAGTTAAAGTAAAGCAATTATGAAAGCAGTAGAAGCTAATGTTTACTTTAATCACTTTCCCTGTTACATTTAAATAAATGTATCTACTCGTACCTACCAAAGAGTGAAGTTTTCGGACTAACGTGCCTAATTAAAATTTATTAGAACTTGAGACCCTTTCCTTGATCTTTTTGTTAATAGGAATAATTTTAGCGACTTCAAGTATAAAAGTGGAGTTTTAGTATTGGAGTAGTCCAAAATTGTTCTTTATTATTTTGAAATAAAAGTAGCCTATGTCACTTTCCAGGTCCTCAGCAATACCCATGCGAAAATCACGTCGATCTGTTGCTGTATTGCTGCGTAATTGGAAGACATACAAACAAACAAACACACATGCCCGCGGCTTCGGTCACAATAAGTTCGATTTTTTTAAACCCCTATTTTATCCGTTTAGGACTCGGAGGAAAAAAAATTTTGTGTTTGTGAGTTGAATTTTCAAAAATCCTTTCTTAGCAGATGCCTAAGTCATAAAAACTGCCTTTATATCAAATTTAATTTAAAATAAAATATGCCAAATTTGATAAATCAGTCAATCAATCAAGCCTTTTCCTTTTATATTTATCTATATAGTTAGTATAGGATAGTTTGAACATTTTAAATTCAGGTAAAATGAAACACATTTTAATTATAAAATTGCTATATTCTGAAACTTTAAATAACACAACTGGCTCTGAAAATATTTGGATTGCAAAAACAAATTCTTTTTTTTTTTTTAAGGGATTAAAAAGATGTAGAGTTTACAATATTTTGAAGTTTTGAAAACGTGGAGTTCGTTACATTTAAATACAGTACAATAATTTCTAATACAAGAATTAATATAAATATCACAGTCAAATATTATACAACTAAAGCTCTAATTCTAAATGTAAATGGCAGTGCAATTAAAGATCTTAAAAAAGACCCATTCGTTAAATTAAATCTTGTCATCCTATAATGGCATGAAGAGTTACATTATATTAGAGAGATATCTATTCGCTCATTTGGTACACCAATGTTTTATCTCGAAAAGGTAGGTCTAATTTGGAAGGGGTATGGCAGTGTAAATTCAACCCATACCCCTAACCTGTTTCTACACGCCATCGTACCGGAACGCTTGGCGGCACGTCTTTAACGGTAGGGTGGTAACTAACTACGCCAAAGCCTCTCACCAGACCTGACCGAAATATAAGTAAATATAAATAATTCAGAAATTATAAATTCCCAAATTGCCCTCGCCGGGAATCGAACCCGAGACCTACCAGTTATAAGACCACAGCGCTCTCCACTGCGTCAGGGAGGTCGTCAAAAGGACGACCATACATAGTAGGATAGTAGATAGTCGAGAAGTAAAATTAAAGAAGACTACTAAAATTTTTTCAAAAACGATGTTACAAGACAGACTCATTTTTAAAGAAATCGGGACTTTTTGAGTTAAAACAGTGTTGCAGTAAATGAGCGTATTGTTACAATATTTATCAAAATGTGAAGCTAGTCTAAATACTGTGACTAGAATTAGGAATAATTTACGATAAACACCTATCAATATTTTGGTAGCTACGTTACAATAATAATGTATGCCTCTACAATTCTTAGATTACATTACAATGTAAAATTTTAATACTAAAATGCATTTTACTATCTTTCGTAGTGTCTATTAATTCTGCCGATTTGGTATTGGCACATCCTTTCTCCTAGTGATTAAAGATGCTGCATTTAAAATTGTTTTAGAAATGCGCGAAAATAAAACATTTTTCAGTGAGTTTCTCTTATATTAACTCCTGAAACTAATAAATCTTTATGTGCCAAAACAGATCGTTAATGTTACCTTAGTTATTTAGTTTTCCTGCTACAAATTATTATATGCTATAATTAAGGTAGACAGATGACATAGGATAGTCTAAAAGGATTTATACTTTGTAATTTACCCTTGAGGTTCATAAGACAGCTGATGATAAAAAAAAAATTTTAGAAAACTAACTTTCTACTAAAAATAGACACAAATATTCGTCTAAAACAGTTATAGTACTCACTGGCTCTAAAACCTATTAACATTGAAAAGATGATATTGAATATTGCTTTAAGTTTTTTTTACGTCACTACGAACTACCAAAATAAGATGACTTATTTTACTTTTGACCTTTATTCTCAGGGCTCTGAAACAAATGAAAAAAATGTTCACTAAGAAAAATTAAATTATATTTTATTCGCAGTGTATTCGAGAAAAATTTTCAAAAAAGTGTATAAAATTCCTTTATCATATTGTGCATTTGCAGATTGTGTTATGTGTATAAAATATATCCATTTTAGTTTTCAAATCGTTCGTATAAATTTGATATTTTTTTGAAGAAAGTTATCCAATTTTATGGAAACACTTACCTCGTAGGGCGGTGGTGGCAGTATATCATTTAGATTTATTTGACAGCCTTGCTCGGACCGCGCCATATTCGAATGTCGTCCCGACTGAATGGGAATTTTAAAACTGTTCTCCCTTCCTAACCAATGCCATTGGGGGTAGTCGTATTCTAAATCACTAGCAGGACACACTTTACTTTTGTCCTGTCGACTCCTAGATCCCGATCTATTAGTGTGACATGAACCACAATCATCCTCGACTGTATTTACATCATTGTGTAGGTTCTCATGTCTCAATTCCCTGTAATCCTTTGTTGATCTACTGGAAGTGCTGTGACAACATGTCGAACATTCACCATTGGAATATTGAATGCTGCCGTTGCACGATCTAACAATACTATTGTTGTGAGATCGTCTTTCGGGACAACTTCGGGCATCTCCGATGTCAGCATTGTCCTATGAGAAAATTTAAAATACATGCATTGAACCATTTCGGATATAGAATGTGTAAAGTTTGATAGTGTTATGTGCAAATCAAATAGGTACTCATACCTTTCCTTATCATATAAGTCAACAACGAAATTCTCATAATGCTTATCTTATGGTACCTTGAAATTGAGTTCAGTGTAAATAGCACTGGAAGCGTAGGGTTCAGGGGGTCCCCTTTTTATCCTGTCTACACTTGAAGCGTCTAAACCTTGGATAGAATTCTGTGGCAAGCAATACTCTGGTTCAACGTTCATGATGTTTGGTGAATGCCCTGCTAGAAATGGAAGACGAAATAAATATCTGTGCAAATATTTGATCAAATGTTACGTCAAACAATTTGTTTACCTTGCAATAAACTTTGATGACAGCTCGTAACATCTAATCCAGAATCTGGAGGTGCAAACACCGGTCGATCTCTTAGCCATATCGTATCCTTATTCAATAGACACTGTTGTGCCGTAACAATAGATTGACCTACAAAGGAGATCACTATTTCAATTCCAAGTATCATAAAGGGGCCAACAAATTGGTTAATGATATGTTATTGATATATCACTTACCGGTCGACTTCTTTCTTTGAATGCTGTTACGGCGCTTTATGTAATAGATACTAACGATGCCAATTACAATGATAGAGAACAGAGTGAGCGCTAGAGCAAGTAACCATGTCTCATGCAGCAAATGCGGGATCGATGCATCGTTTGGTGGTTCAGTCCTGTAAAGAAATATATATTTTAGAGCAAGTTTACATTTTGTAAACTTACTCTAAAATAATAATTAGCACAGCTCATGGACAGATTAGTTTGATGATCTCTAGAGCAGAATTCAGTGAACAAATTTTTACTACATTTTTTTATCATCATCTTCAGAATAGTTCTTGCAACTCACGACGGTACGTGGCTGGTTGTGTGTGTGTCGTGTATATAAGTGTAAGCGAGAGCTTGATCGCGCCTGACTGCTCCCACCTAAGCTCCGATAAGCACGCACCCTTACGCAATTTGCATAAACACGACGTAACCATAAGTAAAACTTACAAGCCCTCGTGGATTGAAAGCACTATAACCTATTAAAAGCTCACTATTGAGCGCATTTCTCCTCTTAGAGAAGGGTTATTTCTAGGATATTAGAAGTTCTAAAATATGATCCAATTTTTCATTAGCAACTTAACCAAGTCTATGCAAGATTTTAAATTTAAATCAGTGTAATTGGTACTACAATTTCATTAGTCTTTCTCTTAATTTTTTTATTTTTAAGGCTCGTGCCATGACCACAGTCACGGTGGTGCGACCGTCCATTTAAATTAGAAATCACATTTCGGAAACTTTATTTTAAAGATACTGTAACTTGACACCCGTATAATGGTCACGCTCTTCGCTCGGGCGGGTCGTGCTTAGAAATCTAATCAAGAAAAGGGGAGAAACGGGCGAGCCTGTCAAAGTTCGACATTATAATCTCCGGATCGATCCGACCTTAAAGTAAATGGGTTTAATAAATGTAGACACTGTCACTAGCGGTGAAAGTTTTATATCTGTAAGTATCGTAATGTATTGTTGATACATGTGAATTTTTTTTTTTAATTAAAATAAAAAGAATAATTTCTTAATAATTGCTTTGCCGTGTGCTATTTAAAATCGCAAATATTTATATATCTAGGATATCAACAAGAAGACGCACGTCACAAAAATTCAGCACACAACAATATCGCACTGTTGCTTTACTGTAGGTACACGAGGCGACAATTTTTTTTCTTTTAAGAATATTAGCCTTGCCTAATATTCTTAAATCATTCATCCTATTCTCTCCAAATAAGCGGAAAGCTTGTGAAACGGGTGGGATTCGAACCTGCGACCTTTCAGTTTTCAGTCCGCAACTTTAACCGTTTGGCTATTGAGGCTTCAAATCCAAAAAAAAAAATATTTTTTTAATTCTAAATACTAGCACTGATGAGGTCTAGGTTGGAGCACGGTTGTCTAAAAGATGCCTATTTACTCTTGCCTTGAAGGTACAAGGTAGGTACGAGTAATTAGCAAAATACTTTAATTAGCTAATGAACGATAACATCAAACTTACTGCACGTAATGTCTCTGCGACTGCATGGGCAGCATGTGTATCTGGGCGGGGGCACTGAACGGCCCGTGGCCTCTGCGG
Source organism: Hipparchia sbordonii (assembly GCA_038048805.1). Classification (NCBI taxonomy): domain Eukaryota; kingdom Metazoa; phylum Arthropoda; class Insecta; order Lepidoptera; family Nymphalidae; genus Hipparchia; species Hipparchia sbordonii. Next base: position 6,000,338 of record CM076106.1, on the reverse strand, counting down.
GTGACGGCTGCGGCCCGCGCGCTGTAGCGGCCTCCGGACCGCAGGGAGCTCGCCGCTGCGGCGCGGGTGCGGGCGCCGAGCGACATTTGGCCCACTACTCGCCCACTGTTGCCGTTGCCAACGCGAATCTCGATCTAAACACACATACATACAGTCTGATACATAACACTCGCAAACTCACGCACGCACTTAGGTACACACATATTACAGACAACCAGGCGCACACATAACACGCGTACGCACGCACATATACATTACATTCTCTGTTAGACTATGGCTTTTTGGTATGATATAATTCTATATAATATGTAGTTAGGTATACTAAGGGCGGTTTCAGCTTAGCGTTTCTTCGGCGCGTATAAGTTCGTTTTTGGAAGTGCGTTTAAGTGCGACGTATGTCACTCCACAATTTGTACGAGCTTTGACGCCATTGTTTTTTTTAATATTTATGTTTAATATTTATTCGCGCTTGAATGCGATCTCACCTGATGGTAAGTGAAAATACAGCCTAAGAATTCGTTATTCAAATACAAAATTAAACAGTAAATTACATCAGACACAAATTTCTATTTTAAATTAACGCTTTTGGTTTCTATTATCGGAACACAAACGTAGTTGATATTACGTTAAATAAACAATTTAAGGGGCGTAACAATTTGTAAGCTTACCAAATAGCCTGTAAGTTCGCCGTTCCAAGTATTCGCAGGTGGTGGTTCCCACCGTATCCAAGCCGATGTTGCGTTAATTACACCCGCTGTCACGCTTTGGGGCGGGGCAGATGGCACTACAAACATAACACACACTGCAACCATACGAAAATCGTAATTACGTACTTAACAAACCGTCACAAAACAAGTATTGTCTGGAGGGAGACTTTGGCTGTGGCTAGTTATAGTCTGTTCAATAAGTCAGTTTACTTATATGAGTTACTTTTTTGCATTTATTCCACCTTTCCACTTTAATGGGTGCATAGTTTATTTTTAATTCAAACCAGATTTACTTTTGTGTAGATTATTATTAAACTGTTTGATTCACTGATGACTCTTTTACAATGTTGCTACAACCTATTTTTTATTTTACCGTCGATGGACCGCCAAGCGATTTAGCGTTCCGGTACCATGGCCTGTAGAAATCGATCAGGTACCAAGTTAGCCCGCTATCATCTTAGACTGCAGCATTCATCACCTACCATCAGGAGAGATCACAGTCAAGGGCTACCTTGTTCGAATAATAAAAAGAAACTCACCGTCCTCATCTGTGTTACCGGTCATCGAGTTAGAAGGTTTCCCAAGCAACATTTTGTAGAACGGCATAAGAAAAATATCGTATTGAGTGTACGACACCAACCCAGATAAAATATAGCTCGATGACCCACTGTTATCAACATTTGTCAGAGATCCATTAGGACAAGACCCTACTTGAGACGAGTTCAATATTGTTATCTCTTCAGTACTGTTGCGCCAGTTCAAAGAAGTTCCATTGTACCAAATCTTAACTCCCTCCAAATATTCATTGTAATCTGTTAACACCTAAAATTGTTTGAATGTTTCTTAAGTGCTATACATTTCACATTCGATTAATATTGCATAAGTATAACACGAATACTCACGTCCCAAACAACTTTCAGCGAGCTTGACGACAAAGTTTCCACCCTCCTTAGGACTAAAACATTTTGTTGTAAATACTTCCTCGCTTGAACAAACTCATACTCTGTCATACGAACCTCGTGTTCGTAATTATTGCCGAAGTTTTCGTCGGAGGTACGCTCCTTCAATGGATTATTGGTTTTCTTTAACACATTTAGATAAGCCTCTTGCATAACACTACCGGCTGCATTAACGGCAATACAGATAACCCTTCCGCCGTGTTCCACTTTCGCACCGTCCAGATACAGTAAACTAGAATTACTCTTAGTACATTCGGGAAACAGTAGAGAGTCTTCATTGCCTTCTAGGATCCAAAAGGTAGTAGGTGTCGGCAAGCCTTTAGCTTCACAGGGAATGGACACCACATCACCCTCCCATGCGGTTAAATTGGACGGTATCTGCGTGAAGTGCGGTAAGGCTGAAACAGATGGCCGTATTAAAATAGCTCTAAACAGATATCAAAAATACACACGCAATAAAATCAAACCGAATAATAAAGTAGGGCTCACAGTAAACGGTTAGTGATGCGCTGGCGATGCTCGTCCCGGCGTGGCTGTCCGCTCGGCAGGAATAGACGCCCGCGTCGGCTGCGGACACCTGTTCCAACCGTAATAGTCCCCGGATTATTGTTGCATGTGACGGCAGCACGCCGTCTTCCTTGACCCATGTTATTTTAACGCTTGTATCATAGCTCTACAAACAAATCAATATCAATTTAGCTTTCAATGTGAACTTTCAGTGCAACATCTAACGACCCTTCTCTTTTCAGTCGTCGTCGTCATTATTTACATAGACGTTTAGTCCTGAAGTCCTGAATTTAGAATTTTAGGGACTTCCTTCCATTTTAGGGATCCCCGTCTGTTGCACTATTGATGCACCCACTCCTAGCACAAACTTTTTGCTTATGTGGAGGGGAGAAGAGAATATTAGTGAAGTTCAACTTGGCTAATATTCTTTAAAAATCCTGTTACTAATCCACCATTTCATTATAGTATACCTACTCTTTGTTCTTCATCATCTGAAGAGAAGTATCTCTCGAGTCAAATGGATTTTCTAACCCGATTTGGTTGTAAAAGTTTCCAAACAAATAAATGAATTTTTTATCGTTTTAAATATTAAGTAAAATATTTTAAAATTTACCTGGCAATTGAATTCCACATTCTGTCCAACTAAAGCTGTTACATTACTAGGTTTCACGACAAAGTGAGGCCGCCTTAAAACAATTAACGCCGCTGCTCTGGACTGTCTCTCGCCTGCTATATTCGAGGCGACACATCTGAATAGACCACTATCATTTGGCAGTGTCTCTAATATCTTTAAGCTACCAGTTTCTGTTATGGTTACCCTGAAATAATTGTCATGGTAAGAGATCTTCTTTCAAGGATTGTTTAGAGAGCTAATAATAATAGCCTAGAAAAGATTGATATTTTTAGTTAAAAGACAATTAAGTTCATTTCTAATCATATTCTTTTGATTGAGTTCTTTCTTCTATAATTTTACGTCACTTTCTTAAAATTTAATTTCGTGAGACAAGGTTTTTTTATCAAAGTTTATTGACACAACTAGTTTTAACCCGCGGCTTCGCTCACGTTAGGTTCGATTTTTTAACCCCCTATTTAACCCTCTTGGGGTTGAAATTTTCCAAAATCCTTTCTTAGCGGATGTCTACGTCCTAACAGCTACCTGTATACCAAATTTCAGCTCGATCGGTCCAGTGGTTAGAGCTGTGCGTTGATAGATCAGTCAGTCAGTCAGTCAGTCACCTTTGCCTTTTATATATTTAGATATTACCTTCCATTGACTTCGATATCATACAGTTGACCGTCTTTCAACCAATGCACTGATGGATCTGGCACTCCGCGAGGGGGCACACATTCTAATAAAGCTGGTTCCCCTGCAGCTACTTGCACATCTCTAGGTTCAACTCGAAAGTCGTCTCGTAGAACTAAAATAAAATATCGACACGTTCAAATAGCTCTTGAATCTTTGTGTGAAATGTGTAGATCATGTTCTTATTTAACTCAAACTTAAGACCGAGTTAAAACGAGACAGATTCATATCAGACGTTTTTCGTCTCTTTTTAACTGTGTCTTGAGACCGAGTCAAGTCAGAGTAGGTATGCTCTGTAGATTCTAGCCATAGAATTAGGATTCTAAGTCTATTTAGTCTTAATTCCTAGTTAACTATGGTTCAAAAAATGAAATTATATTTACGAGACAATTTGATTTTTTTGCTTAGAAATAAAACTAAACCCCTTTAAAAATCTATGGCAACGATTAATATGAGAGCTTTTAAATAGGGGCCACAATTTTAACAATAATTCAAATAATTTAATTAAATTTCAATTTAACATTAGTTGACTTTTTTCCATTAAACTTAGATTTTTCAAAGAGTTTTCAAGATACTATAAGGGCAAATAATGATTAGATATGGCTAAAAGGATGTACTTCTTTCCCTATTATTAATTTAGCAATGAAATGTGATGGGTAATAAGTCGAGTATAATAAAACTAACAGTAACGAATCTTACCGGCAACATTTAATGAAGCGTTCTGGCTTACAGCCTCCCCGGCTATATTGCGGGCCACACACCAATAAATCCCCTCATCACTCTCCTTTTTCCCCCGGTTCACCCTACGATGACAGAGAAAATTGTTACTTACACTCAGGAAAATTACTAATGATTTTTATGGCTTTGTTTTTTCTTAGTATTACCTGAAGTTACAAGTATATCCATACAGAGTAATATAAATAAGGATATCCTAAGAGCATACCACACAAACGAGGTTTGATTCTTAATATAAAATTAACTAATCATTCAATAAAATTTTGCTTGCACTCTAGATAACAATATCTATAGTTGCGACCAAGACTGGTTTGTCTTAAACGTCTATTATTTAACGATATTATGTCGGCTAAAATTTCACATGTTCTAAACAGCCGTAACAAGTTAAAAAATAAGGTACCTTAGAAATAATAGACCATCTTCCAATAGTACTCTATGGCCGTCCTCAGCCGGCGGCAATGGTGCGCCGTCTTTGTACCACTGCACGGTTGGCTTAGGCCTTCCTTCCACCACGCACCTGAGTGTGGCGGGTTCACTGCGACCAGACACCGTGGTGGATGGATGTTCCTTTATTCGGGGTGCTCGATTTTGGGCTAAGGAATGACGAAGCCAAAGTCAGAGTCAACATCATATTTTCATGGTGACAGGTCAATACTATCTGTACTAATATAATAAAGTGGAAGAGTTTGTTTGTTTGAACGCGCTAATCTCTGGAACTATCAGTCGGATTTGAAAAATTCTTTTTGTATCTGATAGCCCAATTTTTGAGGTAGGTTATAGCTTATTCAATATCTCGGTACGACTTAGAAGCCGAGCAAAAAGAAAAAATAGCGCGGGTGAACAATGCGATGTGGTAAGTCGGTGGTCGAGGGCGGTCACCCGACGAAAACCGAACAAGAACCGAACCGAAGGCTATTTATTAATCTGGAAGATCAAAGCGTTCCCACGGGATTATTAAAAACTAAATCCACGCGGACGAAGTCGCGGGCAACAGCTAGTATAATATATCGGGGTAGAACGTTGCCGCCACTGTTTTACTAAGGATTCACGCGTGCCCTTTTTCTGGGCAGAATCAGTCAGAAAAGCCGTAATATTACTTTTTATTTTAAAAATAATTCAAATTAATATTATTTATACCTACTAGAAAAATCGAATTTCTAACACGAGCTACTGCCAAGTGACAAAACGGACGACGAAACACTTCCCTAGTCGTTATTAGGTATCTATTGATGTTATTTTAGTTTTGTGTATTTTTTAATTTTGTCGGTGCCAAATAGGTCTTCTTCTTCCTTCCTGTTGCGGTTTCCGCACCACCATTTTGGCTCAAGAGGTAAAGGAGATCGTACACAACAACTCAAAAAAACTTGCAAGAAACGTTTAGAGGTGCATTTTGCAGTACTGATATCCTTTGTCAGGTGCTCTACGCGACGTTGTTCCCAACATAATATTATGCCCAATAATTGGGAATCTAATTACGATTAATTTTAATTATAAAATCATGTTTGTAGCTTCTTTTTACAGAATCTCGTAAAAAAGCTTAAAAGATATTTTTAAATGAAAGATTCAAAGTAAAATCCATTTCTAGATATGTCTTATTGAGCTTATGGCTTCGCATTGTCTAATCGCTGCATTTAGATCGAAGTCTGATAAGCCGACACGAGACGTAGACCTATTGTATTAATTTCTTGTTAAGGCATCCTATACAACACCTGCAATTACTTGTGGCGGATCTTAACTTAGCAGACTTTGGAATATTTGACCAAAACTCGCAGAACAATATATTTAGTGCATAGCTTAATAAATATAATTAATAATGATTTACAAGAGAGTTATTTTTGTATTTTCTAGTTCAGATTTTTATCAAGGAAAATCGAAAACAAATAGTAATAAAAACAATAACAATTAATGTACTACAATACTACAGTATGTTCTTCTGCATGACTTTCTCCACGTGTACTAATATAGATTTAGAGAAAATTCCAACTGTAAAATTCAAAATGATTTATTTAATGTAGGCCAACTTGTGGCTCTTATGACAAGTCGAGAATCTACCACACCGGTTCGGAATGCTGATTCTGCTGAGAAGAGCCGGCAAGAAACTTTATCTATAGAATCCTACTAATATTATAAATATGAAAGTTTGGATGTTTGTTACAAAATCACGCCGCAACGATTATGGTCTGGAAAACACATAGGCTACTTTTTATCCCGAAAAATTAAAGAGTTCCAGCGGGTACAGAAAAACCTCAATCCACGCGAATTATATTAGCTTTTCAAATCTCTTGGTGTAACAGTTTGGTTTAACAGTCCTAAATTGGTTCTAAGTAAAATCCATTCGTCTATTTTTTGTAGGCGTCCTTATTTTTTGTATCACAGCCTGGCTGGCCGGGCCGGTCAAGCGCGGTAGTTGTCCTTTATTAATACTTGTCACAGTCACGATAACCCGGACAATGTACGCATTATCTTGACACGTCCGTCTTTTTGTACGACCGCCTCGTACAAGTAGGCGATGTAAATAATCTATTACGACGATGATTTATCTTTGTAAGTAGTTTCCATATAAATTAAATGTCAAAATATATTTGTTACTAGCCGATGCCCGCGACTTTGTCAGCGTGGATTTTTTTGATTTTCCGGGATAAAAAGTAGCCTATGTCACTACGGGTTGTTACGTTTCCTCAAATATGGTTGAGCGAAGCAATGGCTGGATCATGCGTCATGCTCGTGAACGGGTGCCACCAACGGGAATGGGTCTGCTTTGACTGCCCGTCTTGACATGCGTTTGATTGGTGTACCTACGTATGCATTTTTGAAGCTTTATTGTGGAAGCACTGTATACATAGCATAGCTTTGTAAAAAAAAAAATTTTTTTTGAAAAGAGCAACTGCTGAGTTTCTTGCCGGCTCTTCTCAGCAGAATCTGCATTCCGAACCGGTGGTAGATTTGTGACATGTCATAAGAGCTACAAGTTAGCCTATATTATGAAATAAATAAATTTTGAATTTTGAATTTTGAATTTCACTCTCCAAGTTCTCAACTATACCTACCCATGCAATAAGTCACGTCGATCCGTAGCTCTGTTGCAGCGTTATTGAAGGACAAACCAACAAACAAACACACTTTCGCATTTATGAAATTAGTAAGGATTAGTAAGGATACAGTTTGATAAAAATATTGTATGCTCATAGGCACACCTACCCTTGTACATATAGGCGTCTGACCAGGGTTTTGACTAACAATTTTTTTTTCTCTAATAGGTACCTACTATAATAGTTTCTCTGTAAACAAAGAATCCTACACCTTACTCTCCATATCTTTATTGTTTTCAATCTAATATGCCACCATAATCCAACATTCTATTAGATATATTTATAAAGATACTTTATAACAATATATATTTATTATTTTTAATAACAATTGAATTTACTAAATATTACACGCTGTACCTATGCATGCATAAAGAAAATAAGCAAAACTTTTTTAAAGATTTATAAAAGAAATCAACTTCTAACTTTAGTTTTAAAACCCAATAACTATGCAAAGCAAATTGGAATAAAACGATAACCGCTAACAGGTACAAGCGAAAATGAAATAAAAATACTTCTGTAACTACCCGCGAACTCTAATTAAACCCGGACTTGGAAAAAAAGACTCCATTGTTTCGAAACGCAACGCTTTTACCGAACTACATTTTGTTAATTGGCTTCCAACTACTTTTAATTACTCAACTGTAAGCATAAGTCCGAAGGTTAAATTAAAATTTGTGCATATAATGTAACATCGTAAGTGTTTACATTATATGCGTCACTTTAAAAAAAGTTAGAACTGTATGGCTGTCCGTATTAACACCAGATCAGCTTCAGGCTTATTTTTTAGTTATCGAATGCAATATTACCCACATATTGATATTGATTAATTAATTTTCTCGGTGAACCGAAAGCTAATAGCATAGATAGGTATAAATTCTAGCAATGTAGAGTCAATAGAAAATATTCTATAAGTATTCAATAGTCCCGTATATTATTACGTTAAGAGTATGTTATCGCTAACTGACAAGAATGACGCCTAGCAGAACAGAATGCCATGATCACAGGCCATGATAAAAGAGTTCTCTGAAATTGCTATTGTCAAGTTTAATCACAACATAAGAAAAATGGACGACGTAAACTACAAAAGTCCCTTAAAAAATAATAAAAGCCTTTCCAGGTAGAAGTGTATAGAAGAATCAAAATGAATATAATTTATAGATTCAAAATTATTAACATTTTGACAATATTTACGTTCCTAGTAGATCGTTCACTATCTAAACTCCTAATATCCGGCCAAAAACAAGCAGCTCACATATCAAAAGGAAAAAAACTTAAAAGAATTCGTCTGTTGATTAAAAATATTATCGCTTGATTTGACGTATTTAGTAAGGCAGCTCTTGATAAGCTAACCGACCCAATACCACCCGCACTATGTTATCACTTATCAGTTATCACTTATGACGGTTCCCAAGCCTAACAGATGATGTGGAGAAAATAAACGAAGAAGTTTTGTATTCAGTTTAGTAATAACGTGTTTTAAACAGGAATCGGATTAATCAACTCATTTAAACTTCCACTTACTTAAATTAGGTGTCTGTTAAAACAACTACATAACATGTAATATATTTTATTTTGTTTTGAATAGAGCAGCTGCTTTCCTGCTTTTGAGCCGAATTTGTTCTCCAAACTGGTGTTAGAGCCTTGTCACGGAAAAGTCGCAAACAGTGAAATTTTTTTTCTTTTTTAAATAGGTAACACTATTGGCTTCTATGATTAACTAGAACTGTATTTAAAAATGTATACGATGAAATTCAGAATAATTTTTTAATGATAGGTACATCACATCACAACGTCATAATTCGCTAATTATTCTATTCATAATAAAAGTAAGTTTTTAAATTAAAAAAATAAGATTTTTAAATTTTGGAACCCTTTGTAAGTCTATGTCATTCTCTTCTTTAAGTATAAAAAATATATTAATGAATGAATGAACGAATGAATGAAATTAAATCAGTCATTGCGTAATTAAGGCAACCAAAAAACAACCGCAGTTATAAAATTAATATGAATAGATAAACCTTACATAGTCATACGTAATAATATTTCTAGTTAGCTACTGTAGGTGTAGAATCTCGGACAAAGCTTGAGTTCTGCAAAATATTTAAACAATTTTGTACGAACGAAGTTTCAACTTCGAAGTTAAAAAATCTAGAAAAAAAAGCTCACAAAACATATTTTGCTATTTGAAGTTTCTGTTTCAGAGTGCCTATTTAAAAGCGTGTAAATGCCACAGTTTAGTAATAAACATTATACTTAAATAGCTGTGTCGACGGCACGCTGGACGGGTTCAAGCACGGTTTAAGCATTTGACAGCGTTATATTTTCCCTTTATTTTCAACAACAAAGAACTTTCAAGCCACTCTACGTTGCCAAGTGACGCTAATATCTCAGTTTCGTAATAAACTTTCAACCGTAGCATTAGGTTTGCCGTATCCTTTGTATTTGCCTTTCATTCCATTCATTCATCGTACCACTACTAAGGTCTCCTCTCAAATGTGAATGGCATTTTGGCTTTGGTTTACAAAACTCTGACTCGAAAAACCCCTACGAGGTTAGTCTACAGATAATCGGAGAAGACCCCACTCTCACAAGAAGTTATACTTATTTAATGCAATAAAATTCGCATTGTAATCGACCGCCGTAAATTTTCAAGATTTAAAAAAAAAACGCAGAAACACATAACGATGTAAGTTACTACAAGGAAGGGAAAGCCTTGTACATACTAATGTAGTTTTATAATAAAGTGTATGTAATAAGTTGTCTCATGCATCTCGGCTTACGTCGACGACGGATCGGTTACACAAGCGTCGATAACCATATTAAAGTGCACGCTACCCATTACCAACTGCGTTATCGCCCAGACGACTGAAGGGGGACTGACGTCTGACAGATTGTAAATAACGAGTATAAATAGATTGTGGACTCTATCATATCTTTATGAATGTATTAGAAGTTAGAAGTACATATTTTGTATGCTGAGCTCTGAGTTTAAGTAACACGATCGCGATATTGGAATTTGCTTACCAGAACAATACCTATGTTAGGCTGAAATCTATAGACCGAGTTAAAACGAGACACATTTATGTCAGACCATATTTGTGTCAGATTTTAACCTCTATCTTAAGTCTGAGCTGAGTCAGAGCATGCTCTATAGATCTCATCATAATATTATGACGCTTGCGTGTTTGGATACGAATCCTAAGGTTTGTTCCAAAGTTTTCTATTACAAAAAAGTGCTGTAAGTGAGATGACAGATTATGCCAAAATTAATAGTTAATATTATCATTTTTTAAGAAAATTGTTTTTTTTTTATTTTATTATCTTAAATTTTAGGGGACTTTCGTCCGACACGGACACGCCAGCCCCATCGTAACCTAACTTATAATTATTCTAGTGGAATGTAACAGAAACAACTAAAACCAAATTCACCGCTTGTGCAGATATATCTCAACAACCGTCTTAAAGCCTTCTGTTGCGGGCAGACAAAGAAGACTCGTAAAAGCACCTACGTCATATTTATTGATGTTATATGTCTGTACAAGCGCTTCCCTCTGTATGTTTGAAACCCAAAATGTGGCGATTGGACAATTGACAAGACTTGTGACGAGTGTCATTTTACTAACTAAGGTATAAGGTATCGATGTAACTTGTTTGATCTCATGAGTTTCAATGTTGTGTATTTCAATGTAGCGGACCGGACCCAGCCTAGTGTAAGTTTCCAAGTTACTGTTCCTATGCCAAGTTATAGCGTTAGCGTATCAAGTTACTGTGCGTAAATCTGTAATTTTAAGACTTACGCACAGTTAACGTTAACTTGCAAATTTACTAGAAACTCATGTTTTTAAAAATGTTACAAATCGACTAAGTATTTTATGTTATGTTAATTTAAAATCTGACGATCAATACCATTAGTACAATAGATAAATTATGTTCAAATGGACTATTCAAATATTGAAATGGACTATTGTTACTTTTTAAGTACAAAAGATTAATATCAATGTGTTACATTACGTTATTGTTTGAATTTCTTGTGGGTAGGTACCTAGATACAAAACTATCCCAAATTATTACTGAAGTTTATTTGGACGGAAATAAACGTTGAGTTCAATTTGTTAAGCAATTTAATTAAAAGTATTTTCATGAAACTGGAGTAACAAACCATATAAGAAAAGTGAAAGAGACTTTTTATCTGGTGCTACGAAACCAAAAGTTTTATCTTTATTATTTTATGCAAGTAGGTTTTAAAATACCTAACCCTACTTGCTTTTAACTTTTGGTTTCGTCGCAAAAAATAAAAAATCTCTTTCACTTTTCTTTATATGGCTTCTTACTCCAATTATTTTAAAATGATCATGAAATAAGTATACCTAGTCGTAGTAAGTATACAATAAGAAAAGCAGACTTTTGTTGTATAACAGAAAATTTCTCTCTGAATTATTTTTATTCTCGTTCCTACTATGTAACTATAGGTATGTAGTATGTTCTCAGTGTACTCGTGAGTAGCTAAGATAGTTGTTGAATTGAATAGGTAGGTAGGTACCTAAATTGGCAAAAGAAATAAAATTAGACAGAAAATAGAAAATATAAAAAATAAGAATATTTACCATTGGTTCCATTCAGTCCAATAAGTAACAAATGCACAAAAACGAGGAATACAAATTGGTTCCTCCCGTTTATGGTGTTATGACACTCATTACCACCGACATCCACCATACTGCCTCCGAATTACACCAATAAAACACCCTCGGATTATTTACATGGCTGTAACAATTAATTAGAAAAAAGTTTTCATGTGTCACTAACTTTCTTTATTTTTTTATTGTCTGTGTTACCTACTAAGAATTAAAATGTCATTTCTGTTTCGAAATTCGAACGTTAAAAGTTCAGTTCAAATACGCGGCAATGCAAGCATAGCGCGAACCACGAACGTTCAAATGGCGGTCCGTGACGCGACCTGCTCGTGCCGAACCGTGTGTCGTACTATTGGCTCCCTCCTTCATCTGCTGTGTTTACTCTCTCTCAAATGGGGGGATTCAAAGGCGCCGTGCCGTTGATCTAATGGGATATTACAACTGTTTGACCCATTGTAAATAAACTAAGAGAGCCATGAACTTCTGACGCAACGCCATAGATCATAGCAATTGCTTAATTGCAGCGTTCGTATCTATAAATCAGTATCACTCCTACTTGATACCAATTAGAATCATGTTTATTGATATTTGATTTTAATTTACAAATCAATGTTTTAGTTTAATAAACATGTTTATTAACGAACTGACAAATGGTTTTGTACCTTCAACTAATATTATAAAACAAATACTAATAATATAATTTCTTGATTTTCTTCCTATAGATATTATAAAGAAAGTAGAGAAAACGTTTTTAAATACGCTTACTACGTAAGTCGTCATAAGATTTATTGACTTTATATATATCTATAGAGCTCAATTTTTTCTTTGTTCAGACTTTACTAACGCGTTTATAATAATTAATTAATGTCCAAAACATGTGGCTTCTCAACCAAAAGTAAAGTTTTCTGAAAGTCTTCTATCTTATTCTGAGCGAGATGTTCCTTACGTTCCTTATTATTTTATACGAGAAAAGTAACTAGACCTCTACTTGAAAGCTGCTTGCTTGTTTTTACTCTTTGAACAACCTTTTTTTTTTTTGAACCCCTTATTTTTTTAACATAAGCGTCATCATAATGCCTCTAATTACCTAAAATTGTTTTGCGTCGCATTTAATAGGAATTATTTATTAACAGGAAATCACATTCAGTTGACCCCTTTCTCAACTACTCAATAAGGACTCGTGAACACTTTTAAAGCCTCAAAAAAGCTCCCTAACGCAGCCATTGTTAAAATCTTACAATAATTCTTGCACGCAAGCAAGCTTCAAACGAGCTTTCAAAACTATTGACCCGGTATGTAACCCCAAACTTTTCGTAACCCCCACAAAAAAGACCATTCAAAAAGGAAAGGAAACAAAATACGGCTTATTTCATTCGACGTATTTGTCGAGTTAGCGCATGCGCGCCGGGCGGCCGCCGACAAAGACTCAGCTCGAAAAAATAAAACGTTCTAATTTCAAACCGGTCGCCCCTCTGCCGCACGCGCTCCTGCGCATCCCTTTGCCCATTATTATGCTGAAGAGGTCATTCACAGTTCGCACAATAGCACCCATACAACGTGGACTGCTAATAGGTGAGGCTGGCTTCAAGCCCTTATTGGATTTTGTGGGGTTCCGCATCAAATAAGAAACCCCAGATCAAGTCTAAACTTGCACAAACTAAAATTATTATCCGGATCAACCTTAAAAATCGAATAGTCCAACCTGACATTTTTTTAAAGTGAAACTTCTTTAGGCGTCTTGAACAATTTTTGGTAGAGGAGAACCTTAGAAGTTCGCGTCATCGACACTATAATGATAATAAAATATATCTGTTGGAGGAGGAAATCGAAGTGACTGGCTGGTAGTCTCTCACTACTGGTTAAAATGTATTGATGCAGCAAGAACATTGTATATCCAGCCATTAGAAGTGACTGCAATACTGTAGCAATTATTTTTAGATAATTCCATAGCTGAATGATGAACACATAACGTCCAACTCTAGCTTGCCTGTTTTTTTAATCATAAATTCCGTTTTTAAGGGCGCAATAAACCACAGGCCTAATGCCCTCTCCGAAGTAAAAACGTGAGAGATGCATTAACATCGTCCTGTAAGAACTCCAGTAAATAAAAAGATATCCATGTCTTAAATTAACGCACTCCGCGTACCTTCACTCTACTCCTTTGTGATTCTTAATATGGGTGTGGAAACGAATCGTATATGTATGGCTTGAACTTTGTTCCTTTATGGTTGTTAACTTATTATGTTAGTTTATTAAACTATAAAGTATGTTTTTTTTTAAATATACAGACTAGCGCTTGACTGCGATCACACGATGGAACACGCTTGCCTAGAAGATGCCTATTCACTCTTGATTTGAAGGTACCCAAATTATAGTTAGAGGGAAAAACGGAAGCCGGTGTAAGAAACGAGGAAGCAAAGCGCTTAGTGCGCGTCCTTGGGATTTCAACTACGTAGGGGTGCAGATCTTTTCTGTGCCTTGCGTTTCGATGGTAGAATGTTGACGGTGGAACCAAGTTGAAAAGTTCCTGAGCACACTCGACCATGTACCAATATTATTATAATAGTGCTTGGTTTATAACTAAATTATCAAGTCAAAAGTCTAAGGCTGAAATCTCTAGACCGCTCTCTCACTCAGCTCAGACTCAAGACAGTGTTAAAACGTGACAGATTTATGTCAGAGCATATTTGTGTCTCGTTTTAACCTCTATCTTGAGTCTTAGCTGAGTTAGAGCACGCTCTATATAGATCTCAGCATAAAACAAAAGCTATTCGTTAACGCATGGAACATATGTAAATGCGAAAGCATGATTGTCTTTGATTTGTTCTACAACCACGTAGCAAATTAGCAATGGAGCGATGGCTAAACGTAATTTTTTCATGGGCACAGTTCAGGACCTTGGAGTGATACTTTTTATGTAATAGAGACGCAGGAGATTGTTGAAGACCTTATGTGGACGAAGTTGCGGCTAGTGTAGTTTTATTTATAATCTCTATTTAAACATAAGAAAAATACATGTCATGAAAATGTACCGTCTCAAAAAGTCCAAACTGTAACGGAAGCGAAGGTAGTACGTGGTCATTCAATTTACATTTTAAAAGCATCCCGGGTGCAGGACAGAAGAGATTACATGATAATTGCCTCAAACCACATTAATATAAAAAACATTGACAACCATAATGAAATACTCTACCGAGTTTACATTCACTTCTTAATTAAGGCTATCGGTTTAATGTACTGAATCCTGAATATATCGACGTTTGTCGAGATTATATTTAGTAATGTAAAAGAATTTAGTGCATCATTATTCGTTGATATGCAAATCGCTTCAACAGAAGATATCGTAATTATAACAGCAAAGGTTTTAATTGGAACAGAATATTCTTTATTTTATCTTATCCCTTGAAGATAAGTAGTACTTTGTAATAATTACATACCGTGTAGAGAAATTGATTTTATAAAGTTGGTATTTTAATCTGAAGGCAGTGGCAACGTACCTACAGTTATTCTTAAACTTGATACAGTTTAACTTTACATTCAAATGTGAGTATTCAAAATAAGCTTATTCTTTCAACATTACTTAATATTTTTAAACCTTAAATCCATGAAGTCGCAAGCATCGGTTAGTATAATAATCATCATTATAATCTATCGCCAATCTACTGTTAGACTCTGGTCTCCTCTCAGGATGAGTAGTAATCACTCTGGGCAAGGGCGCATTGATAGAAACCAACACACCTTTGAGAACTCTGAGAGAGAATTGCTTAAAACTTTCATAACTCTGCAGAATAGAGGTACGTCATACGTGCCCAGTTTTCGAACCCTGGACCCCCACAATTAATCACTATGTAATGAGGCACTGCAACTAGCCACAAACAGGACATCCTCAGTGATTTATTTTCTAAAACAACGCGGGAAATAAGTTCAGTATTTGTAATCAGCGTGGAAACCAGAAGTCACAAGGATGCTACTTGTTACGTGATCCCAATCCCAATGAAGCGGGCGTCGAGTTAACTTTGGCCTATAACGAAAAGTTCTTTCGGCGATCGGATACTACTCGTACGAGAAGGTCGGTAAATAAGAGGCCCAAAAGATTTGCAGAAAACAGTTGTCAACACTCGAAAAGCGAGTAAACTCGGTAGGTACCCAGATTCAGCCGCATTGGGCACATCACCATTCAGAATGAATGAATAAAAAGAATGAATCGAACGAATGAAATTGATGAATGTAGTTGAAATGAATGAATGGAATTAAATTAAAGAATGAGTGAATGAAAATTAAATACAAAGTGTAAGATATTTAATTTTCATTCACTCATTGTAAACTTAATAAACATCAGACAAAAAAAATAAACTTAAGAAATAATATAATGGTATAAAATAGTAGGCTTATCAGTTAGAAGTATTTGCTCAAGCAAATGGTGAAGATTTCAGCAGTGATCGGCACTGATCTGGTAAATTCAGATCGTGAATTTTATATTGTTTGTAAACTCTGTACACTTTTTATGTTCTACAGATGCTGGTAAGTGGTGACGATTTTAGGAACTGAAAAATGCGTCTCTTGCGTATCTTACATCTCTTGCAATTGTGTGCGATCTCTTTATACGAGTAAACTTCAGCGATAGTGGAATGGTCTCTCGTTACGGCGGCATACCTCGGTTTTATTGTCTGCCAGAAAATACATAAAACGTACTGACCGTAGAATATTCAGAAGGCGGAAGGTTCAAATGAAGAAGTTTTCACTTTGATCGCTGCGATAAAATGATAATATGCAAAACAATGGCCCAAAGCGGAAAATAATATAAAAAGTTATAAAAAACTTTATTATTATAGAAGTAAAAGGACGACAATTTTTTTTTTTTTCTTTTTACATAAGTTTGTGGGGTATCGTTGAAAAGAACTTTTTAAAGAAAACACAAATCTGCTTTATTTTTGGTTTGAGGTGGAATTGACGCTTCCGTTCCATTCTGCTCCGCGGCAATGTAAATTGAGCCTTACTTTATTATCACATTATTTTTTTATATATTATAGGCACACGCTTGACCACTATCACACCTGATGGAAAGTGATGATGTGGTCTAAGGTGTAACGCGTTTGCTTAAAAGATGCCTATTCACTCTTGTTTTAAAGATACCTAAATTGTACGTGAATATTCTGAATAGTTTTGATTGCAGAAATAAGATTAATTACTTTTATGGAGTTTTTTTCCAGAAGGTACTCCTACAAAGTACTTAGCGTTTTTAAACTCGCGTCAATGTGACTGTCGCTCGACGTCGATGTAGGTGGCTCTACATCATTGATTGATGGATCGGACAACAGCGGCGTTTTGCATTCAGCTATTTACGGGCATTTCCTCCGCTCAACCCGTCCACCGATGATTAATGATCGCCAGCGCCACCTATTAGAAGCTGGATGTGCGCTCCGGTGGATATGTAAGGAAGTGAGGATAAGTCATGTCAAATTACTATGCAAAGGGAGTTCCTGTTATTTATAGTAATGAATATAAAGCAATAAACTGACTGCTTCGTTGGTTTATCAGCCGTTTGGTTGATCATTTCTGGGTTCGAGTTCCGAAAAGAAAGAGTGACTGAGTTTTTCTGCCAGGAAATGTTTCTTGCACCGCCGCGCCTTGAGAGCAAGTAAAGCCATCGGTTCTGGATATTCAGATATTGTAGACACTTTATCAATGAGAGTGAGACAATAGAGAGTACAACTAGTGTCTGTGCACACACTTGTGCACTATAACATTATATTAGATATTTACAATCTCAGTAACTCTTTCTTAGTTTATTTAGTTGAGGTTTCTTCTTAATTAACACAACTCGAAACTAAATGCTTCCAATATCTAGTCGATTCTTTTCGGGAGAAAGGGCTAATAAAACATAAGCCAACTCGTATTGTCTGTACGTAGACAGACTACATTGTAAGCTTTATTGTGAATGTCTAGATGAAGAAAGCTTTTACGAAGGGGAAAGTAATTGGAGCGCATATCACTGTACAAATCCAGGTCGAGTCAACTAAGAAAACACGTCCTAAATTTTTATACGCGTATTTTTCAGCACACTGATATCAGAGTTTTACGTAATAATTCTTTGTTTTTTTTTGTGTTGTTATTAGATGACATAGGTATATATGAGTCGCGAAATTGAAGGTGAAATGGGCGGGGCACATAGTTCGAAGAGCTGATGGTCGTTGGAGTTTCAACGTACTGGAGTGGCGACCCCGAACCGGAAAGCGCAGTGATGGCACTCCCCACTAGGTGGACCAACGACGTCGGACGAATCGCAGGGACCCGCAGTATACATGCGTCTTAAGACCGAGGCCTGTGGAAGTCTTGTCATGCAAGAGATCTTTGACCAGCAGTGGAGGTCGATCGGTTGATAAAGACGAAAGCAAATGATTTTCACATCGGATCCCACATGTATTTTTTTTTATGTTATTTTATTCAATTTCAGTAGATAACTTATAGAGAAAACCTAGAGTATAAACTATGAACGTTTAACATTCATAGCTTCTATATCTGTAGACCTGTAGTTTACACTCATGAAAAATAAAAATACATCTGTATGCAGTATTTTCCTAACAACTCAACAAATAAGCAAAAAAAATCGTCGTTCTTCAATTGTTAGTTCCAACAAACAGACAAAAGGCTGGTCCCGTATTTACATGTAAATACTAAAAAGGGCCTTACTTCATGTCACAACAATCGCTTTCCCATAACTTATGCTGAAGTGATGTTAAAGGGTGCCGCGTAGGCTCTCGCCCACGTACTGTTTTGGCCGCGGATAATTTGCAGCTTGCTAATAGCTTGGAAAACAGCGAGCGGACCGCACTGCAAGGCAAGCGAGGAAAGCGTTTATTGCTAATAAAATAGAATTTAGAATTTAAATACGTAATATAACCGGCCAAGCGCGAAAGGTTCTGTACCGTCGTATAAAATTTAACATCAGCTACTATTAAGCAAACAATGAATAAATAAAACCACATTTTTATTTAATTCATAATTATTTATTTATAATTAATTAGGTGCAGGGTGCAGCACAAAAAGACACCTACAGAAAAATAATAGAAGAAAGAAAGAAAGAAAGAACATTTATTTAAGAAACTGAAATTAAGAATAGGAAAACTATTTTATGTTTTTTTAATTAAGCTATTGCTTCACACATAAATGAAGCCATAACTTAATGAAATGCGTTTTCTGATAATGTAACTTTAATAAAAGAAGTAATAAAGTAATGCTGAAATCTATAGGGCGTGCTCTAACTTAGCTCGGACTTAAGATAAGCATGCTCACAATTAATATGCTCCAACATAAATCTATCTCGTTTAATCTCTGTCTTGAGTCTGTAGAGTGAGAGTCCGGTTATATATTTCAGCCGATTATATAAGTATCATAATAATTTATACCTACATACAGATTACTGATTTCTTTAATTTAATTTCCTATCAAATCAGGCACGTAAATGCAGCCAGTATTCTTGGGACCATTCCACGATTTGATTAAGTTAGCGATAAGTTATATTGTTAAGTACCTATGTACCTACATCTTAATATCGAAATTTGTTTATACTTACATATGTAGTTTCAATATATTATTGTCGCTCTCCCAAAAAAAAAAAAAACACTTAGTACGAGTAATAACCTAACCTAATCGGTTTTCATTCGATTCGTTTTCAAAGTGATTTCCTTTTTATTACTAGCACTTTAGACTAGATCCAAGCAAGCACTTTAACAGCGTGGGCTGTCCACGGTTTAATGGCAGCGTAGTTCCATGCGGTTCCAGATACATCCAACTACATTAAGTGCAAGATCTAGTACCGAAGTAACGATAGATTTATTATATCCCCACTCGATACAATGTATTAATAATATCGATATAACCTAATCGGCTGAATAGGTAACTAATTAGGGTTCCGTAGCCGAAGGGTAACCAACAGGAGTCTATTACGTAGCAGCTCCGCTGTCCGTCCGTCCGTCCGTCTGTCTGTCAACGGGATATATCTCATGATCCGTAAAAAGTCTACCTTTTACGGATCATGAAAGAGTTATGGATCATGAGAGTTGAAATTTTCAGACAATGTGTATTTCTGTTTCCGCTATAACAACAAACAATGAAAATTAAAATGAATTAAAGAGGATTCCTCTTACTTGAAAAGTGTTTTTCGGCGATTTTTGGTATTAACCCTTGAGAACTCTCATTTGACCGGTTATTTTTGAAGCCCTTTTTTACGTCTTCTTTATTAACCGATAGACTGTCCACAGTACCCTGACAATCCAAAACACTGTATCTCAGATTAGAGAGCGAGAACAGAGTTTTGCAATTTGAACTAATTTTGTGAAGTGAAATTATTGAGGTAAAATAAAAAAAAGACGTGTGGCACTCGGGGACTGCCGCGGTAAAGCTAAAGGTAATTGCATAGCATTTTTTATCAACGCCATCTAGCGGTGAGAGGAGTCCCGTGTCAGGTTATTTTCGTTACGGAATTTCTGGATTCGATCTCCACGCTCAAGGCCCGCGATAGAAGCTATGCAATAGCTTAAAAATCCTTCCGAATAACAGAAATATTGATGCTCTTAAATTAAATCCTTACCATCAATCCTTTATCTATGTTCGTACATTCATTACCAGAATGATATTAAAATTAATACAGCAAAAGCAAATTATATACATAATCTTATTTTAAGAGAGGAATATAATAAATGGCGCAATTTAGTTAACGACGCTGTTATCCTCGTTCGTGATTGTCTCAAAAAAACGTATTACTTACTGTGTTGTACGTTTTGTCGTCCTTTTAGGGCCGGTGCAGACGAACGATGACAATATTTTACGTAAACTTAACAAAATAATAATATGCTGATTGCGACGATGTTGTTAATCACACTTAAACGGCTAAACGTACGTGTAGGTAGATCAGTAATTCATAGATTAACAATATAACTTTTAAACAGCGCCACCAAGAAGAAAATCTCATTTACTTTTGAAATTCATTTACCAAGTCAAAGCCAAAGTTGTCAAAGAACAAACGTGTTCATAGCATGTCAGTTATTTATTATTATTAAGCTATTGCATAGCTTCTATCGCGGGCCTTGAGCGTGGAGACCGAATCCAGTAATTCCGTAACGAAAATAACCTAACACGGAACTCCTCTCACCGCTAAAAAAATGCTATGCAATAATGGCGTTGATAAAAAATGTTATGCAATAATAGCTTTACCGCGGCAGTTCCCGAGTGCCACACGTCTTTTTTTATTGAACGGGGAAATATTTAATAAAGTTTTTTTCACTAAGTCATAATGTTAGCCAACAGAGAAAGAGTATCAGCCAATGAAAAAAAAACATTGTAACTTTTAAACTTTGGTGTTAGGTCCGCTAATATTTATTCTTATGCATGGTACGGACTCGAATTTGACAGCATATTATAAACTGTTCATAGTATAGTGCGGAGTCCCGACACAGCGTGAAGTGAAACCTGCTTTAGCACGTCGTCTGCATTGGCCTTAATGGAAGGCTGACGCAGAAAGTTTTCTTGTTCATTTTATGAAATTCCATTGAAATATACCGCTTTGCAATACCTCGTGTTGCTTGCTCTTTTTACGAGGCTCGAGCTCTCGCAGTACTAAAACTTGTAGCTAAGTTTAAAGCCTTATTTTAATTTTCCTCGCTCGCGTTGGTCGTAGAAAAAACGGTGACTACTTTGCACGTGCCGGAAATAAAGTAGATTTTATAGCGGAGCGGCATTCGGACACTGCTGCGTCCCCCGTTTTGTCCGTTTTAATGTCTTTTATGTCGCCCTTTACGAATTATGTGCTTTTTAACATGTTTTACATTTCTATAGCGACCCTCACTAATAAAAATGGACATCTAACAATACCGGTTCATGGCGGGTTGGGGTTGTCCAAACCAGTATATTATGTGTCTATTCGTTAACCTTTTTCTTATGTTTCACCGTGACCCCCTTTCTGGCCCACCGCTGGTCTTCTCTCTGAATCAAAAATTAGGTTTTAATGTATGTGTAATTTTTCCATGCACATTAAGTTCAATAAATTAATTTATTTTGATTTTGTTTTGAAATCTATTGTACTACCCCCATTACATAATTAAGTAAAATAAAAAATCCAAAAATCTAGATCTTGCCCATTGGTAACTGAGTTAATATCTAATTAACAACCCTCAAGTATTTAATGTGTAACGGTTGAAATACAAGCGTTTAAATTTGCACAAACACAAAATTCACAACAGATCGGCAATAAAGGGCCATAAATTATTGATTTAGAACAATACGGACCGCTAAACACAATAGGCATCGGAACGGTATGAGCGGGAATGCCTATTTATTAGTACCTCGGAACGTGAAACTCCGCCGTAAATGCTTTACAATTTACATTTAAAAAGAGAAGTGGTATGTGCACCTACTCACAGATTCATAGTTTGATCTTTTACAACCAGTTTCAATAACCTATCTAAGCCAAAGTCTAAAAGTTGAAAGTCGAATATTTAATCAAAATGTATGTACTCAGCCAAGCTACCTTTGGATACTACCTATTAAGTATTCAGTAGTCAAGGGATTACAAATTGGTAAAACAGAATGCATTCTCAATACTTACGTGGATTGATTAGTGACACGTTCTTCCATGAATTTTGTTAAATGTTCAGCTTTTTTAAAATTTTGGATTGGATAAGTTATTGATTCATGCGCTTTCCGGTGTGAAGTCGCAATTCCAGCACCTAGGACCCCAACGACCTCAACTATGTAAGAGTATTTCTTCTGTACTTAGAAGAACTATGTATCTCACCTTCGCGACTCAATGCGTCAAGGTAACTCTCTTCATTTCTGAATTGATCCTGCAGGGATACTGCAAGTATAGTTCTCTCTTGAAGCATACATACGTAAATCTATATATATAAAATTGAAAGTCCTGAATGACTGACTGACTGAGATATCAACGCACAGCTTAAACTACTGAAGTTAGAAACTTGAAATTTTTACAGTTGGTTCCTTTTATGATGTAGGCACACTAAGGAAGGATTTTTGAAAATTCAACCCCTAAGGGGGTAAAATAGGGGTTTGAAAAATCGAACTTAACGTGAGCAAAGCCGCGAGCAAAAGCTAGTATGTTATATGACAGTTACCTACCCCCTAGTTAAAATTGAAACTTAACAGACTCCATAGGGAGGAGGCAGGAGCGAGGCGGAGCTGCCCGAGGCTACTCATTTCCCGGTGGTCAGGAACCCGCCTCATAGTTACTAATCTCACGATTAAGTAAATCCCTACTATACAATGCCTCAATAGTTCAACGTTTAAAGGTGTGGACTGAAAACTGAAAGGTCGCAGGTTCGAGCCCCACCCGTTGCAGTATTGTCGTACTTACTCCTAGCACAAGCTTTTCGCCTATTCTGGCCCGATATGATGCGGTTTAATTAATAACTGCCATACCTTCCAAGTGAGCCCATTACCATCTTAGGCCTATCTAGTCACTAGCTAAAGTAAAAAAGTTGTATTCGTGACGAAAATACGAATACAAAGCAAGTCAAACAAGCAACGATTAAATAAGCAAGGTCACAGCTGCAATTGTTAATCGAACCGTACTGGACCTGTGTCTTTGGTTGAATTTGTCATCTTGAACGTACAAAACAGATTTGTTTGTAAAAGATTTTTTTACAACTCGAGCGGCGACCAGAAATTGTTTTCAGCATACTCTACTCCATTTAAATTTTAAGTGTAATAAAAAATTTTATAGCGGATAAATCTACAGAATAAATCTGTATCGATCACTTGCTTATGTGGCCGACGCAACGGTTTACGATCGCGAGATACAATCGAGCCATTGAGCGTCCTCACATCTATGAGGCCTTTAGCAGACTTCATTCGCAAAATAAATTGAGCGAAACCGCTCAAGTTCCATGTTTGAGGTGAATCAAGGCTTGACAGGTTCGGCTGAACCATGCAACAAGGCTTGACATGCAATTCTGAAGTGAAATTCTCTACCCTATTACCACTATGAAAAATAATATAAAGAAACTAAACACAGATATATGACTGGCGCGGGCGTCTGAAAGAGCAGCGGCGCCTTTTTAGAAAGAAATTCATATTCAAATCTATTCAAAATTTTGCTTGTCAAATAACTCATGTCGGAAAATCAGTGCTTTCCATGGAATTAGGATCTAACTCTTAGGTACGCGCTTACACTTTTATGATTTCGAGGCAGAGGTGATCTAATAAAGACTAGCTAGTGTACATGGAGCTTTAAAATACAAAACATGTATCTATTGTGTTCTTACAGGCCTTGAAACAGCGCTAAAATATGCAGCATCTTTGATAGACAAAGTATGAAAACAATAAATCATTTGGTTTCGCTGACGCTGACGCTCACAGCGCAGAGCGAATTCGCTTTGAGCGTTAGACCTCGTGGCCCTAACGTAAGTCATAAAAACGCCGCGTCAGTGCCGTGGATATTTTTCCCTATTCTCATCTACAGTCCGGACGCATCAGCATATGACCATTTCCCAAACGCGTTCTACACGTATACGGGGCCATCTAGTCCAAGTTACGACATGCGCGGCCCTTTTCATTGTCTCAGCTGGCCGGCTGTGGCCCATCCAGATTATTACCTCTGTTATGTGATAAGAATCCTCAATCGAACACGAATCGATTCTTCCGAGTCGTTAAACTCCTTTTGTGTACTTCATCCCGTATGAATAAAAAATCTAGTGTCTTTTACATGAACCCGTGTCAATGTTATGTTTTTTTTACTCAGGCATTTATTACTATTCACGTGTTTTTTTATGTCTTTAAGATACGTTTAACATTGAATAGGATAGTAATATCGAAACCAGATAAAGATATTGTATCGTTATACACGAACCTATACTACTTTTAGAACATTAATTCTTTTGTAATAAGAAAGAAAGAAATCTTTTATTTTAATAGTTGAGCCAACCATCACGTTAATCGCAGTACTAGATTTCCAAATAATACCTAGATGCGCTGGTATAACGTCATGGTGTAATATTGCGTGGCACAATATGAAAAAAGGGAAACTTGGATTGGGCCTCTTGTAAATATAGCGGCTCCTGAAGCTATTGCGTCTCTTGAGGGACAACACTTTTTAATTTACCGTTTTACCTGAATGATGTAATTATGTATGTCCCTACTAATACCTATTATAGATGCAAAAGTTTGTTAATTTGTCCTTCAATCACGCATCAATGAAGCGACGGATCGACGTTATTTTTGAAAGAGATAGTTAAGTAGGTACATGATGTGGAACTGGAGATAGAAATAGGGTATTTTTATAAACGAAATTCCACGTGAACGAAATCGCGGGTCTAAGATTAGTATTAATATAGATAGTCGTTTATAATATAAGACATTTCTTCATATAACAGTATTTCAAAATACCTATAAAGAAAGACACTATAGAGTGTCTTTCTTTGAACTCAATTTCACTTTTAAACTTCCGGGTATCTATAAAATACTTTTAATTAAAAAGAAAAGTCAGAGGATGGGGGAGTGAGTTGCAAATCCGGCCCGGCTTACACCAGGATATTACGGATAAAACTTTTTTATCATGAAAACCTTTTTTTTTTTAATATAACGTGATAAGTGTGATTTTGCATGAATTTCAATAAGATAAAGGTAGTTTTTAGGCACATACGCTTTTACGTTCTTTTTTTTTTTGAAAAGTAGCCAAAATAGCCAAGTCTAGTGGTTAGGATTTAGGCTTCCTTTTCAGAGATTATGGGCCTCGATACTCTGGCGTGAACCTCTTACTTTTAAGAATGATATGGATTTGAATTAACTAAATATCATTTGTTTTAAGAGTATAGGAAAACATCGTAAAGAGATCTGAATATTTGAGAGTTCTCCATAATGTACTCTAATATGTCTAAAATGTGTGAAAAACACTTGGCCAGCGTGGTGGCAAATCTATAGAAATAGAAATATCTTTTATTCAAATAAACTTTTACAACCACTTTTGAACTGTCAATGAATCTACCACTGGTTCGGAATGCCTTTCCTGCCGAGAAAAGCCAGCAAGAAACTCGGCGGTTGCTTTTTTCAAAAAAAAAAATGTTTACAATCGTTAATAAAACTATGCTATGTATACAGTGCTTCCACGATGAAGTAAAATAAACCGCACTCTCACTCTGCTCAGACTCAAGACAGAGTTAAAACGAGACACATTTATGACAGAGCACATTTTGTGTCTCGTATTAACTCTAACTTAAGTCTGAGCTGTGTCAGAGCACGATCTTAGCATTAGATTCTGGTTGCTTCGAGAACAAAGTAATTTTTTTAAGAGAAAATACTATACTATATATACTATAGTACTACTAATTTAAGTAGGTACATAACATACATATATTCTAATTTAGGATCAACCAAGCTATTGTGTAAGAAAATCTGAAATAATTACAACTGAAAATGAATGTTTGTCAAGTTTATAAACTGATAAATGAAACGTCTTCGTCTTCGTTTCCTGGGAATCTTTTCCGCAAGTAGGCGTCGATTCGCCCGTTTTGCGTGGTTTAAGCTTGAAACCATACGTTTTAAGCTATACAAAATGAATACGATTCTCTAACACAATAGAACAGCAAGTAAGAAAACTAAACCTCAGTGAATAGATTTTATCGCATTTAAAAAATCGCTTCAACGTATAGGAAAAATAAGAATTTTTCACACGTTTCCCGCCAGTTAGGAAGTAACAAATGAGACGGAGAAAAATCTACGAAATATGTGCTTTGGGTTGATTTTTCCCCTGGGGCCTCTTAGCCAGTTGCGATTTCTTACGTGTGCCGAAATTAATGACGCCGATATATTTAGTGCTGAGTCGCAGAGAACATTTGTTAGACCCTAATAAGGACTAAAGACTTTACAGTAAACCATTTATAAGAGTGCTCTCTTGTTTGTACATGAAAGTGTGATATAATGACGAAACGACCTCCCTGGGGTTGTGGTGAGCGCTGTGATCTTATAACTGGGAGGTCTCAGGTTCGATTTCCGGCGGGGGCAAGTTGGGAATTTATAATTTCTGAATTGTTTCTGGTCCGATCTGGTGGGAGCCACGGGGCTAGGTACCACCCTACCGTCAAAGACGTGCCGCCAAGCAAAGTAGCGCTTCGGCACGATGGCAAGTAGAAATCAATTAGGGGTATACCGATTAGGGGTACCGATTAGGGGTTATTTCATTTCTTACTCCGTACGGACGTCACGAAGTCGCGGGTAGAAGCTAGTACACTTTAATTTTAAGTTTGTCACACCTAGGTACATTATCTTTCAAATATGGCCATGTTCTTCACATTCGAACATAGCAGTATATAAATTACCCACGTTAGAATCTCTATGGATAAATTAATTTGTACAGGCACCACAAAAGGAGTGGGACGGGATTCGCCCCTGAGGCTTCGATGGGAATAAAATTTATTGTACCCAGTAGAGCTAAATTTACAATCAGATTTCTTATCCTAACAGTATGTTGTAAAATAACATGTTTATGTTGTGATAAATTATTATAAAACACATTAATTTATTTAAGTGTACCTTGCTGAATTTTACAGATGGTTTATATTATCTAAAAAACAAAGAGATCGACAAAAAGATAAAATAATCTGGATATACAAAAGGAAAAGGTGACTCACTGACTGATTGACTGACTGATCTATCAACGCACAGCCCAAATCACTGGTCGATTTGTCAAGAAACAATTTTTGAAAATTCAATCCCTAAAGGGGCAAAATAGGAGGTTGAAAAATCTAACTTAGCGAGCGAACCCGCGGGCAAAAGCTAGTTAAATTGTATGTAGGTAACGTAACATTTCAAAATACTCAAATGAAATAAAACATCCACAAAGATAAATCGTATAAAGTACTTATTTTAATAAATAAAAGAAATTCTCGTGATACAGCGATTTATGATCACACAGAAAATTAGTCTAGATACATAAAAAAGCGGATATCAAGGTTTTATGGGATAGAATTAACATACGAAGCGTGAAAATACGTGGATGGCGAGAGAGAAGTTTTAATATATTATTTTTACAGGGAGGTTGCTTAAACTAGAGGCAGTGATGTCTTACGAAACAGTCTCACCTTCTCTGGTGAACAAAAGGACCAGTCGGTCTTTTTACCGTTCCACAAAGTGGCGATGGAACTGCTAGATTGAAGTTTCTACTGATAATGACCGGAACGCACGTCAAATTAAATACATAATTAATTATTTCATGTAGACCAACCTGTGGCTCTTGTGACACGTCAAAACTCTACCAACTGTTCGGAAAGCAGATTCTGCTGAACACAGAAGGCTTAAGTTGCATACCTGGAGCAAGTATAAAAATATAAGAAATATAATCGCAGTCATCTCTGGTGGCAGAAATTTTCTCACTTTTGCCATAAATGCACAGTTATTGTATAAAATTTCCAGAAATTGTATCTATCAAATTAAGGCATTAACTCATCCGGTGGAGATCTGCATCTCTATGGTCTAAAACTCAATGTATTTTTTTGGCGCGAGACCCATATTGTGATAAATGGCGACCCTTCACTCGGGATTTGATGTAGACCCGATTTCGCAAAGTTGGCTCCGAATATGTTCAACATAAGAGCAATTTCACCTCAGTATTAGCAAGTAGCTGCTTGGGAATTTACTTGTGAAGAAAAATTTGTTTTCAAAAGTTACACTAAACTAGCTTTAGCCAAGTTGCATTTGGGTTTTTAAAAAAACGGAAAACCTTTTCTGTCGTGAGATAAAAAGTATACTTCCAGTATAAGGATGTACTCGTAAAAATATGTTTAAATGGAAAACTCGCATTTATAGTATGAAATATCAAATAACAGCCGGATGCACTTCGATATCACATATCAAGACAAGGTCTAATCTAAAATACATATACAGGACTAGTTACTGATAACTTTGGTAAATAACATTTACAACGAGAAACGAATTATGTGCTTTCATAAATATTTTGCAAATACGCGTGCTCCTGCAGTTGATTTATTTTAACATGCAAAAATCAACGCAATGAATTAGTTTTTCAAACAATATTCAACGACCATCAATTACACTCGAGCTATAATATGACAGAACATTTCTATTTATTCGCGGTTGATTTTTAAGTTGATCGCACATAACGATTTTATGTCGAAGAGCCGCACGCGCCTAACGACACGCTTTTCAGTAAAACTAAAAATGCGAATCAGATACCATTACTTACTTAGAGTTTTTGCTGCTACTATCATCATACACTGGTGTCGTTACTGCATTTCTGTGGTACCTCAAATGCAATCAACACATTCTGATAGCATCATTAGTAAGACAGCACGATCGATTTGTAAATACCAGACTTATAGCTCAAGCATATTATGATGCACTAATGTTTCGATAAAGACGCGTCCAAGTTTCGTGAGGCTTTTGAGCTTAGACAGCATTTAGGATGGGCAGTGGTTAATAGGATCGGAATGAATTAAGTAAGGATTAATATTATAAATGCCACGGTATGTTTGTTTGTTGGTTTGTTGGTTTGTCCTTCAATCACGCCGCAACAAAGAAACAGATTGACGTAATTTTTGCATGAGTATATTTGAGGATCGGGAGAGTGAAATAGACTACTTTTTATCCCGGAAGATCTAAGAGTTCCCGTGGGATTTTTAACAACTAAATCCACGCGGCATCAACTAGTGAAATAATAAATTTGATGGCCAGCAGTGAGTGGCAGCAGACTAATGAGTAATGACCCAACTGATTAATTGATTTATTTCTTGCAATACTGATAAAGAGAACAACAAATAATAATAATTGAATAAGTGTTTTGACTTTTGTTGCATTCTTCAAACTCTTGAGTGCATCTTTATCACTATGTCAGTGCGTACTTAAAAATGGGCACGTGTTGCCTGCTCTTGCAGCTCGCTCTCTAGTGTGCAATCAGCTTTAACCGTATTGAGAGCAAATTTTCAAATTTTCCGATAGCCAACATTTTCTACGTAAATTGGATTTTAAAATTATAGCTCGAGACGGCCCGAACGATATTTTACACTGTGATAATTTAAAGCTGAACTTCAAAAAGCCCGTGTCACTCTGCTAAAGCCCTTACGATGGCATTACAAATTTTCACCTGAATAATTTATATTGCATTGACCAAGCTATTTATAACAAGGGATTTTACCTAACGGTTATATTTTGTTGTTTTAAAAATTAAATCTAAGTACAAATAAATAGGTGTCTGTCTGAATTTCATGTGTTTTTACTACTTTTTCGGGATAAAATATACCATGGTTTAAAAATGATTACAATCGATTAGGTTCCTGATTCTAAACCTGTGTTCCTTAATACAATTATGTCTAGACGCTCTTTATTTGTGTCTCATTTCGAATTTTTCACGAAACAAAGAATTGATACTCGTATGCGTAACTCGAGGCCTATAAAAAGTCGAAATGACTTATTGCCTCAATTCCGCGTACAGTCTAGAGCATCGGCATCGGTTTAACATAACAATCGTAAAACACAACACTGCACAGTACTGACGAACTTAGCATTACAAAATTTATGTTCCCCGTACGTTGATATTATAAGAAAAAGATAAAGCGGATCCTTTTTTTTTTACTATCGTTCTTACAAAAATTAATTAAAAACGTAATCTAAAACACAACGTAATCTACATTCTTAAGCAAGCAACGGATCGAATTTTTGCATGGGTATTGTTGAGAACTTGGAGAGTAACATTGGCTTTTATCTTATAAAAACAGAAGATTCCCGCGAAATTTTTAAATATCTAATTAAACCCGAAAAACACAATATAAAAACTATCGTCATACAGAACTGCAAGTAATAGTTCAAGATTTTAAGTTAAGTCTGAAAGTGATGTGCTTTGATTGCCAATTAAATTAAATTCAAAAAATTTTAGATTTTGTATACCATATGCTTCAGGCAATCACGCCCCTGGCGAATTGATAAGTGGGCTGTTTATCAAACATCTTTTCCCGGTAATCTCGTTGCAGATCTCAATATAATGAGCGCCGCTACGCCAGCCGGCTGCCGTTTTATGGCAAAAGATTCTAAATTATATCCTAAGGGGACATAATCTCATCTCGACTATAAAACACGATCTTTTGAATTTTAATAGGATTGCTGTAGTGTTGCAGGAAATCTTCTGTCTAATCGATAGAGTTTACACAAGAATCAATCATTATATCTATCGACAGTTTCAATGATATCGATAGATCTTTTGCGCAATGTTATTTATCAGGTTTTAATAGAATTGCTTTATAACATACTGTAGCCTAAGCACGAACATTTTAACTATCAAAGAGTAAAAATGAAGTTAACGTCAACAAGAAATTTTGATATGAAAATGACAGGAGTGCTCATGTCATTTTCATATAAAACTATTCGAAAGTTAAAATTTCGTGTAGGCTACTAATGTCATTAATGACACCAATAGTATCGAAAAGATCGAAACCAAACGAACTGCACTTGCACTTTAATCTATCAATAGTCTTATTTTTAGGTAAATAAGAGATTTTTGTAAATAATTATAATCATCATCATATCTGTAAAGTAGTTGATGCTGGCATTTCACTTTGTTAGATTTCACCAATAGTATTGTTATAAGTTATAGTATCGAGACTATCGATGGAATTGCTCGTAGGTTTCGATTGGGAATCGATTTTCTTGCAACACCACTTGAATATAAACACAATGTTTAGAATTTCAAAAGGATAATCGCCTCGGTTTCCGTCTACCGTCTACCTGGGCCGATAGTAAATTGAATAACGCTTTTGATTACAGCTATCACACTGATAGATTGATGGCGTGTCATTTGGAGCGTGTGTTTGTGGAACAAGTGGCGGGCTTTGTTTATGATAATCTATTAGATCACTTTGAAATAGGTAATTAGATATTGCTTGTTAAACATCAGATTTAAAATATCACTTGCTTTAACGTTGAAGGAAAACATCGCAAAGAATCTTGTATGCCTCTTTTTGCTTTGAGCATAGCTGACACACTGTTTGTTTGTCTAGAAAATGAAATAGACATCTTAAATATTTTCTAGTTTACCTATAAAAGGCTTCCTAACTTTAAATATATCTTCCAAGTTCTGAAAAAAAAGGATGTCTAAACATCTGTGAGCTTTGAATTAAAATTTGAAATGTGAGAAGGTACATATTATATCTGGAAATATAAATATTTATTTCTGCTTACTCAAGTAATAACGAGCATGGACAATAATCTGCAGCATCAGTGCTACTACAAATACGCCACTCACTTTTGAGGTACCTAATTCGTGGAGTCCCGCAATAATAGGTAGAAAGGTTCCTATTATTAAATCCCTAATCAAACAGAAGGATCGGTAAATTACTTTTTAAGGTACCCCGCACAAAGTAAAATGGTGAGTAATGAATAAAATGTAAAGCCAACGCTAAAAGCAATGGGTAAGTTAAATAAAGGCCGTGAGTTATAATAATGTTCGAGCGGAAGCAAAGAAATGGATTCAGGAAATAGACGCTATTCTTTAGACGCGCGAGAACTGTTTGGCGCCTCCGAAAAGGGTATAAAAATATTTGTGCTGTTCCGTAAATCTTCTTATGGGAAACAGTAAACTTTTTATTTTTTTTGGCTATGCGGTTGTACATAATGCCTGAATCGGGAAGAAAATAATGTGAATATTTTAAAGGCACAGTTTATGCTACCTTAAAGTGTCTTCTCACGGTGCATGGTTCCACGCTGCCAATGTCAGCAGTATTTGCCAAAACCCTAGTATTGAGCTGGGTTGGCATGCCGATGTCCATGGATGTAAGTGACGATAATAAAGGATGAAGTTGTTAGACTAGTTATTAGAATAGTTGTTTTGGCTTGCTTGCAGACGTGGACTTTAAATACGTAATACAATTTTTCCAGAGAATGGGTGTCAAAGGCTAGATTTTTTTTTCATAAAGAATAATATTTTTAGCTCCTTTCTCCTCCAAATAACCAAAAAGATTGTGTTAGGAGTGGGTACGACAATAGTGCAATGAGCAGGGATTGAACCTGCGATCTTTCAGTTTTCAGTCCGCACCTTTAACCGTTGGACTATTGAGATTATCACTTACCAGTGTTTTTCACGTTATCATTAGAATCAATACAAATTTTATAGCAGCGTAATTCGTGCTATCACGACACGTGATAAGCCGCCATAGGAAATTCACTCTTTGAATAGACCAGCAGTCTTTGAAACGGGAAGCTTGCATTTCAGGAAAGAGCTATAAAACTGGCGTCGACAGGTGTGCTCAATGTCTAGAGAGACGTGACACGCGCCTTAAAAATATGATATCTACATAAAAGAGGAAAAGCCTTTCGAGGAAATTTAATCCAAGTGCCGGAATCTTTATGAATATTTTGCAGGTAAAATATTCTAAGTGCTTCAAATTGTTTTTCTTTTTTCAATCAAGAATATCCAATGTAATATACTTGGCCAACTTTGAACGTATACAGTTGAGTTGACAGCAAAAATGACGACAATCAGTTAAATATCATCGCTGAAAAAAGTTTTCGCCAAAGCTCTTTCAACTACCGTAAAGAAAAATTCTATAAGACATGATAGTTTCTAAACGAGCAAGAAAAAGAATCTTCTCCAGATAAGAGCTCAACTATAGTCTGTCGTCGATAACACTCTTGGTAATGGTCGATTTGCTAGTAAAAAACGTACTAGAGACGTAGAAAAAAGAATAAGGGACGACGATAAGACTGTGAGACCTCGTTATCTCGACTCATAAATTACCCTGACACCCTCGGGGGCAGGTAGGTGCGGATACTTCGAAACTGTACGGGGATACTAGGAAATGAACTCGCTGCGTGATCCAATTGTGGTTTTAGATGCATTCGATTTATGTGCACCTATAAACGTCGAGCTTTAATAGGTACGTAGGCAAGGATGTTCCATTGAACATCGAGGAAGTAGGCGATTTAATTGCGTTCATTAAACGTTTTATGAAGACTTGTTTGATTGTTATGATATTTTTGGATACTGATTGATAGTGAATCGCATTATCCTATTAATATTATAAATACGAAAGTTTGGATGTATAATGTGATTCAAATGACAATAGGAATGACAAGCCGCCATTTTCTGTTTCTATCTCACTCAGCGTAAACCGTATATGAGCAGAACAGAAATATAAAATGGCTGTTTGACAGTCCTATTCTTATTTGAATCGCATACTATGGATGGATAGATGGATGGATGGATGGATCGTTGTTTGTTACTCAATCACGCCGCAACGACTGAACCGGTTTAGCTGAAAGGCATAGAGATAGATTATTTATCGTCGGGAATTACACATAGACTACTACTGCTAATTAAATTACGGACATCAACTAGTAAGTCATTAAGAGTGTAATAAAGGAAAGTCGAATTCAAAATCAAAAGATTTGTAAACACTATAATCAAATTCATTCCAACAAAACCTTTTCGCGTGAAAACGTACCTATCCAATAGTAATTTTTGAAATCTAATCTAGATTAAAACTGAGGTCTATAGATCACACTTGCTAGACAGAGGTAAACGAAACAAAATGTCAGAGCATATATGTTGTGTTTCGGTTTAACTCTGTTTGATGGTTAAACCGATAAACATCATATTACTTACTATGGTTGGATGTGACAAGTTCCAACCAAATCAAAGCATGCTCTATAAACAGCTTGAGTGACGTAAAATATAACGGAAAATAATTTAAGATCGGTTTGTCGCTTCATCGAATTTCTGTCCGTAACGTTTGTAATAAAGATTCCATATTAATCATCATCATATCAACCGAAGAAAGATACTGGACTGGCTTTTGAAATGATCACCACAGAATACGATGCTGTGCCGCTTGCATCCAGCGGCTATCAGCCATTCATCTAAGGTCTACCTAGTGACGGGTCTACCAACGCTGCTCCTGCCGGTGCTGAGTCGACACTTCAACACCTTGGAACCTCAATACCCATCGGTTCTTCCAGCCATATGCCCCACCCATTGCGACTGTATTATATTGATATCCACATTGATAGCAACTTCAAAAGTTATGTTTGTTTATGCATTAAAGTTTCGCGATAAATCTGTCCGCTTCCGTCTCCCCGCGCGACCATATTTGACAGCCTAATACATATCGCCACAATATTCGGACGACATTTCAAAACAATCCTTTGTATCATAAAATGCAATACTTCAATGAATCTCTATGACTTCAGCAATAAGGTTCAAGTTTCGTGAGATGATTGTTTTGGGAGTGTAGGGATAAGATTGTTTGTTTGAGTTTTGACAAATATCTGCAGGTGACGTACCGCGGTTTCCCTGGCGGATGCGTTTGACATATTGCTTTGATAGCGGTTTGGTAACATGCGGGAGTCATAAATTATCCCCTACCTATGGACTATGGAAATGAAGGCTAGCTTCCTATGACACATTGTAGGTAAGGTGAGCCGTATGGTATTCAACAATGGATCATAATATCGAGTTAGCAGGAAGCTTCCATCGTTATTATCGTGTTGTACAGGCATTCTTTTGGATCCATAGCACATTATTGATGAGGAAATATAAGGAGGTAAGCTTCTCATACTTATAAAAACATTATTGTGTTCTTTTAATGTAAAGTTATTTTCATGTAAGATCCCAATGTCTAATCTTATAAAGATTAAAAACGTCTACTTATTAAAGAAATAATCTAATTAAGCAGGTTTGTTTCCTTATCAAAATCTTCATTAAGATGGAGTTTTAGGTTGCTAATTCAATGTCTGACTGTTTTCCCCCTGTTTTCTTTTATGAGCGACACCTTTCCCAGCACTCGGTTGCTTAAGTGGTGATCTCGCAAAAAACACAGCCTTGGAAGATTCTTTAATAAGACTAGCTCAACCAAATCGTTGCCAACTGCTGGATACAAGCGGCACAAGATCGCGTTCTATAGTGATCTTTGTAAAAGGCCTCGTACATGAGTAAATTACGTCAGCGGATTAACATACCTGCCTTAATCGTAGTCCCAACTGTGTTAGTAAAATCTAATACAATGCTCCACCCAATTAACAGTGCAATATCTTGCGCCTCTCAAAAGTATTAAAGGAGCTTCTTTGCTAAAGCTTATTATGGAGCCAATTAAGGAAATGAATGAGGAAAATTTTCTTACAAACTCCGTGAACTCCCTCCTATTCGCCATTCTTAGGGTTGTTACATTTTCTGAAATATAACACAGTTAATATCTCAATCTCTAGTTCATAACAAATTGTATATGTTGAGTCATAAAACAAGAGCTATATATCGCGTCGTATAGATGCTTTTAATTCATACAAATAAATGCTACCTTTGCGAAGGCTTAAGCAAGTTACCTATAGAGTTTATTTAATGCTGAAGACGACCTAAAAGCACTTTTAATAGTCCCAGGAAATGCGTGAGTTTCACGGTATTTTCTGAATTTAATAACCTGTATATGTTATCAAATTCAGAAGTTGCGGCTATCAGCTAGTAAAATAATCAAGGATTTGACGAGTAGTTTTGTCATTTGCGCCTATCAAAATAAATGCAACCTTTTAGTTCATTATTATATATTATATCATGGTAGGGGTATGAAGTGGCAACCCTAAGTATAACTCTACATCTATATGCTTAATAAGAACTGACAATCAGTTCAAGGGGCTGCATGTTATCGATCTGGTGAACAATGAATATTGATAATCTATGCCTTTTGTAGCACCTTTGGCTTTTACGAATATGATGATGACTTAGCAGTTTTTTCTATAGAAACATTAGTCATCATTCTTTTATCTTTATTTATAGCATTGTGATACACCTGTCTTGATCCATTAAAGACGACTTTGCATGAAAAGATTTGACTTTAGTTTTGATTTCTGGTTACAATACTTTTTTAAACGGATGCCTGGTCATTTTTATATAATCATGGAGTTATTTAGGATTTATTTCATTTTTGTCGAACCCGTAGTGGTGTATCTTCTCTGTAACCTTATCGTTGGAAAATTGAAAGGTCTTAGAAAACTTTTTTATTCAAATAAACTTGTATAAAGTGCTTTTGAATTGTCAAGTGCATCAATAACTGCTTCGGAATCTCGTTTTATTCACAAAGAGTCAGCGAGTTTCAATAATTTAGCAACAACAAAATTATATTGACTACTTATATGAATTTTTCACCACATTTCTTTGGAGCAAATCCACGCCTTACTATTATTTAAATATAATATTCGATTGTATGATACTATGCCTTTTTCATGAACTTTAAAAAAAATTCAAAGGCAAAATTTGCCATACGTATCCCTTAAATTTTCTTTTTACTTTAAACAAACAGCCAAAATGAAATTAATATTTTTTTTCTTCGTATACTGCAAAATCAATGACCCTCTGTGTCAATGCAACTAGGTATAGATATTTAAACAGTTCCGAGAGTTTTTTAACGTGAAGATATTTTTTTAAGAAACTGGCAAAGAGCGTTACATACATATGAGTGATATAAGATTGATGCTAGTCATATCTCGCAAGGGGAGAAAAAATTGGATTACAAGCTGATCGAATTAGGAAGTTCTTGGATATTTCGCGTTTTCCCGCGCCGTCGCAATGCAACAATCTCGTCTCCCTAAGTGACTCTAATGGAATATTATGGGGATAGAATTGAACCGTGTTTCAGGAGAACTGAACAAAAAAGTAGTAGGTATTAAACTCTTAGATAGCAAAAGTTTCACACAAATGTTTAATTGTAAGTCGCTGACATCCTTACTAATATTATGGATGGCTAGATATGTACTTAGAACTTATTTCACCATCAAATTAGCTATTATAGTACCAAGTAAACTAAAGCTGACGAATGGCGTTTTGACAGTTTTTATATTAGCAACCTTTAGTTTGTCTCTTAAATTGCATC
This sequence comes from Hipparchia sbordonii, assembly GCA_038048805.1. Taxonomy (NCBI): domain Eukaryota; kingdom Metazoa; phylum Arthropoda; class Insecta; order Lepidoptera; family Nymphalidae; genus Hipparchia; species Hipparchia sbordonii. Next base: position 5,962,539 of record CM076106.1, on the reverse strand, counting down.
GCAATATTACGTAAAGGCAGCAAAGAACTCTTTTTAACCGACTTCCAAAAAGGAGGAGGTTATCAATTCGGCCGGTATATTTTTTTTTTTTTTCTATGTATGCCCACCGATTACTCCGGGGTTTCTGGACCGATTCACGCGATTTTTTTTTTAATCGACAGGGGAAGCTCGCGAAATGGTCCCATAAAAATTTTTACCTTCAACTCTTCAAGCCTGATGCTGCAGAGGTACTTTCCCCCTAAATTATGGGGTTTTAGGAACTGTCATTTACGAATTGGTATACTTGGCCTAAGTATATACTAGATCTTAGAGCTTCAGGTCCTACTCTTCAATCCTGATGCTGCAGGGTACTGCCCACGTAAACTATGAGGCTTTAGGAACTTTCGCTTGCGAATTGATATTATTGGTATTAAGCATAGTCTACATCGTGGAGCTCAAGGTCCTAGCTTTTCAATCCTGATGCTGCAGGGTACTGCCCACCTAAACTGTGAGGATTTAGGAACTTTCGCTTGTGAATTGATATTGTTAGTATTAAGCATAGTCTACATCGTGGAGCTCAAGGTCCTAGCTCTTCACTCCTGATGCTGCAGGGTACTGCCTACCTAAGCTGTGAGGATTTAGGGACTTTCGCTTGCGAATTGATATTGTTAGTATTAAGCATAGGCTACATTGTGGAGCTCAAGGTCCTAGCTCTTCAATACTGATGCTGCAGGGGTACTGCCTACCTACATAATCTGTGAGGATTTAGGAACTGTCGCTTACGAATTGATATTGTTGGTACCAAGCATATACTACATATAAAATTCAAGGTTCTAGCTCCTGAATCCTGATGCTGCAGGGTTGGAGGGATTACGAACTGTCGCTTTCGAGTTGATATTGTTGGTACCAAGCATGGACTACATCATGGACCTCCTGGTCCTATCTCTTTAGAAATTGTATGTTGTTAATAAGTACTGTAGGTACCAAGTATAGACTACTTCAGTACCGTAGTGTTGGAGGAAGGGGAGAAAGAGAGCAGGAACAAGCTACACTAAAAAGCTTAAAATAAAAATTCTTTTCAAAAAACCGACTTCAAACGCCACTACAAAGTATAAAAATAATTTTATTTTGTACACGTTTGTTGAAGTCGGGCGGGCTTAACTAGAAACGATGAAATCGATGCGCGACGCTTACCTTATGGTGACATATAAGAGACACGCTTATTGAAATCGGGTGAGCATCGCGTATCGGTTTCATCGTTTCTATTTAAGCCACCCGACTTCAACAAACGTGTACAAAATAAAATTATTTTTATACTTTGTAGTGGCGTTTGAAGTCGGTTTTTTGAAAAGAATTTTTATGAACTTTACTATTAGGTATATCGCAGTTTCAAAACACTCGATTATTTCTTTTGCTAATACATATTTCAACTAACTACAGAAATGGAATAGTTGCATACTAATAATTTAGTGTAGACCAAAAATCTATTTTTTTTTGTATATGAAATCCTTGAATACTTACTTTACAATACGACGAAACGAATTAAGTACATAGTCTAATGGGAAACCTTAACTAATTACTTCATACTTTAATTCAAACGGCGAGAAGTTTTATCTCAGGAACGTAAATATCTCTGCTAATAAATTGCATAAAGTTATTTTTATCTTCAATCAAAGAAATCCTTTACGACTCCAGTAAGATAGTCTGTGAAGTCTAAATTAAAGTTATCGCTTTTAATAAAAATTCTACAATATTCATTTAAAGCCTTCTTTTTTTAATCTTCTTGTAGCGAGGATTATCTAATTAAGGCGTCTGGACGATTAGTTACTTATATTATCTTGCTGCTTAGTTGAAATATTGTATTGTATTGTATTAAATGCTATCCCCATATTATAAGTCACAAGATTGGCCAATCTTAATTATATTATTAGGTTTTTGGTAGGTTCCAAATGGTAGTTTCATTAATAACCTGAAACAAGGTGATAACGTCAGCATCCGAACGTTTTAATCCAACACTTACGTCTCACATTAAAATTATTATACGAACGCTATAAAAGTACCATTAAATCGCACTTTCGACACCTCAGGCTACCAGCTCCGGTAGATAGCATGATATTTATGGTGTAGATAAAGGACCAGAAGTTGTTCGGTTCTCCATTATCCTTAATAAGTATGGATTAGTAGGGCGAGGTTTTCAGACCGCGCTATAAATTAGAGGAAGACGGCATTTTATAATGGTTCTTGATTATCTCTTTTATGAACCCAGTTCTACTTGTATGCTCTGATAAGTGTGGTTTACGGCTTATAATATATTTGAAGACGTTAATTGGTGACTAGATATTTATGTAGGTTCTCTTAATATGGGTTAAGCAGGGTCCATAAATAGTTTATTGTGTGCTTTATCGGGGTTCTGTAATGGCTCTGTAATCCTAATGTCTGTGACAGTTTTATTTCATTCAATACTTACTGCATCTACTTTAGCATAACTATTCTTTGATTAGCTGTTCACTGCAGCTTCACTCGTATTATACTACCTAGTTTATAATACATACTATGATCGCGACTTCATCCGCGGATTTAGTTTTCAAAAATTCCGAACTACTTTTTAAAAATCAAAGAGCTTCTTTGCTTTCCCGGTAAAAAGTAGCCTATGCCATTTTTCAGGTCTTTAGCAGTACATTTATTTGTATGGCTATTATGTATTTTTAACAATAATCTACTCATATACATTACGCTATTTGTGACTCAGAAAATAATGAAAAAGTTATTTTATACTGGATGCTTGCGCTGTCCCAAGCGTACATTATTGTCATAATAATTCTAGATGCTCTATGCTTAGAATATGACGACAACTTTTAACACCTCACCTTTATGCCATAAACCAGCATAAACCTATAGACTTGAATTGTGACTAGCTATAGCTTGGGCGCTAAACGTGTGAATCCGGACGTCCCAAAAGCATTAAGCTTCCTTTACTCAAGATGTATAATTTTAAAGTCGCTAAAGTTTTTTTATAGATCACACTGATATTATAAACCCGAAAGTTTGAATGTGTGTGTGTTTGTGTGTATGTTGTTACTCCTTCACGCCACTATGAGTGAACTAATTAGACTATGGAATGGAGATAGCTCATACCCAGGATTACCACAGCTTCATTTTATCCCAGAAAATTAAATATTTCCCGTAAAAAAACATAAATCCAAGTCACGAGCATTGTCCAGTTTCATATAACTCTTAGACACATTTTTTGAAAAATCGGATGAGTTAAAACCGTGTACACCTGCAGCAATGAGCGCTTCATTTTGCAGTAGTAAACTCAATTTCTAGATTTGATAAAAGTCTAGAAATAATGTTTATTAATGTACGATCAAATTTAAAATCAGGTGAATAAAAATATATAAGTTTACAATCATAATGAACAAGGATGTACTGCAATTTTCGACACAGTGTCTTTCGTTGCATACAGCTACACTGACATGTGATATTGAAGACTGGAAATCGATATGTCTGGCTTTTGAAGGAAATTATACAATGAAATGAACTTACTGAACTACACGTAACAATGTTAAATAAGTGTACATACTATTTTTCTTCTGTGATTTTTAATTACCTGAATACTGTTTACAGACCTTACAGCCTTACACACAATACAGGAAGAATAGCAACAAGTGTAAATTGAAAAAAACCTCCGACATGTGATTTAAAAAAAATGTAATTTCCCATCTTGTGTTACACACTCACACACACACGCACGCACGCATGAATGAAGAGTGGATGGAGCTACTTATTTGTGAAGTTGTGATGTCACAGGCAAGTACCGCTTTCTTTGTCTAACAAAAAACTTGAAAGCTCTATATTTCTGAGACTAGTTAAAATATTAAAAAGCAGATATCGGCATTGTGTTTACAATATTTAAAACTTTATTTTAAATATTCTAAAAAAATTTCAATCAAATGCCCTATTATATATAATGCTACGTATTTATTGCGATCCCCGTCTCTCACTTCCATTAAGTTCTCTCATACAGGTTGCCTGGAAGAGATCACTATTAGTGATAAGGTCATCTTTTGTGTTACACTGTTTATTTACTTTTAAATCTTTTTCTAGTTTTTTATGCAATAAAGTTGTATAATTATATTAAAATACCTACACTACACCTAAATGAATTTCACGGCATTAAGCAATGGATTTGTTTCATTCGGAAGGTATTCGGCCGCGGGGTGCAATTCCGTTGAGTTACGGGGCACCGTGTGACCGCGGCGCAGGTGTGCCCCATACGGACACGGGAAGACCGAATTTATTGCTAATTTTATATTTTATTGCGCCCCGTATACCCGTCTCTACACTAAAATGACCCATTATTGCCACCAGCATCGGATTTCAAACACATTTTTGTAAATATATAAGCCTTTAGGCATTGTAAAAGGCATTGATAAACCAATTTTAATGCTGGCTAATTTTATATTTTATTGCGCCCCGTACCTATATACCCATCTCTACATTAAAATGACCCATTATTGTTTCAAGCATTGGATTTCAAACACATTTTTGTAAATAAGCCTTTAGGCATTTTAAATAAAATGCTGGATAAAGCTTTTTCTTGTGGTTCTGCCAGTAATACCCCGACTAGCAAAGCAGTCCTATAAAAAAAGACTAAAAGTCTATCATTACTGATAAAGCTTCTACAAAGGCATTGTATTACGCTCTTTTACTTATAATAACATTTCACAAGCACAAGTAGACTATAAATAGATTATAAGATCGTTACAGAAATAAATGCCTATGTTATATAGTGTCAATATCAACAATGATCATACAATGTACACAAATTATCACACTCCTAATAATGTCTCTAACAGCTAATTCTTTTTTCTTTTAGAAATTAAAATCGAATTCATTAACCTATGGCATTAAAGACGGTGTCGAAAATGATAAAATATAGAATACCTGCAATATAAACTGTATGAATAACTGAAAATAAACCTTACTAGATACAAACAAAGTTCATAGTTAAAATCACGTTTCCTAGAGAAATAATTAGAGGAAAATCTTCAGAAAGCTCGCAATGTCACTACCTACTGTACCTCGTCTACCATGACCACAATTCACCTAAAGTTCCCCTTTGTTTCTACCCGCTTATTATTACCGACTCTTTGTTTCCCTCTCGCTCATTGTTACAGAGATATCAGGTAATGTGCGCTCGTAATGAAAACTGGTGGTATTAGACGCGTCTGTTCTCTGTAGTGTGCACCTCAACGTAACCGTCTGCCATCTAGTACGAAGTACCTACGAATGAAGGTCGTATTAACCATCTGACTGGACTTTATATGACCTTATACTTATTGTATAGTTCTTTCAATTCACGAGGGTACACGGCTTGTGGTTGTGTGTATGTCGCATCTATATACACACACACTTACGCAATGTGCATATACACTATGTAACCACAAGTAAAGCGCTCGTAATTTCGTGAGATAAACGAACTATAACATAGGTAGGTACGCTTTATTTCAAACTAGACGATACCCGCAACTTTGTCCGTGTGGATTAATATTTTTTAATTCCCGCGGGAAGTCTTCAATATTCCAGGATAAAATGCCTAGCCTATGTCTCCGTTGAAAATTTCAGGCAAATCGGTTCAATCTTTGTGGTGTGAAGGAGTAACAAACACACACACCATTCAAAAGTCTGAAAAGTAAGAAGGAATAAGAATATCTTAAGTATCTTTTTATTCCCACAGGCTCGATTATTTGTCAAACAGAATCTCGCCGAACGGGAAGGTTCACCGTATAAGGGAAAAGGTCGAAAAAAGTTCGCAACTCAAAGTTTTTGCTGACAAAGCTAGGGGCGGAATATCCCTTTTGACAATACCCATATATATAGGTTAATAGGTCAATCGCTTGTTTATTTTGTGGAAGGAATTTATAGAATTGTTTATTTCGAGGATCGAGGTATCGTAAAATGATCATAAACTTTTATTACTTTCCAGTGTATTTGGTATTTTATTGTAACCAAATTGATTAGATTTTAGGACAGGCAGAAATATATCAATGCAGCAGTAAAATAAGAGAATGGGACTTGTTTTGAATTAAAATAATAAACACATAGATATTATTATATTATATCAATTGTCTGCGTCTTTGGAATAAGCAGGCTTTTGAATAGGGTAGACATAAAAGAATCTGATTGCGCTAAACGTAGAGCAGACAAATACATGTAAAAACTTTTAAACTTAATCGGTAACGTTTAATTCCTTACGTCTGTAAACTATTTTGACACCTGCGCTCTATTAAACTATACCATGCTGAGGCATAAGCTTAGAAACAAGGCATACCATATTGCCCTCCCATTAACTGTATTAATATAATGCTACAGCTATTTACAGGAAGTTTGTAGACACCTGGCAAATAATAACAAAGGGGGAGCGAATATGAAAACAAATAACTTCACGTTATGTTTCCCGCCAGAGGTGACCGTCTTAGTAGTCTCTTTATCTCTCCTATTTATCACCAAATAAAGGAAGCTGTGCCACTGCGCCTTGTATTTATCATTCTCACATGTTTTCCTCTTATTTTCTTGGTTAAACATTATTTATATTATCATTGCTCATCCTACCTTACGAGAACGAAAAAATTTCCTCACTCTCATTTTACCAGATTTTTACCTAAATTCTTGAAACAAAGACTGATCCCTTGTACATACCAAAAATAAAAATATTTAAAACTTAAAGTATCTGCTGTGTATCTTCTATGCGAGTTCACTCCAACCTACCTCCTCCTCCTGACCTCAGCATTGCTTTCTAATAAGATTATTGTCAAGCTCAAGCTTATCTTGTAAAAAATAGATTGCAATGTAGACTTTGAAGACTTAATGCCTCCCCAAATACGCCAAAAATCAAAAATTCTTTATTTAATGTGTGTATGTACAGAAGATCCTAGTCCTCTACTTTTGCCAAAAATTTTTGGAGAAAAATCCAAATAAAATCCTATTATCCTATTATTATAATATTATAAATGCGAAAGTTTGTATGTTTGTTACTCAATCACGTTGCAACGACTGAACCGATTTGGCTGAAATTTGGCACAGAGATAGATTATAATCTGGAATAGGACATAGAGACTACTTTTTATCCCGGGAATTAAGAGAGTTCCCGCTGGAATAAAAAACCTTAATCCACACGAACGAAGTCGCAGGAATCATCTAGTACTCAATAATTTTAACCTTCATCCACAGAAGCAGTCGCTAAAGTGCCACTCCATATTTCAATAAAATTGTCATACAATCCCCCGCTAAGATTAAAACGAATACGAAACATAAAGCAACCCACCCAATTGTAAAATCTGACAAACCGGAGGAGTAAGGAACCGTTTGGTAAATTGGCTCCTTAATTTGATCACTGACACCGTCAGAATGTACATTTAAACAAAATTCAAAGGCGTGGAGCGGAAGAACGCAGGGGTTGTTATATCAAAGAGCCTAAGGGCTATATTTGGATTAGAAATGGAATTGAATAGGCACTTACTTTTTGTGAATTTAAGGAAACCATGTCAATATACCACTAAAGAAAAATATGTTACTTTAAGATAACTTAGATAAAGAATGTTAAGTATAATTATTTTTTTAAATCGATTTTATTCTTTTGTGTGTTATGGCATTAGGTAAGGTTCCAATGTCATGCTAGCAAAATAATCATGTACAATTTCACGATAATTATTATAAGTTTGGTTAGCTATAAGTTTAGCGTTTGTCACTTTTGACAGTCATTTTTTTTAAATATGTAGCAGTATTTCGAAAAAAAATTACTTATAGTACCTATAGTACCACGTAAAAAGTTTATTTCGTAATCTTGCATGTTCGCCTAACTTTATCCTTGAAATTTTTTTATGGTACAAGTAGAATAAAAAACAAAATAGTAGAGCTTGGATGAGCTGTTTATACTTTCATATGATAGGTATTACAGTAATAATTTGCATATTATAAGTAATATACATTCCCAGCGCTAATAACGAACGTATATGTCTTCAGAATTATAAAATTTTAAAAATATTTTTCGTGAAAATTTGTACGGAAAATCCGACGTTTATATTTTCTAATTAAACAAGCTCGACATCTGTTATAGCCACGTGAAAATACAATCCCCTCCAGACGGAGTCTTTCATATACCTGAGACGAATAAAGAAAAATTTAATCTCACGGCCTGTGACCACGCTTTCAAAGTTACCTGTAGGTACCTAATTTCATTGATCATATTTTTCAACTTTATTTTTATAACGCTTGCTTTTTAGGTACCTATTTGCAAATAGGTACATAGTATTATTGTGCTATTTAGATAGCTATCGTTGTCTTTGATCAATATTGTGCTTAACTGTCTGTCGTCAAGAACTGTCCGTGTATTTTTGTTAGTTTAAAAAACTAGCTACTCAAGTGAAGATATGAGATTTAGATTTTTTTGAAGTTTTATAAGAGAAAATAAAAAATGTTCAGATATTTTTTCAAGTCTGGAACTGCATTACTAGAAAATTTTTGGATATCAGTAAATACTGTTATTTTGCTCCTTGCGATAAATAATTATTTATTCGCTATATTACCGTCGATGTCAATATCTGGGTGTAAAGATTCTATTTCGATATTTTTCTATTGTAAGATCTCTCTTGATTTTTCTTTACACTTTTCCCATTTTTATCCTCTTTCTGATACTTGCATTACATTTATTATTACATTTGAATGAGTAAGTAAATTCACTAAGGAGACTAGACATTTTCATCCATAAAGAGATGAGAAGGGAAAGTTTTTCCACGCGGACGAAGTCGTCATCGGCTAGTTGTAGATAACTATTTACTCCACTAGTAAACTATCTAGTCAATTTAACTCTAGCACTCAACTCGTCTACTTCTCCCGACACCATAAAGAAATAATCGATCCACACAACTCGATTCGCAATCAGAAAATTCATGGCCACTGTACCCGTCTAATACGCTCCGCTCTCCGCGGCACGTCATAAAGAGGAAATTGCCTTCCTAGTTGAATTCATCCCCGACGCCCAGCGACGCCAGCACCTCGCGTAATAACATCGCAGTATCCTCGAAATTTTAGTGTAGTGTGAACCAACGAACCGACGTAAAGTCCACTCGTTTGCGACTAGAATGCTTGATAGACGTGAATTTAAAACTCGGGAACGGAAATGAATATAACACGTTGAAGACGTACGAGTACAGTTTTGAATTGTAAAATTCTTTTGTATGTTTTCGCAGTGAATAGTTGTAACTTTTGAATCTAAAGTGGTGTTTGAATTTTCATATGGTTTACTTTGTTTCTAAGTTTTATCCACTAAAAGATTATTTTTTTACAATAAAACATAAAAAAAAAGAAAATCAATGCCCGATAGTATGGCGACTATGGGCTAAGATGTATAAAAAAAGAAAAAAGAAATAGACAGTGAAATATTATCATATAAATAACAATACTTTCTATAAAACCGCAGTGTAAACCCTAATATCTCAGAGGCCTATTCAATAAAGGACTCGATACAAAAAACCGGATAACATGAAAATCAATATTCAATATTTTTCTATATCCATTGACAATAGCATGAATACTCATTCAAACACATGCATCCACGCTTTCAACTGTGCTCATATAATTCACTTAACCAATGAGCCACATGCGGTGAAACGAGCAATCCACAGATTGAATAAGACCAGGAAATGTATGAAATAACCCACGATAACCCCCGTCGAGCGGACGAAACTTAGGTCAGAAAAATAACAGGAGGGTACATCACTTATTTATAGCTCATGATGTCTTTCACTAGTTCTGTATTGTAATGCAGCATAATATAAACGTGAACAGTGATAACCTAGTGGTTAGAACTTCGGTCTTCTATTCGAAGGATCGCAAGTTTGACTCCAAAAATTCAGAGCGTTTTAGTATTATGGCAGATATTCAAAACAAAAAAAAAAAACAAAATTACCGCTCGGATATAACTTAATATAACTTATTTTACGATGATGAAATCGGTCATTAGTGTCTTTTGTTCAAGTAATGATATGAAGACAAACTACAAGTCTGTGCCACATCTAAGAGCCGCAATGAATTATCTGGAATTTATGACTATTAATGTAATAAATGATGGTCTCAATCACCCAATAAAATGTTAATCAAGGTGTTAATACGCCAAATTATACATTCAAACCATAGTTACAACGGTATTTTAAGTAATTCCCGTTATTCGGAAATCATCAATGGCTCCATGATGTCCGTCAAACGGCACTCAACGGATTTAACAATGATGACAAATTATTATCATACAAATTTGATAGTGTAAATGCGTCTTTACACCTACGTAGCAAGTTGATAACATTTTTATTAGCAATGTTTATTATCTTCTAATTATTATTTATTATACTGCCTAGCAGGTTTTCAACCAGTGAATGTTAATATACTACTAAATTTGATATAGACTAGGTTATTTAAATAAATACCTTGCTGAATTTTACAGATAGTTAATATGAAACACCATTTGATCTAAAATATAAAGAGATCGACAAAAGGTTAAAATAATCTGAAAATACAAAAATAAACGGAGACTGACTGACTGACTGATTTATCAACGCACACAGCTCAAATCACTGGATGGATCGGGCTGAATTTGGATATACAGATAGCTAACTAGTGACATCTAAGGCATCCGCTAAGAAAGAATTTTTGAATTGACATTCTTGCATGAAATTAGAAGTTTACACGTGAAATTGTTGATGAAATTAATGTCATGAAACTAATTTCATGCCACTAATTTCGCAGTGTAAGTTCGACGACTTTATCTACCCCAACCGCCTACAATAGGTGGAATTTATGAGTACACTCACAAAAATGATTTGTTACTAAGACAGAATTGTAAAAATTCACAAAACTTTAATAAATTTATGAACACAACAACATTTTGGAGATCTACTGCCGCGTAGAATCCCGTGTCGAAGCAGATAACTTACAGGTTCATACGCTCACAATGAAATAAAGGAGACTTTATATTTCATTTACACGTACAGGACATGAAATATCAATGTAGAGTCGCATTGCACCGGACGGTGTGTCAGAGGGAGGATCAGCGAATTTCCCCCGAGTGCGGTAAAGCCCTACGTTATAGCACACCAACGCGACTCGGTGTCGCTTCGATTCAGCTTTGATGTGCCGGCGGACATCGACTTCGCGCGAACCTATCGCTCGAACATCCCCTGTCGCATGTAAACAAAGAGTTTTATTTTACATCACGGTGCGAGTATGTTTTCTAAATCTAAATATGTAAAGGAAAAAGGTGACTGACTGACTGATCTATCAAAGCACAGCTCAAACCATGCACGGATTAGATTGAAAGGCATAGAAATAGCTATAATTATTATGAGTAGGCAGATAGGCACCTGCTAAGAAATAATTTTTGAAAGTTCAACCCAAAGGAGTAAAATAGGGATTTGAAAAATCGAACTCAACGTGAACGAACTCGCGGACAAAAGCCAAATGTTGTACCCACTCCTATCAGAAGCTTTCCGCTTATTTGAAAGGGAGAAGAGAATATAAGTTAAGTTTAGCTTAACCAATATTCTTTTATAAAAATAAATTATGGTCATTCACCTCAACCCAACGCCGATCCACTGGTTAGAGACAGGTTCTCGAATGAGAAATGTTCAGGCCATAGTACAAGTCACACTTTTGAGAACTGGAGAACACATGGATGGATGGATGGTAAGTGACGATGCAGTCTAAGATGGTAGCGGGCTATCTTGGAAGGGGTATGGCAGTGTAGATTCAACCCATACCCCTAATCAGTTTCTACACACATGACGGAACGCTAAATCACTTGGGGGCACGTGTTTAACGGTAGGATGGTAACTAGCCACGGTCAAAGCCACCTGACAACAATCTCCCAACAGTCATATCATAATTTGTAATTTCAACATAAAAATGTAAGTATACAAAAAACGATTCAATTGCACTTTGCTAGTAGCTAGAGTAGATACTTAGCTAATTGCATATATGATACCTAAAATACTAATATATAGACACAACCATAAAGTATTTCGTCACCATATAAATTACAGCTAGACACTGTAACGGCCGTTTCTCTCGGCACAATCTCCAAGATAAAAAAAGCGCTTTCAACATAAAGCTTTCCCAAAAAACCGTTGAAAAACTAGTGACACTTTCGAGATTCGTCTCTTTTTTATCTTTACTTTATGGCTATAAATATCACACGCCCTCGCACTCGTGTAAAATGTTTCACGAACTACCAACTAGCCAATAAATTCGTGAGATTAATGATAGATACGAAATTTATTTACTTACGACTGGGAACTTACTAATAGACACGCGTGACTTTGTTCACTTTAACGAAGTATTTCTAAAAATGTTTTAACTCTGTTATATACTTCCTCGATTTTTGTGTTAAGAATAAAAAGTTTGAAACCTACAACATAATATACTGCCGTTTATTTAGAACAATCAATTTATTATATTAATAAGTAATTATAAACTGGTGGTAGAGTCTCGACGTGTCATAAGAGCCTACATGAAATAAATAATTTTGATTTTTTTTTTAATTAAGTGACCAGCATTAATAAATATGTATTATATTTTAAGCACATTTACACAGGTATTTTCAAAAATTCCGATCATTTTGCAATAAATAGAAGGGATGTGAATGAGAAATATTACGCAGAGAAAGACGAAAAGAAAACGAGATTAATTATATTACATTGTTGCTTTTCTATTACTTACAATACTGGTTAATATAAGTTCTTGCAATTCATGGCGCGATGGCGCGTGGCTCATGGTTGTGTGTGTGTCGTATCTGTATAAGTGTGAGCGAGAGCTTGCTCGCGCCTGACCGCTCCCACCTAGGTTCCTGACAGGCACGCATACTTACGCAATGTACACACGACGTAACCACAAGTAAAGCTCACGCGCCCTTGTGAATTGAAAGAACTATAGCAATAATAATTGTAAACTTATTCAAAAACATACAGACCGACTCTTCCCTTATTTAACGTACAGGAGTAGGTACCTGTGCCGTAAAATGTAATCTGTCCTTACAGCAATTAATCTTACACACACTCCTTATCTCAACACTTATAAAATCGTGTTTGCTTTGTAATGTACTAAATCAAGGTGGAAACATTGCCGGTACACGAGTGTAAGACAAAGCGATTAATAAAACTTGTTTTACGACTTCAATTCCATCAATTAAGCTAAGCTTACTACAAAAGTATGAGGCAAGAAGTTGTTTTTCCTTCTTTTTGACGGAAAATTTTCTTTTCTTGAAGACCTGACGAATTTGATAGTAGGTATTTCTTAATAGTACCTATTATCTTTTTCGCGAACTTAACAAAAAATATTAAAATTGAACTTTGCCCAAAAGCATAAATCCTTTTCTTTTCATCTTTGGAACAGCTGAACCGATTTTGACGGGACTTTCAAGGACAGTTAAGTTTATATACCGACATAAATCATCGTGTCGCAAAGCTGAAGTTGTCCAATGCAAATTAGCAGAATTCACACACCTTTGAGAATGTTATGGATAACTCTCAGGAGTGCAGGTTTCCTCATCGTTTTCTTCAGCCTTGCATATCATATTTAACGCATTATATTTAACTTCATATATCATATTTAAATGCACTGAACTTCGAAAAGTCGCAGGTCGGAATCGAATCCGCGACTCCCCGAAAGGAAACCGTAATCCGAAGATCCGAACCGCTAGGTTAGCCCTGCTATAAGATAAAATAAAATATACCGTTTCCACGTTAGTACGTTTTTTCAACTAATTATAACGTAGGAACCTTTAAAAATCAACAGTGAATCTTCTAGGCAGTGCGCTCTATCTTGGACTGCATCTTCACTTCACTTACCATCAGATGAGATTGCAGTCCAGCGCTAGACTGTATATATATCAAAAAAAATACCTACTAGGGCTTTATGTTCAAAAACATAACTCCGAAGCGCTACAAAAACGCGTAGTAAACAAGAAAAAGTATAGACAATAAAGGGCGGTCTCATTACAATCAAGCTGCTCCGAGACCCGGGACCGCACCTCGGTGACCTCAGAGGGCGGGGGCGAATTAGCGAGTCATTGTTTTGTTTATATTTACACGTCAGCTTATATGGCTGGTGGAACTCTTACTCTCTTTTATTCTGCACTACGAAGAAGGACGGATAGACGGATGGATGTTTGTTACTCAAATCACGCCGCAACAACTAAACCAATTTGACTGTTTGTACAGAGATCCCGGAAAAATAAGAGAGTTGCTGCGGGAATTAAAAACCTCAATCCACCAAGTGAAATGTCATCTCTTTCTCGGATTGTGAATACTTCTCACATTTTCGTTAAATATGTACCTAATATCTAATGGGACCAAGCCCACACATTCCAAAGATGATTTAAGAATGTATAACATGATCAACATCCGATAGACACGGTCTACAAAGCACATATATTTACTTTCCAAGCCCTCAATGTTATCACTCACACTGGGGATACGGTCGTAAATAGCGTCCATCATTTGTACCTTTTTCACCCAAAGAAAATCCGTTATCCTATAAGAAGTGGAAAATATTACACAATCCGAAAGTGCCAATATGATATAGTAGAACCTTTTATCGGATCCGGAGCCTCTGTTATGGGGGGTCGCAGAGATGTTTTATTCCTAGAAGAGAATAAAATATAATAGGAAACCTTTTTAGACATGAATTTTTTCAGTGTCTTTGAACCGTTAAATGAATGCACTTCCAGCTGAGACGAACTAGCAAGAAACACAGCGATTGGTATTTAAAAAATTAAAATAACTATACTATCAAGTAAATTTTTAATTACAATTGCAATTCTTCAAGTACAATTGCCGTCGCTTGTAAAGTAGTCAAACCGCACAACACAACGCTTTTTATTATTTAAAACACAGATTTAAAATATATTACGGGATCTAACGAACTTCCAACTGAGGTTCGTTCGATATTATATGACTCGCTTTATTCGAAGATATAATAATATGTTTATTCATGTTATATCTTATATATTTTCTTATAGTGCTCATTGATAATGATATCCCACATAATTTTCTCAACCATCGTGCTTTTACTCTGTTCGAAAATAATGTCCCTACTTTCATTATAATATATTGCATATTATGTCTCAATACGTACGCTAACTGATGTGATATTAGTAAAAGAGATTTAGGCACATATGTATATGTATTTACATGATACACATTGTAATCAATCATGAGGCGCTATTAACATCCAAAAAGAAATAGGCTCTCATTTCTGCTCGTATTTTTGACTCCTGTTGTATGACGTTGTTACTAGTCTACTGTTTGCTACTCTAGTAATATGACATCTCTCTGGAGGGAGTAGATAAGGGTATCGTGCACATATCATTACAAAGGGTGCGTGAAATTCGATAGCGGGAGAGTGCGCTGCATCGGAACGGATGATCCGATAATATTAAGGTTCATCTTTTGTTACCACCCCTGCGGATAAATGAGGTTTTTTAATAAATTCGAGCTTAAAAAGTGATTGGGTTTCCTATTATAATATGGACAAGACAAGAAATAAACAGATAAATAGAGGACAGTTTCATTGAAAATTAGTTTTCCTTGCAAGTTAAAACAAAAAATTGATAACATACTAGTATTTTAGGGAAGTTTTACCCTCATTGTCCCCTTTTTTCCCCTATCATTATCGTCATTTATTTTAACATTAGTCGATATTACCTACTTCAATTTAACATCAATCACATTTAATAGTGCTTGAGCTTTTTTAAGAGCAGTTTTGTTGCCTATCAATTTATTTATTTAAAACTTTATTTGTACACCACAAACAAAGTTACAGAAAATACAGACATAGAAGATATAAGAAGAAAGAAGTGGAACACAAAAGGCGGCCTTATCGCTTAGTAGCGACACTGAGTAAGATTAGAAGAAATACCGTATTACGCTTAAACTTCCCTATAAATATACCCAACCCTCAGTACCTGAAAATTGACTTATCTGATATGACATACCATTCATTTGGCACAAATAAAGTGACATTGAAAAAGCTCCGCGTATCTTTTATCCCTAGGGACCAACTGGGGTTTCGCTTTTACTCCCCAAATGCACCAATTAGTGGTAAAATAAAAATGCAACGGAACCACGCGTTACGCGTTACCTCAGGGATTAGGGGTCCGTTGGTCCCACGTGGGTTTTAATGGTGTTTCTTTGCTTAGAGGGTGGTAACTTATAAACGCATATGGACTGCTTGTTAAATCAATAAGTAGTGGAGTTATAAGCCAGGGGATTTGTAAGGACGAAAACATTTTTATGTTTCAATATAACTATTTTATTATGTTCCCTACAAGTTACCTACTCCGGTGCCCTACATAAAATACGTTGGCGTAATTTTCAAGAAGTATGAAAAAGGTTTTTATTTGATTTTTATGGATTCTCCCGTGCAGGTGTTTAGCAGATTCTATTCCCGGTATTTTTAAACATTTATGCCTAACGGAACATAATATTGAGAATTTATGCGATTTTATGCCATTTTCTAATCAGCTCATTTTTATATATAGCTATATTATTTGATTATTGCCATATCGCGGCCCACTCCTTTACACTACTACCTCTTGCTTGGTGCAAAATATATTGCTGCTAAAACTCACGATCATTATAGTTCCTTAAACTGCAGCTATCCACGATAAGTAAAGACTGAAATAAACTTTGCAAATAAAGTTAATAACTTACTTTTCGGAATGTTTGCTTTTTTGCCATTGAGATGTTATCATGAGACATTCATGTTTCTGAATATACCATTGAAACATTGAATATAAGAACTTAAATGGCTTCTAAATGTAAATGCTTCAAACAAACTGTCTATCCCATTAATATTTAAACTGAAAATACCCTGTTTTCGTGTCACTATAGCTGACAGACACGCAAACTTTATACACGAACTATCAATACACGCTAAAAATATATCACTAAGCAATAATTTACTTTAGTCTAAAAAAAATAAAGATGAAAATAGCGTGAAAGAAAATTGTATATAACTCCTTATGTTTATGCAATACAAACATATCAATGCTTCGCGTGTTCTTCATTGTGAGTCTATTTACAAAACCTTAATCCTTTCACAATAACGGATTAAACTGTAATATAAACCGAAACGGCTTAATATCGTACCGATATATCATTTTGTTTGCACCTCATTAAGTAACATGATTTATTAAAAATAACGAGCGAAATCGTTGTTAAACGCTCGCGAGGTTATGAAACGTATCGACTGACAAATATATTATTTACGGTTAATAAATTTAATTTTTCACAATGCTTGAAACTGAAGTAAGTATCAATAAAAAAATTTAAAGCAATCTGAAACCGAAATGGTGGTACTTGACAGAGTTGACAAGATTTACTACTGTCTACTAGACCACCAACTCTATTATTATTTCAATAGGTAAGGTAAGTATTTTATTTTATTTATTTTGGAAAACCAACAGCTTATACTACTACATAGACTTAAAGTTAAACAACTAATAGCTAATAATAGGTTTTCACAGATAGAAACTAAATGAATAACCCCGAGTGCACAATAAAAATTCTAAGCCATCTACAAGTAGAAAGTTTAGGATGCACTTGGCTGAACTTTGTTAGATTTCGACGTAAACTATTCATATTACCACAAAACAAGTCGACATTAGGTTCGTCATAAACTGAGTTCAGAAGGCGAGAAGCGCGAATAATAAATGAGTTGTGTCTATAGTTTGTTTTGGTTAATGGGATATGTAATATCTTTTTGTCTAGGTGAACGGAATGATCTACGTGAGGGTACTATAATACCTAGCTTAGAAAGTAATTCAGGACAATCTATTGACCCCTTGGCTATATTGAGTAAAAAGCAATTATTAATACATATAATTATAAAACCTACTACAAATCCGAAAGTATGTCTGTTATATTTTTTTAAACTACCGCTGAATTGATGTGATGCAGAAAAATCAGGCATTCTGGAAATGGATAAAAAATACCTATTTTTAAACCCGAAAAGTCAAGGTTCTACGGGATCTTAAAAAATTTGAATCCACTAGGATGAAGTTCTGGTAGACTACTAGGACTCTATGTCTAGATAAAATAAAAATTTTATGTTTGCAGATAAAAATATTTCACTTCAACGAAAACTCATAAGCTTGCTTAGCTTAAAAAAAATCGATAACATCCCGACATCTTATATTAAAACATCTGCTTTGCTGATGGAGAATGGAGATACCGCTAATCGTTAATATAGGGTTCTATGAAGATAGGTACTTCAATTATACTATTTATTGAACGAGCGAAGCGAGTTCTCTGAGTCAACTAGGGCGCTTGTCTGTACTGGACAGAAAAGTGTGTACGTCCAAATGTCTGATAGTAAGTGATGCCCTGATGATGAAGTTAGTAAGACGAACGAAGGACGAACGATGTGATTGCCCGTAACTGTAATTGAACGAGCGAAGCGAAGTTCTCTGAGTCAACTAGGGCGCTTGCCTACTAGACAGAGAAGTGTGTTCTTCTAAATGTCTGTCAGAGCCCTATAACTTCTGAATTACTGAACGTAATTACTTCAAATTTCAATATAATATGTAAACTGATGGCCTTCAGCCGAACATTGTATAAAAAAATATAAAAAGCTTTATTTCAGGGGGGCTCTCATAGAAGCGTATTTGAAGTAAAATCTTGTTTGTTGCTCTACATAGACTTGCGATATATCTTTTTAAAGACGACTTTGAACAGAGTACAAAAATATATTTTTTTTAATTTTTCCCTAAAAATTGACCAAATGGGGGGGTTTCAAAGTGGAGATTTTAATTTGAGCCATATGTCAAGAATTACTGAATATTAGAACGTGAAACTTGGTTGAAAATTCAGTTATATCCTGTACTTGAACAACAAATACTAAAATTAGATAAATGTTATAAAGAAACGAAATTATTTAATTTTAAATGCTAATAGCTTCACAATAATGCTAATAGATGGCGCTGTGTCAGTAAAACAGTTTTATGTCGACTATTATTTTTTTTATTGCGTCTAATGTTAAAAGTTAATTATTACAATATATAATTAAAATTTCTGGGAATTATGGGATATCGCGAGGTCTCAGTTCGGGGCGAACCACTAGTCTACTCGTATTAGTTTAAGCCAACTTACTTAAACAAATAAACATTAAATGAAAAAATAAAAATTATCTTTCTCAAGAAAAATGAGCTTATGACTCCAAATGATCTATTTGGGAAATAAATCCGAGCTTTTAAAATAATTTCAACAAATTCGAAAAAAGCCGGCAACGCATTGGTGGTGCCTCAGGTGCTACAAATGTTCATGGGTGGCGGTAGGTGTCAGGTGACCCGCCTGCTCATTTGCGCGCTAAAAATAAAAAAAATAATAATTATACATTGGTATATTACAGCGGTCAAGAAGTCGATATACTAGGATTAAAACGTTTGGAACTTACCCTAATTGAGCACAAATTAATAGTTAGGCATATTTCTTATCATTAATAGTAGTTTCACATGAATCGCTACGCGGCTATTGATTTTTATTACCGCTTTCGTCGTACTCGTAAAAAACACTGTTGTTATTTTAATTAACTATTGATACATACAAATCCAAAGATTTACCTTATCCTACGTACAATCCCATACCATACGATCTCTAACTAATCTTAATAATTAAAATTTTAATTATCAGTTATCAGTCAATCATGAACTTTCGCAAAGTAACGCCTGATTCTATAATCAGGCGTTACTTTGCGGAAGTTCATGATTAACAAGAAAAGGTTAGAATTATTTTGCTATAATTCGCCAACAGAAAAATTCTGTATGGTCAAACTTGCAGTTACAAGCTAATCACCGCTTTCCTCCCCAAACCAAGCAAGAAAGCCAAGTTCCCAAGCAAGTAGTGCCACCACCACTCACATGCAGCACAACATAAGACTTTTATACTACTCTCGACGCACGTTTCGCCCCGCACCGGAGCATCCTCAGGAGATGTCGACTTTACAATACTGTATTGATTATTGTCTAATAAGAAAAGTAACACTTTTGAATTTTCACAATTTTAGATAATGCACTATCAAGATTACTTTAATGTGACACAAAAGGGAACTTAAAACAACAGTAGGTATATCGTGGTAACCTGACTGAATATACATTGACGTATCTATAGCTTCTTATATCAATGTAACTAGGGCTAAAATTTACCGCAGACGCGTATCGCGAACACGTTGCTCTAATGAAAATAAAATTAGTTTTTTTCATAGAGCGGTCATCACGCAAAGTAATAAATAATAATCTTTATAGTCGTGCGTTACAGCATGTAATATATTTAGAGCTGTTATAAAATGGGCCGAATTCTTTGCCAGTCCCAAAAACAAATAAAACGTACTGTATGCCTTAAAAAAATTTATTTATAGCTCTTTTTTGTTTTTATTACCGACAAATAAATTCTCTTTTTTTGTTACCTACTACACCTAGGTTGACTAAACCTATTTTCGTTACGGCCGCATAAAAAACGAGCAGTAAACATAACTTCATTTATTTATCCTTACCAATAAAACAGTTCCGTGATTGAAGGACAAATAGTAAAAGGATGAATTTAAAAAGATCTAAATCCACACGAATAAAGTCATGACCATCGCTTATGGCGTACGAATTCATCCAAGTAAAAACAAAACTCTCTATAGAAAAACATTGGTTTTGTTTTTTCAAGCTGACCCATTTTAAATATTCTATCAAATAATGCTTCCATGAAACAAAAAAAAAACGCAACAAAAATATAAAACAAAGAGATTAAAAATATTCAGAAAAATCGTCTTTACATTTCAATTTTTCCAAGCTGACCTATTTAACGGCGCATCTGCAAAAAAGTGATCAAAAAAATTGTAAAGCCTAGCACTTTAATATCAGGCTTGGAATGTCAGAGCGAGATGCCCTATTTTCCTTTCAGGGCTCGTTGACATCGCTGAGATAGTACAGTAGGTAACCTTAAAGGGAAATAAGCTCCCCAAACAGTGACTTTTGTTCTAACTTCATTCAAGCTTCATTCCTAAAGACTTGATTTCAGTTAAACCATTACACTAATAACCACAACTAGAAGCTAATACTGATTCATATTCTGATATATCTGCCATCAGGATCCAAACAATCACTGTGCCCGTGAAGATCGGTACAGCGCGGTTGAGTCGTAAAAGTTAACAGAGAGACAAAAAACCTAACTTACCTTCCAAAATAGCTTTGTAATAATATTACGTTGGTTTATGTAAGGAATATTAAGTTTATGGTTGAGACCTAAAACTGTGTGAGGGATGGGTTGCTTAAATAAAAGAGAAGAAAGAGAGAAGAGAACAGCTGCTGAAGGTGCTGAGTTCTTTACCGGCTATTCTCAGCAGAAATTGCTGTCCGAACTGGTGGTAGAGTCTTGAGTTGTCATAAGAACTATAATATTGGCCTGCTTGGAATAAATGATTTAGAATTTTTAATTTTACAACGTGCGTTGTAGGAGTGAAAGAAAACAGAAGTGATAAAGCTTTAAAAGCTAGTGATAGCCTTTAAAGATTAATTGGATAGAACTAACTCTTCTGCATATTTAGCAGTGACAGGGCGCATATTGCACGTTTTGCCATACGGATTAATCTGATTTAACTATGCAAGGTTGTTGCTCCTGTATACATCGACTTACATGTGTATTACTTGCCCCTATCAACACAAGGACGAGTGATACACACGCCGTAGGAAGCCTTTCTCCAGAAAAACAAAGCCTTCCGCGCGCTTACGCTGACACGCGACGAGATTAAGCGCGTCACTCAATGTCACTGAACCCTTGTACTGTAAAGCCTGTGCTGGCTCTACGCAAAAATTATGTTTACTTTTGGAATCATGCATTTGTTTTAACGCATAATTAAATTAATGGTTCGCACTGAATTAAGACCTCGCGTTTTCGGTCTTTGTATGTAGGTTCTTCAAATTGTAAACTTTTTAGCAAATAGAATAATATTTGTTAGAAAAAAGTGTATAAATTTTATTTTTGTTTGATAATATAATTATTGACTAATGTTTGTATTTGTTGATATGATTGAAATTAATAGTAGGTATATGCTCGGAGTTGCTATCAGTCTTACGAATGCTCTCTCTCCGGACGTCTCGGTTTGCCGTTCCATCCATATAAGAGATGATGGGACAGAGAGATGAAGTCATAGAGAGGACACCTCTTGCACACACATTTATGCACAATAATATCTTCTATGAACTTGGCTAATCCATGTTAAGAATTGTTTATTCTGAGGCTAAGATTGGATATTTTGCCCGAACGTTGGTCGGAAGGATCATTATGGTAAAGAACCTGAAGAATTGAATTGTTTTAGGTATGGGAAGAATCCCGTACCTAAAACAATTCAATCGCAATAACAGACTAACGAATTACTGGATGCAAACGACAACTTGACACCAATATCGAATGGAACGGATAAAAATATCAGTTCCTATTGTAATTTGATAATTCGACGCTAATGCATCTCGTCCAACGAATGTCTCACAAACAATAAGGGTCCTCCGGAAATGCAATTAACTATGTATTCGTCGGAAAGAGGAAATATCAATTCGCCTGTATGGACGACCACACACATTAGTAAAGATTTATAGAAATTTAGTTCTTATTACTATAGGGATAAGATTTATGTGTACGTATGTATATATTTGAGGTCTGATGCTGTACCGAGAATTGACTGATTTGATTCGTTTGGCTTAGCTGACGTGCCCGCTTGACTCAATTAGATAGATCTGCTTCCACAGTGGGCAGTGATACTCAATGAGAATGATGTTAATTTTCATTACTATAGTGATGCCCATAATATGAAGATTTTTTTACTAAATTTTGGCCGGAACGATCCTTATGTTTTTTCTAATTTAATACAAAATGCGAAGATGATGTCAATAAAGCCAGTAATTACTCACGCCTTATTAATACTTATATATTTATAACAATAAATATTTGTGTTAATGATACTTACTTACATTATGATTTACAAGTTCAAATCCAAATCTTATTTAAAACGTACAAAAAGTAAAATAACCATCATCCAGTAAAGAGTTCAAATAACACATTACTTTCCGACAACCGAGTAAGAAAAAAGACAACAACAGACGTGTTAAAAAGAATTCCATATCTCTTACAAACATCCTGCAATCGCCAGATGATCTCACTAATGATGAAGTACACACATTTGAAACGCTAAAACACGTTGTACTCTGTTGATAAAATCAAAAAAAGTCCGCGTTCCTGTTTGAGTTATTTGTCGTCACATTAAACAAGTACTCAGCAAAAAGTCGGCAGAGATCAAAGGATGACGTGGCGTCTGGAATAACATACTAGAAGCGTAACGTCACACCGGCGACATGTTGCTTGACGAAAAGTAGCACAACCACATTTTGAAAAAAAAAAAAAAAAAGATATGTGGGACCATGTTGATATGACAAAATGTTGAGGAGGCTCAAAACAAAGAAAAGTAAAACCTAGCATATAACTGAGAAGATGATTCCTGAGTTGTGAGAGTGAGCTACGTAGGAGTGTTAAATGTCTTTTACGTCAAGTTTCTCTTCTGTCGCTAGCCAACCATTAACTCTCCCAAAACAAGTCAGACTCAGTTAAAAGCTAGGTTCATTTTTATGAATTCCCTTTTACTAGAGCCATAAGTTTCGAGAATGACAAAATGTTCCATGCCATTCATTTATCTAGGTACTTAATACGAGTATGCTTGTATTATATCTATAAACCTTACAGAAGAAAAGAAATCCTCTGAATTATATTGAAAAAAAAAATCAGTTGCGTAGCTTAGATAAAGTGCACAAACCGATATAATATGTGAATAGTAATGTGACTTACTGTGTATGTAGTGTGTGTGTATCTATGTGTGTATAGTGTGTGTTATTCTGTAAATGGTATAATACTTTATAGAAGAAACGAAAGATCGTAAGTGTGTATAACTCTAAATGCAACGGGGGACAAACACCGAACTGCGAATTTATTACGACATTTACACCGTCTGATGTGTTTCAAATACAATGCTCTGCGTAGTGCTACCATAAATTCGCATGAAAGAGATCACGCACTTTGTACTTTGAAGTAAAAAAGAAGATTGTTTTGAACTACGAGGATCTTTATTAGGTGGCATAAAGATATTAGTAGTTCTAAGTAGACTTATATGAATTATTTAGTACCTACTATGATAAGAATATTTCTAAGCTACTATTGGTATATTATTACTCTGTGCATTAGAGTAAAAGAAATTGTATTCCAATATGTAGAATCTAGACTTATAGTAAGTGTAGAAAGCTGCCTTAACTTGTAGATGGTTTTCTGGGTTACTACACAATAAAGTACACATTTTGATCGATATTTTAAAAAAGTAAGTAAGTAAATTATCTTTATTAATAAATCTTTATTCATCAGCAACTATTATACAATATATCAGTAATGATGGTAAAAACTATAGAGAAAAGGAATATGTAAAGCTCTAGTTGTCTTTTTATTATGACTACAATATACAATTATCGTATTTTATTTAATGTTAAGGTCAAAAATACTTGCGGTTAAGATAACGAGAAATGGAAAAAAGTCTTACAAATACCGACATGCAGGCATTTCTGGTCAACAAAGTTTCAAGCCAGTTGACATTCTCGAACCGTTCAGTCGTAGAATTTATGACTTCATTGGTCCGATCATTAATCAGTGAAACGTTGTTTAGGTATGCCGCATGGTGCTAATATTAATATCGTTACAGACAATAAAACGAATGACAACACTTACCGCCGACATTTGCAAATGGTTATTACGAGCAATACGATTCTTAAATGTCAGTGATTCGTTAAGATTTTATTGTCACTGAAATTGCGGAGCAGATACAGTGTGTTCAATAGACTTAATCTAATTTTTCTATTTCTGGCTCGCCCATGCTTATCTAACGCTGAAAAAAAGAAAAATAAATAGAAAATGGCGACGTAAAATTACTATTTATTATTATTATTATCCTGATGGCATCGTAATTAAAATTCGGTGACTCAACCACCAATTCTCAGTGTATTTTCTGTGAGACTGAAAACACTATATAAATTATTAGCGCTTCCATTCCATAAAATTCAAATCCAAATTAATCAATCAATAAATTTTCCATTCTAATTATAATGATATTTTCATTATAAAATGATATTTTAATATTATGAAGACTAATTAATTTAAGAAATATCGCTTTAACCTCTATCTTTAAACGATGATTAACACTGGACTTGCTGACCATAATTATATAAATGACAACATAATTAGAATCAATTTGAAGCGTCACATTTGACATACGAGTGTCTCTGGAAATAATAATATTGCAAGTGGCGCACCAACCTCTATAATTAATCTATGATTTTATATGAATACATAAATTAAATAAAGAGGTTGGTAACGAATGCTTACAACGCCAAGATGGCGTCAATCTAATCCAAAATGGCGTCAATCAAGTAGGTCCCAAAATAAACCATAGATTAAAGACAGACGTCAGTGCTTTAACTCATTCGTTCGAGTGAAAATATTTTCTGAGTTTCATTCGACGCAATGTATTAAACGTACAAATGCACAATGTTCCATTGGAATGACCATAAATAATAGTGTAATGCATTTACAGGTAATATCCATCTTCGGGTGGGTCCTGGCTCCCGGTAGCGACTGTCCGTCTGTCGCCGACGGCTCGGCGCGATATTATTAATGCAGCCTGCCTCTCAAACGCGCTATATATTGTACATCGGATATATCAATGCTGTAATTAACTTTTATTAAGAATTATTAACTACTGGCTTTAGGAGTTAGGTTTTAAAAATCTGGGATGCTCTTTGTTTTTCCGGAATATAAAGTAGCCTAAGTCACTCTCCAAATTATCAACTATAACTATTAAGTGAGGGCGTGATTGAAGGACAAACAAACACACTTTCGCATTTATAAGCGATACCTGATTTATCCTACTTCCTACTAATCCTATTATTTCCTATTAACAATAATTATAAATGCGAAAGTTTGGAAGTATGGATAGATGGATGGATGTTTGTTACTCAATCACGCCGCAACGACTAAACCGATTGGGCTGAATTGGAATGGACATAGCTAATACCCAGGATTAACACATAGGCTACAATATTTTATCCTGAAAAATAAAATTTCTTGCTTTTTGCCTTTGTGTTAATCCTGGGTATTAGCTATGTCCATTCAAAATTTTTGACAAATCGGTTTATTTGTTGTGATGTGAAGAAGTAACAAACTTGCCTTTTCACTAACCTGCTCTAGAGAACTTATTTTTCTTCTTCTTTGACACCGTTAAAATAAAATTTTGCACTACAATACTGTGTATCATTTACATTATTGATTGAGAACTTAAGTTAAATTGTATAATACGTAAAGATATTTATAGGTCTACTGGTCAGTGGGTACATGGCCAGTGCATAGTAATTTATTTGAGGAGCATCGCAAGGGAGTCGTTGATGTGTGCAGTTAATCTTCGTGACGTGAGGCGGTTAAGCAAACTGACTAATGACGTGAAGAAACCACGATCCTCCTTGTAATAAACCTTACATAAACTTCAAAGAACTTTCTATTAATAGTTTTTTTTTTATTTGGTAGCAAGATAGTCCTTGACTACGATCTCGATGATGGTATATGGCGATGCAGTCTAAGATGGTAGCGGGCTAACTTGGAAGGGGTACGGCAGTGTAAATTCAACCCATTCCACATACCCCTACACACCATCGTGAAGGAACGCTCGCTTGGCGGCACGTCTTTGACGGTAGGGTGGTAACTAGCCATGGCCAAAGCCTCCCACCAGACAAGACCAGAGACAATTCGGAAATTATAATTTCCCAAATTGCCCATGCGGAGAATCGAACCCGAGACCCCCGAGACCACAGCGCTCACCACTGCGCCAAGGAAAGTTGTTTCAAAAGAAGTGAACTTGTGATGCATAATTTCATATGACATGAAGTATTTACAATATTATGCCATCTATGCAAAAACAAAGCAACACTCATATCATATACGGGATACAAGGTTAAGCACTTTTAGCATCGATAAGTAGTTTTACCTCAAACAAATGATATGACTCAGTTTCGCACATCTCTGCCAAGTGAACTCACATTTGTAAACAAATATTTAGTGTGATTTAAATTAAAAATGAGAAGGATTACTCTGTTGGTGTTATTTTTGGTGCTGTGTTTACATTTATCGGAAGCTAAGGACTTGGTTGTTGGCTCCAGAATCAATAACTTGCTAATCTCTACGGAGAAAGTTGTGTATAATAGAATACCGCTAATAAGAAGGGATAAAGACTACAGCTACTTTGATCAAAAGGAGCGTGTTATTAAGGTAGAGTAACTATTAGTATATGTTTTGTGTAATGCTTGTAAATCAATAGATTTCTTCTGTTCAATCTGTAGATTTTGAATTAGATAACATAGGTTAAGCGGGCAGTAAGTCGTGCTAAGAAAAAGAAACTGTAGAAAGTAAGAAATCAGTCTCAAATATATACCTACACATTTTATTGCTGCTTTAGTCGTATTTAGTACAACCTATTTTGAGTCTATTGGGTATTCTCGTTGTCTTCATATGACATACAATCTTTATCTAGGCCACCATTGTAGGAAACTTTGGCCACCTACAAAGGTGGCCAAAGTTTCTTGCATGGACTCCCATAGATCCGTCTGATGTTGTCAGTCCACCTAGTGGCTGGCAATACTTACCGGTGCGGGGTTTACTATGATTAGTTTAATCTCTACTTGATATATGGATTCAATAAATATGACGTCATTCCAGGGCATCATCGCCCGCGACCTGTCGCGGACGGACGCGGAGGTGACGGTGACGGACGGCGGCGTGGGCGAGACGTACGTCAGGCTGCATCTGAGGAGCGAGAGAGGCGTGGGACTCAACTATCTCATATTGATATTCAGTGATAATAATAAATAACAGCTGACGTGAGATATATAAGTGGTTTTATTTTATAAGGATCAAGATAGACGCAGACTATGTATAATTTTTGGATTGCGTGGCAATTGGAATTTAACTATGTCAAAAAAAAATATTTTTTACTGATTATAAATAAAATAGAGAGTCTTCAAAAATATGTAAAGTGCACTTTGAGTGTTAAGTTTGATATCCGTTTTAAATAATTGATGAAACTAATAAAAGTGCGTCAAATATTTATAATGATACCTAGTTCAAACAAGCCATAGTATTTTTCTGTTCGATAGAGTTGCTGGTTTGATTTGTTGGCAACATCCCCATTACATTTACAGTTCCGAGGCAGACTGCAGGTGCAAAAAAATATGACGTCATTCCAGGGCATCATTCATTCATCATTCAGAGGCGTGGGACTCAACTATCTCATACGATATTCAGTAAAAATGAATAACAGTTGTCGTGCATATGAATTGTTTTAAAGAATCCCGCGGGATAAAAGGTACTTACCCTGTGTCACTCTTCAAGTCTTCAACTCGTACAAAAAATCACAATGGTCCGTTGCTCTTGTTGCTGCGTAATTCAAAGACAAACAACTTTGAAAATATTTTTAAAAAATACTAAAGAAATTGTAACTCATACAAAACTAATCTTTATCTATAAATTCATACCGAGGCAAAACAGACAACAACTGTTCAGAAATAGCCATCAGCGAAAGTCCCCTCAAGCACAAATCAATTTTAGCGAATTGTCAGTGCCAGTTTTGTGCCAGTGTACACGGGGTGTTTAAACTGAGGGTGGCTAATGGAGACACACGCATTAAACCGAGCCGCGTGCACAACATTGACACAGGCAGGGGGCCTAATTAGTTTAGCCCGTGGCCAGGGCGCCCCGGAGATGACGGCTAACTGCATAAAGAAGCTGGAAATGACAATGCTATAGCGTTAATCCATAAGCAGGAGCTTCCTTCAGATCCTGTGTATCTTTATGTATCCACTGTCGAAGATTTACCATCTTGTTATACTTCTTTCAATTCATGAGGGCGCATAAGCTTTACTTGTGGTTACATCGTGTACATGCGCACATTGCGTAAATGTGCGTGCCTGTCAGGAGCCTAAGTGAGCTCTTGCTCACACTTATACAGATACGATACACACACAACCATGAGCCACGCGCCTTCGCGAATTTTAAATTTTTATGACATCACAATTCACTATTTCATACAAACTCCCATACTAATCGCGCCTTTCGACGTTTGATAAAGAGTTGCTGGTTGGATAAGTTAGCGACGTAATATCCTACATAACAATAAATTATATTATTATTAGTCTCTATCCATAAAAATCATTTGCCGCATAAATAAAAGATTATAAGAGAACGACTCAACCGATTTGGTTGTTTTTTTTTGTATTCGTAATTGTTAGGACAAGCAATGCGAAGCCGGGACGTGACACTAGTTTTATAATGAAATATCAATTTTATCCCTTCCAGTCAAGATTTATATCGTCTTTCGTCCAGCCAGGCGCCATCCGCCTTTCACAATTTATCCGGGGATCAAAAAGCATGCGCTTATTACAATTTCATCGAATTACGTTAATACCACTAATTTAATTTCGATTCGTTGGTGGTTACTTTACATACTTAATCTAGTATGCTAATTGATTGTGTAATCAATTTACTGTTGTTTTATTTTTATGTAACCGATACCAACATTAACGTTACAATGCAATTAATTTCTGTTTCCCATCGTGCTTAATTACCAGATTACAGGATAGTT
Organism: Hipparchia sbordonii; assembly: GCA_038048805.1. Classification (NCBI taxonomy): domain Eukaryota; kingdom Metazoa; phylum Arthropoda; class Insecta; order Lepidoptera; family Nymphalidae; genus Hipparchia; species Hipparchia sbordonii. Next base: position 5,932,755 of record CM076106.1, on the reverse strand, counting down.
TTAAACCAAATTTATTCTATAGGAATATCTATGCCATAAAAAGTAATTGCTGTAACTGGATTTCCCTAATTAACTATAATCTGCCTATAAATGGTATTTAAATTTGAATACTTGAAAGGTCGTTTATTATTAAAAACAGTTTATTTTTATTTGTTGACAAGTTAACGCTTAATTAGGATGTACATGATTATATATATAATTTTTTTATATAAATAGTAAAATAGAAAAAATCACAAGTACAAAATCAGAGTAGTAAATCTAGTTAGTCTGCCACCATCTTAGACTGCATCGACACTAAACTATCAGGCGAGATCGCAGTTAAGGACTATCTTGTCATTGAATTAAAAAAATTATTTCAGAATTACTCGTATGTGTTATATTTTTATTTATACACGTCCATCTGTGTGAGAGCGAGCGTTCCCAACAATTTTCCAACATAAATCTTTAAACGAGGTGGCTGAGCTTTTAGCATCCATTCACATCGCGCGCTCTCGCGTTTCCTGCTCGCTGAAGTATATTCATCCAGATTGATGTACTTCAGTAAGAAATATATAATAATACTAGTTGATAGCCGCGGCTTCGCTCGCGTGGATTTAGTTTTTTTAAAATCCCGCGGATCTCATTGATATTCCGGGTTAAAAACTACCCTATGTCACTCTCTCGGTTCTCAACTACCCATGCAAAAAATCGATCAGTTGCTTTGTTACCGTGAGATTGAAGGACAAACAAACACATATTTATAATATTAAGTAATGATCTAGTTGCCTATGTATCTAGATCGGAATGTAAAACTTTTTAATCAAGCAACTCTTTCGTCGTCCTCAACTCTATGGATCAGCGAAGACCGCCGGCGTTTGCGCACACATCTATGCACTATAATATTTCCATCGCAGATGGCTTGTCTCTGTTGAGATTGGCTGCCGCCAATAGCCCAACGGTTAAAAGTGTGGACTCAAAACTGAAAAGTCGCAGGTTCGAATCCCAACCGTTGCACTATTGTCTTACCCACTCCTAGCACAAGCTTTTCGTTTATTTGGAGGTTATAGAAGGATATTAGTCAACTTCAGCTTGGCTAATATAGTTCTTTATTAAAAAAAATATATTAGGTGATATCCCTTATAACCGTCCACTAGTTTGGCCAGATTTTTAAATTGTATCTTTCTAAAAAAGAATTACAGTGTAACGAGTGAATCTAATTCGGTAACTTCAGACTTCATCGCAGTGTGTAATCCCCGCTACGCGTCGCCGGAGCTCTGCATTACGGAGTCATGTTCATGTTTTATTTATTCGTCGCGTCTGAAAGCGGTTACATTAGTGTCGAATTTTTGTTCCTGTCTGGAAGAGGAAATGACGGGACGGCTGCCAGTGAAAATAGTTCACTCTGATGTGCATAATATTTTAGTATTAAATCTGGGCATGCTATTTCGCCTCGGATTAAAAAAAGCATAATTTGCGTGATTAAATGCCTCGTGTGACGTTGTACGAATCGTTACAATTTTTAAAATGTGATTTTGGATTATAGCAAAAGAATTTTATTTTTCCTTCTCCTACTAGATATTATTAATGATGTTTAAAATTTATGTATAGCCAGCGTTCTGTAAAACTGTGTTTGATTTATGTGTGGTGTAATGGTGCTTAAATATTTATTATTCGATTTTATATTTGAAGCACATCATTAAAGCAACAAAGAACCATATTTTAATACTATCAATATCAATTCAAGTAAACCCATTTCGAAATTCAAAATATTCCAGAAAATTTACGAGTATACCCATTTTACAGTCGCTTGCATATTTTCAAGAGTTTTTTAAATTATGATCTTTTGCGCCGGTATTTTATAGAGCTCTCCTGCTGTTTGTTGGTACAAAGTGTAAATAAATATTACATAAAAACTCAGTTGAGCAATCATACAGAAGACATATAGCATCGAATGTTCAAAATAACGACTTCGCGATATTACGATTTGATTTATGATCTAAATATCGGTTATTTTTTAAGAAAAGAGTGCAGCGACATACTTATGTCTTCGAATGAAGAGACTCAAATATTGATATGATCAGACTTCACTTGGAAGTTCGTTTCATATCATATCGTACGTCAAACGTTGACCTTTTGAACTACAACATGAAAACATAAAGTATGACTAAAATAGGTAGACTATCAAAGGCATTCCCTTATTTAGATGTGACTGAGATTCCAAAACTATGCTAATACAACGATATATATCAATGGCTAGATATGTATATGCTCCACTATACGTAGTTCTTGCACATCTCGTGAAAAAGCCAAATTACATATTGATAACCAGTCGAAGAAGCTTCGAGCACCAAATATAATAGAAATGCATATTGCAACCTCGGTACTCTCACACTCTTGCTATTCCGGCTTTGACTAAACTAGTCGAGTGCCGCGGGATGCAGCATGGCCGCGAGCGGAAGACGCGGCCGCGCGCTGTCGGCGATACACCATTCATTATTTTTGGTCACATCATCCACAGTGTTTTCCTTTATCAAGAGACAATCAAATTAATTATTATTTACACTAAGGCCGTACTTACCTAACACTTGCAGTTTACAACATTCCAATAATAGTTGCACGGTAAGCGGGTTTCTCAACTATTTGATTGCTAAACTGTGGTATAAGTTCAGAGCACCGAATATAATAGAAAAGCACGCTGCAACCTCCACGGTGCCATTACACGCTCGGAGGATACTTTGCGGTAGTGCACTCTTCATATTGTTATCAGTTCAAAGTGTAAACTTTACTCCTGGCAAATAATAAGTGAATCCAGTCACGACTGTACTCTCGCAATGACCACTGTATAATACACCTTATTTTCTAGTGCATTTGTCAATGATCAAAACCTCTGGTTAAAGTTTACTTTTTAATTTTACTTAATTAGCTTCTAATATTTTTTGTTTTATATACTAATACGTTTGTTGGTTGGTTTATCCATCAATCACGCAGCCACAAAGCAACGGATCGATCTGACTTTTCGCTGGGTATAGCCGAGTTCTTGGAGAGTGACATAGGCATACTTTTAAAATCTGGGTATTTCTACGAGATTTTTTAATTCTACGTTGTCGGGTTTTAGGGGTCGGACAAAAAGAATTAGGTTTAGAAAGAAACTATTTAATAATTATAATACAATTCAATATAATTTTCTATTAACGAGGGTGATTAGAAGTATAAAAAAATATCTAAATTAATTAATCAGAACACGCGGAGAGCCGGGTCGCAGGTAGGTATGCACTATACAGTCTTTAAGTAGTTAGTTAAGTAGATCGAAAAATGCCACTGCCCTGATATGTGGTGCTCGCCGTCGCCGAGTAGTCTTCGTCCACTCCAGGTGTAGTGGGGTACCTCGCGCCAGAAGTAGTGAGCGCAGGTCGAGGTAGTTGCAGGAAGAAAGAAGGTACGAACGAACCCTGGAATGTAGTCGAAAGTGGGCGTTTTAGATTTTGTCCACTTTCATAGTTGGACTACAACATTGATCTTCGGCCAAAGATGCATGACGGCGAGATGAAATGGCATAGGCGATTTTAAGCATTAAATAGTGATCAATGATGAGGCCAACTAGACAAAATTACAGATTACAGATTAGAAGATGCGATAACTAAATGATAATTGTACAGGCAAAATGGTCGAATGCAACATATGTTAGGTAATAATAGGTAATTCCTTTTATAGTTTACGTTTACAAAGTTTACAAAGTTAATTAGTATAAAAACAGAATATCAATAATAATCTTAGGGTAACTATTTCTTATTCAAAAAGATTTTGGATATAATTTTCTAGAAAGTAACAATATTTCACTATAGGCTAGGTATGTGACGTGACACGTTAAATTTTCATTCTAAACAGAATTATTATGTAAAACATTTTATAGACTGTTAGGCTATCTAAAAGTTATTAAGATTTTAAATATAAAGAACAAGCATTCGAAAATGAATCAGCATTTTTAATGAAATGTATGAAGATGGAATCTAATGTGTAGGTACCTAGCGAACATCGAGTTAATTCACAACACTCACCCGATATCGGGGTAATTCCTTTTTATTAATAATTAATCACACACTGGTAATCACTCTTTAGAAGAATCTTCTTTTGTAGAAATTAAAATGTCTCCGAGATTGTAAAACTTTGGTTTCTTAGGAAGCAGTAGGTTACGTTCCAGCGGAGACGAAAAAGAAAGACGTTTCCAACCGTTGCAGGTAATCGAGTCACGGTGCATTACATTTTACGTACGACCCTCGTTTAAGTTTAAGTATTGTGTTTGTATATTAAGATTTTATTTAAATTTATTTTATAATGTTTTGTAAATTATATTTATTTATTTATATAACTTTTAATATATATTTAAATACATACTTAGAATTTTAGAAAAATAGATACTAAATATTGGCTAAGTCCGCTAGATGGCGCCAAGCGTTACAACGTGAACGAAGTCACGAGTTAAAACTAGTTGTTTAAAAAATATTTTAAATCGTTGACTGACTGAGGGTGAATGTTAATTCTTCATAATTGACCAGCAGTGGTAGTCTTGACTTGCCACAAGTTGGCCTATTTACATCAAATAAATATTTTTTTATGTCAATTTGTATTATTTGATTATTGTATTTACACATTTGTTTAAAAATTAAATTTAGCGACAGCTGACAGATTTGTGTATTTTGATAAGTAACTTTTAAACTTTTTATTGCGTGTACGGTTCTTGCGCACGCAATATAAAGTTTATTTACACGTAAATTACTTTTTGAATTTGTTTTAGAGCTGCTGTTGACTTAGCTGAAAGCGTGAGCGTTACAAACACTATTAATCGTCTAAAACCATTAATAATACTACAGTGTCAAAACTCCGATAAATGTTGAAAGTAATTTTATATACTATTTATCATGTCAAAAACATAATCAAACTAATAATGATGCTTGACGAAGTATTAGGTACTTGAAGGTATTATTGTAGCATTGTAGCTATAGTGCCTGCGATTTCAGCCTTGTAGGTACATACAAGTTTTATAAAATGTCGTAGGAACACAACAAAACGTATCCTATCTCTACTCCAGGATACTAGCTATCTTGCCTTGCTGAATTTTATCGAAATGAGTTCAGCGGTTTAGGCGTAAAAAAACAAGAAAGGAACAGACAGATAGAGCCTTTTTCTTTCCTTTTTTTGCCTTGTCAGAAAAATATAATTCGCGTGTAAAAGTGAGTAAAAACTAAAAATCCAATTACTTATTAAGTCAAGATTCTTACACAATAATTAATTAATATTTTAAACAAGATACCTACTGAAATAACATGTTATTTTTTAATTCAAAGAGAGCGATTTTTGAAATTCTTGCTGGCTTTTCTCAGCAGAATCTGGTTTCCCAAACGGTCGTAAGTCTTAACTTGTCATAAGAGTGACAATTTGACCTAAGTGAAATAAATAATTTAGAATAATTTGAATTTCAAGATTCAAGTTCCTAGCATCGATCATTGAAATATAATACCGAATTATACACCTAATCATGAAGAAATATATGTCATGGGTTCAAATCCCTTACCTACCTCTCATATCACCTTAATTGGGCACTTTTAATTTGCAAAAGAAATGTTTTTCGTTTTCTAACGATACCTAATCACGAATATAAGGGCGGCACTTTTATTTAATTTGCATCATAAAGTAACAGTATTAAACCCTAAAAGCTTTGTTATAACCCTTTTTTTGATGATAAGCCTTTCTAATGTTTGTCGCAATTTCCTTAAACCCTTTCATTCTTTAGGGAAAACAACATCATTACTAAGATTTACGTTAAAGCTCCGAAAGGTAATTTCAGTTAACAAAGGAAAAGTGAGCGAATAAAACTTTTCCGCCCTCTTTTTCGATCTCGTAGCATTTTCGAAGCAACGAGTATTTACAACCAGGATTTGATTTTTCCCAGTTTTAATCCAGAAAGAAATTCGACTAATAATGTGTGAAACTAGATCTGCAATGAATATTGCTGAATTTACTAATATTCTATGGCATTAAAGATTTTGCACTTAGTCTCATTGCGTCTTATCTCAGCAACCGAGTCCAAAGAGTATGTGTCAATGATGTAAAATCATCCGGATCAGCCCCAGTAATGGGTGTACCCCAGGGTTCTATTCTAGGTCCATTCATGTTTTTGGTCTACATAAATGATTTACCACATTTTGTCCAAAATACTTGCGATATTGTACTATTTGCTGATGATACGTCTTTAATTTTTAAAGTCGATAGGATGAAAGACAATTTTGACGATGTAAATAATGCATTATCTCAAGTTTCTGAATGGTTTACGGCAAATAATCTCCTTTTAAATGCTAAAAAAACAAAGTGTGTTGAGTTTTTATTACCTAACACGAGAACTGTCAGTAAAAATTTAAAGATAAATAATGAACCTTTGAAAACTGAGGACTCCACAGTGTTTTTGGGGTTAACCCTGGATTCAAAGCTACAATGGGGCACCCATATAGCAACGCTTGCTGGCAAACTTAGCTCTGCTGCTTACGCTGTTAGGAAGATTCGACAGTTGACTGACATAGAAACTGCAAAAATTGTTTATTTTGCATATTTCCATAGTATTATGTCATACGGAATCTTAGTATGGGGTAAGGCAGCCGATATTGGAAAAATTTTTGTTTTGCAGAAGAGGGCAATCCGCGCAATCTATAATTTGAGGCCGCGGGATTCCCTTCGAGAAAGATTTAAAGAGATAGGCATTCTTACAGTAGCTTCACAATATATTTATAACAACATAATATTTGTCAGACAAAACATTTTGAGTTACAAAAAAAAGAGTGATTTGTCCGATAGACCAATTAGAAATCCAAATAGGCTCATGTTTCCTGGGCTGCGCCTCAAGAGGGTCCAAAAGACATTTGTGAAAATGGGCGTGACGTTTTACAATAAAATTCCACAGTCAATCTTAGACTTGCCTCTACACAAGTTTAAGAAATTAATTAAATCTGCTCTCATGAAAAAAGCATATTATACAATTGAAGACTATGTAAATGATAAAAAAGCGTGGATATAATTCGCTCCAGTGATTCATAAGACAGTAATAACTATCCTGTGTTCAATAACAATTGTAAAAATTTTATTTTTTTTGAAAAGAGCAACCGCCGAGTTTCTTACTGGCTCTTCTCGGCAGGAAAGGCATTCCGAACCAGTGGTAGATTCATTGACGATTCAAAAGTGCTTGTAAAAGTTTATTTGAATAAAAAATATTTCTATTTCTATTTCTATTTCTACTGAATAGTAAAATACAAACTCACTTCGAAAGTAAACTCACATCCACGAACCGAAATAATCAAGGAATTTGTTAAGAAGACTAGAACGGTGACGACACTCGCCCTATCTTTTTTTTACTAGATAATACCCGCGACTTCGTCCGCAAGAATAATAACTCATTAATTTTCCCACGGTATAAGCTTTCTCTAAGTATTCCAAATTTCATCCACATCGGTTCATTCGCTGTAGCATGAATGAGTAACAAACATACACACACACATACAAACTTTCGCTTTTATAATATTAGAGCGATGGGGATAATATTTGGTTATTCATTTGAAATTCGTTTTGTATTATGAGGAAGGATTAAATTTCAATATGCGAAACACAATATACCAGGATACAAAACAAAGTATTACTTAGCAGAGATTTTGTGCGGATTAATTTAGCATCATGGCTTTCAGGAGAGAGAACAGAGTTAATTTTATGCTTTTCCATTTTTGCCGTAAAAACAGGATTAAATTCTTTGAATTATAACGCATAGAAAGGAAGTTTCTGACAGAAATCTGCTCCAAACGTAAATTCAAAACAAGCAATGAATATGTGAGTGTCATGTAATTATTTTCTGTACTGTTATTGCGATGAATTATGATACCCATTCACTGTACGTCATTTTTAAAAATATTCTGTGACTTTGTCGTACTAACGACGCGGATGCGACGATACTGCATAGTTGGCCTTTAAAGGCTTACTAAAAGTGGCTTATCACCTTGTCGGTAACGCCGCTTCTAAGCGTTACGGCTCGATGATTAAATTTAAATTGAAAATCTCTACAAAGTGTGATAAGATTTCTTATTAGGTGATGTTAAAATACAGGACAGAGTATTTTCATAGGTAATGAATCTTTTGCAAAGTCAAAGCATAAAAGATACTTCAATAAAGTTTTAAGAGGAAAAGATTTCAAACAAACAGTTACAACAGATTGGATAATACAAAGAAATTCTCATAATTACTCCAGCTAATGAGTTAGTGGTAATAACTGAACAAAGTAAAAAGAGTTCAGGTTAGGAACGAATCTGACGTCAAACATTACGTACAGAATCTTATCGCACCATTTTAAACCTAAATAAATAACCTTTTGTTAGATTTCACTCCACTAACGTAAACAAAAATACTTCCAGTAGTAGACATGCTTTTTGCATGCGATCTCTACATATATTTCACCTGTCCACAGTACTATATTTTTCACATTTTTGTAACAAAAACATTGGACTAAAAGCACAGCGAAAACAATGCAACCAAAATATTTTCCACTACCTATCTCGCTGACAGGCGAAAATTCACACTAATGCAGCTTTCAGATGGAAATAAATAAAAGATGATCATGAAATTGGACTCTACGCCGTAAAACATGTTTTTTTTCTTGTCTAGTAAGTATAATATAATAAAAACTATGGCTGTATCAAATGAGCTCTGATCAACGTTTGCTTCAATCCGCCTCAGCCTGAGTTCGGTGCGCCATGAGGCAAATTGCCGAGACATATTCGGTCATTGCGAGTTACGAAACTGAAATGGAAGCTGATGTTCGATGGGGTCCTAAGGTGCTGGAGTGACGACCCCGCACCGGGAAGCGCAGTGTTGGCAGACCCCCCCACTTGGTGGACCGACGACATCAAACGAGTCGCAGGGTACCGGTGGATTCAGGCGGCGCAAGACCGAGTGGACGTCCATGCAAGAGACTTATGTCCATTAGTGGTCGTCTAACAATTGATTAAGAAGAAGAAGGAGATTCTGTCATTTACTTATATACTTTGAGTACATAGTAGTAACTTTTAGCACAGCATCATTTCGCACATTTTCATACTTTTATGTTAGATCACCTGAAAGTCATATCAGACAACCCATAAAATGCACATAGCGCAATTTGTAATTTATAGGCTTGACAGTTTTACAGTCGCCTGCATATTTTCAAGTCTTCCTAATATATGAGACCGCAGACCATATTTCATGAATCCTCGTGGAGTATTTTGAGTAGGTAGTAACTATTGTACCTATGCTTTAAGTTATAACTAAGTATAATACCTAACTTATTACTGGTTAAAACTATTAAAAACGGATCAACGTGATTTTTTGCATGGGTGCTATAGTTGATGAACTGAGAAGTGACATTGGCTAACTTTTATCCAGGAAAAACAGAAAATTCCAAAGATTTTCAAAACCTAACTCCACCTAGACGAAGCTAATGGATGTGGCTATTAAAAATTAAATTAATCTTGGATCAGATAGCAATTTAAAGTTTTCTGCAAGATTAACACACCTAATTGCTCCAACTTCAAAGTGTTGGTCTGAGAAGTAAAACCATTAAAGAAATTCAAAAAATACTTTTACTTCCCAAGAACTAAAACTAATATAACTCTTTTAAAATGGAAACGTACGGAGACATTAAATTAATTTATTCTAATAGATAAGTATGAAATGTAGCCTCCACGGCGCTATTACACGCTACTATTACTCTACAGTAGTGCACTTTTCATATTGCCATCAGCACAAACTGCCAAGTATCAAGTTTGCCAACAAAGAGCATAAAGACATTGAACTGAGGTGAAATGAACTTACAGACTTGCCAACTTATATTCCTGGATGGAATAACGAATGCAAAACTGTAGGTATCTGCTTGGTTTTGTATTCCTTGTTATACTGAAAATCAATCTTCATCTCACTTTTTAGTTTCCTCTAAGCCTCATAACTTTTATTCCATTTTGAACTTAAAGTAATGTCATATGATGCGTTGCGGCGTCTGCGGCGAAACGCAAGCCATAAAAACTAAAATCGATACCGCAAAAAGTACTTAATACTAAGACCCAAGACAGAGACAGACTTATGTCAGGACATGTTTTATGTCTCGTTTTAACACTGTCTCAGATTCGAACTAAGTCAGAGCACGTCGCTCCATGATCTCAGCCTTAACTTTATTGAACCTTACACTTTACATCTCTTTGTTTCATACAGATACTAGATTCTGCCTGTGAATTCGTCTGCGTAAATTTAAGCTTTTATAAAAACTCGCGGGAACTCTCTTAGTCACTCCAGACCTCAACTGTACCGACCCGAAAATCACATCGCGCGATCCATTACTCCGTTGCTATGAAAAGACAAACCAAGAAACATTAGAATTCATAATGTTACAACCCATAATCTACCAGTGTATTAAGTTTTTCTTATTAATTAGATAATATATTATCTGATCAGAGAAAAGGACGGTTTATCCCTGAAGCATGGAGTAGTCTTCCTTTGCCGGACACTGAGTAACGACGACCAACATTGACTAACGACGACAAACATAAAATCATCTATTTTTTTTTCACAATATCTAATCTGAACAATAAGCCGTTATCCTCATAAATCTTGTGCTGCAAATTAATTATTAATCAACTTAGTGAATTAACATCATTAATCCCTAAAACCTTTGTTACATTACCTTTTTGTTATAAAATCCTTTGTAATACAATTTGTTTCGTCGTAATTTTCTTTATCGCCTTTATTCTAACAAAAACAACATTATTATAAGATTTACGTAAACTCTCGAAAGGTAATTTTAGTAAACCGGAACAAGGGCGAAGTGAGTAAATAAAAACTTCTTCAATGCAAACTTTGGCTATTACACGGAGCAATTTTTACACTCGTGGTAAATGAGAATAGGGGGATGATCCCGAAAATTTGATTTTGATTCCTCCCATCAAAAAGTCGTTTCGAAACAAAAACCACGAAGAAAATCCCTAATTCGATCCAATCTAAATCCAATTATACCCCTACAGGGGCTAGCCACACGAAGGGCCTCGTTGGAGTAAGGCTTTAACGCTAGAGGATAAATAAAAGAAAATTAAAGGCATGCTGGAATTGGTATGGTAATTGTATGCGTCAAACCTCACGCTACGGAGTATCATTTTAGCTGTTTACTTGTTTATACTAAACTCTGTTTGGACGAAAATTTGAGTTTTATTTACCCATTTTTATCAGTGGTGCCTAAACAATCTGAACATTTCTCGTAGTAAGGATCTCTTAACGTAAGATTTCATCTAAATCTAGTCATCATAGTCCTTGACTGCGATCTCACCTGAAGGTAAGTGACGATGCAGTCTAAGATGGTAGCGGGATAACTTGAAAGGGGTATGGCAGTGTAGGTACATTCAACCCATACCCCTAATCTGTGTGGGTTGAATGTACACTGCCATACCCCTTTCAAGCTAACCCGCTACCATCTTAGCCTACATCGTCACTTGCCAGGTGAGATCACAGTCAAGAACTATCTTGTCATCGAATAAAAATAAAAAAACTAGTAATTGTGTTTTAGTATGTGCATTAAATTTTGGTAGGTAGTTAGGAACACTTGGATTTTTCAATGTGATTATTATTCAAGCCTTGTTCAAACAACATAACGTCCGTCCATTATTACATAATTAATAAAGCTCCCCAGTTAATGGGACTAGAAAAAGAACAATTACTAAAGTGATTTATTACTGTTATCGTATGGCCGTTGCCCCCAGTTTTTTAACTGACGATAAGCGGAATAGAGGAAGCGGTAAGTAATTTATTGCTGGTCAGATATTTTTCAATAAGCCTCTTTGTACATTGGTACTGATAAATATCTATCAGAAGACATTAAAACTGTAATAATTTTATTTAATTACTGTATTTTTATGTCAATATGCGTTATAAATAACGTTATCTGCCATAAATTATTACCTATTATTATAATGTATACAAATTATTGGTTTAATCTCATTTAAATGTGAAAAACAGTCAACTTCACAGCTGATGCCCGCGACTTAGTTCACGAGGATTGAATTTTTTTTTATCCCTTAGATTTTTCCGGGATAGCACCTATGTCACTATCCAAATTCTTAACTATACCCAATACCCACAATGTGCAAAAATCATGTAGATTCATTGCTAATTTGTTGCGTGATTGAAGGACAAACCAACCAAACAAACACACTTTCACATTTATAACATCAGTAGGTAAGGTTTGTACCTAGCGGCAGCGGTTTTGCCTGGTTAATACTTTAGGGATTAGACTTTCAGGAATCCGGCCTTCGAATCAAACCTGGAACCTCATAATCCGCAGCGTAACAACTAACAAGCTAGCCACTAGACCAATAAAACAGTTATTCAAAAAAGCGTTAACTTTAATGCTTAAAAATAAAATGGTAGTAAGTTCACGACACCCTAAGCTTAAGTCGCACCATAAAACTTGTAAGACACGCCTTTGATGACGCACAGACAGCTTTACGAGAGTGTGTTACTTTAATACAGTGACGAATGTTCAATGCGTACTTCACAGTTTGTCTTCATTTGAACTGAAATACAGAATATAAAAGACTAGTAGCATCAACATAGGTTCTTTCATTTCGCGAGGGCTCGTGGCTCATGGTTGTGTGTGTGTCGTATCTGCATAAGTGTGAGCGAGAGCTTGCTCGCGCCTGACCGCTCCCACCTAGGCACACACACTTACGCAATGTGCATGTACACGACGTAACCACAAGTAAAGCGCCCGTAACTTCGTGAGATATCGCTACAGTACAGGTTATTCTTCACAAATTAATTGGTCATTTAATTAGTAGCTCTTTAAGATTTTTGTATTGTAGCTGTTTTAAAGATGCTAAATATGCATTAGATAATGTAGCGTATCTAGTGAGCAGAATTTCCGCTCAATGAACGAATTTGACCCTAACATGAAATTTAATATTATTTTATATCATAAATATGTTGTGAAATGTAACCTTAAATAAAACTGAGTTTCATAATATCTTTAGTACAAAGAGATTCAGAAATATGTACTTTTTCATCTAGTCAAAAGTGACTATTTGAGCTATCTGAATTTTAATCTAGGTAGGATAAAGCACTCACGGACTGTATTTTGCGGGATTAATTAAAATTTCAATATCATTCTCTTTCTTCTTTTGATGTATAAAGCTACACGTGATTTTACATAATACCACCTAATGCCGTAGCTACATGACGTGGGCGTGAGATAACATGTGAGTCACCAAACGTTTTTCTGAAATTGGTAAATGCAAGTTTGCGCAATACACAGTTTAAGTGATGTGAGAGGAATAGTAAAACTTTTCACATTCGACTATATTCGAGGATATTATCATAAGCTTCGATCAATAAAAAAAGGCCTATACAATATGTAACTGAAAAGTGTCCGCAATACATAAGCTTTCACCTAGGATAAAAAAGCCCAAATTCACACATCAACTGTATTATCGTATACAATATACATCAACAGTGTATCAAGTACATTATTGATCGTAGGTAGTGAGGCATAAATGTGAACTGTAAAACCTACCAATATATCGCTTCATATTCGCAGCCTAATATGCATATTGCATACCTTTTCACACTGCTGGACATAAGACTCTTGTAAAGATTGCCACAGTTTACAATCTTACGCATGCCCCTTGATCCCAGCGGCTAGTAACTAGCTTGAGATCTACCGTAAATATAGAGACATCTTCCAACTTCCAACGCTAATCCTTGGGATCCTAAAATTCTAGCACTCCTATAGATGGGGATCCGTAAGATAACTAGAATTAGAAATGAGGGGTCATGTCTAATTTGCTCCCGCAAGGGTTCAATTCTTTATCCTCTTTACCAAATTCGACACGAACCGCAAATCCGACTTGAACTCTGAAAATAAAATCTCGGCTACGACTCTAATAAACAATCTGTTACATCACTAGTATAACCTAATCGGAGATAACCTGGCTATGTTACTTAGTTTAAAAGCAAAACGTGATAAATTGTTATTCCATTAGGTTAAAGCAATGGTCTGAACAAGTATTGAGAATTGACGTAGGCAGCATTGCACTGAGCCTGCACTAAGTTGCTGACTATTGAGTCGATAGCAAATTGACACGCATTTCTTGGATCGATCATTGACCTTTTCGATATAGAAGTACTAAGTTTTAATCGATTCAGTAAGAGTTCTCGATTTTTCTTTCTCAGTACAGTTAACTTATTCAAATACCCCAAAGCTAGTGGCCGTTAAATAAAAACAGGCCCCTAAAAACAATAACTGTCTGAATTATTCTGGTATAATAATAAATTTCAATTCATTTTGCATAAATAAATGTAAAAGTAAACGTTGATTTGAGTTCTTGAAACTACCCCAACTCCCTTTTGAGTGTTTCGATTGTAAATGCGAGAATGAAAGAGTATGTTCTCACGCATGACTTCGCGCTGACTAGACTCTAGAGCACTCTTATGAGGATCCTGTAAGAGACATAAATTTTATAAATAAGTACATTTTATTCATCGACACAACACAACACCCCAGCATCATTAATTATGTACAATGTAGGCACATCTGCGCGGACCCTCGGAAACATGTCCGTGTCTCTGGAACCGTGTTCTACAACGAAATATTTCCAATACAATACACGATTACCATAAACACCCTATTAAAAACGTGGGAAAACATACGCATTTATCATAAGTGTACAAGTCTTTTCATTTTAAGCTGCCGATAAACGCTCAAAGTTAATTCATCATTGAAAGAAAAAAAAATCCAAATCCCTACTGTCTTTGTTATATTATAAATGTGGTTGGTTGGTTTGTCTTTCAATTAGGCAGATCGACGTCATTTATTTGCATGGGTATTATTGAGGACTTGGAGATTGATACAGGCCTTTTTGGCTTATCCAGGAAAAACTGAGGGTTTCCGAGGGACTTTTAAAAACCGAACTCCACGCAAAAATAATTTTTTTCTGCATAAAGGGTATTAGGGGATAACGGGATACTTTTCAATCCACGTGCATATAAAGCCGAAGCCAGCTACCTAGTCCCTTCCAAAACTTGACATGTAATTTTTGCTACTAGGATCTGTAGAAACTGCGTAACGTGTTACAAGTTAGCAAGAATTGTTCATAACTTAAAAAAAAAAATAAAGACCAAACTCACAAGCTTGATCGTTTATCACCACCTTTACAGACAGCCGAAACCCATTAGTTCGGTGATAATGCAAGTTGGAACAGGTATTGTTTAACGCCAGATGAGCGGGGGTTCGTCCGTGAACTAATACTCTGCCATTGTTGCGGAGAGGAGAAAATTAAAATGCAGCATTGTCTGGATGCACGCTACGGTGGCATTGAACTTTCATTTCGATCATTAAGTTTCGACAAAAAGAGCAATGATTATCAAGTTTGATAATCGTAATACTATATTTATCATAAATATAATAATTATTATTGCAGCAGCGTCTTTTTCGAAAACTAAGGGCCTGTGGGCAGACTTTAGTGTCCATGGCAGACAGTACTCTATCATCCCATTTTTATTACTACTAAGTTGCCGTACTATTAGCCTCTTTTTATACATATAATATCTTTGACTATCAGTTTCTTGTGAGCGTTATGCGATACAGTTATCATATGAAAGACAAAAAAATAAAATATTAAAATATTTGACTTTATTTTATTCTAGGGTAAAACTTTCCGAAGTGAAAAACAGTTTCTGACAAAAAAATACGCTAAATAATTACTATCCACACAACCTTTCAAAATGCGTGGAATTTCATAGAAAAAGTCATTTTTCCGGTAGGTAAATGTTTCCTGAAAATTTCTGCGCACTTTTTATCAGGTGTCAGTTAAAAGTTAAGAAGACGCCGTGTCATGTAGTTTTCCTAAGGGCAACTTATAAAATGTGGCCCCTTCGACTTGTGTAAAAGTTTAAATTGCTCGCTTCTTTTTCCACTATCTCCCCACTGCACGCTCTTTTTCCTATTTAAACTTTTTCGTTTCATTTTAAGCCGCTTCGGACTTGTAGGTACAAGTTTGGACTTTGGAGCCCTGTAATAAAATATACACCTATAACACTGTGGTTAACTGAACTGAAACTGAACTCAAACGTTTTCTTTCAATTCGTTTTGCACGCTCTGTTGTAATTAAAACTTTCAGGAGTCCTGCCAAGAAAATTAGCTGACTTTGTTAAGGAATCTTTGTATAAATAAATTGAAACTTAGATTTCTTGTTGGAAAATAATTATACCTACGTAAGTACCTTTTTTTCATAGCATTTTAATTTCCTTTGAATATTATTTATAAAATAACAATATCTTACATATTATAAGCAACTACATAAATAACATAAAAATAAACTTCAATCTAAATTATAATTGTCTCTCTTTACATCTATGAAAAACAAGAATAATAAAATGACCCCGTACTTTGCCGTCTAATTAATTATTTATTAAATCAGTCACCGATATAGTTTGTTAAGAATTTTGTTTGCTATCTTTACGACTCCTGAATAAATGAATTCTGAATTTCTTCGACCACATTTCCAGAAATGAAAGGTTAAATGAGCGTTTAGTCAGGTGGAGAGCAAAAGAGCTAGAGGATGTTCACTGCGTTCTGTCAGCTACAACCACTCATTAAGAGTGTCCGACTAACAAGAAGACACTCATGATGACAAACTTAATATTTTTCTCCGTCCATAGACGTAATTTAACGCGTTCATGACTGGCAATGTCGCAATTGCCTCCTTAATAACCAATTACATCGTCATTTAATTTAGACTATGAATCAAACCTTACACTAATCAAATCAAATGCTTAGCAGAAATCAATTAAGTTCTCTACAATCTCCGTTAAGAGTACTCTAACTTCACGGATCGATGACATTTAGGTCGAGAGAACTCCAATCGAACCGTTAATCTTGTCACTACAGTGCAATCCTAAAGCCATAGTAGGTATTCTACGGAAATTAATCAAGATGCACTCTGGCACAGATTTACGAATTCGCATTCTCGAAATAGTTCGACATACAAAGGACGGTTTTTTAGTGATAACCAAAAAACTTTAGCCTCCGGTCTCAGCTGGTGGTAAATGACGAAGCAGTCTGAGTGGGCTAACTTGAAAAACCGATTTCTACCCAACATCGTATCAACGCTAAATTGCTTGGAGATTTTAAACTTTGAAAAAATTTGCTAGTGACAATTGCGAGCGGTACATTACTATTTGTACCTACTAAGTGGACTTGAGGTGCGGTGCGAGGTGAGGTAACTGCCAACTTGAGATGGAAGGGTAGTACCTAGTACCTACCTACTTCCACGGTCTTCACACGTCCACTTTTCAAGTTTCAATCCGGGTCCCTTTTGCATTGCGCTATTGAAGCTTCAAACTATATTGATATAGTATTGTTGCTATTGAGATAATTTAGTTCGCTACAAACTCGACAGCACTTGAATTAAACGATGCCATCGAAGGCACTCGTATCGGGGTTAAGAGAACTTCAATCCGATCGTTAATCTCCGTGTCACTTCAAATACCGCGCGATTCTAAAGGGAAACTATTTCCAGATAATCACGGCACGCTCACATCTACAGACAACTACACTAGATAGGTATATTTTAATCATAAATTATACCTACAACAATTTTCACTCTTATCTCTCTCTTATACTTCTAAATATCAATAAAAAAGCTGTTTGATACGTCAAATTGTGTTATAATATTTATAAAAAAAATAATATTTCAAGTTACACCGCTATCATGTTACACTGCATTGTCAATTACCATCAGGTGACATCGAAGACTACGGCTATCTTGTCACTTATTTAAAAAAGCACCTTCGAAAGCTCCCTAAGTCGCGCGCGATACAAATAAAATTTGATCCTTTTTTTTTAGTTTAAATTACATTAAGTACATTTAATTAAAACAAATAAATAATAATCAATCAAACTCCATGCACCTACCTACCTAATTTCTATATCTGTTTCTGTGGTTTGTCCGATTTTCGCTAAAAATAATATGCCAATCAGTGTAACTTTTGAACCTACTTAAATTATTATTATTGTAATGTAAGTTGATCGCGCTACATTTACGCGAAAATCAGACGAAAGAATACTCTATAGTTTTTTTTTAAATATTAGCCAAGCTGTAGTTGACTAATATCCTCCTATCTCCTCCAAATAATCGCAAAGCTTGTGCTAGGAGTGGGTATGACAATAGTGCAACGGGTGGGGTTCGAGAATGCGACCTTTCAGTTTTTCAGTCCGCACCTTTAACCGTTGGGCTATTGAGGCTTACAAAGCACAGAATTACTTAAATAACGTTATGTCGAGCTATTTGTAATTAGCCACGGTACGTGCAAGAATCAAACACCTTAACGTTGTAAGTCGAAAGCAATCTCAGATCCGTTTTAATCCCCGCAATTTAAATACTATGCAATTTACTAGAAACACTAGGAGGTAATTATTCAAGCCACTCCGGCATTCGCTGTTGATTATTATCAGTTTCTCCGCAACTACAAATTTATCTACGTGCTTTTGATAAGGGCTGTATACGAAACGAGATTAAAGTTTGTAAAACTCACAGCTTGCTAAATAAACCATGCAATCATCGAAATATAACGCTTAGAACAGAAGTTTCTAACAAAGTTCCGCTCCAAACGCTAGCTCAAAACAACCAATGTACGGTCGGGGACTAAATATGTTTACCACTTTTCAAATTAGATTCTTCGTAACCCTGCGTTCAGTAAGGTCTATAATGCTATATCAAGGCATTTGTTACGTTATAAAAATTTCATGTATCGTTTTATCAAAAAAAGTTTATAATGACTTTTCTATACAAATATTTAGTAATAAAACTCATTTCGTAAATTCAAGTTTGACACATTAGATCATTGCACTTGTAAAAGTGTCAATTAATTATCAAAAATATTAGATTTGTTATTTGAAATTTAAATATACAAAATAAATACAAAATGGAAGCTTAATCATAATTCTAATGGTGAAGTTCATATTGTGCATTGAATCATAATGATGCTGGTAGCATCCACAGTCAAAAACAGTCAAAAGGAGGTGGATGAGCTATGGGGATGCGTGGTGTTTCTGCAGCATTTTACATTGATGTTCTGCAGCAAAATTCCGACAACCTAAGTTCAAGATAATGCGCTGAGCTACTATTCCATGGTTCAATCTGCACCGTGGCAGTCATCTCGTTCAATAGCCCGCTCGATCTGCTGATTTGAAAAATTTATGGGGCTTAGTGATTCAAAGGTGGGACTGTCAGAATCAAAGAAATCCTCAAAGCACACCTCAGAGTCTTAGATCACGTTGCACTGGGGTATGGGATGATATGAACTGACTTATCGCCTTGTCGCGTCTATGCGAGAGAGTCTACGTGTTGTCATTGCAGCGAATGGAAGCTAATTAAGCTAATTTTTTATTTATACTAATATTGTTTAGTTTCTCAACAATAAAATTAAGAAATAAAGATTCTTTGAAATTTCATTACATTATTACTTCCGTTTTCTCATTTTGGTAACTCGTGTCCTGTGCTCGTGTCTATATGAGATGATCAAATTACTAGCTTTTGCCCGTGACTTCGTCCACGTGAAGTTAGGATTCTAAAATTTCCATGGGAACCCTCTATTTTTCCGGGATAAATGTCGCTATCCAAATCCTCAACTATATCCATGCAAAAAATCATGTGGATCTATTGCTCCGTAGCTGTGTGATGAAAGGACAAACCAACAACGAACAAACAAACACATTATTTTATAACATTAGTAAGGATTTTTTGTTCCAAAAAAGGTTTTCTACATCTAACCTATTTAGCAGTCACCTACTAAAGAGACCGCTAAAGGACTGTCTAATGCCCGTTTTCACTAAACCTAGGAGACTCCTAAATCGGATGCCTAAATCACCGCTACATGTTAAAAAGTCTATGATCTATGGCTAATCAAATCACATATCGACCTTCTGACACAGATGTGTGCATGCAATTATGAATCTTAAGGTGGTAAACATTTTCTGTCCGCGACTGTATGTGTGAGTGCCTGCAATTATTTTCTGTACCTACTGGTGCTGGTCCTTTCACGGCACAGTACGTTATTTTTTAATAATTTTCTGTGAGCTGAAGAGCTCACACAAGAGAGAGAGAGTAGGTACGAAGGTGCCTACTAACGCGACGATACTGCGTTTTCGGCCTTTAAAGGCTTACCTACTACAAATGGCACACATCACAACGTCGACTACTGCGCTTCTAAAAATTACAGTTCGATGGTTTTACACAATATTTCACGTATTACCACCTAATGCAATTTTTGCTTACCTTATAAGGGATATTATTGCCATAAATTAAGATAGATTTATCGCAAAATAAGCGCAAAATAGAGTGCTTACCTACGAATGCACCCGAATAACTTTAATATGATCCAACTTAGATTTAATTACATATAATAGGTAGGACCTACATAACTCTACCTACACGAAAAAAATAACTTTTATGTACTTATATCTACACGTAGTAGTAGCACAGAATACATAATAGCAGATACCTAAAGGTAGTAGTAGCAAACGTCAATTTTGGATATACCTACTGCTAGAATCCACGTTAAGGCGTTATCTAATCGAAAAACTGCATAATTTGATTCCACAAGGAAAACAATTGAGATTAGCGTTTCCTTGGCTCGTATTCGAGCTTCACGAACAAATACGGCTTGATCAAAATAATGTGACACGGAACCTTCCCCGGGGTACATTAAACGCAATTTGAAGTAAAATTTCAGCGCGTTGTTTTGTATCGAGAAGCATTTTGCAACATACCTCTGGGCATCGGGGTCCGTTGCCATGGCAACGCCCCTGCGGTGAGCCCAGCATCCCGGATTGTCTGAAATTCTCCCGTGCCCGCCCGATGTTTAATCCGAATTAAAACAATAAAATAACTCAATACATGTTGTTTTGTGCCGTTCATACGGGCGGCGTTAAAATATTTTCCATGTATGACGATGCAATTGTTTTTATGTGGTCTCCCGGAACCTCCGCCTCGCGTGAATATATATTTAATTTTTTATTTGAAACACGGTTCGTAGATAGAATAGAATATAATAAATTTTATCGTTTATTCATTGACATACAAAAATGAAATAGGTATACTTAGACTTACACATACAGAATTACTTAAAATATAACTTAACTAGTATCTACTAGGTAGGATGTATCATGCCAATGAAAGGGTCCTAGCTCCTCAATGCTGTGGATACATCTTGAAGGATATAATATCCTCCTAAGGATACATGATGCATACGTAAAGAAATCAAACTGTAGATGTCGTCTTTACTACATACAAAACATAGCAATGTGGTTCAACAGTTTTAATTTCTTAAAAATTTGTATTTATGCTAAGTACGGTTGAAAAGTACTTTTTGTAAGTCATAATATTTCTGGATGAGATCGCTACATGCGACAAGGTCGCTCTTGCACTATTTACATTAGGTATATAATATTATGTGAACGTTACGTTCTAGTTGTTATAGTAAAGATTCTAAGTACCTTGTAAAGATTTCAAAAATGTTAATTTCTCAATCTACAAGTTCATTCAGGAACATTTAAATAAAACTCAGGAATTCCGCTAGATACAGGAATACCAAAAAAAAGATATTAAGCCTGATGATTAAGGAAAAAGGAAGTAATAATTATGAGGAAGCGCCAAAATAAGTCGCATTACACTTGGTAAATTTTCCTTTCCATGACGATTAACGCTATCCCTACTTTGTCAGAAGCTCTTAATCTTAACACACGAGCTAAGCATCGCTATCATTAGGGACACAGTTACATTAAAGTAGCATAGGAACTGGGGTCGGTAATTGCTCGTTAAATTCTATGGTCCATACCGCCACAGTGTTATGCTATACCCTTACAAGGCGAGAGAACGCGAGCGAAAATAAGAAATTTCGTATCAACGTGATCAATGGCTTGACAGCTGAAAGCAAAATCGTCGTCGTCGTTCATCTTTATATTTTATGTTTGACTTCTAATAAATTATTTTCTGTACAAAAAAGTGATTTCATTTTCATTCATTTATTATAAGAAATATACGTTATAGGACACAGATTTAAATAATTAACTAAGGGCTCTATAGAATCTTGTGCTAAATTGAGATTTTTTTTCAGTAGTAGCTTGGGAATGCGATGCGATGCGATGCGTTCTATCTTTTTCCGTGACTATCCCATCAGACTATGAGAACGAGGAAGTAAAGAGAGCACCTATGCTTGCACACACACGTCTACACTTTAATAACTTTTGCATAATTGACTATACTACGTAAACATTGACTGCAGTGACCGAAAGTAAGTCAAGAAAACATTATATTTATTATTGAACTGGCTTTTATCCTTGGCTTCACTCTCTATAAATTCGAGTTTTTAACCCCCTATTTTAGGGGTTGAATTTTCATAAATCCTTTCTTAACTTTCTCATAATAGCTATCTGTATGCCAAATTTCAAACCGATCCATCTAGTGGTTTGAGCTGTGCATTTATATTCAGTCAATCAGTCAGTAAGTCACCTTTTCCTTTTATATATTTAGATCTTTTAGTTCGTGTTAATACATCTGATGTGTCGACAGCGTAAACATAGAGGACGAAAGGTACTTGAAATGACTGCACGGTACGAGCGCAGAGGATGCTACGAGCGAAGTAGATCAACTCGATTGTTATTGATATGTCCATGCCAATGCCACTTGCAATGAGCACCATGCGTCCAAATTAAATCGATTGGATTTGGGTGAAAAGGCATCCTCGAGCCACATACAACCGAACTTCGATTCTTATTTGAATCAAAGTCAAATAAATGTAGACATGCATTAGAAAGTAGGTAATAACTGTATCTGTGGTACCGCAGTTTTCCGTAAAAATATGAAGTTGCAAAGTTCCAAAGATTTCTATATAAATCTGCCATAATATCTCCAAAGTTTACATTTGATGGATTGATTAATATTCTAATAGGCATCATACTTCATTTATGGAATATGAAGGAACTTCGTGGGAGAAACTTCTCTATAAAATAAGTGCAAGTAGGTACAAGTCGATAGCTGTATGGGTGGACTTACGCAAATATGTAGTACCTAATACGACAAGATGTACAGTTACAAGGGGTTTTCAAATGCATGCTACGAGTATGTATGTAGCAGTCAGCTAATCCAATTTACAAGTACTCGTACGTATTCGGAAATGTGAAAATTAATCGAGTAGACAAACCCTATTGTAGCCTAGCACCAGCAATCTCACATTATTGGTAAACATAATTAGGCGTAGCGTGATACCCGAATACTGGAATCATATTCCATTTTAGATCTTAATTATTAAGAAATAAATGCTAGAATAGAATGAGCAGGTGCACAAAGGTAAAGCAGACGTTGTAAATGTATGCACGTAGCCAGTCAATCGACGTGCCGTGAATGGTTCGTTTGACTTCATGAAGCCTGAATTGCAATCATATTGACATTCTGTAAAATAGTCTGGCTGTAAAATTGCTGGTATTTACTTGCGTTGCTTTAATGAAGCTGTAATTTATTATGGGAGTTTCGCACGAGAAAATGTAAAACTTTGTTTCTATTTCAGTAAAATGAAAGTAACCTGGGATGATAGGATATGTAGGTTGTAAGTTGCTGTACTAAGTAAGTATATTGGTACTAAGAGGATATAAACATTAGTTAAGCTCGTAGGTAATAAATGACATGAAGGAGATACAAAAAAAACTAAGTTTAATTTAAAAAATCATAATTATTAATTTCATGTATCCCAACTTTTGGGGCTTATAAGTCAATAACTCTAGACTCTACCACGCATCAGTTCGATAAGACAAGAAACTAACTGTTCTTTTATGACCTATGCAAATTTTACAAGATATAGTTTTATCAATATAACAAATTACACTATCTTGTGGGAGATTGTATGCTCCCATGCAAAAAATGATTAATTCACGCTTTATAATGGCAAATGTGCTATCAAAATTTAAATTTAATATTTATTCGATCTACAAATTTTACATTGCAAAACCTTTTATCATGGCTCACAATACAAATTTCAGATTAAACTATTTTTTATAGCTCTTGAAAAAAAAAATCACAGTACTTAATACATTTCTATTATTTTACGAGTATTCTGAGAAAACTGTACAACGTACGCCCTTGAACATTGAATAATTTTAAAACAACGCGGGACAAAGGAAATAACACTGCATTTAACTGAATTACATTCCATTCAAAACGTACAACTTCAATTAAGTCCTAAGCTCGGCCTCATGAACACGGCAACAATTCGCGCGTCAAAGCTCTAAACGGCGGGAAACTGAAGTTTGCACAAGAGCGAGGCATTGCTTCAATAATGTATACTTGACTCGAGAGTTTCGAGAGCCCTCAGCCACAGCTGTTACAGGCTACAGCCCACAACGCTACAGCTGCGCTTCGTCACAGATTAAAAAGAAATACACAAGATCATTGTGCAAACAAATGTCTCCAATGTCACAGTTTAGCAATTATTCAGTTAAACAACGGACTTACTTGTGCAGGTACTGGCCTAGCAGAAAATCGTTCACTTCTCGTAAAAGCCATGAGTTCCATGCAGAACTTTCAACTTCAATTAAGTCCTAAGGATAGCAGCACTGTTTTTTTTATTCGATGACATAAATAGTCTTTGACTGCAATCTGACCTGATGGTAAGTGACGATGCAGTCTAAGATGATAGCCGGTTAACTTGGAAGAGGTATAGTAGTGTAAATTCAACCCATACCCCTAATCGATTTCTACACGCCATCGTGCCGGAACGCTAAATCTCTTGGCGGCACGTCTTTGACGGTAGGGTGGTAACTAGCCACGGTCAAAGCCCCACCAGACAAAAAACTTAACTTAAACTTATGAATACGGCAACAATGTGTGCCTCAAAGCCTCAAACAGTGAGAACCTGAAGTTTGCATAATGTAGTACTTCATTCGAGAGTTTCAAGAGCCCTCAGTTACAGTTGTTAAAGCCCACTACGGTAAAGCTGTGCTTCGTCATATATTAAAAAGAAATATTCAAAATCTTTGTGCAAACAAATTTCTGCAATATCACAATTTAGCAGTTCTTTAGATGGACAACATATACACTTGTGCAGGGCAACGGCGATCTAGCAAAATTCAAATTCAAAATATATAAATTAAAACATTAAAAATAAATAAAATAAAATATAAAAGAGAATGAAAGCAGAGAAATTCATGTCATGTGCCGAAGCAACACATTGCAACATTGCTATGCTAGAAATGAAAACATTAATTGTCGTCTTAGGAGCAGAGTTAAAAATTCAAAGAAGAATCTGTATATTTTTATTGCAATTGATTGACGTCATAACGAAGAAAGACGCACGTCACGAATGTTATGAAAATAAGCAGTACCTACGCTGCAAAGTTGTACGGGTTTGCTTAGGCACAGTTTGGAGTAACCGTGCTCTAGACTACGAGGCCCAACTACATTATTGCTAAGCTGTGCAAGAGGCAATACTGAATAGATGGATGCAAAGAAATATATTATGGTTGCCATCTCAAACAAACGTTGCGGTTTGTTAGTGTACTGTTAACTTTTTTGTTGCCTATAATATCAAAGAAACTCGCCCAAAAATTCTAAAAACTAAAACATGTGTTTACATAGGTACTTTTATAAGTAGTGTTCTTTGAAGAACATAATTTAATAATATTATGCTAAAACTCAAAAGTCAAAATGTTACTCTACAAATTACTATGTGTTACAATATCACTGTAAGCTTATATTTAATACTTGTAAACCATTTTTTGGATACCAAAAATATTAATTAATTTTTTAGTGTCACTTATGTGTACCTGTTTGCGATTTTCCACTAGATACCTGGAGAGGTAAAGTAGGTATATCTGCATAAATACATCTCACTAAGTGACCGCACTCGATCATCGATGTAGGTATATGTATAAATATATTAAATTGGTTACACTGTATTGGTTGCTGACTGTACCACTTTTACAAACTAACTAGGAACATAAACTGACTAACATCAACGAAATAACTGGCAGAACAAACATTGTTTAAAACAACGTTTAATGGTCTGGGGACTTGTTCTAACTACTTATTCTTTACGCTTGGAATTTCGGAAACATTGTTGACCGCGCTAACAGTGCACACCTGTCCATCACAACCATGTCAAGTAGACAAGTACTAATGTTGTTATACTTAGCAATTTTTTCACGCATACCACTGTACTTACACGAGTGACGAGTCACTCTAACATTTTGTTGAAACAAAAAGAAAAGTTTCAACATTCAACAAAAAATCCGTTATAGACTTCAGACTAAGTGCCAAAACCTTGTTTCTAGAAACTAAACTGTGTCTCTGGTTGTATATATTTCTGACTAGACGATGCCCGCGACTTCCTTCCACAGCTAAATCGTTTCATTCATTGTGGCGTGGTGAAGTAACAAACACACACACACACACACACACATACATTAAATAACATTTTTTATGAAACTGACAAATCAGAAACTCAGATATTAGTTTCTGGAACATGGCTATATTTCATTGACTTCACAGTCCAAATTAAAAATATAAGGATCCTTAAGCCAATGGAATATGCAAAAAAGTTCTGCTTCTACTTCTACTTACAGTACAAAATATTTTGTCAGAAACTTTGCATTTGACTGTGCAAATTCCATAATTTAATATCTATTTGAACTCACACTTTTCCCTACTTGGAATTTTATCCCAGAGTTCATTTTAACTTGAAAGCTCCGGAGTTCCTAGCAAATTTTCTCTCGTAACATCCCCGCTCGGTTCGGTTCAAAAATAGCATTCATTTCTGTGGAAGTTCATGGCGTAAAATGAATTACACGGGATTAAGCTGAAAGTTATAGCATAGTTCTGCGGTAGGTCGTGGCGTTCCCTGAAGCTCTAATCCGTAACATGTGCGACAAAAAATCGACAGAGATAAGGGTCAATTTCCAGAACTCGCAACGCACACCACAGTCTAAAAAAAGACGCTTCGGATCAGCGCACGGATTGACAATGACAAGCGTTTAAGAGCCCGGTTTATTTATTTGTACAAGCATTTCCTTTTAGCGACGACTAAGGCGACGACGCCGTGTAAGACAAAACAAGGAACTTTTAGATAAGTGTTATTCCTCGGGGATACAAGAAGGCAGAGAGTTGTCTTATACTAGATGCCCGCACTAATATAACGCAAAATGAACTCAACTGAAGTGCTAAGGGGTCCATACACGGTCAAATATGTTTGTCAAACAAACGGAAACAATCATCAAGGTCATCAAACACCAGCGCACCCAATCAAACACCTCCGTTTCCGTTTGTTTGACAAACATGTTTGACCGTGTATGGGCCCCATAAAAGATGTAAAAAAAATTACTATGCTTTTTTCACTAGCCAACTACGCACAAGATATTATAGTGCACAAGTACCTGTACTACGTATTAAGTATTTTGTTTCACAAAGTGTATGCGCAACTACAAGTGTATTCCTACATTCAAGAAGGAGGGGAATCCGCTGCGAGTTCAATATTCCACGCAGGCAAATGCTAGTAGAACGATGACACACAGCACTTTACAATCCCGCTGCGGAGTCCTACAAGTGAAACTTACGGTGCGCTGTCAAATATCACAATACTTAACACAATACAATTTGTCGACGCTAAGCATTTCATACAGTCCGACAAAATTACCTACTAGGAATGTACTAATGTGCCGTGCGCTATCGCTCATACGTCTTTATTTGTAGGAGATCTGCTGCTCTATGGGCTAGTCTAACTCAACGCAATGGCAAGCGGTGGTGGTATATTATGGTAATAACTTCGGGTCGGGGTGTAAGGTCGAGACGGCTACGAACAGAATAGATTGAATTAGAATATACCTTCGCTGCTTCCACGCTTGTCTCATTTTATGGAATGAAGACTGGTAACTTTATATTGTTCTTGGAACACAATTTTCTTGAAATTTACACCCGTGACTAACTGCTTTACTAATAACTAGATATTCATACATCGTTCTTAGAACATGAATAGTTATGGCCGTTTTTTCGGAACTAGGTAGGTATCTATAAAACTTCCTAGAATCCATCTGCTTATTCGTACGAGTAATTTTGCTGAAGGTTTTATTCATTTTTACAGCATACCAAGCTACGTCACCATAATATTCAATAATAATTTTTGATTTTTCAACAGTACGTATACTTATTTAAAAGAAATAACCCTTAGGGGCACCCCATACAAAAGATTCTCGTAAAATCAAAGAAAACATTAACAGCAGACGCTTTACCTTAGACACTAGAAGGTCTAAAAAAATTTATCAAAGAATCAATTATTGTAAGCCAAGAGTACCTACTAAAACTCTCTATTCCCTCACTCTCACAGTCCGATGGAATGGAAATCTGATACGACCGGACATAGATCAGGCGCAGGATCGACGGCTTTACGTGCTGTACATTACACAGTAATTTACTAACTCCGGGCTAGTACAGAGAATTTCTTGACAGAAAAACCTAATACATTTTTTGGCCCGGCCAGGGAATCGAACCCGGGGCCTCATTATCCGTAATAGAACATGCCACTAGACCAACGAGACAGTTAAGCATTATAAGTACGGATTGTAAATCACTTTATGCTCGAAGTTCAACGTCCTTTTAAGGCGTAATAGTTTTCGAATCGACAAGGGCACCACAAAACTATCGAATGTGTAATTGAGTCGTCGTCATGAGTCATTCGCCCAGGCACATCTGCTGCGTAACGCACTGCTCGGATGCGATGTGGTATGTTCACCGCTAATTAACCGACTTCCAAAAAGGAGGAGGTTATCAATTCGGTCGGTATCTTTTTTTTTCTATGTATATCCACCGATCACTTCGGGGTTTCTGGACCGATTCACGCGATTTTTTTTATTTTTAGTCCAATTTTTGCCGTCGTTGTTGAAATGCTGTCAGGATGACACATGCCACCCTGGCAGAATGGCATGCTATCTGAATTCCATTATGCCATTTTCACTATGTACCGAGTACCGACTTTATCGGTTATCGACCTCGATGTTTATAATGCAAGAACTTTTGAATTGAGGTTTTGACTTATTTACTTACTTGATACTTTATTAACCATTACTTATGAAAATACAAAAATTGATCTGTGCAACGAATTTTGATTGGACTTCGAGGTCAAGTATTTCCTGTGTGTGCAACTGATGTCTTCAGTAAACTTGAACTAAAAATCTAATGGTCTTTTCAGCAAATATTAGTAAAAAATAATTAATAATATTTTTTCATAAAATTTTTTCGTTAAAATAACGTATCTACATAAAACTTAGTAAATAGAATAAACTTACTAAATATGACATAAAAAAAAATATTATGTATTATTCACCTAGGTTTTAAGATGTATTTTCCAAACAAAACGCATATTAATTTTATTATAGTCATCACAGTGAATGAGTGACAATTACATACCTCACCGCTTGATCAGCTACTCCCTATGGTACATTACTGTGTTTGGTTCCGGTACTTTTTGTTTAGCCCCTCGGCAGCCGCGGTGTATTATTTAGCGAAAACCAAAGGGACTCGTTTAATGGACTCCGCTATGGGGGGAGTAAAAAGATTAGATTTCCTATCACACAAAAAATCTAACCATGGAACGTACGTGCGCAATTAAGTACGTACAAATCGTATTGATTGACAGCGTCATAGAATAAATTATAGCCTTGTTGCGTTTCTTTGCTATAAATTAAATTATAACGTTTTTTTTTTTTACTTTTATAATTTTTACGTTCATAATGGTATTTTTCATTAGTTCTTTCCTATCCTACTTGATAAAAAGTACCTAAATACTATATTTTTATTTATTAGTTTTTCTATATATCTAATGACTAGGTAAGTAAGTAGAAAGAAATAATAAAACTCTTTTTGTTGTTTATTTCAAAATATTACAATAAGTTAAGTACCTACCCACAATTTTATTCTTAAAATAAACTAACATTTAATTTAAAAGTTAATTTTGTACTTCCAAAATTAGAAGAACTGGTATATCTAGAACCGACAAAACAGCAACAAAACAGTCGCCAAGTGAATCCTATTTAAAAGTAGTCCTATAAAAAATTTGGAGTTTTGTTAGACCGAATCCAAAATTATTTCCGTTAAACAAATCATCCTAACACGAATGAATTTAACATAAAAGTCATGTGAAAAATAACGAGCAGTTCTTAAAGCCCACATGAAAGCACCATCAATAACAGAAAATGGACGAAGCACAGAAATAGCAATCCATTATAATTTGTAACGAATTTACGCACGATGCGGGCGATGGGAGTGGTAATTATCACCACGGCCTGCCCACGTCGCTATTGTTCTTACCACTGAGGTACTATAATGGTATGCTTGATGAACTAATCGCCTGCATACTTGATACGGCAATTAGTAGGATTTCACGCTTGATGGCTTAATAGCTAATAACTGTATCTGAAGGGCCACTATATCGTGTCGAATAAGCTGTTTGGTGATAGTGGCGACATCAAAAACAATATGTCGCAACATTACGCTTCGGGGGTTGTAGAGAAAGAAAGCGAAAGCTTTTTAGTATACCAACTTTCAACTAATGACTTCAATATTATAAATCCGAAAGTGTTTTGACTTTTTTTGTTGATTTGTCCTCCAATAACATACCAACGGAGCAAAGGATTGAAGAAGACCTGGAGAATGACTTAGGCTTTTTAGCCAGGGCAAGTTATTGTTCCTGTGATATTTTTAAAACCTGTCGAACGAATCGGGCAATCCAGAATTTCTGGGCAAAAGGCAGTCATTTATAATTAATCTATTTGGCCTTGAAGAAATTGTAGATATAATATCCATTTGTTTGATGAATAATCCGATAGTGAGAAGAGAAGAGATAAACACCCGAACTCAAGCAATATTGTAAAAATGAAGCTCATGATGATAAACAATTACTTTTACATAATATTATAGTTTTATCTAAATATACCTACTGATGTATCAGCATCAATTTCATAAGATTCAAAAACTTCAAGGTGACGAAACGTACCCGCCTGCATGTTTCATAAAAAGAGACTTATGATGTCGCTATTGTTAAAACAAAACACATTAACACCTATAACATTACGTCTCAAAAGACATAAAAAGACATCTCATAGCGACAAAACAGTCGCCAAGTGACACTTTGAACATAAATGACCAAAAAATGCTGCACTCTTCTCGTTTTATGACATTGATAAAGGTGCGATACCAAACGCTGCTAGTCCTTATTGTTACCATAATGGAAATTCTATGAAAATGTTATTCGGAAGGTACCCACTACCCAATCCCAAGGGAATAAATTATAGTTGGTGATAAACATCATTCTGCCCGCAGATTTGTCCCCCCATCATAACAACAATAGCGAAGTAAATGCTACTGCCACTCAGAATAGCCTCCGAGACAAAAATTGAATTAACTCAGCCGTTAAACAACGAGTGAGAAATGTCACGATGAGTTTTAGTTTAACTTGGTTTTTATTAAATTATTCACTGTAAAGAGTCACTTGAGATGATAAACTAAAGAGATGAGGGGTGGGTGGAGATGGTTTAAATTTTTATAGAATATTGGACAAATAATTGTTGGGTACAACGTAAAATTTTTTTAATATTATGATAATAAATACCAATGAAATAAAGGGCGTATCCTTATCATAATAAATAATTAATAGTCAGGACTCAGGTATCAATTGACATTAGGTTACTCCTCCATGTAACAAGGATGCCGTATTGTGGTGTAATAAGCATTTTAATGTACATAATAAGGATCAAGAAAAACCATAATGAAATTTAAGATGCTCTTAAATAACTTTTTAATAAATGGCCTGGATCATACAATTACTAGGAATATTCTAAAATTTCCCTCAAAAAAGAAATAGAAATCTTGTACAGTTTTCTTTAGTTTGTTTTGTAAATATCGAATTAGCCTATTGAATTATCGAAGAATTTAAAAATCTGTACCTATAAACAATACCAAGTTATACTGACGAATTGACGATGCAGAGCTTAAATCAGTAAATTAGGTGAATAACGTAGATATCTGGAGATATAATTAGAAGGAATTTTTGAAATTCCATCCCTAAACGCAGCAGTGATAAATTTTGTATAAATGAACGTTTTTATCAACCCTTAATTCAACGCGGACAAAGTCATAGGCATCAGCAAGTTTTTAATAAAAACCAGGCAAATATATCCAGAAAGGATTCGCAAGCATCTTGTAGACTATAGTACCCATTCGATCGCCGTAAAAGTTAAACAGTTACACAGATTACAGAACCGTCTATAAAGAAGACGCACTTAACAATGACTCGAAAGACATTCGCAGCCGGCTCAAGTGTACGGTGGAGCATTAAACCCGCCTACGACATAACACTTGTGATGTCCCGACCTCCGCCCTCTATCCCACACTTTATTGGTATCTCCGGAACTCGTATAATAAACACTTCTAGTTTAATCTTGCTTATGAATAAAAACGGCTATTTCCGAACGAATCCATTTTTAGACTTGAAGCCTGTCGCCAATTTGGTCTATGACGGCAATCCACAGTGGTAAGTGGTACTTATCTAATAAAATTAAAATAATCGTATATGCTTCTCAAGTGCCTTCAACGAACCTTGATAGTTCCCTATATGCATCCAGAACTAGTAAAATTCAGACTGAAGTTGTCTGGTGAAACCGAACTTTGTTTTGAAAGTGCTGTCACAAACTACAAAGTAAAGTCCTGCGAATTTGCATATGTGTAAGTATAGGAAACTTGGGGCAACTCTTTTTCTGAGTGTTCAGCAGTGGGCAGGCGATGGGTTGATGACTGATGTGATGATGAACTTCGTGTACATTACTTTGAACGTCCGCTTCATTACTTCTGCTTCCAAGATTGTGATCACGACAACAACCGGTCATCTGGTCGAAATCGTACCCGCATGGTGCGAGAGATCCGTAATACTGAGCATTACTTGACAAAAGGATCCCATAGTAAAGCATCAGCAGAAACACGAATGCACTTGAATTTCAACTCGCGTTCAATGATTAAGCAAATTTGAAATGCATTTTCCATAAAACCAATTTTAAGTGCTGTGCCGCCCGCAATGCAGTTGTTATGCGCTGGCCACTCTCCAGAATCGAGATTGTATGGGAAATTATACAACCTCTCATGGAATCCTTTAAATGGAATCGCGAAGAAAAGTATAGGTATAAAACTCGTATTAAGAAACGGTCGCAGCGGTGTACCGAGCTTTAAAAATTCAAATTGGAATATAAAATTTTGCTGTTACTTCGAATTGGTATAAGCGTGCAAACATAAAGTTTTATAAATACGAGCTTCAGCATTCTTTGGAGCGATCATACGATTTGTGTTTATGAAGCGAAATAAATAAAGTTATTTAGGTGCAATAGTTTGAATAATTTACCTACTGCTTTCTCCCCCTAACATTTAAACATTTACTGACCAGTTGACTTGGAAAAGAAACTCGAAAATAAGAACAATGGTCAAAGTCATCCATTTCTATCATCTACAAATACCTAACAAGGGTCATTCTCAAGAACATCGTCATCGGATACGACGGATATGAGTCAGGAAAGTTAATAAATTTGTTACTAACAACCTCAAGTGAATTACAGATATCCGCATCGAAATTACTCAGACATAATATCCCCAATTTGTCTTCCGATTAGCATGAAGGAGGTACGACCTCAAATACAGGGACTAACGAACGACAAAGTGATTTTATGGCCTTGTATAAAATGTATGTCTAAGACAGCGTACCGCGGATTAAGAACTATTTAGATATTAGCAGATATTACGATCAGTGAAAAGGCTGAGCAAATACATCATCCCATTTTACCACGCCATACCAAATGATTCGTAATATTTATGGAAGGTAGTAAAAGTTGAATCGAATCAATCAGTTTTGGAATTCCTACCAATTAATTTTGGTGGCATCCGCCAGTGATACCAGTGTCACCCGTTCACAACTAATTGATAACGGAGCGGCAACGCGCCAAATGCACTCGACACAAAATCAATAATCCGATGATTGATGGTGCAGAATTTTAATTAAGCTCACATCACCGTGTTAGTCTACAAAATGAGCTTATAATGACATGGGTGTGCAGATGTCTTAGAATAATAAAGTAACAGAAGGGTAACTTAATCGTAAAAGCATACCTATAGAATGTGCATAAAGAGCTATGCATAAATCTGTCATTTTGTACCTACACCTCTAACTCTACATTCAGTAACAATAACACAATGCTGCATGTAATGCACTTCTACATTGCCGATATCGGTGGGAAATGATAACTATTAATATTTATTAGCTGTATTAAGACTAACGTTTGGAAAAATGACATAATTTCACATCTCCAACTAACTGACAGATGTACGTATAGTTAACATTAGAGAGATGGACCAATCCATTTTTTTGTTTGGTTTTCTACCGTTTTCGTTCGCGTCTATAAATTATTATTATTTATTCTATGACGGATATAAGATGTTACTGAAGCAAACGACCCTTTTACTCATCATAAAATAAATAATAACGTTCACTTGTCGATATTAGATACTCGTACTACCACGTAAATTGTTAATTACAGACGAGAAAACCTTTATCTTTATAAGTGTAAAACGCCTAGATTACCTAGATACTCGACAAATATTGTCATCTACTGCAAATATGTATAACAATTAAATACTACATAGCTGAAACTTCAAAGAAGCGGTGATTAGTGGTTGAGACTGGCATCCTCTAAGTAGGGCACGCATCTCTGATACTGAGATCTATAGAACTTAGCTCGGAATCAAAAGAAGAGTTAAAACGAGACACAAATATGCTCCGACATAAATGTGTCTCGTTTTATCTCTGTCTTGAGAGTGCCGTCTATAGATATCAGCCTAACTTCTCGAAGTTGATATGCGTATTTTAACTTTGACTGCTGCTTTGACTGCCTATCTTGGCATGCGTTGGATTGGTGTACCTACGTATGCATTTTTGCATTTTTGAAGCTTTATTGTGGAAGCACTGTATGCATAGCATAGCTTTGTAAAAAAAAATTTTTTTTTGAAAAGAGCAACTGCTGAGTTTCTTGCCGGCTCTTCTCAGCAGAATCTGCATTCCGAACCGGTGGTAGATTTATGACGTGTCATAAGAGCTACAAGTTAGCCTAAATAAATTAATTTTGAATTTGAATTTGAAATATCACTCGCTTTAATAGTACCTACCTAAAGGATAACATCACGAGGAAACCAACACGACTGAGAGTTCTCCATAACGTTTTAAAAGGTGAGTGAAGTCTGCCAATCCACCCTTAGCCAGAAAGGGTTTCTATCAATCGCCTAAACCCGTTTCGTTCGAGAGGAGACCTGTGCCATGTTGGCAGCTGTTAATGGGTTGAAATAAAAGTTTAAATTATTTTACTGTGCAATTCCCGAAGAAATTACCTACTTGAGAAATTAATGCCAACAATAAACAACATGGCCTACCTTCATTAACTACTTAAACCAGAGTTAAACATACTCTCCATATACATTTATGGTTCGAAGTGCAAATCACTAAGAAATTACTTGAGCAATTGTCGAGCATTTATCAACGTGTACTATACGAGGAAACCATATTGTTTTATTACTTGCATGACATTTTATAATTGTGGCCACAATCAGGCTACAATTACCGACGCATGATTATAAGAACTTACAAGGGTGCATTGACATATTATTTACAAAAGGACATAATTTCATTATGGGGAAATATTATAATTCTACAACAATAAATATTTACAAAGTATTTATTAAAATAAAGGTTAGAGTGAAATGGATTAATACAAATCTGAAATTAAAAATAATTACTTACATAAATACCAACTTAGTCTTCAAAAGGTTACACAGGTTAAATAAATTTCATAGTTAAGTTATTTTGCAATCATGAACTTTTCTCAATAATAAAATTAAAAATAGAAGCAACAGTTAGGTAGGTACCTTGTTGCTTGTACCTATCTACACCTAAATAAAATCAAAAATTTAATTATTAAGTATTTGATTAGGAAAAATATTATAGACAAAAAAGACTTGACCGTATTTATATAAGTAGGTACCTAGTCAGTTTCAAACTATTTTTTATTTAGGCACATAAAATGTTATTATAGAGCGACTATTATAAAGAATGATTAAGATCTTTAACGGGTGCATTGACATAAAAAGGGGTCAATACGGGATCATCTCTAAATATAGAATTAAGACTGAAAGCGAAAACACAGGGTGTGACGAATTTTGTTAGCACCCTAAGATCGCCCCCTACCAGGCGAATGAATAACCATGAAATTACTCGTAAAAGTTGCATTAGTGTGGCAGTTTGTAATGTCCTCTAGCCCATGTGGCTCTCTCGTAAACTCGTATAAAAACTCAATGGAATCATAATATTAAGGGCAATTTTATAGATACTTAACACTTAACTCTCGAGTATGCTTAATATTGAAAATAGCTCCATCATAGCTAGCTAGATCATTTTATTTAGATAAGTGGTACCTACTTATACATATTATATAGGTACATACTTAATTAAAGTTTACTTGAAAGAATCACGAAACTATGTACCTATATCAATTATACTGTCTATATTAAAAAAAAGTAGGTAGGTACTCATGTAGAGTTATACCTACTACTTTTTAACCGACGAAAAAACTGAGGTTTTCAATTCATCGCGTATATATTATATATATATATTATATTATATATATATATAATATTATAAATGTGAAAGTGTGGATGTTTGGATGTTTGGATGTTTGGATGTTTGGATGTTTGTTACTCAATCACGCAAAAACGGCTGAACGGATATGGATGAAATTTGGCATGCATGTAGCCTTTGACATGGAAAAGAACATAGGCTACATTTTATCCCGATTCCTTAAGTAGTTCCCGAGGGAAAATTGAAAATTGTTTACGAGCTAAGCCGCAGGCAGACAGCTTTGAAATTTGGTATGCATGTAGCCTTTGACATGGAAAAGAACATAGGCTAACTTTTATCCCGATTCCTTACGTAGTTCCCGAGGGAAAATTGAAAATTGTTTTAGTCCTAAGCCCCGGGCAGACAGCTTTGAAATTTGGTATGCATGTCACCTATGCTATGGAAAAGGACATGTACTTTCTATACCGATCTCAAATAGCTCCCGTGGTAAGATATAAAAATTGTTAATGAGCGAAGCTTTAGACCCAATTCTGAAGTCCACGCAGACAAAGTCGCGGACAGAAGCTACTACTACTACTAATTTTAATCCCGATCTCTCAAATTTTTTCCGTGGGAAAAGCATAAATAATTGCTGCACACCAATAATTTGTTAATAATAATATTATAAACACGAAAATTTGTATGTTTGTTACTCAGTCACGTCGCAACGACTGAACCGATTTGGCTTAAATTTGGCACAGAGATAGATTATGGTCTGGAATAGGACATAGGCTACTTTTTATAACGGGAAATAAGAGTGTTCCCGCGGGAATAAAAAACCTTAATCCACGCGGACGAAGTCGCGGGTATCAGCTAGTATTATATATTTTTTTTTCAATAGTAATACCGATTTATGGTGAAGAAAATAATATAGTCTTGATTTACATGGTCTCTTGGTTTCTTCGAACCAAACCCCAAAAAAAATTATTACGACACCCATCACCCCGGAGTCATAAAACCCAAATTGGGATTATTAATAACCCTGCCCGCTTATTATTGTAATTAATTTAACGATTCCAACTTAACCGCGTCTCACGACGTTGACGCTCGGTCATATTGGAGTGCACATGGTAAAACGTATGTTGGCAATTAATTAATTAATTGTAAACAAAGTATAAAACAGCGTGTACACTCGTTAGTAACAAGTAGGGTTGCCAGGTATTCTATTAGAGTGAGACGTCCTGGTGACGTGTCGTGTCCCGCTAAGTAATTACTTCGTCCCGATTTATTTAAAAAAATTATTACGATTTCGATTGTAATAATAAATCTCTAATTTCTAACCGACTTCCAAAAAAGGAGGAGGTTCTCCTCCTTTTTTGGAAGGAGTTCGAATTCGTCTGAAAAAGATTCTTTTTTTATGTATGTTCCCCGATCACTCGAAGTATCCTGGACCAATTTTGAAAATTCTTTTTTTTGTTAGAAAGGTTGTGAAGTATTCACAAGTGATTCCATTGTCATCAGGTCAGTATGTGACAATGGGATCTTGGAGAAATCGAGGGAACTCTTCATATTCGGAAGTCGGTTCTGTAAAAAGAATTTTTACGTTTATATTATTACTAAACACATATGACATAGCACCGTTACAGGCGTGTCTCTGTTGTATCAGCTGACAAGTGACGATTTATTTTTCCGTTTTCTAATAATATTAAATGGATTTTGGGACATAATATGCGACCCGGGAGTACTACCGCGTTCGCTCATTACTACAACGCTTTAACAATATCTCAACTCAAAACAGTTTCGTGACAAACTGACTAACAAACAACTCCAGCAATCGGTCAACCTAAGGAGAAAATATTACTTGGTTTAAACACTAATCTGAACTTGCAAGATTTTTTGAATATCTATCGTTTTAATTTTATTCTGAAATCCCGAAAAAACAATTTTTAAAGTGGACAGTCTTTACTTACCTACTTACCTCGTTGTTTTTTTTATTTTTGATTGTCATTTTAGATTTTAATTGGTTAATTATGGCGTTACGTCGCTCGGTAAAATTTTTAATCTTAATTGGAGAGGGTTGCACAGCGGTTAGCCTTTCAGATATTTACCCACCGATTCTGATCTCGAACGACAAATGCTGACAGCCACACTTGACACAAAATGACGGGTAAGTAATTTAAATTCATATTTTGAATGTTCTTATAAGCTTAATTGGCTTAAATTGTTTATCTCTAGAAAATTTTCAGTTTCAAGTAATCAATTACTTATAATTATTATCCGTACTATATTATTATTATCTATTATAATGAATGCTAAGGTGTGTTTGTTTTTGATTTTTCCTTTAATCATGCATCGGAGCAACGGATCGACGTAGTATTTTACATGGGTAAAGCCACGGTAAAGCTGTTAAGGGTATGGAGAGTGACATAGCATGCGGATGAAATCACGGGCAAAAACTAGGAAACAATAATTAGTTAAGTTTATTTGAAAAATAGAAGTAATATAGAAATTCTAAACCACTACAAAGAATGAAAGAGCAACTTGGACACATAACTTTTTAAATTATTTTAATACGAACGTGGTCAAAAACAAGCGCACAAAAAATGAAAGAGCAACTTAGACCCATAACTTTTTAAACTATTTTAATACAAACATGGTCAAAAACAAGCGCACAAAACATGAAAGAGCAACTTAGACCCATAACTTTTTAAACTATTTTAAAACAAACATGGTCAAAAACAAGCGCACAAAGAATGAAAGAGCAGCTTGGACCCATAACTTTTTAAACTATTTTAAAACAAACATGGTCAAAAACAAGCGCACAAAGAATGAAAGAGCAGCTTGGACCCATAACTTTTTAAACTATCGAATTTTTTCGAACATGGTCAAAAACAAACGCCGTAAACACAACCTGTCATTTAGTTTATTTAAGAGATAGTGAACAACAAAATTACTATCATCGTCATCGAATTAAAATAAAATAAAAGCCGACATCATCATCGCATGCCGACATCGATACGTCCTCGATAGCCGTCATTCGTAATTGGACGTATTTTTCGAGGTGTCACACGTTCAGCTTCTTGGCTGTCAGCCGTTTTCCACTCCACCGGCTGCACAAAGGAGGCTGGGCACCGTGACATGATGAGCTGTCACCGCGATGATAAACGATATGCCATCTCGCGCGGCAAATGAGAAATCTAATTCCCGACTCCCGTTACTTCCTTTATCTAACAACTTGTTATATTATAACACCAGGAAGGTATTAAACGGTGCGTAGGTGCGCTTAATTGTGTTTAAGATTGTTTCTTATGTTTGTATGTATCCATTTCGATAGACTTTGACTATTTAGGTATTACGTAACTAAAAATTATGTAATTTAGATTCAACCAGGTAACGCAGCCAGCGTTCTGGGCACTTTTCCTTGTTCCAGACTCCAGTTGTTTATGATGATATTTTATTTATTTATTTAGCTTTTATTTTTGATATTTACATTTTAATTTAGAATTAAGTTTTGTATTAGTTATATTATACATATCTTAACAGTATTGTCAATTGAGGTATGTAATATGATTTATATTTATTGGTTTTCGCCTGTTTCTCATAATATTAGCAAAATTAAAAAAAAAAACAGGTTTCAAAATTATTTATTTCATGTTGGCCAACCTGTGACTCTTATGAAAAGTTAAAACTCTTCTCTTTTAAGATAAGACTCCCACCTAGCATAAGTATTTTTCATATTATGATAGATAGAGGTAATTAGGTACACAATGCATTATGCAACCTCAGGTAACGAGATTTTTACTTAACTTATTATGACTTTTACTTAATTTGAACTGCAGTATAACAGTCGTTACCTACTCTCCAAGAGCACGGTTTTGTGTTTATATTTGCGTGTTACTGGTAACATCATAACAAGGCGAGCGGAGTGCCGTATTCATAACTTCCGTCGTCGATGACACGAAGCATCGTAGCGCTTGCATTGTTCGGGAATGTTTCTAGTGTACTTATACTTACTCTGTCTTCGTGCTATACATTTAATACGTACTAGATGCCCGCGACTTCGTCTGCGTGAACTAAGGTTTTTTAATTCCCGCGGAAAACCTTTAATTTTCCGAAATAAAATTTAGCATATGTGTTAATCCAGGGTATAATCTATCTCCATCCCAAATTGCAGCCAAATCCGTCCAGTAGTTTTTGGGTGAAAGAGTAACAAACATACACACACACAACACAACACACATGTGTGTGTTGTGTTGTGTTGTGTGTGTGTGTGTGTGTCCTTTGTATGCGTATGTACGCATACAAAGGACATATTCCAGTTTAGTATGGAGGGTGGTTTTTTGTTCTGAGTGTCAATTAACTAGTTAGTTCGTGTTTGTAGAAAATATTTTTCGATGAATGGCAACATTAAAAACTTTTTCTAATCTATAAAAATCTAAATCTGACACCTGTTACTGTCATTTTAATGTCATTTAATTGCCAAAAGTTCAATTCAATTCAATTTGCCAAAAGTTCAAAATGCGCCATTATACTTGTCACTTTTGACAGTCCTGACAATCACCTGACATTGACAAGTTACCTAGACAAATGATATTTTTAAATTTTTTTTAACCAGTGCTTAATCACAAGTAAAGTTCGTTAAATGCTTAGGGGTTTCATTTTCAAACGTTCTTAGCGGATACCTACGTCATAATCGCTATCTGTATGCCACAACCCGATCGGTCCAGGTCCAGCAGTTAGAGCTGTGCATTGACAGATCAGTCAGTCAGTCGGTCAGTCAGTCAACGACAGTTCAACGGATTGCTAAGCTGAAATTGCTATAAAAAAGCCTAGGTCTAGACATTAAAGTACCATCTAAATACTTTATTTCTAATTTCTTTTTAATGCACAAGAAACATAAATAAGCAGTAGGAAAGAGGTACTACGATTATGGTTCATAAAATCATAACAAAATGTATGAAAGTCATTCGCTTTTCATAAAAGAAGAAGGGGGTGGTTAATCAATCATTTCGCATAATCAAGACGTTTACTGTACATAAAACAAAAGCCTTTATAAAATGTATTGTTCCTGAGTCGTTCATAAGGAAAGCACATTTTATTAATCAAACATCTGGCTAATTGAAATTGTGAAATACCTACCGACCGAATAAAGTTCTTTGAAAACTCAATAGGTACCTACTAAAGTTAGTAGAAGGGTTATGGCAGTGTAGATTCAACCCATACCCCTAATCGGTTTCTACACGCCATCGAGGCGGAACGCTAAATCGCTTGGCGATACGTCTTTGACGATAGGGTGGTACCTAACTAGCCTAAGGTCTTTTCCCCACAAAAAAAAATTCTTGTGTCTCATATGAAATTCAGTCGCATTGGTTGTTATAAGAGACCATACACATACATACACATTACAAGTTATTTTTTCTTATGTCGGATCAGACATACTAGTCTTAATTTCTTATAAGACTTTTCTCATAATTACAAGAAATTTTCTTATAATGTTTAAAAGGCCTTATAATTTTGTAACATCATACCTACCTATCAATTCTATTGCATTTTTTTTATTTTATACCTAACTACCTAGTCAAGAATGCAACGGTGGCTTTCAGACGAACCACTTGAAAAGGTCAGCGACACCTACGCCTCTACACTTGGCAAAGTAACGACTTGCTACAGAAAAACCGTTTTGTAAATTAACGTTAATAATAAATGACTAGATTTATTATGTAATAGACCGTAATATTAGACAGTTGTTAATTATTATTAATAATAACCTGATAAAAGTGATGAAATTCATAGTTTTTATCACATTTACCAAATCAAGAAAAAATTATTAATAATCACCGAAAATTATTAATAATAATTATCACATTAATTATCACATTTACCGTAACATTGATATTGTCACAAGTGTATCGCCGTTGGTACTAGATGGCGCTATATTAAGTTACATCCTGCTTTAGGTTATTGTAGCACAGATACTAAAGGTGTAGATTGAACATTAAGAAGTTGGACGGAAATCCGATATTAGATAAAAATTTTTGCAACTCCTGTGCGTACTATTCAGTACGACAGAGTAACTATAATTAATTTTATGTTCATTGCTCATGCGATATTTCTTAGATGATTTTTAATAGATCTATGAATTATTGACTTGGACGTTGAACTATGCTGACTAGATACTAGTGACAGTCAGCATAAGTACGATATTCCTTAAAACTCTCGCATACATTTACGGATAGTAGTAGAGAAGTGAAAACTAGAAAATCGGATGAAAATCCCTAAGCGCTTACAGTAGTTTTTGATATTACCGTTCACTGGTGCACAAACTCACTGAGATATCGCGAAGTTTACGAGTAAGTATAGATGTTAAATGCCTAGGCGAATCTCTAAGTTTAATCCAAATACTCGTACATAGATTTAAGGCATTTAAGTTCTCGATCTGACTACAAACACCAAAAATAAATATCGGTAATCTTTATAAGCGTTTTGTCAATACGTAAAAAAAACTTATTCTTGTGTTATTTAATTAATTCCATCCACTTGCCTTGTGATCCCTATCCCATTCAAAGCTATCAACCGGCGAGACCAAGCCATAAACGGTGTCAAATTTAAAATCCTTTGAACATGCCGTGTACATAATGGTATACGAAAATAAAAAGATCGTTACGAATTCAAGACATGTGTCCACATGTTACTAAGAGACAAACCGTGTATAATGTGATAAACTATAGCCCCGTGGCGTTCCGACAGCGTTTAATTACTGCCTTTTAGGATGTTCTCAGTTCTTACTTTTATTTATACACCACAATATAGTGCTGACTTGGATGTTAGTAGGGTGCTTGTAGGGCGTTTGAAATGCTGCGGTCATGATGGTTTTTCAAATGCCGTATTCTTTAATCTTTTAAATTGAAAGCAACACATTTAAACGTCCCGATACGATAGGTACTTACCTACCTGGTAGAAAGTAAAAACCGATTTGGGTTATTTGCAGGTTTGATTAATTGCGGTATGCACTAGAACAAGAGGTCACCAAATGCCGGACCGCGACTATTTTGTGCGGCCACTAAAAAACTAAAACAAAATATTAAAGTAAAAATTTTGAGCGAGTAATTTAATTTAGCCCGCGCTATAAGCTTGCATCATCTTAACTCTTATATTATGATGTACTTAAGTAGTTCAAAGTAAAAAATGTAATTTTTCACATTAATGTTAATTAATAAAGTGTACTTACTTAATTAATTAACATTATTGTTTTTGTTTTAAAATTATTCACGTTTCTTTTGATTTTGTTAAATAATTGAAATTTTATGATCTTGGTTGCTAGTTAGTAATCGCTTTGAGTATTAAACCAACAGTAAGTAGTTAATACCTACCTAATCGTCTACCAAACGGACCGCGCCAATCATATTTTTTTTTTACCTCTTTGAATTGACCTCTAATGGAACTAATTGGTAAGCCCTGATCAAGAACTAAAATAATCTCCTATTTAAGTACTGACCAGTGACCACATCCGATTTGTATAACGAACAAAAAATAATACAATATAAGAACGTTAGCGATTATGTAGATATAATTTTGATAATATTTTATCGATACCTTTAATTTTAATAATTATAGAAGTCGTTGCGCCATTTGCAATATTATTAGTTCTAGAGACATTCATTATCTATTCTATGCGTACAACGCTAATATGGTCAATCAAATCCAAAATGGCGCCAAACAAGTAGTCCAAAAAAAATCACAGCAGCCTGTCCAGTGTTAATCATAGATCAAAGATACAGGTCAGTGAATGATAAAAGTCTGAGAAGCTTTTTCTTGGAAATTGAATTGAAGTCATTTCCAATATAATATCGATTAGATGTATTTATCGATACATTACATCCTTAGCGTTGACAATTCTTTCTTTTTTTACATTGGTTGGTAGTA
The DNA here is from genome assembly GCA_038048805.1 of Hipparchia sbordonii. Lineage (NCBI taxonomy): Eukaryota > Metazoa > Arthropoda > Insecta > Lepidoptera > Nymphalidae > Hipparchia > Hipparchia sbordonii. The sequence goes on along the minus strand of CM076106.1, from coordinate 5,888,076 downwards.
TTGTTTTTTTTATAAAGTTGGCTAAAATGAAGCACAATTGCTCGAGAAATCAATGTATGAAGTTCCTCTTGGATTACCACCTCTCTACAACATGTCAAGTGTCAAGCGTCAAATTCAAATACGATTGAAAATACTCAAAATAGAAGGACCAAATTCAAAAAATCTAATTTTCAATAACAATCCTTAAAAATGAACGTCTTACGAAGTCGTCTACCTCGTGGCATATATCGAGTAATATGTAAAGAAATAAGACCCATAACCTCGCTGAATGTCAACTGTTTACACAATACTTTGGGAGAGAAAATAGATTTACAGAATTTAAAGCCCGCGAACTTTTTATCATACAATGCTATTCGTTACAAATCAAAAAGGGTGAGTTCTAAGATAAATTCTCTATGAATATCTTTCTACTAGTCCCATACAAATTGTAAAAGTTGGGACCTACTCTCGTCCATAAGTATTTACCTACTCTTATAAGTTCCTGGTGGTTACTCTTATTCTTCCTTTTAGGGTTGTCCCGACTTACGTCAGAGTCTGCTTTCCTACTAAGTTTCTTCCACTTTGCACGGTCTAAAACCGTCCAAAAGGTTCCCAATGATTACAAAGTTTTCTTTTTTGCAGTTTTTCTCGGTTTACTCTTATGTAGAATGAGCACTCTAGACCACTAACTACAACCAACAATAAAAACCCATAGATGTAAGGTTAGATGGAATTGGATTTACTTAGATAGAAATTGAACCTTGAAACCTATGCCTATGAATTAGCCTATTCAAATTCTAAAAAGCAATCTTTCACCCCCTACTATATTCATTCACAGCTTTGGTATGTTAGCAACCTTATTATATTTGTATGTGAAGTAAGCAAGATAGATTTATTAGATTTGGACTGACATTAGGATAGAAAACTGAATAGTTAGCCATAGAGTATGTACAAAAATTGGAGCTTAAGGCTGACTCAGTAGATGTTATTACTTTTGATTCCAGCAGAAAGATGAAGATTCAGATGATGAGGACTCTGTCATATTTAATGATGATTTATCCCTGACCAAGGATTCTAAAGTTGTCAAACTCAACACTACTTCTCTAAGAACAGATGCAATACTTAAATCAACCTTAGGAGTAGCAAGAAAGTATGCTATCAATTATTATCATACATAATATGTAGTTCAACATCTCTTATAAAACATGTTAATGTTTATTACTGAACTACCTGATACCTGTAACTTCATTGAGAGCTCTTTGATTTCACAGAATAAAAAGCAGCTTATGTCTATGTTCTCTTTTATGATTTACTAGCTGATTCCCGTGACTTCGTCCACATGGAAAAGTTTAGAGTGACTTGCTACTATCTGCGAAAAGTTATGTCCTCTATCACATATGTTTTGGGCTCAGTGTCGATAATATCGTCCCTCCTCCTCCGATTAAAATTTTCAAAATATTATATTTAATATACAGAATACTATTTCACTCAAGTAAACTTTTTCTTTTTTCAGCAAAATAGAAAAATTATTTTATGAAAGCAAAATAAGAGTAAATGGAAAAAAGATTTTAAAGAAAAGTATTCCAGTAAGTTGAATAAAATAATAATTTTAATATTAACTTTTAAAAAATGTGTAAAAGCAAGGTCTCTAGGTAAGGTCTATTTTTCTAGGTGCGGGAAGATTATGAAATAGATGTCATAAAAAGTGTGAGCCCCAAAAATCCAGACCATTTGTATGTAGCAAGAGTTGAAATACTAAGTATAGTAGCCAAAGAAGATAGTATAGCAATTACAGCAAGAAGATTCAAGAATCTATTAATAGAGAACTATGAAACTGATCCATATAAACCTTCAACAGCTGATGAAGATAAATGAAAACTCCAAATAATAAACACATTTTTATTTATAAAAATAGATTAAGCATTAAATACAAAACAAGGGAGTTTTATACTTGTCTTATTCTTCTTACAGAATAGATATTCAATCTCATAATTAACAGTTAAAAATACATGATTTTATATATCAAAATCAATATCACAGTCTGAAGTTTCGAACATAGATAATTGGGAACTAGACACTGACTTTTTAGAATTTTCAAAAGAATTCCCAGTATTTACAGATTTCTCTAATTTAACTACTGCAACTGTTGTGTTACTGATATTTTTATTAGTTTCAACATTCTCATCATAAAATTTACTCAGATCATGTTTTCCTGCAAATTCAAATTTCTTTAATTTGCTTAAAGAAGTATTTAATGTCTTTTTTGTTTTATTATTATCTTCAGCAGAATTTTTTTGTTGTTCATTTAAATTTGGTTCTATTTGTTTCCTTTTATCTGACACAGTGTGTTCTATAACTGCCTCAGTAGTTACATTTTGATCAGCTTTGTCGTTGATTTGAGAATCATTGTCACATAGTTTGAAATCAATTCCAAGGTCTGTAAAAACATCATTCACGCTTGGTACTGCATTTAACATTTTATTAACATCACATTCATCACTATCAGATGTATCAGTTTTAGTTTGCAATTTTTTCTTAACCTTTTGCTTTTTATTCCCAAACCCACAAGTATCTATAGTTACTTCTTTTCTTTTGCGTTTTGTACTGTTCTTTTTTAGTGATGGCAATTTGTGTATTTTATTAAGAGTTGCGTGTTTTTTTAGAGTGGCTGCTAGTTTTTCGTTCATTGCTTTCACATTTTCTTCATCAATATTATTTAATACTTTTTTATTTATTTCATTTATCTTATCCCCATTCTTCTTATTATTAAAATACGAACTTATAACAAGCGATGCTGTTAATGGAATATTGTCATCAGAAACATCATCATATTTAGCAAATAACTTATAATTTCCCTTTTCTATATCACTTTCCAAGGTTCTGTGGTCTACTTGCAACAATTTTCCATAGTAAATTAATTCTTCTCTCCATATATCTATTAAATTTAATTTAGTTAATAATTTTTTTGATGTGCAAAGGTAATCGAAGTCTGGGTACTTCAGGAACGTTGAATGTAAAGCATCAACTGTATCTTCTAAAGTACAATCCTGCATTGATAGATCAACTAGGGATATGGCAAATATGGCGTCGATTGGTAAAATTACCATTCGATACATTAGGCGGCAGTGAGCTTGTGATAACCTGCAAAGAAAGACAATTTGTATTGTTATCACACTAATATTATAAAGTTTGTATGTGTGTGTGTGCGCGTGTGCGTGTGTTTGTTACTCTTTCACGCAAAAACTACTGGACCGATTTGGCTGAAATTGAAAATGGAGATAGAATATACCTTGGATTAAAACATAGGCTACTTTTTATCCCGGAAAATCAAAGAGTTCCCGCGGGATTTTAAAAACTAAATTCACGCGGACGAAGTCGCGGGCATCAGCTAGTAAGTACATAAGAATAGGTGAAAAGTAAAATCTGGGCCATTATTGCGATCCGGATTCGCCAATTAGTCAATATAAAGAGTTCAAAACAAAATGTTCCAATGTGTTTGTTTAAGAAAATCATATTCATTTGATAGCTTAAAACGTAATATACTATATTTTTTTATGCATATTACATACAATAAATCACGATTATGTCTTTATAGCTTTTTATCTGCCCTCATGTTAGGTAAACACAAAGACAAAATTAGAGTCAAAGGTAAGAAAAGGGATAGATACTCTTCAATATTATAATTTGAGTACCTTCAAGGCAAGAGTGAATAGGCATTTTCTAGGCAAGCGCTCTCCAACCTAGACCTCATCAATGCTATTTAGTATTGATTGTCGTCAAGCGCAAGCCTATTTCGAATTAAAAAAAAATCTTACCTTATCAAACTGTCAAGCATTCTAACAGTAGTCCTAGAAGGATCCCTGTATGCAGACTTCCTCTGTGTCATATAGTAACATTGCAATATTGTGTTTGCCGATTTTGTCATTTGTGTATGTCTTGGCCCGATTAGGCCGATGTACATCTGCAAAAGAATTTAGTATTACTTAATTTTTTTATTTACCCAAATATATACAAATACATAATTCAAATTGATTGTTACAGTGCTATTGCATGAAATTCGTATTTATTCTGCAAAAATCGATTGTATCGATATAATAAGAAGATAATATGATGTAAAGTAGTTACCTGTAGTTTTTCAAGGGTCCACTTCTTTTTCGAATCTACTTTGTCGTCGTCGCCAAACAATATATAGGATGACACTAGTTTGTCCCAGGATCTATTTTTTGAATCCAACAAAATGAATATTAAATCGAACCTGTGACAACATAAAATATATATTAGTAAATTAGGCATTTCTCACAGAAAAAAATTTCAAAAAAAAATATTTTTTATTAAACTCCAGTAGGCCTAACATGCGCGCCACAAGAAAATTTTGTCTACCCATTTACTCATGAAATTTCATACAAATTCACGAGTAAATGGGTAGACAAAACTTTCTCGTGTTGCGCATGGTACAGAACTCAGTGAGATGAGGCTGAAATTCTGTGAACGGTAGTTTTATATGTACCCACAATAATAACACAAGTTATTTTTAAAATATCTCTCTGGGGCCGCTACCCTTAACTTATCCTGCTTGACCCTTTGTATTGTACGAAATCTTTTACCTACTTAACAAGGGTGTTCCCAAGGAAACGTTGACGCTCAGAGGCTGGTCGGTCTGGTAGTGGCCTTTAGGATTGCACGCGGCTATCACCGCGCAACGAGAGTTCAGTTTGCACACTATTCCTGCCTGAAATCAACGGAATTAAACAATAATTAGTACCAAGTTTTGACGTCGTACTTTTTTTTGATATTATCAAGCATCTTAAGTTGAGTAATATCCGAATACATTTTTAAATACATATCAAAAATTCCGAGGCCGGCGATATTGGAACCCGCAGATTACTCTGTCACACGTCGGCCACAAAATAAGTGATATGATTATATCAAAATTTTTCAATTTTTAAGCTATTGCATAGCTTCTATCGCGGGCCTTGAGCGTGGAGACCGAATCCAGAAATTCCGTAACGAAAATAACCTGACACGGGACTCCTCTCACTGCTAGATGGCGTTGATAAAAAATGGTATGCAATAGCTTTACCGCGGCAGTTCTCGAGTGCCACACGTCTTTTTTTTAGCAACTGTTAGCGACATCTAGTGGCGATACATAACAGTTGTCAATCTACTTTTCCAAGACCCCATATTACAATGAAACTCTTAAGAGACTAGAAATCAGTGGACAAGAAGGTCGTCAGAAGTAATGTTGTCAAGTGTTGTCGTCAAGTGTCGTCAGGTACCTTGGCAACAGATATAGTCTGTTGCTCCATGGCCTCGTGGATGGCGGTTCTGTCGTGGTCCCGCAGATGCGATATCTCGTCGATGCAGCACACGCCGCCGTCGGACAGCACCAGGGCGCCCGCTTCTAGCTGCCACTCGCCATCTTCCTGATTTCAATATAATAACAATAACAAAAAATGTTAGAATTATTTTGCTGTAATCCGCCAACAGAAAAAATCTGTATGGTCAAACATGCAGTTATAAGCTAAGCACCGCTTACCTCCCCAACCAAGCAATAAAGCAAATGCTAGCTTTTGCTCGCGGCTTTGCTCATGTTAAGTTCGATTTTTCAAACCCCTATTTTACGCCCTTAGGGGTTGAATTTTCAAAAATCCTTCCTTAGTGTGCGCCTACGTCATAAAAGGAACCAACTGTAAAAATTTCAAGTTTCTAACTTCAGTAGTTTAGGCTGTGCGTTGATATCTCAGTCAGTCAGTCAGTCAGGGCTTTGAATTTTATATATATAGATTTGGTCTGATATTAACTTTAAAGGCGTTTATAAATATGGCTATATAAAAGAAAAATAGGCCCACTTCTGCAATACTTTATGTAACACAATTTGGTGAGCATTTATCCATTCTGGTGAGCATTTCAAATTTTTTGGTAGTAAAATAGGTAGTTTTCTGGTAGCCGTTTAAACACAAGCCATAATAAACACCAATGGTTGCCTGGTAGAGATTGCTCTGTAGCAATAAGGCCGCCTTTGCAAGTTTTAAGTTTTTTAACTTTTATTTCTTTCTTGTGTGCAATAAAGTTTTTATCTATCTATCTATCTATGTATCTATATAAACACGTACTCTAAGAGCGGCGCACGTGAGTCCGGCGCGGGTGCTGCCGGCGCCCGACGTGAACACGGAGCGCGGCGTCAGCTCGGCGCCCGCTTTCAGCAGCTGCGACTTGCCTGTACCTGATCATTATATAAACACGTACTCTAAGAGCGGCGCACGTGAGTCCGGCGCGGGTGCTGCCGGCGCCCGACGTGAACACGGAGCGCGGCGTCAGCTCGGCGCCCGCTTTCAGCAGCTGCGACTTGCCTGTACCTGATCATTATATAAACACGTACTCTAAGAGCGGCGCACGTGAGTCCGGCGCGGGTGCTGCCGGCGCCCGACGTGAACACGGAGCGCGGCGTCAGCTCGGCGCCCGCTTTCAGCAGCTACGACTTGCCTGTACCTGATCATTATATAAACACGTACTCTAAGAGCGGCGCACGTGAGTCCGGCGCGGGTGCTGCCGGCGCCCGACGTGAACACGGAGCGCGGCGTCAGCTCGGCGCCCGCTTTCAGCAGCTGCGACTTGCCTGTACCTGATCATTATATAAACACGTACTCTAAGAGCGGCGCACGTGAGTCCGGCGCGGGTGCTGCCGGCGCCCGACGTGAACACGGAGCGCGGCGTCAGCTCGGCGCCCGCTTTCAGCAGCTGCGACTTGCCTGTACCTGATCATTATATAAACACGTACTCTAAGAGCGGCGCACGTGAGTCCGGCGCGGGTGCTGCCGGCGCCCGACGTGAACACGGAGCGCGGCGTCAGCTCGGCGCCCGCTTTCAGCAGCTGCGACTTGCCTGTACCTGATCATTATATAAACACGTACTCTAAGAGCGGCGCACGTGAGTCCGGCGCGGGTGCTGCCGGCGCCCGACGTGAACACGGAGCGCGGCGTCAGCTCGGCGCCCGCTTTCAGCAGCTGCGACTTGCCTGTACCTGATCATTATATAAACACGTACTCTAAGAGCGGCGCACGTGAGTCCGGCGCGGGTGCTGCCGGCGCCCGACGTGAACACGGAGCGCGGCGTCAGCTCGGCGCCCGCTTTCAGCAGCTGCGACTTGCCTGTACCTGATCATTATATAAACACGTACTCTAAGAGCGGCGCACGTGAGTCCGGCGCGGGTGCTGCCGGCGCCCGACGTGAACACGGAGCGCGGCGTCAGCTCGGCGCCCGCTTTCAGCAGCTGCGACTTGCCTGTACCTGATCATTATATAAACACGTACTCTAAGAGCGGCGCACGTGAGTCCGGCGCGGGTGCTGCCGGCGCCCGACGTGAACACGGAGCGCGGCGTCAGCTCGGCGCCCGCTTTCAGCAGCTGCGACTTGCCTGTACCTGATCATTATATAAACACGTACTCTAAGAGCGGCGCACGTGAGTCCGGCGCGGGTGCTGCCGGCGCCCGACGTGAACACGGAGCGCGGCGTCAGCTCGGCGCCCGCTTTCAGCAGCTGCGACTTGCCTGTACCTGATCATTATATAAACACGTACTCTAAGAGCGGCGCACGTGAGTCCGGCGCGGGTGCTGCCGGCGCCCGACGTGAACACGGAGCGCGGCGTCAGCTCGGCGCCCGCTTTCAGCAGCTGCGACTTGCCTGTACCTGATCATTATATAAACACGTACTCTAAGAGCGGCGCACGTGAGTCCGGCGCGGGTGCTGCCGGCGCCCGACGTGAACACGGAGCGCGGCGTCAGCTCGGCGCCCGCTTTCAGCAGCTGCGACTTGCCTGTACCTGATCATTATATAAACACGTACTCTAAGAGCGGCGCACGTGAGTCCGGCGCGGGTGCTGCCGGCGCCCGACGTGAACACGGAGCGCGGCGTCAGCTCGGCGCCCGCTTTCAGCAGCTGCGACTTGCCTGTACCTGATCATTATATAAACACGTACTCTAAGAGCGGCGCACGTGAGTCCGGCGCGGGTGCTGCCGGCGCCCGACGTGAACACGGAGCGCGGCGTCAGCTCTGCGCCCGCTTTCAGCAGCTGCGACTTGCCTGTACCTGATCATGAACACTTTATTTATATACATACTAGCGGCCCGCTCCGGCTTCGCACGGGTATAAAATATATAGTCTATGTCATTCACTGAAAAAATGATTAAAATCGATTTATTCGTTATCGATTGATTTATTCATTACTGCCCGTGGCCCGCACGCGTTTTTAGAGTAAAACCAGAGTAAAACAATTTATAGGCACGCTCCCGCCGTCCCGGCCGGCTGGAACCGCCGCAAACGCTATGTCCCGCAATTTTTAAATCTGTAATATCTTCGAAAATATTCATTTAAATCATATGGTGTAAAGGGCCATATAGATCTATATTAAATCAACAATGTATTTAAGGTATTTAATTAGATAAGGATTAATGCTGTATTGGTTAAAATCGCTTCGAAAATTAGCCATTATTTGTCGTAAAAAGTAAATGACAAAAAAATGTTATTGTGGGATATCCATGAGAGATAGACATATACCATCGCGGAGTTTTCTGTAGACCTTTTCAATGTGTACATTATTTTGATAAATCTCGTAGGGTTCAGCCTGCGTTTGCAATGTAAGCGGAAAAAATGTAATTATTTACGACATCACATTAGAAACCTCAAAAATAACAGTATTTCTCCACTATTTAATGGATGTTATTATACATATAAACCTTCCTCTTCAACCACTTTATCTATTAAAAAAAACCGCATCAAAATCCGTTGCGTAGTTTTAAAGATTTAAGCGTACATGGGGATATGGGGACAGAGAAAGTGACTTTGTTTTATACTATGTAGTGATTTTTTATTTATCTCACTGTAAGTAACAATGTAGTGTGAGATAGTAGCAAGCTAACTTGAAAAGGGGTATGGCAGTTTGAATTAAACTCGTGCCCCTATTCGGCCATCTTGCTGGAACACTTAATCTCTTGGCGGCACGTCATTTGACATCAGTGACAGCCTGCCACCAGAAAAATCTGAACCGATGAGGACAAAACAACCATCAATTTTTGTCAAGTGTCAACTTTCTATAAGCTTAAGTTTCTTTTTTGCTTTGATTTAAAAACTACGTATTGAATTGATATCTAACTGTGCAAATATAATTATGGTGTGATATCACGGAAATAAAAGCTTACCTGGGTCACCGACCAGCAATAAATGGCACTGCCCCCTCACATGTGCTGCATGTTGGTCATCTTTCGTAGATTTCTGCTCATTTTCAGCTATGTGGTTGGACCCGGTGATGACTGTGAGCAACACTGCCAACTTCACTAAATATAACCCGTACACCTACAATACAATACATACAATAGGTACATATCCTTACTAATAATGAGAGAGCAGATGAACTAGCTAGAATGGGAGCATGTATCAAGTTACATGGACCTGAGCATTACCTACCCATTCCGTACACCATTACCAAAAGATAAGAGGGAATCCTAGAAAGAGGATTGAATTCTAGATGGAACAACTTGATTCAGTACAGACAATCAAAACTGTTCCTGAATTCATTTGATAAGAAGCGGACAAGGCAGCTTATGTCACAAAGTAGAAATAACATAGCGCTGATAGTAGGCACAGCAACTAGACAAATCCAGTCCAGTGTGTTGAGGAGAATACCAGCTTTTACTTCATAGCTAAGTGCCCATGTACTCATTGGTAAGATGGGAACTGCAAGGTAAGGATAGAATAAGTGAAGATGACCTAACAAACCTTTCTACAAAGGATACCATTAGGTATACGAAAGCTACAGATAGGTTTGAGGGAAGTAGGCTGCCTGGGCACCAGTAACCTGTGTCCACACACTGGGAATTGGGTGGAATAGTCCTGACATAGGACTGGTCACCTACCTGGCGTTGGCAGGCATCCCCTCCTTAAAAACGAATACTATATTAATACTATAAATGCAAAAGTGGTTTTTTGGAGGTGATTGCAATCTCACACTGCAATAATTTTTAAACAATCGCACAGCTGGTTTATTTAATAAAAACCAAAATGGCATGAAAAGATATATCTTTTACTTTTTTAGTACTGCAGAGCCTTAAAAACACTGTCTTGTGGATTCAAGAAGATATACCTGTGGACATACAGAAGCTAAGATCTGATCTCTCCCTTTCAGTGGGCACTGTTCATACTTAGCCCAGAAATCGTCGAAGCAATCCTTAACATCTGGAGCCTTGGCAATCACTTCAGATCTCTGAGCATTGATAACTTCTATATAATTTGCTTGTAATACTAATTCCACTTCGGACTTTTTAGTTTGGACGGATGGACGCCATCTCCGGCGTACTGTTCCGCTGCAAAATGAAGTACATATATGTATGTTAGTCTGGTGGGAGGCTTTGGTCGTGGCTAGTTACTACTCTACCGTCAAAAACGTGCCGCCAAGCGATTTAGCATTCCGGCACGATGGCGTGTAGAAACCGATTAGGGGTGTGGGTTGAATATACACTGCTATACCCCTTCCAAGTTAGCCCGCTACGATCTTAGACTGCATCATCACTTACCATCAGGTGAGACCGTGGTCAAGGGCTATCTTGTCATCGAATAAAAAAAAATGTAATCTTTAGCCTCTCTAAATCATATTCCTCAGTGCTGAGGGTTGTGAGTTGTGACCTCTCCATTATTCATATATATTTAGTTTTCCTGGGATATAGTCATTTAGTAAAGAATTTTAGTATAGACAAGTTTATTGGTTTGATTTTTTGCATGGTTATAGTTGAGGACCTGAAGAGTGAAATAGGCTACTTTTTATCCCGGAAAATCAATGAGATCACGCAGGATTTAAAAAAAATTAAACCCACGCGAGCGAAGCTGCGAGCATCAACTAGTTTTAGAATAAATCGATAAAGATAAATTATTTCATACCATATGACCACATCATCACCAGGCTTACAGGTATCAACTAGATCATCTTCTAATACCACCCACATAGAACCAGGTATTGTGCCAATGCTAAGTTTGTTCACCTGCTCCTGAAAAAAATAATTTACAAACAATATTAATTTAAATTCAAATTCAAAATTTATTTATTTCATGTAGGCTACCTTGTAGCTCTTATGACAGAATGCAGATTCTGCTGAGAAGAACCGACAAGAAACTCAGCAGTTGCTCTTTTCAAAAAAATAAAATAATTTCACAATAAGTAACCAAACTAAGCTATGTATACAGTGCTTCCACAGTGAAGCTTCAAAAATGCAATACATATAATCCAACACATGTCAACATGGGAAGACAAAGCAAACCCATTCCCATTGGTGGCACCCGTTCACGAGCACGACGCATGATCCATTAGATAATATTAATATTAAACAACATATTAACAAATCAGCTTGTATGTACATACATAAGTATACATAAATAAGAATAGAAAACTTACTTGTATTTTAATTTCTTGGTAATCCTTACAATGTTCCCTTGATACCAGATTCACCTGTGTAAATGTGGAACATTTACACCTTATGTTAGAGTTCCAACATTTTGTTGGTGCTTTCAAAATGTATCGGTTTTCAAAATCTGCTTCTACTGTGTTCTCAAATTTGCATTTCATACATATGTATTTTCTTTGATATTCTAACATCTTTGCCTGTGTTACTCTCACAACAGTGCCTTAAAATGGAAATATTTTTTAGCAATGGCAATGATCTATTTTATCTGCTGTGCAATTACAGTCAAAAGACAACTATAGTGACGACCTCCCTGGCGCAGTGGTGAGCGCTGTGGTCTTATAACTGGGAGGTCTCGGGTTCGATTCCCGGCGGGGGCAATTTAGGAATTTATAATTTCTAAATTGTTTCTGGTCTGGTCTGTTGGGAGGCTTTGGCCGTGGCAACCATACCACCCTATTTGGCCGTGGCAACTATATTGACGGTAGGGTGGTAACTATACCACCCTACCGTCAAAACGTGCCGCCAAGCGATTTAGCGTTCCGCCACGATGGCGTGTAGAAACCGATTAGGGGTATGGGTTAAATTTACACTGCTATACTCCTTCCAAGTTAGCCCGCTACCATCTTAGACTGCATCGTTACTTACCATAAGGTGAGATCGCAGTCAAGGGCTATATTGTAATAGAATAAAAAAAAAAAACAATAATTTTATTCACCCTCGATGAATCTTTTGCTATTGTCCATACAATGTGTTATTTCAATAAGAATTTCATTACTACACTAATGCTGAGATCTATGGTGTGCTCTGATTCAACTCAACATAAGATAGAGGTTAAAAAGAGTCTATCTCATTTTAACTCTGTCTTGAGTCTGAGCTGAGGGAGAGTGCGGTCTATAGATTTCACCCCTGATACTACTATTACACTATCCTATGCCATAGCTACTACTATAGATAGCTATAGTTCAAGTTAGAGTGCATTATCATAGCTTATCTATGTAACATTTTAATTTTTGACAGCATAATATAACCACCAAGAGATTGCACTCAAGTTTATATTAGCACCCGTATAAGTCGAAATTCAAGGGAGATGCCAAAATATTTAAGATTATTTCAGTACTGGATTGAGTTTCAAGGGAAGGGAACAAAAAATTTTTTCGAGCTTTGAAGTTTTTCAAACTATTGAGGATTGAAGTCGAACGACTTTAAAGAGGTTCTACTGTATAATATATTTATATAATATTAATAAATAGGTACCTGTAACTTTCAAAAAGCAACCAAGATCAACATTTTTGGGGAACACAGTCCTATGCAACTCTGGACAAACGGGAAGACCAAAGAATCTAGCATGTACATTTCTTTTTAAGTATTTAAAGCTCAGTTTATCTATCAATGGCTTATATTCATCCTTCTCTAAGATATTCTGTTGAACTTTTATAATATCCTCATCACATGATTTTAGGGTTGAAACTGGACTGCACAATACTTTGTCACCAACATCCGGACATGTTTCGAATAGTTTTAAAAAACTGAAATAAATATGAGTATCTTTTTATTAATTTTAATATAATTAATTGCTTCCTGTTATCTAAGCATGCATAAAATAAGCAATAAATTGTAGTTATTGGTTCTTGACTTAAAATGAAATTAGGTTCAGAGCAGAGAGCTAATATTTCTTCTATAACAACCACTAGACATCCATTGCTCTACAAAGGTCCTTTGCGTGAACTTCCACAGGTCTTGGTCTTGCCCCGACCGTATCCTGCGGCGACTCGTCGTCGGTCGTCGGTCCACATAGTGTGGTCTGCCAACACTAACGTAAGGGGTCACCGCTCCAGAAGCTTGAAATATGTAAGTAGTTCTTTGTACTATGTGATAGTATTTAATAAGTAGTACCTATTTTATTCGTCAATAAACGGTAAAGACGTTAACTTACTCAATTTTAATGCTATAGTATCCCAGAATATCCTGTTCCGATAAAATATTCAAGCAATCTTGTAAATGAAACTTTGTAACATATTCTAATAGCATTGTTTGATACCTAGGGACACCTTTAGGGATCTAGAAACAATGAAATCTGGGAGGTTATTCACTAGGAAGGTTTTCATCGAGTAGGTACCCAGTAATCACTTTGTTTTCGGTTTTACTAAATAATAAAAATCACAAATCTTGTGATTTCTTGTTATCTTGCATTTATTTATTTTGACATTAGCATTTAGCATTACAATCACACCACAGCATCGAGTTATTATTTTCTCCACAGATTAGCTATACGTATATTCTCTCAATGGACCACAGAGTATTTTCTAATTGTGATAACAAAGTGGTAATAATTAATAACACAGGCCTGCGAAATTTAACTTTTTTTTTCCCCTTTCAATAATTATGTTATTTTTTTAAATATCCAGGCATGGTAAACTAAAGTACATCTTTGATTTTTTTCTAGCACGTCGAGATTTTTTTTTATTGATGACATCAGATGACATGCATTTTTTAGGTTATTTTAACAAACTTCGTGAAAAAAACAAAAATTAACGAATTTAAAATTTAAAAAACCGACAGTATTATTTAAAAATAACGCTAAAGAGACTAAATAAATCAAAAAGACTTGTTATTTCTTTTTCTACTTCCTTCAAAACTCCTATTTCATCTTTTTCTCTTATGCTTTCTATCAGGTTTATTTCTCTTCAATATCTGGCAGTAGTCTGCCATCATGTTTGGGTTCCACCTTCCTTGGTATCTGCTCTGAATGACCTTAATATCTTAGTAGAAGCTTTCCCCTTTTTCTTTACTTACAGCCCCAAGATTCTCAGGAAAGGGGTCAATTTGAGAATGCAGAAAATGTAACTTTATACTCATATTGCAACCCACTTTATGAAAGTTGCTGAGTAAAATACTCACTATATTGTCATAATATGGGCTTTTACTGTTTTCTAAAAAAAATTTACTACATCTTTAAGTGAATTCCAAGCGTTATCTTTGATTTTATTCAAGATTTTTTCAAAGGTAGCGTCTTGCATAAGCTTCCCTATTTCAGACCCAAGAAAAATGCCTTCTTTGATCTTGGAATCCGATAAATGCTTAAAAACACAAAGGTAATTAACACAGGTACCATCTTTAGCTAGTGCGTTTAAAATTGGCTTTATAATACCTAAGTTAATATGAAGTGGAGGTAGCAGAATTAAATCACAAAACTATCGTATCATCCTATTTACCTATGTATGTTTGTTACTCAATCACGTCGCAACGACTGAATCGATTTGGCTGGAATTTGGCACAGAGATAGATAATAGTCTGGAATAACACATAGGCTACTTTTTATTCTGGGAAATAAGAGAGTTCCTGCGGGAATAAAAAACCTTAATCCACGCGAACGAAGTCGCGAGAATCATCTAGTAGTTGATACATATGTACTGTAATATGATTTCTATCACGACAAACAATGACTTATGAGGGTAGGTGAATATTTAAATGTCATCAATTCTACAAGCATGCACTATTTTTAAAGAAATTGGAAGTTAACGCTAGTAATGCGCGGTAATACTAAGAAAAATGAAAATTCATTTTCTCAGAAAACTTACGTGATGGAATTTTTTTATTTTTTTTTTCGTAGCTTAGTAACTAATACCTACCCAAATTGCTAATTAGTTTTTAAAGGGGAAAACCATCGCAGGCCTGTGTAATCAGTGATTATTTACTTTAAGATTTGGTAAATGTGATAATAACTATGAATTTCATTACTTTAATCGGTTATATATCTTACTTTTGGCAAACGTAATAAATATTTTATATTTACAAAAAATTACAAAAAATGGTTTGGTTTCAATCTGGGTAGGTAATTATTAATAATGACTATATAGCAAGGAATATACTACTCTCTTATATAGGTAGGTATTAATTTATTTACAAAGGATATAGCTACCTACTTAATATAAAATAACGAAAACGTTTAAGTATAAAGTTTATTATTTTTAGCCAACGACCTTAGTATTTAAATACATTTACGCCACTTTTTATCAAATTATAATTTTATTATTAGTAGCACCGTACAACGCAGGTCAACAACTATATACTTAATTGTATTGTATCATCACAGTGTATCATACAATATCTATAGGTACATATAATAATTTAGGTAACTTCACAATGGCTGGACCGATAATGATGAAATTTTCAGGAAATGCTACAAGTGTGAAGCCGGAGCGGGTCGCTATTTTAAAATAAATCTAAAATAGCGCAGTGTAATTGCATTTTGTGTTTTATCACGAAATTATAGATTAGTTTATCCTACTGTGAATCTTCTTAATAAGTGCAGTTTCGAATGAACTACTAGTTGCACACTTGTAATTGCTAACATTGCAAGTGTGTTTTTCTCACGTGCGATTCCTCATGTGGACTTTAAGAGTCCTTGATTGCGAAAATTTAAGATAACAATGCTTACAACAATAAGGTTTCTCTACTAACTATATATGTGTCTTCATGTGTCTCATTAATGAAAAATTTGCTGCGCATTTAAAATTGCAAACATTGCAAGTGAATGGTTTCTCTCCCGTGTGAGTCCTCATGTGGACTTTAAGATTACTTAATCGCGAACATTTATAGTCACATTGCTTGCAAGTGAAAGGTTTTTCCCCGATGTGGGTCCTCATGTGTCTCAATAATGAACTATTAGTTGCACACTCGCAATTGCAAACATTGCAAGTGAAGATTTTCTCCCCAGTGTGCATTCTCATATGGACTTTAAGAGTCCTTGATCGCGAAAATTTACGGTCACAGTGCTTACAACAATAAGGTTTCTCTCTGGTGTGATTCCTCACGTGTCTCAATAATGAAAAATTAGTAGCGCCCTTATAATTGCAAACATTGCAAGTGAAAGGTTTCTCTTCTGTGTGATGCCTCATGATGTGGACTTTAAGACTATTTGGTCGCGAACATTTAAAGTCACATTGCTTGCAAGTGTAAGGTTTCTCTCCAGTGTGCATCCTCATGTGTGCCAATAATGTACTTTTAGTTGTACACTTATAACTGCAAATATTGCAAGTGAAAGGTTTCTCTCCAGTGTGATTCCTCATGTGGACTTTAAGAGTACTTGATTGTGAACATTTGTAGTCACAATACTTGCAAGAATTAGGTTTTTCTCCACTGTGTGTCCTCAAGTGTACCACTAAATAACTTTTCACTGCACACTTAAAATTACAAACATCGCAAATGAAAGGTTTTTCTCCAGTGTGAGTCCTCGCATGGTTAATAAAGTGCCTCTTCTGATCAGTTTTATATAAGCAATGTTCGCATGTGAAGAGTTTCTTGCTGGGGCAAGTTACCCCAGATGTCAATAAACCGCAGCTTATCCCATAGTTATCTGTGTCTTCAGGCTTTTGTAATGATTGTTGTGTTTTTGGTTCAAAGGAGATTTCTCCTATTAAAGAGGTTTCATTCATCCATATCATTGCCAAAGGGTTTTCTGAAACATATAAGTAACTCATTTACCTACATACATCTAGGACAAAATCTTGATCTCTAAAATTAAATGCCTTTTTCAAAATCGCCTAGTAAACTACAATCGACAAACTTTTTTTTTTTTTTTTTTAATTTAAAACTTTGAAGTTTTGACAGATTTTTATTACAAAAACTGGCCAAACCCAAGGGGGTTGAATATGGGGTGAAAGTTGTCATACAGATGGACCGTAATTCAAGCTATAAATTAAACTCTAAAGTGGGGCTATTCAGTCAAACATTTCTACTGTGTGTGTAGTTTAAAGTTAAATTCAATGCCTGGCGGAAGGTGCTGGTCATCTACACTACAGCACAGACATTGCCCTAGATATGATGATATAATTCACACTTACCAAGTGTACGAGCACAGTTTGCGGGCAGACTTACTGCAACTTGAGGAGATTCCTGCTGAAAACAAAATGCATTCTTACTAGGTATATTTAGCTGCTACTTACCACACCTATACAACCTACAATAAAGTTAACGTTTCAATTGATAAGTTGTGTGGGTCATTATTCGGTATCTGCGTCCATTTATAACTAGTACAAAATAACACTGCTATCGCAAAATTAAAAACAAAACTCAATAAGCTTACTCTCGCAGCAAGGTCAACACTAGTGCTGGGAGTGTACGGGGTAAGTAGCGACGGTCGGGCGCAGTGCACACCCACCTGCTTCTTCAGCCCCCGATTCCTCGGAGTTCGTGAGCGGACTGTAGATTTACTTACATGATTGTCATCCAAAGTCATTTCTGAACAATTATCACAAAACTCATGCTTTAACACTTCACAGTGTGAGTCATAAGCATTATGGCATGTCTCCAGAGTATCTTGATCTAATGTTTCCTGCTTTATTAGTGTTTGTTCCTCCAAAATTAGCTCATCTGGTTTTTCTTGTTTTGTAACAACGTTGTCAGCCACTCCTTGTATATCTATTTCTATTTTAATTTGTTTGTCCATATCTGTTGGTTGTTGATGTATGTCAGACCAAGCCATTTTACTGATCACTCCAAGATGCAACTTCTTTAGCCAATGAGCTCCAGAAACCTTGTTCTACTGAAGTCTTTGGTAACGAAATGCTGAAGGCAAGCCACCACAGTACTAATAAATAAGTAAGATTCTTCTTTTGTCAAAAACTCAGAGCCAGCCTGTACTGACTTTGGGTGAGGTAGTGAATCTGAAAAAGTTTGTTCACCTGTATTTTAAGCCAATAATTTTTAATGATGAAATCACTCCTCACTTATACAATTTTTCCAACTAACTATACTTGTACTTGAGTATCTATAAATCAAGAGTGGAAAAGGTATCTTCAAGGCGCTTCATCTTAAGCTGTTTCTTCTCTTACCATCAGGTGAAATCATAGTCAAGCACTAGTCTATTTAATATTAAAAAAAATACATGATATTTCTGTGCTCAGTGCTGCACATGAGGAAATTAAGAGGCTAGGCTGAAATCTATCACACTTTCACTGCCGAGGCTCAGGACGTCTTCCTAAGTAAGTCAATAGCAAGGAATATACTACTCTCAACCGAGAGGTCAGTAGTGTGGTAAGTATCTAACTATAGCCACCATAAATTAGATTATACAGCTAGGACCCTAGGGCAGACCAACAAGTCAAGAGCACACTTGTAAAGTTGTAAACATACTTCTGGCTTCAGTTATAGTAGAGGTACAGAAGATACACTTCGCTATATCTTCACAGTCATTGAAATAAATAGCTACTCTTGCTACCTACCACACAATAACGCGCCAAAAATAGGCATACATTACTTATTTGCGTAATTTTACTGCTGATAGCTTGGTGATAGTCTAGGTTTTATTTTTATTTATTTTAGAATAAATAAATAAAAATATTTTACTTGTAAACCAACTTTTGTATTTGTTTGTTTTAATTAAGGTTAACTTTTAATATTGGTTGGTACCCAGTACCCACAGATAATAGATTACTATATAAGTAATATACCCCAAGATAATATCTAATCCGTAGACAGAGATTCTCGCTGTCTACGATCTAATCACGATAATCACTCCGTTTGAGGCGGAACTTCAAACAAAATTTTTTCAAGCCAAGTTATTTTAGCCAACTTCATAAAAGAAAAACAATACTACCAATCAATGTTAAGAAGGAATTGTCAATGCTAAGGATGTAATGTATCGATAGATACGTCTTATCGATATTTAGGCTTTATCGATTTACTTAGCAGATAAAAAGACACTATTGCATTGAAAAAACTAGAAAGACTTGTTTTATTGACGTAACATTTTGAACTTGACCTTTGAACAATAGATTTGGTGGCACCTCCCTTTTTTGTCGATATCAATAAAACCTAAATATCGATAAGACGTATCTATCGATTCTCCATCAACGTTCATTATCCTTAGCTTTGACAATTTTTTCTTTACAATTGTTGGTAGTGTTGTTTTTTTTTTTGTGTAGTTGGCTAAAATAATTTGCCATGGCTCGAAAAACCAATGTTTTAAGTTCAGGGTTCCCAACTTAGGGCTTTTAGCCCCAAATTTAGGGCGGAATTTTGCTTGTTGGGATTTTTTTAGGGCCCAAAAAAATTTAGGGCTATTTTTAGGGGCATAAATAAATTTTCAAGCGTCACATAATTGACTGACCAAAACGAGTAAATAAAGCAAAACGCCTATGATATTTCGGAATAATATGCTTAAAATCGTTTTAGCTAAAGCGTTTTGAAAATATTTAAATACATTAGCGTTGAACACGCTTTTTCGATATATAACATAGTGAAAAACAAATTACGAAACCGATTTCCCTTTTCATTTTAAAACGTGATGGTGGATCTTGCGTTACTTTTACTCCATCTCCAAAAAATGTTACACTTATAATGTAAACATATTGTATGACTATAAGAATTCCGAATAACAGAGGCGTAACTATAGGGTGGCATTTCGGCAAAATGCCACGGGCCCCAGCCGGAAGGGGCCCCGGTCAGAGAGAGCCAGAAGCACAAGATGATCCTAACATTTATAGCCATTCCTGTGGCTACGGCTAGCCGTAGTCGGCACTAGTGCCGAGCGATCATTTTCAAAATTAAAATTGATATAAACTAAATTCTTTGGGATAATAAAGGTTACGCACAGTAAATTGATTTACCAAAAGGCTGAGTTGACTGGAGCCTAGGGCAGCAGATTTTAGGGGCGGTAGATTTGGGGCCAAAATTTTTATTTGTCTTACAGAAATTAAAATGATACATATTTGTATAGGTACCTAAATGTCATTAGGTCCATAAACACATATTTTAAAATTTTATAAAATATGTAATTAATTACCGAATATAGGTACCCCAATAACAATAGCTAAATAGTTTGAAGGCCCGACTTTACCTACGATGCCGGGTGTGCGGCGCATACAAGCGCAGGGTCTCAAGCGCCAAAAGTACAGGACTATGTAGTAGATATGGCGTAGTGCAAAATAAAAAAACGTTGCTATTGTAGGTGCCAAGTATGGACTACTAAGTGCCGTAACGCAATCATAAAAAATTTCAAGCTCGCTTCGCTCTCGAAAATGTTGCTTTTACTTTTCGATTGTACTCGTAGGTGCCAAGTATGGACTACTAAGTGCCGAAATGTAATCATAAAAATTTTAGAGGTCGCTTCGCTCGCGAAAATGTCGCTTTTACGTTGCTATTGTAGATGCCAAGAATGGACTACTAAGTGCCGTAATGTAATTATAAAAAAATTCCCGCTCGCTTCGCTCGCGAAAATGTCACTTTTACATTTCTATTGTAGGTGCCAAGTATGGACTACTAAGTGCCGTAATGCAATCATAAAAAATTTCGCGCTCGCTTCGCTCGCGAAAATATCACTTTTACATTTCTATTGTAGGTACCAAGTATGGACTACTAAGTGCCGTAATGCAATCATAAAAAATTTCGCACTCACTTCGCTCAGGAAAATGTCGCTTTTACGTTGCAATTGTATGTACCTACTTCACGTAGTGATTTATTATAAAATAAAAAAATGTTATCTCATTGGTTGAGCTTCTTTATATTGGGGGAGGGAGGGCCCCATCCGATGAATTTGCCACGGGCCTCAAACGGTATAGTTACGCCTCTGCCGAATAATGTAATTAAAATTAAGTTATATTATTTTTATTTACCTCAATAAAACGGGAAACTCATTTAAACATTAGCCTTGAATGGTAACAAGATACAGGGATTTTTTTGGGGCTTTTGAATATTGCATTTAGGGTTATTTAGGGGTATTTCATGTTGATGTTAGGGCTAATTTTTTTTAGGAGTTGGCAACCCTGTTTAAGTTCCGCCTCTTAAAACGAAGTTATTATATGCTCTTTGGTTGTTTTTAATTTGTAAAATATTTATAATTTACCTTAATATTCATTTCAAATCTCTATCCATGGTAATTAAGCTCATAAAAAATTAAAATGGATATTTTAAAAGCAGAAATAGCTAGAAAGCGAAAACTTCTTGAAGAGAAAAATATTCTGGTAAGATTCAAGCGCAGGTTTCATGGTAATCCTTTATCATTTTCCAAAAAAATATTAATAGTGAATTAATTAATTATCTTTAAAGTTCGATTCAGATACTTTTTTATTTCAGAACTCAAAAAAGTATTTTAAGAGAGGTGAACTGTTAGCCAAGGAGCAAGAAGAATATTATAAAAAATATGGATCACAAAATCAACAAGACAAATTGACTGAAGATAATAGTAAAATAGAAGATACTGAAAAAGGTAGGAGCCTTTTTTTATTAAAAATTACAGTTCACAGCCATGGTATCACCACTGCCAAACCATGACGACACAATATGCCAAGTATTAACAAGTGTGGAACCTAATATTATGTGGAGTTACTGGACTATGTATGATGTAACAGATATACTTTTACCCAGTTTCTGCTCCATCATCAGACCCTCCTCGATCCATGGTCATCATCTAACACTACCCATTGAGACGATTCTAATGAGCTCAAACAGGCTATATCTGCTGTAAGTTAATGCTGAAGTCTTGGAAATTATCCAAAGAAAATTTGTAATCAAACACACCTGAGAAAGTTTGTAAGACCCTTTAATGCAGTAGGAAATAGGATCATCAAACGAATGAAAAAATCTTCATAATTATAGCTAAAGTATTATGACTTGATCATGTCAGTTTTTAACCTAAAAAAATTGCATCAAAATCTGTCCATTTATTGAGATGATGCTCAGTTTTACTCAAAATTCACACAATTCACCTCACATTTTGTTGGAATAAGTAATCTACAAATTAAAAAAGAATACATGCTAATCTTTACTCTACCAATAATGCTTAATGATTACAGCTAAAAGGCAAGAGACAGAAAATGAACAAACTGAAAGTGTAGCGTTACCAAGAGCAGAAGTCATCAAAAGGTTAAGAGAAAGAGCGCATCCGATTACACTGTTTGGTGAAAATGAATTGCAGTCTTTCAAAAGGTTACGAAGAATAGAAATACAGGAACCAGAAGCAAATAGAGTAAGTTGACGTATTTTATTTTTTTTACAATAGCTGATGCCAGCGACTTCGTCAGTGTGGATTTTGGTTTTCTAAACCTGTGGGAAGTTTTGATTTTCCGAGATAAAAAGTAGCAGTAGTAATAGTTGGAGTAGTAGTAGTAGTAGTGTAGTGTAGTATGTCACTCTCCAGCTCTTCAACTATACCCATGCAAAAAATTATGTCAATCTGTTGAAGCATGATTGAAGGACAAACTAATAGACAAACACACTTTCGCATTTATAATATTAGTAAGGATATTGATGCAGACCTACTTTATAGGAACAAATTATGTATCCTTTTCAAATAGTTGGATAAATGATAAAAATTGTATGAAAATCCCTTCAGAAGTGTTGTTTAGCAGGAGATTGTTTAATAAATTATGACAATGAATTCAAAAACTTATCTGATGTATAATTTTTATTTCTAGGGCTTAAGAAATGACTTTCAAGAAGCTATGGATAAAGTGGATCAAGCATATCTCAATGAAATATTAGCCTTGGGAACACAGGTAAAATTTTATATTCATAATTTAAAAAAAAATATTAAATTACATTAAGCGCCTTTCACAATCGCTGTAAACGTTTAACTGAAGAATAAATTGGATGTTCTTACAGAATTTCAATAGATGTACAAAAACTGTCAGGAATTCTTTATTCCTTTGTTAAACATTTTAATACTTACTACTATACTTAGCACTATTGTGAAATAGGCCCTAAGTAGAAAAACTCTAAAGACTAAGATTTTTTTGCATTCATTCATTCATTCAGCAACTTACAATACAAACATGCAGTAAAGCGTTGTTTTGGCCGTTGACCAAATTTTCACCAAGCAGTCTCCTTTCGAATGAGAAGGATTCACAGCTAGTTCTTTCAATTCACGAGGGTGCGTGAGCCTTACTTGTGGTACGTCGTGTACATGCACATTGCACAAGTGTGTGTGCCTATCCGGAGTCTAGGTGGGAGCAGTCAGGCACGAGCAAACTCTTGCTCACACTGATATAGATACGACACACACACAACCATGAGCCACGCACCCTCGTGAATTGCAAGAACTATACTTGAATTATTTTTAATATACAGTTATTTTCTTTTAAAAATGGATATTTTATTTCTTAAGGCAATAAGAATGAATTTTTATCTAATTCAAAAATGAGGAGGTTTATTGTTTTTTACATTTTAGAATGAAAGTGAAAAGCCACAAAATGAAGATGACTTAGACGATGCAGTCACATACGAATTCATACAAGAAATGGCTAAGACGATGGGTCAAGGAGACAGGAATCATGACATGAATGTCATAATGATCTTATTACAGGTACTTGTTTATATCATCCATCTTGAGAAAATATTCATATCATCAGAAAATTAACTGCCTCAGTCTAGTGGTTATCAGTCATATTCGACTGTGGATGGTTTTTTTATTCGATGACAAGATAGTCCTTGACTGTGACCTCACCTGATGGTAAGTGATGATGCAGTCTAAGATGGTAGCGGACTAACTTGGAAGAAGCTTGGAAGAGATATGGCAGTGTACAACCCATACCCCTAATCGGTTTCTACACGACATCGTGCCGGAACGCTAAGTCGCTTAGTGGCACGTTTTTGATGGTAGGGTGGTAACTAGCCACGGCCATAGCCTCCCACCAGACCAGACCAGAGACAATTCAGAAATTATAAATTCCCAAATTGCACCCGAGGGATCGAAGCCGAGATCTCCCAGTTATAAAACCACATCACACTACTGCGCCAGGGAGGTTGTCAATGGATGTGAGATGGGTTAGATCTCCAGGTTGGACCAAACAATGTATTTGGTTATCCTCTTAAGAAATTCTCAGTACTGCCTCTGTGCCTTCAGAGCACGTGAAAACTGAAAAGCCGTCGGTCCTGTTGGATTTCGGTCCCATCGTATGATGGGAGTGAGGAAATAGAGAGTGCTCCTGTTTTATTTGCGCACACTTGTGCACTATAATATCTTCCGTACAGATGGCTTATATTATGTTGAGATTGGACACAATGACTTAAAGAAGGCATTATAATTTTATTCTGAAATTAATACATCTTGCTTGAAAGTTGAAATTGTCACTGCTACCGCATATATAATTTAATTATGTTCAAGTTAAAAAAAAAAAAATATTTTAGCACATTCTGAAATGAAAAGTAAAAATTGGAAAATGTTGACTCATCATTCAATATAATTATCATCAGGAATCCACCATTGACTCACTACCGAGCGCCGATCTCCTCTCAGTAGGGTTATGTCCACCATACTGACCCAATACAAATCGCTCATTTGCGATAAGAGTGACATAATTCAAAATCGACGATGAGAGAATTCTCTCGTTAGAGAGTAATGTTTTGTGGATGCTGCGGTCTCGAAACAACACAGCGGCCAACAAAGCGACAGAGCATTAAGTCACAATCTCTCTCGCTCTTATTTTTTTGTGCTTAGCGTAATATTGTTTTATAGCAAAAAGTATAAATTTTCGACACTAAAATTGGTGAATTTTGAATTATGTCACCCTTGTCGCAAATGAGCGAAATTTGCAGACTTCTCACACCTTTGAGAACATTAAGAAGAAAAAAAACAGGCATGCAGATAGTGTCCTAGCTTGTTCCAGATTTGTAAAGTAGTCCCTTTTAATTCTGCAGTTTCTTCTAAAGCTGTGGGGTCAACAACTCAACTCGGGTACAGCCACAGAAAAAACAGCAATCAAACACAAAATGACGCGAGCGACGTACACACAGACACAAGTGTACCTCAAGCCCTTGATGAGGAAACTGAAGAAGAAAACTCTCCCCGAAGACATCTGCGACAGCCTCATGGAAATTACGAAGCATTTATTGGAAAGGAACTATATTATGGTATGTATTTAAAAAATATATTTATCGGATAACAAGAGGCATTGAAAGATGGAAATATTTGAATATACTACTAATTTACTACTAACTGTGCTGCGCATTTTTGTTTTAACTGTTTAGGTATGAACTTTTAAAGAACTCGACGTAAGGGAATCAAGAAGTGTTAACATTACGATTCTTTGAGAATTGGCTTTATTAGACTTTATTTAGAATGATAAGGCCGCCTTTTGTGTCACACTTTTTGTCATTGTTTCTTTTAAATATATTTTTTTGTTGTTGTTTTGGGTGCTGCAAATAAAGAGTTTATAGAGATAAATAATATCTAAATATATAAAAGGAAAAGGTGACTGACTGACTGACTGACTGATCTGTCAACGCACAGCTCAAACCACTTGACGGATCGTGCTGAAATTTGGCATACAGGTAGCTATTATGACGTAGGCATCCGCTAAGAAGGGATTTTTGAAAATTCAACCCCTAAGGGCGCAAAATAGCGGTATGAAAAATAGAACATAACGCGAGCGAAGCCGCTGGCAAAAGCAAGTCCTATATATAGAGCCATTACCGCTGACTTATCGTAAGCGAAATTTCTAACTACTTAATTGAGTTTTTTGTTACAAACGATATTTTAGAGTAGGGCAAGTCGCCATTTCCTAGGAAAATGACATATATTTGAAGTCAATATGTTATATTCCCGGGAAATGTCGACGTCAATTCTTTTATAGTTTAAAATATCGTTTGTAATAAAAAAGGCAATTTAGGTAAAAATGTCGCTTACGATAGGTCGGCCATTGCCTGCAGCATGTTGCCTGCATTTACTGTGTTTAATATGAACTTGTGGATGTAGCATTAACGGCAGGATCTCCGAAAACAGCCTGTTTTTGATTCAATAGTAAACAATCAAATATTCTTTGTTTTGATAGGTTAAAAATATATGTTGTAGTTTAATACACGTTCTAAATTATTTTACCGTTCAAAAGTCCATATTTTGAATTTCACTCGATCAAATAATATTCCGAAAACAGTGTAGTTTTTTAATCAGGTTCAGGTTGTATTTATAGTATATCAAAGAAAAACTAAAAAAAATGTCAAAAAATAGGCAAAAGCTTTTAGAAGAATATTTTACCGTTAATTTTTCTCTAAAAAGTTTACTTTTTTTTTTATCATCACTGTTTTACTTTTTTTATAACAAATTGGCTCGTGCACCTCACTTCAATTGCTTGCAAGTTACTGCGGCCGAAGATCGTGCCCTTAAAGTGTTCCAATGTTTGAACAGGCAAGCGACGCATACCTGCAGATGGCGATCGGCAACGCGCCGTGGCCCATCGGGGTGACGATGGTGGGGATCCACGCCCGAACCGGCCGGGAGAAGATCTTCTCCAAGAACGTCGCCCACGTCATGAACGACGAGACCCAGAGAAAGTACATCCAGGCTTTGAAGAGACTAATGACCAAGTGCCAGGAATACTTCCCCACTGACCCCTCCAGATGTGTGGAATATACTACGACTAGATGAATAATAAAAATATGTTTATTAATATATTTTTGTTTTATTCCTATCTCAGATCTTTTTTAACCGACTTCCAAAAAGGAGGAGGTTATCAATTCGGCCTTGCACTTGAAACACTTGCTTCGTCTTTGAATCCGTTTCGACCCATTTTCACCAATACATAATGATTAATGACCAATCGGATAATTGATAATTCACTTTTTGTTAGGAGAATTGTACTCTCGTAAATTATTCAGATTTGATGCAGTTATTAAGAAGGTACCTCGGAGTACCATTTTTATGAATATTCATCGCAGGATTGAGATGCGGTTTAAAACCACATCCTAAAATGGAAATCCAGAGTAGTAGGTATTACCTATACCTAAATAATTATGCCTATTCCAATTTTGCATGCATAGAATTCCCATATTATTAAATTATCTTCACTGATATGAAACTTATTGTTTAACGATAACGATATATCTACTTTAAATAAAAAAAGATTTCAAAAGATATTTATTAAAATTAACAAGATATGCATTTTAATTGTTTTATAATCAGAACAGCTAGAGGCAATAAGAGACGATATCTATCGTTAAGATGTATATTGTTTTTTTAATTTGCCTTTGTTCTTTTTTAACGCAAACAGAAGGTAAACAGTCAATCTATCAAAATCAGATCCGTTAACGATACTTGAGGCATATTTTCAAAGTATAATTTATAGGATCACGACGTATAGTTGGAGGCGCCAGAGTCCCTCCCGGATTCGGAAGATTTCATGCTTCGCTTCAAAACACTACTGGATATCACGTATGTGGTGCTGCAATCATATCCCACAGGCACTTGACGACTGCAGCTCATTGTGTTATTGGGTAAGTTTCCTGTAACCGTCTCACTTATTACCTATGAATTTGCCGTTGGATTTCTTTACGTCTGTTTATTTTTTTATTCGATGACAAGATAATTCTTGACTGCAATTTCACCTGATGTTAAATGGCGATGCAGTCTAAGATGGTAGTGGGCTAACTTGGAAGGGTTATGGCAGTGCACTCATACCTCTAATCGGTTTCTACTCACGCCATCGGACCCTGAACACATCGTTTGTCGGCACGTCTATGACGGTAGGGTGGTAACTAGCCACGGCTAAAGCCTTCCACCAGACCAGAACAGAGACACTTTACAAATTATAAATTCCCAAATTGTCCCCGCCGGGAATCGAACCCGAGACCGCCCAGTTATAAGACCACAGTGCTTGACCGCATGGCTTGCATTCTGTATCTACCTACTTAGTGAGCCGTTTATAGGTTGGTGATGATGAAGTGTTGTAGATATAGTCATCATTGACTTAGTGGTAGGGGTTTTCTTTGAATAACAACGCGGTGGTTTCTCAGAGATTATTTAGGTACCTACCGGTCACATAAAAATATTCGTAACTACACTGGATTGCTATTTTCAGAGCTAAGCCTGAATTCATTAAAGTTGTGGTCGGTACAACTCATTTAGACAAAGGTGGATTGGCATACGAAGTAAAATCGATTCACATACATGAAAAGTACAATATCAGTCTTAAAATAAATGATATTGCAGTCTTAGAGATAAAAGGACTATTCGATTTGACCAAGATAGAAATATTGCGACTCGATGATAAGGAGTTACAGGAAAATGATATCGTTCTTTTAACTGGATTTGGAGCTGAAGAGGTACGAATAGACCTAATAACGTAATTTAAATGCCCATCTTTACAATATTTATTTTCCACTTGTCTATGCCGCATGGACTATTAGTAACACTTGCTTTGAAGGTAGGTAATGGAATCAGTGTGAGAAAATCTGCATGTCTGAGAATTCTTCATAAGTCCATAATGTTCTCAAAGGTGTGTGAAGATTGCCATTTCGCACTTGGCAAGCGTGGTGGACTAGGATTGGCCTAAATCCGAATCTCTCTACCCAGTAGCAGGCAGGCTTTTGCAATAGCATCGATGTCTTTTACAATAAAATTAATGAAGATGTAAAGGTCGTAGCCCACTTACACGACACCGCTCCCACACAACCAAAGTATGAGCATTCAAATATGGGCTTAATATCGTGCTGTGGAGGTGCACTTTACAGTAACAACACAAAATAGAATACAGCGCGCGGTACCGGTACCGCGCGTAAACTGTACCACTGTAAAGTGCACCTCCAGAGCACGATATTAAGTCCATATTTGAATGCTCATACTTTGGTTGGGTGGGAGCGGTGTCGTGTAAATCGGCTACGATCTTAACTCTTGAATTCTGCACAGGCTCATGAGGAATCTAGCCGAAGAATGTATGCGTTGGAGTTACCGGTTTTTAACCAGGAAACTTGTCAATTTGCAATGAGACACACGAGAGAAGTGTATGATAGTATGTTTTGCACATTCACGAGGATCGGTCAAGGTAGCTGTCACGTAAGTGAAACCAATATGACAATATGTAGGTATACTTACTTACTTCTTTTCTTTTATCTTTTGATGCATAGGTAAGCATGTTCGACTGCGGATGACGAGGTCCCGGGTTCGATTCCCGGGTCGGCCCAATAAACGTATTGGCTTTTTCTGTCAAGAAATTCTCAGTACTAGCCCGGTGTTTAGAAGTCGGCGGTGAGTCATCCCCTTATCTCGGAGAGCTCATCCGACTTTGAGGGTGAGGGAATAGAGAATTCACCTGTGTTGGCGCACACACTTATGCACTATAATATCTCCCGCGCAAATGGCTTATCTCTGAGGAGGTTAACAAGGAGGACATTATTATTTTTTTCAACACACTTGCTCATATGGCTGGCATGGTTGTTAGCTGGCAAGAAAAAGTATCTTTGAATTTAAATGATGGCAATAAAAATTATTATGAAATTATTATAATTGCATTATGAATATTTTGTTTATTAGGGAGATTCAGGAGGACCCTTGATTAAGGATAACAAGCTTGTTGGATTAGTTTCTTGGGGAATACCGTGTGCAGTTGGCTTTCCAGATGTTCATACAAGAATATCGTCATATGTGACGTGGATAGGAAGTATTATAGATAGAAAGGTTTGCAGTTATTGTCGCCAAAAACCACTTAAAACTGCAATTAATAAAAGTTACAAAAAAAGTGATGACTAGACTACTAAAATGATAACTACAGCACAAGGAACAAAGATGGCTGAAGTCGTTATAAAGAACAAAGAAAAAGTACTTGACAGTACTATGCACGGTGTTTGATAATGTAATGTAAAAAAAAATGATTAAATTACTTAATGGTTAATTACTTAATGGTTAAGTCAAAATATCTTAAGGTTGGACTGTTTAATGCAGGCTCGCTCGGAACTCGTCACGACGAATTCCTAGTGATGATGAGTGATATTCATGTAGAACTCATAGCTATTAACGAAACATGGCTTAGAGAGGGGGAGCAAGGCCTGGCTCCACAAGTACCGGGTTATCGCCTCCTTCACACTCCGCGGCCGGTAAGTGTCAAAGCGGGGCGCGGGGGAGGAGTAGGCTTTTATATAAAGAAGGGCTTAAAATTCACTATTTGTGAACACCCTATTCTACACTCAGTTGAGCAAATGTGGCTGTGTCTTAAAGTCGGTAATAAGAAACTACTGGTAGGTACAGCATACCGGCCACCATGGCAGGATGTTGACTTGTTTATTGACGCTATGACGCAATCGCTCACGCTTTTTTCAAGCTACGATAATGTTATACTGTTGGGAGATTTCAACATTAATTTACTTTGTCCACTCGATGGCAAATCAAAACTTTTCAATGACTTCTTAAACTATATTAACCTTAACCAAATAGTCACGGAGCCGACACACTTTACAGAACACAGTGAGACTCTGATAGATTTAATCTGTACGAATGTCACAACCCTGGATGTAAAAGTGAACCACATTAAAGAGTTAGGTAGTCATGCCGTTATTACTTGTACATTAAACCTACAAAAGAACAAAGTCATTCCCCGATGGATTACCATTAGACCTCTTAAAGACATCAACCCTGATGATTTTAATGCAGATCTTGATAAGATTCCTTGGGCCGATATTAATTGCTTAGATAATGTGGAAGACATGGTACAAATATTTAATAATCACATTCTTACATTATTCAACATACATGCGCCGACAAAAAAAATACAGGTTAAGGACCAGTCATGCCCTTGGATAACTTACACTATCAAAAAAATGATCACACTGCGTAATCAAAGTCATTCTCGGTATAAAGCATCAAAAAAAGAATCTCATAAATGTTATTATAAGAAATTTAAAAAACTTGTAAAGGAGGCAATTGAGGCTGAGAAAAGGGCTTTTTTTCAGACTCATATAAATCAATGTATCAATAATCCGATAACTTTATGGAAAAATTTAAAGAAAAATATCACATTCAATAAGAAACAAGAATATGATATACCATCAACGTTATGTGATCCGGACAAGGTTAATAAACATTTCCTGAGTATCCCACGGACTATCACGCCTTCACTGTCTGATCTTACATTCTATGAATTCAATAGGCTTGGGCCTAACATTTTTAATATAAAAACTGTTACTGAAACAGAGGTCATAAAAATTATTAAAGGGTTAAAATCGAATGCACAAGGAATTGATGAGATCACACTACAAATGTTATACTGGACACTCCCACAAAGTTTAAGCACTTTAACGGCTATTATAAATAAATCCATAACAACTTGCACATTCCCCGATTCCTGGAAAACTGCAATCGTAAAACCACTTCCGAAAATAAGTAATCCTACGAATATGAAAGACCTTAGGCCAATTAGTATTTTACCTTGTATATCTAAAATCTTAGAAAAAATTATATGTACTCAAATGACAACATTCGTAGAGGACAATAACATTCTTCCCATCCATCAGTCAGGTTTTCGAAAATCTCATAGTACGGCTACAGCAATAATGGAAGTAATTGACAATGTTCTGACCGCACAAGACCAAGGTATGGGGACCACTCTAGTACTTCTTGATTTCTCCCGTGCGTTCGACTCAATTGATACCACGCTGTTGTTATCTAAGCTATCGTACTATGGATTTAGTAACTCGACGGTAAAGTGGTTTAATAGTTTTCTCAGTAACCGGGCCCAATTCGTACAGATGGATCAGGGTAATGGTAACCAGTTAATTTCATTAACGTCTCCAGTAGTCCGTGGTGTACCTCAAGGTTCTGCACTTAGCCCTTTGCTCTTTGCAATTTATACAGCAGATATATCTCATTGTTTCTCCCACTGCAAATATCACCTATATGCCGATGATGTACAACTATACTACTCTTTTAAGCTACAAGATGCCGCAGAAGCTGATACTAAAATTAATGAGGACTTAAGTAGAATAGCTCTTTGGTCAGGCAAGAATTCTTTAATACTGAATCCGTTAAAATCGAAGTGCATAATATTAGGTTCACCTAAGTTGACAAAAACAATTAAGTCATTGAATCTACAGGTCAAGATAGGAAGTAATATTATAGAAAGAGAATCTGAGGTAAGAAACTTGGGGGTTATTTTCGACTCCAATTTGCGTTTTGAGTCACACATATCTAATGTAGTCAGAAACTGTTTTTACAGACTAAAAGTCCTCTACAAGATTAGATCCTATCTCAGTGTAGAAATTAGAATACGGCTGTGTGATTCACTTATTTTGTCTAAGCTGAACTATGCGGACACAGCATATGCTGCCGTCATAAGGAAAAAAGACGCATCTGTCATTTTTTTCGAAATTGAGTTAGGCACATATTCGGCATCAAAACAAAAAAACGCATCTACCAGTACTTACCAGAATTTTAAAATTTGTTTAAACATATCACAGGAATAAGTTTAAACAAAATTTAAAAATACTGGTAGATGCGTTTTTTTGTTTTGATGCCAAATATGTGTTTAACTCTATTTCGAAAAAAATGACAGATGCGTCTTTTTTCCTTATGACGGCAGTATGGGCCATGTCTGTTGGAGAGAACAAAAAAACTAATACAGAGAGTTCAGAACGCATGTGCTCGATTCTGTTTTCCCATTCCTCCTCGTTCTCACATAAGTCCTTATCTTAATAATGCCAACATTTTGAATATGACTTCCCGTCGGAACCTTCACTTGGCTTCGCTTTTATTTGGTGTCATCTCAACTGGTAAACCAGAATATCTTTTTACAAAAATTAGGTGGGCCAGGGAGCACAGTAAGTATGCACCGAGGGGTGGGGCGTGTCAAATGGCTACACCAAGACATAAGACTGCTGCATTCCGCGGGAGCTTTAGGCTAGCTTTCTCAAGGATTTGGAATATTATACCTCCGCCAGTGCAGAATACAAAATCAATATTTAGTTTTAAACTCAAACTTAAAAAGTTACTGTTAGAGAGACAAAAAAGGGACCTAAAATGTTGAGCAACCATATAAGTTTTGTTCGCTCATTGCTTCTTCTAAATAGGTATTCTGAAAGCTAGCCTAAACAGCTCACATAAGGCAATTTTTCGTAAACGGTTTTGTTCCTTTTCTGGTTTTATTTTCAACTGGTTTTATTAGTTTGATGTTCTCTTCTCAACTACCTTAACATTATACTTGTTTACATAAAAACAATGAAGCAGGATCTGTCCTATGGCTATGGCCATAGAATATAGATATGTACCTAGGATAGTTGATAAAGAATAATAAACATTTTTGTGGGATTATTACTCAATCAACCGGTCAGACCGGCCCGGGACGTCTAGTGCTACTAGGGGTCGCCTGAAAATCAGCGCTGGAGGAGTGTGTCTACACTGCTGCAGCATTATGCTGAGGCGATACCCTTATCAGGAATAGCTTGCGCCACATTTATATGTTTTGCGGTTGGTTAACTTTACTTTTATTTTCCTGTGCGTTTCAGACAAGAAGAGCTTGAAATACTTAGATAAACTGGTAAGAACCTGTAACAGAGTTGGTCAACACGCAGTGTACTCTTCTTGGCTGAAACGCATAGAAATAGAAATGGAAATAGAAATAAAATACTAGTATTTCCCGGCGGCTTGAAAATAATTCAATAGATAGAACGTTATGTACAATTTAAGCCGTCGGGATCCATCTTTAGTTTTTATATATTATATTGTATTTTTATGTTTCTGTTCTTTTTATTGTTCATTTCTTTGTATTTTTTCTTGTGTGGCTGTTTTTTATTCTTGATTAAAAGACTATTTATTTTTATTTATTTATTTATTTAAATTATTTAAACTATTTATTGTTTACGAGAATTACAACAATTAAAAGGATCTTCATCTTCAGCTATTGTTTCTTTTTGAATTTCTCCACTTTCGTTAGGTTTATCTGTAATTAATTCATTTTAATTAGTTTTAATGGTTTTAAGTACCTATTTTAACTTTATAACATTCATCTACTACATTTAGCTCCTATTTCATCTTCGACAAGTAAACTTTAACGGACGAATAAAGTTGAAGTTGGATAGTTTTTATAATGCGAATTTTACAAACCATCCAATTTATTAGGTGGTTAAGACTTAAGAGGGAGTACAATCTGAAATCGCCGTTTTACTTGTATAGGGCGTAATAACATTGGAAGTGAGCATGTCATTACGACGTGAGCGTGACGCTGGAATTTTTTTTTATTTTTTTTTATTCTATGACAAGATAGTCCTTGACTGCGATCTCACCTGATGGTAAGTGACAATGCAGTCTAAGATGGTAGCGGGCTAACTTGGAAGGGGTATAGCAGTGTAAATTAACCCATACCCTTAATCGCCATCGTGCCGGAACGCTAAATCGCTTGGCGGCACGTTTTTGACGGTAGGGTGGTGACTAGCCACGGCCAAAGCCTCCCACCAGACCAAACCAGAGGCAATTTAGAAATAATAAATTACTAAATTGCCCCCGCCGGGAATCGAACCCGAGACCTCCCAGTTATAAGACCACAGCGCTCACCACTGCGCCAGAGAGGTCGTCACTTGTATAGGGCGTAAAGTAACATTGGAAGTGAGCATGTCATTGCGACGTGAGCGTGACGCTGGAAAGTGGTTGGTTACTAGCTTGTTTCCCTGTACTGACTGCACGAATGATCGCTTTGTAAAATATTGTTACATTACACCCCGTAAAGTCAGTTACAGTACCTACTCACCTTAAGAGGGCGCATAATGCTAGCAAAAAAAACAAAATTTCCCCCCTCGAGCCTCACACGTCCCGAAGAAAATTTTGCTTGCCGATGTTATGGAATAGGCCTTTAGTTTACCTTATACGTTCGACTGATATTCTTTAGTTCCATTAAAACTGCCATCACGGGCCGTCCATGGGCACATTGAAAAGGTGTTTTGCAACGGGCAAGCGAACTTATCATATTTGTACATTCAGTTTTCGACAGCTTGTCCCCGAACTTAATTGCATATCTACAGGCCTGACACAAAGAAATATAATATAATATAAAGAAAAAAGGACCAAGAGGAGCACCATGAGTAGGTAGATAGGGTACACGAATGCAAAAATAAGAGATGTGCTTACCTCGCTAAAAACAAGTTCCATAATTGATTTTGGGTAAAACGAGACATTACCTCTCAGTGATTTGATTGTTTTTATTTCTTCTGAAATCAGTTTCTTCACAGCTTCCATAACTATTTCAACCTGCAACATTTGGTGCACTTTTACAAAAATTTTTTTTAAGCTTTTGTAGGTACATTGTATGTTTTATCTCATTCAAATTTTACCTCTCTTAGATTTTTACCCAGTATTGCCTTTGGTATAGCATTTATCAATATTTCATTCTCTGAAGTAAAAGTCCATTGCAATCCAAATTTAGTTAATTTGTCATGATGATTGATAAAATAAAGATAATCATCTTTATTCATTACTACTGATATAGGATCTATATTAATACTTTTCCAGTCACTGCCCTGTATGTAATCTGGATAATATAAAATGTACTGTAAGATAAAAAACGCAGAAAAAAATCTTAATCTCGACTAGGTATAAATCAAATTGAACTATTACTCTTACCAGATAAATTATTTTCAAGCCTAATTCTTTCGTCTACAGCATGCTGATCAAATAGCACAAGAAATTCGGAAGGCTTGCCGTTTTGTGCTGACTTACCATTTAAAACGCTGGCAATAAATTTAAGATCTAATTGTCCTAAAATCTGAAACAAAAACAAACCTCGGGCGTATTTTACCTTGGCAATATCATTAATATATTATTTTTGATGAATTGAAAAACAAAAGCAAATACTTTAGCCTGTATTAACGAAAGAAAATCAAATATAAGATCAGAATTTTGCTTTTGGATATCAATATTGACTTTTTCAATGTGCTTTGAAAAAAGATTTTTGACGTTATGCACTTGTGGTTCAAAAATCTCTGTATTTATTAAAACATCATTAGCGAAGTTTTTATAAATCATCTGAAATTAAAATTTAGTGAAATTAATAATTTATAATATATTACGATTAATGAGTATTGTGGAGTACGCTTACGTCTTTAAAATATATTTCGTCAGCATTAAATGAATATGCACTCTGAAGTTTACATTGGTTTTTCGCTATCGGAGACATACCTGAAATTATTTTAGTTTGTGATTTTAGAAATACATACCATTGTATTTCTTCATAACTTTATGATAATTATCATTAAAAAGTAAATTATAATTTACCTTTTGGCATAAATCTATAGCGACTTTTTAAAAGAAAATTGTATATTGGATCACTATCAATTTTATTCCCATCTATTTGTAATGTTTGAAATTCTTGGCTTAAATTTTGGTTTGTTACATTTTGAATATGTCTATCTATTTGATTTTCAAATAATTCATTGCAATTTTTAAAAACATTAATACTGTGTACAGAATGACTGATATTTTTATTTTTATTGCTTTCGAAATTGTTTTCTGTTTGTTGTAAATCATTATTAATATTGAAATCAAAATGCGTTTGACTATCTCTTTTATGAAGAAAACTATATTCAAATTCATTCTCAAGGTTCCTTAATTCATAGCTGTGAATATCTAACACAGCTTCGTATTGATGTGTAGGTTCTATATTAAGAGGCATCATTTCAGCATTGTTGCTTTGAGATTCTGATATAACTAAGTTCTCTTTATCGACTTTACCATTTTTACTCTCATTATCAAGTAATTCCTGCATAATTGTCGGTTGTTTCTCGTTAAAATCACAATAGGAATTTAAAAAATTGCACATTTGTAATGAGTATATCTTATTGAGTGTGTAAGTATCATTTTGATGTGGTGACCTCATATTGCCTTCAAGAGTATAGTTATTCCCAAAATGGAGTGATTGAGTATTGTTGTCATCTTGTGGTAAATTATAATCTAAATGGAAAATATCTTTCCTACAATTAATTGTTTCCTGGTTATCAGTCATTTCAATAGTATATGAATACTCTTTTAATTCCTGGTCATATCTATTTAATAAAATATTACAATTAGAAATCTTTTTGCTTATACTCTTTTGTTTATTTCTAGGTAATTTTGCTGCTTTACTTTTGTTTCTATTTATAAGTGGAAATAATTCTCGTTCATGTAAAAAAAAATTGTTACGTGAAGTTTCACTAATAAAGTAACTCATTTTTTTTACAGCTTCAACGTTGTTATTGTGACTGTTATATGTGCCCATAGGAATACACGTTTCGTTATAAGCATAATTCGTATTTCTTTCATCTATAATAATAGAAAAGTAGAAATCAATTTTATATAATAATATCTAAGTTTTAAGAATTACTTATATAATATGTTGAGTTTATAAAACTTACAGGATTGTTTACAATGAGTTAAACGAGGATTTGTATTTTTCGTCAATTTGTATTGACTCATTACAGTCTTAATAAGATCATATGACGTTTTAACAATGTTTTGATCATCATTATTATGTTTTATATTTTTATTTCCTGAAATATTATCAATATTTGGTAATATTATAGGCTTCAAATTTTTATCTATGTTCTCACATAATGATAATTTTGCAGTATTTTTTGTAGTAGTCTGATACTGCGTTTCATTATTTATAAAACTATACACTGAATTTTGTGTACAACTATATTCTTTGAAACGATTTCTGTCTAGTAGCTTGAGCACCTTTTGGTTAAGGTATTTAAGGTGTTCAATTCGCTTTCTCATAGATTTTGAAGGTGCTTCGAATTTCTTAATGAGTGAATCTTTGACACTATGTTTTTTAAATGTTTTTACATCCTTTTTAGCAACCTTCTCTTGTGGTATCTGTGGGATTATCACGTTATTTCTTAAATTATTCATCATAACAAGAGAATTTTCAAAATTATAATTTTTTTCTATTATCGGTACTACTTGTTCCGTAGCTTTATTTATTTTTGGAGCGTGCGACTTCTTTTGTTTATCTGTTGTATCCTTCGGTACTTCTAACACTTTTGACGCATTCAAATTAATTGGCTGCCGCTGTAGCACGTTTTTTTTGGAGCAATGTGGGTCCTTAATGGTTTTAAATTTTTTGTTTAATACTTTTTTTACTGTAACATCTTTCTTTTTTTGTCTGTTTCTTTTCAGAATTTTACCTATAAAAAAGCAAGATATTTATATTGCATATAATATCTCAAAAAAATCTATTTAAGCATAATTTTAACAAGTTTTACCTTTAACGCCATTTTGTAGCTGGGAGATTCTTGGTGGTTTACTTTTATTATTTAATATTTTTTCTACAATTCCTTTAATTTCTGCTCTTGTATCTTTCTTTTTTATTGAATCTTCTATTCTATTTACCTCTTTTTTCTTACTTACTAAATTACCACTATAAAACTGGACAAGTTTTTCAATTAAATTGTTGACTTCTTTCCAATCCTTAAATTCTACTAAATATTTTTCAGAATTATAAGTCACGTCAAAATCATATTTGGGGCATGTTATAAATATAAAATAAAATGGAATATTGGAAATGAAATAATTATTTTCATCTTCATATATCTATAAAAAATACCAAAAAATTAATACTTTATCTAAGATCAACAACATTAGTTTCAGTAACTAAATCAATAAAGTAAGAATGGTCTTAGAATTTACCTTATTTTTGTTTCTATTGTTTGTGTTAAGTTTGGATAAACTTTTATTTAATTTTCGATGTAAAATTGATTTATGGATAAACTTGCCATTTATATAAATCCATCGATAATAATTATTTGATACTGCAGTATTTTTACCAATAAAAGCTTGAACTTTATATTCATTTTTCTCTACTTGAAGTTCTTGGATGTCTTTTTCGTTAATTTGGAAGAGAGATTGTATTGTTTCATATATGGTCCTATTTTTATGAATTCGAAAAATGATATCATTTTTGAAATCATCTCTTAAACTAAATGATACATTGCAGTGCATTAGCGATAACTGCTGTAGTGATATTTTAATATTTTGTAACTCACTCTGTAGATCTATCGATTTTCTTTTAATATTTAAATTGTACAGAAATCTTTTAATCTCTACCTAAAAGTGATAAAAAAATAAAATTACTTAGTTTCATGTTCTTGGCTTTTAAGTAAAAAGTGTTAATTCTAGTGCAATTGTTACACAGTTAACTAGACGTTAATAACCACCAGTTAGTGGAAATTCATATTAGAAAATATTCAAGTTTTACACAAAAGTTACTTACTGTAGTACCCTTGGATGGTCTTGAGGCAGTTTTACAAATTTCTTTTTCTTTGCCATTAAGAAATGTTTTCATCCATGTTTCATTAGAATTTTTATGTCGTGAGGATATTTTAACATTTTGAGATACATCAATAATGTTTGCAAGAGACAGGCCCCTATACCCATACTTATCAGGTGCAGATTTTAAAGTGGTTGCATCAACATATTTATTTGTTGCATATTTTTGCCCCAACAAGCTGAAATTATCTTTTAATATGCCATCACCGTTATCCAATACTTGAATGAAATTTTCTTGTATACAAACTCTTATTGCAACCGAAGAAGCGGCAGCGTCAAGAGAATTATACACCTGAAAATTTAAATCATTATTTCAATTCAAAATTGTTATTTACTTAACACAGTTAAAAAATTACCAATTCTTCGATCACTTTTTTGAAATTATTTAAATAAACAGAAGCACACAATAAGCTTTGTTCGTCTGTTGGTATTTTCTTCATAGCCATTTTTAAACATATTGGGCCATCAATGTATTGGACTACCACTAAAAAATACTGATTTCTTTTATTTTTATGATTTCTCTTGTTTACGTTCTAAATTCTATATTCAAGCATAAAATAAATGAATATTTGACACTTTTATTCCTACGTAGGTTTTTTTACCTACTTAATTTTTTTTTAATTTTAATACGTACATCTCATTATTATTTACCTACGTCTATAATTTAGTAAATCACACGTTGATTTTTTTGTATATCAATCATCAAATATTTAAACTTCATTATATAAAATAATAATTCAGAAACTTCAAACACTATATCCAAAATCCAAATTTTTAAAATTCAAATCATCGATTTAAATTCAAATTTTAAATGTTGGTACACTTATTATTTTTACTGAGCAGAAATGCTATAGGTTCCAGTTTTTCAAATCCTGCGTGAGTAGGAAAATGTAACCCAAAAAGTTATTGTACTAAACGTTACCTAGCCTTAGAAAGATGTAGCTGTACCTATATAAAAAAACCCAATTAGGTAACCAAATGCATAATATACAGGAGACTCCTCATAAAGATGACGTAAGAAATAAGAACCAATGCAACTTGAGGCACTGCCACTGACCAATGCTGCCAACTGCGCGGTTTACTTGAACGCGCTACATGCATCGTGTATAAACAGCTTATTATGTATTTTTTTTAATTTCGTCACACAAGTTCGAATAATAAAAATAAAAATTTAGTATGTTCTACAAATCTACATCTATACTATTATAATAAAGAGGGAGCGCGAATTTTGTGAGTTTGTATGTATGTCCGGAGCAAACTTTGGAACCACCGCACCTATTTCAAAAATTCTTTTACCAATTCAAAGGTACATTATTCCAGATGGTTATAGGCTATATATTATGCACATAAAGTATTATGGCTAGATATTATGTGCAAATTTGTTAAGGAAGTCGGAAATTTTTTTGAATCTTAAACGTTTTCAAGGCGTGCGCTGGGTCATATACTGCTATTGGATGAAAATGATGTATGGGTGAATTGTTCCTCTTAAAAAGCTCTAAAAAAAAGTCCGCGATAGCATATGTCTACCTTCTAAGAATAACTTACAGTGACCATTTCTATCTTTCAAATTTTGATTAAAAATAATGAATTATTTTCGAAGGTTCTTTAACCGATGCGATGTCAATCTATATCTAAATAAATATGTTTATTATCGTAAGTATTTACTTTAGAACATATTTGTCCTTTACACTATACAATTTAAATAAATATCATAGGAGTTATCGGAAAATTAAATTAATATGTGTCAGCCGGCGCGGGTTTCAGCGCGGGAGATTCCTCTGGTTCCTGCGGTGATTTTATTTACAATCGTCTCCTATAAGAAGCTCTGTGCGATCAGTCCCGTAAAAACAAATATGTATTTAAATTTTCAACCCGGACGAAGTCGGCGCGGGCTTCTAGTATTATATAAAAATCGATGTCTGTATGTTCCCCATAGACTCCAAAACGGCTGGACCGATTTTGATGAAATTTTTAAGCAATATTCAGATAAGCCCAGCAGGTGACACTGTGAAGATTGGTAGCGATCGTATCAACAGATTTCTTGCTGGTTCTTCTCGGTTGGAACGGCTTTCCGAACCAGTAGTAAATTCATTTGACGATTCGAAAGCCCTCTGTAAAAGTTTATTTGAATAAAAATTATTCTATTCTATTCTATTAAACAACGATGCCACGGATTTCAGTTAGTAAGAAGTAGGTAGGTCCTGTACTTTCGTTAAAAGTTCATGTTACAAATCATCGATTGGTATTTCAACCCTGAACTCGCTGGGGTTGGTTGAAGTAGCTGCTAGCCGGACATTCATTAGTTATTGTATGATACATCGTAATGAACGTTACGTGAACTAGGTACGTGGATATATTTTATTATTGACACGTTTAGTCGTTCAGCCAATAGAAAAATCGATCAAAGTTACAAGCAAATAGATTTATATATTAGTGCCTACATGAATCTGTGAGCATGTTAAGTTGACAGGTTTAAGTTTATTAATATTTTTTTTTTAATAATTTTTTTGGTACGAACGGCGATTAAATAAATGAATGTTCAATTTCTTTTTTCGTACGTGAATAAAATAAAAATGACGAATGTTAGTTTAGAAGAGGAAATAAAATTATTTTGGGAGTACGTGAAACGGTGAGGACTTGTTTGGAACACGGTTTTTGTTTACATTGCACTGAGCACCGATTTTTCAAAATTGCACTTTTCATAATACCTTCATTTGTTGTATCTACCTATAGGTATATTGTGTTTTTTGTATGCTAACAATTTTACAAGTAGGTCAGAGCTCCAATCTTCGATCACAGAAAATTTTTTCTTCTGTGATCGAAAGCTCCAATAGCTTAACGGTTCAAGGTGCGAACTGAAAACTGAAAGGTCGCAGGTTCGAACCCTACCCGTTGCTCTATTGTCGTACCTACACCAAGCATAAGCTTTCCGCTTACTCCGAGGAAATAGGAGGATATTAGTAAATTTCAGCTTGGCTGATACTCCTTAAAAGAAAAATAATAAAGCTACAAATGTTTTAAACGCGCTCTAGTTTTTACTATCACAATTTCACTCTCACAATTAGGCGATGGTTAGGTGCTGTTATTTTTTTAAACTATTAGAGGAAGATTTTCCCAACTTTCTTGATTTTTTTTTTTTTTACAAAAAGCTGAATTTTTACCAGGGACCAATGATGCGTATGCAAGAAAAAAATAGGGATTGGGAATGGCTGGTACCTATTTAAAAAATTATTTGTATTAATTAGATAGGTATGTACACCTTACTTATTTATGTTATTGTAAATCATTTGTCTGCTTGTAGTTATCTTAACGAAATTGTTTTACAAACTACAACAATAAAACAATTGATAAGTTAACTTAGAAACTGAATAGTGAATAGATATTATGTTATCATGATTTGAAGTGGCGACGAGACAATATTGTGACTAAGGCAATGGGTTTGAATGGCGACAAAAAACTAAGAAGTTCGGGTTGTAAGACGAGTGAATTTCAAGTTACATATTGTGTAGTTGGTATGTGATGCACTTATGGTTCTACTTACGGTCTACGTTTTATCTGTTAATTAATAAACTAGACTTTCCAAAAAAGGTTAACGTTACGTTAATTAGGTTAAAGCGTTTTTAGGACACCTGCTGCCATTATATTTTTAACCGACTTCCAAAAAAGGAGGAGGTTCTCAATTCGTAGCAATCTTTTTTTTAATGTATGTTCCCCGATTAGTCCAAGACGCCTTGACCGATTTGGAAAATTATTTTTTTGTTTGAACCTGACCTGATGACTATGGAACCTTCTAGGAAGTATAGGGTATACTTCCCAGAAGGTAGGAAGGTAGGTCAGGGTCTGATGATGGGATCCTGGAGAAATCGAGGGAACTCTTAAAATTTTATAGGCACAATTGATGTACTTTATAGCGTTTGAAGCCGTTTTTGTAAAAATAATTTTTACGTATATATTTTTCAAGTTACAGCTTATCTACCATAAATCGCATAGCGAGTTTTCATATAAACATAGTGTTATTTAGAAACTAGGGACTTCGTCCGCCTGGACTAAGGTTTTTCAATTCCCGTAGGGACTCTTTAATTCTCCATTCCAAATTTCAGGCAAATCGTTACATTCGTTGTGGCGCGAAGGAGAAACAATTTAACAAACATATAATTTAATTAACAATTTAAAAACTGAGGTGTGGAAACTTTGGCTTGTGGGAGACGGCTAGGTACCTCATCGATATGTAGGTACATAGGTAAAAAATAGAAATACTCCTGTTCGTACATTCCAAAGTTTTGACGAATTTCTTATCGTTCGGGATGGCACGGTGTCGCCTATTCTTGCGAAACAATGTCCTGCAGATAACTGTACACGGAAATATGTCTCCTCAATAATTTGTGTTA
Organism: Hipparchia sbordonii; assembly: GCA_038048805.1. Classification (NCBI taxonomy): domain Eukaryota; kingdom Metazoa; phylum Arthropoda; class Insecta; order Lepidoptera; family Nymphalidae; genus Hipparchia; species Hipparchia sbordonii. The sequence continues at coordinate 5,844,274 of CM076106.1, read as the reverse complement.
TAAATAGTGCAATGGATCAGGATACTGCATCAGTTCTTCGCAGAAGATTGTTTGGTGAAGAACTGGACAAATCAAGGTAAGCACGAAAACTTTAACTCTACTAACTAGCGCTCGTTCGTATTCGTTAGTTAGGATATTTGTATTTATCTTATGATTTTCTCCAGGCTTTACAGGGATCTGATCTGTATTTTAATCAAGATCTAATAAGCTACCTACTTTCACCTACTTGTATTTGGTTTGTACCGTATGTCCTCCTCAAACAAAGGTTCTGAAATGAAGTGTTTGTACCTTAATCATTTGCCTCTAAAATTTTAAGTATGTTCCTTTCAATGTCTTATTTCTCTCTATTTCAGATGTATAAAATCATAGTGTTCTCTATTGTAATAGTTTCGGCGCTATCAGCTGAAATACCATCTCATGTAACTCTAGACAAACAAGACAATTTGAAGGCAGATGTAGTAGAAGCCGTAGAAACGCATGCAGTTTACAAAAAACCACTGAAGCCAGAATTAGAACATCACCCAGTTTATAGGTCAGAGGAACTTAACCAGGGTCGAGCAAGGATTGCACCAGTAAGGGGGAAAGAACCTGTCGTCAAGCATGATATGTTAGGTGATGAACCAACTTCTGATGTTGATAAATCCGTGAGTGTCCTTAAAAATTGTTAACAATACTTATTTTTAATCTAAACTGCATCGTATTTGGATGCACATAAGCAATAACGTTTCAATCCACAAACCTTTGTCAAATTAAATATATGCATAATGTAAAAGAATAAACTTTTCAATTGATAATAACTTTTCAATTGATACTCGTAAGTTGCGTGGGTTGACTCTTTATTACATAAGTGCGTACATTTATAGCGTATCGAATTCATAAATTAGTATATTATCATAGTATTACTTACCTACTACTCGAGATTATCATGACTTTCAAGTTTACCACTAGTTACTACATGATATAAGTACCTTTTTTTTGGGTGAAGGTCAGAATCTCATTGAATTAAATAAAATGATACAGCCTAGGTATAATATGAGAAGTAATTAAAAATTCTCCCATATTTCAGGATAAGTATGATTTCTCAAATCCCGTGGAAGTTGCATATCCTGATGTCCCATACGCCCCTGGGTATGGCTATGGTAATGATTTTACTGGACCAAATGGGTACGTATTATTCCTTTAATCGTAATAGATTATTCTATTAGATTATTTTATTATATCATGTTATAATTTATGTTTATCTAAATAGATGATGCCCCGCAACTTCATCCGCATAGATTAAGGATTTTTTTAATTCCCGCGGGAACTCTTTAATTTTCCAAGCCTATGTGTTAACCCTGGGTATGTTATGTCCATTCCAAACAGCCAAATCGTTTCATTTGCTGTGGCATAAAAGAGTATCAAATATCCTTCCATCCTCACAAACGTTCGCATTTTTAAGTAAGTATAATATTAGTACGCGACTTTGTACGCGCGGACTATGGGTTTTTGATTGATGGGTTCCCGCGGGAACTCTATAATTTTTCGGGATAAATGTGTTAAGCCTGGGTATTAGCTATCTCTATTCCAAGCAGCCCAATCAGTTAAGTCGTTGTGGTGTGAAGGAGTAACGAACATCCATCCTTGCTACATACACACAAACTTTCGCATATTTAATACGTATATTATATAGTAGAATTAATTCCTATCTTTGGTTTCAGATATGATTTGTATAATCCCAGCGATTACTACATGGAACCAGACACCTCTACCGCTGGATTGATTTGGAGTCAAGTTCCGGACTCTAGGGTTTGTATAAAAAGTCTTTAAGATATTAGTCTTTAAGTTGTATCTCTAAGTATTTTATAGTAACAAAAACGACGGGGTGCTATAAGTTTGACGTGTCTGCGTGTGAGTGTCTGTGTGTGTGTGTCTATCTATGGCAACGTAGCTCCCGAACGGATGAACCGATTTTGATTTTGTTTTTTTTTTTGTTTGAAAGGTGAATTAGTCGGGAGTGCTATGTTTGATGAAAATCGGTCCAAGATGGCCGTCGCCACAAAATGGCGGATTAAATATTTTTATTTTAACGATTACTGATTAGCGATTAGGATTTACTTTCGTGAAAATGGGTTTTTTTCGCCATTAAAAAATATGAAACATTTTAAGCACCACAAGTAGCATTAGAATTCACTAGATAAATCGGCACATTTAAAACGGAACACAGTCAATACTCGAGTCTCTTGTGTTTTTAAACAGCAATAATTTTATTTTGGCTGTAACTTTTTTATATTTCAGACACTCGTCAGCTACGCAGGCAGGACTATCAGTTGGATCTTCAGCAGTATCTTCGTGCTTATGTTAGGCTCTCTCATCACAGTGGGAGTTTGTAGTTACACCCACCTCTGCAGCATCACTTTCAACGGTGTCGGCCCTATCCACGAGGAAATGAGATCGTTGATCACACCAGAACGATTGGACAGGATAGGCAAAGCTGCAGACTTCGTCAAGACTGCTATTGATAGATATCAAAAGATACAAACCATTGGTGAGCCGGGTACAAGAAAACGTCGGTCTCCATTATTTTGAAAATTTATTTCAATAAACAATATTTTTGTAATAATGTTTTTACTATACTTATTTAATTATTTACAGTTACTGTATTGTATAGTTCTTGCAATTCACGAGGGGGCGTGGCTCGTGGTTGTGTGTGTATCGTATCTGTATAAGTGTGAGCGAGAGCTTGCTCGCGCCTAACAGCTCCCACCTAGGCTCCTGACAGGCACGCACACTTACGCACTGTGCATGTACACTACGTAACGACATGTAAAGCTCACGCGCCCTCGTGGATTGCAAGAAGTATACAGTATCTTTATTGTAAGCCTTGACCAAATCAATGCCTACAGAATAAATAGCATGTTATAGACATCGATAGTTAAGCACTTTCTTATTTGATCACTTTGCAGTCTATATATTCAGCTGTAGAGTGTAGGTATAGATAGGTACTCTACGCAACCATTTAATAAAATAGTAGTTAGGTACGCACTTGATGCTGTAGCCGGTAGGTAAGCACTTTATCGGTAGTTGTAGGCCTTTATGTTGTTTATTATGGTAGATACTTGGCAGATGCGTCGAGAGTGCAAATATCCACTTTATTTGATTTCGCTTTACGTATGTGGTATATAGGTATAGGACTATAGGTAGGTATACCTCCATAATGATGATTTCATATCACTAATCATATGGCCATTCAAATTACGGTTTACAATGATGTTGCATTTAACTAACACTAATAGAAATAATGTTGTTAAAATTGGAATCATATGTGTGTGTGTGTGTGTGTGTGTGTGTGTGTGTGTGTGCGTTCGTGATTGCGTGCATGTGTGTGTGTTATTTTATCTCATATGAATATCTCAGCTTTTAGCGATTCACTTGAGATCAAGTGCATCCTAGTGCATCTATTAGAGCACCTTACGAACCTAACATTTATGGGTTGTAACTTGCAGCTATGTACTCCGCAAATAAATTTTAATTGTCGGTTATGTACCGCCTATGAACCTCCTCATTTCAAAGGGATACCTCGTGAAGCAGGAGAATTAAGTAAATATGTAAATATAATTTTTTCATTCCTAGCCTTAGATATTTTTTGAATTATAGGGATTCACTTTTCAATTTTTTACAGTTACATATCTAATATCAGTGGGCTAGATAACTCATAGAATGTCTAGCTTAGTGAATAAAATATTCATGAAGACACATCAAGTCGAAGAAGGCTATCGATTGCTTTGAACTACAAAATAATATGACGTCCTTATCTACTTCTATGTTAAATTATTTTACACTAGCTGATGCCTGCGACTTCGTCCACTTGGATTTAGTTTTCCCGCGGGAACTTTTTGATTTTCCGGGATACTAAGTAGCCTATATCACTTTCCACGTCCTCAACTATATCCATGCAAAAAATCACGTCGATCCGTAGCTCTGTTGCAGCGTTATCGAAGGACAAACCAACAAACAAACGCACTTTTGCATTTATAATATTAGTAAGGATTACATATACAACATACAACGACGAAAATATACAAGTAATTCTGTTATATTTCATGCTGCTCTTAAGTGTTTTCTTTTATCCAAAGGCTTTTCTATGTGCCAAGTGCCAACCATATATTTATGATGGGTATTCGGACCGAAGCGACTACCAATCATAATAAATCTATGGTGCCGGCCTTAACGCACCTTTATATTAAGTAGGCATATTACTATAGGTACCTAATTAAAATTCTATTTGTCACAGTTATAGACAACAAATTGTACACTTCGTCAGAATTCGGGTTTGGTAATAAATTGTGAAAGACAACAACGTGCAATCTGTTCAGTCTTAAACATTTCATCAATTGGACTCTTCGCGGATTTCTCTTCAGATTTTTCGGACAAAAAACACATCGAGCGTAATTTTTATATTTCTAAAAATGTAAATGCTCTAAAGCGTATTTTGAAAAACAGTTCGTCGTTATTTATGAACTAGCTTTAACCCGCGGCTTCGCTCACGTAGGTTCGATTTTTTAACCCCCTATTTAACCCTCTTGGGGTTGAAATTTTCCAAAATTCTTTCTTAGCGGATGTCTACGTCCTAACAGCTACCTGTATGCCAAATTTCAGCTTTGATCGGTCCAGTGGTTAGAGCTGTGCGTTGATAGATCAGTCAGTCAGTCAGTCAGTCACCTTTGCCTTTTATATATTTAGATGATTAGGCATTGAAATTAAGAACATCATAGTTTTAGCGAGAGAAGAATTAAGCCATATAATATTAAGAGAATTAATATTATATGACAGTTTTGTAAGCAAACACATTTTCCTAAATAGATCCTCTTTCTCTCTGCATCGTATTCCTCAGTATTCCTTAATACTGAGGGTCGTGGCACTTTTTTTTGGGATAATAATGCCCGTGGGTTTCCAGATTCTTCCGCATACGACTTGACATGACTGATAAGAGAAAGAGATGTCGTCTTTATTAGATAACAACTGGGACCAAAGGCTTCTCCATCAAATTGATCCATATTCCATGTAACTTCAATTAGACAAAGTAATACAAGAGAAAATTGACACACAAATAGGAATTGGTCAATGCTCATGTTTATGTCTTTCAATAGAAGTGAATCATCCATAACTTATCCTCATAATAACCCCATTAATAAATTAAGCAGCCACCTAAGTGTGGCATAATTTGCACCATTTTTAATTAACTTTTGTTATGAAATAGTGCAATTAATAATTGACCTATTTCAATCCAAGTTTCTGTATTTAAGAATGCGTACTGAATTCAAAATATCAAACCAATCGTGACTTTGATAGGAGAGTGACAACTTTTGATAAAAACAAACAATATTGAAAAGGTAAGCATAATTTATTCTTCTTATGTTTTGGACTTTATCTTCATTTTTAGGGGTCAGCTGTATCCAAAAGGTGCTAAACAAAATCTACCCTATTAACTAAGCATGCACTGTCTGTCTGTCCATTTAATCTTTCGCAAGGGTGAACAGCTTCAACAATGGATAGTACAAGTAGAAATTTTAAAAGAATATATTTTGTTACTATGACTTCTATTAGGTCAAACAATAACTTTACATACTAAACCCAGAACAGGTCCCCGTTCAAAACATGCAAAGAAGATAAAAGTTTTATGTCAGATTGTAGTAGATACTAGTCTATAGTAAAAGGGTGTCTAAATATTGGTTTAGCGCTAGCGCTATAGTATTCTTTTGCCATAATATGCTATAGCATTTTTTAACATTGAGTGGTAGTACGGAACCGCTTGTGCACGAGACCGACTCCTACTTTGCCGATTGTATTATTTAATTTGACAGAGAATATTATAATCTCTTATTTTTTTACAGATGTTGAAAATTATCATCATTGCGTCTATCCTGTCCGTGGCATGTGGTAACCAGTATGCTTATTTCGGCAACAATCTTGTGGAATTCGATGATCCACCGGCACCAGTAAGTATCCAGCTTCTTATTTATTTAGATACAAACGATTATCACAACGAAAAAAATTAATTCAATAGGCGTCCCCTTACGTGAAAAGTTCCCTATTTGTTTCTTATCTTTTGAAGAATTTTTTTTCGATATTTGAAATTAAAACATCTTAATATTTAGTTAATAATCTCTACTTGGTATCATTTCACATAATTTTATCATATAAACAAAAAAATTCAGAAAAATGTTTAGTTTTATGAATTACAGAAAGTAGATAAAGTAATTTTTTAATATTTTTAACTAAATTGTATGTACTTTTCAGACTATTTCACTCCCTTACCCCTACCAAGAGCATAAAGTGTTAAAGGTAGAGTCGAAGCCTGCAGTGGCCTATGATGTTGGAGTCCGCACTGCGATCGTCTCGTCACCACCTGCTATGACAAAGTTAGACCTAATCCTGGCTCCCTTCAGATTAATCTGTTCTGTGGCATCGGTAAGTTGTTAATCACTAATTCTACAGCACTTCAGGTCTTCCTACAGCAATTTTTCAAAAATATATAAGTAGTGATTTTAACTAGAATGTTTCCACATTTTTGCAAATTGCCCTTTCATGCTCTACAAAAGCTACATTTATTTATGACTGCAATAAAATTTTCAACAACCCATTCGAAACCTTCAGAGGATCATCTAAACACATTCAAAACCTTCTCAATGTGTCTAAATACATTTTTGAAAAAATTTGGATTTTTGAGATAAAACAATAATGCAGCACAAAACCTTCTGCTATAGAATTTATTGTGGTCAAACGACACATTTCAACGTTCTTATGAGAACCAATCTAGCTTTCATCACCCAACTAGCTTCTGGCCACGACTTCATTTGTGTAGATTTTAAAAAACCTCCGCGAAACTCTGTACGTATAGTATTTGTCACTCTCGAAGTCTTAAAGTTTAGTCGATCCATTCAAAGAAAAACCAATAAATAGGTAAACATACATTCGCATTCATTATAATATTTGTAAGTATGATGATGAATTTAATTTTTTTTTTTCAGAGTGTAATTGGTTTTATGAAGAGGGCAATTATGTACGTTGTCACTTCCATCCCGGCGCTCATCTTCGGCTCCAATTTCTCTGCCATCTGTAAATTTTTCAACATCGACCCATTAACCTACGTGAATGAGATAACTTCATTTGTTAATCCTGAACGATTAAAAAGAGCTACCGAATTTGTTGAGACTGCCATTAATAAGTATAAGGAACTTCAAAAGGTTTAGATTTTAAGTGTTTTGTTTGTGTGTAAGAGTCTATTTATTTTATTTATAGTGATTAATAAATAAATTATTATTTAAGTACCTACTTCATAATGTTTTTATTGAAACAGGTATTAAGGTTGGTATAGACAATTTGTAGAGCCCTGTATACTTTGTAAGATTCCAAAATATTATAGCAAAAACGTAGCAGGTAGTCAAGAAATAAACAAAACAACCTTGAATGAAGCTTCAACATTAGGAAATGAAGTACAAAAATAACAAAATGGCGTATCAGAACAAAGGAGTTGACACGCACTCCGATATAAATTCGTGGCGTAAGTACTTAGTACCTATGGTTCAACATTTAAAAAAATTCTGATTTCTGATTAAACTTAAACTGTTTGACCTTACCTTTATTCACTCTAGTCACCTTCAAGTTGCGAGCTTTTTCATTGAAAATAAAATTTGAATGAAACACAACGTACATAAGGCGAAACTAGATTAAAAAGGTTTGGGCAGAAAAAAATTTAGTAAAATGTTTGCATTTTCCCATATCCCGTTTCCCGTAATAATATTCTTTTGTAAAATAAATTCGCCTAGAAGTGATTGCTTGAAGCGATAAGGCCGCCTTTGCGCACTTTGTTAAATTATGTCTATTTCAATTTGTAATCATTAAGTGTGTAGGTAGCAATAAAGAATTTTCTATCTTTTTTTTTTTTAAAAGAATATGAACCAAGCCGAACTTGACTTATATTCTCCTCTCCCCTCCAAATAAGCGAAAAGCTTGTGCAGGATTGGGTACGACAATAGTGCAACGGGTGAGGCTCGAACTTGCGACCTTTCAGTTACCAGTCCGCACCTTTAACCGTTGGGCTATTGAGGCGTCATCTATCTCATTTTCACGTAAAATTTCTTGCATACTGTATAAAATACTCATTTTTTCATACGAATGCATTCACAGTAGATAACAACAATGTATATTATATTATTTGTTTTTAAATATTCTCTTCAGATGAATAATTTACTTTTTACTGAACATCTTGTCTTCAGTGATCCACAAGTGCAGTCGATAACCTTGTGCATATGCTTACATGATGTCACCCGGTGGCATATTATTTTCGTCCTGATGACTCACACGATAAGAAATGAACTGAGATATATCGACAAAACAAAGACTTTGAACAAGTGTTTCGCACACTGAATCATGTATAGGAAAATAAGTACACTGAAGAGAATCATATCAGTATTCCAATAGGTAGCATGTAGTGCTCTTATTGAAATAAATAATAATTCTCGTTCTCGTTAACGCATGGTGAATAATGTTGCTTTTTACCTACTGAAGGTAAATGGTAATGTAGGTAGGTTGAAGAGGATATTTTAAAAATAACTCATTTACACGAAGGAAACAATATAAACATGCGGTCAATGTAACGTTTATACGGGCTATGTGTCATTGTCGCCTTATCTCGAGAGCAGGGTGATAACCACATGTTTAACTAAATATTTACAGCAGTTGCAATTTCGCGTTGCGTGCTTGCGGTACCCTTATCACTTATATTAACACCATAGAGCGTTGGTTAATTACAGAGATTTGCCCGTTATCAAGATCTTATCTCTGTGAACAGAAAAAATATCAACAAACTGTACCATTAATACATGAGATCACTTACGTTCAGGACATAAAAATGGGTAATTCAAAGAGCAAGAAAATGAAAATAACCCAAACTGATGTTCAAGCGACAGGAGAAAACAGAGAGCGTATTAACTCTATCAAGACTGACTCTCCGGATGTTAACGTTGTTAATAAAAGTGCAGAAATAGAAAAGGCTTCGGAACAATTAGAAGATAAGAATAACGACAATGCGAGCAGTGCGTCTACAGTTGAAGTTTTGGATGAAAAGTGAAATATTGTGCCATAAAAACTTTTGACCTGCTACTTTAAGCCAGTGCAATCTCTTAATAGTTTATTGTGTAATCTAATTTGCGTTAGTACTTTCTAATAATACCTAATGGTAATTTGAAATATACTCATTTGTAATTCAATTGTTTTATTGTTGATGTTAACGTATTACATTTCAAATAGCTATAGTCTGATTTGAGTATTTAATAATTATAATAAAGGGAAAATACTCGAATGAAGTCTAGCGATTAAATGTCTAAGCATTAGTTTTACTTTAATTAATAATTTTATACTTCTATATTTTCTATAAGTATCTCAAAGCTACGTCAATCCAAAGTAATAATAGTTGAAATTAAAAATCCAAAACGATCTGTTCTCGAACCAAATATTTGGTGTTTGAGTATATTTATTACAATTTTAAAACAAAATGTTAATAATTAAAATATTTACTTCGATTGTTAGTTAGTTAATTAGTTTGTTAAAGAGCATTTCTCTTTAAAGCTATTTCGAGTAGGATTCTATTATCGCAGCTACTGATAAAGCCGACTTTCTATCGACCTCTGCATGTTTTAACATTTTGTTCGTTGCTTTTGTTGCTTTTTTTAAACTTTTTACAAAACTTTTTAGTATGTTAAACTTAATATTTGTCACTGCTTATTGGACAAGACTAGATACAATTGTCTATATTTTTGATTTGGGATCATACTGTAATTTAAATAAAGATGATGTTGTTTAATAAAATTAACACTAGATAAACTTACAGATAAAAAATATGCAACTGTAACTTCTGAAAAAGGTAGATAATTGATGATATTTCTACTTATAATTCCAATGATTATCTGAACGAATAATTACCAAAAATGCCTGTAATAAAAACTATTATAATAATTTTAGTACGTAAAGGATTGACAGAGGTTTGGTTCAAAATGGACTATACTATCAATGAAGTGGTATTTAATGATCGCAATTCAGTTAATCGTAAAGGCTTTTAAGCACAATGACCTAAAGTGGCCATTTAGCATCATTAGCTATAACATCATCATCATCCTGAACAACACATTAACGTCTCATTACTGAGTGGGTCTCCTATCGGAGAAGATTTAAAGGCCATAGTCCACTAATCTGGCCCAATGCGAATTGGTAGACTTCACACACCATGGAGAACATTATGGAGAACTCTCAAGTGTGCAGGTTTCCTCACGATGTTTTCCTTCATCGTTGAAGCATATGATATTTAATTTCTTAAAACCCTAGTGTATACTCTAGGCTTAAAACGCTTAATTGCTTCGTCAGCAAGTTCCACTAAGGGTGACGAGGTCCTGGGTTCGATTCCCGGGTCGGGCCAAACAATGTATTGGGTTTTTCTGTCGAAAAATTCTCAGTACTAGCCCGGAGTGATTCACCGCCAACTTCCTAAGAAGTTGGCGGTGAATCACCCACGTGACTCGGTAAGCACGTAAAGTCGTCGGTCCTGCGCCTGATCTCTCTCCCGTCGTGTCTGATTTCCGTCCCATCAGACTATGAGAGTGAGGGAATAGAGTGTGCACCTGTGTTTGCACACACAATTGTGCACTATAATATCTCCTGCGCAGATGGCTAATCTCTGAGGAGATTGGCCGCCGTGGCCGGATTCGGTCAGGAGGACATTATTATTATTTAATAGCTTATGCACATAACTCCAAAAAGTCAAGAAGCCCGGGCTCGAAACTGCGATACCTCCGAATAGGAACCGCATTTCTAACCACTACAGCTCCCATAATTCCCTATATAACAAGCCTACAACATGTACATGAAAATCCGGTAAACACTGACATCATTTATCATCAATTTAATCCCTATGAATTTAATAGGAGATTTATCTCCAACAACTTGAACTAATAGCTATCGTCATAGCTACTGAATTCATTTTCAGGATTTTAGGTAGGCATGTTTGAAAATACTACTAAGTACTATTACTTCGTATGGCTTCGTTTGCCTAATTTTTGTTTTCTAACTTTTTTCTATTAAATATATTTTATATTTATTTATTTTTGTTTTGGTTTCCGGTGTACTCTGTAGGTTAAAATAGAGAGGGTAGAATAGACAGGCCGAAAGTTTGTGCAAATAAAAAAAATTTAGCTACCTGTACCTAGTAGGTAGGTACATGTTTAGAGAACTCATAGTATCGAGATCATCTGACTGCGTTTTATAATCGTACCAAGGAAGTGTGAAAAATCAAGTCAGTGAAAAATCGTAGATAGGTTGTAAGAAACATGCATGTCTCTGGTAGTTAATGATTCGACAGATTTCTGTAATAATGTAATGACATTATAGACATAATAATATTATGTACCTACATTTTATACGACTAATATATGGGCTAATGGATTTGTATGTAAACTTTTGAGCCCAAGTAACTTTTAAACTAAGTAGGTACCTACGTACATACTTTTAAGAAGCCAACACAGATATTAATTTCAACACGTTTACGAAATTATATTTATATCATACTTGCTCAGTAACTAGGGATTACTATGGTGGAAAGTCTCCTTGTAAGTTGGTGTTTGCAATTCAAGGCAACATTACGTCGCACTATGCTTTAATTGTAATGTTCACTTTACAGTTCAAGCTATGCAAAACTCCTTGGTAAACAATCTCTTTTCTTATAAAATGGTAAGAAAACTTTTTACTGAAAAAAAAAAACACTGAACATGGCGGCATTTAATTTCCATACATTTCAAACTATGCAAAACTCCTTGGAACTCAGAGCCGTAAAAAAAAAATGGAAAACTATTTACGAAAAAAAAATGGAAATGGCGGCATTTCATTTGATCTGAAAGTTTGTGAAGTTTGTTCGTAAAGGGATTTAAGTTATTTACAACAATTATTTTCAAGCACTTCATCAGATGATGAAAAAGGAGGAGAGCCTGATTTTTGTTTGCTTGAAGCAGAACAAATGATGCAAAACCTTTTGCCGGATAAGTCCAAAGTTACCTCGCAAGAATGATATAAAGTAGAATGCTTACCTCGGTTGCAAATAGCTATTACACCCTCGAACTATATTCACCCTCGCTCGCTGCGCTCGCTCGTGTGACTAAATATCTCGGGTGCACGCGATCCATTAGCGCCCTATGCGAGCTGCGCTCGCACTGGCGCCAAATTGGATCTTGTTCTGTAATAGCTTACTTACGTCCCTTGTGTAACAATCTACTATTACTTTGATTCATTCCATTAATAGCCAACCCGGCTCTTGGTCTCTTTTCGAAAGACAAGGGAAGGGAATCTGATTGATTGATAATAATTACAACTTATTCAAATAAGAATCATACTTCGCTAAATCACTAGTATGTAGTACTCTCGAGAAAAGCTCAGTATTGGTTCGATATAAAAAACTTTTAGTAGATGACAGACACACATAAAGTAAACATGGCATATGAATTATTTGCGTCGTCATTCTGACTAGTCGTTCATGGGTCCGCCTATTAGTTACCATGGTTCTCTGGACCATAACATTGAACATTATATTATGATGTCGTGATATAATAAAGGGGTATATAACTACTTCTTTTCATAACTTAACTGATCATCAACGTGAGAGGTAGCAGCAACGTTACATTTACAAACTGTGAACTAATAGATCGTAGGAAGTGTAGAATATTTTCATAACGTAACAATTACTTTAACAGGTGATCTTAAAGTTTTAAATACACAATCATAGCATCATCATCACTCACTTACCTAGTTGAAGTTTTAGATGAAAATTTTGTTATTGTAAATATTTTATTGCTTAAGTCTCATTATAGGTAAATTAGGCTTTGGTGGGATTTATCCAAACTGGGGCAATGTATGGACAAAACGGTTGTGCAGAAAATACATGTTGCAAAGTGAGTTCAAAATTATTTTGCTTGGAATTGGATTTCAAAACTTTTTGGATTTTAAATTAAAGCCTCTGTTTGTTTAAAGATAAAATGCTCACTAAAATATAATTTTAAAGAATTTTAACTTTGAATCTAGAAGAGTCGAGAATATTTCTTTCAATACAGTTTTTTAAAATTCACACTGATTTTCATTTTATGGTATTTATCACAATATTCTTTATCCGATGTATTATAATTAGTTAGGACTAATGTAAGGACTTAAAATTACGAAAAAATAGTACCTACTTAAAAAACTGCATGGTCTCAATTCAGACAGTAATTAATGCATGGCTTAAAATGATTCATCCTACCTTGACCTAAGGAACAACACAGAATATTCTGCGAGATGCTAGAAGCAGATAAGTTAATATTTACACAATCTCTAAACTAAACTGACAAGTGTCTTAGCGATTGAATTTTCAAAAATATTTACTTAATGGATGAGTCAGCCAGTCCGTCAGTCAGTCAATCGTCAGTTCTATATTTAGATTTTCAACACCTGGAAATTTCTCCAATTGCTATAAAACATTTCGCAGAATATTTTCGTAATAGGTACGCCTTTGACTCTATTATTGTATTTATTTATTTTGTTAATTTTATTTGTTGCGATAAAGCTGCTATCTAAATTATATGCTATAGAAGCTTAATCTAGAGAATGAATCTGCTTCCAATTATTGTAACAACAATCCTCGCTATCAACCTAAAATGGTAAGTCAAACAATTACATCGAATCGATTGCAGGTGATGGTGATCACTAAATACCACAATACAGCACAAAATATCATACAAAATACCACAAAATAGCACAAAGTAGTTGGCATCGTCTGCACAGTCGCAAGAGGTATTAAAAATCGCTTGAGCAGATTATACAATCTGCGTAAAAATGCGTGAGGTGTCGTTACGCAGCGCATCGTGTCGCACACCATCGATATTTCTATGTAGGTTACCACAGCGGCATTGTTCTGCAACGCAATGTGTGGACCGAGGTTCTTACGGCGCCGCTGCGATGCTTCTGTGAGGTGCAGCTTAAAAAATACCACAACAAATCTCTATTAATAGGTCGTCTAATGCTTATAATGAAATTACAAATGCTACCCATCTCGGAAATGTTGGGTTACCAGTATTGTAATTTTTTAGCACGCAATGTATCGCGCACAACGAACGCCGATACCTACACTCGCTAGGTACGGCGTGTCGCAAGCAGCGGCGTTTTACATATGTGCGCGCATTACATTGCTGTTTTGTGTTAAATATTGTCATTTCTTCTTATTTCACTCAAAATCAGTATATTGAAAAATGCTAGTATATATTAACGCAGTGTATTATATATATTGAAAAATGCGTTGCGTACTCCTCCTGCAGGTTTTGGAACTGTTGCGAGTTTTGCTACACACACACATTACCAATCACACACACACACACACACTAACAATCTATGGATGTAAAAATCTGAAATAAACGTTTATTTATTTATTTATTATTTGCGCCAATTTGCGATCACCTTAGCTGTAGCATGCACCTAATGAATGTGTTTGGTAGCAATTATTTATATTGATACTATCAGTTTACTTACTAATTTGTTGTTAAAATCTAATCTTATATCGATAAGTGTGTTATTGTGTTTTCCATTTTTCTGATAGTAATATTAAGCTATTTATGGGTTTCCGATCTGATTAACTTCGTATCTATACTAAGTGCGTAGTGTACCCTTGTACCTTCTTCTAGACTGCGAAAAAACACTTCCTGTTAGGAACCTAATCATCCTTCTCTTATTTATTTCAGTGTTACAAATACCCCTATACTAATATCACAGCTAATTATATTAAAATAATTATATTAAATCGACAATTCAAGAGTCTTTCTCTATTTTTTATATATTTTCGTTATCAAAATACGTAAAAAATAATTAGTTAGAGAAATGTAGAGCTAAAGAAATACATTTTTCTAGTCGACTAAGTACTTTTTAGGGTTCCATACCCAAAGGGTGTTAACGGGACCCTATTACTAAGCCTCCGCTGTCCGTCCGTCTGTCAACAGGACGAATGGTCTGTTCTCATGAGCCGTAATAGGTAGATACTTTTACTTAAATTTTCACAGAATGTTTTTTTTTGTATCATCATCATCATCATCATTTCAGCCTGCGGACGTCCACTGCTGAACATAGGCCTTTCCTAAACAGCGCCACCACACCCGGTCCTCAGCCTTCCTCATCCAGCCACTTCCCGCCACTCTCTTTAAGTCGTCGGTCCACCTTGCTGGAGGGTGCCCCACACTACGCTTGCTTGTTCGCGGTCTCCACTTTTTTTTGTATACAAAAAAAAATTAAGGGGGTCACGTAGAGGGGTCCATACAAGCAACGTGATTTTTGCTCGACCTCAACAATCGCTGTTACTATGGTACCTACGGAACCCTTTGTGTGCAATTCCTACTCGCACTTGGTCGGTTTATTATAATTATCGCGTTTCAGTAGCCTAATGAAACCTATACACGCTACCTTACTTAATTACAGGACGAGGTGACTTTGAAATTGGAGTAGGTCATTTATACCTCATAATATGCTCCATTTTTGAGCTTTGCGTTTAAATATTTAATATTTAAGTATTATTATTTATCAGCAAGTCTAGATATTTTAAATATTGTTTGACATGACATACGTTTTTACCAGTCTATTTGAACGAGCGAAGCGAAGTTCTCTGAGTCAACTAGGGCGCTTGCCTACTAGACAGAGAAGTGTGTTCGTCTAAATGTCTGTCAGAGCCCTATAACTTCTGAATTACTGAACGTAATTACTTCAAATTTAAATATAATATGTAAACTGATGGCCTTCAGCCGAACATTGTATAAAAAAATATAAAAAGCTTTATTTCAGGGGGGCTCTCATAGAAGCGTATTTGAAGTAAAATCTTGTTTGTTGCTCTACATAGACTTGCGATATATCTTTTTAAAGACGACTTTGAACAGAGTACAAAAATATATTTTTTTTAATTTTTCCCTAAAAATTGACCAAATGGGGGGGTTTCAAAGTGGAGATTTTAATTTGAGCCATATGTCAAGAATTACTGAATATTAGAACGTGAAACTTGGTTGAAAATTCAGTTATATCCTGTACTTGAACAACAAATACTAAAATTAGATAAATGTTATAAAGAAACGAAATTATTTAATTTTAATGCGCCATCTATTAGCATTATTGTGAAGCTAATAGCTTCACTATAATGCTTCACTATAATGCTTCACTATAGATGGCGCTGTGTCAGTAAAACAGTTTTATGTCAACTATTATTTTTTTTATTGCGTCTAATGTTAAAAGTTAATTATTACAATATATAATTAAAACTTTTGGGAATTATGGGATATCGCGAGGTCTCAGTTCGGGGCGAACCACTAGTTATATTAGGAGCTTGCTTTTGTTCGCGACTTTACCCATGCTAGGTTTATAAAGAAAAATCACTCGGAAACTCTCTGTGTTTCGGGATAAAAGATAGTTAGGTGCAAAAATAGGCACAAAAAATTACTTAAAATATAAGTAAGGATTCCTTTTAAAATGGTAGGTAATGTTAGATGAAAATGCACTATAGATTACGTATATTTAAGGTTCGAACACACAGTTAGGCCCTTAACAGGTGTATTGAATGAACGCTTTATGCCACAGCAACGCAGCAGCCAGATCCAAGGGCAATAGGATGCCGAGTCAGCCCATAAAGCTGTACTATCTGCCGCCCTCGCCGCCGTGCCGCGCGGTGATGATGACGGCCAGGGTCCTGGGCATCGACCTGGACTTGGTCCTTACAAATATTATGGAAGGGGAACATAAAACGCCGGAATATTTAAAGGTATCTATTTTTTACCTTCCTGCGAGATCAGATCAGAAATGAGTGTGTAGGTACCACGGACCAAACACTCGTAGGTATGTACATTGCAACCGATGGGAATCAAAGCGTCGACCTTTCAGTTTTTAGTCCGTACCTAACCTTCCCGTACAGCATGGTCTTTTTTTTTATAGACAGGAAATGCCTAACGCATACCCCTCCGCATAGCCCCACAGAACCCTTCCGCTTCCCTTGAGGGAAGCTGAAGGGTTCTGTGTGGTTTGCACCCATTAAAACCTGTCTTTGTCCCTCCACCGACCCTGGCAGTTGCGTGGGTTACACTTGGCGGAGTATTCACCATGCCACCGCCAAGGTCTTGACCCGCCACTTTCAGTGGGTAATACCTAGTCTTAAAAAAATATTATCTCCAAATAAAGTAGGATTATTTGGTACACTTTATAACATTGAATTCATTAATATATAATCTTATTTTTTATTAGATGAATCCACAACATACGATTCCAACCATGGACGACAGCGGTTTTATTTTATGGGAAAGGTAAGAATATGAGAGATCAAATTCAAATTCAAAATCATTAATTATTTCATGGAGGCCAACTCTTAGGCGAACTTGTGGAACTTAATAGTAGATCGAGACTCTACCGGTTCGATCGTCAAGATCGATGTCAGACGGCTCTTTTTGACATCACTGTGCTGCTGGTGGCACTTGGCTTTTTTAAACTTCTCTATCAGCATGATTAAGGGCCGATTACCCAAACGTAAAATAAATTTAACCTAACGTAGGTATATTTGAACGTTTGGCAGATTTTCAGTACAAAAACTGTCAAGATATCTTTACACTCGGATAGAACTTATTTTATGTTGTCTTTGCATATAAATATCATGTATTTTCTACGTAAGTTCAACCATAGCGCCTAAACTACTGAGCCGATTTTGATGTCACTCGATTCGTTATTATAGTTCAGCGGGCTTATTACGTATCTCGCGACAGGCTTGCATCAGGTGTAAATCTCGCCATCGTTGCTGTCAAACGTCACTTCTCACCCTCATTGCCATCAAGCATCTCTAAAAAGAGAAAAGTGCATTTGCGACAGACGAGCAATAAGTGCGATTGGCTTCCGTAATAAGTACGATTTTAGTGAGATTTTACGACCGATCGCGCGATCGCGTGATTGCTGTCGCGTTGCTACTGCTGTCGCTACTGCAAATTTTTACGTAATCAGGGCGCCGCGCCGGTGACATAAAGTGTTTTATACAAATGAAACAATATGACGGATGTTACATCCAATTTTCCATAGTTAGGTTACGGTTTTTATGCTTCTTTCTAGTTAGCAATAATATTCTAGTGCTATACAGTAATGTTTTTCTACGCAGTCGCGCCATCATTGCATACCTGGTAAATGCTTACGGACGAAACGACTCCCTGTACCCAAGGAATCCGCGACAGAGGGCTTTGGTGGATCAGAGGCTGAATTTCGACCTTGGCACACTGTACAAACGCTACATGGACCTCTATGTATGATTATTTTCTTTTTCTACCTATCTACCTTAACTACTACCTTAACTATCTATTACTTTTATGAACACCTTAAAGAGTAGATAATCCTAATATCCTTACTTCCTTACTATGCTTACTATATTATCTATATAGTTATATATATCTATAAAATTCAAAGTCCTGACTGACTGACTGAGATATCAAAGCACAGCCTAAACTACTGAAGTTAGAAACTTGAAATTTTTACAGTTAGTTCCTTTTATGACGTAGGCGCACACTAAGAAAGGATTATTGGAAATTCCACCCCTAAGGGGTTTAAATAGGGGATGGAAGTTTATATGAAACTGCGTCATTTTTCAAGCTGTTTCCATCAAAGTTGGTATATGTCAAATAAACATTGAAAATTACAATAAAAGTAAAACTTCTTTTTACACTCCCACTTCAAACGCCACTACAAAGTATAGCAATTGTGCCTATAAAATTTGAAGAGTTCTCTCAATTTCTCTAGGATCCCATCATCAGATCCTGACCTGATGAGAATGGGACCACCAGGGAAGTATACCCTTTCAAACAACAAAGACTTTTCCAAATCGGTCCAGGCGTCTTCAATTAATCGGGAACATCCATAAAAAAAGATTCTGACGAAATGAGAACCTTCTCCTTTTTTGGAAGTCGGTTAATTAATTAAGGACTAATTGCAGGCTCCAATGCTGTTTCACGGCGAAGCGTACAGCGATGACGCAGCTGAGAAATTAAACGAAGCTCTGGGCTGGATGGATGCCATGCTGGAGGGGAGAGTGTTCCTCGCTGGAGACGATCTGACTATTGCTGACATCTCTATCATAGTCATTTTCAGTAATTTAGAGGTTAGTTAAAGTAATTTATCTTTACTGATATTACAGAAGTAATTCCAGAAGCATGATTAATTTGGCAGTATTTTCTTCTTCTTCGTTCATAACCACAGACCACAGTCTTGCGCCAAGTCTTGCAAAAGTGAATCTGGCACCCCAACCTCTATCGATTCTTCGAATTCACTTCAACTTTCACGACTCAATGGATCGGTAACACTCTAGTCTCTACCTTCTACCACAGAAAACCTAATACCTAGACTCTTCTCTCTTTCTATCACATAACTCTTATCTCTTCGCACTCTCTGAATTTAGGCCAGAGAAGAGAAAAGAGAGAATTTAGGGAAGAGGTACGCCATGTACTTGTAGCTCTACATTTTACTGAGGAGTGCGCCAGGCCTGCTTCTACCGTTATGTTATGTTAGGAATCCCTAAATGATCGAATTGCCATAGAAGTAAATAACTAGATAACCGCTATATTATGTTAGCGTGCTGCACACGATTTTTAATCCCCACCTACTAGGACACGAATTTTAATCCCCGCCTACTAGGGCAAAATTTTTATGGGGTCATTTTTTTCGTAGTGTAATTCCTAAAAATGATTGTTACAGGCGTTCGGATTCGACTACAGTGCACACGAGAACGTTGCAAAATGGTTCGAAAGAACGAAAAAGGCCTTAGAACCGTATGGTTACGAAGAAATCGACCAGACCGGTGCCCAGATACTCGCGTCATTCATGAAGAAGGAATGAAACCACAATAATTAATTTTTTGTTTCACTATATAAGTACAATATCCAATAAAACTATACCACACGCTGCAGTTTATTATTCTCCTTATCAATTGCCTTTATATGAGTAGCTAGTACATCTGAGTAGTAAATTTCTTCGTCGCGACTTCGTCCACGTGGATTAAGGTTTTTTGTTCTTGTGGGAACTTTTTAATTTTCCGGGATAAAATGTAGCCTAGGTATGTATTAATCCAGGGCATAATCTATCTCCGTTCCCAATTTCAGTCAAATCAGTCCAGTAGTTTTTGCGCGAAAAAGTAACACACATACACACAAATACAAACTTTTGCCTTTATAACATAGTGTAATAATGTGACGTAAAGTATATTATGTTCCTGCATTTTGATTTTTATAATATTAGTGTGAAGTGTCTGTACCTATCTGTACCTGCATTTTGAATTTTGAGTTCGTCATCGGTTCTAGTGTCATTATCAATAGTGCATTTTGAGAAGATTAAAGAATATTTTTTTATTTTTTGCTTATTTCTGAGTTATTTATACGATATTTTCATTAAATTCCTTGTTAGCTTCTCTCTATGCCTCTTTTTGTTACTTAGTTTCTTTTTTATTATAAGCATCCAGGTTCAGCAGGCTTTATGCACTAATTTTAATTGTAACAGATAAGCTATATAATCTAGGTAGGTTTACCTATAAAAAGAGGTTAGGTACCTACGTGTGCTATAGATAAACCGCTCCCCAATATAATGAAGGATGAATAAGATGACACTAGTATACAGCTTCCGGTCTCATGTGAACATCCTGATTGTATGAATCGTGGTGGGCATTTCTATATCACAACACAGAACAATGCGTCGGCGCTAGCGGTTGGGCCGCGCCGCACTTTACGGAGCTCATACCACGCACGTTTTCAAAACAAAATCCACCGTTGATTGTTCTGATTCGAAAAAAACCAAAACGAGTAAACACAAGGCAGTATTCACAAACATTGCGGTGCAAGCGGTGAAGCCAAATGGATAACAATCGATGAAGGAATGCGATAGTAATTTCACAGGAAGATTTTTAATTGGAAAATGTAGTTTTGTGCTTGTGTTTTTGTGTTGCTGACAAGTTAATCGGTGGGAGGGTGATTTCGAACATGATGCAGATTGAAGTAGGTATTGCTTGTTAAATATTCAACTCTATATTATTTAGTTTTAATTGCCTGCGTAAAATTCGGATCAAGCTGAAGTAGACAATAAGTAGTATCAATAAGTAGTATGTAAATACTTCTGAAAGTTTCATCAAAACAGGTTCAGGAAAGCGTGATTTGCGAAAAACAAACAAATAAGTAATAGAGACGATTATATACCTAATATTAAGAGATAAGAGATAAACAATACGATATTGTTAACAGGTAGATACTTAAAAAATAGGTAAGATAGAAATGTCTACAATTCTCTTATTCTTATTATGGGAAAACAGCAATTTCCAATTAGAATTACTCGAATGTAAAAAAATGAATGAATAAATAAACACAGAAGCAATACAATTACCTACTCACCAAACATAATAGGTATGGTGAGTAGGCCATGAGTAGGCAGAAAATTTTATTTGCATTAAACTAACCTACTTTTACATTGTTCTAGTGAACTTGAACCTTCGATCACAGAAAAAAAAGCCTTGAACCCTTCATTTAATACTAAATTCAAAATTTTATTTTTTACATCCACCTGGCTTACTTATGCAATGCAACCAACCATCCCTCATTAAACAATATCTAATGCTACAAATGTCTAATGGTACAGAGAAACAAACTTAGGTACAAACATTATAAAGGCACCTATAGAGTGCTAAATAAATGATCCTCCCGTAATAACCACAAGGTATATTTGAGTGGAAGGTTACCAAGAAATTGAAACCTTCAACGCTGCAACTGAATAAAGGATGTAATCATTAATTAATCACCACGCTTGGACTATTGTTGTATTGTTATAACACACATTAAATCCTATAATGCACTCTGTAATATGCTACATGCAGTATCACATAGCGCAATTAAGCTTAAATACCTTTTGAACGTAATAGCATACCGCATGTCCGTTGTCTACTGTTACTGTTGATAACTGTGTGATGATTAACAAAAAAATGTTAGAATTATTTTGCTGTAATCCGCCAACAGAAAAAATCTGTATGGTCTGTACTACTCAATGTACTAGACAATACAGCATTGTAAAGTCGATATCTCCTGAGGATGCTCCGGTGTCGGGGCGAAACGTGCGTCGAGAGTAGTATAAAAGTCTTGTGTGGTGGTGCATGTGAGTGGTGGTGGCATTGCTTGCTTGGGAGCTTTACTTTATTGCTTGATTGGGGAGGTAAGCGGTGCTTAGCTTGTAACTGCATGTTTGACCAAACAGGTTTTTTCTGTTGGCGGATTACAGCAAAATAATTCTAACATTTTTTTGTTAATCATGAACTTCCGCAAAGTAACGCCTGATTCTATCCAATATGTGTGATGATTTCTTAAAGATCGCATTTTTAATTGAATGAATTATTATTAATGAGTATGTTTACTACAAGAACATATTGTTATGGAGATAAAAAACAGAACACGTTAATTTGGTCGAGGTAAAGCAGTGATATCAATAGATTAATATGACGAAAATGAATCATCTATTTTTTCGTTATGACATTTTGTGTATCGCCTATATTTATCTAGAGATACAACTATGCTATGTGTGACGGTTCGGTTTTAACTATTGACTAGAATTATTAGTTATGAGCCAAATAATAAGTAGGTGCTTAGTTTGTAAAATATCAGATGATATAGGCTGGACACGAAAATAATAGAAGGGAAATATAGTTATGCAATAAAACAAGTCTACCTTGACATTAAAAGCGATCCGTTATTATAGGTGACCTAAACCAAATATTTTATGAAGTAAAATACACTGCCTACATAAACAAAGTTAACTTATATAAATATACTAGCTGTGCCCGCGACTTCGTTCGCGTGGAATAGTGACTTTTCGGGGCGCGGCTCTCAGCGCGCTTTATATAGCCACGGACGCTCAGGCGCGAGGCGTGTAGTACGTACTCTGTACGTTAAAAATGTTCGCCGTGATTCTTTAAATTGACATAACTTTTTTATTTATGAACCGATTGACATGAAATAAACACAAAATGTTAAGTGAAGCTTACTACAATATATTAGTGAAAACCGTATCTAAATCGAATAAGCCGTTTCTGATATTAGCGTGCACAAACACACAGACAAACAGACAAACAGACAAAAAAAAAATAATTACAATTTCGGGTTCGGCATCGATATAATAACAACCCCTGCTACTTTTTTTTTATATATTTTCATTGTACAGACACCACTTTTCTACAATTTTATTATATGTATAGATTATTGTATACTCGTATTATAGAAGAATAATTAGTTTTTTGGTAATAATTTCTAAACATTACATAAATGTAATATATGATAAAAAAACGTGTGTGCGTGTTTCAGAAATTAATATGTATCACGATATTGATTACTGCAATAGCAGCTGTGCAATTCCCGATCAATCCAACATCAGAAATGTCTGCTGACGAGAAAAGTTTTGTGAAAAATAACAAAACTGAATCTGACGAGAGTGGGCATGAAGTGGAAACAGAAGTAGAAGAAAAAAAATTCTTAGACGATGCATTAAAGACGGTTTTAGATCCCGCTACTGTAATTGCAAAAAATGATGATGTGATTGAAACTTTTAAAATTCAGCTTGAAGAAGTAGATAAGGAGAATAGCACCATAGAATTGTTTATGGAAGAAATGGATAAATTGAGCTTAGAAATATGTAAAACTTCGCAAGAATCACTTTGGGACTACGTGACTGATATAAACAATGAAGCGAAGAAAAATAAAATGGTAAACACTTTTATATTCAGAAAATAATGGCTGTACCTTATCGTTTCCATTCTACATAGGAATAATTCCTATCGCAGCAATTGTGCTATCATTGAATCAATAATTATGTGATTTCTATTTGCTGCTGTTGTAATTTTATGTGATAGTTGAATGCGAGTTAAAAAAAATTCTCAAAGTTATTCTTATAACGTCGTTACTTAAGAGGCTTATTATAATTCCAGGTCCGAATAGCAGCCGAAGAAGATGAAATAAAGAAACAGTACTGGACAATTTTGAAGAAAAAATACTTGAATGACGAAAAACCCATGTTAGATTTGAAATTAAAGAGGAAAATAAGAATAATTAAAGAGCGGGGGACTAATGTCCAAATGCCTCAAAGTAAAGTAGGTTTTTATGATTATTCTATTCATGGTTAAAAATGTTTGATAATATCAACTTGAAATACAGTGGTATCCGAGAAGTTTTGTTCTACACTCAAAGAAGTTTAAATTACCAAACTTAACGCGCTGAACTAATTAAATAACACTGTATCAATAGATTTCTAAAGCTCTGAGAAGTTGTTGCGACTTATAAGATTTCTCTTGATTCTTGATTTCCTTCAATGTCAAACATTCCTTATTAGAAAAGACAAGTATTAGAAAGCGTAATACCCATTCCGGATTTTACTAGTCGAATGCCACCGTCAATTAAGAGCCAATGTTACAAATTAATTTTGATTTTGCGAGTTTAGTAACTGCCTACTAAAATACATTAACTACAATGTCATTGTTTTATATTTTTGTGTTTTTTTTTAGCAACGCGAGGAAATAGATACAATGCAACGTATTTGGAGCAGAGTTACAGTATGCGCCTACAATATGACTGTCTGCAATAGGGAGGATTCGCAACAAACAATGAACGGTGAGTTATAGTTACTTTATATATTTTACAAAATCTTGTTATAGTTTCACTACTAGTTTCTATGTAGGTATTCTACTTAGTTTTTATCCAATAAAATATTATAGCATCACAAATTATTTTATATTTAATTTTTTTTTTATTTATTTATTCAAAACAACAAATTTTTAGGTTAAGCTAAGCTTGGTGTAAACATATTCTCATTCGAGTTTGCAAGCATCCTATTAGTACACACCATACAAACAAACTTTGATTCTCATTTGACCTCTAAAAACATGTGTCAATTTACTGACAGATTTCCGTTCTACGGTTACGCGACTAGGGTTTTAGATAAAAATCTTTGAATATACATCAATTTTTTAAATGGTACGTTATTTGTAATTTCAGACACAATTTCACGAGCCCATTCCATTATTTCAGATATAATAACAATTTTCAAAACGAGTAACGACACAGAGGAACTGGCATACTATTGGAAGGCTTATAGAGATGCCACAGGAAAAAAGATTCGACCAATTTTCAAGGATTACGTAGTGAGAATGAATTATGTTGCCATATCAGAAAACTTTACAGACGCCGGCGAAATGTGGCGATACGCTTTTGAAGATGATGATTTCCTTAATACCGTTAATCGGATATGGGATGAAATTAAACCTTTCTATAAACTTCTGCACGGTTATGTGAGAGCAAAACTAAAGGCTTACTATAAGGAAGAACTACAAAATGACGATAAGATGATACCAGCTCATATTTTAGGTATGTTTCATATTAGTTCGCTTTGGTTCTAAAATCATTTTAAATATTTCTAAAATAGCAATCTTGATACACTGCATATTTGCTAATATACATCTCTGTGTGTAATTCAAGCGTGGAGATACGATACTAAGAAATAAGTACTTTCCTACTGAATTAAAATAGCAATCTTGATACACTGCATATTTGCTAATATACAGCTCTGAGTGTAATTCAAGCGTGGAGATACGATACTAAGAAATAAGTACTTTCCTACTGAATTTAAGTAAACTTTTCATAGTATGGTGGTCAAACCATGATGTTTTCCCAAAAATCAATTTCCATACTAATGACAGATGTGAATTTTAACGTAACTCACATTTTTAACATTTTAACTTTAACTTGGGAAGTTAAAACAGCCCTATTAGTTCGATAGTTTAAAATGCCTGCGAATAGACGCTACCAAAAATAATTTGTGCTTCTAGGTAACTTATGGGCTCAAGAATGGCAGGCAATATACCACAAAGTTGCAGCGTATCCGAACGTTGAGAGAGCATCAGTTTTCCAAAATGAAAGCATTCGTTCCAAAGATTTCTTTAATGCCGTCGATGAGTTTCATCAATCTCTTGGATTTGAAAGTGCCAAAGATACATTTGCGGATATTAAAGAAACAATGACCACAGTCAATTGTTTGCCCTCTAGCCATGACATGTGTGACGGTGTTAATTACAAGTAAGACAGAAATCCTATTTACAAACTCAATGACATTGTTAAGTATCTAACTAGCAAACAAAGATAACCGCAAGTCCGTCGTTAAAAGACAAACAATGTCGAGACAAAATATTATAAGAACACTGAATCAAAAACCTAATTCCTAAAATAGGTATAGATACGTAGATTGTTATTAGGTACGAACTATAACGTACCTAATCTTTTGTTCTGATAACACTATAATTGTCAGTCTGTCGCTTTACGATTGTATTGATCAATACTAAACAGACGCTGTTTGTAGGTGTAGAATCATACTTCTTGTACACCAGTAATACGTTGTTATGAGTTACCTACGTTATTAAATTAGACATCTAGGTACCTAATACAATGACATACATACTTACTGTCTGATAGATAGGCAACGTTCAGCTTAAGCAGAATCGGTGCACCTAATCATTCGAATATTGTAGGAAATATCTTTTGCAGATTCGTATAATTTTGCAAACACTTATTATAAATTAAATATTAAAAAATATGCAGCATCTCTCGTTTTAAATGAACTCCATTATAATATAATTAATATAGTCTTAATTAATGACCTTAGAAGATTTAGGGATTTAAAAAGTCGATTGACAACAGCTGTTGTGTATGTTGCTACAATGTAGCTATCAGTTGCTTAGATTGATTGAAAAATAGATATTATATGACGGGCTATTGAACCGTAGCCTTAAGGTACCTGTACAATTTAATTCTTATGTAGATAGGTAAGGCTTGCAATATACTCAGGGCGTGATTGCCTAGAGATGGGTTCGGTTCCGTCGGCTCCGCAAATTTTTATATGACGTCTAGGTACCTAAGTATTGAATGCTTTAATTGTCTATACTTTATCACCCGATAGACGTCCACAGAGGTCTCTTGTTTAAACTTCCACTGCTTCGGTTTTGCATCGCCTCTATCCATAGCGGTTCCCTGCGACTCGTCTGCGATCTGATTTCTTCGGTCCACTTAGCTGGGGGTTTGCCAACACTGAGCTTTCCGCTGCAAGTAAGCTACTTCAGCACCTTGGAACCCAACAACCATCAGTTCTTTGAACTATCATTATCCCCTGCCATTGGTACTTCAGTTTCGTGACTCGATGAGATATTGTCGGTAATAACTTTAGTTCTCTTACTCACCTCATTGCTGATTGGATACTCTAAGAATAGCTCTATCACATTTGAACACTCAAATAAAAATATCAATTAATAAAATATAGTATCTACTACTATAATCGGTAGTGAGGCTGTGCTACTAACATAATTACAATGTTGCAGAATTAAATGGTGCGGTGAGAAAGTATCAGACGTAACAGTAGGCTTGTCCAGAGCGGCAAGACTACTAGGCCATGTGCAATACTTCAAGCATTATCGCAATCTTCAACCATTGTATAGAGACGGGCCCAATCCAGGTCAGTTATGAACAAACTACAAAAAATAAAGCTATCGATAGCATGAAACTCATACTAAACGGCTTGTACCTATTTCGAAACTTTAAATGATTTTTTACCGTAGAAATTATGTTTGCAATCAAATGCAAATGTGATATATCTCATATCGAATCTTTTTAAAAAAATAATAGACACGAAGCTCTGAGATGATTCCATAATTGTTGCGTTTTTAGGGTTCCATTCCACAAAATAGGAAAAGGGAACCTTGATAGGTTCACTTTACGTCCATCTATCCGTGTTTCAAGGCCGCTTTTCTCGGAAACGGCTAGAGGTAACAATTTGTTTATATTGAATTCTAAAGCTTATTTATAGCCTCATGTTGCTGGAAAAAGGCTTGCAGTTTAACTTAATAAAAATATACTTACTACGTACCCCTTCAAATCATATTTGTGTACAATGTTGTGGCATGCAAGTAGGTACCTAATTAAAATTATAACAAAGTATTAAAAATTTATTTAAGTTCTTACATTGAAATAAATACATTTAAATTCAAAATTATTTTTTTCACATAGACCAACTTGTGACTTTTATGATAGTTCAAGATCCTACCACCACCGGTTCGGAAAGCTGATTCTGCTGAAAAGAGCCCGCAAGAAACTTAGCAGTTGCTTTTTTCAAAACAAAAATGTTACAAAATGTAACTCATCTCTCTTGTGGACAGCTGAAGCAAAGCCGATTGCTTCACAGCAACTTTGTTATTAAGAAATTCACCTGTATCTATACCTACTTAATAGCCTTTACTTATTAAACGTGTTTTTACACACAGTTTAAAGTGTGTAAATCTACAAATTCTTTCGGAATCAAGTTGTAAAAGCTCGTAAAGACTCGTAGCATTATAAAGGCCTTAATGTAAGTATAATAGGTACCTACTGTTGCTCAATTCCATCCCGTTAAAAATAAAAGTGTGTTTAAAATTATAAGAAACCCTCTCAGGGTGCAAGATATTCGCACTTGACTGTCTTAGTTTCTTTTGAATGTTAATTACGACGTCGTTATTACTCGATACTAATCAAATCTAGAAGTTATGAAACATCAATAATTTTATCAATGAATATTTAAAAAAATAAAGATTTAAAGAAACCTTCTGAATTAGTTCCAGTGCCTAAATCTTAACGAAGGCGGTCAAGTGTGCATTTTATTGTCACTACTATGAAGGCTGTAACTTATGCAAAACTGCTAAAAATTCAAACATTCACTTGTCATTATATTTTTTAAATTCCTTGAAGAAGATAATATCTACACAAGTACAGCTTTTTCAGTTTCATATGAAGGTTTTTTTATCAATACTTCCGAGCACTAAAAATTAATAGGTACACTTAGGTTCCATGACAATTTGATATCAAGTTCGCGCGATATCAATTTGCATTAGCAATGATTGATAATGACATAATTAAAACTAGACGATGCCCGCGACTTCGTACGCGTGGATAAAGGTTTTTTGATTCCCGCGGGAACTCTGTAATTTTCCGGGATAAAAAGTAGCCTATGTTTTAATCCTGGGTATGAGCTATCTCCATTTCAAATTTCAGCCAAATCGGTTCATTTGTTGTGGCGTGAAGGAGTAACAAACATACACACACACACACACACACACACACACACATACAAACTTTCGGCTTTATAATATTAGTGTGATGTGATGTGATGTGATGTGATTTATAATATTCGTTGTATCGAAGAGGAAACTAATTAAAACTGTCCAAATGCATAGGTAGGTAGGTACATAAAGCTTAATGCAATTGGACACTGATTAACCTTTTTTGTCGTTTTTGTGGTAATAATAAACCGCAACGTAATACTAAGAACCTAAATAGAAAATGAATGTAAAATAAAAAACATAATCGAATTTAACACTCTGTTTTTAGTACATACCTAGTTTTAGGTGTATATAAGAGATCCGCTTCTGTTCACTGAAGATGTTGACAACATTCAGGCTTGAACGATGACGAGAATAATTTACAAGCATCTTCAGATCTTTTTTAGCCTGCAGCAAGCCTCGGAGCCAAAAGGACGGTTTACGATTTTATCCGTTTATGTATGTATGTATGTTTGTATGATTATAAGCGCTACGGTGGAGCATGCGTCAATACGCATGCTCCACCGTAGCGCTTAAACTGCTGCGCCGATTTTGATGAGTGATGTCAATCGATTTTCTATTACAGTCCGGTCGATAGGTATAGGCTACATTTTCTATGAACGAAGTCACGGATATTACATCCAATTTCTGTAGTCGGGTTACAGTTATTAAAATTTTTCTTGTTTCACATTCCGTCGAGTTGAAACCTCTAAAGCTGTGCATAATGTTATTTTTTTAGTCCTTTCAATTCACGAGGGCGTGTGAGCTTTACTTGTGGTTACGTCGTGTACATGCACATTGCGTAAGTGTGCGTGCCTGTCAGGAGGCTAAGTGGGAGTGGTCAGGCGCGAGCAAGCTCTTGCTCACACTTATACACATACGACACGCACTCAACCATGAGCCACGAGCCCACGAGGAAATTACTCTTTCGAATGAATAGATCTCAATTAAGCAGCGTAACATCATAACTAAGTTTTTTTGACATTCAAAGCATCATGAATTTATAATAGCTAGTTAATATAGCTTATATAAGATTTTAAAATTGAAGAGACTGAAATATGTAGTATAATTTTATTGCTAAAATTGATTAAAATTGAAATATAAGATTATACCAATTAAAAGTTATTCGTTAAACAATCGTAGAATCATTCATATTTTGATTTAAGAAAACCTATCGAGATCAAGATATTAGTGCGATTTCGGCTGTACAAAATCTAATGCCAAATCCAAATTCCTACGGAGAAAAAAAATCGCTAAACCATTTTTAAGCCTGTCAATTTAGTTTCGTGAATTTTATTTAGGGACTATGTAAAAATCTAATTATATTAAGTTGACTCACGTCTCAATGGGGCTATGGGTAAACCAATGCTTATTATAACTGATTAGAAACAGTATTTTTTTAATAATCCTCGTATCCCATTTCGTCACTTACCTATCTTGTCAACGAATAAAAAAATGTTATAAATACGAAAGTTTGTGAGGATAGATGAAAGAAAGGATGGATGGATGTTTGTTATTCTTTCACTAGTGTAGTGCATTGCTAGTGTAATAAAAATTTAATGAATTGCAGCGTTCCACGATGCAATCTCCGACATTGCAGCGTTGCAACTGACCTCGCCGAAGCACCTTCAAACCTTGAACTTCGTGAAGGTAGAGTCAACTGCTGAATCTACGCTGAACCATTTACTTTGGCTGGCACTCGAAAAGTTTCCACTCATGGCTTACGCTTATGTTCTCGATAAATGGAGGTGGGACGTCTTCGCTAACAGCTCTATGGAAGATTGGAACCAACACTGGTGGGACCTCAGGTACTATAATTATTTCTTTAATGCTAACATTGATCTATCTATTGCTGAAGTCATTGAAACCAGCAATTTAGCTGCAATCTAAATTGGTCCAAATAATAAAACTATAATATAAGTATAGTATGATTGTCATATTATGTAGGTATAGTTCAAAATTGAAATAAGAACAGTTTAGGAAGTTTCGTTATTAATCCTTACTAATATTATAAATGTGAAAGTGTGTTTTTTTTGTCGGTTTGTCTTTCAATCACGTCGCAACAAAGCAACGGTTAGGGCTCTTTCTGGACAAAAATGATGGTTGCTCTCCGCGGGTAGATGATACTTGATACGATTTCGAATCTCAGATCAAACGAGTATTTATTGTATAGTACTTTAATATCACGAAGTTACGGGCGCTTTACTCGTGGTTACGTTGTGTACATGCAGTGGCGTGCACAGGATGTACTACAGGGTAGGCAGATGATACAAAATGGAAAAAATCTTCGGTGCGAATTTAAAAAAACTTAAGGGTAGGCATTGTACAAATTATAAAAAGCCTACCCTTAAGTTTTTATAACTCGTACTGGCGATTTTCTCCATTTTATATCATTTTTCCGCATTATGCCTACCCTCTGTGCACGCCACTGTGTACATGCACATTGCGTAAGTGTGCGTGCCTGTCAGGAGCCTAGGTGGGAGCGATCGACGCGAGCCAGCTCTCGCACACACTTACACAGATACGACACACACAACTATGAGCCACGAGCCCTCGTGAAATGAAAGAACTATAAAATACTGGGGATAGGTTAACTGAGACACGGAGGAAACATAAATGCTAAATTCAGACCTTTACAATCACCAATTATTTATTATTACTATACAGTTACTAACTTAGGTTGATATTATTTACGCAATAGCGGTGTCGCAATTAAGCACACCTGAGACCTCGCGAGTAGAGTTTAAAGCTTGCAAAATAAAAACAGCTTTGTGGAACTGTCGGCTGCCCCATTTCAAAACCTAGTAAGTGTGATTGACAAAATTTTAAAGGAGACCAAAAAACGTATTTTTGGTCTCTTGGCATTTAAATCAAAGAGGCATGAAATCATTACAGTTGCTAATGTCGCATTGATGTAAACAACCCAATCAAATCGTGCATCGAAGCATCTTATTATTATTATATTTAGTTTAACCTTCGTGAACATAAGAATATTTATTACAGTTTACTTTCAAGTTTTTTTTTTATTATTTGTTAACCATACCGACTAGCCAATTTTCTACACTCCTTTCCAAATAAGCGAATGTCCAATTAATTGCATGTAATGGGTCGATAATGCCAAAGTGCCAATGGGACGACAGGTGGAGACTGAACCTTTCAGTTTTCAGTACGTTACCTTTAACGATTGGGTTATTGAAGCTCTAAAAAGTAAAAAATGTTAAAGGTATTCAAAAAATTATTTTTTCATCTCTACTAGGTCTAGGTACCTAATTTTAAAGACATTAAAAAATATATATAGCTCGTGCTGATTCACTCACTCACTCATTGATCACCTCTCCTGTAAAATTTTGTATGAAAAAATTTTTTTTCACTCACGGTTTCGTATAGAGAACAAAAATTCATTCGGAGGAAAAATATGGCGAGAGCTGATGATTGAGGATTTCGGAGACGGATGAGGAGCACCGACCAGGGTATCGAAGATAGATGGGGGGTGTTCAACCAAATGTCACTCGAAACCTCATCCAATTAGCAAAGAGCCGAAAAAAACTCCAAAATGGCGGATTCAAGATGGCGGCCATACAAATTTCATCGGTTTCTATCTCGGAGACTGTAAGAGATGGAAGAGTGGTTTCTTAAAAAAAGATGATCAGAAGCTGAAGGTCCACTTGATGAACAGAAAAAAAATTCAAGATGGCGGAATTTATTTTTTTTCCATACAAAATATATGCAAGACTTTATGCGGCTCCTTTTCAAAATTTCTGATGGTTTCGTATAAAGGACAAAAATTCATTCAGAGGAAAAATATGGAGAGAGCTGATGATTGAGGATTTCGGAGACGGGTGAGGAGCACGGCTAGGGTATCGAAGATAGGTGGGGAGTGTTCAAACAAAAGTCACTCGAAACCTCATCCAATTAGCAGAAAGCCGAAAAAAAATTCCAAAATGGTGGATTCAAGATGGCGGCCATACAAATTTCGTCGGTGTCTATCTCGGAGACTATAAAAGGTGAAGGAGTGGTTTCTTTGACAAAGATGATCAGGACCGGATAATCTATATGATGATTAGAAAAAAATTCAAGATAACGGTATTTATTTTTTTCATACTAAATGTATGAAAGACTTTGATACGGTTCCTTTTCAAAATTTGTGATGGTTTCGTATAGAGGATAAAAATTCATCTGGATAAATAATATGTAGGGAGCTGATGATTGAGGATTTCGGAGACGGGTGAGGAGCACGGTCAGGGTATTGAAGATAGGTTGAGGGTGCCCAGACAAAAATCACTTGAAACTTCATCCAATTGGCAATGCTGAAAAAAAAAACACCAAAATGGCGGATTCTAGGTGGCGGTCATACAAATTTCATCGTAGACTTTTAAACATGGAAGAGTGGTTTCTTGGAAAAAGATGATCAAGACCCGAAGGTCTACTTGGTGGTCAGAAAAACCGCGGTTCGCTTTAGCGAGCCGCGCACCCACGCGCCCTACTAGTTAAAAAATATTATTAATCAATTGCCAAAAAAGGAAGAGATTTCCAATTTTGTTGCGTAGATTTGGACATTCCCATGCTATATCCCTTCCAAGTTAGCCCGCAACCATCTTAGACTGCACGGTCACTTACCATAGGTGAGATCGCAGTCATAGGCTATCTTGTCATCGAATAAAAAAAGGAAAAATAATCTTGGATGTGATTTCAGAATAAGAGAGACTGGGATATCACCTCCTGTGGCCCGAAATGAAAGCGATTTAGATCCTGCTGCCAAATACCACGTTGTTTCTCACGTCCAATACATCACGTAAGTAGGTTAGCGTACACAGTTACCTATACTGTTATTAATAGTAGCTATTAACACTTTATAGCGTTAGCTCCATTAGGTGGATAGGTGACGTCTGACGGATCGCAGGGAGCCGCTGAATGCAAAAGACCGAGTGGAAATCCTTACAAAAGACTTAAAAGAAGTTCAGCAGGGCTAACATGCGCGCCACGAGAACATTTTTTCTACTCGTAATCTCTACAGAGATTCACATAGAGATTACGAGTAAAATAAACAATACTTATTATTATACTTATACCTAATTAGCTTTTGCCAGATTGCTTCGCTCACGTTAAGTTCGATTTTTCAAATCCCTATTTTATTCCATTAGGTAGGGGTTTAATTTTCAAAAATCCTTTTTCAGCGGATCCTACGACCTAATAGCTATCTAAAGTTCAGCCGAATCGCCCAGTGATTTGAGCCGTGTATTAATAGATTAGTCAGTCAGCCAGTCACTCACTTTTTCCAAGAAGATTAACGTTAATACTATATTTGGATCAACAACTATCTACATAAAATCCTTTTTTTGTTGTTTTATATTCTTGACGGCTGAACCAATTATGAAAATCCTTTTCAGGCAGATAAATGGCCAGACAGGGAGTACTAATCTAGTAATCTAGTAGCCCCAAAGAGTAGCCCTCAGTAACAAAGAGATATTACCTATTCGAAATGCATAGAATTATACCATCAAAATTATAGTTAAACGGAAAATGTACTCGCATGATCTTGAATCTCGTTCAATGAGTTCCATGCAAAAAACATTAAGAACCAGACCGTATAATTATATTGGTGCTCTTTACTCGTCAGTCCCTTCCACGATCCAATTTAATTATTATTTAAGGACTACTTTCAAAATGATACACACACTCAGAACCATTCGTTCATTAAACGGCTACTAAATTTAACCTTGGAAAAATGCAAAAAATGGTAATCACTTGCAAGTTTATTGCATATACGAGTCCTTTTTTTGTACTGCAATAAACTACAAGCAAGAGAATTAAAGCGTGGTTGATTATTATTTTGTTGCCTGAATAATGAGTCTTGTAATGCCTTTTATGATTTGTTCCTAGTTTCTACTTAAAGTTTCCCGTTTATTAAAGCGGTATAGCTAAATACTGTAACACTCTGAAAGAATGAGAAAGAATCAAAATTATTGTACAAATACTTACAGATACCTATTTACCAACAGTTTACATTTTTAACCGACTTCGAAAAAAGGAGGAGGTTCTTAATTCGTCAGATTTTTTTAAAAATATGTTCCCCTATTACTCGAAGACGCCGGGACCGATCTAATGATGGTATCCTGGCAAAATCGAGGCAGCTCTTCAAATTTTATAGGCACAATTATGTAATACACATTGTAGTGGCGTTTGAAGTCGGTTTTGTAAATACAATTTTTACGTTTATACTTGTAATCAACGCATTTTCCAGGAAAACTCGTATAAAATGCGTTTGACCTTAAAATTTAGTTGATGATGGTTAAAATGTTTAATGCCAAGTTAACGCTTGCCCGACCACGCCGGGCGTGACAAATTGTGTTTGCATTCTGATGGTGTTTCGGTAGTAATTGATTTCCTAATGAAAACATCGTATTGTTGGAAACTACTACTTCGATAGAGAAAAAAAATTTCGGAGAACGCTACGAGTATTTTCGTTTGTTTGCGGAAATGAATTACGTAAAGCACTAACAAACATTCAAACTAGTCATGCAAGTTCATACTTAATACTTATCCTTGCTTTTAATATATTTGAGAACGTGTCTTTGTGTGTTGGTTTGTTGGTTTGTTCTTCACTCACGCAACAACGCATCGAAGTGATTTTTTGTATAGTTGAAAACTCGGAAATTGACACAGGCTACCCTTATCCCGAAAAAATCTAAGGGTTCACGTGTTATATTACTTACAGAAGCGTTTACAAAATTAACAGAAAATTTGATTTTTCCATGAAAATCTACCACGCACAAAAAACTTTAATACCTATTTAAAATAAATTAATTTAATGTCAAAAAAAAATTAGGTACTACTTATGTTAAGGGCAAAATAAAATAACAATGAAATGTTATTAAACATAATAAATATCGTTGAAAAGAAATAGGTAGGTACTCAAGGTACTTATTTTTAAGTCAAAAAACAAAGAAAAGATAGATACAATAGTAATAACGTAGTATCTTCATTTTCCCTAAAATCATGCGAAAATAATGCAAAAATCATCATGTTTGGATCAAAAGATCAATCAAGATCATGAATTTCAGTCAAAATTCGTTACAACTTACAGAAGAAGTATCCTTTGTAACAATTATCGTTTTGAAGAGCAACTCTGGTTTTTTGCCGCTGCGCGTTGAGTCCAAACTTATTACTTACTTGTAACTACAAGGTTGGCCATGGCTAACAATATCCCATGAAGAGAAATTGTTAACCATGTTACCGGGGTACACCGCCCAAGCACTGTTCTTCCCTGCGGATGTATCCAAAAGGGACTCACAGCGCCCAGGCACACTGGGAGGTTACCTGGCTGGCACCCCTGAATTAAATACCTACTGTGTTCTTACGCCGGATTGTTCTTGCATAGGTACTTGATATCCCACGTGCTGGAGTTCCAAATCCTGTTATCACTATGCAAGACAGCGAACCACACCGGACCTTTGCACGAATGTTCTATATACGGCGTGAAGGAAGCGGGAAAACTGCTAAGGTAATCATCTGTTTGGTGGTTTATAGTGTTCTGTGCTGAATTTTAATGGCACATAATTTAAAATATTATCTTACACATCATAAGTGAGTATTTAATGAGTGATGGAGCAGAAAAGCATCGAGACAACATTTACTCTGCAGTCGTTGCTAAAATCCATCGTTTAATAAACCAGTATCATCCTCTTTTATGTCTGATAGGTAATTTATAATAATCTCTGTAAGAAATGCCATCTCAACAATAATAAATTAATTAAATTATTATTATGGCACTTTAACGTATTTTCATTTAATTTCAACGAATTTTTTTTACCTAACTATACTATACATATTACCTCATTTGTATTTTTATTCACAAATCGAGAATGAGTTAGAGGACATTGAAATTAGGTACCAAATATTTACAAAGAATTTGTATGTCTTACGTTTTATCACCCATTTGTTAATAAGCGAAATTTTCTCGACAGCGACGGAATGTCCCTGGGTGCAAGCGAGGACTGGAGGTTAGTGCTCCATTCTATGACAGGTGAAACTGAACTGTCCACAAGGGGAATCCTAGAATACTTCGCAGTCCTCAAAGGCTTTCTCGAAGAAGAAACAGCGAGATTGGAGAGAAAGAGCGGAGAAATCGATACAAACGCATCAATTATAATAGGAGTTGTGGCAGTTGTTTTAACTTTACTTATGTTTATACTTTACTGTGTCAAAAAAAGGGATTCCGCTTTTAAAATCCTTTCTTATTTTGGCCTAAGTAAGAATGGCTCTTTAGATATAGCTACCAATGAACTATCTCAACGTAAACCGAATGACGTAGACGAAGTGAGTGAGGATAAAGTGTGATAGAATATGGCATACTATAGTATGTGAAAATATTGTTAATTGTGTGTTA
Source organism: Hipparchia sbordonii (assembly GCA_038048805.1). Classification (NCBI taxonomy): domain Eukaryota; kingdom Metazoa; phylum Arthropoda; class Insecta; order Lepidoptera; family Nymphalidae; genus Hipparchia; species Hipparchia sbordonii. Next base: position 5,806,664 of record CM076106.1, on the reverse strand, counting down.
GAGGTTATTAATTTTTTTAATAATGTACCGGTTCTTTATCTGTAGGTATTTTAACTTTTAATGTTTATGTTGATGTTGTACTCTACCTAAACTTATTTTAAAAATGTATGGACATGATGATGTGGAATAAAGCATGATTTGATACTTATTGTTTTTATTTTTAACTAGTTGATGCCCGTGACTTCGTTCGCGTGGATTTAGATTTTTAATTGCCTCGGAAAATCTTTTATTTTCCGGGTTAAAATGTAGCCTATGTGTTATTCCGGACTATAATCTATCTCTGTGCCTTTCAGCCAAATCGGGTCAATTGTTCCGGCGTGATTGAGTAATACACATCCATTGGCATTTATAATAATTATTAATTGATTGATCGATGTGCAAGCCTTAATAGTTTTTTTAATACGTATTACTAGCGCTTGATTACGATCACACCTGATGATATGAAGAGTGCAGCCTAAGATGGAGCGCGCTTGCTTAGAAAATGCCTATTCACTCTTGATTTGAAGGTACCTAAATTGTAGTTACTTGGAATACTTGGAAAAACGGCAGCCGGAAGAGCATTCAAAATTTTAGCGGTGCAAATCAGGAACGAGGAAGTAAAGCGCAAAGTAGTTGAAAACTTTATAATTTGGAGACGTGATGTCTACAGTATACCTACTACTTACTTCGGTAGCCATTATTTGCTTTTATTTGTAAACAAACTTTACGTATGGAAAGCCGCCGATAGTGACGACAAGGCATCAATATGGACATCCGCTAAAAAAAAGACGAGTTGCCGAAAATGTTCCGAGAGCCAGTGGGAAATTTTTAGGAGGTGCTTGTTTTTTTCTATTATGGGAATTGGGTTTATGGTTCCTTTATCTTGCTAATCAAGCCAACCGTTATGTAATGGTTTGCAGGCTTTGCAGACAATTAAATTTTTATAAGCTCAGTGCTAAAATTTAGGTATAGGTATGTCCTTACTAATATTATAAATGCAAAAGTGTGTTTGTTTGTTGGTTTGTCCTTTAATTACGCTACAACAGAGCTAAAGATCGACGTGATTTTTTGCATCGGTATAGTTGGAGCTGGAGAGTAACATAGGCTACTATTTATCCCGGAAAATCGAAGAGTTCCCAATGGATTTTAAAAAGTAAATTCACGCGGACAAAGTTGCGGGCAACAGCTATAAAAATAATTGGACAGACGACTTTGTGAAGACTTGATAGATAGCTGGCGTATTTGAAACAGCTGACTAATGCAGTTTTCTAATAAGTGCCTTAAAAGGTACCTACGTGATAAAAGTATAAAAATAACACGGCACCTAAGACCTATTACAAGATGGCATGCAGCAGTTAGTTAGATCTATGAATTCTATATTCTATTAGTAAGATTTCTTCAATCGATAGACTACCGGGCATAGGAACACATGTTGGGCATTCTACAATCTACATGTCACGGTCTTGTGACATTTGTATTTTACGATTCCTTGTGATCTTTCTGATATATATTGGTCCACTTTAAATTCTATCAGCTTTTATCAAACTCCTCGGCAAAATTCCGCACGGTCTCTCGGGTCGAAATGGTTAAGATTACGAGTCGGTACAGACTTACTGCAATCATCCAACAGTTACCACTTGCGGCTAACGCACGGGACATTGCGATGCGACCCGTGAATCTAGCATCGCGCGCAATTTGCAATTCGAAATTCAACATCCCGTGTGTTGTAGATTTTAAATTTTCGACAAAATCGACCATAAATAATATTTTGTTATAATTCATCGATTTTGATGAGTTTTTGAAATTAAATCTCAAAAATATTTCTCCATCTTAGCCGCAACTTCTTTTTTTTTTAATTTAATGAAATTTCAAATGATAAATTAAAAGTAATAGTTAATGCCGATATTCCGAATTCTAAATAAATAATTGAGTGGTTAGTGATGAAACTTGGTTGTGAATAAGACTGTTAAATTGGTAAGTTAATGATTATTTTTAATGGTGTTTTTTTTTTTAATCACAAAGTTGCAAAGTTGCAACCGAAAGGCTTTTCTTGAGCTGCCCACAAGATAGGACTACAAATTATCATAACACTTTTGCTTTAAAAAACGCAACCGCATAATTTTTGCCGGCTGTTCTCAGCAGAATCTACTAACATTATCTTGCAAACCCGTGTGGTAGAGTCTTAATTTGATATAAGGACCCCAAATTAGCCTGCGAGAACATGATATAAATAATTTTAAATTTTAATATACAGAGAGAAATAAAGATATAGATATATTTTCAATTCAATACTTTGAGCAGAAAATTATATTTGAAAATTATAATTGAAACCGATGCGCGACGCTGGCCCGACTTCAACATACGTGTACAAACTAAAATTATTTTATACTTTTAAATGGCGCTTGAAGTCGGTTTTTTTTAAATATTTTTTTATATTATTATTACGAGTAGAGTTAAAACTCTAGCGTAGGTAGGTATAAGAGTTGCGTAAAAATGTCGGTGTTATCGCCAACGATCAACGACAAAAGTAAACGATCGGCGCCTAATTAAATCTTACGATTCGCATGTAACTATTTTGCGAATCATTAACAACTTGTTTTAATTTTTTCATGAAGGCGCGTGGCTCATGGTTGTGTGTGTGTCGTATCTGTATAAGACAGGCTGACCACTCCTACCTAGGCTCCTGATAGGCACGCACACTCACGCATATGTACACGACGTAACCACAAGTAAATCTCACGCGTCCTCGTGGATTGCAAGAACTATACAAAAATAAGACGTTTGACTTTTAAGAACCACGAAGGCAAAAAAATAACAAAAATAGGTTAACTAAAGCAATTTAGGTGGCTATTATTTATTTTAATATATACCTATATAATCATGCTTTTAGTTGAATCCATTCACTATTTTAATCACAAACGGTCATGTTGACTTGATATTTTACTTTATACCTTGAACGGAGATTTTTTACCGTCACATAAATGTAAACGACAAAAGAAAAGATAAAAAGGTGTAAGTTTATTTTAAATTAGACTTTTATTTTATTCTAAAGTTAACATTGCGCTATAAACAATTTACTTACTTAAAAAGTTACTTAGTGCCGTAATTCGAATGCTTAGTTACGAGTATAAACACTATATCCAGAGATACATCTTGTATATTTTTAAATATAGTATATAAAATATGTAATGTGGATTTACATACCATACGTATAAAGAAAACAAAATAATATAGATTAAATCCTCAGAATACAGAACAGTTCTGTATTCTGAGATTAAATCTTATTTTATTTGATTTTGATATTTGTACGGTTAGTACGTTGCTCCATAGCTGCGTGATTGAAGGACAAACAAATAAAAAACTCTTTCACATAAATATAATTAGCATAACTAGTGAATATCATTTTATTAATAACAAAAAAAAATCGAAGTTGTTTTCTTTGCGTATGCGTGCTCATGAGCACTGTTTGACCATTACTGTGCGGCAAAAAAGTTATTTTTATTTATATTTATTAATATTATTATTTATTAATATTTGGTTCGGTTTAACTGGTTGGTTAATTTAAATAGGAATCGTACAAGGGCCAATGCGGGATCATAGTATCGCAATCCCGTAATCCCGCAGTCATATGCGTACTAATAATGTTTGTTTCAACACAAAATCACTAGTAGGTACCTATTCCTATCATTGATAATAAAGCAACATTTACCTACTTTCGAATGTTAATACCATAACAATAGACAATAAGTAGACTAGAGATCTATTCGTCATATTGATGAATAGGAAAGATCTGATTAACATAAACATAACGGTTGTCGACCGGAAAACCGGTCTATGAGCTGTATTGTTCCTAAATATTATATAAGTACCTACACTTATTCATAGTGTAACTTTGCGAAATTGTCTGCGTGGATTCAGGATTTAAAACAACCCGAAGCAAGGAAAGTAGTGCAAATAATTCCTTGAATAGCTTTATAACTTCCTGAATAACTCCCAGTAAAATTATTTCAGCCGTTTTGAAGATTGACCAGGACGTTTATCTGAATGCTTAAATTCAGACAAACAAAGAATTTAATGAATACCATAAAGGGAGAATGATAATAATGATTATTGTAATGAGTTTTTTTACTATTGTTTCATTTTTAAACAAAAATCTTTTAGTTAAGAATTAAGATTATTAATTAACATAAAAATTAACGTTCATAATAAAACTAGTTATTAACAAAATTATTAAGAAGTAACTTGATTTAAATATTTTATCAAAACTAAAATATGTAATAATACTTTAAAGAATAGAAATAACAATAACAATTTATTTTTATTATAATATTGTCTATTAATTCTTTTGTCTATAACTTTGCTTGCATGATTTTTACGTTAAATGAAAATTACATAAGTATTTGTAAAAAATATGCGAATTATGAATATTCATAAAGCATACAATGTCTTGTACAGAGTACGGGCAGTGAATGATGTAGTCCAAAAGCCCGTAGAAAATTTAATGAAGGTGCTTGGAAAAATTAAAAGTTAATTAGGACTTATTTCATGTTAAAAGATGAACACAAAACTGGCTAGTTGGAATCATGATGACGTATCACCATGTCTGGATGGCGATATCTAGTTATCAAGGTTATACCTACTCATAGTAAGCTTATTAGATAATTCTTTTGTTTTGTTTTTGGAATTCCTCCTATTTGCTGTAGCACATAGCTACGTGGATTTTAATCTGAAATTAATTGCGCGCAGCCAGGCGTGACTGCCTAGCTTTTATGAGTAAGTACCTAATTATTTTTAGGGTTCTGTAGTGAAGCAAAAAACCATCATACATTCTGTGTCTATGTGTCACGTCTCACGGACAATTTATTGCAAAAAAAAATTAAAAATTTATTCAAGCTACGAAACGGTTAAAGAGAAAAAATTCTTAAAACGATTTAAGAGAAAAAAAATCTCTTATATCGTAAAAATAAAACGATTTAAAAGAAAAAAAGTTCTCTTAAATCGTTTTATTTTTTCTAATCATCGAGTTTTTCTTTATTCCTGCTTTTATGAATGTCTCCTTTATTTTATGTTTTTCCAAGATACCTTTACAAGATTTTCGGCTTCTTTTCATAGCCTACACAATTACTTACATAATAATAATTATTGTCAAATTAATGAAAAAGGTTCCCCTATAGCTCTCTATAGGTTGCTCTGATTAGCGTTGCCAGACGTCCCGTATTTCCCGGGACACCCGTATTTTAGGCATAGTTTAAAATGTACCGGCGGGACTGACTCCGTCCCGTATTTGTACTGTACTTTCATAATGAAATCGATCTAAGTATTGACACACGCAACGTTCGTAAAACGTACCTACGGTTTACACTGACTCGGCTCGGTTCGAGCGACTGTGTAGTGTGAAGTAACTTGCACTGCCGGCCTCATCGACCAACGACAGTGTTAGTGTCAGAATGACAATAATATTAAAGCTGACTCGATCTTCCGAAAAATAAAATAAAAATTTACTCTAAATAATTTTGTTTTTTATTTGTCCCGGGTTTTACCCGGTAAAAAACTGAAATCCTGTATTTTTTGTCCATTTAACCATTTGTCCCTTACAGGCAGAAAAAAAAATCTGGCAACACTACTCTGACTTGACTCAGACTTTAGAGTTGAAATGGGCAGTTTTTAGTTTTATGGTAGGTAACATAATACTGAAATTATAGGAACACGCCAAAAAATATGGTGCAGGTTTTCTTTAAAGAAAACGCACGCGGTATCCCACTATTGATTTTTAGATTTGTCTTGGTTCTAAAGGGAAAAGTCTAGTTATACCGTTTTTATACCCCCAATTAGATTCCACATGACTTTATACCGGAACGTTATGTTACTAATTACAGTTTTTTGGTGATTGTAGGAATAGGTATCTTTAAAATTATACGGTTTTTCCTTTTATTAGGATTTCCCGTTTTCCTATTCCATGAAAAACGATTTTGGTAGTGTTTTGAATTTCGGGGCGTTTTTCAGCCAACTACATACGTCAAGGCCAAAAGTAAGGGTTATGATTAAGCGGTCTATGTAATGTTATGAATGTATGTGTTTATGTATATTATGTTAATGAGGTAATCCATCAAAAACATAGGTATATGTATGATTTATTGATGAATTACCTCCGATTCAGAAATGTCAGAGGTGCTCAGAATCGAACCTACGACTCCCGAAAAAGAGAACAGTCCTGACCACTATGCTTCACTACATTACTGTGTGTGTGTGTGTGTGTGTGTGCGATAATGCCTGCCGTCTTCGTTCTGTAGCTCCTTATGTGCTTATATGAACGGAAAATATTACATAAATACTCATAGTGATGATATCTTGTCCTAATGGCCCCTCTTATGACCTTGCAAAGCCTGTCATTCTATTGTCGCCCAACTTCACGTAGCCACATAAAGTGTAATTGCACTAAACCAGCACTAAACTTTGTACACCATGAAGAGGTAATTATTGTTCTGGTACGTGCCCCTGTAATGGACTCAAATTGTCATCTAAATAACACAGCTATGTTCTGTTGTATGACTGCTAATTTGAATTTCGAATTTAAGATAAATAAAATAAAATCGGTTCTGTTCGAACACTTATAACTCTAGAACGGCTGGATCAATTTTCATGGTTTTTGATTTGTTGTATTTGTATCCGTCCCGAATAGCTGAATAACTATTATACACATTGCAAAATTGACGAAAAAATAAAATAACAGGAAAAAAAAAATCCTTTGGTTTTCCAATATATTCATGTTCATGGGTTCATGGGTTTCGTAACTGTCAAAAAGGAGTTCTAAGTCGCGGGCATAAGATAGTTTAAGATAAACACGATTATTTCATGTTTATAACAGGCTCATTTAGAAAATCACGGTAAATAGCTTTTTAAAAGCTAGTTGACGCTGCAGACATCGTCTACGTGGATTTAGATTACTTTGTATTCGCTTTTATCAACTTTTACGGGCTATCTAAGCTGTGTTGTGAGTTTGTGACGCTTCACGAATTTCCTTTTCACGAGCCTTAAAAGAACACATGTAGATGGAAATGACATTGGTTATTTTGTGATTGTATTAATGTAGGGGCTACTAACGTAAAAATACTCTATTTAGAGTATGATTCTTTGATTTGCTGGGTTATATCTATTATGTTAACTAGTCTATTTAAGTATGTCTCCCCGTTGCAAGATATATCTGAGTCAAATAGGAGTCAAATTTCGTCAAGAGATAAAAGTAGCATCTCTAGGTACTTTTATAATAGATACCTACCTACTCTACTTAAATAAATAAATAAATAATAGTCTTTTAATCAAACTTGTGCATCTGTTTTAAATGTCAAAAGTCAAGTCAAGGAGTTTCGAAGATTAAATCGGTCAAAATTTTTTAAAACCTACCTCCATCCAATCCATTTTACGATATCGTCCAATTATTATAATCGTTATAAGCATACAATTAAAAGACAGTCGTTTCTAAATCATAAAAGATTAAATCATAAAAATTTAATTTAATTTATTTGTATCCAATTTGTACCTATAAATTCTGTGGTGGTAACACGTCGTAATCCCTAGGTATATAAATGATATGAAAAAGCTCTAAAGCTAATGTATTTTCAGCTGTTGACGAATAGAGTTTTTTTGTTGGCCTATTTACAGTAATAAATCATTAACATCATTTTATAGTGTATCCACGTGGATACACTACAAAATATAATAGAATTTAACGTTGCCTAACCTTGGCCTTTCGCAAATAATATCAAACTAGATTTTTGAATATTCAAAAAAAAATTATTCCAAATTGACTATATTATATAATACCTAATATCAAAAATTCAAGGTCCGTTGTGACTGAGGATGTCTGCATTATGTTATTTGAAAACAAAACCCATCTCACAGTTTATAAACAGCAACTCTTTGTTCTACAATGTAAGCCATCTACCTAACATTGTTTCATAATTTCATACCGTTTGACTGTTTATGTTTCCCTATTTACAAATCACAGACTGCCATGACTGTACGTCTTGGTCTTAGCCTCTTGCGAGATTTGGTAGGTATTAGTTTTCTTTTGTCACGGTATTGTTTTCATAAGGAAGGTTTTCGTTTCTACATACTACCTACCTAGATTGGAAAGCAACAGGTCTCTTTCTCTGCTGAGAGTTAACCCATAAAAAATATTATCTTGCCCCGTTAGAAAGTTAGGAGTTAGTAGGTACTATGTACCTCTCGAATACTATAAAACTTTCCGAGAGCTTCAACAATATCGAAACTCGAAATTTTAAAAGAGCCTAAAATCTATGTTTCTTAATTGTATTGTTAAATGTGCGGACTGAAAACTGAAAGGTCGCAGGTTCGAACTCCCTCCATTGCACTATTGTCGTATCCAGGTCGTACCCACTCCTAGCATGCTTTTCGCTTATTTAGAGGGGAGAAGAGAATATAAGTCAAGTCCAGCTTGGGTAATATTATGCTTAAAAAAATTTTACATTCTTGTCTTTCTTTAAATATATGATTTGTTTTCTACCATAAAAACTCGTTTTAAGAGTACTGTTTTAGCGTAGACTGTAGACTGTAGATAAACCACTGAAGTCGCTAACACCTGCCTTCAAAAACATTATATCTAGGTAGGTACAACCTCTAATTCAAAACTCTAATTCTGAAACTGAATCTTACTGATTTTGTCAGCGGTAATATAATAATCGAGAGTTGAAACTTTTGAATCGAAGCTCTTATTACAGACTTAAATTAATTAGGTAATCAAAGTTAACCTTAATAATCAAAAAGTTAATTGGTAACTGAAATTATTATTAATACATATAATTTTATTTATTGCTGATCGTTATTTATACCATATATTTGCAGTGATCAAATAACGGTGACAAGGTCACAGCAGCTCTTGAGTTACGTCCTACGAGTGAACGGTAATCCTACCTGTCTGTGTAATGATTTTGCATTCACAAATCGCAATGATGATAGATTTGCCAATGTTAAATGTTGTTAAATAACCGAGGTTGCTCAACCGCTATATTTGGTAACTCATGGGCCTATTTTTACATAAGTTTTTGCTAGCCTAAAAACCTTTTGCTTGCGGCATTGTAATTGGCAAAAACATAGAGTTTTGAAAGTATTTCAATCATTATGATCTGAATCCATTGGAGCCTATTTGCATCCACCACTCTCAGAAAGAAAAATGTATGCGTCCCAGTCCACCACGCTAGTCAAGTGGCAAGTGTCGTCACTTACCATCAGGTGAGATCGAAGTCAAGGACTATCTTGTCATCGAAAAAAAAAAAGTGTGGATTGGCAGACTTGACACACATTTGAAGACATTTTGAAGAACTTTCAGGCATTTCATTCATTTTTTTTTTCATTTTAGATAGATTAGATTTCATTTTATGGCTTGGTAATTTTAGCTAGGTAAGAAGTATTATTATTATTAGTTTTGATCGTTAATTTATTTCTATAGGTATAACAATTTTTATTGTACCTAATATTAACAACATGAAAATTCTCGATTTTACGACACCCAATTAGAGTTTGGTCTCACAGAGTGCTGTCCCAGGAAAACTTCAATTTATGACTTTAAAGACAGATTTTTAACTTTATCAGTCAATCTGTGAAGGCTAACCAGAAGCCTTTAACAACATTTAATTTATAATTAAAGTCTAAATTTTCCCACAAAAAAAAACAGCTAGTACGAAATTTCCTGTAATTTTGCGTGTCAAGGTTTATTAGGTTGCAATTTTTTGAAATTCACATTGAAAGCTGTTATTAATATGTAGTTAAGTATATATTTTCCGATACGCAGGAAATAGATTAATGATGTTCAGACGAGGTTACAACATCACTGAATGAGCTTTTAATTTTAGTGATGGTGTCAGCAACTTCGATCGCTCGTAATTAATTTTTATCAAAATCCCGTGGGAACTCTTTGATTTCCTGATTTTAAAATCATGTCCTTTTATTGTATTTTCAACGTTTGGTGTGGTAGGTCTAGTATACGCGGGTCGTCTAGTAAGTGGTAATACTTAGTGCTTGAAAAATCATAATTCAGCATGATTTTTTTGCACCTGTTCTATTAATAGCACCTTTTTTCGTTAGCTCGACATTATTTTATTTTTTGCTTATTAAGATATAGGTACTTATTAGTCAATGACTGTGTGATGAGGACATGAGTGACATTTATAATTAATCAGGCATCTGAACATTTACGTTCGCTAGTGTTTTTTTGCATAACTGTTATATTTTTTTTTAACCCCGACGCTTAGAGGTGATCGTCTGTGACGTCGCAACGCTCAAACGTAATGAGCGGAAAATAATTTGAATAGGTTCTTAGTTATGTTTGATGAAAATCTGTTCAACCGATCAATTCTACTACAGCTCTTCTTCCGATTGATGTAAGGTGTATAGATTTAAGTACCGATTTCACCAACGTCAAATGACGATTATTTATTATCCTAGGAATAAATTGGGTGTTTTGACAGTTTTTGTATTGCACATCTGCTAATTACGCTCGAATAAGACAGGTATTTTGCGTTGGTGAAATCGGGCCCAAGTCGTAAAATTGATTACATTCAGTTAATAATCGATTTGAATTTTGGTACTGTGAACCGAATAGCTTTTGCCCGCGAATTCGTCTGCGTGCAGTTTGGATTTTAAATATCCCGCGGAACCCTCTGTTTTGCGGGTTAAAAGGTAGCCATGTCACACGCCAAGTTTTCAAGTATAGGTACCTATGCGTGTAGGAAATCGCGTCTATCCGTTACTACGTTGCTGCGTGATTGAAGGACAAACCAATAAACAAACACACTGACGACCTCCCTGGCGTAGTAGTAAGCGCTGTGGTCTTACACCTGGGAGGTCTCAGGTTTGATTCCCGGCATAGGCAAATTGGGAATTTAGAATGTTTGAATTGTCTCTGGTCTGGTCAGGCTTTGGCCGTGGCTACTTACCACCCTATCGTCAATGGCGTGTCGCGATTCCCCAGCGACTTAGCGTTCTGGAGTTATGGTGTTGATTGAATGTACACTGCCATACCCCTTAGGCCATCCAAATTAATCCATTACCGTCTTAGACTGCATCGTCACTTATCATCAGGTGAGATCGCAATAAGGTCTGTCTTCTCAGTTGTCATCGAATATAATAAAAACTTTCGCATTTAACACGTCACTCAATAAGTCTTTGGTCTGACCTATAGATGGCAACACTTTTGACAAAACCATATGATTGCAGAGTATAATAGTAGGATCCTTCAGATGACACGTGTCAAAATTTGGCGTCGTTCTGACAATTAGTTCAAAAGTTAGAGCGGATTAAATAACCCAAGTTCTTAATTGTTGTTTGGTCCGGTGTGAGCAAGCGCGGCGCCCACTTTGAAAGCAACTTTCGGATGCCCAAATTTTCGTGTAAAATTGTAAATACACTACCTAATATTGGTTAGTATACCTAATATAAGTAAGACTAATAATTGACTGTGGTTTTGCGGCCCTTGCGACTTTGGGCCCATAGAAATCAGACACGAAGAGTTTTAAAGGCCTCAAAAGCTAATAAAAATACCTATTTTCTTTTCTCCGGTAACTAGGTACTTAGATGTAGATAAAAGCCTTGATAAGTAATACGGAATTGACGCGCGAGGTCGTTGTGACTTGTGATGCCACTAGACTGAGGTACAGTTACGCTGAGTTTTTGTTATCTCACGTCGTGGATGTCCTCAAGGCTCATCCTACAATACCGGCGTATCCGCGTACATTCTTGAAAATTATGCGATTAATAAAAAAAATTAATACGACTGCACTAGACCAACGAGGTAGTCATGATGTACCTACAGAAGATTTTGATGTAAAAGAGAGTCCTGCATGCAAGTTTTATTACCTAGTACCGGAAGTACCCTCAATATTTGTATATTCAAATTCAAATTCAAAATTTATTTATTTCATGTAGGCTACCTTGTAGCTCTTATGACACGTCATAAATCTACCACCGGTTCGGAATGCAGGTTCTGCTGTGAAGAACCGGCAAGAAACTCAGCAGTGGCTCTTTTCAAAAAATAGAAAAAATAAAATAATTTTACAATAAGAAACCAAACTAAGCTATGCATACAGTGCTTCTACAGTGAAGCTTCAAAAATGCAATACATATAATCCAACACATGTCAATATGGGAAGACAAAGCAGACCCATTCCCGTTGGTGGCACCCGTTCACGAGCATCTATTACTATATAACTATTGTGAAAAACTTTTGTAAAAAACTTACAATAGAATGTATACCTAGCCTGTTACGAGTATAATTGCATTTCTACGTCGAACAGCAAGTTTCGTTGCAAAAAAACCGTAATTTATCAGTCAATCCGCAGTCCGCACTAGGCCAGCGTGGTGGACTAAATTTTGATAAAATCGGGTAAAAAAGCCAGCCTTTCTGTCACCAGAAAAAATTAGCCGTAGTGAAATATCACGGAGATACTCGTACCTACAATTTTTCTGATTCCATATCTGCAGTAGATAGTGTGCCGATGCTTAGCGATTTCAGCAATAGAATGACCAATACAATATTGGGCAGTACCTATGTGTATTTTATGCTACTACTTTTTTTTTGGCTGTCGTGTGGTTCGGCCGTGGTGTAACGGCCGTTGATATGTATTTATAATTAACTATAAGTTTAAGAATAATGTAAAATTTTTTGTTATTTTATCGTTCACAAAGTCGTTCACATACCTTAGTTGGAACATAAAAATTAATTTTATGCCTGGCAATTGTCGATGCACAAAAGCTGGTATTTAACATAGTGAAATATATTAGCTAAATTCATTCAAATTTCATTCTTTGACACTTGTGCAAAGACCGGCAGAATATTACCGGAAATTTTGCATGGGCAGTGCAGACTACTGAACCATTAAATTAAATTCTATTCAATCTGACGTCACTCAAATAATCATTTAGAAACATCCGTGTCGTATCTAGTTTAGCAGATGTGCATAGAGTGATTTTAATATAAACTGTCGTAGTAATAAAATATGAACATCTTATATTCCGTGACTTAGTTGGAAACAAAGACACGAGTAAAATAAAAACATTACGTCTAGGTAAAGTTAATTCTGTCCATTCAGACGATTACAACAAGCACGCAGTAATCATGAGATGATTACAGCGTCCGGTATTTACTGCATTAGAGCATTTATCAATCAGAGGTACAAAAATTTGTCCAGGCACAGCAAATTTGATGCTGAAATGAGAAAAAAAAACACTAACTATACCTACATATGCCTGTGTGAATTATAATTTAGGTACATATGCTGCGTACTAGTACATTGTACGAGTCCAAAAAGTATAAATACATATTATATTAGTAATTTTTTGTTTCAGAATCTCTATCCGGAATCATGACGCCTGACGATAAACAGTCGGCGCAAGACAGTAATGATGCTACAGAAAAATCATATAAGGGCAATGGCTGCAATAACTTAACCGTCAACGACGCTATTAGAAATAGTTTTATCAAAGAAAAAATAAGCAAAGAAAAAGCGAATATCAAAGATGATATCAAGGATGGTGATAGCTTAAAGGGACTAAACGTATTTCAAAAGGCACGACGGATGATATCTTTGATCACGGTAGAACCAATTTTAGCATGCTACGTAATGCCGTCCGTACTTTCAGCTCTGGCTACACAAAACTTATATTTAGAGAAGGCTTGTAGAGTCAACTTGGGTTTCAGCGATCATGTCTGTGATGCCTTGACTAAAAGACAGACATCTAACTACACTTTAGAAGAAGAAGCGGTTCAGACATTAGTGGCATCTGTAGCTGGTTGGAAAACTGTTTTACAATCATTCTTACCTTGTGGGATATTGATATTCCTTGGTGCATACAGTGATCGAGTTGGGCAGAGGAAATTTTGTATGCTTATTCCGATAGTTGGAGAGTTTTTGACGAGCATAGGCCTTATAGTGAATACTTATTTTTTCTACGAACTGCCGGTAGAAGTGGCAGCTGTTACTGAAGCGATATTTCCAGCTTTAACCGGAGGCTGGTTCACTATGTTCATGGGTGTGTTCAGTTATATAGCGGATGTGACTACGGACGAACAGAGGACGTTAAGAATAGGAATAGTGAATCTATTCTATTCTGTAGGAGTGCCAGTGGGTGCAGCTCTTAGTGGTATATTAGTGCGAAAAATTGGCTTGTATGGTGTATTCTCATTGAGTGCGACTTTGTATGTTTTGAGTTTCATTTACGGATACTACAGGATCAAAGAAGTCAAAAGGAGTGATATCAATGTGGTACGTATCTTTATATTGTTCATTAATTTCTATGAAATATATGTAGTTATTTCCTTTCTTAAATTCTTCCAGTCCTCCTTCTCTCCCAGATCTAGAAGTATTCTAATTAATTTCAAACCTGAAAGTGTCTTTTAGTTACCTGTTTCTTTATACCTCAGCTGCACCAAGTTCATTAACGTTTGACACTAAATACATATCTTGAGAATATTTAAGGATAATTATTTTAACGAACTTATCCAGAATTATAAATCAAATTCCTTTATATTTTACATAGGTCAACCTGTAGCTCTTATGAAAAGCCAAGACGTAAGAAAATGTACAACATGTAAACTCAAAAATTATTATGTCAAAGGATTTATAGGAATGCACAATGCACATTGTAACTTACTAATACCAGTACAGAAGGTGTACCTCGGCCTCTTTTAATACATCAATTTAATAAGATGATCTAATAAATAGGTAATTAGTGCTAGATATAATGGTCAGTAAGTAATTAGAATTATTACTTCAACGAGCAAGGACAATAGTCAGTTTGTATCGTGGAAACAAATAACAAAGGCAAATGTTAGAGCTATGTAGTGGGAACTTATTTATCTCTGTTCTTTCTTTGTGGGTGACGTAGCTAGATGTGGTAAAGTTGGTAGATACACAAAGTAATTATCAGCTCGAACATATTTAAATCAAATTACTAGGTTTACAGTAGAGTTAAAGGAACAAGATTCATGTCTATGAAGTAAATTTTTCTAGTATGTAATTATTTTAAAACACGGGAGGTTTTAATGGCTCCTCGGAAAAGTGGAGATCTCTAGAAGAGCCAACTTTTATGGCGTTCTTGCTGCATCAATGCCTTGCAACAATAGCACAGAATACCTAATACAGAGTACATTATGCACATATGACATCGAGTTGCGATGATGAACATAGTTCGAAAAACAATGTTTTTCTAAAAAAAGGTTTGGAGCCTCTATGTACTGGAAATTGGAACAGTGACCTCCTACGGGAAAGCGGAGCTTAGATATTAGAGGAACCGCAGAGAGTAGCTGGATACACGCGAAGTAAAACCGCAGTGTATGGAGATTGGAGGTATTAAAAGAAGCGTTGCCCAGCGGTGGGCGACTATTGGTTACGACGATACAGAATGCACGTGGCTGGCAGCACACTAGGAAAATAGGAACAGAATAGGAACTGACAGTGGCCATGAACGATTGATCTAGCCAGACTGTAATCCAGTTATGTAATAGGTCTCGAGTTCAACGACTAAATAAGATCATCGAGCGTGACAATAAAAAATCCATCAACTTGACCCACTTCGATGTCACTCTCGCTTGAAAGGAAGGACGGGGCGTTATGCTCGGGGTATTTATTATGTTCTAGACTAGATTTATTGGACTTACAACCCAAATACATGTATTTGATAAAGATTTTGAAGACGAAGAAGTCACATGAAATAAATACCTAATTTTGTAATACCTAATAATAAAGTAGATACATATCACTAATTTCGTGACTGACGTGTGGTTCGGCCGTGGTGTAACGGTTAACACACTCGGGCGCGATTCCCAGAGAGATGTGGGTTCGAATCCCGCCGGCCTCGGAATTTTTGAAATGTGTTAATAAGTCTATTATCTAATTTTGGATTTGAATTTTGAAATAATTTTACCATCGCCATTTTGGAACTTGTGGTAACAAAAGTGAGAGTGACCTTTAATCATTTTATATAAAGCAGTGTAGTTCATGCTACACCATTAGGCGTAGCGCCCATTTGAGCAATGTCTGCAGTGGTGTTACGGGAACTGTCAGCTTAAAATTGTTATTATTCAATACACAGCTTGCAGCTGGCACGGTCTAATGTAAATTACCCTTTAGTCGCTCGACGGCCTGACTTAGTCAGTTGTTAAGGTTGTTGGGTTGTCTTAGAGTCTCTCTTCACTTAGGTACCTCCTGATTGTGCGTGAGAGAATGCTATTTCAATTAACATTTACGAAAGATCGTGCGAGTACCGAATACCTTAGGGGGCACGCGTACAGATCGCGCGTGTCACGGCCTAGCATAAATTATAAATTACTAGACTAGATGATCCCCGCGACTTCTCGCGGGAATCAAAAAACTTAATCCACGCCGACGAAGTTGCGGGCAAAATCTAGCAGATAATATTTATACTAAAATTATTATAAACTAGTTGATGCCCTAAATCCACGCGAGCGAAGCCGCGGGCATGACTCATGCCCGCGGATTTAGTTTTTAAAAATCTCTCTCTCTCTCTTTAAACTCTTTGATTTTCCGGTATAAAAAGTAGCCTATGTAAAAAATCACGTCGATCCGTTGCTTTGTTGCGGCGTGATTGATTCACTTTTCCCGCCTGAACACCTGAATTCATTTCGATAAAATTGATTTCGATAAAAGTCATAGATGTCATCCTGAAAAACATATAGCTACAGAGTCGTGTATCATGCGAGGCTGGTTATTAGTTAGTAAAACATAGATATACACGTATAAATCACGATCTAATCCGTGATATAGATGCATCAATGCGGCTTCGTGGAATTCATATTCCTATGAACACAACAGAAAAAGGTCAGCGCCAATTAAGCAACACCAACACTTATCTCGAGAGGATCTTATGATACGAGAATAATAATTATTATAGCCGTAATAATCTCAAGTAGGTAGTTGATTATTTTCACGTAATTAAATCAATGCGACTCCTTATCGCTTGGCCTCTCACGTCGCGTAAGAGTCCCCACTAGAGTTGCCAGACGTCCCGTATTTCCCGGGACATCCCGTATTTTAGGCATAGTTTAAAATGTCCCGGCGGGACTGACTCTGTCCCGTATTTGAACCGTACGTCGTTTTCATTATAAAATCGATCTATAATAATTAGTATGCACACACGCAACGTTCGTAAAACGTACTCGTCGCGCTACTAACTTGCACTCGCAGCCCGCATCGACCAATGACAGTGTTAGTATCAGAATGACAATGTCAAAACTAACTCGATCCTTGGAAAAATATAAAAAATAATAAAAAATGACACTAAATAATTTTGTTTTTTATTTGTCCCGGGAAGAAAACCGAAATCCCGTATTTTTTTGCCCATTTAACCATTTGTCCCTTATAGGCTGAAAAAAAATCTGGCAACCCTAGTCCCCACAGACCATAGACTTTTTATCGGCCGATAGTTTGATCGGATTGGGCTACTAGTACACTAGGCCAACTAAACAGAACGCCATACTGTTTAGCCTTCGTTAGCTTCGACCGATAGTTTGCCGACATTCCGACCAGTGGTAGATTTATCGACGATTCAAAAGCACTTGTAAAAGTTTATTTGACTAAAAAAAATTTCTATTCTATTCAAATTTTTTTTATCGGCCGATACCGAAAAAGAATAATTTGCGCACTTGCATAATATTTTCATACTGATTAAGAAACCGACCAAACTATCGGCCGATAAAAAGTTTGTGGTCTGCGGGAACTCTAATATCGCGGACAGCACCAATGACTTCTGTGGTGCGATTCTCTAAAAGTGATTGAGAGTATGATAGCCGATACGCTTTGGCTAAAATGAATTGTTACAGAAAGAATATGATAAAATCAGCTAATCAACACAATTGGATATTCGACATTTTTTTTATATGCTTAAAATAAAGGTTTTTAATATTATAACACAATGTAATTTTTCTTTTTTTAATATCTTAACTAGTCTCGAAAATATAGAGCTTTTAAATTTCCTGTTAGATAAAGAGAGCGCATATATTGAAACATGACGTCACGATTCAGTTGCTCCAAGAGTTGCTCCATATAAAATTTCAATCACACAGCAACAAAGCGACGGATCGGCGTGATTTTTTTTTTGCATAGGTAGGTACAGTTCAGGAGCTAGAGCCAGTGACAGGTTACCCTTTATAACCGAAAAACAGAGGGTTCGAGGGATTTTTAAAACCTAAATTCACGGGCAAACGAAACATGCGACATCCTATAGATAAGATTATTTTTGGCGCTATTATTTTAATTATACTTATATAATTTAATTGTAATCAAATATAATTTAATGAAAAACTTGACTAATTTTATTTGATTGTTTCGAAAGTAATGGCTATTTTTATTTAATTTAAATTCACCTGTAAAAGCTAGTCAAAGATCTTTTCATTTAAAGTCGATCATTTATTTTTGCAGAAGAAGACCAACGGCTGTTGCGAGTGGTTGCGAGATTTCTTCGACACGCGATACGTCAAGGACACCCTGCTGGTTGCGTTCAAGAACGGCCCCAACAACCGCCGGCTGCGGGTCATCATGCTGGTGATGGTTCTCTGTGCTGTTATAGGACCTATTTATGGTGAGTTTTAGAGCCGCAATTTTTTTTTATTTATTCAATGACAAGCTAGTCATTCTTCGATCTTGCTTGACGATAAGTGACGATGCAGTCTAAGATGTTAACGGGCTAACTTGGAATGGGAGAGTAGATTCAACCCTTACCCCTTCACTCAATCGCTTGGCGGAACGTCTTTGACGGTAGGGTGGTATCTAGCCACGACCAAAGCCTACCACCAGACAAACTAGCCACGGCCACTACCTTCCACAATTTCTTTATTTTTCCTTGGCTGTCTTAAACGGTAAACAAATTATTTTAAATTTAAATTCGCAGATCAGCTGGCTGATATGACTAGGTATGAAGGAGTTTCAGTTCGAGAGTTACCTTTTTATACCGACTGTATTTGTTAAAAGACAAAATCAGAGCCTTATGGAATGACATAGGTACCTATTCCATGCTTGCACATACCTACCTACCTCGTTTCAAACCATCTAGCTTAGGTACTAACTTCATTTTGTACCTACCTATTATGCTTTATTTTGACCATAAAAGTGGGTATCTAGGTAGGTACGTACTATGTCATCGTAGTGTTAGAAGATGCGGTTTTTCGCTGGAATGGCTCATAATAAATACCTTAAGAGGAACTCTGAAGCACCCTAGCAAGTTAGATGATAGGTAGGTACCTAGGTACTAATTATTATTAAGCATTTTTCTTGTTTTTATAAACACTTAGCTGATGTGCTTCAGTCAATTGGGAATTCCGCGTATTGATATCACATTGTCCACCTTGTCATATTTGCGTCATTCATACTCCTAAAACATAAACCAAACATTAACGTATAGCTGTCTAAATATGTAGCAATTGATTCATTGTTAAATAAAAAACGTAGGTACGTGATATATCTAACAAATTGACTTGTTTAACTTCATTTAAATGTTATCCTAATAAGTATTCAAATCATGATTACGGGGAATGTATCATGCGTGCCATCATTGAACTGTCCCTCACGAAAGTTGTTATTCAGGTTGAGTGATTTTTTTAGGAAGGTTTTAAAAATCCGCGCAGACGAATTCGCAGGCATCAGTTAGTCAGAACAATAAGTATAGTAGTCGTTTCAACTCGAAAGTAATGCCTTAGCAAAAGCCAAAGTAGGTAGGTACGCCATGCAGATGTCAGAATAGGTCCTATACTACGCACATTAAAATTCCGTCAGCTGGTAGATAAGAAGTCCCCTATTGAAACTTGGATCTAAGTAGATAAGTAGAGCTCTCTTCCTGAGGTAGATAACTAACTGTTCCTAAGATAGATAATCTTAGGAACAGTCTTGTACATAACTATAGAGTTGCCTAAGGGTTTCGTGTTCTTTTCCAGGTGAAATGTCGGTGATGTACCTGTTCACGAGGTACCGGTTCAACTGGAATGAAGTGGATTTCAGCATGTTCTCCACCTACGCCATGTGCACTTCTCTAGTGGGTAAGAATTAATATAATTTAGCAACTTAATAGGCAGGTTGTGCTAAATCTCAGTCTAGATAGTTTAATAGCTCATTGCTCTAGCTAACCTATGTACCTAGGTACCTCATCTAGCTCGTACCCGAGAGAATTTAAAGTGAGCAACCGCGACCAATAAGAGTAAAAGATGAGTAAAAGTAAGACTTTGAACGCGATACTTTGGAGCCGCGACTGGTGGGAGTAAAGGATGAGTAAAAGTAAGACTATGAACTCGATATTTGAGAGCCGCGACTCATGAGAGTAAAGATGAGTAAAAGTGAGACTTTGAAAGAGTTGTAAGCCGCGACTGATGAGAGTAAATTGGTGAGTAAAAGCAAGACTTTCACGATATTTGGGTGGCTTTGAAAATATAATTGGCTTATATGGTCGAAGTTGGGACGCTACAATTGCAGTGGCGGAAAGTAGTAAACTTTTTTAAATGAGAAAAAAAAGTTTAGGTAGGCACTAGCCAAATACTTAGGTAACAGTCATTCAGGCGAAGTATCCGATCGAGTGATCGCATTCAAATTGTGAGGTGTCCACAGCCCATGATAATGATTGTCTTATTCCAGGAACGCTGTTCTCCGTGGGCGTATTCAGTCACCTGCTCAAGTTCGACGACGCGGTCATCGGAGTGATATCTTGCACCAGTAAGATATTGTCTGGCTTCATGTACGCGTTTGCTACTAAAACCTGGCAAATATACATAGGTATGTTATATGTACTTAGATAAAAATTAAAAAAACTAAGCTCCTTTTTGAGGGTTCCGAAAAAAAAGCGGAACCCTATAAGATCACTTTTTGATAAGAAACTATTTTCTGAATGAAATAATTAAGTATAGACGAGATAAATTCTGCAAAATAAGGTGATAAGTTTTCACATCTTCATGTTATTTGTTTTAATTTCAGCACCTCTGATAGAAATCTTTAGCGGCACTTCATTTATTGCCATGAGGTCGATGGTATCCAAACTCGTAGAGAAGGACGAACTTGGTAAGTGACATATTTTCTTCATAGAAAATGGTAAAGAAATATTAATATTTTTACCATGTGCAGGCATGGTAAAAACATGAATATTTCACGTACTATTCATCTGAGAAACTTGAACTAAAGAAATGTTAATGCAAAAATAAGTGGATAGCTCGTCGATGTTATAACATAGAGTTCATGCGGTCTTGCGCCGCTTGTATCCAGTAGTTTCCTAGCGGGATACCAAGTAGCAACTAACGCCACTATTTTCGTTAACTCGAAAGAATTCTTTTGATATTGCTTTCCATCATCCATGGAAGGTACCTACTGTTTTTACAAACGGAGATGTGAGAAAAGAAATTGCATTCAGTATGATCTATTTCTTTAGCTGTCTTAAAATGAAATCGCACAAAGTTTCGAAGAAAAGCGGAACCGACGTCCGAGGCCCGGGCGTTTACGATGTTCTTAGCACGATATCATTCACGCTTTTATGAAGGAAACCACTTGTTTACCCTCTAAGACAGCTAAGAAAAAATAGATTACAGAATGTTAACACACGACGATAACTCGATAACCAAAGGCTGGATCAACCGGCCAAAAATTTATTTTTCTACTCGACTCGTCTTTTGTCTCATATAGGTATATTGTCAAATGTGTTCTGATTCTGAGTTATTCTAGGCAAAGTGAACTCATTCTTCGGGGTGGCTGAAGCAATGATGCCTTTAGTGTACGCGCCGATGTACACTTCATTGTACACCGCTACCATCAAGACATTCCCGGGGGCTTTCTTCCTTCTCGGCGGAGGCCTCACTATTCCGGCTGTACTTATATTCCTGTAAGTATTGTCGCACTAATCATATCACACTTCACTCTAATCACACTAATATTATAAAGGTGAAAGTTTATAAATGTGTGCGTGCGTGCGTGTGTGTGTTACTCTTTCACGCAAAAACTACTGGTATAAGTAGGTATATAACGCTACCATCAAGACATTCTCGGGGATTTCTTTTCTACAAGTACCTACCTAGCTATTTTATTTACAGCACAGAATATCAATAGTACTAAATACATTTAGAATAATAAGATTTTAACCGAGTAAGAACAGCTATACCTACTTAGGTTATACTGTGAGTTTAGTACATGTATCTACTTAGTAATTAGTTGTGCGCAACTCTTAACAATAATGAATATTTTTCAGATGGTTATATTTGGCAAACAAAAAACACAACCTTGCAACATTGCAAGAAGCCAATAATAAAGCGAAATTGGAAGAGAAATCCGAGAAGAACGGTATAGACAACAAAGCCTATGAGGCTGAGAAAACCACACCATCCAAAGTGGAGGCAAGTTCACCCGCAGAAGGTGACACGAACGTGAATCAGTCGCAAATTGAAATGGGTTTCACGGAGAGTATGCTTTGCACGAGTAAATTGTAAACATTACAAAGAGTTTATAGTCAAAGAGCTAGCTAGAAGTTTTGAGTAGGTGCTTAATACAAGCTGAAAGTTTGTACTATAGTGACGCAGGTTTAAGAAGCAAACTTAACTAGTGACGTGGCGATCTGTTATGCGGAGTCATAGATTTTATACCTACGTCTCATTTTACAGTTGTAACGCCTGGCGTTTATCAATCTCACGTCACACACAATTAACACTGCAATTTGTTCGTCACTTTCAAACTTAACTT
This sequence comes from Hipparchia sbordonii, assembly GCA_038048805.1. Classification (NCBI taxonomy): domain Eukaryota; kingdom Metazoa; phylum Arthropoda; class Insecta; order Lepidoptera; family Nymphalidae; genus Hipparchia; species Hipparchia sbordonii. The sequence goes on along the minus strand of CM076106.1, from coordinate 5,783,955 downwards.
GAGATCATTCCCGTCCACTAAACTTACAGGTACTTGGGTACGAGTAAATCCAGATTTAACTGGTATCTATTGAGGAATTCACCACTAATTACAATAGTTTATTTCGATTACAATATTACGTGTAATAATTTAAGTTGTAGGTATAAATAGGTAATATTATTAAGAATTTATTAATTTAATGTCTTGGATGATATAAAATAAAGTTTTAATTTAATGTAGCCTGTGCAATGAGAACTTGAATTCATATACTTACTTAAAATAAATTGTTTGTAGGTACCATTTATATCCGATTTATGTAATAGTTTAACTTACAGAGGGAAAGAAAGAAATTAATGGCGATGTTTTGGTAAAACCTGTCGGCATCTCTTCGACTATAATCCTATCTTCATATAAACAAATTCAGTTTTTTCCAAATTGTGATTACCAATTTTTTCAGAAACCAGTCTGTGATATTCATAATGTTATATTAAAGTTATTTTAATGCCTAAAAATACCGTAAATGTACTACCTAATTACTATTTTATTGTGACAATAATACCTATTACTTATATTAATACCTACATCTAATGATTAAGTATTTGAAAAACTTCTAAGAATCTATGTATATAATGAACACATCAAACATATTTTATAGGTAGGTTTTTTGACATTGTTACAAAGTACTTTTTTCATATTATGTAAATTAATTATATTTGGGTACTTAAAACGTCCATTATACAATAAAAAATACCTACTAAAATTAGTATCTTCCCTGTATGAAGGTGTATATGTAACTGAAAGTTTGACGGAATATAATATTATACAATGCGACAAGGATTTTTGGTACCGCATCGATGTTTTGTCAAGCTTGTAGTTACATGTGTAGCAACCTTTAAAAAACGTTAATATTCTTATTAGTTCCCCTAATGAGACAGTATGACGTTCGTATACCATTTATCATTAGGTACTGCATATAAGTTCTTTCAATACACGAGGGCGCGTGAGCTTTACTTGTGGTTATGTCGTGTACATGCACATTGCGCAAGTGTGCGTGCGAGACAGGAGCCTAGGTGGGAGCGGCCAGGCGCGAGCAATTTTTCGCTTACACAGATACGATACACACAACCATGAGCCACGCGTCCTCGTGAATTGCAAGAACTATAGTATTGAAGCAAGTTGACATATGAACATATAGAGTACTTACGCTATGCTTAAGTGAATTAATATAAACGATTTGTTTTTATTATTTTGTTTTATTTTTTAGTACCCTAGTGATAATTAAGTAAAAAAAATATACCTATTTGCATCTACATAATATATTATCTAACACTGTGTTAAAAATGAACTAAACTTTTTTCTAGTCTTTATCTAATAAAATAATAAAAAGCTAACTATATAAATAGATTAAGTCTTCCTTTGGGAGCATTATGAAAAGGATAGAATGAGAATTAGACCTATCAATTTAGTTTCGATTGTTATTAATCAATTAATGATTGTTATTGAGTTAATTAGCCACATTGTGATGATTAAATAATTAACTGTTATAAATAAAAGATTTAAGTTATTACAAAGTAACTTTATTTTTATAAACATATTTAAAAATGTATAGAATAAGTAAAATATGCCTATTGCACCTTTTAGATGTTTTGCACTTAAAATATTAAATACATAAATTGTCTCCAACAATACATTTGGGGGAGGTCATAACTTTCAGCATCAATTCGGATTTTATATAAAATTAGTAAATGTAATTTTTGAGTAAGTGTTGGATGTACTTTGTTCAAACATCAGACCCTGGTTCCTGTCTGATTAAATATTTTAAATTTTTCTTCAACTTCTCAAAAAAAAAAAAAAAGATTTTTTGAGAATATTAGCATATATTATAGTAAAGCTTGTGCTAGGAGTGGGTAAATGGGGGGGGGGGGGGGGGTTTAAACTATCGTTGAACCTTTCAGTTTTCAGTCCACACCTTTAACCGTTGGGTTTTTTAGGCTTGTTTGCAGCATCTGATCAAGATTACTATTTACTATTATTGCACTATCATTAAGATTTCTCCTCCCTCTTGAACCTCTTGAAGGGTCGGGGGTTAAAATAGCTATTGGGTGCAAATGCGTACATATCGCAAGTCATTATCATTACTATACATAATAATACGCTAATATTAGCAATGCGAATCGATGCTGACAGGTGTGATTTGACCCTTAAGCCTCATCTACACGAGGAGAGTAGTCGATACTCTAACTAATAACAATTTTGTAAAAAGTACAGCTCTGCTATTTGGTCCATTGAAACAATTTCAAAAAATTCCAAAATGTGCAATCTGCCTTTGGAGTTTTTAAAAGTAGACCCGAAATTTCATACAATCATTCATGTAAACGAGGCTTTATACACGAGACCTCTAAATCTAACAGCTTTTTAAAATTTAAACAATATTAAGCACCAACAAAGAAAACTTTTCAAAACACTCTAGAAACACTGTTTCTATTCGCCTCTCGCTCGCCCAATGTAAAAAGAACGAGAAAGAAATAGTGAGTGCGCCATTTTGAATTGTGTCGTTTATTGGCACGAGTAATTCTAAAGTACTTATAAAAATACATATTATTATAAAAATGCTTTGATGCTTATTAGTTAATATAAACGCTCTCAACACGTGAAGAGCGTTTAAGACACGATTGGAATTAAATGCTGCACAGTATTTCGTACTGTTTGTGCGCGATCTCCTTGCCGGCGAACGAGACGTACATAGAACCGTGGCTCGGGTGTACCTGAAGAAAAAAAAATTCAAAATTTGAATACATGAATACATAATATGGTTCGAGTGCTCTCTTGGGGCACTAAATCGTGTGTAAGGAGTGTCATGTCGTTTCATAGGAAAGAGAGTTGTGCCTATACTCCAAGGTTGTGCCCGATATTTTGACAAAAAAAGAATAAAGCGTAAATGCTTCACTATTTAAATTAAAGATATTTGAAATTATTAATAGCTTTTATCAACATCTTGTGACTCAGTGTTATCTTTGTTTTTGTCAGTTTTGCAATTTTATATTTTTGTAAGTATACAAGAAGTTTATTTACGAAGTTTCCTCAAAATTTTGCAAACACTACATCTCCTATTCAGGCCGAACAGAACATATTATTGTGCGGACGAATTTAACACAACATACCATCCTGGAGTTAGTCTTGCTCCGGTGCTATACTGATGTTGACACTCGTCCTTAGTCGTGTTTAAGCCGACAATGGCTAAAGGCGGCAACACTTCGTCCCTATTCTACGTCAGTAGATGTGTGAAGGCATAATATAACCTTCCCTTAGAGTAAGTGAACACTACTCCCGTGCTCTACCGACGTACAGGGGCTCGCCATCGACCGTGTTTCCGCTGACAATGGTGTTCAACAGCACCTGTTCGTCCCGATTCTCGATCCAAAAAGACCTATGTGGATGTAAATAATATATCATACCTTCCCCGGAGTTAGCAAGCCCTGCTCCCGTGCCCTGCCAATGTACAGAGGCACGCCCTCGGCCGTGTTTCCACCGACAATGGCGTTCGGCGGCACCTGTCAGTCCCGATTCTCGATCCGAAAAGACCTATGTGAATGTAAATCATACCTTCCCCGGAGTTAGCGAGCCTTGCTCCCGTGCCCTGCCAATGTACAGGGGCTCGCCCTCGGCCGTGTTTCCACCGACAATGGCGTTCGGCGGCACCTGTCAGTCCCGATTCTCGATCCAAAAAGACCTATGTGGATGTAAATCATACCTTCCCCGGAGTTAGCGAGCCTTGCTCCCGTGCCCTGCCAATGTACAGGGGCTCGCCCTCGGCCGTGTTTCCACCGACAATGGCGTTCGGCGGCAACTGTCAGTGCCGATTCTCGATCCAAAAAGACCTATGTGGATGTAAATCATACCTTCCCCGGAGTTAGCGAGCCTTGCTCCCGTGCCCTGCCAATGTACAGGGGCTCGCCCTCGGCCGTGTTTCCACCGACAATGGCGTTCGGCGGCACCTGTCAGTCCCGATTCTCGATCCGAAAAGACCTATGTGAATGTAAATCATACCTTCCCCGGAGTTAGCGAGCCTTGCTCCCGTGCCCTGCCAATGTACAGGGGCTCGCCCTCGGCCGTGTTTCCACCGACAATGGCGTTCGGCGGCACCTGTCAGTCCCGATTCTCGATCCAAAAAGACCTATGTGGATGTAAATCATACCTTCCCCGGAGTTAGCGAGCCTTGCTCCCGTGCCCTGCCAATGTACAGGGGCTCGCCCTCGGCCGTGTTTCCACCGACAATGGCGTTCGGCGGCACCTGTCAGTCCCGATTCTCGATCCAAAAAGACCTATGTGGATGTAAATAATATATCATACCTTCCCCGGAGTTAGCAAGCCCTGCTCCCGTGCCCTGCCAATGTACAGAGGCACGCCCTCGGCCGTGTTTCCACCGACAATGGCGTTCGGCGGCACCTGTCAGTCCCGATTCTCGATCCGAAAAGACCTATGTGAATGTAAATCATACCTTCCCCGGAGTTAGCGAGCCTTGCTCCCGTGCCCTGCCAATGTACAGGGGCTCGCCCTCGGCCGTGTTTCCACCGACAATGGCGTTCGGCGGCACCTGTCAGTCCCGATTCTCGATCCAAAAAGACCTATGTGGATGTAAATCATACCTTCCCCGGAGTTAGCGAGCCTTGCTCCCGTGCCCTGCCAATGTACAGGGGCTCGCCCTCGGCCGTGTTTCCACCGACAATGGCGTTCGGCGGCACCTGTCCGTCACGGTTCTCAATCCAACGGACGCGATCTGGACGGGCGCAGCAAACCTGAAAATTACATTATATGTATGTAAACTGGCTGGATCATGCGTCATGCTCGTGAACGGGTGCCATCAACGGAAATGGGTCTGCTTTATGTCTACCCGTCTTAACATGCATTGGATTGTATGTAGGACTTGGAAGCACTGTATAAATACATAGCATAGTTTTATTACCTATTGTAAAATTATTTTTTTTTTGAAAACAGCAACCGCCGAGTTTATTGCTGGTTCTTCTCGGCAGGAAAGGCATTCCGAACCAGTGGTAGATTCATCGACGATTCAAAAGCACTTGTAAAAGTTTACTTGAATAAAATATTTCTATTCTATTCTAACAGGGTGTATTGCAGACAGGTGAGTAGTGATAGCCAAGTTTTTGGGACTGTCTCCTCTTTAGGGGGTCGCAGGTTCGATTCTAGGCACGCATCTCTGACTTTAAAACATAGGTAAGTAGTGTATTTCAAAATAAGTATAGCGTTGCGTCGTTCCTGCGTTTTCTCTACACAGGAGGAGCGACGGTATATAATATGGCGCGAACGGCGCGATTTGCCATACAGATAATTTCTAGTTTGGTGGATTATACAATATCAAAGGAATTTTGTTTTTCTTGAGGCCTATGACCCTACTCAGACAAAAGACCTGCACTCAGTAATGAGCCATTGATGGATTGCTGATGATTTTGTTGAATGGCTAATGTGTATTTCTCTTGAGCCAATTCCTCGTAGGTTTTTCTTTTTGTTTTAAGTGACGATGCAGTCTAAGATGGTAGCGGGCTAACTTGGAAGGGGTATAGCAGTGTAAATACAACCCATACCCCTAATCGGTTTCTACACGCCATCGTGCCGGAACGCTAAATCGCTTGGCGGCACGTCTTTGACTGTAGGGTGGTAACTAGCCACGGCCAAAGCCTCCCACCAGACCAGACCAGAGACAATTTAGAAATAATAAATTCCTAAATTGTCCCCGCCGGGAATCGAACCCGAGACCTCCCAGTTATAAGACCACAGCGCACAACAGGGGACGTAATAACATAGGTACCCTCAATATGCTATACAGGTTATGACATGTTTTGACATGTATTGGATTGTATTTATTTGTATTTGTATTGTATTTATTTTTACTTGTATTGTACTCAGGAAAATTCATCGTGGAAGCACTGAATACATAGCATAGTTCTTATTTTAAATTAGGGAAGTCGAGGAACATACTGCACTATAGGTACGTTATAAATAAAACACGACTGTCTTCAGTGTTCACACAAACTGTAATGGATGCAAAGTAAGTTATTGGTGTTGCCAACTACAATTTTGATATTCATTAACAACAATAGTTTCATTAAATATTGTAATTTTTTTTTTTTTTTGAAAAGAGTAACTGCCGAGTTTCTTGCTGGCTCTTCTCGGCAGGAAAGGCATTCCGAACCAGTGGTAGATTCATTGACGATTCAAAAGTGCTTGTAAAAGTTTATTTGAATAAAAAATATTTCTATTCTATTCTATTCTATTCTGTGACAGCTCACCTCGACGGTATGGACCTGGTTCTCGCGGCCGCCCCACGCCACGTAGGCGGCGCGGTGCTGCACGGCCAGCTTGCCGGGGATCAGGTCGCCCTCGTAGCGCGCGCGGATCACCCACAGCGGGCTCTGGTCGTGCGCCTCGTAGCCCGCTACCACGGCGCGGTCGCCCAGCCGGTACGCCTCCGCCGGCGTGGTCGGGATCCATTCCACGAGCGCTGGAAACGACAATTCTTTGATTCAACAGACATTGGTTCAAAATTCAAAATCCATTTATTTCATGTAGGCCAACTTGTAGCTCTTACATCATGTCCTTGTCCTTTTCCCACGCTATGTGGGGTCGGCACAACATGTCTTTTTCGTCCACTCACTTCTATCAATCGTCAAATCATTATTATCTATCCCTTTACACGCATATCCTCTTTCACACAATCAATCCATCTTTTTTTGGTCTTCCTCTACTTTTTTGCCCTTCTACACGCATATTTAACATTCTTCTACTAATATGGTTGGTTGCGCGAAGAAACGCTCACATTTCTGGAATAATATATTGTGTAGAAATGCCTGCCATTATTTATTAGCAATTCACGCACCGCCGCCTCAAAGAGTCCATAGAAGGCTCTGTGGACCGCTGATTAGAAATATCTACCTAATTAGCCAACGCTTCAGTCTGCATTAAGCACCCACGCAAAACGCCGCGTCCGCGCACAAGCATTACGCTTGACATACGCCTAAGTATCCACGCATGCTCCAACGCTGTACTCCAGATCTGAACGTGCCGTGCCGCCTCTCACTAATCCAGCTGGATATCAGGAAGACTCCGCGAGGCCAGGTTAGTGATTTTTCTAATATATAATGGTATTTTTCTGCACCATACATTGTTCTGGTCTGTGAGTCGTTTTTTCAAACCGCAGTCTTTATTGGCTATTGTCTATTTTTCAACGCCACGCAAAGTAGTTCAGCTATTTACACGCTGGACTACCATAAGTTTTGGTCCATACGAACCTCGATTGTTCCAGTCTAGAATTTAGGTCGTAACTTAATCGACAAAATATTTGCCGCGAATTTGTGAATTGTTCATAAATTAATTAATTAATAATAGTTAACGCATTTAATTACTCCCCACGCTAATATTTTCGTATGATTTACGCGATTTTTACGTAAATTAATCGTAAGATTGTTGCCCTAAGTTAGGGGCAACGCCCATTTTTGTGATCACCGCCATTGTAACTTAAGTTATTATAAAATCGCTTAACGAGTTATTTCGTGTTAGTTTTTGCTTAAAATGGAGAAATGTGGTCTATCCTCGCAATTAAGCATTCTTGTGTGCAAAAAAGAAAATCTATTTTCGCGATTAAATCGCTTATACGATGTTTCTAGAAATATATCAAGTTTCGAATCGCGTAAGAATGAGAAGTTTATGAGTGATTCAGAAACTATTGATGATCTTCGGACAAAGTTTGAATCGGTATTGGACGAAATAAATAGTATTTCACTAAAAATTGATCCCGCAACGCAGCCTAATTATCAGGCCCTCGATGCTTTTGAAGATTTATATGGATCGATTAAAAGGATCCGTAATAAGATTTTATCGCAAAATATTAATACTGAGGGTTCCGCATCTACTAATGATAAACATTTAGCCCCAGTAATTAAGTTACCGCCGATAAACATTCCCAGTTTTGATGGTAAGAATGAAAACTGGCCGTTATTTTATGAATCTTTTAAAGCTAATATTCATAGCAATCCGAGTTTGACCGATTCACAACGCGTTCAATATTTAATTACTAAATTATCGCACGGTGCATTACATTTCACGGCGGGCATAGTTCCGACCGGTGAAACATATCATATCATTTGGAATAGTCTGATTAAGAAATATCAAGACAAAAGAGCATTAGGCACGCATTATTTAAATAATATTTTTGATCTAAAGAATTGTTCGAACACCGCTAATAGTTTAAATACATTTATTGAAAAGTTTTCTGCTTCTGTTGCCGCTCTAAAACAGTTAGATATTCCAGATCTTACTGATTTTATATTTTTATATTTCGCATTAAAAAAGATAGATTCTCAAACAATACAAAATTTTGAAATGTCTTTGCAATCTCAAAGTACTGAGATTCCGTCTTATACGCAATTTATTGAATTCATTCAACATCAAATAAAAGTTCTCGAACGCTCAGGTAATAATTCCGCATCTTCGAACAATAGGTCAACTAAATCAAACGCTAATGTACGAAATACTTACAAGACGTTCGTTGCATGTGATACAAATCCTACGGGTAACGATTGTAATTCAGTCAATAAATCGCGTGATGAATGTATTTTATGTAAAAGTGATTCGCACACTCATCTATACCATTGTAAAAAATACATGGAGATGGAGTCACCGCAGGCAAGATTTGACTTTATTAAATCAAAAAACGCGTGTGTAAATTGTCTCTCTCTCTTTCACACGCTTGGGAAATGCAGGTCAAAATCCTTTTGTATTTCCTGTCTTCCTTTAAGGAAAAAACACCATTCCAGCCTTTGCAGAGGGAATAATAACAAGTCTACATCAGACAACGCAAGTAAAAGCGCAGTGTCAGTTTCGACCAAGACCTTTGCCGCGTTGGATTTGACCAAGCCTTTAATTTCTGATGCAACTGAGTCGTCGCCCGCTGCCACTCAAACACTCGTTTCGCTGCCTCGCGTCTCATCGAGTTCGATAGATACCCACATAAAAACGCGTTCTAATGTATTGTTATCAACCGCTCAAATATACGCTAAGCCTTATAATAGTGACAATAAGGTTGTTATTCGCTGTTTATTAGACATTGGGTCTCAAAATAATATTATCAGCCTTAAATGTTGCAGATCGCTTAATTTACCTATTACACCAATTGTTAACTCTTTCATAAAGGGTATAGGTTCAAGTTCGCAGAAAATACATGGATATGTTTATCTAAACATCGAGTCGCGCGTTTACCCCGCCAATAAATATCATATAAAGGCTTTAGTTTTGGACAGCCTTACTGATAAATTACCATCTCAATTTATTGAAAATTGTAGTATGAATTATATTAAAGACTTGCCGCTCGCTGATTTAACGTGGAATATTCCTGGAAGTATTGATGTCATTTTAGGCGCGCAACTGTTTCCTCACATTTACTTGGGTGATAAAATTATACCTAAAGAGGACGCACCCGCTGCATTATTGACAACTTTCGGATACGTTTTAATGGGTGATTGTAGTTTTGATTACAACGCGGATGATTCATCTTTTACTGCGCTCGCAGTCGATGATTTAAACTTTAATCTTCAAAAATTTTGGGAATTAGAACAAATTGATAACAAACGCCATCTCAGCCCTGAGGAGACTGAGTGTGAAAATTTATATACCGCGTCAGTTTTTCGCGATGAGAGTGGGCGCTATTCGGTCGCTTTACCCTTCTGTAAAAATGTAACTGAGTTAGGTAACTCACGCTGCGTAGCACAACGTCGCTTACTTTCTTTAGAAAGAAAATTTAGAGCTGATCCTTCATTGCGCCAGGATTATAACCAAGTTATTAATGAATATATTCAACGAGGTTATTTGTCTGAGGTCCCAGAACCTGAAAATATGGATGAGGGATATTACATTCCGCATCACGCTGTTATTCGCCCTGACAAAAGTTCAAGTCGCTTAAGAATTGTCATAGACGCATCCGCTAAAACGCTAAATAAAAATATTTCATTGAACGATATTTTACATACTGGGCCCAATTTACAGGCAGATTTGTTTTTATTACTTTTAAATTTTCGCTTATTTCCCATCGCAATGACCGCTGATATAAAACAAATGTATATGCAGATAGAAACTTTACCTCGCGATCGCAAGTTTCTGAAAATTCTTTTTCGCTTTAATGACAGTGAGAAAATACGCACCTTCCAATTCAACAGGGTTCCATTCGGGTTAAAGTCCAGTCCCTATCTAGCCATGCGGTCCGTCCGACAGCTATGTCAGGATGAAGGGGATAGGTTCCCAGACGCAGCTAAAATAGCTAAAACGCAGCTATACATGGACGATCTCGTTCATTCAGCGATTGACGAGTCGACTGCTAAATCCTTATCTAAGGAATTGATCGCACTATTTAAATCTGGCGCGTTTGACCTAGTGAAATGGACTAGTAACTCTGCCTCACTGTTAGATAGTCTTCCAGACACGCATCGTTCTTCGGTTAATTTTTCCGATAATAACAACACCGCGAAGGTGTTAGGTCTCTCTTGGGAGCCTAACGAGGATACTTTTTATTTTACCGTTTCTGAAATCGCTGACAAGTGTACAAAACGCACCATTTTATCGCTCGTTGCAAGATTATTTGACGTTTTAGGACTTGTTGCTCCAATCATTTTATACGCAAAACTTTTGATTAAAGAGCTCTGGCTCAATAAAATTGATTGGGATGACACGCCTTCACAAGATGTTGTTAATCGTTTCTTGGCTTTGGTTCACGACTTTTCGCATTTTCCAAATTTAAAAATTCCGCGCCACACAGGTGTTACTGAAGGGTGCAAAACAAATATTGTCGCCTTTTGTGATGCTAGCCTTCAAGGTTATGGATGTGTCATTTACTTACATGTCACAGACACCTTTGGTAACATTGGTGTTAAGTTGTTGTGTTCGAAGTCAAAGGTCTCGCCAACAAAAATAACCACGCTCGCGAGATTAGAACTATGTGCCGCACTCCTAATGTCAAAATTAATCAAAGTCGTAACGAATACTTATTCTCCTCGCATTCCTATTGAAGGAATTTATGCTTTTTCGGATTCGACTATAGCACTGTCTTGGATAAAATCCTCACCTCATAGGTGGAATACCTTTGTAAGTAACCGCGTCGCACAGTGTCAAGAAAATTTAGACCCGAAACATTTTTATCATGTTTCTGGGATTGAAAATCCGAGTGATTGCTTGTCACGTGGTGTCCTGCCATCACAATTATTGTCGCATCCCCTTTGGTGGAATGGCCCGGAATGGCTACGTAAGTCGCCTTCTGATTGGCCAATTAATGAATTTTCGCCTACGTCTGTTGATTTGCTACCTGAGTTCAAATCAAAGACTTTAATAACCACGCATGTTCAATGTGAACAACCCACGCTTTACGTTTTATCTAAACGTTTTTCCTCCTGGGAAAAATTAATTCGCTCCGCTTACTTTGTTTTACGCTTCGCACATATTCTTCCTTCTACTGAAGAAGTTAACAAACTCAGATTTGCTGAAAACGCTATAATAAAGGATATTCAAACGGTTCACTTCAGTGACGAAATAACGCGATTAAAAAATAATCAGTTACCTTCGAAGAAACTATTGAAGCTAGCAGTGTTCCTAGACGATGAAGGAATTTTGCGTATCGGAGGTAGACTGTCTAACGCAGATTTACCTTATGAAGCTAAATATCCCGCCTTACTACCAAAACATGATCACGCAGTTGATTTAATCATCGATCACTATCATGTTCGCAATTGCCATACTGGACCTAGTCTTTTAATATCACTTATTCGCCAACGCTACTGGATTCTAGACGCTAGGACGGTTATTAGGTCTAGAGTACACAAATGTAATATTTGTTTTCGTTTGAAACCCGTGCATCCTACGCCAATAATGGCCGACCTTCCTTCTTGTCGCCTTCAAGAATCTAAGGCTTTCCTTCACACTGGTGTGGATCACGCGGGTCCGCTCCGCATTACGCCTACGCGACGCCGCGGTTATCAGTCGCAAAAAGCTTATCTTTGCTTATTCGTATGTCTTGTGACGAAAGCCGTTCACATAGAACTGTCATCGGACTTAACAGCTGACTCGTTTATTATGGCAACGAAAAGATTTTTGTCACGCAAAGGTCCGATTTCTTGTTTTTACACTGATAACTCTGGAACTTTTATTAAAGCCAGGTCTCAATTAAATGAGGTTTATTCACTTTTATGTAGTTCAGATTATAAAAATAAATTAAGCCTCGAACTGCAAAACAGCCGCATAGAATGGAAAATGATTCCTCCTCGCTCTCCACACTTTGGAGGGATGTGGGAGTCTAACATTAAAAGTTTTAAAACGCATCTGTATCGAGTTATCGGTAACCAACTTCTAACATACGAAGAATTATTAACCGTACTAACGCAAATTGAATGTATCTTAAACTCGCGCCCGCTTTGTTTACTTTCGTCAGATCCGCATCCTGAAATTCTAACGCCGGCCCATTTTTTAATGTCTACTCCATTACAATATTTTCCCGCTACTCCGTTGCCTAGCGAACGCGTTAACTTAGTTAATCGCAAAAAATTACTCGACAGTTTAATACAGTCGTACTGGAAAAAATGGCGCTTAGAATATTTACACACCTTGCAAGTTAGGCAGAAATGGTGTACGCCTGATAATCCGGTTACAGTAGGTACTGTCGTATTACTCGGCTGTGATGACCTACCGCCATTACAATGGCCGCTAGGAGTTATAACTAAGGTTTATCCAGGGGCTGATAATGTGGTTCGCGTTGCTTTAGTTAAAACTGAATCTGGCGAATTTAAACGTCCAGTTGTAAAACTTTATCCGCTACCAACGCAATAACTTTTTTTAAATAAATTTTCTTTTTTTTACGCTAAGTAGTATTTAACGCTAATTTAAGTTTTTCTTTTTGTTTAGATATTTTATTAATTTAATAGACCGCCTTTTCGCTATTAATTTAGATATTTTTTTTTATTATTATTTTTCGCATATTTTTTTCGTGAGACTCATTACTTATTAATGAGATCATGGACTTCGTCAAGGCCGGGGAGTATGGTTGCGCGAAGAAACGCTCACATTTCTGGAATAATATATTGTGTAGAAATGCCTGCCATTATTTATTAGCAATTCACGCACCGCCGCCTCAAAGAGTCCATAGAAGGCTCTGTGGACCGCTGATTAGAAATATCTACCTAATTAGCCAACGCTTCAGTCTGCATTAAGCACCCACGCAAAACGCCGCGTCCGCGCACAAGCATTACGCTTGACATACGCCTAAGTATCCACGCATGCTCCAACGCTGTACTCCAGATCTGAACGTGCCGTGCCGCCTCTCACTAATCCAGCTGGATATCAGGAAGACTCCGCGAGGCCAGGTTAGTGATTTTTCTAATATATAATGGTATTTTTCTGCACCATACATTGTTCTGGTCTGTGAGTCGTTTTTTCAAACCGCAGTCTTTATTGGCTATTGTCTATTTTTCAACGCCACGCAAAGTAGTTCAGCTATTTACACGCTGGACTACCAATGGTTTTCTTCCCTCCTCATTACATGCCCATACCACGCGAGCCTATTACTCCTCATCTTTTCGATTACTGGCGCTACTTTCAAACATCCTCTTATAGCCGTTCGGCCGGTTCGGAATGCAGATTCTGCTGAGAACAGCCGGTAAGAAACTCAGCAGTTGCTCTTTTAAAAAAAAAAAAATTCTACATTATCATTATCATTAAATAGGTAACTATGCTATGTATACACATACAGTGCTTCCACAATGAAGCTTCGAAAATGCATAGGCAGGTACACAATCCCACGCATGTCAAAATGGACGGACAAAGCAGACCCATTCCCGTTGGTGGCACCCGTTCACGAGCATCACGAGGTTACGTAAGGATTTCTGAGTGGAGTAGTATCTAGCGTACTACGCGAAAAAAATCATGACCGAGCCATGACTAGGCTTGCGTGCGTTTACGATTTATAAAAATTCCGTGGGTTTTCCCCGAGAATTATAGCTACAAAGAAAAGAAAAGCTAATGCCTGTCTCCGCAATGCAAAGCCATCTTTCGTCAACTTCAGACGTTAGACCTAGTACGAGAAAATTAATTAGATCATACAAGTGCTTATAATTACCTATATAAGTTTAGTAAGAGGCAGTTATTTCAGATTCACAATATAGGTACTTGGCTTTATTCAAAACAATAACAAGTCTTTAATGATTCTGATAATAAAGAAGTGGTTTTGACGACTCTTAATCACTCGTATAGATAGGTAAGGTAATTAGAAAACGATTAATGAATAGACACTTATCTACATTCTATCATATTGCATGTAAAACTTCCTGTCTGTCGAATCTCAATTTCAAATTTTTTTGGCAGTATAGAAGGCATAGTAGGCAACTGTCAGTTCTGACAGATATTTGTCTATGAAACCTGCCTGCGTTTGCAAGGGCAAAGTGAGCTAGGTTCCATCTCAATTGAGATTGGGTACCGTGGTCGGACGAATGATTGACGTGGATTCATTCGGAAGGCGATAATAATTATTATTATTAAACAGACAGATTTTCTTCAGTAAAAATAATCTCAAACGCTGCGCTGCGATAGTGATTATTTTCGCAATATACGAGGTCACATCTCGATATTTTTCACTTGCGCTATTCATAGGAATAATCAACATCTGGTTTATTTAAATATTTATTTCGTACTTTCGACCGGATTCTACTGGGGCCTCACGTTTAAAAATAGTACCTACTTAGTAGCTACGTAGCAACGTCTTTCAGATAAACGTTTTTGTGTAGAATAAATGATCACTTTTTTATTTTAGGCTGGCACTTAGCTATTTCATGTTGTTAAAAACATCTAAGAGCCAGTTACACAACAGGCGGTTAACGTAAGTAACGTAAAAAAAGAAAGCCTACTTTCGGTGTTGACTGTTGAGCTCTTTAAAGTCAACCCAAAAAAGGACATTTTGGGAAACACAAGTCACGATTCTTTTACTTTAGCCAAAAAAGAATATTATCCATGCTCAACATACTCCAATTTGCCTTCCAACTAAGCGAAAAGATTGTCCTGGCTGTGCATACGACAACCGAACCGACAACATTTCGAGTTTCAATCCGCGTTCTAACCATTGCACTATTAAGGCTTTACCAAGAACCTATACCTAATCGGTAAAACACTAGGCTTGTTTTGTTGATGAGCAAGTTTAACTTTAACAGTATCTAATTTACCTTAACCACCTTATGTGTAACTGACCCTAAGTATACCCAAACTATCCCTATATAATTTTTTACTAAAAATAATCAAGACAACCATCCCTGTAATCATGCGTGTGTCGTTGGTTGTTATATTGTAGTAATAGCTAACTGTATAAAAACATTAACAAGCAATAAATGAATAAAACTTTGCATTAGTAGAAGTAACAATTTATGATAGGTACTTAAAAAGCTGATAAAAGTGATGTTGACCTGTCTACGTTTGGAAGTCTGTTATATCGGTTATCGGTTCCTTTATCAAACATGTTTTCAATCCATAAAAAAGAGTGTTACTAATATTTGCTTGAAACTGTTTAGAATAGAATAGAATAGAAATATTTTTTATTCAAATAAACTTTTACAAGCACTTTTGAATCGTCAATGAATCTACCACTGGTTCGGAATGCCTTTCCTGCCGAGAAGAGCCAGTAAGAAACTCGGCGGACTGTTTACAGTTTAACAGTAAATAACTGCCTATAGATTGGCTCCTGATCTCTAGTTGGGAACTTGTTTAAGATTTTTAAGTCTGAAGCTCAGTTGCAGTCTTCTGGGATAAGGCTGGGTTTGGCTGACTTTTTTGGATATGTAGATAATTCTGGTTAATATCATTTGCGGCTGTTTGGTGCATTTACGTTATAGAGATTAAATCTGGCCGTGAGATTGGCTGTTATAATCCTTTCAAATTCCTATATCATATATTTTTTACAGTTATAGACAAGTGTGCATGTTTGACAATGATAAAATTATTCCAAGACAGTAAATAGGATTTGGCCTCTTTTCACATGAATTATGAATTTTATTAATAAAACTAATATTTAATTTTTTAATCCCACAGGAATTTTTTTCATTGAAGTTTACTAGGTTGCAATGCAGTTAGAATGTTCCACAAAAACCTATATTTTATGATGGAAGAGAGCGAAAATGTACTTCTGTACATTTTGATGTGTGACATTTCTATGTCAATACACATCATCACCATAGATCCTTGGTGAAGATATGCTCCTCATGTGACGTTATGGTACCTTGGATAACCAAGGTATCCAAACATACTTACGGCCAAATCCCGGGTGTCCATAGGAAGGCGGTGCCGGCCCTCCAGGGTAAGTCATGGCTGCTGGGTGCGGCGCGGTGGCAGGCTGGTTGGGGTATGGAGTATACCCTTGCTGATAACCTTGCTGATACCCTTGGTTCTGACCGGGTGGTGGCGCGTTTGCCGGGTTATAAATCTGCGGGTAGATCTGACCCTGCGGTGGTGGGTATTGGGGTGGGTTGCCGCCGTACGGATCTAGAAATATTGAACATTTGGTTAAATGCTTTTTATTTAATGAACCTAAAAGCATACCTTTCACATAGGTGAAAAATAGCTACTTGGTACATAATTGATAGAACTACTATGTTAGTGACAATAATAAAGACTAATGGCATATATGTAATAGGTACGCAAATTTAGTCTTCCTAATTTATCAACCTTGGTCTATGTAGCAAATAGCTCAGCAGACTGGCCGATGGCGTCATACTATCAAGGTCATATCACACAAAAGTATAGTAGGCATAGTATAATACGTGGTACAGAAGTACATACATAAAATAAAATAATAATAATGTCCTCCCGACCGAATCCGGCCGCGGCGGCCAATCTCCACAAGATTAACCACCTGTGCGGGAGACTGTATAGTGCACAAATACAGGTGCACTCTCTATTCCCTCACTCTCATAGTCCGATGGGACGGAAATCTGACACGAGAGATGAGGCGCATGACCAACGGCTTTACGTGCTCTCCGAGGCACGGGGGCGATTCACCGCCAACTTCTTAACTCCGGGCTAGTACTGAGAATTTCTTAACAGAAAAACTCAATACATTTTTTTGACTCGATTCGGGAGTCGAACCCGGGACCTCGTCATCCGCAGTCGAACTAGCTAACCACTAGACCAACAAGGCAGTTACATACTTACTAACATAACAGGCATATCACCCACTTACTTATTATCTTGGTGTCTATATTTATAAATAGATGAAATAGTGTGAGTCATTACAAAATAAAGATAAATTGTGTTCGTCTGCATAGTTACTAAATATTTAGCCTACATTATGACTCATAACATAATTTTTAAAATTCAATGATTAAGGATATCGCCGTCCCCAACGAATAATACAGTAATCGTAAAAAGTAAATTTTACAGGAGAAATAAAAAACCGTTTTTTTGTTATAACTTCATAACCGAATCACATAGCAAGATAGTTGGTATACCAAAAGATAGCTAATTTTTTTTAAAGTAATGAGATGTAATTTAAAAAAATATTAGTTTTACTCCCATTTAGTTACAGCCAAAAATGTATATTACCAGAATTCAAACACAACTTTCAACCGCAATGCAATAATACGATTTTATTCGAGTAAATTGTTGACAGTGACGTATACAGTAATAGTTAATTACGATCGTCTTGACTGTAAAGTAGAGAAATTGATTGTAATGGTAATATATTATTACGATAGTATTCATTGCTCAAAACAATTTATTATGGTAACAGTATATTGATGTAACGTTATTATTCCATAACAAAAGGACGATGTGTTGCTATTGTAAAAATATATTGCCGTTTGTATCATATTACAAACATTAAAGTAATAATTAGTCAAATTATTAAATAAAACATTTTTTATGGAAGGTTTAAAGAAGAATTCAATCAAATTAAGCAGGCACAACCTTAAAACTTACATAATTGTAATTATTAGTTCTACACACACATTACACACATTTACACTCATACTTCGTCATCACTTTGATCTGATTCGTCGAACTCATCTAAATTTTGTGGTTCTGGGTTTCCACAGCTTGCAAGAGATTTATAAAATCGATGGTAATGTTTGGGTATAGCTTCACTAGCACATAACCCAAGTAAATCGTCATAAAGAGGTTTAGGAACAGGCATAGATTTATGGTAAACCTGTCTTAGGCTCGCGTCAACTACAAGTTCAGCAAGATTTTTCGGTCGTCGTCCACGCTTTGCTCTTCCAGTACCCTGATCAGTGTCCAAGTCAAAATAGTCTTCCCCAAAATCATATTTAAATTGCAAGACATGAGGTCTTAAATGAGAGACTTTTATTTCCATAATCTTCGACCACGAAATTTTTCTGCCTTTTGTATCTTTCAACCAGTTTTTCCCAGAGATGAGACATTTTAAATCATAGAAGACACTTTGCTCCATTTCTTTCAAATTTATTTCTCACCTTTTACTTTTGCATTTAATATAACACTGTAGACTTGATCAGGAGTACATAATACCTTATTCTTCATTGCGCGTTCAATACATGAATGCATGCTATCACCCTCATTCTGGCTATGTCCAGTCTCAAAGAAACGGTGTGTTATACTTTCTAGTCCGTAAGTCTTTTCTAAATCAAACACTGCAATTAATCAATGTACATGTTGAATCAACTACAGCTTTTTCCTCTCTTTTTATTTCACGCACTCTATTTTTACGCTCCAAGTGTGCCTTATAGTTTTCTTCTAAATGAGCTTTTCTTGTATCTTCAGCTTGTTCATAAAGGGAACAAATTGCGCATAAATCCTTTTTTGGTTTAAAAAAAGAAAAGTTATATCGCGTGTTAAAAATTGTTTCATATTGCCGCTTTGTAGTTAGGTTTTCTGGTGAAAAATTTTGATTTTTGAACCAGGACTGGTACAATCGATACATATGGTAAACTTACTTTACCGAAATTAGTTTTAATTTTTCTACCCGAATAAGTTCGTAATTACAGTTTACTGGGAAAAAGGAAACTTTGAGGAGTCGGTATTAATCCATTATCGATAAAAAAAAGTTTTCCTTTAGAAACGAATAGTACAGGTAAATTCATTACAAAATGTCTAACTCGAAAAGTAATCGTTCGAATCACGTGAAAAAAATTCACAAGGTGTAATCGCACCTCTAGAACAATAATTCCCCATAAAAGCACTTCTATCGCTATAGTTGATTACGATATTATTCGTTGGGGACGGCGATATCTTAATTATTGTATTGTTACAATAATTAAATTAAAGACTAATGTTTAATTTATTCAGTTGCTCATGAGAGTTTTAACTGCAAAAATGGGAACTTGATATAATACATTTAATTTTTCTTCCTTATGTGCAATGTTTTAATGAAATCCACTAACATAGGAATTATGATTTGAAAGGACAGATTTTATCCTGTCCTTTCAATGGATTTATCACTCGTGTACATGTTCAAAAGCAGCCATTCCCAGTTTTATATATTATATGCCAACAAAGAGTTCCAGTACCAAGTTCCATTCTCCATCATCAGAAAGGCTTAATGGTACAGTTATCATCATTTATCATTCCAAACACAGAAATCTGTTATTTTTCAGGATTTTCTAACACAAACAAAATGGGTGAAAAAATCAGCAATCAAATTTGGTGGAAAAATATATGAACATAGCTAATGAAATGCTTGTAATAATATTCTAACCTTTCAGTTACACTTTTCAGTTATACACAATTGTTATACACACTGGTCATTGTTACAACTTGCAATGAAATGCAATAACTATCCTAACCTATCTATAATAATCTAGATATGTTTTGAAGTGTATTACTTATAATAATGAGTTTACACAGTGATATGCAAGTAAAACTACTTTTATCCTCTAATACTGCGCATAGGAAATGTGGAATGTATTATACCTAATTTTAAAAAATACATGCAATTTCAATTGTTTCTTCACTGCATAATAAAACTTGCCAAGTATAAGTCTTACTTGCACACGAAAGGTTCCATACCATTGTACAAGCGATTGTTAAAGTTGAGCAAAAAACTCTGAAAAAAATCACATTCCTTCTATGGAAGTCCCTTTATTTTTATTTTATTTATTTAATTTTTGTTATAGAAGTAATAGGCCCATTCTGTGGAACAAAAATACCCATTGGTTCATTAGAGACAGTCCTCTGACAGACTGATAGACAGACAGATGGACAGCGGAGGCTTAGTCCGGGCTTAGTTAGGCGTAGGGTTCCCCTACTACCCTTTGAGTGTGGAACCCAAAAAGGACCACAGGAATTCTTGGCTGCGTAGTGTGAACATCAAGGCTTATTCTGTTGTACACAATCTCTAAACTAATTTGACTGACTGTCAAAAATTTTGTGCTATTGCTTTCATAATGTGGTAAAAGATAACACTAGACTTAGAGCAGAATTAGCCATATTATGCCATTATGGGTCAGATTGATTATATCTATTAGTTAACAAACCTGTAGTGTGAAATAGGCAACAACTCAGTGTGTCATTTCTTCAAAGTGATTTACTGATTTCAATCATTAACACCACTACTAATACATCATTTGATTCAATTGAATCTCATTCCTAGTTAATATGTGTGACACAAATGAAGAAAGGAGTCAAAAGATCAGGAATTACTATAAGATTGGAAATATTTTTCTGCCACCACTGAAGGGGCTCCTTTTTAATTTATAAGGATATTAAAATGTAACAAATATCCTTCATAAAGCATTATAAAACCTCAACATATAGGGTGAATTTTTTTATTATTATACTTGTTATAATATAGCAGAAAATAATCTTCACTAAAAAAGGGCACACTCTATAGGATATAACCTTAGCAATGCTAATTAATCTACTAATCTACATGATTATTATTATGTAGGGTGTTATTGTTTAGGTGGAATAGTTGTCAATAAAAGAACAATCACTTCAAATTTCAAGACTATCTGTTCCCTAGAAATTGAGATACAGCTTGACCCATACTTTGCAAGGGCGAAGCAGGGGTCAAAAAGCTAGTTCAATTTGAAAAAATCAAGTTCCCTATTAAACGATCTCAGGTGGAATGAGCAGGCTGGGGCGATCCGAGCGCAGTCTAGGCGTAACCCACCCACTCTTGTATTCAGTAGCCGGCTAGCCGCCCACTTTTCATCTTCAACGGACAATAAACGCTTGCAAAATCTGCCGATTGGCTACACTCTCTCTACGCCACTCTCTCGGTAGCTCTGAGCGAAAGATTTCACTACGATTTCTAAACAATATGTACTTATTACATAACATCCAAGGTGACAATCAAATGAGAAAAAGCAAATACGGGTCAACATTTAGAACATTGTGAAATATTTGGTAGACCGTACGATTTACAGTTATGTACCCGGTAACTACAACCTACAATAATTAGGTACTAATAGTTAGGAATACTTACATCCAGACATGTTTGTAGATATTGAACACTTTGTTTAAATACCTAGTCAACCTTTATTTATTGTGATTTAACCGAAAAACTGCCTAAATACTTGTAACTCAAAATTGTGGTTAGAAATTAGAAATAAAAATGACACAACAGCAACGCACTCTGCGCGCTACGCTCCAATTTTGAGTTCTATGACGCTGACAGGCGACAGCTGCGTGTCAGGCTGTCAAGTGTCAGCTATCGTTAGTGTTGCCAACTCATGGATTATTCGAGGATCGTTATTAGTTAATTAATGCTTTTTAACCAATAGCGTGAGGATACCAACCAATCAGAGATCATTGCGATCGCTATACTGGTGCAATCATTTTTAGAGAATCAACAGACACGGTTATGAACCGATTTCCTTGTATTATTGGCTAGCAATACTAAACGCTCCACTAGCGACGTGTGCGTGCTAGACGACCCCTTCACGAACAGATAAGTTGGTAACACTGTATAATTTGTTTCGTTGGTTGGCCGGGTTGGCCCTGTGGTCGGCACGGCGTTAGGTTGGTACGTTGGTTATATACTCCAAGGTTGGTACACTTAGTACTACGTCTATGGTACACTTCATGTACACTTAAGTGCGTGATACACATGCTAGTTACTCGCACAAAAGCATGCCAGTTACAAGCAAAACCGAGCTACTTATCGAGGTTCTACCAGTAACTCGCATGCCAGTACAAAGCACACAAGTAGATTGCAAGTGGTTTGATTTTTTCCCTTGAGGGGAAGTGGGACGGGAGATTTGTATTGCCTGTTACAAACACGTGAAACAGATCGTAACGTGTTGCTAGTAAATAGCAACCTTCAACTATCTGCCAAGATCTTTTTTTTGTGCTTGTTTTTGTTGTTTTTTGCTTAATATAATTGCGAATTGTATTGTAACACCATCAACTAGCATGTGTATCGCGCACTTTATTTACCATAGACCCCGAGAGTCGAGACCAAGACAAAGATTAAGTTTGGCTTGCACTCTACAATTTTCTTAGGTAAAGGTAAGTAGGTACTTCCGGTTATTCACTTCCGGTTAAACAGATAAAACATAGTGAGTAGGTACCTACGTAGAACCGGGTAACATTGGTATATGAGTGATTATATCCTGGATTATACCGAGTACAGCTACTGTCGTGTCCCCTAACTTCACCTGCTCAAAAAAAAATCTAAAAATCTCCTAAAGTTGTGAATCGAAGAGCTGGTAACCTATCAAATACAATACTAATTTTATCCATGGCAAAACTGTTTTTGTTAAGTAACAATATTATCTTCATTTTTTTTAAATTAGGCGAAGTATGGTTTAGTAGGTGAAGTTAGGGGACACGACGCTACCCATCTGAAAATGAGTTAAAAATAATTACATAGCTTTTACTATTCATTTTTATACATTATTTATTTGTTCATAATACTTATTACCTATTTAACTTAATTATGTATGAATTTCCGTATATTCTTTGAGCTAAGGACTTCCTTTCTTATCAGTGACGAATATAAATTTGTTGAATTAGGAGGACACTGTATGAGATTACTCGAGCAGCAAAAGCAGCGAAAACTGTTATCGTAACGGGGCACACAACAGCAGACAGCTGTAATTTTTTAGTTTCTACAAGTTTAATGAATATCTCGATCTGGCTGTAGTTTTCAGGATCTGAAAAAAAAAAACCAATCTTATTTGACCAGAGTTGACCATAACCACAGAATACCACAGAATATAAATAATAGCGACTGTGTGATAGCAAACCACACAATAAAGTGCAATTCAGGCCGCACATCGCTAAATTACCTAATCAAATAATAGGTACATTCACCTACAAGTTGCCTCCTCTCTATTGGGTAAGTAGGTACCTACTTACCTCTTATTCCTTTGGTCTACGATAACCCATTGAATTGACCCGTCTTCGATCGAGCCTGTTGGGTAGGGTTGCCAGACGTCCCGTATTTCCCGGGACATCCCGTATTTTAGGCATAGTTCAAAATGTCCCGGCGGGACTAACTCTGTCCCGTATTTGAACCGTACGTCGTTTTTCATTATGAAATCGATCTACGTATTCACACACGCAACGTTCGTAAAACGTACTCGTCTCGCTACTAACTTGCACTCGCAGCCCGCATCGACCAATGACAGTGTTAGTGTCAGAATGACAATGTTAAAACTGACTCGATCTTTGGAAAAATATAAAAAATAATAAAAAATTACACTAATTAATTTTGTTTTTTATTTGTCCCGGGTAAAAAACTGAAATCCCGTATTTTTTACCCATTTAACCATTTGTCCCTTATAGGCTGAAAAAAAAATCTGGCAACCCTACTGTTGGGTAGGTGCTTGTAGCTTTATGGCACCCTAACTAAATGCGGAGTACATCTGGCCTGCTACGACCTTTCCGCTAAGTAAGTATGTAAAGTCCCTTCAGCCGCCTGTAAGGCATGGAGCTTCGCGCAGCGCGGTGAGCGGAAGAAATGAAATACTGTACAGTCACGTTGCAGCTTGCAGGCTGCAACTTGCAGTTACACTCAGTTCGCGTCACTAGTTTGTGGGCAGGTTTAAAAAAAAAAAAAGAATGTTAGCCAAGCTGAACTTGACTTATATTCTCCTCTCCTCTCCAAATAAGCGAAAAGCTTGTGCTAGGACTGCGTACGACAATAGTGCAACGGGTGGTATTCGAACCTGCGAACTTTCAGTTTTCAGTCCGTACCTTTAACCGTTGTGCTATTGAGGCTTCTAAGGTTTGCGCGGCCGTCATGTTTGCAAGTACACTCTACTTTATGGCCAAAAAGGATACTTACTTGGATCATCATGGATTAAAATATGAATAAGAATTGTTAACGTATTCCGCCATTCTTGAATTAAGTATTCGCTCATTTTGGTGACTACCAATGGTCTTAAGTTAATAAAAAAGTAATAAAATGCGGCAATTTTAACGGATACAATGTTCTGGAAATAGAAATTTTTATTAGTTGCTTCAATAGCGCAATGAGGGCGGCGGACTGAAAACGACGGTTGACTGTTCAAATTCCACCTGGGGCCCAAGTCTGCTATTGCAATTGTAGTTCAATTGTCTATCAATGACATGACAATTGTTATTTTTAGCAATTGTCATGTCATTGATAGACAATTGAACCCCTGGGCCCCAAGTCAAATTGATAAAAGTAGCAATTGGGATGTCATTGATAGACACATGAACTACAATTGCAATAGCAGACTTGGGCCCCTGTTTCACTATTGACTTAGCGCTTGGGGAACATTAATCATATTTTTGTTACCTATTGTAAAAAAAATCTTTTGAAAAGAGCAACCGCCGAGTTTATTGCTGGCTCTTCTCAGTAGGAGCCTGAGGGGCTTTCCGAACCAGTGGTAGATTCATCGACGATTCAAAAGCACTTGAACGGGTGCCACCAACGAGAATGGGTCTGCTTTGTCTTCCCATCTTGACATGTGTTGGATTATATGTATTGCATTTTTGAAGTTTCACCGTGGAAGCACTGTATACATAGCATAGATTGGTTACTTATTGTAAAATTATTTTATTTTTTCTATTTTTTGAAAAGAGCAACTGCTGAGTTTCTTGCCGGTTCTTCTCAGCAGAATCTGCATTCCGAATCGGTGGTAGATTTATGACGTGTCATAAGAGCTACAAGTTAGCCTACATCTATAATATAATAAAACTGTAACGGGACGAATTCTGTACATTAAATATATTTTGAAAATTTTAATCGGGGGATGCTTTATTATCGATACTGAACCCAAAAAAATTTTTTTTGATTTTTTTGTCTGTCTGTCTGTCTGTCTGTCTGTCTGTCTGTATCTTGGCCGCGCATCACGCTGAAACTACTGGACGGATTTAAATGAAACTTGGCACGATTTAAGTACATACACCGAGGTAACATATAGGATACTTTTTATCCCGAAATTCAGCACGGTTCCCTTGGGAGAGGGGATGAAAGTCAAAATGTGTATTTAGTTGTAATTCATTAACGCGTACTCCGATTTCATTCATTCTTTTTTTATTAGAAAGAAGATACTGTAAAGATTGTCCTGTAATTATTTGAAGGTCGTCGGTTCAGTAGTTCACAAGTTATAGACATCACAATCCTCAGTATAAGGTCCAAAATAACTTGAACCCCGATATGTACAGGAAACTTTGAATCTACGGCTCATCTTAGGCTGGCATAATACACTATTTATAGTGGATAGCTTTATTTTTAACCGACTTCGAAAAAGGAGGTTATCAATTCAGCCGGTATCTTTTTTTTTCTATGTATATATCCACCGATTATTCCTGGATTTCTGGACCAATTCAGCTGATTTTTTTTAATGGACATTTTTTTACCTTCAACTCCTCAAGCCTGATGCTGCAGAGGTACTTTCCCTCAAAATCATGAGGATTTAGGAACTGTCAACTACGAATTGGTATGCTTGGCCTAAGAATATACTAGATCATAGAGCTCCAGGTTCTACTCCTCAATCCTGATGCTGCAGGATACTGCCCATCTAAACTGTGAGGATTTAAGAACTGTCGCTTGCGAATTAATATTGTAAGTATCAAGAATAAACTACAACATGAAGTTCTAGGTTCTAGCTGCGCAATCTTGACGCTGCAGGACACGGCCCACCTAAACTGTAAGCATGTAGGTACTTTCGATTACGAATTGTTATTGTAGGTATAAAGCATAGACTACATCATGGAGCTCTAGGTCCTGGCTCCTCAATCCTGATGCTACAGGGTAGTGCCTACCTAAACAGTGAGGATGTAGAAATTGTCAGTTTCGAATTGATATTGTTGGCACCAAGCATAGACTACATCATGGTGCTCTAGGTCCAGCTACTCAATCATGATACTTCCCACCTAAAGTGCGGGGATTTAGTAATTGTGGTTTGTTAATAAGTACCGTAGGTACCAAGTATAGATTACATTTACGCTACGCTACTGCGTATCGTAGGAGGGAAGGGA
The DNA here is from genome assembly GCA_038048805.1 of Hipparchia sbordonii. Lineage (NCBI taxonomy): Eukaryota > Metazoa > Arthropoda > Insecta > Lepidoptera > Nymphalidae > Hipparchia > Hipparchia sbordonii. The sequence goes on along the minus strand of CM076106.1, from coordinate 5,757,519 downwards.
CAAAGAGAGCAGGGACAAGCTACATGCCGAGCGATCATTTTCAAAATTAAAATTGATAGTTAAACTAAATTCTTTGGGACAAGAAAGGCTACGCTCAGTGGCAGATTTACCAAAAGACTGAGTTGACTGGAGCCTAGGGTGGCAGGGTCTCAAGCGCCAAAAGTGTACGACTAGATATGCAATTATAAAAAATTTCGCGCTCGCTTCGCTCGCGAAAGAGTCACTTTTACGTTTCTATTGTAGGTGCTAAGTATAAAAAATTTCGCGCTCGCTTCGCTCGCGAAAATGTCACTTTTACGCTTCTATTGTAGGTGTCAAGTATGGATTACTAAGTGCCGTAATGCAATCATAAAAAATTTCGCGCTCGCTTCGCTCGCGAAAATGTCGCTTTTCCGTTGCTATTGTAGGTGGCAAGAGTGGACTACTAAGTGCCGTAATGCAATTATAAAAATTTTGCGCTCACTTCGCTCGCGAAAATGTCGGTTTTACGTTGCTTTTGTAGGTGTCAAGAATGGACAACTAAGTGCCGTAATGCAATCATAAAAAATTTCGCGTTCGCTTCGCTCGCGAAACTGTCGCTTTTACGTTGCTATTGTAGGTGTCAAGAATGGACAACTAAGTACCGTAATGCAATCATAAAAAATTTCGCGCTCGCTTCGCTCGCGAAACTGTCGCTTTTACGTTGCTATTGTAGGTGTCAAGAATGGACAACTAAGTGCCGTAATGCAATCATAAAAAATTTCGCGCTCGCTTTGCTCGCGAAACTGTCGCTTTTACGTTGCTATTGTAGGTGTCAAGAATGGACAACTAAGTACCGTAATGCAATCATAAAAAATTTCGCGCTCGCTTCGCTCGCGAAACTGTCGCTTTTACGTTGCTATTGTAGGTGTCAAGAATGGACAACTAAGTGCCGTAATGCAATCATAAAAAATTTCGCGCTCGCTTCCCTCGCGAAAATATTGGTTTTACGTTGCTATTGTAGGTGTCAAGAATGGACAACTAAGTGCCGTAATGCAATCATAAACAATTTCGCGCTCGCTTCGCTCGCGAAAATGTCGGTTTTATGTTGCTATTGTAGGTGTCAAGAATGGACAACTAAGTGCCGTAATGCAATCATAAACAATTTCGCGTTCGCTTCGCTCGCGAAAATATCGTTTTTATGTGGCTATTGTAGGTGTCAAGAATGGACAACTAAGTGCCGTAATGCAATCATAAAAAATTTCGCGCTCGCTTTGCTCGCGAAACTGTCGCTTTTACGTTGCTATTGTAGGTGTCAAGAATGGACAACTAAGTACCGTAATGCAATCATAAAAAATTTCGCGCTCGCTTCGCTCGCGAAAATGTCGGTTTTACGTTACTATTGTAGGTGTCAAGAATGGACAACTAAGTGCCGTAATGCAATCATAACAAATTTCGCGCTCGCTTCGCTCGCGAAAATGTTGGTTTAACGTTGCTATTGTAGGTGTCAAGAATGGACAACTAAGTGCCGTATTGCAATCATAAACAATTTCGCGCTCGCTTCGCTCGCGAAAATATCGCTTTTACGTGGCTATTGTAGGTGCCAAGAATGGACTACTAAGTGCCATAATGCAATTATAAAAATTTCGCGCTCGCTTCGCTCGCGAAAATTTCGGTTTTACATTGCTATTGTAGGTGTCAAGAATAGACAACTAAATGCCGTAATGCAATCATAAAAAATTTCGCGCTCGCTTCGCTCGCGAAAATGACAGTTTTACGTTGCCATTGTAGGTGTCAAGAATAGACAACTAAATGCCGTAATGCAATCATAAAAAATTTCGCGCTCGCTTCGCTCGCGAAAATGTCAGTTTTACGTTGCCATTGTAGGTGTCAAGAATGGACAACTAAGTAAGTGCCGTAATGCAATCATAAAAAATTACGCGCTCGCTTCGCTCGCGAAAATGTCAGTTTTACATTGCTATTGTAGGTGTCAAGAATGGACAACTAAGTGCCGTAATGCAATCATAAAAAATTACGCGCTCGCTTCGCTCGCGAAAATGTCAGTTTTACATTGCTATTGTAGGTGTCAAGAATGGACAACTAAGTGCCATAATGCAATCATAAAAAATTACGCGCTCGCTTCGCTCGCGAAAATGACAGTTTTACGTTGCTATTGTAGGTGTCAAGAATGGACAACTAAGTGCTGTAATGCAATCATAAAAAATTACGCGCTCGCTTCGCTCGCGAAAATGTCGGTTTTATGTTGCTATTGTAGTGGCAGGTTCGAGCCCCACCCGTGGCCCTATTGTCGTACCCACTCCTAGCACAAGCTTTTCACTTATTCGGAGGGGAAAGGAAAATATAAGTCAAGTTCAGCTTGGCTAATTATTCTTTATTAAAAAAAATATATATTGGTGTGTGAAGTCTGCCAATCTGTTCTGTCTGTTCTCATCGAGAGAAATAGTAGTGGGCCTGCGATTGGTTGAGAGGAATTAATGAGGAATCTTTACTTCCTTATCCTAACTAATCCTTACTAATATCTTTAATTTAAAAATGTTTGACTTGATAGACCAAGTAGAAATCCAAATAGGCTCATGTTTCCTGGGCTGCGCCTCAAGAGGGTCCAAAAGACATTTGTGAGAATGGGCGTGACGTTTTACAATAAAATTCCACAGTCAATCTTAGACTTGCCTCTACACAAGTTTAAGAAATCAATTAAATCTGCTCTCATGAAAAAAGCATATTATACAATTGAAGACTATGTAAATGATAAAAAAGCGTGGATATAATTCGCTCCAGTGATTCATAAGACAGTAATAACTATCCTGTGTTCAATAACAATTGTAAATTTTTTATTTTTTTAAAAAGAGCAACCGCCGAGTTTCTTACTGGCTCTTCTCGGCAGGAAAGGCATTCCGAACCAGTGGTAGATTCATTGACGATTCAAAAGTGCTTGTAAAAGTTTATTTGAATAAAAAATATTTCTATTTCTATTTCTATTTCTTTGTGTCCTGGAAAAACAAAGAGTTCCTGCGGGATTTTAAAAATTAAATCCACGCAGACGAAGTCGTTACATGTGTTACTCAGTCACGTCGCAACGACTGAACCGATTTGGCTGAAATTTGGCGCAGAGATAGATCATGGTCTGGAATAGGATATACTTTTTATCCCGGGAAATAAGAGTGTTCCGGTGGGAATAAAAAACCTTAATCCACGCGGACGAAGTCGCGGGTATCAGCTAGTGAAGTAAATAAATTTTGAATTTGAATTTGAATTTTTGAACTTGTAAAAGTTTATTTGAATAAAAAATATTTCTATTCTATTCTATTCTATATTCGACTGATGTTCTTTAAAAAAAGTGTCTGGATTCCTCGTAAGCCGATGTCGGTCACCTACATAGCTTGCTCGTTCGATGCACAACACACAACTTCCATCCATACTCTTCATAGTTAGTGCGGTTATATTATAAAAAAAAAACGGCTGCAATCTGCATTATTTGTTCACCAAGTGGATGAAATAAAAAAAGAGTGAAATGAAATCTACTCACTTTTAAAGTTGGGGATAACGATCGGCAAATTATAAGCATTGTAGATAGAAGCCACGAGTAAAACATGAATAATATCTGTAAAAAAATAGTACATTACTGCCGCGGCCAGCAAAAGAGGCATTGATGGACGACCGTGTAAAGACACGTCCATCAATGCCTAGTTGTGGCCAAGACTTGTATAGTATTTTTCTCAAATAATGCGCGAAAATTAAAACTAAGTAGTACCTAGGCAGAATTGAACAAATTTTCATAGGTTTTCAAATAATTTTCTTTCAATTTTAGCGGTAATAAGTTTTCTATTACGGCTCTTGCCGCCTCTTGAATTTCATATACTCACACACTTATTGTCTTCACTTGAACTCATTTTGTCAAATACAATTTACTTTTCAAAATCAATGGCGAACAATGAACAATAAATAATTTTCCCCGCACTGAAGTGTTCATTTGTTTTTTTTTTTTCAATAAACAGCTTTCTATTTGCAAGCAAGTTCGAAATAAAACTTTTGATAAGTTACCTCCTTGGTTGCCATGTTTCGGAGTAAAAAATCTTTCCAATTTTAAATAACACGACAGATATATTACATAGTAAACTCAGGCAACTCACTATGTAATTTATTTGGCCGCTAAACCAGGCCAGCAATGGATTTTGCCGGCCGCTATTTGGCCAGTACAGCAATTTCGATTTATCTCGAAGAAGGTTGTCAAAATAAAGATCACATTTCCAAGCATGTTTGAGAAAAACAATATAATATACACCTATATGGATACAATTTACAAATGGTACAAGTTATTACCTACTTTTTTCTGAACAAAATTAATTTTTATTTTCTTTTTTTATTCAATGACAAGATAGTCCTTGACTGCGATCTCACCTGATGGCAATTGAGTCTAAAATGGCAGCGGGTTAATTTGGAACGGGTGTGGCAGTATACTTCAACCCATATTCCTACACGCCATCGTGCCGGAACTACCTTTAGGTAGGTAGATACTATAAGGTATTCCGTGCCGGAACGCTAAATCGCTTGGCGGCACGTCTTTTACGGTAGGTTTTACACTAGCTACAGCCAAAGCCTCCCCCCAGACCAGACCAGAGACAATTCAGAAATTATAAATTCGCACCCGGGAATCGAACCCGAGACCTCCCAATTATAAGACTACAGCGCTTACCACTGCGCCAGGGAGGTCGTCAGATTCAATGCTTTAAAAAACACTCCCCTGTGAAGGACACCTTTTCATAACACATCGATATTTACAGCACGGTACATACTATGTCATTTTTTAATAACAATTTTCTGCGAGCTCGTACATTAGTACGAATAGTAGGCAGTAAGTGTTGTCGCAGTAGCGACAACACCAACAACTGCGTAGTTGGCCTTAAAAATGGCTTATCAGTTATCACCGCCTTCATTATTGCGGTTCTAAGCGTTATAAGTACTTAGTTCGATGCCTACCAAGGTATTGATATTTGCCACTATAAGCAAAATAAAATTTTATTAAAAGCATTTTATGTCAAACCTGTGCCGCGTAGATTTTGTTGAAAATATAAACACAGTCCGATATTTTATCATATATTTGCATGAGTTCAAGCCAACAATAATAGCTGCAAGCTGGTATGTCGTCCATTATACTCGTAGATACAGGAATAATTGTATGACCGGAAATCTGAAATAACAAAATCAATAGTGGGTAAAAATCGATGAACATTATAGGGTCCTATAAGGTGCTTGTGCCGACCTCGCAGCGGGCAACACAGCGTTGGAAGACCCCCTATTATGTGAACGGACGGTCTCTAACAATTCGCTGGTAGTCACTGAATACAAGCGGCACAAGATCGTCCGAGTAGGTATCTTGTGGAGATACTTGCAAAATACGTAGGTACACACACAGCTACACTACAGCTATAAACGTCTAGCTGCTGAGAGGGTGATGATTACTATTTTTATCTCTTTAAAGTCGTAGTCTGTGTCTTGGAAGTGGTAGGTAGGTATAGCAGTTTAATAAAATTTATAAAACACTTATAAAGTCGATTACCAAACCCATAGTCATCAAGGTCAACATACCAGAATCATACCAGAGAACGTTTAGAAATTGAAGGTAGTTACTCGTAAATTACTATAGCTTTTGCCTGCGATTTCTTCCGCCTGGAGCTAGGTTTGGAATTCCCGTGGGAATCCTTAATGTTTTTTCAGGATGAAAAGTAGTCAAGTCAAAGTCACTCTTCCGTGTCTTCAGCTATACCTACCATGCAAAAATTGCGTCGATCTGTTGCTCAGTTGATGAGCGATTGAAGGCCAAATCAACAAACTAACAACCCGTGACGTACTACCCGGGATAACTAACCAGGGATCGATCGCAGCGCTTTCTGTTGCACTGAAACTTCTACGACATGCAAAGAATCTAAGGAAATAGGCACTTACTTTTAACAAAGACTTTTTAATGATATCGCTCTTAAAAATTCGCTGTTTCGACGGAGACATTCTACCGGATTTTCCTAACAAGATCATATTTAGAAATACTATGTGTCCATAAATAATGACAATAAAATAAAAACCGATGACACCTTGCAATGGTAGGAATATTAACGTAGCGTACCCTAGTACATTTTCAATACGAAAACTGTCAAAGACACACGTTGCACATACGGACGCTACTGGCACTATACTAAGTATAATAGCTAGCGTACGTCGCTTGAGATATAAGTTCTTTGATCTTCCAAAATGATCGTCGATATTATCGAGAATCTCAAGCAAAGCTACATAATTAGCACTGTTACAAAAAGAGCTGATAAAAATGTAGTAGATGATTTCTAAACTTAGCGACACATTGAAAGTTTTAGAGACAATGCTTAGTGGCAAGTCGGCTTCAATTTTCTGCCAAGTCTTGGGTCTCAGAATCGCAACCGCAACTAAATAACCAGCTATTAAAACCAAACAATACAATTTGTTTATTAAATTATTTTTAGTCATTTTATTTTTAGAGAATATAAAAGAGTTCATGGCAAAAAGTGATGAGAAGTATAGAAGTGGTTTGTAAGCGTTTGCCACTGAATAAGTTTTGTTATCCTTTTTCGTGGGGTTTCGTAAGATAACACTAAAAGCATTTCTGTTAGCAGGCGATGGCTCTTTAAAAGATTGAATTCCGAAATCACTGTTGTATAACATTTCTAAAATAACGTCCAGACTTTACGGCTTTCGGTAAAGAACTATTAAATTTATATTCTGATTGATACAAATATAGGTACTACACATTCATGAAAGTAATATTGGTGATACGATCTAAGGGATTTCACACACTAAGGGGCTATAGCCAACGGCCTCAGCGTCCGTATAGTAACTCAATAAGTATATCGCACTTGGTACAATCAACTGGCAGCACCGTATGATATAGTGTTTGTTTAAAATGGCAGCACCACGTGCCATGACTAGCTTTTGTGATCAAACTATCTGTCATTATCATCATAAGCTACCCATCAACGGTTATTCAGCTCTACTGAAAGCAGATTTCTTCTCAAAGAAAGGTCCACCATGCTGGACCAATGCAAATTGGCAGACTTCACACAACTTTGAGAAAACTGTGGACAACGCTCAGGCGTTCAGGATTCTTTACAATGTTTTCCTTCTACGTTGAATCATCTTGTGATATTATTCAATTAACTTTATGTACCTGCTTCACTGAAAATGCAATCGCTGTTTCAAGCGCAGGGTAAAGTGTATGCTGAAACGCAGACGATGCAACACAGCGTAGGACAGATTTTGCTAGGCATACCCTGGCTCGAGGCACACCAGCCTTAAAAGCGTGAATAGAAATCACGTCAGCTCTGAACTCTGCTGACGACATCAAATTATCTTTAAGTGGCCGAATGTTCCTCCTAACGTTTCAATAGGTACCCTTAGAATGAGTTTTCTCAACTGTAAAACTTTAGTAGATTCCAAGTATCGAAAACTATAACGTTAGAATAACACACACACGAAAACTGCTATCAATGTTGTAAAGAATGTACAAATAACGTTGTATGGATATGCGTTGCGTTACGTACCTACTACCTACGCGTTAGCGTGTATTTCGGGTTGTTTAGTAGATTATTGAAATTCAATTTATTTTCGATTACCTAACGAGTAACTACCAATTATGTGAATCATTACGTGTCCTTATCAAGTTAGATAAGGGATAAGTAATTTATACTTACAGTTCCATTGACTTATTAGTTGGCGTTAAAATGCATTCATTGAAAACAGTGCATTTTATGAAATCCCTGAAATAAACATAGATTTTAGTATACAGAGTTATCATAAATAATAATTATTATTGTCATACTAATTATGTCTAGTTTTGGGCCTAAAGTCCCATGAGAGCAATGCATAGGTAGATATTTATAAATTAAACATCTGTGTAATTATTTGTATAACAATTATTATATTGTAATGTAACTACAGCCATACTGACATGAAACAACTGGGAGGATTGCCTTAGTGACTACCTCACATTTACACATGCACCTTACTTCTCTACATAAGAATAAATTAATCAGAAATATTTTTTTATTAATAAAACACGACGGGGCGGGATATGATGTGAATTAAATCTGAAATAAGACGTATAATGCGTTTTATCTCGTCACTATCTTATAATTTCAACTTTATGCTTGATGGTGTATCGCTAATTATAAATATTTATCAATAATAAAAAATATATTTTAGCCTAAATATAAATATAGGATATTTTTTTGTTCTAAGTTTATTCATATGAGAAATACATACTCGTACAAGCAATGTATGTAATAGGTACGTATGAAAATAATAAAGTGATTAAACCAATGATTTCTATACATATACAATATCATAATAGGTAACAACGTCGTTGATACTAACAACCAAAAATCTTGAGCATCCACAAAATTATCATTGTAATTAAAGCAATAAAACATATTGTAATCGCACAACTTATCAATTGGCAGAGCAGATTACATATGCAACTGAAAGTTAAAAAATATTACAAAAAATGCCTATTACCTAAGAAAGAAATTGTGAGATGGTGATTGCAAAATTATGCGCTTCTTTCCAATATTTGTGGTACCAGAAATTGATAAATAAGAAGATAGTATTTAGTTGATATAACCTACTAATATATTTTACTACTTGTAAAAAATATACCGACGTAATAATAATAGGTAGGTATTGTAACCTATTATATTAGTGTAATGTATGTCTTAAGATATTCATAATTTTTTAAACAGGACTTGAATACATACTTACCACATAATATTATTATTATCCGTATGGTTGTTAGTAACTTCTTATATTCAAAAATAATGGTTGTACATAAAAATCCTCTTGTAAAGCCACTTGAATAAGCCTAAAGCCTCTTCTTATAAAATATTTTGTTATTGATTTCTTTGAATTGCTTTCTGTATAAAACCTTTTAATTTATGACTTAACGGGGTCTTTTCCCTGTTTCTAGCATACCATTTTACCTTGCAATATAATATTTATATACTTATACCATGATTCTTCTGCTCATAGCCACCTTATAGCCTTCTTCATAAAAATACATCGATGATCTAAGAGAATATAAACCATTCTGTTAAAATAATTAATTTAACGTCTGCAATGACGTATGGGTTTAGGGTTGCGTATTAGTAAGACGAAATCGATTTATATGTAACTGCATTTATCAACTTATATTAATTGTTTAACTTCATAGGAAAATCGCCTGTCTACTATCCCCATATATTCTTGCGCCTTCCCCAAAAACCTCAAAATTATTTATCAAGACAGTATTCAAATATCTGACACTATTAAATCGCAGTCTGACAGGTTTCTAGACAAATGCGGAAAAGTTGCATCAACCATATTGCTATAGTCTTGTCTAGTAGGAGTAGTAGGTATGTATAATGAGAGAGTGATGGCCAAAAGATCATTAATCATACCCTCTCGGTAGAAAGTAGTATGTTCCTTGATCATACCTACCTACTGTACCAATCATTTTTAGACAATCCCGCGACTGGATTTTCTCTTGATGAGGATTTTTATCTGCCCCTATTTTGTAGTTTGAGGATGATTGTGGGCTACAAAATCATTTTTACCAATTTAGTTAAAAATCAATTTTTTCGTGTATTTTTTAAAAGCATTTCCCCTCCCTATTTTTTTTCTGTAGAGTTTCTATATCCAGAGTTATGACAACTGACGCTAACGGTTGAATTGTAGACTCTTTCATTTTAACCTTCAAGAAGTACGTAGGTACTTTCTAATAATATGATGACTTGCTTCGAATCTTCGAATACAAACCAACAATTACCTGCGACGGTGTATGACTTGCTTCGAATCTTCGAATACAAACCAATTACCTGCGACGGTGTATCCACTAAATTACAACATCAGGTTTTTCAACGGGTGAACCAACAAAAAGCCGGCAACGGGCGACGGTAATCACTTAACATCAGGTGAACCACCAGCTCGTTTGCTCGCTAAAATAAAAATATAAAAAAATCCAGGATATGGTCCATGGTCCACATCACATCGAAAGCCCCATCATAGGTGATTACTTTTTTTTATGAGAATATGCGCTATGATTTATAGTATAAGTATGCGTTAACTTATAAAGACGAAAATAAATAAAAAATATAGGTATACCTACTTACATATTTTGTGTTAAATACAAAAATGTTTTACAGTCATAGCGGAGTATGAATTTTCTATCGGATACGATTATACTGTAAATAAAAATCAGTACCTATACGAGATGACGATAAGACATTTTCCTTTTTTACAACACCTTGTAAAAACGTAAGTCACCTACACCTATTACTTCGTATTATAGGTATTTTGTAGTATTACTTGCCTGTAAGTTAGTGCATATTACTTACCAGGTTGGTCAATATTAAAAATAAAATAAAAAATGGTTTGTTTTGTATTTACCATAGCAATTTAATCTATACTTAAATAAATTAAATTCAGAGATTACAGGAACAAAAGTGCAAAATTACGTACCCATTTACGCCCAAATGTAACTTATTTGTATTTTTTTTTAAATAACTATATTTATGGATTGCTTAGGCCTATAATAGAAATATTTAGTAGGTAAAAATAATTAAAACACAATATCAAGTTGTTTTTTGGGGTGTACTTTATTTAGTACAGTGGGCACTTATGAGTGATAATTAGCAAAACAATTTTTATCGATGCATAAGGTTTTTAGGCAACGTACACACTGCCATTTTATACGAGTGTGGCACAAAACACAGCGTAACTGTTTAGGCAGCTTCCCTGGGTTATGTCCATTGTTACTTGGATTTAGGCCCGCTATGGCAGTTCCAGACGGGCGGCTTTTGTTGGTGCTACGAAGTTGAAGGTAATTTCGTGCTATATGTCTTCTAAAAGCCAATTGATCGAAGCGCTCACCGCCTGCCAAATTATGCAAGCGCCAAGCGTTAGCTATACTCATATCGAGCAAGTATGTGAAAATACACCACCACCATTTTTTGCCTCGGACACTCACACGATATAAAGATATCGATCCATCTAGCTCATCTACACCACCCATCCCTCTATTATAATTCTGAAATAAGTGTGGAATACTGACATCCACTTTTTGTCTACTCTGTGAACACCAGCGTTTTACTTTGCCAATAGGTTCAATTGTGTCAAAATTAGTACCTATGGTGCATACGCTATTATCTTTCCACCTTACAAGCAGCAGTTCATTTTTGGTATCAAACCTATAGTCGTACTCTGCTCTTGCGGACTTCTTCATGCTATTCACGGGGCGTAAAGGGCATTTTTTTGTCCGATTCTCACGGATAGTACCAGTAGCTTTATATCCAGTTTTCTTCAAGGCAATCAATAAATCGCAACTTGTAAAAAAGTTGTCGAAATACACTGTGTGCTCTTCTGGTATCGCTGGTATTTTTGACAGTAGAAGTTTCACAACCCGGGTACCTAGAGGTTCTTTTGTATTTTCGGTTGTTTTTCCACAATATAAATCGAATGAGTAGCAGTATCCATCTGAACTGGCAGCGACCCAGTTTTTATACCCAAATCGTATAGGTTTGCCTCTTATGAACTGTTTTGTTGGGTGGTGGCCATAATACTTGATCATAGATTCATCGATTGATATATCTTCATGTAAAACATCATACTGGCAGAATTTTTGGATTAGAATATCACATAAGGGTCTCACTTTAAACATTTTATCTCGTGAAGCACTAGCTGAACTGTTGTCTACTAAATGCAGATTTCTTTTTATTTCCAAAAATCGGTTTCGCGACATACAGTTTGCCACAAGAGGTACCCCAATATCTTCGTCGTAGCTCCAATACTGGCGTTCTCTAGGTAGTTTATGATATCCAGATAGTATTAGTATGCCTAGGAATCGGCGTAAATCATCTTTGTCCATTTCAAATCCATGTCGATTATTTTGTCCCGCATATAATAACGAATTATATATGATCAGATTATAGACCTCTTCATCAAATATTTTTTCGAACACTTCTGAAGGAGAAAGGTCTTTTAGTTGATTTATTACCTGGGTTTTGCGCGACGAACACATATTATCATATAATTGAGATGAAGTTGAGTAAGATGGTGTACATTTTCTCCATTTAGGGTCTAAGTCACGTGAATCTTGGCGACTCCTCTTATTGGACAAAGGCTCATCATCACTGTCTTCCCATTCAGAAGAATCATGACGTCGACGTGTCACCTCTAACGTTCCGGGTACATCTCTCGGTAAATCTGATGTCTGCAAGTCGTCTTCACCTTCTTCTTCGTCGGTAACGACACCTGGATCAGGTGGTATGATGACAACATCATACTCGTCGTCTGTGTCTTCTGCTATTATAGCGTTAACAGCTTCTTCAAGGGCGAGATAATCCTTAAAACCTCGAAACACTGCCATTTTATCATAAAACTGCAAAAAGATAAAAATAGGAAGTTTCAATATCACTTGTGCCCACTGTACTAAAAAAGCGACATTCATCTAAACCATTTCATAAATCTTGCAAATGGCAATAAAATGTATGAGACTTGACTATTTAATTTACGTATGTATATAATCTCATCACTCAATATAAATTTATGCCAAAATATTTAGAAAGTAATGAAAAAAAACTAAATAATTGCACTTACCTCTTCACCCGAAAACAATTATCTAACAAATGATACAAAATGGCGGTTATTTTACTGTCAATTCTCATTTTTTTCACAAAATATTACAAATAGTGCCATCTATTAGTGATTCCATGCATTTATTCATCAAAAAATTAAATAGATTTCTTGAAATGAGGATTCGAAGAGGTGTCGTTTATTTAGTACAGAGGGCGCAAATGGGTTAAAATAAAATAAAATTCTCGTAATTCAATCTGAACTGAACCACGTCATCATCATCGCGAAGCAATATCTGAAATAATACATTTCAGACCTTAATTATTTAATACCTTTTAGCTTTTGCCCGCGACTTTGTCTGCGTGAAGGTTACTAAAAATCCCGCGGGAACTCTGTGCTTTTCGGTATAAAAATGTTTGCTTTCTTCGATATAAGAGGTTGCTTCCGGGATAAAAAGTAGCCTCGGTCACGTTTCAAATTCTCAACTATATGCTTCTACCCATGCAGATGTAGAAACTCACGTCGGTCCGTTGCTCCGTTGCGGTGTGATTGAAGGACAAACCAACACATGAACAAGCAAACACCGTTTCGCATTTATTAAGTAGGTATTATAAATAAAGTAACGTTTTAAAAATTCCATAGGCTCTATTATTTCCACGAATACTTTTCGCATCCTATGTCGGTCTGCAAAATGCAACTACCAGAGTGCCAAATTTCGTCATGATCGCTCCAGCGATTGCAATAAAACTGCAACAGACAGATGACAGATGGAGAGACAAACAGACACACTTTCAAATAAATAAGCGTTTATATATGATCAAATGAACTTGCAAAGTGAAGTTCGATCGATATTGTATGAGTACGCTTCATTCGAAGATATAAAAACATTAACTAGCTAATGCTCGCGACTTCCTCGGCGTGGATTTAATTTTTAAAATCTCGAGGGAACTCTAACTTTCTGGGATAAAAGTAGCATATTATGTCACTCTCCAGGTCCCCAACTATATTCATGCAAAAAGTCATGAAGGACAAACCAACAAACAAACACACTTTCGCATTTATAATATTAGTAAGGAATAAAAATGTCTTGTTCAATCCAGTTACCGTTTTACTTTTCTTTTGAGCTTGATCTTCGCTTTAAGAGTAGCTTTCAGATATCTCATCGAGGTTTGATTATAACTCCAGACTCTAACAAATAAATATTTATTCTTTTAAAATTAAGGACAAATTTTTCATGATTTCTGATACCCAGTTTGTTGGTACCACATTAATTGGGGATCAAATCCTTCAGACAAATGCAAAACTATGCTTTATGCCTCGCGGCCTGTACCTATGTAATGTATAATATTAAATGGAATTTGTATGAAACTTGGAATTGGAATGGAATTTTTTAACCCGCGAATATTAAATCTCAAATGCGTGTAACTCTATATGATTGCAATTGTTACAGAATTGCAAAAAAACGCTGGCTAAATCTAGTATTCATCAAATTACTAGCTTTTAAATAGGTACAACCTAATAGGTACCTAATCCTAAATGTAAACTATTGTATTGATACTAACCAGTTAAGAAGTTGCCACACCACAATATTACTACCACAAGTATCCCAATAAATACTATAGTGATTAAAATACTTATTAATTGACATAATAGGTTACAGACACAACTGAAATAAAACAAAGTCAGGTTATTATACCTAAAGTAGGTACCCATCTCCCTATATTATCGGTACCAGGGGCCCAAGTCTGCTATTGCAATTGTAGTTCAATTGTCCTTCAATGACATCCCAATTGCTACTTTTAGCAATTTTGGTAGTCTACTAATTAAATGACGTCACAATTGTTTTCCGATGGTTTGCCACTGACACTTTTAAGTCGGTTAAAAACATAAAGCGTATAACGTTTTTGATAACGATAAACTCGTTTCGGCGAACGCTTTTTTAGCTAATGGCAATACCGAGGATCATTGAATTACAATCCAATTACAAGAACATCGAACGACCATTGTGAATTTAGTAGACTACGAAATTTTGGACCAATGATAATTGAATTGTAATGGCATTGCGGTTCACTGACAATGACATGTAAAATAGCAGACTCGGGGCCCTGATTGCGTCGTTGGTCTAATGGTTAGCGGGTGATGAGGTTCCGGTTCGACTCCCCGATCGGGTCAATAAATGTATTTGGTTCTTCTGTCAAGAAATTCTGAGTACTAGCCCGAAGTTAGGAAGTTTGGTGGTGTGTCATCCCCATGTTTCGGAGAACATGTAAAGCCTACACGCAGGCCCTGCGCCTGATCTCTCTTGATTTCGACTTGATGGAATTTTCCGCTTCGCGTGGAATTTGTATGAAACTTGGTATAGGAATGGAATTTTTTAACGCGCGAATTTTAAATCTCAAGTGCGTCTAACTCTATGATTGCAAGTGTTACAGAATTGCAAAAAAACGCGCGGTTATTTTTCCCAGTGTAGGCTAGCTCTAAAGCTATCTATCTAGTGTAGGCTAGCTCTAAAGTTATCTATATAACTACTTATAACGAACATACTAGCAGAAAGCCCTCAGAAACTTATTTTCCAGAACTTCGCCGCCCTGGCTCTCCGGCATTTTTATATTTACACTACAAAAACTGGGATGCTTAACCCTACGGCAAACTTCCAATATGAGTTTTGTAGAAAATATTTGTTGATACTTAGTTTTATCCCGAGAGCCTTTATTCAATTTTCCAATTTAATGAACTTTTTAATGGATTTGCTCTGATTAAACCATCGATGGATTAAACGGATCTGCCCAATACCTGATCCAATAAATAACCCAAGAGAATATAATCGCTTCGTGTAAGTAACTAAAACGAAGTGATTATATTCTCTTGGTAAATAACTAGCAAAGAATATACTACTCTCTACCGAGATAACTAGGTCTGATTTGTTCTAGGTCACAGACTACATAGAGACTGAATATCAATAATAGTGATTATAATCGTTATAATCATAATATTTGTCTTCTCTCCCGTTACATAAATATTGGAACTATTGGAATTGGAACACATTTGGAATAAGTGAATGGATGGAACCAAAGAGATCAACTTTTATAACGTAGTTTTTTAAATCGTAATATTTAGAAACAAATGATAAAATAGCCTCTCTTTTTTCCGCTTAAAATTGGTGGTACCTATAAAAATTAAGTAATAATAAGTGTTATTATTAATTAATTTGTTAATTGTAATCATTTTTGCTTTCAAATGAAAGTGCAACCATGTTTCATGGCGGTTCTTAGCTCAGCAGAATTTTCCTTTCGAACCCGTGGTAAACTTACATGAAATTAATTATATTGCATTTTGAAAAAATTGTACAATTTTTTCTTTTTGTAGGTAGGTACATAGATAAAAAGGTGAGTAGGTAATAATAGGTGTGTTTCTTATCACAATAATTATTTATTATTATCTTGT
Organism: Hipparchia sbordonii; assembly: GCA_038048805.1. Lineage (NCBI taxonomy): Eukaryota > Metazoa > Arthropoda > Insecta > Lepidoptera > Nymphalidae > Hipparchia > Hipparchia sbordonii. The sequence goes on along the minus strand of CM076106.1, from coordinate 5,741,472 downwards.
AATAACTAATTACATAATTCATTAATTTTTACGTAGATACAAGCGAACGTTGAAATTTAAATAGATTTATTACTAAATTCATTCATAATAATGCAAATATCTTATAATTGAACGAGCGAACGTTGAAATTTAAATAGATTTATTACTAAATTCATTCATAAGAATGCAAATATCTTATAATTGAACGAGCGAAGCGAGTTCTCTGAGTCAACTAAGGCGCTTGCCTACTAGACAGAGAAGTGTCCGTCTAAATGTCTGTCAGAGCCCTATAACTTCTGAATTACTGAATATTAGAACGTAAAACTTGGTTGAAAATTCAGTTATATCCTGTACTTGAACAACAAATACTAAAATTAGATAAATGTTATAAAGAAACGAAATTATTTAATTTTAATGCGCCATCTATTAGCATTATTGTGAAGCTAATAGCTTCACTATAGATGGCGCTGTGTCAGTAAAACAGTTTTATGTCAACTATTATTTTTTTTATTGCGTCTAATGTTAAAAGTTAATTATTACAATATATAATTAAAACTTTTGGGAATTATGGGATATCGCGAGGTCTCAGTTCGGGGCGAACCACTAGTTATTTATAAATAAGTAGGTATGATGAAACGGATGGAAACAATATTATTAAATCTAATGTAACGGTTATAGTTCCTCATGTACATGCACATTGTGTGCCTGTCAGGAGCCTAGGTGAGAGCGGTCAGGCGCAAGCAAGCTCTCGCTCACACTACCGATACGACACACACACAACCATGATCCACGCGCTCTCGTGAATTGAAAGAACCATACATGATTATATTATTATTATCTTACCTTACACAATCATTAAGTTCATAAACTATGCTACTATGTATGATAATCACAGACTAAAGAAAGCTATTATGGTGATAACCACATTACATGACCAACCACATGCAGTACTTAATTACTGTAAACTGGACCACTGAATACGGATGGCGTCATGTATTCAATATTATACACAACCTATTATATTCATTCGCTGCTATACAATACCTATACAACAAGGACATTCAAGGCTATCGCATAACACGACAAACAGACACAAGACATAAGAGCCGAAAGAGAAAATCCGTGCGACTTACGAGTCAGCTGGATCGGGCGCGCTGAAGAAATCGAGGTCACCTGACATATATATCAGCAGCAATATATGTCAGCACCAATATGAAATTTACTGATGTGCCCGGTGCTGACAACTCGTTATGCTGACACCATTGGTTAAATTTTTAGTAAGCCCTGAAAATTACGCCTCTTTCATCTCTTATGGTTATCACCAATCATAAAATGATGTAATTAGTATCTTCACAAAAATACTTATTGCTTCATAGAAGAACAGTTTAGATTGTAATTTAATTATTATATCTTTTTTAATATAATAAAAAACTTTAAACCTATTTGTTCACAGGTCATACCTTTAACATACATTCGTACCAATAAATTAATTTTATTTATTAAATATTCCTCAGTTACTTACAGCATTATCTCTACGTGTCTAATTTTAATATGCGTGCATCAGTAGGACCATCGCGGTATCACGTAACCATAGATAATACATAATACACTATAAACCAGAGACACATAACCACAGGTAAGTAGCGTGCAAAATAACATGAAACCTTGACACTTCGGACTTCCCTGCGTGCATACGGGCAAGGCTGAAATCTATAGACCGCACTTACTCTGCTCAGACCCAAGACAGAGTTAAAATAAAACGAGACAGATTTTTGTTAGATAATATTTGCGTCTCGTTTTAACTCTATCTTAAGCCTGAGCTAAGTCAGAGCACGCTCTTTAGATCTCAGCATAAGAGCGCCCGCAGACATATTTCAAGTTGGCCGAAAATAATAAAATTGTAATTGCTTCAGATTAGCTTTGTAGTTCAAAAAATACCCCCGAATCGAATCTGCTGACCCGGATGATGTGTATAGCACGTCTTGCGTGACAAGATTGAACCCACAGAGCACGCTTCCTTGTCGCACTGATTGTTCTTGGGCTTGAACCCGAGCATAATTTATAAGCGCTACAATTCTCGCGACCCTTTTATAGATAGAGCGTTAAAGAGAAATGTCACACTGATTGCACTTATGCTGTTACCGGTCTCATTTCGTGCTCAACTGAGCATGTTTACTTAGGTACTAACTCTATTTTCTGTTGCGTTATCAGTGGCCTCCCCCTCCTGAAGTTAGCATGCTGCGTATAGACTGGTAGTGTGGTTGGGCGTCCTATAAAATAGAACAATAATTTCAATGAAAATATTGGTACTAAATAGGAGGAGTTCTATGTACCTATATCGATATCTCCGTAATTTCTAAATTGATTTGTGCGAATTTTTTTTAATCAATACAAAAACTTTGCGAGATGGTCCCATAAAAACTTCGGGTTCCAACTCCTCAATTCTGATGCTGCAGGGGTGCTGCCCTCCTAACTGTGAGGATTTAGGAACTATGGGGATTTATGGGGATAACTATGGGGATTTTTTTTTTTTTTTTATTTATGGGGATTATGAATAGTTATTGTAGGTGCCAAGTAAACTACGTCATTAAATTCCAGGACCTAACTCCTCAGTCCTGATGCTGCGGGGGTTCTGCCCACCTAAATTGTAGGGATTTAGGGAATGTCGATTGTGAATTGAAAATTTGCTATTTGTGGAATAAAAATTTCGTAAGTGTTAGAGAGCACACTATAGAGTAGCAACAGAATATTTTTTCTTTTTTTTTTTCTCTCTTTTAACTTATTAAATAGATAATAATAAAATAGAATTTACCGGTTTAGCGAAGATAATTCCCGTTAGCCATAATATTAGTAGGACTAGACCTACTATGAACAGTAGTGATATGGCAAAACTGATGATTTTGCACAGCAAACTGCATACACAAGTTAAACTGGAAAGATAAAAGTATAATTTTATTTACATTTTTACTGTACGATGTACCTAGTGCCTAACTTGACGCCCTCCAAGCTGGGAGGTTTTGGGATTGCTTAATCGAAGATCATGTGTCATAGGCATAGGAATTTATCAATTGTAAATTGACTAACTTGAACAAAAGCCTTTTGTTTCGAATTGGCTGTACCTATCACGTGCTCAATAATTACAATGTCGCATGCCACCATTTTCCAGGTAAGTAATGTCTGCTACGATATAAATAGACATTTCTTTTATATTACACACATTAAGATTAGATTAATGTGAAAATGTGTTTGTTTATTGGTTTCTTCGTTTGTCCTTCAATCACGCTGCAACAGAGCTACAGATTGATGTGATTTTTTGTTTGGATGTAGTTGAGAACCTTGCGAGTGACATAGGCTAGTACTTATCCTAGAAAATCAAAGAGTTAAAAAAGACGTGTGGCACTCGGGGACTGCCGCGGTAAAGCTATTGCATAGCATTTTTTATCAACGCCATCTAGCGGCTCACCGCTAGATGGCGTTGATAAAAAATGCGCCATCTAGCGGCTCACCGTAGAGTAGTCCCGTGTCAGGTTATTTCGTTACGGAATTTCTGGATTCGGTCTCCACGCTGGCCCCCGATAGAAGCTATGCAATAGCTTAAAAACTAAGTCCACGCTTACGAAGTCGTGGGCCTCAGCTAGTAGGTAGAATATAAATAGGCATTAAGAGTAACTTTGTCACAAAGTTATTCTTAGAACTTTCCGTACACTCTGTATAGTTATCTTATTTTCCGTTAACTATACGTTATCTTATCGATGCCTGTCGATGCGGACGAAGTCTGATAACATTGTTAACTAAGCGTGGATGAAAAATCAATAAAATATGTGAGCATTGTATCAATCACGCTACTTGATTAAATCAGTGATTACCAACATCATAGTTGATACATACAGGGTGTTATATATATTCCCTTGAGTAATCAGTGGAAAACATTTAATAACTATGATACTCGTATTATTAATAATTAATTCGTTTATTAATTAGCTCTCGCTAGATCATCCTCTCCGGGTCTTTTTAGAACAAACAATCTGCAATTCGATTCAAAACTGCAGTTTGGACTGCACTGCAATATTTTGCTGAATGCACAGTCCGCTTACGTAATTCACGGCAATCGACTTCCGACAAACCGTCGCGTTTGTAGAGGTTCTAAACGAAGAATCACTTACTTAGGTACCTACTAAAATTAAGAGTAAAACTAATTAAAAATCCATTTAACATTGAATAAGACCATGACACATTAAAGGTCGGTCACACACCTTGATAGTACATCTAATAACGATTTTTCTACCTTCGTGACACAGTTATAATATATAATCGGTCTGCCCTAGTTAAATACTTACCTATACAGCTTTTTATATTAAGTATCATTAAACAAATAGTAGAAATATAGAGCAACGAACTTGCCTTTGCTTGTTCTACTAGAAAGCTCAAATACCTAATACCAATTAAACAAAAGAACGAACTTGTGATTAATCACGTAATTTGTTTTGACTCAGTAATAATTATAATTTATTGATAGTTGATAGGTAGCTACCTAGCAGGTACCTACCTACCCATTCTGATTAATTTGACAACAGTTATATATATATACAGAGATATATAAAACTACATGATAGGTAACGATAACCTTGATAGAACTGAATTTCAGTAAAAATGATGAAAACAATGGAAATGTAATCTACATTTCCTTTGTTTTCATCATTTTCTTTACAAATTGAAACTTTTTTATGACGTGTATCTGCATAAATATTGCATTGCATGAATAGATCTATCCTATGATGTTTATGTGAAAAGCGACAAGAATAGCGGTCGGTTTAATATTTTTACTTTAAGTGTTTTAAAACCACTGACCATTAAGAAATAGTTTTAGAATATTCACACGATTTCTTTAGGTAGGTAGGTACCTATTGTTATTTGGTAAACGAGAGAAAGCTGTCAAGAAAAACTTGTTTACGAGCAGCCAAGTGCTTGGTAGGGATTTTCATTCCATACATTCTGCCCTCGTAATTGAAAACACAGTAACTTAAATGTAACTTCTATATAACTTACTGTGTTTTCAATTACGAGGGCAGCATTATATTACAGACCCAACTGCAATATGCGCGACTAACCGGTTTGAAATTAATCACTAATGTTTTCGCAACGTAAATACGTCGCAACTTCAAATCTCATGTATAACTATGCAACATAAATATAAAGATATATTTTTCTTAAAAACCAGTTTTATTGCTCAATTTCACTGTTTTCTTTACGAAAAGCATTACTTCTGCTTGGCTAAGTAGGTAAGTCGCGCCATTTGTAAGTAGGTAGGTACCTAATGTTCTTCTAACAACACAACAACAACAGATTGCGAGTCAGAAACTGTTTCAATGTGCAAATCAACTCAAGCATTTGCGCCTCCATACTTTAAGGTCACGAACCAACGACGGTAAAACAGGTAATTGCAATACGAACGAAAGAGATGCAAGAACTAGAACTATCTGGTGAGTCGTGAAGATATTTCTTAGGTAATATTGGAATCAGATAATATCCATACAGTCGGCAAATTTTCTGTTTATAACGCATGTGGTGTTTTGAAAACTAACGTTACTACTTTTAATGACACTTTAATAATTATACTACTCAGGTAATAATTAAATTTGTTTAACTTACCACATTGTGAAGTATTTCTTTGTGACGTGCTAACACGTTTACTATTCACGAGTGACTAAGAGCGTTTGGGCGTGTATTTAAAATGAATATTGTGTACAGGAAAATTGTGATAAGAATTTTCGTAGGTCCACCCCGAAAATTATCGCATCACAATCAATAGTGATATGACTTACCTGCCTAACCCTATTACACGCGGGCCCCTCTCCGAATCGAATTTGCGGAACGTTATGCATAGTGGTTTGCACCGGAGCAGTGATCACCGGAGAATCACCGGTGATTCTCCGGTGAAAGTAATCGGTGAAAACACCGGAGAAAAACCGGTGTTTCACCGGTTATAACTCAAGTAATTTTATTTAAAAAAGAAGTTTGTTGATCAATATGGTTCTTTATCTAATAATATTTATTCAAATACAATTACTTTATTATTATTTCCTCCCTCCTTAAATAATAATTATTTATCATAATAAAGTAAAAATTTTTTTCCTTAATATTTTTTTTTTTAATTTAAAACCTTTACAGTACATCTAATATCATTTGTAGTTTATGCAATATAGAATGCGCTTAAAATTCCATTGCATTGTACTAGAACAGTAACAGTTAAAAACATTTTAATTGATGCTAAATCTATGTTCGAATTCACCGAATATCTCCGGTGAATCTCCGGAGAATGCCAAATCACCGGTGATTTTCATCGGTACTCGAAATTCTGCTCCAGTTTAAACCTCTAGTTATGCATTCAACTTCATGTTCTAGTAGGATGTGCAAAAATAAAATACTCGATACTTTGAATCCAATACATATTTATAAATTAATTTTAGAATAGAATAGAATTTATTTGGCAGAATGTGGTACAAAACTATTTTTCATTACTCATACACGGAAAGTAGGTCTGAAGTTGCCTGAGAAGCGGGTTGAAAGTAATACTTTTCAGCCCTAGGGAGAATCGTTTTCAACTGACAGCTGTCAAATAATTAAAAAAAACTAGTTGTCACATTTTTATTGGAATTCAAATGAAACACGACATACCCGAGTGCATCCATAGACAAGAAGAAAGATAGACTTTATTCATAAAGTAAAGACAACTGATTCATAGTTGTTGATTTATGTAAAATAAAGTTCACTCAATTTTCTTTAGCTAATTTCTATTTTTATTTTGACTTTCCTTATATTCGTAATGAAAAGCACAGTGTTTACCTCGGGATAAAGACTTATTTAGTCCCTCGAACTATAGGCCCCCTCGCTACGCTCGGGCGCCAAACCCCGTCTCGGGACTAAATAAGTTACTTTCATCCCTAAGGTAACAATGTACTATTAAACAATTTCAATTTATTTATTTGCATCACACAACAACAACCCATTTGGGTTAGTAACCATTTTGTCCTGACACATTCAACATTCAATTATGTCTATGCTAACACTTCCAACAGACAAATTAGAGCAGTGGAATCATATTAACATGATTTCTAAGCATGTCTATCTTAGATGTACTTACCTTCTACCAATCTTATTGGTATCATGTCGCGAAAATTGTAGGCAGAACACGTGAACTAAAATATGGACTCTTATCTACCACACGATTAGATAGTATTTGTTTTCGTGGTCATACATTTTATATCGTAATGATGAATGTAAATAGACCATATGAGTGATTCATTTTCCTAAAATCGCTATTTTTCCATTGTTATCAAGTTTACTTTTTATTAACGCTTTATAATATTTAATTTTACTGAACTGGGAGTTTTTTTATTTTTTTATTAAAGTGTTAATCTTTAGGTAACACTTAAAGGTTGCTGAACACAAGCGGCACAAGATCGTGTTCTGTTGCAATACTTGCAAGATACCCATGTCCAGCTGCAAGTATCGGCTGCGACCACGAAAATACGATCGAAATCGACTTATTGAGAAGGAGAAGGAAGGAAGGAAGGAGAATCGACTAGTATTGTGAAGTATAACATGATCAAGTAGGTACTATTACGAATGAATTACAGACACTGAACGAGAACGAACTATTTCGGATGCTTAATAGTACGTCGTTCTTTAAGTTCTTCGATCATTTGGCTCAGAACGAGCGGGAGACAAGGAATCAGCCAATTATTATTAGTACATCGTTTATTTAGTACCTACTTCGTTCCTTGTGGACCTATTTAGTCTGTACTTCTGTCGTTTGGCTTGGAACTACTGTACTAATAGTACTAGAAGTCAGAACTAGTACCTGCAGTCTGTAAATATACGAAGAATATATTGTATGGAGCGCTCCCTGTAGTAACCTAGCAAGAACAAGTTTAAGATTATTAAGATTAGCAAGCTGGAGGGGCAATGACCGAGTTATGTTTGTCGCAGAGGTAGAAGGCCGTTGAGGCAGACGCGGTTTGAAGTCAAGTCGCGTCTTGTGGTCGCGTACAGTGCGGTGTGGGTCGACCTACTAGATCGATGACCTCAAAAAGGTAGAAAGCAGTGCGTTGATAATTTTAGGGCTGAGGGCCGTGTGTGTGTACCTCTTTCACTTTTTTTAGTGGTTTTAGAATCCCTATAATACGTTGACCGTCACCGATCTATGTGCTCACCACTACCTAAGATTTCCTCGCCGAAATGTTATCGCCAGGAATAGCAGCAATTTCTAAAATAAATGTACCTACCATCCTGAGAGTGAACGGCGTTTCTCTAGATGGATTCTTCGTTTATGCATTAAAGCGGGCCAGTAACAGGTACATACTGGGTACATAATATTATTATTTGCAACGGTTTATTGGAGGCCTCACCAAATAGCCTATATCCAACAATGAACCCTTTTAGGCGATGGATGGATCGACGATTATTTGAGGTATATATGTAATACTTTGTATACCTTGGCCCCTTTTAACAATTTACATAAATATGAAAGCTATACGATACCCACGCACGCTATGACGTGATTTTAATTAGCCTACAGTTGAAAATAGTGTCAGAATTCATGAAAATATAAACGGCGTTAATATTGCAACCTTGCTAGTTTTATTAGATGGAAAAGATTTACAACATCGTAAAAATAATAATAGAAATCTCTGAATACACAACTGGTGCACAATTGCTCTACGTTTTAAATGAGAAACAGTGGGTGAAGTGTAAACATGGAAAGTAATTAACTATGGGTTAAAATAAAAGTTGTTTGAGTGCGAGCGCGGATCTCGAGTTAAAGGTTCCGTAGCCGATGTCAAATTAACACAAAGTTTTCGTCCGGGAGCCCGTGACATTGAAAGCTCCGTCATGCTTGATGAAAATATTTTGTTTTTTTTTATGTTTTTCTGAAAGGAACCGAAATTTCCTATCGAATAAACTGTTAATAATAAATCAATATACAATTATAATAAAGCTCTAATTTTTAAATATCAATTAACATATAAAAACAATTAATATTATTAAAACTCGTTTAGACTCACAAAATTTTATGAGACTCGTTTAGTTTCGCTATAGTTTATAAAAAAATATTGAAATTGAATATTACTAGAAATACCCTCAAGTACTTATAGTAGTCTGTACTTTGTAGTAGGTACCCTGAAGTATTACTACATATATGTAATACATTCTCAAGACTGATATTCTGTACGTGTTCTGTGCGTTAAGAAGAGTTTGAAAAACTACGAATGAAAGAAATTTTTAATTTGAAAATATATTAAACTAGTGGTTCGCCCCGAACTGAGACCTCGCGATATCCCATAATTCCCAAAAGTTTTAATTATATATTGTAATAATTAACTTTTAACATTAGACGCAATAAAAAAAATAATAGTTGACATAAAACTGTTTTACTGACACAGCGCCATCTATTAGCATTATAGTGAAGCTATTAGCTTCACAATAATGCTAATAGATGGCGCATTAAAATTAAATAATTTCGTTTCTTTATAACATTTATCTAATTTTAGTATTTGTTGTTCAAGTACAGGATATAACTGAATTTTCAACCAAGTTTCACGTTCTAATATTCAGTAATTCAGAAGTTATAGGGCTCTGACAGACATTTAGACGGACACACTTCTCTGTCTAGTAGGCAAGCGCCCTAGTTGACTCAGAGAACTCGCTTCGCTCGTTCAAAAAAAAAGTAATAGTAATATAACAAGTAGATCATAAAGATTCATTATAATTTATACACTTTTCTACGGATCTCTAAAAAGTCCTTGTTTCGTTGTAACACAGAATAGGCGCCCTGCATCCACGGTGAAACCGTCGACGTTTTAATAAAAAAAGTGTTGTATTTTTTGAACTTTTCCCATTAGAGCGCAGTCCCGGGAGATCGCGTGAGAATGAGCAATTTCCTCCCGACCGCCGCGATTTCGATCTGGCTTCCTGTCTGAGCGGCGATTTCAAAATACCTATATAACATCGCTTCACATTCAATTAGACGTAGCCGGTAGCAGGAACAAACAGGAACATGACTTCACTACTAGTTCATCGTTTATATTAAAAGGGTCATTCCCACTAGTGCAACTGATTATTTATTAGTTGAATTAAAATATAATTATTGAGCGCTAAGATTATGAATAATAATATTGCAACGCGTTGGTGCCTTGGTGGTGCCTCTGGTACTACAAGTGTTCATGGGCGGCGGTAATCACTTCACATCAGGTGACCCGCCTGCTCGTCCGCTATTTATATAAAAAAAGACGTGTGGCACTCGGGGACTGCCGCGGTAAAGCTATTGCATAGCATTTTTTATCAACGCCATCTAGCGGTGAAGGAGTCCCGTGTCAGGTTATTTTCGTTACGGAATTTCTGGATTCGGTCTCCACGCTCAAGGCCCGCGATAGAAGCTATGCAATAGCTTAAAAATTATTAATTACATTTTTTTAAATATGTATGTATAAAAAAATATGCGGATATTTTTTTTTAAATAAAATTTTATCGCGGTGTGGTTTTTATCGCAATCTGATTGACGTTCTTGCAGGATCAATGCATTTTAACCAATGGCGGGAGGGTATCAGCCACTCCAGCCAGTCACAAGTCCTTGCGATCGTTACACTTACCTACTGGGTGTGTCGAACACTGGAGCTCATGTTAAACCATTGGCCAAGGTTTTTAAGCCAGGATATTTTTCATTGACCAGGCATTCGTTTGCCTTTTAGTTTCCCTTTTATTATGAGTTGCAATCTGTCGTATTATATTTGGAATTAGCATCTGTCCTAGACACCTCGTGCTTTTACTTTTGTAATATCCGGCAGTTAGACATAGGCTTAATAGCATGAACCTAAACTAAAACAATAATTTTCTCACAGTTTTAGAGAATTTTACGTAGGTATTGAAACTGGAGAGCGCTTCCATTTTTCTTTTCCCTCCAAATATAAAACGAGCAAGAAAAGTTTCTTTACGATCTGACCTGGTCCTCGAGTTGGTTACAAATTGAAAGTCTTCGGGTATCGAGTGCATCGGTCGCTTTCCCAAGTCTATAAATCAAGACGTGTGATTGCAATCGGCTCCGTAAGCTTAGGCGTAAAGTAGGATCACTATAAATGTCTCAATTTTCGGATAAAGCCTCGATACAAGGGAGTAGGTGTTGTGGAGAACTATTTTTTAAATTGATACCTCTATGTTAAAAAAAATACCACTGGGTGAGGAATACGGAAGGTGACACATGAAGATGATACGGTACCTTAAACACAAATGACGCTCGGAAATCGCGATATTAAGCGGTGCGAAGGCCTATTATGAAACTAGCTTTTATCCTCGGCCTCGCCCCTCGCAATGCGAAGTGGAGATTAAGAGAATTATGAGAATTACCAATTTTGAGTTTTAGATTTTTCAGCTGTTTTTTTGGGTTTTAAACTATTCCTGAATTATGGCGAACAAAACAAAAAAAAAAGTATAGAAATCTGGCAAACCATTTTTCAGTTTTAGCCATTGATTTTTATTTATATAGACAGATAGATGATAGTGCAGCAGTTGATTTAAGTTTCCCTTTTGATGCAGCTAAACTGAAGTGCAATTTTTGGTCAAGTGCAAGACCAAAAGTTTGGTCACCCTACTGCCAAACAATAGTACGAGTGGAACAACGAACTCAATTGTGTTAAGTCAGATGCACCTGTGCAGTGCACTGGAAAGACGTGGCGCTATCTTAAGTCTTGACCAGATCGACAGCGCTACCGCAACGATTCTTAGATGAATATACACGGAGTAAAGTCGGATTTACACTGCGAAATTAGTGGCATGAAATTAATTTCATGACATTAATTTCATCAACAATTTCACGTGTAAACCCCTAATTTTATGCATGGAATTAATGCATGCATCATGAAATTAAAAGTTTACTCGTGAAATTGTTGATGAAATTATTGTCACAAAACTGATTTCATGCCACTAATTTCGCAAGTAAATTTGGCTTAATTCCACTGGTCCGACGACATCAAGCTTGTGGGCAAGACTTGCATGAAACAGACATAACCCGAAAGGAATGGCGTGAACATGAGGACTCAGGAGGCCAATGCTCAACCATGTATGAAATAAAAAGGCTAGCAAAGAAGAAGAAGAATGTAGGCTACTTTTTATCCCGAAAATGTAGATTTTCGGGATAAAAAGTTGTTAACATCAGGCTGTTTGTAATAAGCAACATAAAGCTGTAAGGATCACGTCATATTGCATAGCGAGATGCGCCTTTCGGAGAGTGGAAACATTTGAACGACTATTGTATTACAACATACAAGCTTCTGAGAGCAGCGTTGGACACGTCACGCATTGTGTCTGCGCAAGCCTTCAGGGCCTTTAGACACCACGTTTTTCAAACGCGCCGTTGATGCGCGTTTGTAGCGATACAAACGCGATGCTAACGCGCGTGTGTATCGATACAAAGGACAACAAATTACTCTGTAGGATAAAAAAGCGCGCCGTTTCTAAAACGCGCGTCGACGGCGCGTTTAAACAACGTGGTGTGCAAAGGCCCTTATAGTTAACGTTTATAGACGTCGTCGGTATTTACACAGATTGATGCAAGCCTATTAAATCCATCTATTCCAAGTTTATAAATACACCTACTTCGTCAAGACTAGAGTCTAGTTTGTTGTTTGTAAACAAGGTAATCTGCATTTTATGAACAATACAATGGCGACTTTTTATGGCGCCATAAATAAAGTAGGAAATGAACGGGGCACATAGTTCGAAGAGCTGATGCTCGTTGGGGTTCCAAAGTGCTGGTGTGGCGACCCCGCACCGGGAAGCGCAGTGTTGACAGTCCCCCTACTAGGTGGACCGACGACATCAAACGGACCTGTGGAAGTCCATGCGAGAGACTTTTGTCCAGCAGTGGACGTCTATCAGTTGATAAAGAAGAAGAAATACAGTAGTGATTTTATCAGATGGTATCTTTATCAGACTGCAGCTGGTGTGACTAATAACTCTTGGGTGCACACCACGAACCGTTATCACTCTACACTCCATTTTATGTCACTACATAGGATACCTTTAATCCCGATGAAAAGGGTTCCCGCCGGATTTATACTTAATCCATGTGGATGGAGCTAGTAGACAATAATATGATAAAATGCTGATTTTAATTAAAGTCAAAAGTGCAGGTGTTAGTAAACGACGAAAATCCAAAACACGATATTATGCAAAATTTATTCAAATAGCGAGTGGGTACCTAGTCGTATTTCGAAATCAATCTTCTCGAAAAAGTTTTAAAATTTCATCACAGTATTGGAGTGGGGTGCAAGGGTGCGGGCGAACTCCGACGGTCGCGAGTTCAATTCGCAGACGGAAACTTGAACTTGCACCATCGAACTGTTCTTGATTGCAATCCCGTTGGAAAATTTTCAACAAATACTTATATTACTCTCTTGGCGAAAGTTTCAAGGGAAATTGAAATAGAATTTCTGTTACTCCGCATTAAACTTGAAAGATACGTTTCTGGTAGACGGGATATAATTTTATTTCATTTTAAAAGAACTGTTATTCAATTACACATTATATTGATTTTATGAACAAGAAATATACCAATTATTCAATTTACAGGTAGGTACTTATTCAGTCGTAGATACAGTTCGAGTTGTCCTCTCATCCAAAATATCTAGAAGAAGTCCTCAAACATCTTTTATGTTATCATTATCACAGTGACCTTACCCATGTTGCTAATTATTATCATAAGAAATATTGGACGTCCGAACGCTCAAGGATGGTCCGTGACTTACGTCCAATAGTATGTATACTAGTTCAGTATACATTTACTATCGAGATGCCTATAAGACATGGCTGTCAGCCGCGGCTTACGGACGCATTCGTCGGTATGTTTTCAGCTTCAGTGTGTACAGTCGTTTAAGACCAGAGGGCCAGATTTCTATCGGACAATCGATAGAAATCTGACCTGCTGGTCCCAAACGACTGTGCACACTTATCATAAGACGCGGCAGTCAGCCGCGGCTTGCGGACGCATCTGATTGTTTGTTTACAGCTTAATATGACTACTGCCACTGCGCTCACCTAGTCCAGTGGGTAAGCCGGCCTAACTCCAATAATTCGAATCAGGGAGATTAATTTGCTTGCCAAGATAGTATATTGCAGCTATGCCAGGGAGTTTGTCAAATTCCATTAGAAAACGTGGATGGGTACCTAACGTTTCCTGAGAACAATAGACAGTAGACTACCTATTCTCCTGTGCTCTTTGCTATTCAAGTTTAAGTTGGCACTGCAAGTTTCGCAACTAAACTGTCTTTAGCAAATATTAATTCGAGAGGTTTCTGCTTCCATCCAAAGACAAATACTTAGAGGACTTAGTTCGCAAGTAGTATTACAGACTTTACACACTCAACCTGAACTATTTCGTCTCTAAATAGTGTATAACATAGTCGCAAATATATATCTATATTACATAAATAGAAGAGAAAATCGTGTTTATGAAGAAGAATTAAGAAATTGATGAACTCGTTTTCAATAATAAACCAACACAAACGATTTTCTATCATTGTATGAAACACCGAACATAATTTACGATAATTATGTTCGGTTTGTTTGATTCCAATTAAATTAATGGTTGGAATCAACTGGCACTTAGGTAATTAAGTATCCTACTTTCTACTAATATTATAAATGCGAAAGTTTGGATCGATGGAAAGGATGGATGGATTGATGTGCGTTACTCAATCACGCCGCAACTACTGAACCGATTTGACTGAATTTGGCATATAGATCGCTTATAGCCTGGAATAAAACATAGCATCAACTAGTGACAAAGGCTAAATCTAAGGGACAAAGGCTAAAGGATAATATAAAATCATGCCGTTTTTAAAGAATTTTCATCAAAGACTTCGTACACTAGATGGCTCTAATCTTCAATTTAACGGCTTTTTTCCGGCATTTTTTTCACCCGATTTGCGTCCGCTAGTGAATTATAAACACGATCACGGGGATATACGGGCAGTTTTTTAAAACCCCAGGTAGGTAGAATATTACGCGCTCAATTTTCTCGGCTTAGGCCTGAGCCCGTTTGGAATATGGACCCCACGTTGATGCGGCCGGATTTGAGCTTGTCACGAAGCGGTTTCAATCTTTGTTTATACCTCCATCTGCAGCCGTGGACAGAGATTATGGTATTAGGGGAAACCGACAGATTTATCCAGACTTTTTTGTATTCTGACAAACTCAACGCGATTGGCTTGTCAGAGTTTTTGTTATTCAATGAATACTTTTCATCCTCGTCCGGGATTCACTTCACTGATTAATTGAGGGCCTCATTACATGAACAATAGTTTCTGTAAAACTCACATAGGCCCTTCAGGCCACTATGACGTTACCAAATGTATTTTTCTGATAGACAAAGGTTATATGCTGCCATCTACGGAAAAAATGATTCATTAATTTTTATCCTACTAATGGTATAAATGCGAAAGTTTGCGAGGATGGATGTATGGATGGATGGATGTATGTTTGTTACTTCTTCACACCACAACGAATGAACCGATTGGGCTGTTTGGAATAGAGATATATCATACTCAGGATTAACACATAGGCTACATTTCAGGTTTAGGATATCATAAAGGTGAAAGTTGTTTATTAGTTGGTTTGTCCTTCAATCTCACAGTCTGAATAAATGATTTGTTGCTTAAGTATAGTTGACGAATTGAAGAGTGTTACCTTTTATTCCGGAAAAACAGAGGGTTTCCGCGGGATTTTTGAAAATCTATTCCCACGCGGACGAAGTCGTAGGAAAAAGCTAGTAAACATACAAAATAAAAGTAGTTTTCAATGAGTTTTCTCCGCCATTTTACGAGAAAGGTTTATGTTCTCCGTGTAGGTATGAAAAATTATGTTCTCAACTCCTATAAAAGTTTCTTTATTCCATTCCAGCTCCATCCGAACCCAACTTCAAGATTTTCTCCTTGAATTAAAAGTTATAAGAGTAGTTATTGCTGGAGTACCGTTAATATAACTTTGTAACTTAATTAACATTCGCAAGTACCTGAAACTCCAGTTTTTATTATAGAGAGAAAGTATTGAGGAAATTTCTAATTAAATTAAATTAAACAAGAAAGAAAGATTTTTCTTTAAATACAAAGAGTGATGTCAGAAACGAAGAATTAATATTGAAAGAAAGAGTAGTTTAATAATAGGTATGTTTACCGTAATATATTGTTGGTGTTATCGTTATGTCAACCGTAATAAATGCCCATCACTTTTTGACGACCTCCCTGGCGCAGTGGTGAGCGCTGTGGTCTTATAACTGGGAGGTCTCGGGTTCGATTCCCGGCGGGGGCATTTTAGTAATTTATAATTTCTAAATTGTCTCTGGTCTGGTCTGGTGGGAGGCTTTGGCCGTGGCTAGTTACCACCCTACCGTCAAAGACGTGCCGCCAAGCGATTTAGCGTTCCGGCACGATGGCGTGTAGAAACCGATTAGGGGTATGGGTTGAATTTACACTGCCATATCCCTTCCAAGTTAGCCCGCTACCATCTTAGACTGCATCGTCACTTACCATCAGGTGAGATCGCAGTCAAGGGTATCTTGCCATCGAATAAAAAAAAAATCACTAGGCATGAAGTCACCACAAAATACCATCGCGAAGCGATTAAGAAGAAGAATACTTTAATTGAGGTGTATTTTTATGTTTCTGATGATTTTTAATTTCATTTTTTCTTTTCAGTGGGTTTAATTTGAGGTTATAGTATATAATATAATATACTAGCTGTTGCCTGCGACTTCGTCCGCGTGAATTTCTGTTATGATCAGCGTGATGTTATATAGCCTAAAGCCTTCCTCGATAAATGGACTATCCACCACAAAAATAAAATTTTTCAATTCGAACCAGTAGTTCCTGAGATTAGCGCGTTCAAACAAACAAACTCTTCAGCTTTATAATATTAGTATACTGTATAGATAGTCGAAGAGGGCTGGCTTATAGGAGATTAGGGTTCTAATAAGACGAAAATTGTACAAAACACGTCCAATTAATAGATCCATCGTAGGATTTCAACAAATTTGTCGTACATTAATTAAGATAGTGGTCGGTACCGGGGCTCCTCCGAGAGGCTCAAGTTGTGCAGTTTGCCGTTTATCTTCACAAGTTGGACACCAAAGTAACTAGCCAAACAAAGTGCGGCTTTGCTGAACGGCTCAGATTCTCTGGACTTAAATGCATGGGCACGTCTCTAATGCCTGGGTGATACGAGGCTAGTTTTTCAAGCTAGGGTAGTAAAATAGTGAGAGAAAGTTAGCAAGCTCGTCATTCTGACTTGGTGTAATTAGAAGTTATTTAGTTTTCAGGCCAAAGTTTTCAGGTAAGTTAGTGAGAAAGCTAAGAGTAGTAGATTTAAAAGTTTGAGGTTCTTTTTTATTTTATTACACTGAGAAGTATTGCTGAGAGTGACACTATAATAGTGTTAGGTGTCTATAGATTACCTAACACTGTTCTTTAAAAGACATACTTAGTTTTTAAATTCGTCCAAATACTTTTGTCGTGTAGTAAGGACGTCAATGTATTTGTAGTGTTATTTGCCACTGCAATGAAAATGGATTACATTTCTAGCATCGTGTAAAAATCACTAGCTCGTGCCAAGCTAGATATGAATATTAGGCCAACAAGTTAATTTAGTGTAACCCAATACGTCACGCCAGGTAAAGTTTTCCGAAAGTTCTTCCACATGGTCCTACTGGGTTCTGCTACTGTTATGCTACTACTGGTTTCTGCTACTGGTATGCTCTCATACCAGTAGCAGAACCCAGTAGGACTAATATCTGTCTCTTGCCGTGCTGAGATTAGCCGTCAAGACTAACTTTTGACGCATAGTTTACGAAGAGCTAGCGTTCACTTGGGCACATGAACTTCGCGACCAGAGCGACAACGACAAGTCTTGTTTTAGTCTATTTTCTTAGTTTTTTATTTATTCTATGACAAGATAGTCCTTGGATACGATCTCACCTGATGGTAAGGGACGATGCAATCTAAGATCGTAGCGGGCTAACTTGGAAGAGGTACCTATGGCAGTGTAGATTCAATCCATACCCCTAATCGGATATAACACGCCATCGTGCCGGAACGCTGCATCGCTTGGCGGCACGCTTTTGATGGTAGGGTGGTAACTAGCCACGGCCAAAGCCTCCCACCAGACAACGTTGCAACCCCATCATCCCAACAAATCATCATGTATCGCAACAAAAAGTTATTAGTTGTTTTAATTGGTTTACAAATCGCAGAAAAGGTAGCCCGGCGCTTATGACGTTTTTATGTTAGGTTTTTCACTTATAGCACGGTTTCATTGCCAGCTTGCCAGTGTGCCGCGGTAAGAACGTCCTATGCGCTTAGTGCTTCGCTTACGCGTTTCCGCATGAACACACTTGTTAACTGTTTTAGACGGCTAAGTAAAAATAAATATTGTAGTGTGCGAGGTCTCTTAAAATCGAAATAATAATATTATGTTGATCAGTCGCTGCCGCAGTAGTCAGAAGTTTTAATAAATTCGTTAGGTAGGTACCTAGCTATTAGTGCGCATGAAGTGATTTAATTAAGATGGCGGTCGACGCCAAGTTGTGCTGACAGTCTCAAGTTGCACAGTTTACCATTTGTCTCGAACAAGTTGGACGGTACCTAAGTATTCCGACAAAGTAGGGCCTTGATGCCAACCAGTTCGAATTCACTATAATGATGGAGAACTTTCATAGTGTTGATATTAAAATTTTATCGAGTAACGAGAAAATTCACGTCGATACGGGAGCTCAGAATATTTGACAGGGGGCCGATTAATGGTTCATGCGTTATTCAATTAAAGTCCACTAATACATTGGTTTTTGTTCTTAATTATTTTTTTGGGCCTTAATAATAAATTTTAATTTATATTTTTGGGGCATCGGTACATAATAGCTAACGACAATAGATGAAATCAAGTATAAAATAAACTCTAATCTAAAACTGTACCTATACCAATTTGAAAGAATCACTAACAAATCTGTATACTTTAATAGCCGACCAATACATTTAATCAATCTTTTCTTAATCTTTTACAGATATTTCATAGTAACTCTAAACTAAAATTATGTTAATTCTCTATCTTTTAGCTCTTTCAGTCTTATTCTATCTTTTGGGTAGGGTTCTACCAACTTAATTAGAGGTTAAGTCTACATGCAAATCAAATTCTTTATAAAGAAAGTTCTATAGTTGCCAAGTACACTTTATTAAATGCTCGTGCCTCTGAGGACAATTTCCTTTGGCCGGACGCGGTGTCGGGGCCAAGTAGGAAATCAGAGGGCCACAAAGGCAAATACGATCTGGAGTAAAATTGTGATTAACAATCGGGATCGTTTTTTGAAACGATATTGAAGTCCATAACGTACCAAGCGGCTGAAGGCGCAAGTTGTTGTGCACATCTTGCAACTTCGCGCATAATGTTCAGTCCTGAAAATGCATGAATTACTTTGTAATTATATTACGAATATCATCGTTTTTTGCTTCAATGGTGAAGGTAAATATCTTGAGGAAACCTGCACAACTGAGGGTTCCCCATAATGTTCTTGAAGGTGTGAAATCCGCCAATTCACATTGGCCAGCGTAGTGCATGCACTATGTATTCTATTTAGGTGAAAACGGTTCCTTATTCTTAAATTTAAAACCTTATTCATTTAATTTAAAACCCATAAACAAGCAAATCTTTTTCAATATAAAAATGTGAATGTATGTAAACAAATGTTGAATTGAAACGAATTAGTTAGAACTTAGATTTAATTACAATAATGCACCACTTAGGTACAGCTTTTCTTCTATCATCTTCACCTATCAGACTATAATGGGTAAAGAGTCCTGTGGAATTAATCTTTGCTGAAATATGCGAAAGGGTAGATAGGTACATATCAGTACTAATTACGCCACATCACAAAACATTCAATTTCAAAGCTCTTAATTAATTCTCAGCAAAGATTCTACCTTTCATAATGCCTTTCAATTCCTATCGAAGCAAACTCGTTTTTCATACAAACACTCTTAAAGACAATACCGCCTCAAGCGGCATAAAATTAATGAACGCGTTACCGAGAGATGAGAAAATTCATTGCTAATATTCCCTTTGCCTACGCACTTAATCCACAGATGAGACAACCACTCTCCTTTATAATTTTCTTACGAACGTTAATATGTACTCTTCAAGTTGATGAAAATTGAAACGTACTCGTATGTTACATAATATGCCAGTTCCCAAACAACTTACCTTACATAGCAAAAGCGAGGGACTCCCAAGGAAATTTATAGTATGACTTACTTATCTACCATCAAATCATGTAAGCTCCAAACATATAGGCTCAAAACGACCAATGAATGTGTGAGTGTAATTTAGTTTATTTTCTGTACTGGTACTGATAATGATACTGAAAGCACAGGGCTACCTAGTTTAGCTTCAGCACTGGTAGCATGGGCTGGAGATAAAAGTTTTATCCCCCAATTTTATCCACTGACAGGGGATAAAATTACCTTTTCCCTATGCTAAAACATGGCGACAGAGGAGAAGGCGATGTATATTTCTATAAGTATATCGACTGAGTGTTATTTCCACCGCTGTGCCCATGCTCGACGGGTGGATAAAGCTAAGCGAGGGGATAAACGTTTTATCCTTTTCCCGGGGATAAAATTTCTCCCGCCCATGCTACCAGGGCTGAAGCCATATTTATGTGTTAATTAAACCTTAAACTAGTGGTTCGCCCCGAACTGAGACCTCGCGATATCCCATAATTCCCAAAAGTTTTAATTATATATTGTAATAATTAACTTTTAACATTAGACGCAATAAAAAAAATAATAGTTGACATAAAACTGTTTTACTGACACAGCGCTATTAGCATTATATATCTATTAGCATTATAGTGAAGCTATTAGCTTCACAATAATGCTAATAGATGGCGCATTAAAATTAAATAATTTCGTTTCTTTATAACATTTATCTAATTTTAGTATTTGTTGTTCAAGTACAGGATATAACTGAATTTTCAACCAAGTTTCACGTTCTAATATTCAGTAATTCAGAAGTTATAGGGCTCTGACAGACATTTAGACGGACACACTTCTCTGTCTAGTAGGCGAGCGCCCTAGTTGACTCAGAGAACTCGCTTCGCTCGTTCAATTAAAGGGATGCCCCGCCCTTATAAAATTGTAAAGTAGTGTTTAATGTTTATTGCTAAATAATTAATGAATATTATTATTATTAGTGGACTATCGTATAGAAGTGTACCACCAAAAAAAATCAAAAAAATTTACTCATGTGCCCAAACACAGTCAACGGAACAAAATCGCTTGCAATAAGTTGGAACAGATCCATTTCCACACATTTTCGTCAATATTGACTTCTAGGAGCACTAACGTCTAATCTTGTAGAAACTGCGTACTCCACGAGGCCTTGGAAACTTTCCACATTTCAAAGAGAATTTGCATGTAGTCTGCAAGGCGATATTTCCACTGCGGTCTGCAATTTGAATACCGCTGACGCGAGGAGGAAGGTATCGTGATTGGTGCTATGAATTGGATATGCACTTTTGAAGTTTCAAACGGTTTCCAACGAAATTTTGATACTAGTTTTATTACTTGATCTTTACGGACTGAATCGCTCCGACTTCAAGCTATCCACCCACGTCCAACAATTGGTAACCAATTTTTTGTCGGCAAAAAACGAAACATATGGATTTTTTTAAAGAATATTAGCCAAGCTGAAGTTGACTAATATCCTCCTATCCCCTACAAATAAGCGGAAAGCTTGTGCTAGGAGTGGGTACGACAATAGTGAAACGGGTGGGGTTCGAACCTGCGACCTTTCGGTTTTCAGTCCGCACCTTTAACCGTTGGGCTATTGAAGCTTAAATTGCAATATAGAAACGCACACGTCCTACTAAGAGTCGGTCAAAATTACTCAATAATGGTACGACGAAATTATCGACCCAATTATCGAACCTACAAAAAGTCTGACGTGGGCGGATGGCCCACAGTCTGAAGGGTGCTATTTCTTAAAAAATGCCAATTAAAAAGGTGTGATGTAAGGTGTCTGGGGCATCGCATCGAACTGGTCGTTGGGATGCTGCAGTGGTGACCTCGCATCGTAAAAGGCAGTACTGGCAGACCCCCACTAGGTAGACCGACGACATCAGACGAGTCGTAGGGAGTCGAGTGTATACGTGCGGCGCAAGTCCGAGATACGTGGAAGTCTCTGTTAGGGACCTATGTCCAGCGGTGGACGTCTATAGGTTAATGTAAAAAAGGTGCATGGTGGTGGATTTAAAATCTGTCATCTATTACGAAATTACAGTAATAGAATTAAGCTGATTAAAATGTGAATGAGTCATAAATAAAAAAATGTAATAATCTTAATCATTTATGATTAAAATTTTTTTTTACTATCTATATACTTTATACATGGATACTGTCATCTTTAATCTATATATATAAAATTCAAAGACCTAACTGACTGACTGACTGACTGAGATATCAACGCACAGCCTAAACTACTGAAGTTAGAAACTTGAAATTTTTACAGTTGGTTCTTTTTATGACGTAGGCGCACACTAAGAAAGGATTATTGGAAATTCCACCCCTAAGGGGTTTAAATAGGGGATGGAAGTTTACATGAAACTCCGTCATTTTTCAAGCTGTTTCCATCAAAGTTGGTATTTGAGCTTTCAGTTAAAAATAAAGAAGTACGTGTGTCACAGTTTTTGAAAATTCCACCCCAAAATCTAATTCCGCGCGGACGAAGTCGCGGGGGCAAAAGCTAGTCTAAATATATAAAAGGCAAAGGTGACTGACTGACTGATCTATAAACGCACAGCTCAAACCACTGGCCGGATCGGACTAAAATTTGGCATACAGATAGCTATTATGACGCATGCATCCGCTAAGAAAGAATTTTTGAAAAGGGGATAAAATAGGGGTTGGAAAAATCGATCTTAACGTGAGCAAAGCCGCGGGAAAAAGCTAGTATTATATAAATCAAGTGGGTAAGGTATGTACGTGAAACAATACCAGCTGCTTTTAATGCAGTAGAAACAAAACGATCCGATAGCGTTTTGTTAAGATAATGATGTTTGCGGAACATTATGACAAGCTAACATTTACTTCTCATTACCGTAACAACCACTCGATTGTTCCGCGGTAAACATTCATATAAAATGCAACGTTTCATGTAAAAATATTACATTAGTATCTCCCATTCCCTCTGTTGTGTTCAGCCTTCTTTGCTCAATGTAAATATTATAAGTGCTTTTCAAAGAACAATTTATTTGTTTTGTAGCTTTGATATATGAGCTGCAAATCAATTAATTAGATTATTATTTATTATTATTTTGTCGCGCGGAAATATTAATTTTCCGATAACTTCTAAGATATTTATTTAAATTGTATAGTGTAAAGGGCAAATATGTTCTAAATTAAACACTTAAGAAAATAAACATATTTACTTAGATATAGATTGACATCACATCGGTAAAAGAAGGTCGAAAATAATTCATTATTTTTAATCAAAATTTGAAAGATAGAAATGGTTACTGTAAGTTATCCTTAGAAGCTAGACATATGCTACCCTGGATTTTTTTTTTTAGAAATTTTTAAGAGGAACAATTCACCCATACATCATTTTCATCCAATAACAGTATATGACCCAGCGCACGCCTTGAAAACGTTTGAGAGTCAAAAATTTTTCCAACTTCTTTAACAAATTTGCACATAATATCTAGCCATAATACATTTATGTGCATAATATATAGCCTATAACAATCTGGAATAATGTACCTTTGAAATGGTGAAAGAATTTTTGAAATAGGTGCGGTGGTTCCAAAGTTTGCTCCGGATATACATACAAACTCACAAAATTCGCGCTCTCTCTTTATTATAATAGTAATAGATAACATCATCTGCAAATTGGTGAAAATAAAATTATTCAGAAGCAACTCAATTTCGATTAATTTTAATTGGAAATTACTATATTAATTTAACTATATTAATTTAGTTTGGCAATTATCAAAATAATGTAATGTAACTGTACAACGTTAGTAAAAGTTAATTGAGTTAAGCTAGTTTAAGTTTATTCAATATCAACCTAACTTCTAAAAACAAGCAAAATTTAGAAACCTTTATCTATTATGGTATATTCTACGAAGAGTCTATGGCTGAAATGTATAGACTGTACTCTCTGTTCAGATTCAAGACAGAATTAAAACGAGACAGATTTATGTCAGAGCATATTTTGTGTCTCGTTTTAACTCTAACTTAAGTTTCAGTTAAGTCAGAGCACGCTCTATAGATTCCAGCATACGTAACTATAATAAATAATAAAAAAAATAAAAAAAATATTAATAATAAAAAAATAATAAATGCCTTAATAAATAATTATAATTATAATAATATATAACAAATGCCTTTTTTAACCGTGATAATGCGGTTAAAAAAGGCATTCACAAGGTGTAAACTTCATTATGAATTTAGTTGGTAAAAGGAAAACTCGCGAAGATTACTGTTGTAGCTTGAATGAAATTCATAAATCAGGCATGCCGAGATTGTTCGAAGAGAGAGGGAGGATTCTTTGTATTCTCACTGCATATAAAATGTTTAGTTTAAAGTTTGATGCAGACGATACAGTTTTATCTAATCTTGATATTTTGACTCAATTTCGTTTTGCTGTATAGTAAACGTTTTGTTGAGTATCTATTCGGGTTATACTCCGCAGATATTTAGGTATTTTAAGTAGGTATGTATTTTATTCAGTTTAGGTGGTAAAGAAAATAAATACACTTACGTTGCTCTTTTTTCAGTTGTTTTATGATTGAAGAACAAATCAACAAACAAACACACTTTCGGATTCATAATATTAAGTAGGACTAATAATCCTATTAATATTATGAATGGGAAAGTTTGGATTAATGGATGGATGGATGTTTGTTACTCAGTCACGCCGCAACGATTGAACCGATTTGGCTGTTTCGTGTACGAAACAGTCAAACACAGACAGTACACAGAGATAAATTATACACATAGGCTACTTTTTGTCTCGGAAAATAATCCACGCGAACAAAGTCGCAGGCATCATCTAGTTCTAGCTAAAATGCAAAAGTGTGTTTACCTAGAGAGTGAGTAGAGAGAGTGACATAAGATTTTTATCCCGGTATAACACAGAGATCCAATGGAATTTTGAAAACCTAAGCCCACGCGGTAAAAAGTCGTAGAAAAAAGGTAGGTCCTTATACTGTACGTACACGTAGCAACGTCATCTATCTATATATATATAAAATTCAAAGTCCTGACTGACTGACTGACTGACTGAGATATCAACGCACAGCCTAAACTACTGAAGTTAGAAACTTGAAATTTTTACAGTTGGTTCCTTTTATGACGTAGGCGCACACTAAGAAAGGATTATTGGAAATTCCACCCCTAAGGGGCTTAAATAGGGGATGGAAGTTTATATGAAACTCCGTCATTTTTCAAGCTGTTTCCACCAAAGTTGGTATTTGAGCTTTCAGTTAAAAATAAAGAAGTACGTGTGTCACAGTTTTTGAAAATTCCACCCCAAAATCTGATTCCACGCGGACGAAGTCGCGGGGGCAAAAGCTAGTAAAAATATATGAAACGAGTAGAGTGGGATATTAATGTTTACGCGAGCGTATGACGAGCAAACATTTGTTTTTCATTAACGCCGCCAGAACTTGATTAAGTAGACAAACAAATGCAAGCACTTGCAAGAGACTATTCAACAATACTCGTTATCCATTTACTTTTCTAAAGGTGGGTGCATACCAAGAGTTTAATGTAAGAATTAATTAGTCATAACTGTTTTCTAATAAAGCGCTATGTTTTAACTATGTTTTATTTATTAATCGATACAATGTATCGACATATTTTTACATTTTATTCTTACCCTAACGCAGTGGATCTACGGGGAAATGCGAATTGAACCCACAGGTGGGAAAAGCCGGTGGGTCCACGAGTCGTCGGCCAATTTTATTATCAACTAGCTTTAACCCGTGGCGTCGCTCACGTTAGGTTCGATTTTTTAACCCCCTATTTAACCCTCTTGGGGTTGAAATTTTCCAAAATCCTTTCTTAGCGGATGTCTACGTCCTAACAAATTTCAGCTCGATCGGTCCTGTGGTTAGAGCTGTGCGTTGATAGATCAGTCAGTCAGTCAGTCAGTTAGTCAGTCACCTTTGCCTTTTATATATTTAGAAAATGCCATTTTGGATTGGTTCAGGGTTTTAGACTATTCATCGCAGTTTGACCTCTAACCTAAACTATGTTAGTACGAATAATGATTTGTGCTATCCACGTTGCTTATTCTTGACCCACAGAAAGATTTGTAGTTTTTCCATATTAAAAAAAAATTAATCAACACGCATTCTAGGACACGTTACTATCAACAGTCAAACAAAACTTTTTGAGGCAATGATTTATGTTAAGTTAATAGTACTTTTAACCCATAACTCTTTTGAAATAACACAATTAACATAAACCCACTTTCAAAGGTTGCTTTAACCAATAGCTAAGTAAAATAACAAGTGAAGAACATAAATTATTGACTTTATTATTGGGGGATAAAATTCACAGGCTCGAAGTTTAAATTGCTTTCATTTAACTTCACCGTGAAACAAGAGTATACGTGTAGACTTCCCATTCGAATAAGGCTAGGTCGTAGTGACAGCGATTTCCCACTACGATTCCGCCACATCCTATGGTCCCATCAACTTTACAGTTATATGGCCCGCTCGAGAAGGGACGAAGCGACAGCATGAATTCCTATAAGTAAATGCTTTTTATCTTACCTTTTGCATTACCACACATTTACTTTGAATTAATGAATTAATTAAATTTTTTCCTATCATAAAGCACCATTATGAAACGGTGGCTTAATTTTATACTTTCATCTAGCCTGTAGGCTAATAAGTAATATTATTTTATATCATACTTGCTCAGTAACTAGGGATTACTATGGTGGAAAGTCTCCTTGTAAGTTGGTGTTTGCAATTCAAGGCAACATTACGTCGCACTATGCTTGAATTGTAATGTTCACATTACAGTTCAAGCTATGCGAAACTCCTTGGTAAACAATCTCTTTTCTTATAAAATGGTAAGAAAACTTTTTACTGAAAAAAAAAAAACACTGAACATGGCGGCATTTAATTTCCATACATTTCAAACTATGCAAAACTCCTTGGAACTCAGAGCCGTAAAAAAAAAATGGAAAACTATTTACGAAAAAAAATGGAAATGGCGGCATTTCATTTGATCTGAAAGTTTGTGAAGTTTGTTCGTAAAGGGATTTGTAACCATTTTTTTCTATTTTTTCTCTAAATTTGCTAATTATTCTAATTAAAATTTTATTTTGCATTACCAATGTTTTATTTACCTCGCAAGAATGATATAAAGTAGAATGCTTACCTCGGTTGCAAGTAGCTATTACACCCTCGAACTATATTCACCCTCGCTCGCTGCGCTCGTTCGTGTGACTAAATACCTCGGGTGCACGCGATCCATTAGCGCCCTATGCGAGCTGCGCTCGCACTGGCGCCAAATTGGATCTTGTTCTGTAATAGCTTACTTACGTCCCTTGTGTAACAATCTACTATTAATTTAAACTTCTACTTATTATTAATTTCTATATCTAATTTACAGTCCAATAATTGTCCTTAGTTTATTTTAATGAGTGTACTATGTTTTTGAAGACAATCACTATTACACTGACTCTGTACTTATGCAATAAAAATATAAAATAAAATATTAAATTAAAAAAATCAAAAACCTGACTTTATTGGGAAAATTTGAACCGATCTAGATTTTTAATGAGACCCGACCTGCGATCACAGAAGAAAAAAAAAACTGTGATCGCTGGACCCGACTGCTTATTTACGCAGTCGATTTGATTTTTGATTTTTTAAATTTATTGCGATTGTATCTCTACTGATCTCTACTGCGCGACGTCCCTCAGACATCTTCAACTAATGACGCTTGTGCCATGAACATGTGGTTCTTCGGCAAATTTTTACCCACGCTGCAAGTATCGCTTAAAGCTTTTCACTCAGGCCTAAGGCTCAATCCTTCGTGTACAGTAGGGAAATAAACTTGCAAGTTGAGTTTGTTCTTGCTCCTTACTCGGTCCCGGTACTCGTTTATCTTGTACGTGTGGACAGAGATAAAATAATACTTACTTTACAAGTTGAGTTGTAATATATGGGTCTGTAAGCTATACTTAGATAAAATAAAATAGGTATAGTTTCGTTAATTTTCTTTTGGCTAATAATGCACTTCAGACGAATTTCAACATGCAGGCCAATTATGTAAAGCTGTGTCAATCATTGGTACAGTCTCAATTGTACTGATTGGCTGAATTTATTGTATTCTTTCTGCAAAAATGCAATTGAGCCAATAGCGAGTGAGTATCGGCCAATCACAGGCGATTAGGTACAATGAACCACACCCACAAATCTGGAGATATTATAGTTTTTTTTTATTCGGTGACAAGATAGCTCTTGGTTGTGATCTCATCTGACGGTAAGTGACGATGCAATCTAAGACGTTAGCATTCGATTCCCAAATAAACTGAAGAATATACATACACGGAGAGAAAAGAAAAACAGTTATCAGATCAGGCAAGAAAAGCTTTCAAAAATCGTTAGCAGCAAATTACAGCAATTAATCCGTAGGATTCTCTTACGTTACGTAAACAGTATGGGTGACAGTACTATCATTCAAGCCTGCATGTTACGTGCTCTGTTTGATTTACTCGATGCGGGACACTGTACACTGGTTCATGTAAATTAGCAGCACAGAAGTGTTTAATGAAGAAGAAAATGTTAAGGCCTATTATGTCGTCTATATCTATACAAATAAATAAAATTGAAGTGACTGTTTGTAACAGGTATCAAAATAGCAGCTTTCTACGAAATGTAAGTAAATACGGTACATACTTACTATAAAAAAAACCATTTTTAAATTTTTGTCTGTTTGCTTGTTGCGCTAATCTCGGGACTGGCTGGACCGATTTTGACGGAACTTTCACTTGTAGATAGGTGACGTTATCGGGAGTAACATAGGTTACTTTTTTAACCGACTTTCGAAAAAGGAGGAGAAGGAGTTGTGTTGGAGAGATCTGTCTATGTCCAGTAATGGATGCCTATCGGTTAACCAAGAAGAATAGAAAGAAGAAAACTATAATATTAGAAAGATTCCTTTTTGGGGGGTCCACATTTCTAGGCAGGTACATTTACAACAAAATACTGACACTTTTTTATTCCCTATCATATTTCTCAAAATATAAACTAAAACTTGTCTTCGTTGCAATGTTATTATCGGAAAATGTTAATGCCGCTTTTCCACCACCGCTGCATTATTTACTGAACAGCAAAATGCAATAACCGCATGCCATCTGTTCGTCGGGCGTCCGCTGATCCAATAACTTCTAAGGAGAATAATGTATCGCGCATATTATTATGTGTACGGGGTCAATATATTGGATATGCTTCGGTCAGACTGAAAACGCTCGTTGAGCGAAAATATTGCTTTTAACGCGTCGAGGTCGCTGTAAAATATCCACATCGCGAAATTCATGTTAGGGCTCTTATAAAAACGCTTACGAATTTACGATGCATTGTCGTGACGACCTCCCTGGCGCAGTGGTGAGCGCTGTGGTCTTATAACTGGGAGGTCTCGGGTTCGATTCCCGGCGGAGGCAATTTATCAATTTATAATTTCTAAATTTTCTCTGGTCTGGTCTGGTGGGAGGCTTTGGCCGTGGCTAGTTACCACCCTACCGTCAAAGACGTGCCGCCAAGCGATTTAGCGTTCCGGCACGATGGCGTGTAGAAACCGATTAGGGGTATGGGTTGAATTTACACTGCTATACCCCTTCCAAGTTAGCCCGCTACCATCTTAGACTGCATCGTCACTTACCATCAGGTGAGATCGCAGTCAAGGGCTATCTTGTCATCGAATAAAAAAAAAAAGACCATAACGCATTGTGACAATGAAGAAAAGTCATGACGCGTTCTGAGCACTAGTTAGTGTTACAATATTACGAACGAAATTAAATTGGCATATCATTATTTATAATCTAGGTCTATCTAAGTCTATTTCCGAGGCACGGGGGTGACTCACCGCTAACTTCCTAACTCCGAGCTAGTACTGAGAATTTCTTGACAGAAAAACCCAATACATTTTATGGCCCGACCCGGAAATTGAACCCGGGACCTCTTTATCTGCAGTTGAACTTGCTAACCACTAGACCACACAGGTTATCCTATTATATCTATACTATTATAATAAAGAGAGAGCGCGAATTTTGTGAGTTTGTATGTATGTCCGGAGCAAACTTTGGAACCACTGCACCTATTACAATAATTCTTTTACCATTTCAAAGGTACATTATTCCAGATGGTTATAGGCTATAATTATGTTAATAAATGTATTATGGCTAGATATTATGTGCAAAGTTAAAGAAGTCGGAAACTTTTTTGACTCTTAAACGTTTTCAAGGCGTGCGCTGGGTCATATACTGTTATTGGATGAATATGATGTATGGGTGAATTGTTCCTCTTAAAGAGTTCTAAAAAAAAGTCCGCGATAGCATATGTCTATATTCTAAGGATAACTTACAGTAACCATTGCTATCTTTCAAATTTTGATTAAAAATAATGAATTATTTTCGAAGCTTCTTTAACCGATGTGATGTCAATCTATATCTAAATAAATGTGTTTATTATCGTAAGTATTTAATTTAGAACATATTTGCCCTTTACACTATACAATTTAAATAAATAGCTTAGGAGTTATCGGAAAATTAATATTTCCGCGCGACAAAATAATAAAATGGTGCCGGCTGGCGCGGCGGGGCACGGTGGCGGGTATCGGTGCGGGATATTCGTGTGGTTCCTGTGGTGATCTTATTGACAATCGTCTCCTATAAGAAGCTCACAAGAACAAATATTTAATTTTCAACCCGGACGAAGTCGGCGCGGGCTTCTAGTAATATTATAAATGAGAAAGTTTGTATGTTTGTTACTTAATCACGTCGCAACGACTGAAGCGATTTGGCTGAAATTTGGCACAGAGATAGATTATAGTCTGGAATAGCACATAGGCTACTTTTTTCTCGGAAAATGATAGAGTTCCCGCGGGAATAAAAAACCTTAATCCACGTGGACGAAGTTAATTATAACGTTAGCTGAAAATATTTACCAACGTGTATAAGTAAAATAAGCCAACATTTGCTTTTCATTATCCCGGTAGCTTTTCAATCACGAGCCAATACAAACACTCATTTAAAATGCGTTAATAATTGCCCACTTAGCTGCCGAAATTGCATAGGCCGTTCAGCATAAGCGAAAATAGATAGAAAATAGAATGTTCTTTATTTTATGTAGCTAAATCACAAAGGAGGACACACGAAAAAGATACCTCCCGGTATCTTCGGAATTGAAAATCTTCTCCTTTTTGAACGTCGGTTAAAAAAGAAGAAACACAAATAAAAGATGGATGCGGCTTCATCGCTTAGCATCATTGTTAAAATAATACATAGTAATTAAGCTATTGCATAGCTTCTATCGCGGGCCAGCATGGAGACCGAATCCAGAAATTCCGTAACGAAAATAACCTGACACGGGACTCCTCTACGGTGAGCCGCTAGATGGCGCATTTTAAATGCTATGCAATAGCTTTACCGCGGCAGTCCCCGAGTGCCACACATCTTTTTTATTTAAAATTCGATTACTTATCGATTCGCGACGTATGAACGGGGCGCTATCTGCGCGATAAAACTTTTTAAGCACCTAATTTTGATTTGAAAAGCCAACAATAAAAAAAAAAACCTATATTCAAGGAAGTTACAAAAACGTATATTAGTGAATAATTAGATAATGACATCGTAGCGCGATGTACAAGGTTTGTGTTCTGATGTTCTTGTCTGTGTATCTATGTCGACGCTATGAAGCATGTATGTGAAATACGCATAGTAGTCTAGACCAAATCAGAGGTGCTATTAGTCGCGATGCATAGCAACGGTCTGAGTGAGATTAAACTCATAAATACAGTCGCCAGATGGCGCTCGGCACGCTGTAAATCCACAACCAATGCGACATTTGTCTCTAGTTCCCAGAATCGATAGCGTCTCGCCGCAACCCACAGGCCTCACTACACTACCTCCCATAAACCGAGCTCGGTTAATTTATTATCGTTTTAAGTTATTGATCGCTACCAATCGGGTATTTGACTGTTGTCAAAACGTGGATTTTAAATTCATTAATTACAATCGAAAACATAACATGTAAGAATAACATTTGTAAAAACAGAAAATAAATCGTCCAAAAAACAAATAAGTTATAAGCTGTTTTACTGCAGCTGTATCCGTCTTTTTCAAAAGCGCACGGAGTTACTGAATCGTGACGTCATGTTGCAATAGCGCTCTCTTTTTATAACAAAAAAATTAAAATCTCTATTAATTTCGATATTAAAAAAAGAAAAATGACATTGTGTTGTAATATTAAAAACTTTTAAGTATGTATCTGCTAAAAAAATGTCGAATACCAAATTGTGATACCGAACGTCGATACCTTGTTTCAAATGAACGTGGAAAATATTACCAACATTATTGGAGGTACAAAAGCACTCCATCCATAGATTGCGAATTGCGATAGCAACGAGACAGTAGCGATGGCGTGGCTATTGCCAAAGTTATTTTTGCTGCCGCGCCACGTTCATAATGTACCTACGCACGCTCTATTTTAGTTCTGTTTTATTGAGATACTTCACACTCATTCACCATCAATTTTATGGTTGAAATAATTGTTTTTTTTAAATACCTAAAATAAGCCTTTAACTTTTCTTTACACAAAATTAATAGCTACCTATTCAATTATGTCACCGCCCAATTCATAGGTAAAACGGAGGAAGGAATAGTTCTACATTTCTGATGAAGTTGAATGATTAATTGCTATCCTGGATATAATTAATTGTCTAGTGAGGTCTTAGCAAGTTGCTTGGTGGTTTCAGGAACATCACTCGGATAGCTAACTTTGACCAAGCTATAACACTGATGCATAGTTTACTATAAAACTAAATAAGCTTTAGTTATGCCGTACTTAAATATAATATTTTCCTTAATCAGTCAAAATTAATTGTTGTTAGAATAAGACGGTTGTTAAGCAAATCGTTCGAGAATCCGGCTGTTCAACACATTTACGGCCAAATTAAGTAATGTCTTATTAAGTCAAGTAAGGTAAATTTCTTATTATTTCTCACATCAACCTTAATATTATTTTATGAAAGAAAACACTTTCCTTTGACACAAAGGTATTCTTCATTATCGCGCCAAAGATTGATGGAAGCGCGTAAATTGTAACTTATTTTGCAGAAATTTCTGCTTATTGTGCGCGAAAATTTGACACAGGATAGACCTCTGTCTATTCGGTGTCAAATTTCTAAAACAAAGTGAGATTCGGGGCGCTTTGTCTGAATTTTAGATAGAAAATGAAAAAATAATAATATTCCAAGGTACGAGTATGTACCTACCTGATATACCAAGGTTCTATCGTTGTGTAACATTTTACCTATTCGTTTATTTCTTTATCCGTTATTTCAACTTAATTGTCCTTCAGGTCTAAACTTAGTCGTTGGTACTAAAATAAGCTTTAGTTTCATATTGATAGGGCTTCTATTTTCTATTTCTATTATATAATAAGTACTTAGGTATTATCCTTATATTATAAGAAAAATATTGAGAGATACCGATCAGTTTATCTTGATCTTATTCAGTTTTATTTATACAAAGTAATATGTCTATAAACATTGTCTGTTATTCCAGTATGTTATTTTAATGAAATAAGAATGAGCGTGGGACTGGCCAAGGATACATTTTGGGGCAATAGAACAAAATCAGTTTGTCATGTCGGCTTATTTTCAATTTCATGTATCCCTGCCTTTTTATATTAGACGGAAATTGCCAAGAGCGATGCCGTCCAGTTTTGCCGGATCTTATTTATTTTTATTAAGTTTGCCCAAGGATCTTTCTTGGTCCCGGATAATATATAGCAACATTTATTTTACTTATACTCTGCTTGCTGTGGACAGGTTTTACTTATTACGTATGTTACTCGGTTATTAGATTACATTTTGAGAGGTTCTTGCCGTCATTTTTAAGAACTAGCTTGTCGTTGAATAAAAACTAGCATTTTTTGGACATGACAATCTACTGTGTCGTGTGGTGCGGATTGTTACGTTCCCTCAAATATGGTTGAGCGAAGCAATGGCTGGATCATGCGTCGTGCTCGTGAACGGTGCCACCAACGGGAATAGGTCTGCTTTTGCCTGCCTGTCTTAACATGCATTTTTGAAACTTTATTGTGGAAATACTGTATACATAGCATAGCTTTGTTACCTATTGTAAAAAATTTTTTTTTTGAAAAGAGCAACAGCCGAGTTTATTGCTGGCTCTTCTCGGCAGGAACGGCATTCCGAACCAGTGGTAGATTCATTGACGATTCAAAAGTACGTGTAAAAGTTTATTTGAATAAAAAATATTTCTATTTCTATTTCTATTTCTATTTCTATTACTGGTATTTGCGTCACCTTTTTTGATGATACATACACGATCTTTTGCAACTTACGAACACCGGTTGTCAGCGACTCGCTCGAGACCACAGATCCACCTAAAGAGACCCGTCGAACTTGGGATCACAACATCTATCGATTCTGTGAGCGATTGTATTAAGTGGTACATAAATGCTATCCTTTGATAAGATATAATCTGTCCATATTGAGTGGATTACCGCAGTTCAGATTGCCTCAAAATCCAAATCCATATCAAAGAGGGAAGTAACACAGTCAGCTTGGTTTTGATACAAGCCTCAATTAACGAGGTTGCAATCTATGAATATTGATTGAGACATTTGCATGTTTGGGCTCCGAAAACTACCGAAGCCGGATTATAGGAAAAGGTTGACACAGGAAGGTTTGATATATGGGAAGTTAGCATTTCAAGATATACAGAGGTAAAAATCTAGATCGGTTAAAATCTTCCCAGTAAAATGGGTCCCGACTACTGTTTAAGTCAATATTATTTAACAGAATTCTATTCAAGATTACCTACTAGACCTGTTCTTTCCTTTTCAGGATGTCGGGTTTTTGATTTTTTTATTTTATTTCGATCGTTTCACGAAAAGAATGAAATCTTTTGGAAATGAAATTGGTATAGTACTTTTATCTCAAGAAGTTACGGGCGCTTTACTTGTGGTTACGTGGTGTGCATACATCGTCGTGTAGGTATACATGCACATTGCGTAAGTGTGCGTGTTTGTCCGGAGCCTAAGTGGGAGCGGTCAAGCGCAAGCAAGCTCTCGCTCCCACTTATATAGATACGACACACACACAACCATGATCCACGCACCGATGATACTTACCTACTTATCTATGTGTTATGCGTATTTACGCCATATCATAACTATGCATTGCATTGTATGCTTGGCATACTATACAAATTGAAAGATTTGATTTTTGTATGTAAAATAGAGAAATTAAAATAATGATGGTTTTTCCTTACTCTTACCGTCTCAAGAGCAATACTAATTCGTGGAAAAAATAGCATATATGTATATAGGTAAGATCATTGTACAAGGACGACTTATACATTTATAAGTTTTTGTGCTTTATAAAGTAGGTATGAAATAATCTGCAGGTATTAATTTCTATTTAATAATGTAGAGTTAGTTATATTGCTGATAGAATGTAAGCCCGTATAACCTGTGAATGAGTTTTGGATAATTGTTTGTCGTAATTGTATTGGAATTGAGTTAAATTAAGCTTAATTGAGATAGGAATAATTTCATTACAATAATAAAATTAGTGTTTATTAATTGATAGATTTCATTAACGATTAAAATATAATGAAAAGGTAATTAAATTATTCGTTTTAATTATTCACAAATTTCGTTTGATAGGAAAATGGATGGAAAAATATGGATTGAACGGATCGGACTGAAAACCACACAGATAGCTAATATGACGTATAGGCATCCGCTGCAAAAGGAATTTTGAAAATTCAACCCCTGAAGAAGATAAAATAGGGGTTTGAAAAATCGAACCTAACGCGAGCGAAGCCGCAGGCAAAAGCTAGTCTGATAATAAGCTGGAAGCATTTGCATTGATTAGTAATATAATAAGATAATAAGTTTATGGCTGGAAGGCATTTTTTCCCTTGAAACTATTTTTTCCTCAACATACGAGAAGAAGATAATCGTATCAAAGTAAATTTTTCAGGGAAGGTTTGGCATGAAAGCAAGACTCAATTAGTGGTGTATTCGAACCGATGATGCCATCGATGAATATTAATAGCAATATTTGAATATTCGTTGCATCAACGCGACCGGGGGCAGAGAAATATTGAACGAATGCAACTCTCTTTGTATGCAAATTCTTATGATTAGATTTTAGATGCTGTAGGTAGAAACTGATGCTGTAAATACGAGTGGATTCGCAGATATTACTTTGAAGTTTTTAATTAATCCTTGGTGACCAGTGTATAAAAACTTTGTAGGTAGAGCAAACTTTCAATTGAAGATGTTTTTAATGATCCATAACTTCGTCATGTGGAGGGAATAGAAGGGATAAAAATTATCCTTTGTCACTCTCTAGGTATTTAGCTGTATCCATGTGAAAAAATCAAATGCGAAAGTATGTTTGTTTGTTGGTTTGTCCTTCAATAACGCTGCAACAGAGCTACGGATCGGCGTGATATTTTGCATGGGTATGGGTTTTGTATGGGTAACTATACCCATGCAAAAAATCACGCCGATTCAACTGTTGAAGACCTAGAGAGCCACTAAGCTTTTTATCCAGAAAATCAAAGAGTTCCCGCGGGATTTTAAAAACTAAATACAAGCGGGCGAAGTCGCGGGCATCAGCTAGTTTTAATAATAAATGAATGTTACTTTCTTATCATGATTTTTAATAAAAAGCCGACACCGTAATTTTGGTCCCGTATCAATGGATAATAAACATTTACGCTTTTTGGCAAACGAGCTTTTTGGTGGGCCGTTAAAACTTATCGCACGCACGCAGCTATGTTCCGATGTTAAATATATGCAGCTGATAGGTAAAGGGACCCAAGTAAAAATCGTTAAAAATCTTGGTGAAGTTTGATTTACTCGTCATTACAATTGGTAACTTTGGTATTTCCAAAATCTGAGTAGGTAAATAGACAGCGGAAGCATCATACCATCAGAGCAATGCCATACGACGCATGATTTCATTTGGAATATTTTACCATACTGAGGGTGCAACTGACTATTGAATTATTGTGATTTTTGGTGCAGTGTGCTATGCCAAGGATTTTTCTATTAAGAAAGCCACAAAACGCAGACTTATAATATTATAGTGGCGACAGTACAAGTGCCGTGTGGTATCACCATCACGTCTTGATGTTCATGTAGAGATCACATACAACGCAAAATACCCTAAGTTGAGTGAGAGTTAATTTAATTTTTTTAGGAAAAATAAACTACATTAGTTGGGGTTCAATTTAAAGTTTTATTAGGGAGGCCCGCTTCGTTGTCAGTTTAAATAATAAGACCGAATAAAATATTCACAACATTTTCTTAAAATAAGTTTTCTCATTTTAATACTTAGGTCAAACATTTGAGTGGGCGATCTAGATAGCCCGACTGTCTATTTTCGTACCTGCTCCCAATAGGTACATGTTTTAACGCTTAGGGGAAAGCGGATTACTGATCAGTATCTATTGTTCTTTTAGATACAAAAAAAAAATTAAAAGCAAAAATCTCATAAACTGACTTGCTACTCATTTTGCATAGCTTTCCATGTATAGTAACAATATAATATGATTGAGTAACGCTTTTGGTGTCTGGAGCTTCCTTTATGTGGTCGGCGGTAAATTATTGCTCGTTTTTCGATTAACAATCGGGAGTTTACTGCGGGCTCGTTTGATTTAACAGTTATGTGGGCTTGAACGGTGACTGATATTATGTGATTTAATAGTCAATGATTAAAAAAAGAGGAGGAGAGAAGAGATCGCGTCAAAGGAAATAGGTTCAGCAAAGATGTAATGCGGCTAGCCTAGGGCTAGTCTTCTGTAGAGACAACTCCGTCAGGTAAAAGGTTACATAAATGTTTTTTTTAAGAATCCAGAAATTCCGTAACGAAAATAACCTGACACGGGACTCCTCTACGGTGAGCCGCTAGATGGCGTTGATAAAAAATGCCATGCAATAGCTTTACCGCGGCAGTCCCCGAGTGCCACATGTCTTTTTTTTATTATGAGATAGGCTTGCGCTTGACGACAATCAATGATGTAAAGCATTGATGAGAAGCGCGCTTGCCTAGAAAATGCCTATTCACCCTTGTCCTGAAGGTACTTAGATTACATACTTTACTTTGTTTTAAGAGTTCCGTAGTAAAACTACAAGAAACCCTTATAGTTTCACCAAGTCAGTCCGTCTGTCCGTTTGCCCGCAGCATATCACAGATACTTTGTACTACAGAGATGTAATTTGGCAAGATTATGTATATTAATTACGCCGATAAAGTTGTTTAATAAAATATTTAAAAAAAACCACTGGGTACTTCCCCTACACGGAAAGGGGATGAATATTTTTACTCGTCTATCCCATTATTGTATCGTTAGAAAGGTCTTTCAAACGTATTGGAGGTACTTTATGAACATATTTTCGATTTTAGGGGTTCATTTGGGAAATATAAAGTGAAAATTTTCGTTCGAGTAGGGCGCCCCACTCTTTAAAAACTAAACTATTGATTTTAGATATATGAAACGAATTCACGAAAGTAGTGCACGAATTGAGAACTTCCCCATTTTTTTCGTCGGTTGAAATCTAAAAAGGTTTATTTTATTTTTCATTTTTTAAGCTTTATAATGATAAACTTTATAATGATAAGCTTTATAATGACAATTTAAATTTTTTTTGTAACAAGTTATTATCAAATAAAACATTATTTCCAAACGACGCGGACGGCGTGGTTTTGACCAGAAATAGTCTATAAATTATTTTTATCTTTACTAAAATAGTGATAACCTAGATAACCTTTCTATGTCGATATATTTTTCTGACTATAGACAATAACAAATTGGCAATAATATAATATGTATTATTATACGACGAGTGACTAATTAAGATACTTACCAGAAAACAAAAAAATTCTTATAACTGGTATACAATCAGTATATTTTCAAGGTTCCATAGTCAATTAAGTGTGAATTAAAAGCATCAAAAACATGGATATAAAATTTAAAATTAAAAAAAAAACGTATCACGAACCGTAGGTTCCCTGGTGGCCTGTAACCTTGAAATATATCTAAGAACCTTTATGCAATAAATAAATAAAAAACCATCATTATCAGCACATTCATTCTCAGTAAAATAATTATTTTTAATTTAGGTTATAACTTAGCAATGGCCGTCGGATTTATCTGCGCGGCATAATTGTTCTCCTTTATTAGCACTTCACGTACGTATAGATAAAGTATTTAGGTACTAGACATTTCGTCAAAATTAGTTTAGCTTTTTTAAAAATAAAGCTAGATAAATATTATTGTTACTCGTATATCAATGCGTTCTGATAACGTAAGAAAAGGTAGCTATTTTTAAATAGGTACACACAGCCAGACACTAAGTTTTATTTCAATGTATATAAAAATAGATTAATACCTAGTTTGTTATGTTTATGTTTCGGTTTATATAGAGCTAAGAGTTCATAGAGTTGCCATTGATACTCCGCAGTGTCATCAACATGGTTGCCAAGATCGTTTGTGTATTCGCAGTTTTAGCGTCCGCTGTGCATATGACGCCAATTGATGAGCAAAAACCTTTCGGTGTGTATATTAGCTTTGTTTTACTCTTTTTTATTGTACAAAATGTATAGAGTTTACTAAACATAACCTAACAGCTAGGTATGAGTAAGTGGTATGCAAAGGCGGCCTTATTGCTTCAAGCGAGCCTTCCCAAACACACACAATGAGATTTTTTCCGCGGCTTCGCTTTCATTAAGTTCGATTGTTCAAACCCCTATTTTATTCCCTTAAGAGTTTAATTTTCAAAAACTCTTTCTTAACGGATGCCTACGCATAATAAATATCTATATGCTAAAGAGCCCGAACCGTTCAGTGATTAGAGCTGTGCGTTGAAAGATCACTCATGGAGTCAGTCAGTCATTTTTGCCTTTTCTTTTTCTTTTTTTTATTGTTTTTTCTTTTTTTTTTAATAAAAAAAAAAATAAGGAATATGAGCCAAGCTGAACTTACTGATGTTCTCCTCTTCCCTCCAAATAAGTGAAAACTTGCGCTAGGAGTGGGTTACGACAATAGTGCACGGGTGGGGATCGAACCTGCAACCTTTAAGTTTTCGGTTCGCACCTGTAACCGTTGGGCTATTGAGGCTTAAACAAGGCCTTATTGTGGCCTTTTATATATAGAAGATTAACCGTTATCCCTTATGTGACATAATTGACAAATCAAGGTGAAGTGAGTTTTATTTTAGTCCAAGAGAACGTAATCACTCCGTGATTTTAGTGAATAGCACAGGGTCTGGAGGGGAAGGTGTTGAAACCAATTTCACCCTCACCAGGTGGTGAGGGTGAAATTGTGTTCGCTGTGTGGGTGTGTGGGTGCCCGGAGCACTTCGACCATCCGATGTGCCAGATCTTTTTTTTCCACGTACTTTGAAGCAGTGGAACCAACTTCCTGCGATGGTGTTCCCACTAAATTACAACATGGGGTTATTCAAGGGGCGGGTCAACAAATTCCTAGAAAGCCGGCAACGCATCGGTGGTGCCTCAGGTGTTACAAATGTTCATGGGCGGCGGTAATCACTTTACATCAGGTGACCCGCCTGCTCTAATGCTCGTTAAAAATATTTAAAAAAAAATTACCCTACCACAGCCCTAACTTGTCATTCAGGAATTTAAAAAAATGTTCTTTTCATTGCAGATTGTCCTGTGAACGAAAAATATTACAAATGCGAAGCTCTAGTGTGCTTTAAAAAATGTGACCACCTTATAAATATGCCTCCGTGTCCTTCAATCGCTGCCAATTGCTACAAGCCATCCTGTGAATGTATTGACCATTATGTTAGAATTACTGATGGTGGCAAATGCATACCTGAGGAAAAGTGCCGTAAGTTTTATAATAAATCAATTAAACAATAGACAAACCATAGATTTATGATTGTAGTCATGCATTTCTGTATTACACTATCACGTCACATCACACTTATGTTATAAAGGCGAAAGTTTGTGTGTGTGTATGTTTTAATTTTGCGGTTTGGAATGGAGATAGCTCATATCCAGGATTAACACATTTTATTCTAAAAAATGAAAGAGTCTAGTATCTTCATAAATTATTATATAGCCAAGATCCATCTCGATCACGTTAGCTTTCAAACAGAAAAACCATTCGTTAGGAATTTACGAAAGAACTGACCACACATCACAGATATTTGGTGGATTACTGCAGAATATTACTTTTCTTTTTTAAAATAAAATGCAATGTTATCTTGTTTCAGCTACAATTGAATCTAAGGATCGTGCCCAGGTGGGACTTTAAAGCTCGGCCAGAAACAACTAAAGACGAGGATGGCGCGGCTGCTAGAATTTTTTTTTAAAGGAATATGAACCTACCATGCTGACCTTGACTAATATTCCCCTCTCTCCTCTAAATAAACGTACCTAAAGTTTATTTTAGGGATGGGGATTAGAAGTCTGCGTTTCAGTTTTCAGTAAGCACCTTTAACCGTTGGGCTATTGAGGCTTCAAAAAATGCTATTCGTAGTCTATACCTAATTAAAAAGGCCTTAATTATAATACATAATTAAAATAGATTCTGAACTGCGCTTTATTTAAATATAGATATTTAAACTCCCGACCTATTCCGGTTCAAACATGCTTATATAATGGCTTTTCATTACTGCATTCTGTATGGGTCAGAACAATCAACTATATCCATTCCATTTTGAGCCGTACGCCCAATGTATAAAGAGCTACATGTAAGTTACAGCTGGCTTATTGTATGTAGGCCTAAGCTCGTATGAATGTACTAGCAGGTATTATTTACGAGGCACTGGATCCCAACTGCGCTCGTTAAAGGATATTGTGCTTACAAACACTGCGCAAGCGGGCTTTTATAAATATGAATAATGTTTATTGCGGATCATAATATAATATAGGCACACAAGCGCAAGATAAGTAATGTAACTTAGCTGTTCACTCTATAGTAGCTGTAAAACAAATTGTTGTTTTATAGTAGCTGTAAAGTGAATAAATAAAATTAAAGCTTCTGTGTGTAGATAATTTCGAAATAACTGCCTCTTTATAAGCTCATATTATGGCTATTTCAACATTTTGAACGATACCAAAGTTCAAGCACTTAGATATACATATATTAAAAGCTTTTTATATTAGGGACATTATTATGCGCTTAAACGATTTTGTTGAAATCACGCATAGAGATAACTTGTATTCATGTAGTTTTAAATTTTCATAATTTTATTATCATTACAAATATAATTAATATTATTACTCGTACTTATAGGTATAATCTTAATAAACTGTACCATTAACTAAATAAAACAAAGAGGCACATTATAGTGCAATTCAAAATCTCTATACATAGGTGTGAACAAGATAAGCTGGAAGTAAGACAAAGTAAGCGTGAACAAACTTAGCTTGGAGTTTATTTCTCCATTATCTGGAGATACCTACTATCTTCCTATATTCATTATTCAGCTACGAGTAGGTATATGGAAAGCGGAAACCAATTTAAAGTTTGAACGCACTTGCAAGAAACAGTATAAGTAAACACTACGCAGTGAGATAGTTCACAGTGGGTAGGTATTATTGCTTTCTGAGTCTTGGATTCATTTGCTTTCCCACTTTCCCATCTTTCTGCCTATCTGTATATCTGTTAGAGCCCTCTAACTCCTAAATGAATGGTCATGATTACTTCAAATTCACAAATCAAACGTCAAACTATGGCCTAATACTCGTACCTAAAGTAACATAAAATTCACAAAGATTACACATTATTCGAAGGCGGCATCTATAGAAACAAATAGGGGTTGAACAAAACTTTGTATAGGTTGATATTTACCCAGGAAGTTAGATTATAAAAAATACAGTAGGTTTGATAAATTATATCGAATATAAAATACATTTATATTGAGAGGAATGTTTCTTAGAATATGTACGGCACATCGGCTAGAAGTCGCAATCTTCATTAATCTCATGGAAGTGGGTCTTTTGTCTTCGTTCCCTTCAGCTTAAGATGGAAAAATATGAAACGCACGACTCTACCTCCGCGAGAAAAATCGACTTGACTTTGCTTTACTGTAGTGGAAAATGAGCGTCGTATCTGGGCCGTAAGTGCTTTGCATTTTACTTTAGTAAGCATTGTATTATAATAATAGAGGTATAAATAGCCTAGCAGCTTGAGTTGCATCCTATGAACACTCTCTGACTTTTAGGAGTTATGATCGTTTTAAGTAATAAATATCACTTGCTTTAAGGGTGAAGGAAAATATTGACAGAACAAACTTCCTGTTGACCTCCCAAATACGCTGTAGAGACTAGAGACAGATAAGCAACGAGATGAAAGAGAAAAACAAACTTTTATTAAGAAGAAATTGAAGTAACTAAATTTCACTCTTTTATTCCAACGTAAAAATAAATTTGAACAGAATAAAACAAGTAAATAGCAGTCAAACTAAGTAGAAGACACATTTCAAAAGGTTAAACTAAAAGAAACAGAGACAAGTCTCGAGTTAAATATTTTCCTGACCGTCAACTGTCCTATTATCTCTTATCGAGTTACTATAAAGAAAATAAAAGATGAAACTGACTCGGGAAAATCTCTCAAAGGTTCAAAGACAAGTCAAAAAGTTTAGAGTTTGTAAAAGTTTTGAAACACTTTATCTGTCTTCAGAGATAGTCAAAGGGACGAACGGACAGCTTGACTTGTCTATCTCTATACAACTTGTTTTAGCCAAAGTTCGAAACAATCTAAAGATACCTATGTAGAAGTAGGAGCTTTTAAGGACTGGATGGACACAAGCGTAAACGAAGCGACCTGTGATGGCAGCTGCACGGCAGAAAAATTATAATAAATTTGTGTATGAATTGTAAGACTTTCTTTGACTTTCTTTGACTGTTAAATATTGTGTCGAAGTCGACGACATCCTGAAGATCCACTGGAATATAATCTTAGCTATAATAAAATAATGCAGCGGGGAGCCTTTTTCTTAAACCGCAAAATACTTTGACATAAGATTGTAGGCTCGTTGACAGAATGGCGGGCCTTAAGAGATGAAGAACTGGCTAAAAGAAAATATTGGAAAAATGACCCCCGCGCTGAATTCAAGCAAGGAGGCTATGCCCGCAACACAAGGGTAGTTTCTCAAATGCGAGCGTCCTGCATTCGAGGAACTTTACTTGTGTAAGTAACTGACGCCTAAGCTAATCAGTAAACACCAAAAACTATACCCGTTGGTAACTGCAAATT
This sequence comes from Hipparchia sbordonii, assembly GCA_038048805.1. Classification (NCBI taxonomy): domain Eukaryota; kingdom Metazoa; phylum Arthropoda; class Insecta; order Lepidoptera; family Nymphalidae; genus Hipparchia; species Hipparchia sbordonii. Next base: position 5,696,877 of record CM076106.1, on the reverse strand, counting down.
AACAGTCGATAAGATGACAATTAAATTTAATAAGAATGCTCCTGTAATTATGTCACTACATAAAACATCATAATACGAGTGACGGTATTTTGATGATGGTAGGTAGGTACTTCAAAAAGATTAAAATGTAGACAAGTGTGTTTTCTCGTATATATTTGTTTATCTTTCCTGTATGCCGTACCGGTAGAGAAAGGAAAGGGTAATTGCCTTAAAAATCCTCCAATATTTGCTTAACTTTGTCCCCAAAAATCCGTCTTCAAACAGAGTATACGGAGATAAATGTTGCTATATTTTACAAGGAGTCTCGACCCTTGGACAAACTTAATAAAAATAAATAAGATCCGGCTAGAGTCGTCGACATCTTTTCTCGGCAATTCCCGTCCGATATAAGAGTCAGGGATACGTGAAATTAAGAATTAACCGGCTTTATCTGTATGAGACGACAGCTTGATTTAGTTTTATCGAAGCCGTGACTGCTTTATTATCTTGAACCCGTCCACCGCTTAGGTATCGATAAGATAGTTGAAGAACTTTTAGGCGCAGCAATAATATTATGAGTTCACCTCTTTAAGAAAAGCAGTACGAATAATCTTCGTCTTCGTCTAAATGCTAAATCAATTTCTGTTCCTTTTTTCTGTTCATCGCAATAGCCAGAACAAATCTCGTATTCTGCTGATTCCGGACTCCGAGCTTTAAAAATGACCACACCTATAATGTTCAAAATTAGTTAAAAATAATAAAATTGTCAAAAATTGTAAATTCGTTTAAAATGAAACAACCATTAATGACAAATAATTACAATAAAATGAAAAATAAAAACAATCTCTTTCCATGAAAGGGAAAACCCTGAAGAAAAAAGAAAAAAAAATGCCAAATTGACCATCTTCGAGTGACATTTAACCGAGGAGTAAAGACGAAGAAAGACCACCTGCAACGAGGATCCCTCTATGAGTTTCCACGGTTGAAGGTCCTCGAAGCTAAGATAGCCGGAAGAAAGGCTCCGGGACGACCGAGATGGAAGTGGTTCGTCAATATTATAAGAGAGTGGACTCGAACGTACTTAAGTACCCGAAAAAAATAGCAGCTGACTTCAAAAGTTTTTACCGACTCACCGCCAGTTGACCTACTGTTTGAAGATAGGAAAACAGTTTTAAGTAATAAAAAAATGAAAACCTATGAAAATGCTATAATTGTATAACTTTTGTCCCTGCAACTACGTCCGCGTGGAATTAGGTTTTGGGATAGAATTTTCTAAAACTTTGAAACACGCAGTACGTTCGTTCTTTATTTTTAATTGAAAACTAAAATACTTTAAGTTGCATGGACATTACTTGGAAATTACAGACTTTCATACAAACATTCAATCCCTGTTCAATGTCTTTAGGGGTAGAATTTTCAAAAACTATGAAACACATTCATACTTCTTCATTTTTAATGAAAAACTCCTATACTAATTTTCATGACTATAAGTTGAACAAAAGTGGACTTTCATACACACTTTCACTTATTTTACGTTGGTGAAATCAGTCCTTATATATCAAACGACAAGTGATGATTAATTAAGACAGTAATTTAGTTTTAAAGTACAAGTAGGTATTAGACTCGACAATAACAAGCAATAATAATACCGACATGCGATGAAAAAACATGTTTCATAATACATAATTATGTATATTAAAATGTCTCGAGGAAAACAAAATAAAGTTCTTATAACTCGTAGATAGCCAGTATATTTTCATGGTTCCATAGTGAAATCAAATATGAACTGAAAACATTAAAAATATTGCGGACATAAAGTAGAATTTTGAAAAACCTATGACGAACTGCAGTGGTGTCCTTAGTGGTCTATATCCTTGAAACGTGGTACGTTCTAAGAAATTTCTTTGAAGCGATATCCATGAATTGCAGAAAAAAGCATCACTGCACAACCTTCCTTTAAACGCTGCAGCCGTTTTGAAAAAATAATTAATTTGTTCGATCTTAGATCATAGAATTATTATGCATATATGTGAAAGCTGTAATCCTACACATTATTGTCATTCGAAGGGCAAAAGTAGCTATGTCCTTAAAATCGAAGTTTTAGTTAAGTATCTTCCAGAATATGTTTGAAAATGATCTTTTATGTTTATTATATTGTTGTAAAGTTTTAATGTAAATCTAAGATCTAAGTATTTTATTGTAAAATATTACAGAACCAATTAAGATTTACATATTATATATATGTTTATGCTAGTATTATTCCGGTTTATAAGGAACTAAGAGTTCATAGAGTTGCCAGTGATATTCCGCAGTGTCATCAATATGGTTGCTAAGGTGCTAGTTATTTGTGTCTTCGCAGTTTTAGCGTCTGCTGTACATATGACGCCAATTGATGAGCATAAACCTTTCGGTGTGTACATATTTGTTTTGATTTTATTGCACGCAATCATTATGTCAATGCATGCAATGTATAGACTTTACAAAATAAGATATTATAACAGCTCAGATATGGGTGTAAATTATGTAGGGGCGGCCTTATTATTTATTCTTCTTTTTTTTTATAAAGATATTAGTTTGGATGAGTCAAGCTGAACTTGACTAGTATTCTCCTCTCTCCTCCAAACGTTAAGCTTGTGTAAGATACAAAAGTATGGTCGTAAGTCGTAACACTATTGCAACGGCTGCGAATCGAACTGTCGACCTTAAAAAAAATGGCTTCCACTTCTAGTGGGGGAGGGGATGTACCCCACATGGAGGTTTCGTTGATAAAATTAGGGCTGTTATAAGCCCTTACATTGTCGCTAGATAGCTGTAGACCGGACACACTGTATAAGACTGTCGGTATTCAATTCAGAACAGACTAGTCCCAAGGGTCATGCCCTTTTATCTTTATCTCTATGTATCTATTTACTTATTTATGTTTAACTGATGACTGCATATACAAGCACTTAACAACTTGTGCTACGTACTTGTATTGATTAGGTACCTATAGTATCTTTGCAATGCTTGCAATGCAATATAATCTGATATTCTTGTTAAACAGCGTAGACTTTAAGTGACTGACTTTCAAAGTCAGAATTTAGCTCTTGTTTTTCCTCTGTTTCTCAGACAGGCGTCGGGTTCCTGTTATTTTTGCCTCATTATCTTGTTAAATTCTTTAAACATGCTCAGTATTATTTATAATTTATGAGCAAACCAGGGCCAACTTATTGTAAATATTTCAAGGGTATTAGTGGTTTTATTCGTCATTTTCCTTAACATTCAATACAAACGATCTTCATAATGTTAACTTATAAGTTGTCTTATAAGTGGGAGGTTTTGAGTTCGATTCCCGGCAGGGCAGTTTGAAAATTATTCTCAACTTATAAATATTCTCAGATCTGATTTGGTAGGAGGCTTTGGCCTTGGCTAGTTGCGACTTTACTGCCAAGATATGCCGTCAAGCGATTAAGCGTTCCGATACTGCATGGTACATACGTACCGTACGTATGCCGTGTTAGAAACCAATTAGGGGTTTGGGTTTAATTTACACTACCACACCCTTTTCAAGTTAGCCCGCTACCATCTTAGGCTATCTTGTCATAAAATAAAAGAACTATTCTTTTAATTGCAGATTGTCCAAAGAACGAAAGATATTACAAATGCGAACTGGAAGTGTGCTATAAGAAATGCGACCACCTCATAAATTCGCCACCGTGTCCTCTAATCGCTGCGGATTGCTACAAGCCATCGTGTGAATGTATTGACAATTATGTTAGAGTTACTGATGGAGGCGAATGCATTCCTGTGGAAAAATGTCGTAAGTTTTTATACATAAGTCATTATGTATCGTGAATTCAGGCCATCATGCCACGGTTTTCTTTGAGGCCTTTAGAAGACCTTCTCGATATAATATAAATCAATTTAAGAAGTTTAAACAACTTTATCGTCTTATTGTCTTGAATAGACCTATTTTATTAACTCCAGGCCGAGTATTGGAAGAGCAGTTCATTGTCTGTTGTTTTGTTGCTAATGTAATTAAGTTTGAATAAGTTCAAAAGATTAAACGAAGCTTACATCAGCCAGTATTGCCTTCTTGGAGCATAAAATACGATGTTATCTTGTTTCAGCTACAACTGAATCTAAGGCCCAGGTGGGACTTTAAAGCTCGGTCAAAAACAATTCAAGACGGCGATGGTGCGATCCCAAGAAATTTTAATACAACAAATACACTTTTTTGAGCTACAGTGCTCTTCGTAGCGCGACGTTTCATACTCTACCGTTATAAAGTATTTATCCTTCGCAGCTTCCGCCATTATGTTAATTTTTTTTAACATACTTAAAATAAAGGTTTTTAATATTATAACACAATGACATTTTTCTTTTTTTTAATATCTTAACAGCTGGTCTCAAAAGTATAGAGCTTTTAAGTTTCATGTACACTCTCCATCTTTATCGTATAAAACTTATTTGTTTTTTGACCGATTTTTTTTCTGTTTTTACAAATGTGATTCTCACATTCATTTTCGATTGTAATTAATGAATATCTACAATTTTGACATCAAATACCCAATTCTGATATGCTGGTAGCATCGCGTGTTGCTTTCGCCGTGTTTTTTCTGTCCAAGGCTTTATAGTTCACCGTAGGGTACAGGTGGAGGGCGGGTCCTGAGGTCGTATATCAGTAGAAAATGCCTCTGATAAACAACAACGAGCTTCGAAAGGAAACTCTATGGAACTTTCACGGCAGGTTTAATACCGCCTTTCATTCGATACAATGAATGAACAATTTCCTTACATTTTAATAAGCTTGCTTTAATCAGTGAGTTAATAGGTATACACAATTTTTAATAGTAATACACAATTTTTTTATTGGTAGGTACATAATTATCATAATTGTGGAGCCGAGGGGATTTGAAACAGAATTTTCTAGTTTTTGAGACTGAGTACTTTGACCTTTAGGCTTAGATACCTACGTACGTAGGTATATTTCTTCCTAGTCTAAAATTTTATTAACCTTGAGTTTTTCAAATACCACCTCCACCACCACCCACTCCACTCCTCCACGCCTCCACTTTAATAATTCACGTACTTTCGTAACCTACCAAAAAAAAAAACGAGCAAAAAGACAGAAAAAAGTAATGAAACTGTATTTTTATCACACTTTTCACTCGTATCATTAAGTAATAGATATTCTTATTTTGTTATAGATAATAATATGATTTCGCTACAAATTGCTGTATTCGATCCATTTTGGTATACTTATACCCCTACCACATGTGATCTTCTACATATTATACCTACGTGAGAGAGATAGGCTGAAGTCATAGTCTTATTTGAAAAGCGATTTTTCCTTTTATAAAACTCGTCGAGATTGCATTCGTGCAATCTTTGCCAGGAATGCTGGGGTTTCTACATTTTAAAATCTTGCCTTATCTTGTATCCGTACATTTTTATGATTAAAAAATACGTTCGAAAAGGAAAGTGTACCTTTGCGGCTACACGTGTGAGTTAGCATGTTTTAAATTACATTCTTCCAAGCTCTTCTAGGTTCTTAATAATGAAAATATTTTACACGCTTATAAACTAAAAAGTAGGGGCAAGCGTGTAAATAAAACTATGTTTATGGATACATGTAATATTTATCGATTTTCAAAAATCGAATAAATGTAGAGAGCGACTGATTGGACTCTTACACCATAAGGTTAAATCTTTTTAAATGGTCTAAGTTTGGTGATAAAGTAAATATAATATATAAGGTAAAGTAGATAAAATAGGTCTACATAATATTAACTTTAAAATTCTTTGTGTGAATTCATTTGAAGTCTCAATAGCCCAACGGTTAAAGGTGCGGACTGAAAATGGAAAGGTCGCAGGTTCGAGTCACAACCGTTGCACTATACTGTCATATCCACTCCTAGCGCAAGCTTTCCGCTTATTTGGAGGGGAGAGGAGAATATAAGTTAAATTCGAAAGAAAATCATGCCGAAATTATGAAAAAAAAAAAAATCATATCACAACATTATACTATCAAATAAATAAATAAAATCAATTCATAATATTATTTCGACGTAGATACCCACAGTGAATTTATAAAATAGGGCCTATTTACGTTTTACAAAATGACTGAATAGTCAGTTAATCAAGCTTGAAACTGAATTGTAAAAGGCCGTATAATAAAGGCTCGACCTGCTCTGGAAATGAAAGAAACTCATTCCACAAATTAGGAAATCCACAGTCTCTATGAAAACCTCTTCATTATGCGAATTTTCCTAAGAAAAAAAAAATACTCAGGGGATTGTTAAAGCGAATTCTTAAAGTTAGTTTTGTATTATTTCTGTTCCAATAATTTTAACATTTCTTTTGTAATTTTTCCTTTCTCTTTTGGGATTTATTGAGTTTTATAAAATAAAGCGTTGAGTTTGGTTCTTCCGAGTAAAAACGGGGCGGGGTGAACTAGTCTGAAAATAAAATGTTACTTAGAAGCCGATCTTATCAAAACGAAATGGATTATCCCCCGAATTGCGAAATGTAAATTGGTTTTTATAAAAACATCTTTTTTTTTCGCCGGATCTATTCTCATTGGGAAAATACGCGGAAAATGAATTAAACTTTTATTAAATCCTCGTGTTTCTGCTATAAATTATAATTTATTTGGAGTGGTTGTTAGGCGGTTCGTTGCTAAATATGGACATTTCAAGATCTTCTCACTTTGCATAATAAAATAATAGGAAGTAAGCATCGAAACAGATATATAGAAACGCACACCAGAACACAAAACTTGAACCTACATTGCGCGGGCACGGTCGGCAATGTTCTGTCATAGAGTACGTAAGGAATGCATCTTCTAGGCAAGCGCGCACCATCTTAGCCTACATCTTCACTAACCATCAGGTGAAATCTCAGTCAAGCGCTAGTATAAATATTAAAAAAAAGAGGTGTGCCACTCGGGGACTGCCGCGGTAAAGCTATTGCATAGCATTTTTTATCAACGCCATCTAGCGGTGAGAGGAGTCCCGTGTCAGGTTATTTTCGTTACGGAATTTCTGGATTCGGTCTCCACGCTTAAGGCCCGCGATAAAAGCTATGCAATAGCTTAAAAAAGAATTCGTCGCGTCGCGACGCGTACGCCTTACTGCGCCTCTTTACGCAGCGTGGTTTGTCGTGCTTCTTCAAGCATCTGCGCGCTTCGTCGCGTCGCGGCGCGTCTCGGTGTGAGCTGACCCGTCTTCGTACCTATAAAAGCCTGCGTTGGTGTTCTTTACAAAAAAATTCAATCTTAGAACATAAAAATTATCCACAGACAGCTTTTACTATTTATATCTTTACTGCTTTGATGGCATAATTTAGTCCGCTCACATTTTCAACGTAACAGCTGTCAACACGCTTGCCTCTAAACGTAATTCGTTTAGGGGTTCTCATATAAAAAGGGCAATAACTGTCGGGGAGGTCGATACGGCACCACCACCCCTATATCTTTGAGGCCATAACTCAAGCAATATTTATGCCAACCATTGTGAGTTTATCGCGTTCAATAACGCTTATGAAAGGAGAACTCCCTAGTGTGACCTCGTACGTTATGTCGATACGTCGCGGTAGGTACTATAAATAAACCCAAGTTGTTTCACGTTAGTTCACATTATAGGAAAACTGAAGTAAACTGAAGTTTATATAATAGAATAGAATTATTTTTTATTCAAATTAACTTTTACAAAGTACTTTCGAATTGTCAAATGAATCTACCACTGGTTGGTGGTTTTGTAGTGCAACGACGACGCTCTATTGTCATACGATACATGTTTAAACGATCACACAAATGCGAGATTATGCCTTGCGGACTGTATAGAGGTTAAAAAATCTAACCGGCAAATGCGAGCTCTTTAATTTTTAATTTATTTTAATTTTTATTATTTGTTGTTAAAGCGGCAACAGAAATATACATTATCTGAAAATTTCAACTTTCTACCTGTTATCATGAGATACAGCCCGCTGACAGACAGACAGACGGACGGACGAATGGACAGCGGAGGCTTAGTAATAGGGTTCCGTTGGTTCCCCTTGGGGTTTGGAACCCTGAAAAATCTAGGAAAACAAAATTTATAGGTACCTAACCGTTAATACGAAGCTTTACACAAATGCTGAGAGTGACAACAATAGCCCGGGCATTTCATTTGAATCTGCATTTGAATACCGGGAGGAACGGTGCAGCGTATCTTTTGTGTGCGGAATTTAAAAACTTGACCTCTTCCACTTTACATTTGCAACAATCACGTTCAGAACTTGGTTTTAGTTAAAAAATAAGAAGTTAATTTTTTTTAAATGATAGTTAGTATATCCCCATTTCACATTGCGTAGGCTTCGGTTACATTTCAGAGCCTAAAATAGTTCCAAATAATAAAGTTCCAACTTCCAATCTATTTAAGTATATTGTTCTGGTAGAGGCATCTATATTTCTAAGTTTTAGTTGTTTTAATCTCTTGTGTTCTTATTTATTGTTATAAAACTCTGAAGACCAATCTTTGAACAGTGCGTGTTGTCAATGATAATATACTGCTCCGCGGCAGTCGCTATAATTTGATGAGTAGTTTCGGAGAAATGCGTGAACAAACATATGTACATATAAACATACATATGCCCAAATGTAAATTTGTTTGGAAGTCTTAATAGATTATCATATTATACCTATGTGAATATTCTGCAGTTCCAATACCTATTATTATTACATCCATACTTACGTGTCGAGTTCATAACCTCCTTGTTTTCAAGTCAGTTATAAAGCCACCCTATCTCGTAGGAACATTGTCTTGTAAAATTGCAGCGCTCATTGAGGACCCAGCTTTAAAAACCCTGGAAATCTATGAAATGTGTTTTACTCGTACTAAACACGCTTAAATTATATTAAACACACTTAAAGTGTTCGCCCTTCAAAACTCCTAATTTTTATAACCCGACATCATGGAGCATTCTTGGTTAACTGTATAAATTTTCAAATTAAAAGCTACTAGTAAATTTTCAACCCACACTATACTCAAGTACAGTGGGTAGGTACTTCACTGTATCCACTAGATGGACGCAGGCGAAATGCAGCATCCACAGAATAGAATTTATTTAAAACCGTCGACAGTTTCGTTCATTGCAATTCCAGCTTTATGATGTTAGCTGTAAATTTACTTTTCCATTGGATCGAAAATGTTATTAGACATAGTTTTTTATTGAAAGGCAGTGAAGTTGAGCTACATACAAGAGGCATCAGAGAGGCTTCGTTATCCCTCTGCTGCAGGACTTGGCTAATTCTCCACTTCAGATGAGGACTGAAATCCCAAAATTATTCTAAAAATATTCGCAACTTTTTCTTTCCAATGTTTTTAAATTAAATACAAGACACTATTTTGTTTCTTTATAGGTATAACTTGCTGATGCCGGCGATTTTGTTTGCGTGGATTGAGATTTTTTAATTCCCGCGAGAATTTTCTTATTTTCTGGGATAAAAAGTAGCCTATGTATTATTATATCTCTGTGCCTAATTTCAGCCAAATAGGTTCAGTCGTTGCGTGATTGAGAACATCCATCCATCCAAACTTTCGCATTTATAATATAAGTAGGATATAAGTTCCCCTGGGAAACTTGTGCTGTAGGTGGATCTAATTACCACTTAGAAGGTAGGTATGAAGTTTTACGTTGATAAGGATTCAGAGGTTTGTTCTAATGAGGTTGTACTATTAACTAAGGATTTGCAAATACTATTCATACTACTTACAACGTTGACATAACGTAATAGTGCTAACGGAAACTTTATGACCATAAATCTCAAGGGTCGCTACTCTATTTTCGATCCCTTTGCTGAGGATTTAGGTAAATTCGGACCGCCACAAATTGCTCCCAGTGGTAGAGAAATGGTCCGCCTTAGGTAAAAATATGCTTGCGACATCCTTACCTGAAAACCTTCCTATAAGCAAAGGTGGAAAAAACTAAGATTCCAATGTAAATAGGGTCATACACGCTTTGAATATGTAAACGGGCCTACAATAGGGCCCTGCCTTTATTCCCTTTTCTGTCGTAAGGAAGGTCATTGTCGAAAAGCTTCATGAATAAGAGTCTGTTTATGTAAAAAAGGCCAAATCGCATGGGTACAATTTTTGAAGCTAAAGCTGAAAGTATTTTCCATGAAATTGCTGCCTTTGTGTATCTCTTAGACACTCTTATCACGACAAATTTGATAGTGATGTAAAAAAATATATACGAAAAATGAAAAGACCTAAAAATTTTTGCATAAGTACAGTAATTGAGAACCTGGAGAGAGACATAGCCTATGTCTATTTTTTATCCCAGAGTTTCACGCAGACGAAGTCACGGGCCATGTTACAATTCATTATTATTTCACTTTATTTAATACCAGCTGATACCTGCGACTTCGTTCGCATAAATTGAGATTTTTTAATTCCCGCGGGAACAATTTTCCGGGATAAAAATTAATTAAAGGTTCATTTGTTGCGGCGTGATTGAGTAACAAACATCCGTCCATTCGTCCATCCACACATCCAAAATTTCGCATTTATAATATTATAGTAGGATTTACGAATAATTAATTACTTACCAATATTTCGCCTCAATATTCCAACGGGCAAGGGGTCGTTGTGTGATGGTACGCAGCTGGATCGTCTAGTGATATCTAGTGGATTGATTGAGTAAAGAAGAATATTCTAATTATAGGTAAAACACCTCAGGATCGAGAGACATATTGGCTTCTGGCATGAACACTGTTATGTACTAAGCACCCTGCGGGTTAGTTCATTTCGTCCGATGGACAAAGTAGGCTACCAAATCATTCTACTTTAGCTGTCGCGGATTAATTATGAACAAACTTCAAAAGAATTATGTTATGCATTCTCCAACCTTCAGAAAAACAGGGAAATCCTAGAGAGTTAATTTATCAATTTAAGTTTAAAATACGAGTAGAATGAATGATTAGCTGATACAGTGTACGAATTTGCCTCTTTTTGGGCCGTCGTTCTGACCGAATTCCCTCTAGCACGGGGGAAACCCTACGCCGCTCCACGGCCTTTAATCATTGTTATGGGGGCACAGCCGACTCCCTTTCGCTGCGAAGCGTTTTGGTGTTCCCATACACCCCGAAGGGTTGGTACAATTCTTTTCATTGAGCTTATAGCTCGCCCCAATACCATGGTTTTATTTATTTGTATTCATTGCTCAGTTTGATATAGATTTGGCCAAATCTAAGTTCGGGAGCCGTGCTGCAAGACATGGCGTGTTTGGTGTGCCGGAAATTCGCCGCCAAAGAACGCCATCGAACCGTGTACCACTTAGTAATAACTTTGACTCATCTGAGTCAAACATATTAATTTAGCCAATACTCAATCAGCCTCAGTGTCTCAATCCCTGTAGTATTTCATCATGGTCACCCTACCTATTACCCTATCTTGTCCTCTATTCCGAAGTAATATCATGGTCACCCTACACCTAAAGTTTGTAAATACAAATAACAAACTATTCTAATTTCTTACCTGTTTGTAGGAAGTACCGTTGACCCACACCCGTAGCTCGAAGGTCGCTCTGGTATCTCGGAGTCTCGTACATTTGAAGACTTAATTTATAGTGAATGATTTCTAAAGTTTTCATTCATACCTAACTTCTAACCCGAAGTGAGTCTAGAATCTAGTCTATTAGTTATGTAAAACAAAATAAGTCAAAGTTTCTTTAGACTGCAATATTGTTCCATCTCGTTCACCTATCTGCTTTGTTTATGAAAGAAATCAGGCTTCTCTATCGTGATAGAATAAACTGACCCTAAGTAATTTAATGTCGCCTATTGACCTAAATTAGTGCACTAGTCTGAACTTTCTAAACTGACTGCCTACTGAAGAGTCGTGACTCAATTTTGGATATAGTATTTCACTATTGGATTGTTCGGTTCAGCCCGCCACACGTTACAGATGTTAAGTCTAGGGTTCAACCTGAATACTAATAAAACACTAAATCAATTTATGTAGACAGAACCTTTGAGAACATTCCATTATTGAATACCTTAGGAGAAATATTAGGGTTGTTCAGTAAAAGATGATAATTATAACTTCATAGATTTATTTTCCATTTTATTAATTCTACTCAAAAAGAAACTGTTTGATTATTTAGATTGGTTCCAAATGGGGTCATTTGAGAACCAACCGGGTCTTCCATTACTAACAGCCATTCTAAGACAAGGGAAAACGGAAATACCCAAATGAAAAACCCTTGTGGCATTCTAACCTAAGACATCTTAGACTAAAAATATACACACATGCTACAAAAGGTGTTAAATGCTTAAAAGAATATGTACACTTTCTACTAGTGGTATCAGGGAGACAAGACATTTTATAGTTTTAGTAGAAATTACAACACATAATACATTACGTTAAATAGATTCACAGATAATAAGTTATGTTTTATTCTCGTTTTCACAACTTCCTGACTATATTTTATATAAATGTTCCCCTTCCAAAGCAAGTGGTATGTGTGCCAAATTATTACATTTCACTCTCTCAGATTTGACCACATTAATCTGATTAATAAAAAGAGCAGATATAGAACAAATGTCAGAAATAAGATATACATCATAATAGAGAACCCATCGTCTCGAGATATCTCTCTCACACGTCTCCTATCCCTTTGTTCTTCTGCATACAAAGCATCGAGAACTATATCTGGATACATTTTAATTTCTTACAATAATGAACGCCTAAACCCGGACGTTACGGAAACCCTTTATCTGTGAATTTACTTATCTCAAAATATAATTATTGGAATATTTGTACATTACCGGGAATATTCAGGCCTCGTTGCGCACACACACTTGCTTATAAGCTTAATTATAAACTATTGCACTGATTCTACTTTTATGTATAGATCTATTAAAATAGGTTAAAATTTATACAATCTTAGGATTAATTTATTGGAGAATGGAGTCGACTCTGCTGGAAGAGCCCTCAACCCGGAATGCCTTCTCGAAAAGCACCCCCGTGTATCTCCCCTTCCGAGTCCTTATCGCCCCTTCTCCAAACTGAAAAATAGAAAATCCCCACCAAAGTAAACTGCCTTAACTTGATTCGTCATTTTAGGTTTCCGCCAAAACGTTTAGGCCAATTATCGATAGCGTCATTTACTATAGTCACGCCCATTTAAGATTCCCGCCAAAATGTTTCGGCCAATTATCGAAAGCGTCATTTTACGGTCACGCCTTGCTTTTTTGTTTATTTTCTATGCCCTTCGCCTCGGTTCGGCTATGTCAATCTACACATCTGGTTTCAATATTTTGTGAAGGCAAAATGTTTCAACTAGATTTATGATCTGATTCTAAATGTTTCCTTTTAAAACGTCTGCACTTCTATTGCAATTTCTAAAGACCCTTTTTTGTTCTAATCTTAATGTGTTTCCAAAATCCCTATACTTTGTTTTTAAAAATAAACTGCCTGCACTTTGAAATATTTATGAGGGTCCAAGTGTTCACTTAGAAATTCTCTTTTATTTTAAAACTGTGTTTCAAATTTATTTTTAATACCCATGCAAGAGAAATGGGAAAAAAAAATATGAGCTATGTCTGGCCATCTCACACTCCCCCAAATAGATTTTTAATACACCTAGTATTTCTTATACCTAACTCTCTACTAGTTGTTTGAAAATCTATTTCCTCACCTAACATAAACTGCTATCTATGTTGATGCCGATAGGTCTCACTAATCTCCATTGTTCGCGCTAATCCTTAATGGAATTCATTCCTTTACGAGTTTGCATAATAGCGGAACAAATGGATCGCATTGTAATTCCCTCTTATCTCGTTAGTACGAGCGTCAACCAAAGTGTATACGTTATTGTATGGAATTGCCCCTATCACGTAAGGTCCCTCATAAAGTCGCATGAATTTCTTTGTTAATTTTTTATCAGCGTCCGACCTCGCAAAAGTCCTCAACTTCACCAAGTCGCCTATCTCAAACTGTATTAACTTATGATTCCTATTATAATAGAGCTCTCTATTCTCCGCCGCCTTTGTTATGTTCCGACGCGCCTGTCGTCTAATCTGTTCTAACGTTTCTCCTTGTATATCGGTTCCTTTCGCTATGTCTTTGCCGAAATCAGTTGATAGTATGGTCCGCTTTCCCCAAACTAGCTCATTCGGTGTATAACCTGTTGTGGTATGTACTACCTGGTTGTAACAATCCTCTATGTCCGGCAATAAATCTGCCCAAGACCTATGAGATTTTTCGCAATAAGTTCTGAATAGTCTACCTAATTCCTTGTTAACCCTCTCTGTCGAATTTGGTCGCGGATTCCTAACAGATGTGTGCGTCAATTTGATACCTAATTGACGTACACCTAACTCGAAAACCTTCGATGTAAAATTCGCGCCTCTGTCTGAACATAAGGTCTTAATCTCAACTTGTTTGTGAAACTTCTTCACACATGTGAGTGTAGCCTTTCCGCTCGCCTGACGTAATGGATATAACCTGATCAATTTACTATAAGAGTCCTGCATTACAAATATGTATTTGAATCCGAAGCGTCCCGCCGGTAAAGGTCCATAAATATCGCAAAAGACCCGTTCTCCTATATCTGTCGCTATCACAGTTTTGATCGGCCCCGTGTGCTTTTCTAACGCGTGCTTTGACATTTGACACTCTCCGCAAGCCCTTACAACACGACTTATCACACGAGACATATTCGAGAAATAGTAACGACGTTTCATCAGCGCATAAACCTTGTAACGTCCGAAATGACCTATCTCTTCATGTATGCTAACGATCAAACTCCTTTGTAAAACCTCGGGAACATATAGTCTCAAAGTATCCCTATTTATGTCTGACCTATAAAGGACCCCCTCCTTAATCACATAATACTTTGATTCAGATGTACCTGATATTTTCATACGTTTAATTATTTCACTAGCGACCTTGTCCCGTTCTTGTAGACTACCTATCTCTTTCCATCTCGCTTGTACTACCTGTCCTAGCGATGTCTTGAATAAATTCATCTCAGGCCCCACAGACTTGTTATTCAATACGTCAGTTGTCCCTTTTATATGTCGGGATAATACGTCAGCTACTGTGTTTAATTTCCCTTTTACATGCTCGACCGTATAATCAAATTGTCCTATGTAATGTACCCAACGTATCATTCGTGCGCTCAACAATTTACATGTCTGTAAGAATATCAAACTTTTATGATCGGTCCTAATCACTAACCGTGCCCCCCTCAAATACGTTTCAAACTTCGACAAGCTAAATATGATAGCCCACAACTCTTGTTCTGTGACTGTCCACTTACGCTCCGCCTCAGTCAACGCTTTACTACAAAATCCTATTATCTGCTCTTCACCTACTTCGTTCAATTGATAAACATACCCTGAGACTCCTAAATTACTGCTATCGGTTTGTAGGTAATAAATCTCTTTCGGATTAGGATGTATGAGAAGTATTGTGTCTAAAAATAATCTCTTGACCTTTTCAAAACATTCATTTACCTCATGTGTCCATGACCATTTTGTATTTTGTTTTAATAGATCGCAGAGTGGCCTAACCTCTTCGCTATACTTCGAGATAAACCTTCTGAAATAATTTATTAATCCCAAAAATCCTCGTAATTGTTTTATTGTTCGAGGGACGGGAAAATCTAATATAGCCTCTACTCGTTCTGGATCCATCCGTACGCCTTTCGTATTTACTATGTGTCCTAGCAGTTTTACTTCTACGCACAGAAAACGACACTTTCCTAGCCTGCCCGTTAAGCCTGCTGTTTCTAGTCTGTCTAGCACTTGGTCTAAATGTTCCAAGTGTAATCTTATGTCTCCTGTGGTAAATATGACAATGTCATCTAAATAGTTAACACAGAACCCACGCACTTCTTTTAATATAGAATCCATTGCCCTTGAAAATCCCGCGACAGATGTCTTTAGTCCTTGAGGTAAAACATTATAGGTATATGTTCTCCCCATAAAAGAAAAACCCGTATATTTTCTAGAATCCTGACTCAAAGGTATTTGAAAGTAAGCATTATTCAGATCAATTAAACTAATGTAATTCACTCCATGAAAGGATTGTAAAATTTCCGATGTGAGTGGCGGTGACCCCGCATCTCCCACCATTTTCTTATTAAGTTCGCGCGCGTCTAACAAGAGCCTTATTGACCCATCTCGTTTCTTAGTAAATGTGAGCGGGCTACAGTATGGCGTTGCCTCCTGCCTGATCACACCTAACCTCTCTAACTCCTCTAATTCTTCTTTAACCTGATCTCTATACGCTAAAGGCACTGGATAACTATGCTTTATAAAAGGAATCTCATCGACTAACTCAATGACGTGCTCGTACCTGTTAGTCAATCCTAATCTATCTGTAAACACCTTACAATGCTTATTCAACACAGGTAACAACATTTCCTTTTGTTCCCTACTTAAATTTGAATCATTCAAACAATACCCCTTTCTGTCCTCGCCATTCGAATCCTTAATAGATAAGCTACGTTCCTCGGACCTAGTACCTTGATTCAATATCGAATTAATTGTGGCGGCATTCGTCTCTCCCCCTAACCTTTCGACCTTACAATCCGAGTTCAGTCTTACGCAAGACTTGACCCCTAAATGCTCTATGGTCAGTGTCCGTTCACTGCCGCAATTTACTACTCCCTTTACTCGTTCTAACCAATCATATCCGAGTATCAACGACCTAGGTAACCGTCGCATAATTAGTACTGGTGCTTCAACTAATGTACTCCCTAATTTGAACTCTATTAATAACATCCTATTTGTACTTTCGCTACGTGAACCGAATGCCCCTTGTATTTGAATCGCTGGGATGGCGATTTCTGACAAAGTATTATTTCCAATTAGAATAGATTCGTATAATTCCTTAGTTATTCCGCTAATCTGACTTCCCGTGTCGATAAGTGCATTTATACTCCTCCCATACAAGCTTACACTCACTTCAGGTAACTTAGGTAAGGAATAATCAATTCCTTCGTCAATCGACTCATCAAGTTCATGGTACATTGTGTATACGTTTATTCCTCTCCTTACACACAGCTCACACTCAATACCTATCTCGCCACATTCTACTACGTTGTTAAACTGATTTTCCAATAAGATTCCTATGCTTCTAGCTTCAACCTGACAGCTACTTTCGTCGCTAACCTTTCCGCCCTTTATTAATCGTTTAAGACCTTTATCGCCAATGCCCAAGCTCTGACCCGGTCTCCATCCTTTGCTAATTAAAATATCATAAGCCACGTTCGGCCTTCCGCGTTTCGAGGTCTCTACTTTCCCCGTTCTACACAATTCTAGATTATTGTACCTCGCTTGTGTGGGGATACCTAGTTTTTTGAAGGTCCCTCTCCCCCTCCTTCTTTCGACAAAGCAGAGTTTTCGCCCTCCTTTACAAAAGTAATAGCCGGTCTAGCTCGCTCAGCCCCAGAAAACGCTGGTCTGTTAACGTTTGACCTGTAACCTGACCTACTCTGGCGATAACCCCGTCCTCGGGTCGTGTTACCTCTAGTATTCCACTTATTCGCTGAAATGGCCGCGACAATAGGCCGCGCTAACGATGGCCTGTCGTAACGCCTACCTCTAAAATTATTACCTACTACCTCTCTCGCAATTCCTCTCGGCTTTTCAACAATATTTTGCTCTATACTTCTTAGAAACTTTGCCCCGTTCATGATGTTAACTTCCCCAGTCCTAGTAAACCACAACCGCTGAATATCTATCGCATAATGCCGCATAATAGAATTTACTAAGTCACTTTCGCTAAACGCAATAGTTAATGATTGCATCGATTCTACCTGTACAGCAAAATGTTCGGACATCGTCATTCCAGAATCGCTCGAATATATCGCATTAATCAACCTATACCTCACAGACTCTTGGATCTGCTCGGTCCAATAAGTTCGTCTAAAATCGGTCTCAAAATCGGCAAACGTAGCCCAGTCCTTCGAGTATAACTCCATGACCTGACGTGCGTGTCCCGTTATACATCCTAACGCTATATCGATCTCCCGATCCGACCCATTTACCGCTCTAATATACTTTTTTAATCGCTTTAGAAATGCAATAGGGTTTGTAAATGGTTTTCCATCGAAATTCGGCTTGGTAACCGAAGGCTGTACTACATAAACGTTCCGAGTCTCAGAAAGAGATACACTAGATCCCGCAGACCCAACTCTAGGCCCTGGTCCATCACTACTACTTTCATTGCTTACTCCAACCGACTCGTGTGACGTAACACTCGCGCTTTCATTTGGCAATGAATTCACTTTTGAACTCAATTGTTGCAACTTTCCATCGAATTCGTTGATTTTTTGTAGAATCAACTCTAACGTCGAGTTACCTACAGTTTCCGTTTGTTCGTTTGTTTCTACCGCACCTTTATCTAATCGACCCGTTGCTACACGCTTTGTATTCCGTTCCTTTTTACCTGCCGGCATCTTTAAACAATTCGCTTTAAAACGCTGTTCCTAACTACTTTCTAACTAATAATCGCTCAAGTCCGCCAGATGTTATATTACTTGTCTACTAAGCTGCCTTTGTGAGCCGCCTAACGAAACACGTAATAATGGCACAATATTAAAACCAGATGTGGAATGACACTGGAGTTTGGCCCGTTCTATTGTGGGATCTCTCGGTTCAACAAAATAAATTGCAAGATAAAGCAAAGATAAACAATTAAGTCTAAGAAATAAGCAAGTGTAATGCTCCGTTCACTGCAATCTCCTCCTAGAATCCTGTAAATTTTACATTTATAAAACATACTGCTTATTTCTGCTTCTCCTATACACTAAATAAAATAAGTGCACAACATATAATTAAATGTACAACATAATAATAACATGCACAGTGTGTCTTGTCTCCCTTCTCCCTTTTCATTGTTCCACCTAAATATTTCTCCTATACCCAATCACAAGTTTCTACGTTGTGTATTTTTTTTTTTTTTTTTCTCTAATAAGGATTATTAATATAGATCTAGTCGTATCGTTATTTCGAATACGTACATAGACCCCTGGTCACCTCCGGCATCAAAATTCCCAGGCTTTCAAGATTTTTCCAGGATTATATCCTGGTCACGGCACCAAAATTCTGTGATGGTACGCAGCTGGATCGTCTAGTGATATCTAGTGGATTGATTGAGTAAAGAAGAATATTCTAATTATAGGTAAAACACCTCAGGATCGAGAGACATATTGGCTTCTGGCATGAACACTGTTATGTACTAAGCACCCTGCGGGTTAGTTCATTTCGTCCGATGGACAAAGTAGGCTACCAAATCATTCTACTTTAGCTGTCGCGGATTAATTATGAACAAACTTCAAAAGAATTATGTTATGCATTCTCCAACCTTCAGAAAAACAGGGAAATCCTAGAGAGTTAATTTATCAATTTAAGTTTAAAATACGAGTAGAATGAATGATTAGCTGATACAGTGTACGAATTTGCCTCTTTTTGGGCCGTCGTTCTGACCGAATTCCCTCTAGCACGGGGGAAACCCTACGCCGCTCCACGGCCTTTAATCATTGTTATGGGGGCACAGCCGACTCCCTTTCGCTGCGAAGCGTTTTGGTGTTCCCATACACCCCGAAGGGTTGGTACAATTCTTTTCATTGAGCTTATAGCTCGCCCCAATACCATGGTTTTATTTATTTGTATTCATTGCTCAGTTTGATATAGATTTGGCCAAATCTAAGTTCGGGAGCCGTGCTGCAAGACATGGCGTGTTTGGTGTGCCGGAAATTCGCCGCCAAAGAACGCCATCGAACCGTGTACCACTTAGTAATAACTTTGACTCATCTGAGTCAAACATATTAATTTAGCCAATACTCAATCAGCCTCAGTGTCTCAATCCCTGTAGTATTTCATCATGGTCACCCTACCTATTACCCTATCTTGTCCTCTATTCCGAAGTAATATCATGGTCACCCTACACCTAAAGTTTGTAAATACAAATAACAAACTATTCTAATTTCTTACCTGTTTGTAGGAAGTACCGTTGACCCACACCCGTAGCTCGAAGGTCGCTCTGGTATCTCGGAGTCTCGTACATTTGAAGACTTAATTTATAGTGAATGATTTCTAAAGTTTTCATTCATACCTAACTTCTAACCCGAAGTGAGTCTAGAATCTAGTCTATTAGTTATGTAAAACAAAATAAGTCAAAGTTTCTTTAGACTGCAATATTGTTCCATCTCGTTCACCTATCTGCTTTGTTTATGAAAGAAATCAGGCTTCTCTATCGTGATAGAATAAACTGACCCTAAGTAATTTAATGTCGCCTATTGACCTAAATTAGTGCACTAGTCTGAACTTTCTAAACTGACTGCCTACTGAAGAGTCGTGACTCAATTTTGGATATAGTATTTCACTATTGGATTGTTCGGTTCAGCCCGCCACACGTTACAGATGTTAAGTCTAGGGTTCAACCTGAATACTAATAAAACACTAAATCAATTTATGTAGACAGAACCTTTGAGAACATTCCATTATTGAATACCTTAGGAGAAATATTAGGGTTGTTCAGTAAAAGATGATAATTATAACTTCATAGATTTATTTTCCATTTTATTAATTCTACTCAAAAAGAAACTGTTTGATTATTTAGATTGGTTCCAAATGGGGTCATTTGAGAACCAACCGGGTCTTCCATTACTAACAGCCATTCTAAGACAAGGGAAAACGGAAATACCCAAATGAAAAACCCTTGTGGCATTCTAACCTAAGACATCTTAGACTAAAAATATACACACATGCTACAAAAGGTGTTAAATGCTTAAAAGAATATGTACACTTTCTACTAGTGGTATCAGGGAGACAAGACATTTTATAGTTTTAGTAGAAATTACAACACATAATACATTACGTTAAATAGATTCACAGATAATAAGTTATGTTTTATTCTCGTTTTCACAACTTCCTGACTATATTTTATATAAATGTTCCCCTTCCAAAGCAAGTGGTATGTGTGCCAAATTATTACATTTCACTCTCTCAGATTTGACCACATTAATCTGATTAATAAAAAGAGCAGATATAGAACAAATGTCAGAAATAAGATATACATCATAATAGAGAACCCATCGTCTCGAGATATCTCTCTCACACGTCTCCTATCCCTTTGTTCTTCTGCATACAAAGCATCGAGAACTATATCTGGATACATTTTAATTTCTTACAATAATGAACGCCTAAACCCGGACGTTACGGAAACCCTTTATCTGTGAATTTACTTATCTCAAAATATAATTATTGGAATATTTGTACATTACCGGGAATATTCAGGCCTCGTTGCGCACACACACTTGCTTATAAGCTTAATTATAAACTATTGCACTGATTCTACTTTTATGTATAGATCTATTAAAATAGGTTAAAATTTATACAATCTTAGGATTAATTTATTGGAGAATGGAGTCGACTCTGCTGGAAGAGCCCTCAACCCGGAATGCCTTCTCGAAAAGCACCCCCGTGTATCTCCCCTTCCGAGTCCTTATCGCCCCTTCTCCAAACTGAAAAATAGAAAATCCCCACCAAAGTAAACTGCCTTAACTTGATTCGTCATTTTAGGTTTCCGCCAAAACGTTTAGGCCAATTATCGATAGCGTCATTTACTATAGTCACGCCCATTTAAGATTCCCGCCAAAATGTTTCGGCCAATTATCGAAAGCGTCATTTTACGGTCACGCCTTGCTTTTTTGTTTATTTTCTATGCCCTTCGCCTCGGTTCGGCTATGTCAATCTACACATCTGGTTTCAATATTTTGTGAAGGCAAAATGTTTCAACTAGATTTATGATCTGATTCTAAATGTTTCCTTTTAAAACGTCTGCACTTCTATTGCAATTTCTAAAGACCCTTTTTTGTTCTAATCTTAATGTGTTTCCAAAATCCCTATACTTTGTTTTTAAAAATAAACTGCCTGCACTTTGAAATATTTATGAGGGTCCAAGTGTTCACTTAGAAATTCTCTTTTATTTTAAAACTGTGTTTCAAATTTATTTTTAATACCCATGCAAGAGAAATGGGAAAAAAAAATATGAGCTATGTCTGGCCATCTCAGTTGCACTGTTGTCGTACCCGCTCCTAACCCAAGGTTTACCCTTATTTAGAGTGGAAAGGGAAACTATGTATGTTCAGCATGGATAATTTATTCTTAAAAAAATGCCTATTAAAAAAGCGTCAAACTTCGGGTCGTCTAAAACAGCACGATGATTTCTCTATTTTCCCAGGACGCCGCCGGAAACATTTCACATATTCCTGCAGTAGCCTCCACCGCAGAGCAATTTTCGGTGAATCCGAAAATTTATATCTATGAGTATCATCTAAATCTTTGGATAGCGCAAAGTGGAATTTATGGAATAAAACGATATGGTCCATTTGTTTGCTGCGGTGAGCGCGGGCCATTGCTGCATGTTTTCCTTTTAGCATAGCTTGCCAAATGCATTAAAACTTTTTTAAAGTTATGGAATGCCGAACCGACGAGTTCTCTGCGGTTGTTTAAAATACAAATCCCTATGTTTTGCAAGGAAAATTTTACCTAGGAAAGAAAGTCAGTTCATGTTGCTCCTTGACTTGAATGCATATTGGAAAAATTCAAGAACAAGTTTATTTATTTGAAAATAAACAATAACATTGAGCAAAAACTAAAATAGCCGTGATTCCCGCATTATGTCGTGGAAATCACTTGCTTACCCATAAAATAAAATTTAGAATAAGAATTTACTTAAACATGCTACTTGCTAGTTACTGTTTGTGTGTATGTGTTTGTACGCGTGATGTAATTTGGTATACATGAGTGACTTTGCGGCTTATCTAAATATACTTATAGAAGCAAAACGTGACTGACTGACTGATCTATCAACGCACAGCTCAAACCACTGGACGGATCGGGTTGAAATAGGACGTAGGCATCCGCTTCCGAAATGATTATTGAAAATTAAACCTCTAAGGGGATAAACCAGTTGATTGAAAAATCGTACAATAAGATAATAATAATAATAATCAAAATAAATAATAAAATAAAATAATAAGAATAATAATAATCGTACAGTAAATAAGAACTTAACGTAAGCGAAACCGCGGGTTAAAGCTAGTTTAAGGAATAAATTTGTCATTCTGCCAGTTTTCTGCTAACAAAACAGATAAAATTATTCATCAGTTAAACGTTACTGGCGATGCTGGGTGAAATTGGCACTTAGGCTATTATAATTTATTCTAATATGAACCTTTAAATTAGTAGATAGATAGGCAAATAAAATAGAATAATTATGATATTTAGGGCTTTGATTCTACTCTGGATGCCTTCGTCCGTAATCAAATAGAATTACAGCCTATTTTTAAATATTCAAGAGTTTGAGATAGAAATCTTTTAAAGACGCTCTCGTGTTATCAAGGCTGCGAAAATAAAATTAATTAGCATCTGAACTAAATGTATAAAAAAAAAGAAATAAATTTCTACGAGCATCTTAACGTGAAATCTTACTAAGGTGCGCTCCTAATTAATTAAAGTGCAAAAACTTCGCAATTAAAACATGATAAGGATCTTCAACATTAATAAAAAAGTTAATCTAGAAAAATTCTCCATAAAAATCTGAAAATAATGAAAACTTTCTCTCTATATACCTGCCTTATCATTATCTCAATTCATCGCAAGTCTACACTGGGTACGGGTCTCCTCTCAGAATGAAAAGGCCATGGGTCAAAGGCCAAGTTTTGGGCCATAGTTCGCCACCTTGACCACGTGCGGATTGGTAAACTTCACACACCTCTGAGAACATTATGAAAAACTTTCAGGGATGCAGGTTTATTTCTTTAATTTTATCCATTTATAGGTAGCATCGGATATGAGAGTTTTCTACTTTATTTATTTATTTATTGTATTGTATTGTTTCAACAGTAGTTACAGAAAGATTTTAAACGCAATAAGAGAGAAATATAAAAATTGACGCCATTGATCATAAATAATTGTTACCCAGTAGTTTCCCAGAAATGTTTTTATTTTAAACACAAATTAAGCAATGTGTTCGGGACTTTAAATTTTTTGTAATAATTACATAATATATTATGTTCAATGTACAATGTACATGTATGTGTGCATACTGATATTACAAAATTCATAATTATTGTGAATATTGTTTATCTATCAGTCTGTTATTCGTAGTAACTGCTGTACCGATTCTGAATAAATTTTACACTGTTTGTTTCTAGGAAATGGACGTCTAATACTTCTGAACCCGGAAAAACAAAATTTTTTACGGAAATTTTTAAAAATCTTAAATCCAAGCGTACGAAGTCACATGCCTCAGCTAGCATGTAATATACCGCACTCATCTTTCTGAAAGTGCAGCAGTCACGTCTTTCACATAAAGCGCTTCTGTATGCATATTTTATCTTGCTTTTGTCTAGACTCTCTTTAAAAGGTTCTCTAAAAATAGGTACCTTCGCTTTCTCCTTTGTTCGAAGTTCCCAAGACGCAATTTCATTGACGGATCCATGGCACTCGGAAACTTTTTTGTAATTTAAATACAAGTTAGTGTTTTCTTTGAGTGTGTTTTTTTTTTCTAGTTGTAACACGATGTATTTAGATGGAAGTGAGATGAATGGAAATTTTTATTACGCCCATATTCCTTATTAAGCGGTACTCGCTTTGGGTACTCGTATATACCTAATGAAGAAATTATAAATTCCTAAACTGATGCTTTCGGGATCACCAGGACAAAGGGAAGCCGTAAAAACTTTTACTGATCCTGCTTGCAAGATTTGAAAATAAGTAATATAGCTTTTGTCCACGACTTACTATGGACTATAGTCCACGTTTTACTAAATTTCCATTTATTTGGAGGGGAGAGGAAGATTTAAGTTAGGTTAAGCTTAGCTGATACTGTTTAAAATAAAAAGGTTTTAAAAAATCTCGCGGGAACCATTTTTGTTCTTGCGGGATAAGAAGTAGCCTAACTCTATTATTCTAGCCTATAACAATACACAAGCATGCAAAAACTCAAGTGGAGAACAACAGAATTTCAACATAAATTATTGCCGGTTCATTGCAAGACAGAACTAATGCTTAGGTTATTTTGATATGAAGAAAGCACATCAACTTTTATTTCCATGAAAGCACATCAACTTTTATTTCCATGTTTTTTTTCTGGTTCTAAACATGTAGGTATTATGGCAGCATTAAAACTTTTGCGATAACGTTAAGTTCAGGTAAACAATAGGTATGTGTGAGTTCATATTGCAAAATATACACGTAAATTGTGTTGGTTATTGTTCCAAGTTGAAAAGAAAATAATAAAGTTGTATGTTAAGCTTGATTAGTTTTGTTTATAACTGCACCTCACACAACAATTTAAGTTCGTTGGATGCTTTTTAGGGTATCGTGTACAAAGTTGTACCTACTTTATACTCGGTAATAAAATAACAAATCATAAAAATTAGGATTCTCCATTGAGAGAGTGCCAAGTCGTTGGTAAAGTGTAGAAGACATTTATATAGATCGGAACATCAACGCAATAAAATACAAGACAGTAAAATTGTAGCGCCTCTTCTACTATTATAAAGAGGAAAGATTTGTATTTTTGTGTGTGTTTGTAATGAATAAACTCAAAAACTACTGGACCGATTTGGCTGAAATTTAAAATGAAGATAGATTATACCTTGGATTAAAACATGGGCTACTTTTTATCCTGAAAAAATTATAGTTCCCGCGGGATTTTGAAAACAAATTCCACGCGACGAAGTCGCGAGCATCAGCTAGTATTTAATATACAAACTCAAAATTAATACATATGATGGTCAAAGCATCTGATTCACTCCTCGGTTAAACGTTGCATGGCGGTGAAAATAACAACGACCATTACAAGGGTCTACCAACACTGCGCTTCTTAGTTCGGGGTCGCCACTCCAGCACCTTGGTACCCCAAAGACCATCAGCTCTTCGAATTATGTGCCGCACCCATTTCCACTTCAGGTTCGCGATTCGTTGAGCTACGGTGAAATTAGCACTAGGAATATCTCTCATTTGAAGGAATAATTATTTTTGTAGGTCATTTATTTACCTAACTATGTACATCCAAATAAACATTGAAGAAAATAAAACCTGAGCTAATATTATACAGCCTATATTAAGGAAGATGAAAGCTGTTCCTATAAGGTTTACTTAGCTATTAAAGGTACGCTATATCATAATATTATGTAATAAAATTTCAATTAATTTGCGTCTTGCAAAAGCATGATACCATAACAGGGTTAAAGGAAGGTTAAAGGTTAATAAAATACGATGGCGTGCAAAGTTTAATATAATAATTGGACACTGTGTGGTATTAAGGTTGTCGCACTCACGAGATAACACAAAAGCCAAACACAAAGGGCCGGAATGTTTTAACACTCAACACAAAAGTGGCGGCTGGAATAAATGGGACGTGTCCCGGAACTCTTCCTTCTAAAGCTATTATCTTTGCCCTCTTAAATCTTAACATAATGCAAACTGTTTATAATCCTTTCTTGTTTCAGCTGGTTATATTTACTTACTAGTCTGATACCACCTTTACCACGCTTTGCCGGAAAATTACAAAGATTTAGATTAGAAACATACGAGCGACTTATGAATCCATGAGATCAATATTAAAATCAGTCATGTCGCGTCGTAGCGTTTAGAAAGTTTCTGAAGAAGGCATAATATACAGGCAGATAAATAATTAAACAATGGTTTTCCTCATTTCTCTGGTGATGTATCTGAACATCAGCTGAGCTAGTAGAGGGGCTTTAAAAGGTAAAGAGTAATTTGTAAAAAAAGACATTATTTTATGACAGCCTGGTGTAATCTATCATAACATATACCAGTGATTCACTTACTTACAGGTTTTTATTATTGAGAGTTTGGTAAGTTTGACGCTCCTTGACTACTGCACCCACATACCTTAGATATATATATATTTTTTTTTTATTGCACCCACCGCAGATGCGACAGTTGATCAATAGTCATTTGAATCGATCGGTTAAAAAGCTAAAAAATTAATCTTAATTAGATACTTACTGAAAAATTTGAAGTGACGAAGTCTGAAACTGTCTGCCAGCCGGCAAAATAATAAAACGCGATCCGAAGTCTTTTCCTAGCATTTCAATTCTATAAATATATCTAACCTTATATGCTAAGAAAATTATAGTTCTCAGAGATAGAGTGACCTACAACCACTCGGGTAATATGTATAATTACGTACGTTTAGCTTTACTTTGCTTATGAAGCGAATCGTTAACGTTATCCGATTAGTCTTAGCGCAGAGCAATTTCCGGTTATTGCCTTATCCGCAGGAAATGGTCAACATAATCCGCCTAAGTGTGCAATGGTAGGTATATTGCCTAGCAGCTCATATTTAGACATAATTGGCTAAGGTCAAGCTGATATTAACTAGGTTTAGGCCTAATAGATCGCACATAACGAAACGAACCGTAAGCATTGCAAGATTATTATTATTGATATTGAAAATACGAGTCACGTCATTACCATGCGTTGACCGCATGGGTGCTCCCGAGAAATATGGGTGACATTATAGCAGCTTGTGGAGCCTACAGATAGACATAAACTTTTTTATTGAGCACCAACACACCTAATCTGCTACTTACCCTATCCAGTCTCTTTCCGCTACCATTTTTATCCGACTTGTTTATGTAGATATATATGTGACAAACAGTTATATATTACGTGTAGGTACTTTTGTGTTTTTTCACAAATCCATCCCAGTTGTGGACACTTCATTTGTTTTTGCGAGAGTATCCGGGTATGCGATGTGATCGTTTCCCTCTACAGCCTATAGGTTTTTATTCTGAGAGGTGCAAGGGTGGCTTCTTCCCTTATGTATAAAATGTAGAGGTGGTATTCTTAGTATTACCTCTAGTGCGTTAGATGGTGTGGTACTCATGCAACTTTTGATCGCCAGGAACGCTTGTCTTTGGAATTTTTGTAGTTCCTGTTAGGTTGTCGTAAAGAGGGCCACCATTCTACTGATGCGTATGT
Source organism: Hipparchia sbordonii (assembly GCA_038048805.1). Lineage (NCBI taxonomy): Eukaryota > Metazoa > Arthropoda > Insecta > Lepidoptera > Nymphalidae > Hipparchia > Hipparchia sbordonii. The sequence goes on along the minus strand of CM076106.1, from coordinate 5,668,889 downwards.
TAGAAAGTTTCTTACGACAGATCAGTCTGCAGTTAAAACGTTCAAATAAAAATCAAACTCCATTTATATGGGACACGCTCGAAGTATACGAGATACTTCAAGTCTGCAACGATGCCTGCAATGTCAATTCGACAAATGGACCGCAATAGGTATAACGCTTTTCACAGCCCCAAGTCGTTTTCAATATCTTACATTGCACTACACACTTCGCCAACTAAAAGATGTATGAATAGAAGTGTCTTTATATTTAGAACATTTTGAAAGCTGACTGAAATCCAAAATCTTTATAGAAATAGGCACTGCTTAGTATACAAGATAAAAACTTAAAAAGCTGTTAATAAAAGTTTCTAAGCGAACTATTCTGCATCTCTTGCATTGAACTTTGGCATCCTTATATTTGGTTAACATCCTAACTATCGACAACGCAAGGAACCTCGGAGGAAAAAAAATGTTGTGTGCAAGGAACACGAAACGAATAATGTGTATGTTTTATTGTTTTGTTCTCTGGTACTAAATAAATAAACAAAACCTTTATTTTATCTTACAAGAAAAGCTTTTACATAACATTTACACAAATATCATAACATGTAAGCGGTGTTGGCACCAGAGGAACATTTTGTTATATTTATTTTCCCATATCGCGCTATCGAATAATAAACAACCACGAACAATAATTGCTTTCATTTCTTACACAATATAGTTTTTTGAAAGAAATGATTATTTATTTTTTGGCATTTCATTCATAGCGGGCACTCTTACATTTTCCGACTATGTTAGTATATCTGTTGAATATTATTATTACGTACACATAGTTACAATAGATATAATTTCACTACAATGTAATATAAATATGAATATGTGTAAACATAACAAATATATACAATTATAATATTATATGTACTTACACTTTATTTGATTACATACGAGATTATATTCCTTCGCATTATTTTCACCTTTAGTTTCAACATAAGGCAATTTTAAATTTTTTGACTTAAATTAGCTGTCTGTCATTATAACATTTGGTCAAGTGAGAATCGAGTTCGACGTATTTAGTAAGTATCGACCACAATGACCACAATTTTAAATTTTTTGACTTAAATTAGCTGTCTGTCATTATAACATTTGGTCAAGTGAGAATCGAGTTCGACGTATTTACTAAGTGTCGACCACAATGTCGGAAGGCGGTTAGTTTGTACTAACAATAGCGTCGAGTGCCGACCGCAGGATCATCACAGCGTGTAATGGAGTCCCCGCTTGTTGTGATATTTTGTTAAATTGTAATAAGTAATATGTAGGTATCTTTGAATAAAGTCAGTTCTCGGCGAGCGGGTGTTTGATTCACAACACCGCTGTCAACGCGAGGAATCTCCTCGACATTTTTATAACATAATGAAAAGCTGCACTGTGGCGTACCAGGCTATAGTGCTAGAGTACTAGACACTAGAGGATATTATTTTCTTTTGTCTTCTTTATTTAAGTGGTTTAAATTTTAATTTAATCCATACTATTACTTTTATTTTTCAATAATGTGAAAGCGTGCTTGTTTGTTAGTTTGTCCTTCAATCACGCAGGATCAGAGCATCGAAACGACGGAAGAAGTCGCGGACAATAGGTAGTAAAAAATAAGTGGAATATTTCAGTTTATAACGAATATGTCAGGCTCCTGACAGGCACGCAAACTTACACAATGTGCATGTACACGACGTAACCAACTAATGAGTAAAGCGCCCGTAACTTCGTGAGATAAACGTACTATAAAAGGGATTAATCCCAGAATACCGTTGTTTTTAAACAAGCATCATCAATATTGAAATAACATCGTATAAGCGGCTATAATTCCGTGAACAGTAATAAGACAATGATAGATAGCTTCTCGGTTGCATTGTTTGGTTTAATTAGCCTGTCATGTCAACAACATTCACTCTGTACACATCATTCGACCCCCATAAATCATAGGAGCTGCACCACCCATGATTTTAGTAGGTAATAAATAACAGAAACTGCGACGTTAATGCACACCGTATTCTATGAAAATATATATAATCACGTGGTGGATCTATTTTTTTTTATTTTTAGTGAGCAAACAGACGGGTCACCTGATGTTAAGTGATTACCGCCGCCCTTGTACGTTTGTAGCACCTGAGACACCACCAATGTGTTACCGGCTTTTCAAGAATTTGTTGGTCCGCCTCTTGAATAAGCCCATGTTGTAATTTAGTGTTCCTAGATTCACGGCTAAACTTAACAAAAAATTATCAAATTATTGTTAAATATCCTTTGCCTATATCCTACTAGCTTGTAAAGCGAGACTTTGTTGCCTTATAGTAGTGAGGAAAAGTCAATTTTGCTGTCAGTAAAGAAAAGTATTTTGAATTAAGAAACAGCCTTTGCATTTCAAGTTTTTTCTAATTCTTTTAAACTTTCAGGAACACCACACGCTCTACCTTTTTGTTTCTTAAGCAATAATTTTTAAGTATTTTAATGAATATAAAAACAAACAATACAAATTCAAAATGATTTATTTCATGTGGCTTTTAAGGTAAGTTAAGTCTCTACCAGCGGTTCGATTGCAATTATTATTATTCCAATGCAAAAACAAATTTTAAACACATCAAAGTTCCCGATTTTGCCTCCATGCATAAAAATAACTATTACCTAGACTCATCTCAAGATATATCCAGTGATTGCAAAATATCTACCATGACAAAACGAATTAATTTTCAAATGAGGAATGATGAACATGATAAGCAAAACCCACAACAATACCGTAAAACTGTTAGAGTGAATAGAAAAACAACAAAAGCAAATCACTCTTCGACAAGTTCATATTTTCCGAGCCTCTCGGAAGAATAAGCACAACGATAACAAGTAAATAGTATTATTGGCACAAAAGAATTATTTATTTTTCTATACCGCAACATCGAATAATAAACAAGGCACAAAATTGTTCGCAGTTTTATAAGAAGAAATATTTTGTCTTATGAGGAGTAGGTATATATTCAATCCTTCAATCTGCCACCACGAATAAAGAGATATTAAGTGAATATTATGTTCAGACAAAAGAATCGTTTTGAGGGGAGTGCACACTTAAGTTTCGAATTTTAGTCGAGTCGAATAGACAGAAGGTAGGGTGAAAATACAACAAAAAGCAAAAAAATATGCACCGTCACCGCATTTAATGAATGAAAAAATTAAACGAGCAGATTAAGAAATGTTAAAAAAGCCAAATAAAAGCGAAACAGGCTTTCGATTAGAACTCTCATCGTCACTTAGCATCAGGTGAGATCGCAGTCAAGGACTATCTTGTCATCGAATAAAAAAAAGCTTCGATAAACACTAATTCATCGCAAAAGGTTACCAATTGAAGTCAAAATGAATTGGATTTACGGGATTCAACGTGGGTTCAACTGATCGCACAATGGGGTGGTGTTGACAGGGCTATCTAATTAAACCAACAATAGGTCGGACAAGCTATAGATCATTGTATTGTGTGGCGGCTTGCGGTGCTGCCTCATTATTGTTCACGCTTGTGACGTGCCATTTAGTTTGAGGATCAGAGAATAGGAAGTGGGTTTCCGGGTCGAAAACAAACGCAGTTTCGGGTATTGATCTAATTTAATCGCTGTTCAAAGCATGTATATTATTCGCTTTTCCTGCCCAAATAAGTTAACAGCTTGTGCTAAGTGTAGATACGACAATTAATTCAACGAATGAGGATTGAACCTTCGACCTTTCGTTTTTAGCACTTGCCCGGACCATTGCTATTGAGTCTTGAATGTGTTACTAGAAGCTGTCACCTATAAATCGGTGACCGAAATGACTCTGATTTTGATGTTGGAATCTGTTTCTGTAATTAATTTTTTTTAATTAATCTATTTTTTGGGATTCTATTTTTTTCACCAGCTGGCGTGTCAACCCCATCGAAAAAAATTTATTCCTTAGAATTATGATTACTGTACTTTCCATTACTGTACGATAGGTACCTATTCGCTTCCCCTCAGCTGAATAAAAGCCTGGGAAGTAAGCAGTTGTTTCAATAGAAATGAAAATGCATAATTTTCCGATGCCAAAGGAGCAGATGGCACCGCTTGGTTTATGGAGGGTTTATACCTCGCTGTTTGCGTGTTTAATACGTTTTAAATAATAGTTGAAAAGTTTCGAATTTTAATTTATTTCTGATAGGTATAACAGATTTTATAAAAAATTGTGATTACAGTACTTAAAGTTACACGAGGGCGCGTGAGCTTTACTTCTGGTTACGTCGTGTACATGCACATGCGTAAGTATGCGTGCCTGTCAGGAGCCTAGGTGGGAGCGGTCAGCCACGAGCATTGAGCTTGCTCTCGCTCACACTTATACCGATACGGCACACACACAACCATGAGCCATGCGCCCTCATGAATTGAAAGAACTATACATATCTAAATAAAAAAATATTTAGGTATCTACTCCTACCATTATAATATGAATAATGAAAAAGGATCATAGCCCTCAGCAATGGAGAATACGATACAGAGGGAATATTGTTGTTATGGGTAAGTCAAAGGTGTCTACAATATATTATCTGTATTTGCATTTTTGAATGGGATATCCCTACAAAGTATCAGATTTTCCTTTCATCTTTCGAATTCTTTAATATATTATCATTTTTACTATTTTATCAAGTTACCTAGAGGTGCTTTCTTAGTTATTTAGGGTGATTTTTCCAGCCAGAAACTTATCTTTTACTCAACTTGTATGAAGTAGGTTTAATTTAGTCATAAACAGCAATAATCAAGTATCTAATTAGCTGTTATTAATTAATGCGTGTACTCTTATATTAATATCACTCAAATATTAATTAGTAATTGATATTATGCTTCACGCTTCGCTAATTAGTAGGTTCTGCTATCAAGGTGACCTATAATTGATGAAATTGATATCGACATTGTAAATTGCATTGTTTGATAATAATTACATATTTATCATACAGTAGAGTATATTACAGTAGAGTATCATGTTTTACCTTATGTGGAATTCATTGGGGGTGAAGAATTCAAATTAGTGCAAGATAATGCACGGCCACACACTGCACGACGTGTAAATCATTATCAAATTCAAATTCAAAATTATTTATTTCATGTAAGCTAACTTGTAGCTCTTATGACACGTCATGAATCTACCACCGGTTCGGAATGCAGATTCTGCTGAGAAGAGCCGGCAAGAAACTCCGCGGTTGCTCTTTTCATAACATCTAACATATTTTTCGGTGGTGATAATTTCTAAATTGGAGTGGCCAGCTCGGAGCCCAGACATGAATCCCATAGAATATGTCTGAGACATGCTTAAAAGACGCACCAGATTGAATCACCACCCTCCAGAAACTCTGACTGAAGGTCCTAAGGCTCTGGTGGCCACCTGAGAAGAAAAACCCCAAGTGGATATCAAAAACAACATCCACAGCATGCCTGATCACATGCAGGCGGTCATCAGAGCCATAGGAGGAAATATCCGCTACTAATGTTAAGTAGCATTAGCTTTAATTTGTAAAATGCATTAGTAAACATTTGTTTTTGGAGCTTAATGTCTTTTTTTTTAATTTAATAAAAAAAAATTTTGTTTATGATTCAATTGCATTTAGGATTTAAATAAACAACACAGGTTTTCAAACAAAAATAACAACCGTTTTGCGGTTCATTTTGACAGTTTTTGTATGGGCAATGTATCAAAATATTCGTCAGTTAAAGTTTACTTGAAGGCGGTGAAATAAGCCCGTGTACTAATTTTAAAAATCGAATTTGCATTCAAAAGGTAGCGGGATTTACTTTAGTATATCTTCGCTAGGCGATCTTAGTGCAGTCAAAGTTTTAAGTGTGTACGAATACTGAAATACACGAATTTGTTAGAGAAGTAAAAACGTTGTTAGGTGAATTAATGTAACTAAGCTCAAGTTTTGCTTTTGCATATGCATATAATGAGAGAGGGTGAAAATACTGCTGCAATGCGTCATCTCTTATATTAACCTAATTATAGTGCCTTTGCTTACAAGCTAATTAATGTAATGTGTGGGTTCTTATCTCTTTATGATGCTTTCTGTTTTATACAGTGCATTTCGTCCTGTTCACTGAGGTTTATAATTACAAACATAACGTGATCTTGTTGGAAATTCGTTAACTCTTTCTTTTTCTTTTAGAGGCTAGGTTTTTTTTACATCCTTTTCTTAAAACATATTCTGTCTGTATATAGTAACTTAATTATTTTTAATTACTTTTTGAACGGTTTATTTTTATAGTTTTAATATAAATCTATTCATAGTTTTAACTGTTTTATTTATTTTTTAAGTTTATGCATAAGATTTTTTTTATTAGTGTACAATGAACAATAATAAGGTGATAATAATATTGATTTCATTGCAATATAATATATAATAGAATTCCAAAACTTTTTTTGATTCATACTCAATACATAAGAAATGTTTGAGACTTTAATTTAATCTTACAATAACTTTTTTCCTTAAAATCGACACCATGCAGTTTCTCGTAAATGTATGAATATTTCATCTCGCTGACGATATACTTGAAATAATAGTATTTTAAATAGAAACTTAATTGTACGTTAAATCATACCTTACTAGTTTTATACGTGCGAAAGTGTGTTTTATCCCTGAAAAAGAGAGGGTTCCCGCGGGATTTTTAAAAACCTCCACGCGGCAAAAGTTACATATTTTGCAAACTGTTCAATTTATTTTAAGGAAATACCAAATATTTATGGCTGCATTTAATTAAAACTTTGTTCAGTAAATTATTTGTAGTTACTTAATTTTGATGAATCAGTAAAGGATAAGAAAGTTTACAATTTACTCCGTTAGTATGTTTCAAGTTGGCCTCAATTTCGTAATTAACTTAAAACTTTGTACACGAGGGTTACAAAGATTGTTATCTTGTTAAGGGACCTGGCAAATAAAATTTGAATATTCGAAGAGTCTGTTGTCTTTCTACGAAATTTTAATGCAATTTGGGTTCGTACTATTATTGTGGCGGATGGAAGGGTCTAAGTACCTTGTTATGTTGCTGGGTTTCAATGTAAATTATAAATTCTACTTGTAAACAGTCGAATAGAACTTTAAATTAACATTTCACAGTTTAACAAAAGTTATTTTAATAAAGATACCAATAAGCTTTACTTGAAGCAGTAGGCATCCCCTCTTTTAGGGTTTCGTACCCGAAGGATAACCAAGGGGACACATTTACTAAGCCTCCGCTGTCCGTCTGTCCGTCTGTCTGTCAGCGGGCTGTATCTCATGATCCGTAATAGGTAAACAGTTGAAATTTTCAAAGAATGTGTATTTTTGTTGCCGCTATAACAACAATTACTATAGTCTGATTTTTAATTGCGTGGAATTCTGACGTATCTTAATGTTACCAGAGATAAAAAAAATCCCACAAAAAAGGTAATAAATTTAAACTTATAAAAATAAAAATCAATTGCCGCACATAGATATAATATGACAAATGCCTGACAGATAGTTTGGGGTAAAATCTTGAAGGATATAGGGTAAAATCGAACTACAGGTGGTAATCCTGTTTTTCATACAAATAACTCACTCTATTTACAAAATGACATGTGTCAGAATTCCAACGAATTAAAAATCAGACTTTAGGAACGTGTTTTTTCGGCGTTTTTTGGTACAGAACCCTTCATATGCGAGTCGGACTCGCATTTGACCGGTTATTTACCCATCTCACTTTATTTTTACAAATTGTGTAGGTACGTCACCTGCAATGCAATCCAGTATTCTATATGATGTCGCAAACGTTTGAGTAATATTTGCAATGGTTAACAATTGTACAAAACATTATATCAGTGTACCAAATCCACCATTTACCAAAGTGTGTGTAGTGGAAACATGCCCAGAATATAGATATCGATGCACCGATACGTCCCCACAACGATCACTCTGCGAAATTGATATTGCTGTACCCGACGCTGTGTAGATTGTTGGTGTTACAACTTACATATGACAGCCTACGTCGCGTAGGTACATACGTATAAACAATGTTTACTAAGTACATTGACACATGTTTGTATTAATCGATAACAAGTTAGTCTGCTGCGATCTTGCAGCGCAAGGTTCACGCTTACTACCTGGTGGTGATAAGAGACGGTGTATAACGGTAGTTCGAAACCGATGGTAGAGTCTTGACTTGTCATCAGAGTCACAAGTTCGCCTACATGAAATAAATATTTTAGAATATTTTTAATTTTAAGGCTTGGTTTTTAGTTTTATTAGAATAGAATAGAAATATTTTTTATTCAAATAAACTTTTACAAGTGTTTTTGAATCGTCGATGAATCTACCACTGGTTCGGAATGCCCTTCCTGCCTTGCTTAGTGTGAAATATATTCTATGTTCTATACGTAGTAATTTGCCTTCGTATCTTTTCATCGTAAAGATTGACGTAATCGCAAAAGTTTTAATACAATTACTTGGCCTCCCCGGCAAAACAAAAACATAAGGCGAAGCCGGTTAATGGTAAAGAGATAAAAGGGAATCTTATTATATCTAAAGGTCTTTTCATATAATTTGCGCGATCCGCTGAAATTTTTGTTAGACATCGTGGGGTGCTCTCCCGTAAACGGATCAAAAGTAATACGTATAATATACAGATTCGCTTTGGATTTGCGGTTTACGGTAAAAATAAAAAACCCGACTTCGTAAATAAAACTGAAAAGGAAAAAGCAAGTCTAGAAATCTAGAATTCTGTTAAATAATGTTGACTTATACAGTCGCGACCCATTTATTGGAAAGATTTGAACCGAACTAGATATTTAATTCTTCGTCTTTGAACGTCTTTCTAATAATAAATTTTAATTAAATCTTTCATAAATACTCGTTTGAAACCTTTGAATAAGTTTTAATTTCATAAAATTAGGAACGTCTTGACGAATGTTACGGACTTTATCGTGATTAAATTATTTATTATTCACGACAATTTTTTATTCACGACGATTTTGTCACGACATTTTATTTAGTACTGATACAAAATTTTGCGTTAAGTTAAACTCATTTGTTACAAGTCTAAAACTAGTTGTAGCAACAAATGAGTTTAACCATTAACTTAACGCATGCAAGTATCGGTACTTAAAAAAATTCGTGAAAAATTCTTAGTCAGTCATATTAGTATATGTGAGTATAAGTATATAGTTGCTAAGAGGACAACAATTTTTTCTTACAATAACAAAATAGGTAGGTATCTTTTTGGAGACATTCTAACAAACAAAATGATACCTAGTCTTACACCCAAAGTAATGTACCAGAATGCTCTAGTATCTATAACACAAAATCTATCATTAAGATGTAAGTTATACGTTTCGGAATCTTCGAAAATATACCCTACTTCTGCGGTGAGGACGGCTGCAACAAACAGATGAAATGTTGCCGTCGTTCCATTAGGAATTAATGGAGCGATCTGAGAAATGTCGCCTTCCCGTATACACCGACTATTCTACGAGTGCGCTTCATACTAGACGGCTTACGCTTTTGGCGCTCTCTCAAATAAGGTCTGTGCTAACCGTCCATTAAGAATTAATGGAATGTCGCCTTCCTGTAAATACCGCCTATTATTCATTTCGTGGCGGCTCAGCTTTCTAAGACGCTCTTCAAAACAGGTTCTGCCGTGGTGTGGTGACTGTCCAGTAGGAACTAATGGAGCTATTTGGAGAAATAATGTCTTTCTTTGAACGCTGTCTTTCCATAGGTATTTGACAGAATTGACAATGATTTTAGAGATTTGAAATTCGAACATTCGAATGAGTTCACATGCACTTAAAGTATAAGTTTGCAGATTAGTTGTAAATATACTGTACGCGGAACACACTTTCCATTTTTTGGATATTAAACTTATAAAATACCGACAGCAAGGCACAATATTATATTCCATAAATTCGATACAATGATTTATATCTGGGTACATAAGTTACTTAAGTGAAAATTTAGCTTGTGGCAAGGCCCAAACACCCGGTTTGGGGCAAGCAAACGGATGAAATATTGCCACCGTTCCATTACAAATTAATGGAGCAATTTGAAAAATGTCTTTCGTTAGATACCTCCTATTATTCATTTTTAAACTTGGGATCTAACACAGCTGTCTTAGATATTCATCAAACTTATTTTCGAAGGAAATAACTAATAGGGTAATAGTAGCTTTTATCTAATATTATGCTGTATTATTTAATATTACATAATTATGAAAATAATACTTTCCAATCTAGATGGTGATTTATGAAATGAATTTGAAAAATAAACTATTCAAAATTTTTTCTTTGAGGTCTCAATGAAATAATACAATAATTTGTATATTGATAAAATATTATTTTTTCACGCGAAATCATGATTAGTTTAAATCAAACAAAATGATTATAAACAAACCAACGTAGACTGAGTAACATATAAAATGCAAATGCCACGGTATTTACATAGAAATGTCCTTTCCACCTTTGCCTCTAGGAAAACTTTAGAGTAGGATCGTCACAGACATAGATGTATTGTAGCGGTGAGTATTCCCTTTTACCCCGACCAAAGGCAGCAATGATAAAGGAGCGACAGCTTTGATTTATGTAGATTGATACGTTTCAGGTTAGGTTAGGTTACCGAGAGGTTTATTTTGTTTTAGGAGAAAACCTGCTCTTACTTAAGAGTCATGCTACACGTAGGTACTTGTGGGTTTTTTGTTGCGTCGCAAATGATACAAATATAATATAATAGCAAAAGGTGACTGACTAGCTGACTGACTGACTAATCTATCAACGCACAGCTCACCGGATGGATGGATCAGACTGAAAGGCATACCTATAGCTATTATAACGTAGGCATTCCCTTAGAAAGGATTTTTGAAAATTCGACCCTTAAGGGGCTAAAATAGGGGTTTGAAAAATCGTGAGCGAAGCCGCGGGCAAAAGCTAGTGATTCTTTTTTGACAAGTGACATTTGGCACGCTCCATATGCACATATTTTTTTTCATGTAGGACGCAGTAGCGCCTCAAAGGCACTACCGTAAGGACGCAACGCATTGCGGTACCGCAAAGTGAACGCAGCGTCATCGTAATACCATGTTCAGCATTGCTCTATTTATTAAAACAAATTAATTACATTTTTATATGATAGAAAATCTCTTTGTAAAATTAAGAGATTATAAATAAAATCTTTTTGTTGAAAATCAAGATCGCTTCAGACCCTTAAGTATCTACCCGTTAATCTTAGTCATCTGTTACGTTGCGAGAGATCGCAAACATTAAAGTTTCCTACAAGATAGAAATCGCTAGCAAGCACTTTTAACTTTTTAAGAAGCGTCCAAAGTTTGAAACTTAGGAAATTACTAGGATAAATGTCATTTCAAAACTTCTGCCAACAGCTCTTAACTCTCTAAGAAAGTTATAAAAAAATTCTGCAAGGTGCAACGGACGAGTGGTATTAAAAAGTTTCTGAAAGAATTCTTACGTATGCAATATTAAACTTTTCGAACTCAAGGAGATCTGTTACAATTGCATTTTTATCTGACTGTACCTATTGCGGCAGGTTTAATGTTCTTCATAGTTTTAACTCTTTCATTTGTACTTACAGTTCTTTCATTTCACGAGGGCTCATGGTTGTGTGTGTTCCGTAACTGTATAAGTGTGAGGGAGAGCTTGCTCGTACCTAACCGCTCCCACCTAGGCTCCTGACAGGCACGCACACTTACGCATTGTGCATGTACACGACGTAACCACAAGTAAAGCGCCCATAACTTCGTGAGATAGACGTACTATACCAATCGCCGGTGCACTTCTGGTCACAGGATTCCTCTCAGAATGAGACGGATTTAGGCCATAGTCCATACATTTACACACCTTTGAGTAAATTATGGAGGACTCTCAAGCATGCAAGTTTTCTTACGATGTTTTCCTTCACCGTGCAAGTGATATTTATTTGCTTAAAACCCTAGTGTATACATTAGGCTTAAAACGCTTATAACTTCGAAAAGTCAGAGATCCGTGTCTGAAATCGAACCCGGACCTTCCAAAAAGAAGGCAGAGTTCTTAAATACTAGGCTATAAAAATACCTGCGCTTTTATAGTCTAAACTAATTGCTTGTGCTTAGTGAAATTATAATGGAAATAAGACTATCCCGTGATATGGCATGAATTAATGGAGATGATTGATAAAATTTCTTGCAATTATATTTAACAAACTTTTGCCCGTGGCTTCGCTCACGTAAAATTAGATTTTAAATAAGCTATCTGTATACCCGCACCTCGATCCATCCAGCTGTGCGTTGATAGATCGATCAGTTCTTTTTTTTACATATTTGAGAAGAGTCTGAAGATATCACTAGGGAAATTAAAGTGTCATAATACATAATATAAAATTTATATTAAATGCGAATCGCAAGTATGTAGATTCATAAATCAAAAAGATTTTTTCATAATATTTTCGGTTCACAAGAAAATTTTATGAAAAATATTGCTATCACTTTGACAAATCTCAGAAATCGAAAACATGCTGCAAAGATGCAATCTCTTCGCAAAATATTCTATCAAAGGATAGATCGAATTTCAAACAGGAACAAGTGTAGTTACCTATCTCTTATGCCGAAGTCGCGCGTTTTGGGAAACTTTAGTCTCTGGATATTTGAATCGGTCGGTGGTGCGTATTGACTTATCATAATCCACCTACGTGATATAAAAATTCTTTGCATTTTATAAACTGGTACATTTTAGCATATTATAATTCTATCAATAATATAAATGCGAAAATTTGTATGTTTGTTACTCAATCACGTCGCAACGACTGAACCGATTTAGCTGTTTGGCACAGAGATAGATTATGGTCGGGAATAGGACATAGGCTATAGGTTTTTTATCCCGGAAAGTTAAAGAGTTCCAGAGCACAGAAAAACCTCAATGCACGCGAACGAAGTCGCGGGTATCAGCTAGTGGGAACATAATATCAATAATGGTAAGAAGATGGTAAGTAATAAAGTGGAACAACTTACTTCAACAAAGGAAGTTAAGTAGGCCTGGTAGTAATTCCACTGATGGAAAAATCAACTCACTCAGAATGAATAGAATAGAATAGAAATATCTTTATTGGTAGCAATAAACACAAAAATATACAAAATAAATCAAAATTAAAAACACAGCAATGATAGGTATTAAATATCGTTACTTTGTCCAGCAGTGCAACGCTACCAAAAGGCGAGTCACTCAGCTTGTGTTGGGGTTCCTAGCCTCACTGGAACTAGAGTGAAGGCGTATAACTCCTTCACAATAGCAACCATTTTTCAAGGATTAAAACTAATCAGTTCTTCCGCTGGGCAATTTAGCTGCACGTACGCTCGGTAAACAAGTTACTCGCAGTGCAGTTTCTACAATAAAAGCAATTCCTCTGATACGTGATCCGTCTACCTGATTCTAAAATATTTGATCTTTTCCAAGGTACATAAATTTTTCAGGAAAATCTACTTGTAACATAAGATAGACAAGGCGCCGAATAGAAAACTTTTACATAATATCCAAAGTACTATCAAAATCATGGTATACCGTATAGTGAAAGGTTTTTTCTGGCTTATTTAATAGGCAGTCTATTCGATCCAGTGTAGCTGACAGACAGCGCCCAATAGAAGAATGTCAGGAAAAAGTGTTTTATACAGCGGCTGTAACACTATGTACTGTAACATGCCAACCAAGATCAATGGAAACCTGCCTTTATATTTTTTTATTTTTTTTTTATTTATGATTTAAATGTCTAAAGTACTGTCAATATCATGTTTTTACTACATACTATCACGTTTTTTTGGCTTTATTTTATTAATCTTGTTTCGAAAAATATAAAAGAAAATTATACTCATACAAAATATCAAGTGCGGTGGCTACTTCACTGTAGCCACTACAGTCGAGTGCGCGAAATGCAGCATCCACAGAATAACATTTATATAAAACTCTGCCTCTACGTTCCATTGCGAACACGGAAATCTCAACTCTATTTATATAACGATTATTGAACAAACTGCCTTAATATAGCAATTACTATCATTTTTTTAATGAAAGGCCGCGATGTCAAGCTGTATATAAGTGATGCTTCGTTACTCGTCTGCAGTCGAATTGGGAGGGGTAATTTATGTACTTATTTATAGTATAAAAGTTGTGATTGCACCTTCCAGTTTATATGTGAAGCATTTATGGCACGCCTTTGGGATAAGGCTGGCTCGTATGACGTGACGTAAAAAAAACATGACGCTCTCCTATACATGACGCTAAACATGACGCCACCGCTCTTTTGTGTCTGCGTGGCGTATATACTATACAAGCTTTTGCCCCCGACTTCGTTCACGTGGAATTAGGTTTATAAAAGTTAGCGGGATAAAAAGTAGCCTATGTCACTCTCCAGGTTCCCAAGTATACGCATGCAAAAAATTATGTCTGCTCCCTTTTTGCTCCGAATTTTCTTCACAGTTTGTGTTTTAAAAAACGTTTTCGCTGTCGCATAACAAATTAGGTACGTTTAAAAACGTAATATTGTCTCTCCTTTTTTGTTTGAATTAATCTCCTTTTCTTAATTGTTGCTAGATTAACGAGAAATAAATAGTACTGTCGTTGCGAAAGAGCGTTTAAAAGCCTCTTGATGAAATACTTTAAGGGAAGTCTCGTAAAAACAAAAATCAACTTTATATCATGTAAGTATCTATTTGTATAAAGAAACAAATATCGCGACTGAATTATAGTTCTTGTAATTAACGAGTGCGCGTGAGTTTTATTTGTGGTTACGTCGTGTACATGCACATTGCGTAAGTGTGTATGCCTGTCAGGAGTCTAGGTGGGAGCGGTCAGGCGCGAGCAAGCTCTCGCTCCCACATATATAGATACGACACACACAACAATGAGCCACGCGCCCTCGTGAATTGCAAGAACTTTACACGAAATGCAATTTTGTTAAGCTATTTTCGAATTTCCTAGAAACTTTTACACTGGGTAGATATTTATAAACAGTAAAGCTTTCCTTTTATATGCGTTATTGAGCTCAATACACCCACAATGGCGACGTAAATATTGCCCAAGTTATAGTCTACGAGATATATGGCGGTGGTGCTATCGTATCGCATCCCGACAGTTATTGCCTTTTTATATGTAAACTCCTAAACAAATTCCATTTAGAGGCTACCGTGTTGACACTAACGTGAAAATATTCGAATATACTGAAAAGCTTGCGTTCCTATAACACGAACTTTTAAATTGAGTAACTTTAACAGCTTTTTATTTTTGTGTGACTTTTTATAAACAAAGCTTTCTTTAGAATACTGATCAAGTTCAGTAAATTCTCAAATTGGTATAGTTATATAGGTAGTCGTTTGTGTATATGTATATAGTTAATTGTAATATTTTGTGTGTACCGATGGAGCTGATATAAAGGTCACCTTTAAAAGTCCCATATAAAATGATGAGACATACACAGATAGTAATGTGAATGGCATGATTTTGGGTCGCAAACAAAGTTGGTAACTTTCATTTCGTTTCGTTCATTTTGCCTAAAGGAAAACAATTTGGTTGTCTACCATCCGTCCGTGACCAAATTCACAGTTCAAACGCTACGTAGCACTTGTCGCTTCGTAGCGTGATCTGACGTAGCATATAATTCGTGCCGCTTGGATCGACCATTACAACCAACAAACGCTCAATTTAAGGCTCGATGACACTAGGCTAGTTTACGAGCTGCTAGTCGGCGAGTTTAAAAGCTAGCGAGTGAGCGAGTAAGCGAGTGTCAATGACACAAAACGTTCCACTCACTCAGTAGCCAACTAGCTAGCGAGTTGGAACCACGTGTTGTTTTACGTGGCGTGCTGTCGGCGTTATCGTTTATTTTTTAAGCTGAAAAATAAACGATAACACGCGTGATATAATAGAGTTTCTCTAGCTTTAACTGCCAAAACGCAAATTCTCGCAACTAGTTCACTAGCAGCGATGATGGCACATGGCGAGTTAACTAGCTTACAGGCCAACACGCCAGCGAATGGCGAGTAAATTAGCCTGGTTGTCTATTTTTCAAGCAGTTTTTTTACAATCGGATATTCAAAAGCAGATTGTAGAAAAGCTCAAAGACACGGGGCGAGTTTACAAGCTGCTAGCGAACTCACTGGCTTGTAGCTTGTAAACTTG
The DNA here is from genome assembly GCA_038048805.1 of Hipparchia sbordonii. Lineage (NCBI taxonomy): Eukaryota > Metazoa > Arthropoda > Insecta > Lepidoptera > Nymphalidae > Hipparchia > Hipparchia sbordonii. Next base: position 5,652,722 of record CM076106.1, on the reverse strand, counting down.
CCCCGTGTCATCGAAGCTTTAGGGGCGAGTTCATACTAAGCTCACATTCAACGGCTTACTGTCTACCTACCGGCTCAGAGTTGCATAATATTATCAGGCAGCTCACTTTCTCATAGTTAGCTGATCAGCGACTCTGCGAGCGGCTGAATGAATGTGGCTTAGTGTGATTTCTGATGTAGGCAAAAATTGTCTCGCAATCCACCACCACCAGCATGCCTGCGTCTTCATACGAGATGTATAATACAAGTAGATGTTATTTTTTTTTTAATATTAGCCAAGATGAACCTGACCAATATTTTCCTCTCCCCGCCAAATAAGCGGAAAGCTTTTATTCGGAGTAGGTACGATAATAGTGCAACGGTTGGGGATTGATCCATCGACCTTTAGTGTTCACTCAGTTGGGCTTTTGGGGCATGCTGGTTGAGTTTGCGTGATAGTAACATAATCGCGTTTTATTACGAGCATATATTAAGGTTTATGCTTCGAATATTCTAAGCAATATTTCACGTGTGCGACGTTTTAAGTTAACTAGGCAATCATATTGTAATTTCAAGTGGGTGCTAAAATGCCAGTAGGTAATTTTGGCTAACTTATATACCTACGTAACAACTCAATAAATCTAACTAAAACATGTTCTAAATTTTCCACGACGCAAGTGGCTACATTATCCACTTATATTAGGTCGTTTAACCCATGTATTAAATTACCAGTTTAATCGTCTAGCGCGAACAATAAAAACCGCTAAGTTAACTTACGCCGTTGAACAGTAGGAAATGGCTGCTCGAGCGATTCTCTAAATGAAAAAGTTTGCGGTTTCAATTTTCCGGTGCCCATTCACTATGCAGTCTGTAATTCCCTGGCGTTTCATTATTAAGGCAAGATGCTCGTTACCCCCATTTAACTGGGAAAATAAAAGGCTGCAAAAGAAGCAGTTGTTCCTAGTGGAATGAAATTCATAAATCACTGATACCGAGATTGCAGACGGCGCCGCTTAGTTTATTTCACGCTCTTCGCATGTATAATGCGGCTTGAGATATTCGAGATTTATTTTATGGCTGAATCTTGGGAGAAAAACGCTGTTCAGAATAAGCTTCAATGATGTTGGAAATATCCACAAACGCAGCTTTAGCCAGAATTCTGTTGAGCTGCTTACCGTTTGACATCACTAACCTAGACCTATACAGTATCGTACAAATATAGGTAACTTCAAGCGCACCTGACGGCATCCCATACGAAAGAGGCTTGGTGCCTATTTTAATATAAACTAATCTTAGATCAATGAAATTCTGTATACACACTCTAGAAACCAATATCTGTGTCTGTACTTTATTAGAATTCTGTAAAAGTATGCAGTTTCAAAGTTACATTGCATCAAAGATTTACACACAAACCTTGGAGCCCGTGCAACTTTGAAACTTGCGCTCGTAGTAGATCTCTCTTAAGCGTAACTAATACTTAGGCATAATCCCCTTTATCCTCAAGTTAAGTGTAAAGCTTAAAATCCCACATCTTAGCTTAGGTGAGGCATGTTGAATAGATATTAATATGTAGATATGATACATATTTATATTTTTGTCGGAGGCTTTGTTACCACCCTACCGCAATAGACGTGCCACCAAGCAATTTAGCGTTACGTTTCGGTGGCGTAGAAACCAATCAGAGGTATGGGTTAAATTAAAAACTGCCATACATCCTTTCAAGTCAGTCTGCAATCATCTTAGACTGAAATCTAGGTATAGACCGCACGTTCACTCAGCTAAAGACTCAAGATAGAGTTAAAACGAGACAGATTTATGTCAAAGAATATTTTTATCTCGTTTTAAGGCTATCTTAAGTCCAAGCTAAGTCAAAGCACGCTCTATAGATCTCACCATTAGATTGCATCGTCATTTTCCATCAGGTGAAATTGCAGTAAATGGCTATCTTGTCAATAATAAAAAATATGTTTAAAAGAAATCTGGAAGAACTGAACTGGGCCTATATTACTAACGCTTGAAGTAGTATTATTTCAATCTTGTTTCGAGATGTCAATGGCAACCTTAAGGTTATTACTTTAAGGTTGACTTTACACAGCCGTCGTGCTTATGCAATCGTAAGTTTCATAAAAAGAAAGATCGAATTTCAAATAAGAACGTTTGGCGTTGCATCCTTCTACCATTCCCTGCGTTCTGGTAAAATATTGGTCTGTGTCACGACCATAGACAAAAGTGAAAGATAGACGGGAATCAGGGTGTCAGAATATGAAGCAATATAGAGAAACATCTTTCTGATCCCAATAATTATAACGCTTTAATGCAGTCTTTGAGCTCATGGAGGTACGGCTACATTACAAACTTTAATATCTTCATACGTTCCCGAAAACGCGCACGTATCGTTACGTTAGAGCTGAGAGCCGTAAAAGAAAATGAAAATAGAAATGAAACAACACGATTTGCATACAGTCCGCGAAGGGTAAGTTGATCTTTGAAGGGGTCACCAATATTAGTGTGAAAAGTGCAGACTGTGCAGTATTTATATGGTGCTACGCTCCTTAAACTTATAGGTACTCTTGACTACACAATCACTCACATAAACTCACATAAATGCAAAGCTGAGCTTACGCTTGCAGACGATTGCTTTAATTCTAAAGCGTAAGATGCTGCTACGCTTTAGAATTATAGCATACCAACCATCGGTTTTTGGGACGTCTTAATAACTTAATATAGTATACGTAATAAAAATGAATTGTATTCGTCGCGTGCAGTTTGTCGCATCTACTCTTTGAACATGATTTCTAGGATTACCTGATACCTCTACACTTTTTCTTGGTCTAAGTCACGGAAGCTCCTATAGAGATGCATCCGATATTACGCTGCAATATCAATTTCAAATAGAAAGTATGCCGATGCACGTTTCGGCGTCTCTCAACTTGGCTTATGTTGAGAATCGTCAACATGGTGTAAAAGTCCGCATGCAATAAGTCTCGCAGACGTGAAACACATGAGACTGTACCTAATGTTCAAGTTACATAATTATTACTCATCTAATTTAAGACTACACCAGCAAATAAACCATATTATGTGGTTTTGAAAAATTTTCAAATCAGAAATTACGAATATGAGGCCATTTAACGTAAGTTTTCAAGTTTAGGGTAACTGTGCATGTGAAATCTGTCAATAAGTATAGACGGAAAAGGGATAAAAAAAAACTCCGTACCTCTCTTTTCCTACTGAATGATGGATTAATGGACAATTATTGTACAAGTATTTGATGCCAACAACTTCGCTCGCGTGGATTTAGGTTTTTCATTCCCGTGGGAACTCTCTTATTTTACGATATAAAAAGCAGCCTAAATATTATTCCAGACATTAAATCGGTTCAGTTCTTGCAGCGTGATTGAGTAACAAATATACGTAGGTCACTACGAAAGTTTTGAGACTCATGCATTATATACGCAGTACATAAATAATATTGTTAGCACGTAGAGCACTACTTTTTAGTAACATATCGTACTGGACAAAAACAAGATATCTACCCTCACTTATTTTTAACTAATTTTAGAAACCAATACTATGGCAGAGTTGACGCGTCGTGATTATCGTGCAATTATTTTGTATAATTTCAAGCGAGGTTTGAGTGCCGATGATTGTGTGAATGAAATAAAATCTGTATTCCATGAGAAAGCACCTAGCCGTAGCAGTGTTTATCGATGGTACAAACAATTCGAAAGAGGAAATTTTGCCTTATCTGATGATCCTCGTCCTGGAAGGCCACTTGAAGCAGTTACTCCAGAAAATATCGCGGCAGTTCGAAATCTACTGGAAATAGACAGGCGAATTACATATAAGCAAATCGAAGAGATTCTTAAGATTGGTGCACCTGCAGTTCACTGCATTTTACACAATCATCTTCGAGTAAAAAAAGTTTGTGCGCTCTGGGTGCCCCATAATTTAACTGATGCTCAAAGGGAGTGCCGCGTTAAGTGGTGTAAAAAAATGCTGAAAATGTTCGATAATGGCAAATCACCAAAAATTAATTCAATAGTAACAGGTGATGAATCCTGGATATATCATTTTGATGTAAGATCTAAATCGAAGAATAAGTTATGGGTGTTTGAAGAAGAGGACATTCCAACAATGGTCAAACAGTCAAGATCAGTTAAGAAGAAAATGATTGTAGTTTTTTTTGGAAAACGAGGTATCATTAAAATAATTTCTTTAGATGATCAGAAGACTATAAATGCTAAATGGTACACACAAGTTTGCTTGCCTCAGCTTATCTTAAAATTACAAAACCTTCGTCCGAATTCCCGCCTAGACACTTGGTTGTTACACCACGACAATGCCCCGGCACATCGGGCAGGTTTGACACAAGAGTTTCTCAGTGAAACTGGCCTGGGTTTGCTTGATCATCCACCCTATAGTCCAGACCTAGCACCCTGTGACTTTGGATTGTTTCCTATGATTAAGGACAAGCTAAAAGGTCAACGTTTTCCTAACGATACTGAATTAATTCACGCATGGGATGCAGCTTGTGAAGAAGTGCGATCAGAAACATGGGAGGCAATCTTTAATGACTGGTTTCGACGCATGGAGAAGTGTATTGCCTGTGATGGAAAATATATTGAAAAAATGGAAAGCGAAGGTATAAAATCTCAAAACTTTCGTAGTGACCTACGTACATCCATCCATACATCCAAACTTTCGCATTTAATATTAGTAGGATTGCAAAACTTACAAACTACTCTGTAGAATCAAAGTCACCGACAAAGTTGAACGGATTACAAAGCTATCAATGCCATAAGTCACAAAGGCAAATTAACCTTATTTGACACAGAGCGCTATCTCATAATAACAGCCATTAAATACTCATTTTTATTGCGATTAAATAAATGACTTCCAAAGACATGTTCCATATAGATAAATCAATAATAATAGGCGTGTCAACCACTCATTAGTACGGGGGTACGGCCCCAATACAATAAATGTAGTAGCTACTTAGTAACAATACGTGACATCGCCTAATTACCCACCGTGACTTTCAATTACTTTCACCCACTAATAAAAATTACTTTAGTTATACTGACCACACATTAAGAACGCAACGATCCGCCGCGCCGCTCCGCACGCATTTTTCAGTAAATACTAAAAATGTGAATAAATTCCTCCAAATAAATGTCGCAGATTCGCAAAACTTATCTTTCTGCAGCAGTGTGGCTGTTGTGGTATGCAATATACAGTATAGACTGGTGCATAGGCTGTTCTATAGAAATGCAGGTGATATGACAGCAAGTACAGCGCAGCATTAAAGTACCGCAACATACTGGTGACGTCATTAGCATATGCCTATTCTATTTTATATGATAAGTTAGCCCTTGACTGTAATCTCACTTGGTGGTAAGTGACGACGGAGTCTTTGAAGGAAGGGTATAGGAATTTAACTAAAACCATACGCTTAATCGGTACAAAGGGTAGAAATCATATCTTTTCAAATTGCGCTTGCTAGAATTCGAACTCAGTACCTCCCATATATAAAACCATAATTCTCAATACTTCAACAAGCAGGTCATCGTTACTTCAGTATTGAAAGACCCTGGGTTGGCATATTATGCGGACACTGCGATGCTTACAAATCACCTCTAATGTGCGATCAACATACTAATAAAACATCACTTTACCTACAAGCTAATGAAGGTTCGTTTAATGACGCCCTTGACTACATAATTAAAGGCTTCAATTTGAGTAAAGACAGGTTTATTTTATGAGCTCTGCCCTAAATATCGGTCCAAAATTGTGTAATGAGTAGGTAATATATCTAAAATACTTGGAATAGTTTTCTATAATTAAGTATAAGTTTTTTGATTGTTAGTTTTTCATTTGTCATTATTTTGCTCTACTACGCTGCGTGAAACTGCATCACCTGCGTCTCAGTATACGCTGTGCCTTAGCCTTTAAAAAGATGGATCCTATCAAAAATAGTCAGATTCTGTCGTGCAGCAGATGTCCCATATAAATGGAGTCTCGGTGTAATGATTCTATCTAATAAAGCGCCCCTAACTTTATATTACGCTATCATTCGAAGTAATATCCAAAGTTGGAGTTGGATAAAAAGATCACGTAGCAGAATCGGCATTGCAGTAGAAACTGCACTAACATGTTTATCGTCTCTACGTGTAACTAAATTGTTAAAACTCACACAAGGATTCGAGTTTTATGGTCGACTAGCTACTGCAGTACCTACTACCTGCCTAGTTACTTACCTTCTCTAGTTCCTTACCGCCTACGACTTAAAGCAGGGCGGCGAGCCAGAAGCAAGGGCGGTCACGAACTTTAAGCTCCATGTTAGAGCGTCTGTTCACTTTGGAGCGAAACGAAGATAAATATTGTGTTCGATGGATCATGTAGTTTCGACTAAAAATTGCGTACTTTTTATGAGCATCTACTTGAACGTAAGAGCTTTGGCGACCAATTTTGCGATCACGATAAGTGATACCTAATCGTGACATTGCTGCTGATCTAAATTTAGTGTTTCAAGATTATCGTGATGTTTTCACAATTTGAAAATCTATCAAATATATCGAGATGTTCAACTCGTAATAAGGGTACTGAAGGTCAAGACGAGCTGCACGAATCAGCTGAATATAAAAATAAATTCTATCTTATTTTGTAAGATAAATTCAGAATTCGATTTCGCCGCAGACAAGGTGTAGATAAAGTCATCAGAATGTGACCTACGATTTTACTATCGTTCGTTCATGAGACGTAACTGTGATTCACTACTTTAATATATATGTATGAAGGAGGTTATTATTACACTATCAAATCTATATAGTGTTACTACCGTCAAATAACGGTAACGTTGTTATAAAGGTGATATATTATGCATACAGACATAATTGCCACTTAAATTTATTATGGTTCACTGTGCATTTATGTGACAGACGCTCGGAACGATTCATATAAATGCATTAAATAAAGCTTTGTGACATTGTGTCTAATTGCCCATATTTTAAATAATATTACCTTTATTTTTAAAAGCCGATCCTTTGTATATAATTTACATTCCTAGAAACTTAATGGTAATAGGTAGGACACATTCGAGAACATTATGGAGGACTATCTTTTGTCTGGTGGGAGGCTTTGACCGTGGCTAGTTACCACCCTACCGTCAAAGACGTGCCGCCAAGCGTTCCAGCACGATGGATTGTAGAAACTGATTGGGGGTATGGGTTGAATTTACAATGCCATGCCCCTTCCAAGTTATCCCCCTACCATCTTAGACTGCATCGTACCCTACCGTCAGGTGAGATCGCAGTCAAGGACTAACTTGTCATCGAATTAAAAAAAAAGATTATCGTCCAATCAGAGGCAATTGCAATCGTCACACGCAATCATTTATTAGAGCATCGTAGCATAGAGCAAATCAGTGAAATTACTGGACCTATCATTGGCTATTTATCATTGGCTATTGAGTTGTTAAACTTAAAAACTTTGGAAGAGTTGATTGCAGTGGCGGTGTATGATAAGATAAATGACAACTTCCAGTAGGTATCACAGCTCAATCCTCTTTGGACCCCTGAGCCAGTGAAGTAAGTAAGTAAACAATTTTATAAGATTAACTACAAGTTCTTTCCACGTAGAGTCAATATTGACTGAAACGCTCCGTCCTGCCTGGAGTGATGTAGGTAAAGACGAGCGCTTTTAATCTCAAACTAGCACTTTAACTACGGCTTTGTCCATATTTAAAACATCTAACTATTTTTTGTGGAACTAAACTTCCACAGAAGAAGAGACTAAATTAGCCAAGCGCGTGGTTCCAATATTCAATCTATTTGTGATCTGTCGATAAGTTACCTAGTTCTTGTTATTTGTCAAAAAGTTCATAAATGTATTATGTCCACATATTATAAACATGACTAATAAAAAAATTTATTATTATTATTATTGATAGATTAACAGAAACTAGATGTAAAGCTGAATGTAAATCGTAAAATGCCGGATTATGGAGTAAATGATTGTATCGAATTAACCAATTTCTTACATTAGTTAGAACGTAGCGAAAAAATTCTAAGTCTATGGTTAGACCATTGAATTTTAATAGTGGATCAACCGGCGTTTAAACGGACAGATTTTTCTTTAAAAAAAGGTCAAGCACCTTAGCTGTCTGTCTCTACTGATTAAAATAACACTAATAAGTTTAAACGTTGTAGTTTTATGACACAGACAGACACCTTTTTATTTTATTACTATAGACTTGTACCTTCTCGTTGTGTACCGACATTGTCTAGTACTTAGAGGAAAATTGTTTACCCGAAGAGTATTGCTTTCTTGTTACTTGATACTTTGAAGTTTGTTAGGTACAGTAACTATTCTTCTTTTTTGTCGTTGTTATCTGAATAAAGTTGTTGTAGGTTCTTAGAAATTTTCATAGTATTTACTAAAGAACTGCTTTATAAAATAAATATCAGCAAAGATATAATAAAGAAGTTTTCTTTCCAATTATATTTATTTCGTTTTCTGAACTATAAAGATAACGTTTTTCTTTCGTTATTTCAGGTAATCCAGCCCGGTACTCTAATATTAAGGAAGCAGCGTCCACTCATGACTGTATTTCTTCAAAAAATTATTCTGTCAGGTCTGTCAGTGTCTGTCACGCAATGAAAGCAAAATGTAGAATCATATTCTGTAGTAGAAATTATAAGTAGATCGCTCGCGCTGGTAGTAGAATCGACTACCTCAAACTTTCATTACAACACTATTATAGAGACAATGTACTTCTTTCACACTATGCATGCATAAAATCATATTATACACTGGCTTATTAATTCAAACGTTGCATATATTGTTGGTTAGTCTTCTAACTAGGCTAACTAGTTTTTCCACACTTAGAGCCAAGCCTCTCTTGTGCTGCGTAGTTACAAGAGAATAAAAAATAGGTTGTAACCAAACTTTTCGCTTGTTACAAAACGAGTTCTACTCACTAAGATATAAGGTTTATTTTGATGTGTCTAAAAACAATAATAAATAGGCAGACTTTACAATATAAAAGCTGCAGTGTAAAGCTGTATTTCATCCTCTTCACTCAAATCTGGAGGATAGGTTAAGGTACATTGTTCTACATCGCAGTCTTGAGATTTTACTTGATTTAGTTTTGCATAATAACACGTCTTGGACTTGTGAGAAAAATTGTTGAAGATAAACCAGGTTGTTGGTACAACACCAGGCGAAGGAAAAATATCTTAAATAGAATTTAAAAAAAATCACTACTCGCGTTTGTTTGTTTGTACAATTAGTTCTTCTAAATTAGACAGCAGATTTTGACAGATCTTCATTAGATATCATTTAGAAAAATCCCGAAGAAAACATACCTAATAAAGGCAATATAGTTGAGCGGCTGAACCAATCTTAGCATTTGGCTTACAATATTTTGGGTGTATAAAACTTTTTATCTTAGGAAATCCAAAATTTTCAAGGGATTCTAATATTAAAAAAAAATACAAAAATACACTATCGCCACAACCACCATCCAGTTAGATTTATTCAGGGGACATATTCATGTGCTATAAAGTTAAATATAAATAAATATCAGAAATGTTTTTGTTGAGGACGTGAAGAGAAATAAATATGTGAGAATTGAGTGTCACATTCGCCAAAGTTTTAAAAGATAATTGGCTGAACGTAGTAAAATTGTCCAAAGACTGGAAGTGACAACAATGGTGGAGAATTTCAATGAGATTAACATCACAATTCGCATGCGATAGTGCAACGGGCTTTCCAGTGGAACTGTGGAACGTGTCCTCTGTAAAAACGTTCACACTTACAACTGCATATAAGAACGTCATTGCAGAGAGCGCCGTTTATCTCCGTGAATTGAATTTCATCCCCTCTTCGTTTGAACTTCCAGACGTATTCAAACACCTTGGTATTCAAGCCTGAAACAAGTAGGGGAAGGGGGGGTAAGACGGGGTAGGGGGCAAGACGGGGCAGAGGGTCTCACGTGTCGTACGAACGACCAATCACAGCCGCCCTGGCTCGTAATGACGCGACGTTGTATTGTTTCTCAGGTAGGATTGTCACCGGTTAGTAAGTTTACGCGTTTGTGACGTAGCGCCAAAAATTCTGTTTTTGTCAAATTTCTTGTTATTTTCGCGTTGTACATGGCACGTGTTTTTCACCTCAATATAAAGTATCAAGAACTCACTGAAAGATATTTTTGTTCGTCAATAAATATACTAGCAGGTAAGAATTCGTTCATTTCAATATTTTGATTTGTTTTTTTATGCTAAATTATTTTATTCGAAAAAGCATGAAAGGGCAAGATGGGGTACACCTTGCCCTTTCATGCTTTTTCGAAAATAAAATATGACTAGAATGACATTGGTATGTTTTTGATTAACTTTTAAGAACTGATTTGATTTTTATCTTTTTTAGTATGGTGAAGAATTATAAAAGAAAAACGCAGAGAGGGAGTTGGAATGAAGAAACTATGAAAAATGCAGTAAATATGGTCATTGAAGGGAAAATGGGATATAAAGTAGCATCAAATACATTTTCTGTGCCACAAACTACCCTGGAAAGGAAAGTAAAAGCAGCTCGTGAAGCCCTAAAACATCCTGCTGCTCCTGCATCAATTAAAGTACCTTTAGGCCCAAAAAAGCAAATATTTTCAGAAGAAGAAGAGAGCGAACTTTGCAACTATATTTTGGATATGGAAAGTCGTCTTTATGGACTTACAACTAAAGATTTAAGGGTGTTGGCATACACTTTGGCAGTGAAAAATGGCAAGAAACATGTGTTTAACTGTGAAAAAGGAGAAGCTGGCAAAGATTGGCTTCGGGGATTTTTGAGCAGGCACCCAGAACTATCGATAAGAAAACCAGAAAGCACTTCAGCTGCACGTGCCGCTGAGTTTAATAAGCAGGCTGTTGAACAGTTTTTTAATTTCCTCGGTAATGTTTATGATGAACATAAACTTTCACCGGACAGAATTTACAACTGCGACGAAACAGGAATTTCAGTGGTGCCTAAAACGAGATCAAAAATAATTGCACGAAAAGGCAGAAAACAAGTGGGATCCATTACTTCTGCGGATAGAGGTACTACAATAACTGTTGAAATATGTTTCAGTGCTAGTGGCCAATACATGCCTCCAATGATGGTGTATCCAAGAAAGAGAATGGACCCGCAGCTAATGCTGAATGCTGCTCCTGGAGCGTGGGGTGTTTGCAGCGATTCTGGCTGGATGACAGCTGAGTTATTCCTTGGCTGGTTTAAGAAATTCATTGAATTTAGTGGGGCCAGGCCTGATCGACCTGTGCTTTTGTTGTTAGACGGCCACAGCACCCACACGCAGAACCTTGACGTCATCAATGAAGCTCGTTCCAATGGGGTTATTATATTATGTTTCCCCCCACATACGACTCATCGACTCCAAGTCGCTGACGTAGCATACATGAAACCCTTGAGCACATATTACGATCAACAAATCACAGCCTGGCTTCGGAGTAACTCAGGTATGGTGGTAACTCCCCGGCAAGTGGCAGAGATTTTTGGCAAAGCGTTTGCCCAGGCTTCGACAACGGCAACGGCAGTTAATGGCTTCAAAAAATGTGGGATCTGGCCATACGATCCAACAGTTTTTTCTGATATTGATTTTGCCCCTTCATTGATGACAAATATTCCACAAACAGAAAGATCGACGGTCCCTACGTACATAAAGACATGTCGAAAATGGCATTTTTTTTTTTATTGCACAATTGGCTTTAGATTTTCCATATGCACATACCTGTATATTTTTCTTTTTTTAATATTACGTATTTAACGTCATTTACAAATCGTATATGAGAACAAGTATTATATTTACAACGAATAAGTGTCGTAGATGCGGATATCTATACGTATCGTTTTGTACGGTGCGCGCCACTCGGTGCGGACGCGGCCTTGTCTGACATAACGTCATTTACGGCGGGAGTTCCCCAATAAGACGGGTCGATGATTGTTCGCGTGGTGACATATTAATGTTTTGATACAGTTTAAATAGATTCAGTGGTGTGTTTTTTAGTTATAAGTATTCATAAGACCTGCAACAATACTCTCTAATCTTAGAAAACTGTGATTTTTAATGTTTAGTTCCTGCTTCAATGAGACTACAAGTACGATATTGTTTAGAATATTAATATATTAATATAGTAAATTAAAATAAATTATTAAAAGGAGTCCCTTTAGGCAACGTTCCGAAGATACTGGCAGCGTTCCCCCTTTGGATAGCGAGACTAATTCGTTGTCCGAGGTAGCTGCCAGCTCTTCGGTCACCTGTGACGTCGACTAACCTTTTTGATATTTCTTTAAAAAGTCTTATAGCGCTAGGACCTCACGGACCAAGGGTCTCGACACCGAATGGGACAAAATCATATTCGGTGCCTAGACCCCTGTATTTGCATGCTTTCGTTTTTTCAGCCGCTTCACAAGCCGCACCAACTCTGTTGTTGGTTCCATGTAGATGGGAAGGGGCCAGCGTGTCTGAACAGGTTGCATCCCATACCAGCACCCGACCTATCTTCCATGGAATCAAACTCATACCATCCGGTCTCTTGCCATCGTCTCTTGCAATACCAGTCGGCTCAAGTAGACTTGGCACGTTGACGGTGGCAAGGGACCGGCGTATGAAATCGTTAAGTGCGGCATGTCTCGAGAAGCAGCCTGCACTTTTTTGGCATGACAGTCCGTGAAGACCTAGCTTGTCGACATCACTGCCACAGGGACATTTATGCGGAGCGCAGACCGGAACCCCAAGGCGTAGACAGGTTGCGATTCGGAGCGTGTCAGGCACAAGAAATGTTCCTGTATTGGACGAAGGGTACGCGTGAAGCCAGTAGCTGGCCTCATGTGCACCCTCGGCCAAAAGCCTAGCACGCGCCGAACCTGTACTACGGCTCAAAAGATTATTATACGTCAATTTACAGTTTATGTCGTCCCAGCTCCTTTGTGAATTTGGAGAAACTGGAAAATTTTGACCTGGGCATGCAATTAAGAAAGCGTTTCTAGCTTCTTCCAAGCCAGCAATCTCAAAGTTTGAAGGGGATGCCCTTAAAATTTTACTTATGAGATTTGCTGAACTATGGACAGAAGATAGGAAGGCTGGTAAAGCGACACTGGAAATTTTGCGAATCCCTAAACCACCATAACGGATGGGTAGGGATGCTTGGGACCAAGATTGCTCGTTCAGCTGCATATTAAGAATTGATTCTAAGCTAATTTTGATTAAGTTATCTACTTGTGTCAAAAGATCTGGGTGATTCCAAAAGGAGCAGCAACGGAGCACATAAGTAAATTTTGGGACGAAAAGACAGAATTTTAAGATGCAAAGTGCATAATGTGGACTAATTTCAATGACGGTCAGCAGAATTTTGAAATTTAATTAAATTTATTTTCATTTACAATAAATTATTTTCAATTATAAACCTTGTTTAATTAATAAAACACAATCCTGATTATTTTATTCAAGTACATGTCTTTATTTACATTACAAGAAATATAGTCCTACCCCGAATGAATGAAACCGCGTATAAAGCGATATGTCTTCATTGATGTATTTTTTATATCCATGGGTGGCGATCTTAGAATGTTTAACATATCCGTTTGAAAACTGTAACATAATTCTACGTTTTAATAAATCATTTTATTTAAATTACATTTTATTAACTGTTTTCTTCTTTCCTGCGTATAAAAAGGTATCATAGACATGTCTGACATGCTTTTATTTTAATATCAGCGTAGAAACAGTCATCTATCAGTTTTTCCAAGAAAATATAAAAAAAGAAAATATGTAGAAATACCATTATAAAGTTCCTAAAGCTAATAAAACATTATAGAAAAATAATAATTATAATTGTACATAGAATTATTTCTAGAGCGGTTTGAACATAAATAACGCTCTCCTGTAAACCTCGGTTTTTGACATGTCTTTATGTACGTAGGGACCGTCGAGATTATCTATCACTCAAGAAGCCCCTACACAAGACAACGAAGCAACAGTTCTAAATAGACCGTTGATATCAACCGACGCTTCAGTTGTCTCTGAAATGATAACGGATGCAACAACAAGTGCAAAGACAACTTCAGATGTGACAATTGAAGTATCTGACAAAGGAATTATGGACAAACCACTGATGATTGAGGCAGAGCCTGAACCCGGATGCTCCTCATGGATAAACAATATCGGAATAGACCAAAGACCAACTACGCTACCATCAGTATTTTCTGTTGTTAGTCCTCAACAAGTGATGCCTTATCCTACAACCCGGAAAATTTCACGCGTGACAAGGAAACGAGGAAAAACAGCTATCATAACTTCTTCTCCGTACAAGAATGAACTGGAAGAATCAATCGAAAAAAAGAGACTGGTAGAAGATAGCAAAAAGAGAAAAAAAGATGCAAAAGAACAAAAAAAGAACAAGAAGACCGAATTGACTAAAACAAAAAAAACTGCCACTAATAAGAAAAATAAAAAGAATCGCGCTTCACCAGAATATGATGAAGACGAAAATAATATCCCTTGTTTTTACTGCAACGGAAGATACATGGAATCAAATGAAGGATGGGTCGCGTGTTCCCTCTGTGGAAATTGGGCACATTGTAGCTGTGCTGGGATAGATGACGAGGACGACGAATCAGTATTTATTTGCGAGTATTGTAATCAAAATTAAAATATGTCTCTCCATACCCCATCTTGCCCCATAGGGTACTCCATCTTACCCTACCATATGTCAAAATCGGGTGTTGGATGTCTTTGACTAAAAAAATTTTTTTTTCTTTTTCTGGCATAAGTAAAGAGTTGTAAGTTCCTGATTTCCAAAGATTAATAATGTAAGAGTTATTCTAAATAAATAATCATTTAAAATTATCAAAATTGAGCGTTTTAATGTCCTTCAAACCTTAAGGTCCCCGTCTTGCCCCCCCTTCCCCTACAAGGCGTGACGGCAACTATACGGCGGCACGTCACAAGAATACAGGCGTATGCATTAAGGGCCAGTTGCTTGAGACGCGATCAAAATTATGTTATAGCTAAGTTACGGTTAATGTGACAGCCGAAACAAGTCAATCTGGTTGCACGAGACACATTTCGTTTACTTTACCTCTTGAGTTAAGTTAAAGTCAAAAGGCCGGTAATGGTTATGGTTTATAGTCAAGTTAACCTCAAAACAATCAAAATTGCACCAATTCAAAACCTCAGCGTTTTGACAGATTATTACATTTTAATGAATAGAAATTTTAAATTTTTACAAATTGAAGTAGTATTGGGCTGGCCAGGAGATCGCATCGGATCATTGAAGCCGAAAAGTCCTAGCTTAAATTTGCTTTGTACAACGCCTAACGGAATTTGACCGCAAGTCTCGGAGCTGGAAGAGCTCGGTTACAGTTAAAGCCGCGGTTAACTAAGGTTAAAATATTCAGGAAATTGAGCCTAAATAGATAGTCACGATTCCGCGTTAGATGCGCGAGAAATATTTTCTGCTAAATACTTGGCTAAATATTGAGGTCCACCTGCAGTCCAAATTTGAAATTAATATGTCCAAGTAGTCGATGCCCGCGATTTCGTCCGCGTGGATCAAGGTTTTTTCATTCCCGCTGGAACTCTTTAATCAGTCACGCATCAGGAAACAACCCTACGTGCCATATTCGGCAAGGATAAAATCAATAAATAAAGCTTACGCAATAATTATAGACGGTCAGCGTAATTTCTCTTCTAATAGGCAATATAGAAACCTTGCGTAGGTAGTAATTAGGATTCCATTTGGAATTACAGAGTAATTTGGCATAGAGGCCGTCTCGAGAACGATATTCGGGCTATATCTCGCGTTATTGCGCAACGCAATTTCAGTTCCATCAAGACATTCCTAATGTACAATGCCGTGATTAAATTGGTGATTATACATGTACATTGTACATGATGTGTTCCAGCATTTGTCGGATAAATCCGAGTATAATACTGATGTTAGTATTGAGTACAATTTAGTTGAGCCTTCAATAATTGCTGATTAGGTAATGAAGTAAATCTAAATAATTATATTATAAAAGGAAAAAGTAACTGTCTGATCGAAGATACGGACAACATTAATTAATCAAACTTTGCGTAGGTAACATCGAAAATTCGTTCGATCTTTAAAATTTCTTGTTCAAAGCTAGTTAATTGGGTATTTAACAGTTGTCAAAATATGGATGTTAATTACAATCAAAAACACATCAAAAATGTAATATGTCAGAATAACATTATTTTGTACTCGTAAAAACAGAAAATAAATCGGTCAAAGAACAAATAAGTTACAAGCCGTTTTACTGTTATAAGCTGACTGTATCCATCTCTTTTTCTAAAACGAATTTTTCTATGGAGAGGGTATGGAGCTACTCGATCGTGACGTCATGATTTATTAACGCTCTCTTTGTTTAACAGGAAACTTAAAAGCTCTATATTTTTGAGACTAGTGAAGATATTAAAAAAAGAAAAATGATATTGTGATATAATATTAAAAACCATTACTTTAAGTATATAAAAATAAATGTAGTCCGAATACCCAATTATGATCCGCAACAGCGAAACTCGTGACGTATCAGAATTGTGGTCGCTATATTGTACCTGCAATAACGCAGCCTTTGTGCCCGTAATTGAGTAAAAGTCCCGGTATGTGCTTTAGCAGAGGCCAGTCAATCCGTATGATTGATTTCCAACCAGAGCTAACGCGTATTACGAGGTATTACGCGATTTTCAGGATTATGTTACACAACGCAATGGTGTCACATACCTAATCATGGCGTGGAAATTATGCTGCTGGCTGAAATTGAATGTGAATTGAGTGTGAATTGAATTGAATCGTTTTGAACCCAATTCGGACTATTTTCAGATGTTATATTCTACGATACATATTAGTACTTACCAGATGATGCACGCATGGATTACCTTATAACCTTAAATACATTGCAGTTTCTTTAAAAATGAATAACTAATTTATGAATTAAATTTACATATTTTTTCATGTAGGTACTTATATTTTGAATTTTTTAAACTTATCAATAATGCAATCCACATGTTAATGTTCTGCTGCTTTGAAAGTGGGCATAAGAAAATTACATGAAAATTACCAATTTAACCCGACTTCGCAATACAAACACGAACCCCTCGCGTGACTTGTCTAGCGTAATCAACTCGCAAAACTTTATCGGAAGGCAGATGTTAAGCAATTGATTTACAAAGACTCTATTCGTATACCTTTAGGGTATTTTTTTTATTCACAGATGGTAAGTAACGATGTAATCTAAGATGGTAGCGGGCTAACTTGGGTGTGTATGGTATGGTATATAATCCAAATCGCGCAGTGGAAAGCGTCGTGATCTTAAAAGTGGGAGGTCTCGGGTTCGATTCCTGACGGGGACAATTTGGGAATTTGTAATTTCTGAATTGTCTCTATTCTGGTCTGGTGGGAGCCTAGTTACCACCCTACTGTCAAAGACGTGCTGCCAAGCGATTTAGCATTCCGGTGTGATAGTGTGTAGAAACCAATGTAAATTCAACCCATACCTCTAATTATTAGAGGTATGGGTTGAATTTACATTGCCATACCGGTTCCAAGTTAGTCCGCTACGATCTTAGACTGCATCATCACTAACCATCAGGTGAGATCGCAGTGAAGGACTATCTTGTCATCGAAGAAAAAAATACTTTAAACCGCTGTTTCACAGTAAATCATCAAGTTTAATCTACAAAGTAGAACGGTTCTTTTCTGTATTTGCCCGATACTGCACCAAAGTTCTGTATACGAGATTACGAAAAGTTCCCTCGACCCGAAACGAACTTTGAAAGTAACAGTTTAATTATACCGGTGTAGTGTGGGATGCACGTATTCATTGAGCAATCTAAATCAGTGTCTCGGCCGTGTAATCCCTCGTCCCTACTTTAACGAAGCGTTGAGAAACTTTTTGGACTTCGTTCGAATATATGATAGCTTGAACGAAAATGCACCTTAACGTACAGTTGTACAGACTATTTTGCAACACTTGTTTTTACTATCAGCATGCAGATTATACTGTGTAACTCGTGGACTTTAGTTTAGTTTTCCTAATTTTATGAAGTGCACAAATAAGTATACTTTTTAAGTCTTAAAATGTGTAAAATATAAACAAACTAAACAAAACTTAAACAACCTGTGTATTACTACCTGCCTATTCATCCGTCCTTACTAATACGTATTATAAAAAGCGAATGTGTTTGTTTGTTGGTTTGTCCTTTAATAACGCTGTAACAGAGCTACGGATCGACGTGATTTGTTACATGGGTGTAGTTTAGGACCTGGAGAGTGACATAGGTTACTTTTTATCCCAGAAAATCAAAGAGTTCCCGCGGGATTTTAAAAACTACATCCACGCGGATAAAGTCACGGGCATCAGCTAGTACCTATTTTTATAAGAGAAGTGCTTAATGATTTACATAAAAGTTTAGTTTCGAGAGCGTGTGTACAAAATATAATCTTTGATTGGCTAATATTCCAATAATAATCAAACTTTGTTTGTATGGGGCTTGCCCAGGTGCACTCATAGGAGACTTCTCATAATAAATGATTGACCCGTATTCGATGCAAAAGTTCAATAATAAAGAGAGCTTCATTCAGTTTGTGAACTGTCACTCAAGCACGTTAATGTCGTGAAACCCGAAGCTTTCCATAAATACAACTACAGATATTCGAAATACAGCTCTATGCATAATGTATTTGAGCATAATGTAGCTGCACCGTTGAACTTGGTAAAACATACCTGTGTTGTCCGAGTTGGACAGTTTGACAGTAACGTGGCAAAGTACGATGAGATGTGGGTTGGTAGCTGTTTGTTTGTACTTTACTGTATCATCAGTTTGATTTTTGTCCGACTGCACCGGAACTGTACACTGTTTATATATTTTTAAGTGCTTTTTATTGGGTCACCACATTTTCATAGATCCTGTTAAGCTATATTTATCCTTTGTAATATCTTTTGTTTTAGTTTTAGTATACATATTATGTACTAGCTTTTGCTCGCGGCTTTGCTCACGTTAAGTTCGATTTTTCAAACTCCTATTTTACCTCCTTAGGGGTTGAATTTTCAAAAACCCTTTCTTAGTGTGCGCCTATGTCATGAAAGGAACCAACTGTAAAAATTTCAAGTTCCTAACTTCAGTAATTTAGGCTGTGCGTTGATATCTCAGTCAGTCAGTCAGGACTTTGAATTTTATATGTATAGATAGATGTTTATAAAGCGGCAGCCTTGAAAGGTTTTCCTATGGAGCGCAGGAGAAGGATGAGATTGAGGCATATCCACTACAGTTAAACGCCTCATCCAAAGTCTATGAGGCTTTTACACTTAGTGTAAGCTCAGCTAAAATATATTCTGTTGTTGAACGTTGTTAACATGGATTCAAACGGAGAGGTTACACTGTGTTAATATTAAGCTATTTAGTTTTACAAAAACTTTTGAAATCCATCGAGAAATAACAGATAAAATACTTATAATATTATAGACTATCAAAGTTAAAAATTTCGACGTGGAAAATCTATTTTCACCCAAACGAAGTCACGAGCAAGATTACTAATTTTATTAGATTACTTAAGCTATTTGGACGTTTCTAATTAGGTAACACTTCCATAAACTTTTGACTGCTTATAAGCATTTCAGGCTTGAAGCCGCAATTTAAACTTTGAATTCATTAGGAGTTTGTAAACAGAGATGCATGAATTACCGCTACCGAGTTGTAATTTTCGAAATGTTGGATTTAACTTAATCATCGCCTTAACAGATTTTCTTCTTGTTTCCGACAATGAATACCGCGTAAGCATTACGCAAAAGTTTACTTAAGTGTGTATCACGTAAAAATCAAAAAATAAATAAATCTATTAATAAATATTTATAATTACGTTACAATTAAGTACATTAAAATAAAATTAACAAGAAAACTTCGAGATTAATACTAAACGAAACTGCCTTCTTCTTCTTTATTAAGTGATAGACGTCCACTGCTGGACAAAGGTCTCTTGCATGGACTTCCACAGGCCTCGGTCTTGCGCCGCTTGAAACCAGCGGTTCCCTGTGACTCGTTTGATGTCGTCAGTCCATCTAGTGGGAGGTCTGCAAACACTGCGCTTCCCAGTGCGAGGTCGCCACTCCAGCACCTTGGGACCCCATCGATCATTAGCTGTTCGAACTGCCTCGTTCAGGTTATTTTTTTTTTTAAGAATATTAACCAAGCTGAAGTTGACTAATATATTCTCCTATCCCCTCCAAATAAGCGGAAAGCTTGTGCTAGGAGTGGGTACGACAATAGTGCAACGGATGGGGTTCGAACCTGCGACCTTTCAGTTTTCAGTCCGCACCTTTAACCGTTGGGCTATTGAGGCTTGTTTTGTTAAAGGTATTGCAATTTAGGCGATCAAAGTAAAGTTACGGTTAAAGCAAAATTTTACCTTTCAAAAATGCTAACGAAGTTCTAAAACCGTCTGACGTGCTGCTGGCACTAGATACTTTATTTTGTAATCGCAAAACACTCTGTAGAGAGATTTGACAGCGTTTATCAATTTGCGCAACCTATTTCGCGTTTCACGAAGATTAAAGCTGGAGTGACGAAAATTATTATCACGGGGACAAAAGCGACACCCGCAGTTTACGACCCAACGCCTCAAACACAGAATTTATTACATAGTAACCGTAGCTATACCTTTACGGTAATTCTATTGTAAGTACCTAGTGATTGAACTTTAATTAATTATCGAAGCTAAATTTTTTTTTGAAGCAAAGAGGAACTTGCAATGAAAGCATTGTAAGACCTAATTTGCGTACACTTGGCCGTATGGAGATAATCTTGAAAATGATTACAAGAGGAATCATAACGGAAGTAACTGTATCGGATATATGACGCCATAAACATTTCTTTGTACATTTCAAGATGATTTCAAGCATTCAGTCATTGGAATGACTTTCTGTCTTTTGCCTGCAGGTGGGAGGCTCTGGCCGTGGCTAGTTACCACCCTACCGTCAAAGACGTGCTGCCAAGCGATTTGGCGTTCCTGCACGATGGCGTGTAGAAGTCGATTAGGGGTATAAGTACACTGCCATATCTACTCCTTCCAAGTAAGCCTGCTAACATCTTAGATTGCATCGTCACTTACCATCAGGTGAGATTGCAGTCAAGGACTATCTTGTCATTGAATAAAAAAAAAGGTTACACAGGAGCTATTTGGAATGATTCCGCGCGGTTGACTATGGCGTTATCCGCTGGTTTTGCAAAGTTGTAAATAAGTAGGCGTCTGACTATGCCCGGGGGATTTTAAATGTAAATAGATTAGGTACTTTCCTTTGAGTAATATTCAGCCAAACTTTGAAATCGATCGAGAAGTTTAGGCGCAGGAATATTACTAACGATATATATAACAAAGAAACAGTGATACAAACTTTCAAAACTGATACAAATCGGCAACGTGATATAAGCGTAGAGGTAAATCCTATATATTCTGTCTCTGTGTCACAATTATGATATGTTATGGCACACGTCGTGATTTGATCTTCGCAGTTTCGTACAAGTATGGCAGATAAATGGCAAATACTACTATTTCTAATTATTATTTAACATGAAAACTGGTATAGTTCTTCGAGGGCTCGTGGCTCTTAGTTGTATGTGTGTTGTATCTGTTAAAGTGTGAGCGAGAGCTTGACGCGCCTGAACACTCCCACCTAGGCTCCTGACAGGCACGCACACTTACGTAATGTGCATGTACACGACGTAACCACAAGTAAAGCGCCCGTAACTTCGTGAGATAAACGTTCTATAAGTTGTATTGCGCTATCGATGTGCGCAGATGTGATTACAACCTAAAACATTGCATACTAGATAATATGGTCGAAAAATCTCAAAATCTTACGTCACGAACTTGGTCACGAACGAAAGATATATATGGGTACAATTTTTCCATTTTAGAACAACGGTAGAACAACAGTTATAGATCACAATGGATCACATAAGTACCTATCACTGACGCATTACTCTTTGTCAGGAACAACTCTGAGAAATGCCGTCTTTTATATATTTTTATTTCCACTTTTATTTTATACGAGCACATTTGAAAACGCGCCGTCAAGCGTCCTCTTAAATCAGTTCCGGTATTTTAAGTATATTTTTCTTTATATTTTCAATACATTTACTCTTAAAATGGAGTAAATGGTAATGGCTACATGTGTAATTAAAATATTTTCCTATGTATTTTATATTTTTTTTGTATTTTTTTTTATCCGATGACAAGATAGTCCTTGACTACGATCTCACCTGATGGTAAGTGACGATGCAGTCTGAAATGGTAGCGAGCTAACTTGGAATGGGTATGGCAGTACTCAGTAGACATTCAACCCATACCCCTAATCGGTTTCTACACGCCATCGTGCCGCAACGTTAATCGCTTGGCGGCACATCTTTGATGGTTAGGTCTTATTTCATATAGTATAAAATAGAGTAATTATTTCTGGAGGACTCACCCAACCTGGCGGAGCGGGTCTATTCGTATGTCTTTGGATACTATATTTGCATGATTTATGCAAGCACGTTTTCGACTATTATACGAGATTTTTACTAAAACTTCACTACAGAAAGGTGTAGTTATGATTTTGTAAAAGCCTGTTCGGATTATGAAAACAAAAAACATTAAAAAATACCAGCTAGAACTTGATTTTTTGTGATACTGTTTCTAAAACTATAACTAAATTCACAGCCTATAAGCTCTGTGAGAATCAACGTTCCGTATAGCAAAACAAAGGAAATGTGGGGAGATTTATGTTCAATTCATATCTCGATGATATGCGCTAGCTATTCAAATTTCTTTGAAATAGGAACCATGCTATTTCTGTTTGAAACCGTGATTGTGAATTGAGATTTGAAACATTCAAAGTAATAGGAAAATAGCGGCGAATATTCTGCCAAAATTCTATGAAGATCATTGTAATATAAAGTTTGTGTAAAACTATACTAAAATAAAATGTTTTGCTAAAATATTAGTATAACTCTCGTTGTTATTATGAGTAGTTTAGTAGAGTTTGCTTTCAGGATGGTTACTAGTAAGTAAGTAGTATGGTATTATAAAAAAAGGCGTTTCTTTACCTATAGTATAGGTAGTTTGTTTTCGCAAGCTTTCCAGACAGTATGGCTGTTTAAATACCGGGATAAAAGGGTATTGTCAGTGCCTTGACGCCAGGAAGGGCCTTAGGTGACATTTCAATTGTCTGCCAGTGGATCCATTTTTCTTTTTCCGACGGAACCATTGAACTGAAATTTTTTAATTGTTATGATGATTTCATGAAGGTATACAAGAACCTCAGGATAAGAGAAAGATGACTTGTTTCCTGTGTAATGAGGATGGCCACATGGTCCGAGATTGCTCGAGGAACCCAAATTCAATTCGAGGCCTGGAAAAAAAAACTGAAACCCACAATGCGTAAACTTTACATATCGTCGAATAGTTAAAATCATGTTACTATAGTTTTTTTTTGATAAATGAGCATAATGTTACTGCATATATAGATACAGGGACTCAAGTGAATCTTTTAAAATCATGATTGTGCACTAACACTCTTCTCTAAAGCAAGCAGACGTTTTTATAGGACAGCCAATTATCAATGACCCTCTATGTAGTCTTGTAGTTTCGAGAAAAACGATATCATTAAAACACCGCACAACTCAACAAGATAATAGCGAACTTAATAATTAACTTAATAGGGAGCAATACAGGTATTGAAAAGATTAAATTAAATTGTATTGTACAAGTTGATATTCTACCACGCTGTGCAATGTTTGTAGATACATACGGGGAAGAAAGTCTTGCGCAATCTAGTTTGATATTTATTGATACGCGTAGCTGTCATTTTAACGCTGTTGAATATAGCATTCCTTCATCTGTTCAGTACTTACCAGTACCCAGTTGTATCGTTATTAGTTATTAGTTTTGGCTCTCAACCTCTTTTAAATAAAAAAAAAGGTCAACTCTTGGCACGTGGGTATGTGACAAATGAAATAACTTATGGTAAAAATATCGAAGGCCAGATTTTATGCCCCGTTCTTAAAGTACATGTAAAAAAAATTAATTGTGGTACTCAGGGCCCTCAGATTCGTAAAGATCTGATCGGTATATTGCAGGTTTACTCAGACTCTTTTGCTACTTCCACAATTGAATTAGGGTTAACCGATAAAATTCAGTTAAAAATAGAACTTAATTCCTATAAACTAATTTGTTACTCCTGAAGGATACTGTAGTGTTTGCGACAGTCTGTTACACGCAGCCAGCGTAGCAAGACGTCGATCTCTCATTCCGATATCACTAGAACATGTCTTTTATTTGAACGCAACGCCACCGCCACAAAATGGCAACGAGGATGAATTGTGAGTAGAATAAAATATTATTTTTTTTGCAAAAAAAAAAAAAACAATAAATGAGAAAGTAGATACCGATCAGTTTTTCAAAGAAACACTGCTTGTTTACATATTTTACATTTACTTGTTATTCGAACAGTTGTATTCCCATTTCCCGTACAATAAATTAATTAGTTATTTCCATGACAGAATCAATTAAAGTAATTATAAATTATAATTTCATACGTTTTAGCATAACATCTTGAGCAAGTAATTTAAATGCCTACCCACCTTAAGGTATTGATTGGCATAACAATTGTTGTGTGCCTACCGACACAAATATTTTGTGTGTATAGTTTATCGCCCATTTTATAAGTTTTAGGCGCAAACAATAATAGGGTAAAGTACTGTTCGGATAACCAAGTTTAAATAACTCAATAAATATTAGTAATAAAACGGGAGGTATTCAAAAAATCTAATGAAGCCAGTTTTGTTGAATATGAGTACCTACCTACATAGTAAGGGAATAAACTTAATAATAATTACTTAAAACAAAAAATGTAATTCCCTGATATTTAAAAAAAAAAGAATGCGTATTTAATGCATATAGCGGAAATCTCGATGAGCTTAATTAATTAAGTCTAAGAAAGTTTTGTAAGAAATTAAAAAACCATGCGGAATTATTGTGCTTCAAAATATTGAGAATAATATTATAATAATAACAAGTTGTGCAGAGATTAACTACTGTCAATGCATTAACAAACAAAAGCAAAAAATACAAAAGTGGGTACAATCGTAGAGATTTAAATTTATTTTAACAACTTTGTAAGTTCTAGGTTTTATTTTTATTGATTTCATTCATTTTACCCGATAATTTGTATTAACGAATCTCACCAAAGTGAGTAAAAAGCGAGGAAATACAAATACTGTCCACTTCAAATATCCACTGTTAATTTGATTTATTCATGAATCTATAACACAAGTAAATATCTAATTCAAAAGTTTATATCTTAAGGATGAAGACACGGTCTTCTCATGGACAAATTCCCGCTAGATGGCGCTGTTAGGGCATTTGAAAGTTTTCCAATATTTTCGCAAAGCTGCTATGCATAGATTTTAAGAAATATTTCAAGCACTTATACAATGAATACCAGCTGTGACATCGGTCAAAATGAATTGTTGGATCTATACTCTGGAATCTGTGGTTAGATCTGTTAAAATTACCAAACCTTGTAAACTCAGTCAATCACTACAAATGAGATGCAATAAATAACAATGATTGCTTAAATTTTTCCGCAATCAACCAGTTGTTACCATTTTATATGTTATTAATTGTAAATTTTAATGTATATTCCTACAAAATGTTATATGTTATTAATTGTAAATTTTAGTGTCTTTTCCTATAAAATGTATTTGATTTTGCATTTTGTTATTCAGCTTCCTTCTAATAACATATTAATATTAAGTATTAAATATAATAGAAATACAAATAGAACATTTGCAAATATATTAATAGGTAAGCACATCGACCTATGAATGATCACGCTAATACTAATAATAAAATGAGAAGGTCATGCTTGATACGAAAAGGCTATGCAGTTACAATACTAGGACTAAAATGTGGAGCCACGCACAAAATAATCATATCTCAGGGCTAAATACTGTTGCTTAAAATGTAAGCAAAGAGCCACGCACAAAATAATCGTATCTCAAGGCTATGCAGTTAAGATACTGTTGCTTAAAATGTAAGCAAAGAAGCGACGTACGAAATAATCGTATCTCAGGGCTATGCAGTTAAGAAATTAAAATACTGTTGCTTAAAATGTAAGCAAAAAGCCACGCATACAAAATAATCAAAATATCCTAAATAAGTAGATATTGTTGTTGAAAAGCCACACCACAGATTGTTATTTAGACTTTTATAATTATTGCAATTGGTGACTTAGCTGTCGTTTCGCGATGGAAAAGTTTATATATTGTTTTGAAACATCATAATTGGAAAAGGCGAGCCATATTATATTTTCTTCATAGGCATTATTGTAGTATTACTAAAAGAAATGGAAAATTGTTGTATTTTACCCGAATTCGAAGAAACAAATGTAATAGTATTTAAAAGCGTAGTTATAATTAACATAATTAGAATCATTGGGTATATATATTTTTCAATTTAAAGAACAAAAAGGATATGTTAACAATTATTAATAACATTGTATTGTATTCGTTTCTTTCATATTTAATATGGAAAAGGGAAATTTTGAATAACTCTTTTAATCATAAATTGAGAATAACTTATTTTCAATAAAT
This sequence comes from Hipparchia sbordonii, assembly GCA_038048805.1. Taxonomy (NCBI): domain Eukaryota; kingdom Metazoa; phylum Arthropoda; class Insecta; order Lepidoptera; family Nymphalidae; genus Hipparchia; species Hipparchia sbordonii. The sequence goes on along the minus strand of CM076106.1, from coordinate 5,626,037 downwards.
TGAAATAGCCTTTACAATGTATGTGGACGGAGAAATAATTTATATGACACGATTAACTTCAAAATAACCTATATATTATATATTATCAAACTACCCATATTACACATGAAAATATGCGAAATATACAATTAGATAGAATAAAATTTAAAAATATGTTAATACCTTACTTCGTAATTTAAAATGACAATCGGTATGTTAGATTGCTGTTACATGTAGAGAATCTTAATTATGACTAGCGGACCCGACAGACGTTGTCCTGTCTTAACTATGAATATTGAAACTCCCCTTTTTACCCCCTTGGGGAGAGAATTTTCAAAAAATGTAAAATACGTAATTCTTTATTTTTGATCAAGAGCCAAAATATCAAGTTTCATAAACATAACTTGAAAAATAACTTGAAGAACGAAGGACTATCATACAAACATTCAACCCCTATTTAATCCCTTAGGGGGTAGAATTTTTAAAAACTGTGAAACACCTACTTTTTTGTTTTCAATTTAAAGCCTAAGTACCGAATTTTATGGGTATAGCTTGAAAAATAACGGAGTTTCATACAAACTTTAACCCCCCTTTTTACCCCCTTGGGGGGAGAATTTAAAAAAAATGTTAAATACGTAATTCTTTATTTTTAATCAAGAGCCAAAATATCAAGTTTCATAAACGTAACTTGAAAAATAACTTGAAGAACGAAGGACTATTATACAAACATTCAACCCCTATTTAACCCCTTAGGGGGTAGAATTTTTAAAAACTGTGAAACACGTACTTTTTTGTTTTCAATTTAAAGCCTAAATACCGAATTTCATGAGTATAACTCGAAAAATGACGGAGTTTCATACAAACTTTAACCCCCCTTTTTACCCCCTTGGGGGGCGAATTTCGAAAAATCCTTTCTTAGTGCTCGCCTACGTCATAAAAGGAACCTACTGTCAAAATTTCAAGTTTCTAACTTGAGTGGTTTAGGCTGTGCGTTGATCGTCAGTCAGTCAGTCAGTCAGTCAGTCAGTCAGTCAGTCAGGACAAGCCTTTTTATATAATTATAGATTAATAAGTAGGTAAATCCTGATATTAATAAAATTGTAAACTACTTAGGTATATGTAATAAATAATAACTGTGTAATAACCCAATCTGTCAAATTAAAATGGCAGTCAAAAAAAAAAAAAAAAAGACGAAAGAAACAACAAGTACCGAATAATGTACGTACATTATGTAAATCCAGACATGAAACAACTTTCTTAATGGCATGGAAAGTTTATTTTGTGAATTGTGACCTACCCACTGTTGGGTGGTGGATTTAACAAATTGGTATTTATTTTAAAATAGGGATATTTCATAGAAAATGTATAAACCATGGTTGTGGGTTAACTATTTACTATAAGGGCCTGTCGAGCAAAGAATTAGCGAATCTTAGCTATTCCTATGAATAATTTTATTTTCTTCAGAAGTAGAGTACTTTTCTTCGGAGTGGAAAAAAAAGGTACCCACGTTAATGAATTATATTTGTATGATCGAACAAACTTGCCAAATGAAGTTCGATCTTGTGATTGTACAATCATATTTGGCGGAGAGATTTGGTTTCATATATTTCACCATGACAAGAGACAATTAGGCAATATTAATTAACGAAAACCGTTCGCTCCGTATTATAAACGAGCTATCGTCAAGTTATATTTTTACACTAAGTTTTTCCGGATTAGATTTACATAGACATTACTACTTTATAAAAAAGATAGATTTTTGGAATTTCGTGTGCCTACTCAAAAGTGCAGATTTCAAACTATTTTAATTGAGATGCTGGTACGAGATCAAACTCACTTTACCAATGATTATAGATCACAATGCATAATATCACATAGATTTTATGCAACCATTTATATGTATAATAAATTTTTAAAAAAAAAAGATCCGAAGTGCCAACTCCTAAAGCATATTTTCTTGTAATGGTCCAGATAAGTGGTTCATCGGATCTTCAATTATAAGGAATTAACTTGATAGTTTTAATTTAGAATTTAGTGTTGTATTATATTAAGTATTTATGTTATTTAAATAACAAAAAATAAAATAATGTAATAATTGTATTAATATAATTTGTAATTATTTAAATACATTTATGTTGTAAATGGCAGGTTGGAGCACAGAACAGTGTCCATGGCCTTACCTGCCCATTATTGCAAGTAAATGTATTTGAATTTGGGTCAAATTCAGTCTCAAAAAAAAATCAACCTCTTCCGTTTTTGAAGTTGGTTAAGAATAAAAAACTTTGCGATATGGGTTCTGAATAAAATAAATAATTATAAGGAATAATTTTAGATCAGAAATATTTTTATGGATGATTGACACCAAGCAGTCATGAATTGGGTCCAATAACTTAGAAAATTTAATCACCTAATTGTTCTAAGTTCAGAATAACCTTTCAAAATTATGGAAGTAATACAAATCAAATCTCCGTCAGGTAATTTTGAGACAGCCCATAAATATACAGCTGAGTTAAGAGCGGGTGCCTAATATCTGCATAATATTAAAAGATTAAATTATTTCAACTATCGTTTAACTGAGCGGAAAATAACTGCCTCGTTGGTCTAGACTAATAAGTTAGTATGTTCAAACTGCAGGATGACGGGGTCTCGGGTTCGATTCCCGGGTCGGGCCAATAAATGTATCGAGTTTTTCGGAACATCCACCGTAGCCCACACTTGGTCCAGCCATCTCATTGGTGATCTGCCACATTCCCTTGTCAATATAGTATTGCATCTTAAAGTTAAATTCTAATGCTACTAAGTAGCACCTTTAGGTCTTATCTGACCGCATCAAATGAGGTCATAGGTAGTCACATCTTTTAAAGGTAGAAATGGTGATTGTTTTGGGTCAACTACCTAGCCAAAACTGTTCTACTTTTACTGTAATGCTAACTTTTATGAAGAAACGGACACTTACAGATATTTTCTGGGTTCATCTATCCGGCAATCATACCCGTAAAAATTGTAATCGCTAACAACAATATTATGATTTGTATATCTACCTCATAAAACTTGAAATCAGTCAGCCTGAGTGGAAAAGAAGGAAGGAGGATGGAGGAAGTTAAACATTTTGTAAAAAGATGTTCATACAATTTTCCTATTGAAATGGATATGATGGATGGAATCTTACTAGCTGACCAAGTAGGTGAGGTCTCGTCATAATCGAACGATAACGAGAATAAGAAGTGTCCGTCTCTGATTGGCTTATTGATTAGTTACAGTTTAATCGTTACTGGAATTGAAGATGTAATAACATCTGCTCTGATATGTTTAGTTCACTAAAATTGTTTCCTGTGATAAAATGAAATATTAAGATGTTACACTTAAGTTGTTATACAATATTGTTTATGTAATTTTGATTACTGAATCAAGATAATTGACATACAGTTGTTGACAAAGTTGCATAGAAGCAATCAGCTTTGTATTCAGCTGTCTACAAGAATTTGTTACATTGAAGCTACATAATATTTGTAACATTTTGTTGTTAAAAAGAGCAACTGCTGAGTTTCTTGCCGGCTCTTCTCAGCAGAATCTGCATTCCGAACCGGTGGTAGCCTCATGATTTGTCACAAGAGCCACAAGTTGGCCTCCGTAAAATGAATAATGTTATATTGAATTAATTATTGAGCAGAAGTATATTTTCTATGAATTACATTGTTACATTCATTTTAAATTGAAATAAAGAAGGAATGTAGTGTTTGCGACAGTCTGTTACACGCAGCCAGCGTAGCAAGACGTCGATCTCTCATTCCGATATCACTAGAACATGTCTTTTATTTGAACGCAACGCCACCGCCACAGATACTATGAATTTTTACGTATGCCATTTGGATTAATTAATTCTCCAGGTGTTTCTCGAAGACCTGATGGACTCGTTATTTGCTTCAATGAGAAATAAAGTACTACATACATCGATGATATTTTGTTGCCTATAGTAACTGAATAAGAAGGTTTAGAATTATTAATAGAAGTAATAAGAGGAACAGGACTTACAAGTTACGTTAGAAAATTTGGTCCAAAATACACTGTCGTATGTTTCGATTTATATTCGCTGTTAAAAAGGATGTTTTTTTGCATTGGAGATTTGCTCAACAAAAGTTTAGCTGGTATATTACTACAAAATTTGTATGATTAACAAGAAATTACAAAGTGGCGATGATTTAGATGTTAATCGTAATTTCAAGATTGAGGAAAAGATATAGGCCCCTATAAAATTTTTAAGGAAGTTGGAAATGATAGGCATTTGATTAAACCTCTAAAGGGCATAAAAGGATACATAAATTGTTTTTCTAAGTTCGAAAATAGCGAGGTTGATAGTACAGAGGAATTAATAGATTTATTGGATGGTTAGGATATCTAATGGGTTAATTAAAGAAAGTTGTAATGGTTATAACTAATGGTTTATGGTAAAGTCATATTGGTTATGACTAATTGGTTGATTAAAGAAAGTTGTAAGGGTTACAACTAATGGTTTATGGTAAAGTCATATTGGTTATGACTAATTGGTTGATTAAAGAAAGTTGTAAGGGTTACAACTAATGGTTTATGGTAAAGTCATATTGGTTATGACTAATTGGTTGATTAAAGAAAGTTGTAAGGGTTACAACTAATGGTTTATGGTAAAGTCATATTGGTTATGACTAATTGGTTGATTAGAGAAAGTTGTAATGGTTACAACTAATGGTTTATGGTTTATGGTAGAGTCACATTGGTTGTGAGTTGTGACTAATCGGTTAATTAAAGAATGTTGTAAGGTTTACAACTAATGGTTTATTAAAATTTGGTAACGACCGATTGGATTATTAAAGATAATTATATATTAAGGTTATGATTGATTTGTTTTAGACAATTATATTGGTTACTAGTAACATTGGTTTAAAACTTACTAATTTGAAATTAGTCTATTGGAAATAGTAGAAATAATCATGGTTGGCTATTTTTTTTAAATACTACTAATGACTTTAATTTATTTTAATAGATTGTTAACATCTGATTTATTATGAGTTTAATTTCGGCTACGTAGAATAGTTTGAAAGTATTGAAGGGATAAATTTTTCAAATTTATGGAAGGAAGTAGTAACCTGTGTTAGGCTACATGAGTAGAATTATTTCAAAATCCAATTTATTTTTCTTTGCAGGGTCGCAAAGCGTGTCAGGATGGACGAGTGTCAAGATTCGGCCATATTGACTGAAAATTATGGGTTCGGCGTAATTAATTTAAAATAATTAATTAAAAAATATTGATTAAATGGTGATTAGAATTTGTGATTAGATTAAAATTGAAATCATTAGTTTTTGAACGTAGTTGTTTATCTTTGTATCTAGACGAAGTTCTTGTGTTGATACTAAAATAGAGCTGTCAAGCGGTGCACCAATCAAAAAATTAGAATTAACTCCATCCGGTAAAATGTCAACCAATCAGAAAATTAATAATTAACTATATCCGTAATAACTTCGACCAATCAGACGAAGAGACATTAAAGTAGGAGGGTGGTTCTCCATTTTTGCGGGCGGGAAAAGAAACTATAAAACGGATTTACAACAAATAGTTGGGGCTCATTCTGTTAAATAATTTTGTGTTAGTGTTATAGTGTGAAGAAGATATAGTGAAGTTGAAAAGCTAAGTATACTTAATGTTGCTTAAAATGTGTAACAAAGTATTTATGGGTATTTTGGAATCAGCTATTGTAGTATAATTTTGTGTGGTCTTAAAATCTCACTTGCCTCGTGTTCCAGTAAATGTAGTTTAGCCATACTTAAACGTTTTAGTTAATTATCTACTTCTCTTAACGTATATACATATGACGTAAGCAAACGGTTAGGAATTCTATCAAGTTTCTTCCGCCGCTTCTTCTTGATGGATTAGGTTTTCCGAAGCGGTGGTAAATTCATTATGGAATAGGGTTAAATAATGAAATACAGATATAGAGAATCGTTAATTCAAAACATAAGAACGTTTAAAATAAATCCGAATTAAATAAATGGTTATTTACTGGTATTTGTTGTATTACTTCTATCCTTATAGGTTAGGTGTGTTGATATGTTTTTCACACTTGTAACACATCCACCTCTTTTTATACATTTACTCTACGAAACATTTACTATAATATTATAGCCTAATAATCATACAAATAAAACAATATTTAACTGAAATATTATTTTATTTCTATGACTATTAAGTACGTTATGGTCATCCCAGTTTTGGTTAGTAGGTAGTTGATTAAACAGTGTTATTAGAATTATTGAAATGTAGGAACGTTTCAAATGGTCATGGATATTAACGTAGTACCTAGACAATACACCAATTTGTGTCTTCGACATTAATTTAGACTTAATACTTAAAGGTTTAGGCGTACTCAGTAGAATTGTGTCGGGGAAAGGCGCTTTTCACTCAAATTAATGGAAATTAAGTTTTTATCATAATTTTATTAAGGAGGAGTTCTAAAGGCGACGACGTCTCGTTTTGCGAGAATGAATTTCGCAAAGTTTAATTAAATCAGTTTGTAACGTTCAAGTTTCGAATGAAAATGCTTTATATCTTCTATATATATATATAAAAGAAAGTCGTGTTAGTTACATTATTTATAACTCAAGAACGGCTGAACCGATTTGGTTGAAAATCATACATTTTGTATTGAACGGGTTTGATTGAAGTGATCTATTACCCCGGAAAAACAGGAACCTTGGTCACGCGGACGAAGTCGCAGGCAAAAGTATATTTATTTTTAACGATTCTCAGTAAAGGAAACTATTTTTAACCTCTTTGACGTCAATGGCGAAGATCTATTTAAACGAAATGTCAGTCATCCGATAAAAGTTTATTCTAGTTCCTGCTCGTTTACATACTATCGGCTTTTCTGGGTCATGAATCAGGATTATAAATTAATCGTTTAATGGCTCTGAATCTATTCTATATTAAAGAGTGTTCATAAGATCGTGCGTCGAGATAAGTTACCTATGAATCCAAGAAATGTATTTGTTAAAAGACGCAAGCTTATTTAAAAAATCAAAATGCCGGTTTATTTTGACTTGATAGAAGTAGAGGTAGGTTAGGTTAGGTTAGAAGTATTAATCCTTGTCTTATGGCGATACATTTATTTTTATGTAAAATAAGGGTCTGGGTTGCGATCGCCGGCAGAGGCAATTTAAAAATCTATGATTTCTGGAATGTCTCTGGTCTGGTTTGATGAGGGACTTAGGCCTAGCTAGGTGTCACCCCACCGTCGAAGAGGTATCTCAAAGCGATTTAGCGTTTCGATACGATGGATAGTAAAAAGCCCTTACAAATTAGCCCACTACCATCTTAGACTGCACTGTCACCAACCACCAATCAGGTGAGATGAAAAGTTATCTAAGCTAAACTATAAGCATTCATTAAAAAAAATATTGTTAGACAAGACAGCAGGTAAAGTAATTGTAAAAGAATCTTAATTAAAGCTTTAGTGTCATTTCGGAGAAAGCGTCTGTCGTCGTTCATGGCGCATTATTTATGAAACCACTGGAAGACAAATGGGGATAGTACGAAGTTATTAACATAATTTCGCACCAAAAACGTCCGAGTGACTTCACGCCTTGAATAATTCAGACGTAAAGTTTACTTAGTGTCAACACTTGGCGAAGTTGCCGCGGTTGGCGTATCATTGTTGTAATTTCATTTTATTCAAAATAAGGGGCAGAATTTTACACGAATATTTTACTAATTCTACCAATATTATGAATGAGAAAGTTTGGATGGATGGATGTTTGTTATTCAACGACTGAACCGATTTGGCTCAAAGGCGCAGAGATAGATTATAATCTGGAATAACATATAGGCTACCTTTTATTCCGGAAAATAAGAGAATTCACGCGGGAATTAAAAAACCTTAATCCACGCGAACGAAGTCGCGGGCATCAACTAGTAGAAAGGTGACTGACTGACTGATCTATCAATGCACAGCTCAAACTACTGAACGGATCGGGCTGTTTGGCTTAAAGATAGATAGGACGTAGGCATCCGCTAAGAAAGGATTTTTGGAAAAAAAAAAAAAAAAAAATAAGGGGGTAAAATAGGAATTTGAAAAATCGAACTTAAAACGTGAGCAAAACCGCGGGAAAAAGCTAGTTATGTCACAAAATTATATGGTATATTAGATATCTTATCTGACTTTGTACTTGTTTATTTTCTGCCCTTGCCAATAGGCGTAGGTCGTAGGTACATTGATCAAAGTTCAAGTCGAGCTGTTTGTCGACTGTAAAATATACCCCTCTATAAGCAGAAGACCTCTACAAACTCAATAATGGAATTTAAAACAAAGTTTTGAAACCGATAGTAGATTCATTACTGAAGAACTGTTTGACTGAGGACCTAAGGAAGTTTATTTTAATTAACATTACTTGAATTTAAAGGAAAGGGAACAAGAAAATAAATTATCGTTATAAAAATAGTATTAGTCTTTCCCTTTCCATCTTAGAATTGAAGCTATTTGCTTCGTATCGTCACTCCTTAAAGCCTATGGAACGCAAACTCACCCTCACCACCTGGGTGCCTGAAGAACTTCGACCATCCGATGTGCCAGATCTTTTTTCCACGTAATTTGAAGCTGTGGGACCAACTTCCTGCGACGGTGCTCCCACTAAATAACAACATGGGGTTATTCAAGGGGCGGACCAACAAATTCCTAAAAAGCCGGCAACACATTGGTGGTGCCTCTGGTGCTACAAAGGTTCATGGGCGGCGGTAATCATTTAACATCAGGTGACCCGTCTGCTCGTTTGCTCGCTAAAAGTAAAAAAAAAAAACTAACTTAGCTCACGTAGCTTTGGAATCGCTTTATAATTCAGTTCTCGAGAAATTCGCTGCTGTGTGACTTTAGGATAAATATACTAATCAATACACAAATACACATTAGTAATATTAGTATGAGTATCAATTTGTCGTAAAAAATAGGTGTTTTAAAATGGATTAATATATGGGGCATTTATATCAAAACTACTGTTTCGTAATAGTGGCAGAAGATCGAACGATTCTTTCAAGTGCAAGCAGTGGAGTGTGGACGTCTATTATACAGAGCCTTGATCGATTTAAATTATTTTTTTTTGTTCCCAAAAGAACAACTAAAAAAAAGAATCAAGATTACTAATTATTTTGTACAGAAAGATAAACTTGTGATTGCTTTTAATAGATGGCGGGAGCGAAGCCGCGGGTAAAAGTTACTTATTCTATAGATATATTGTGTGTATGTATTCTGTGCTTATAATGCAGCTTTCTTTATGCAACGGTTCCCCTTGCAAAAACCCCGTAAGCTATTATTATTTCTTTGTGTCACATAAACGTGTCTCCTATTAAAATAATTGCGCTATTGACTTTAATAGAGGGGGAGAATGTTGGTGTTGTAATTACTAGCGAACTAATTATAGTTTGTTTCAAACTTTTGCACCGTGAGTCGTTTTCGGTTTACTGTTTTGCAATGGAAAATGTTGCTACATTATTGGTAAATGTTAATTTTGGGCTTTTTAAATTTCAATTTCTTACCAAAAAATCGTTAAAAACAGTCTCAATAAATCGGACGATATTGCGATAAACCCCGCTACCAAAATCCTCCAAATTCAAATTCGAATTAAAAATTATTTATTTCATGTAAGCCAACCTGTGGTTCTTATGACAAGTCAAAACTCTGCTACCGGTTTCAAAAATACATTCTAGTGAGAAGAACCGGCAAAAAACTCAGCAGTTGCTCTTCACCCAGCTCCCAGAGGGTAGTTGCATTTTTACATTGCGACACTCGCTGAAAATTTTAAAAGTCACTGTTAGTGGAACAATGGCTAGGAGTAGGTAGATGAAATACTATCGCGACGTAAAATCTCCGTAAATCATCCAACATCGCACCTTTTGTTCCTCCCTATGAATTATCCTCAGGCTACACACAAGTGCGAACTGGGTCCGCCTCTCAAATTGAATGAATAGAGCCCCCCGTACTCGCTTCAGACAAAATGAAATCCGGTTCTGTGTAGTAGTCATAAATCTCAGCTATTTTATTTTGCTACAGGTTAAGTAAGGCTGATGAAATGTTAAACGACTCTTGTTTTTAGCTTATGTACCTACCTTGTATGTACTTATTGGCTTCGCGTTGCAGATGTGTTTGAATATTTGAAAGACAAAGTTTCATACAACCTTGTGTGATGGATATACATTCATTCATTCATCTTGAATCATCGCTAGCACCAATACCACAGAATACCTAATAGTAGGTACCTAAAGGTACAGAAGATTCACTCCGCAGTCGCTATTTATTATTATTTATACTCGAATGATACATGCATTAATTTCATTAATGAAATTAGGACTTTACACGTGAAACTATTGATGAAATTAATGTCATGAAACTAATTTCATGCCACTAATTTTTCAGTGTAAATTTGGCTTAAAATACTAAAATGGCAGTACAAGTTCATACTTTTCGAGGGTTTAAAAAACAATCCTACACCTGGATACGTCAGAACGTATAAATTAACAGCGGCGGCGTCGCCCTACTGGGAGTTTTATTGTGATTTATGTATTCGATTACCGAGCAAACGACTAAACTGGAAAACGTTTTGTCGTTCTAACGATGTCATTAATACGATACGAGGACATTATGCCTTCCTTAACTTGTCGGATAGCGGTATCTATGTCGCGGCGATAAAAAGTTTTTTTATAGTCTTACTGCTTCTCTTCGTCTTTGTATGGTCTGTATTTGTACCTAACATTGGACTGTAGAATATAACTAGTACCTACGCTTATGGACCCTTTTAGCAATATTTTTATTACAATAAACATTTTCAATATTAATTTATAATAAATATTTTTATTATTTTTATTTGTGCTTAAACATGGAATTTATTACACCGTAAATAAAGAACAATCTAAGGTAATTTGAAATTTAGATTTATTTTATTGTATTTATTTGGTTTACTAACGGACACTCACACTTAAATTATAACGTGCAGAAATTAGTACGGTAGATTTATATTAAAATTTTCCTCGACAAGGTTATTGTCATCTCAGGCATTTATCTCCTCGTAAGTTCCTTAGGACCTCCTAAAATATGTACCTTTGTAATTAAGTGCATTTTATCGATCTTAAACTGTATTTTATTTACTGAAAAAAATAAAAAATTTGGGCTGTTTGATGCAGAGTTTAAAATTACTGCATTCGCGTTTACTAAATGAATTTAAAGCGTTTTTACGCTTATTTTTTTTTCAAAGTTAACTAAATCTAAGTTACCTTTTCACCGATACTCTTTGTTTTGCCCCACAGTAAAATTTGCACTGGCGGAGTATTCAAGCTTTAACACTATACCTAGGAGTTGAAGTAGCATCCCGAGAACTACTTGAAAGATCTTCCTTTGAATCGGTCGAAACCATACAATCACCTGCTTCTATCTAATACGTGCTCCTCTAATTTTACGTCGGAATCCGACTACCTACTTAGTTCTTGTGCTTGAATACTTCATTAACGTGATAGTTTTCGATGGCTCGATATTGCATAAAGTAAAGGCTGAAACAAACAACGCGTGATAGCAGCACCGTGCAAGGGCAACAGCTCTGAATGCGCGCATACGCGTGTATAATTTGTGTTAAAAAGAACTGTACGAAGGATACGCAAACGTAAAAGCACTTTGTAAAAGTTTATTAGAATAGAAAATTGTTCTATTCTATTCAAATTCAAATTCGAAATTATTTATTTCATATAGGCCAACTTGTGGCTATTATGACAAGTCGAAAATTTTACACTTGTTCGGAATGTTGATTCTGCTGAGAAGAGCCGACAAGAAACTCAGCAGTTGCTCTATTCTAAAAGTGGAACTCAAACGAGCGCTTCGCAGTGCCCTCTTGTTTATGTTCCTTATTGAACAGCTTGTTGACTGCAGGACCATGTGTTTAAGGGTAGGTTGGACAGTAAAAGATATTGGACTTTCCTATTACAGAATTCTTAGTAACAGTCTGCTGGGAAACCGACCGGTGGTGCAATCCCTTCATGCCTCGGTGAGCGCATAATGCCATTGGTTCCATCCATCTCTCTCCGATCGTGTCGCATTGACATCCCATCCAATGCGATACTAATAAAATAGAGTCTACCTGTGTTTTCTTCTTTCACTTCTATAATAGCTTTACCGATGATATGTACATAAATCCTCCTAAAACATATAGACATAAGTATTCCTGCCCGTCTCGGTCTTGTGCTGCCTCTATCCAGCCGGTCTCTGCAATATTATTATTTTAACAGGTTCTAGGAGCCGCGTCTGACACGTTTCCGTCTCGCGTTTTGTGTGACTGAGGCTTCAAAATGCCAACAAATAGTTGCAAGGTAAAGTTTCTAATTTATTGGTATTGAACTCACTCCGACTATACCTACACTCGGAGAAGTTACACAAAATCACAAACTTGTACAAACGCCGCGCTTCAAACTTCACATTATAATAATCCTTGAGGAATATATTGAAACTACTTGTACATATGAAGGTGAACTTTGAAATTTATATCGAAGTACATTTATTGCCGTTTCATGTGATCCAAGCTTAAACCACAAACAAAAAGGAGAAAATCAAAGTTCTTCATTAATTTTCGTATTGATGTCACTCGGACTACAACATAGTATTATGACTAAGTATAAAAAAAAAAAAGCATAATCTACAAACAACATGAAAATATCACAGTTACTATAGTCACATAATGTTTCTGACTATTAAAATTAAGTATAAAATAATTGAAAATTATTTTGCCATCAGAGAGAAGATATAAAAAACAGTGATTTGGATCTGTTACGCGCGTAGGTAACTAATAATAATAATTAAAAAAAAATATATGTAAAGAGTACCACAGCATACAATCTATACTATTATAATAAAGAGAGAGCGCGGATTTTGTGAGTTTGTATGTATGTCCGGAGCAAACTTTGGAACCACAACACCTATTTCAAAAATTCTTTCACCATTTCAAAGGTACATTATTCCAGATGGTTATAGGCTATATATTATGCACATAAATGTATTATGGCTAGATATTATGTGCAAATTTGTTAAAAAAGTCGGAAATTTTTTGACTCTTAAACGTTTTCAAGGCGTGCGCTGGGTCATGTACTGTTATTGGATAAAAATGATGTACGGGTGAATTGTTCCTTTGAAAGAGTTCTAAAAAAAAGTCCGTGATAGCATATGTCGATCCTTTAAGGATAACTTACAGTAACCATTTCTATCTTTCAAATTTTGATTAAAAATAATGAATTATTTTCGAAGCTTCTTTAACTGATGTGATGTCAATCTTTATCTAAATAAATATGTTTATTATCGTAAGTATTTAATTTAGAACATATTTGCCCTTTACACTATACAATTTAAATTAATATTTTAGGAGTTATCTGAAAATTAATATTTCCGCGCGACAAAATAATAAAATGGTACCGGCCGGCGCGGCGGGGCACGGCGTGGGAGATTCGTGTGGTTCCTGTAGTGATCTTATTGACAATCGTCTCCTATAAGCTCTGTCGGTCATTCCCGTAAAAAACAAATATTTAATTTTTCAACCCGGACGAAGTCGGCGCGGGCTTCTAGTTGTAATATAAGCAGAAAACACAAGATAAAAGATATATTTTAAGTATTTATAATTTAAATTAAAATACAAGAAACATTCTTTGCTTTTATATTTAACTTATGCAAATAAACACAAGGTGTTTTGTTCCGAGAGATGTTATCCCGACTTTATAGCTAAAGCCGAATTCAAAACGGGATAAAAGATTGATTTCAACGCGCCCCAGGTGTTCTCTTTGGTGAATACAAATGGGCTTGTAATGAATGCTTAAACACAAAAGGAAAAATAAAACGACACATTAATGCAACTTTTTTTTTTTTGGTAAATATTAATGAATGTGTACAGGAGGAATTGAAAGATTTGAGTAAGTACTTACTTTGGTTTTGAACCAAAGTAAGTACGAGTATCCCTTACTTATAAATGGGAAAGTATGTTTGTTTGCGATAATCGGAGCATGCTTTATTATCTGTCTGTCTGTCTGTCTGTGTGCGCATCACGCGAAAAACCTACTGAACGGATTTGAATGTTTAGCATAGTGGTAGCTGATACTCCGGGTCAATATAAAGGATACTTTTATCCTAATAAACAATAAGGTTTTTTTTACAGAAAGTAAAAAAAAAAAGGTTTATCCGGGATAGGGGATGAAAGTTTTTGTTGATTTTGCTCCATAACTTCGTCAAATATAAACCGAATTTGATAATTCTTTTTTTATTATAAATTGTGTACTATTAAAAATATTTTGTTCAATTTTGGTGAAGATCTACTAAATATTATCGGAGATAGAGGACATAACTTCTCTCGGATAGTAACAAGTCACTCTAAACTTTTTCCACACGGACGAAGTCGCGGAAATCAGCTAGTTTTTTCTAAAGATTAAAAAGATTAATATTATGATAAACTGTAGGTAGCGTATACCGACACGTATACGTATCATATTAAGCTATTAAATTAGTGTTTTTTACAATGTCCGCGTCCTTGTAAGTCGATTTGAATAATGCTTATAAAAAGTTTGATATTTAAAGAATATTACATTAATTACTATTAATCTCTACTCTACATCTCATTAAAAATTAGGTATTTCCTACTTCCATGAACACCTTAAATGTAGAGATAAAATAAAATAAATCAGGACAACGAAACATTAAAGAGGAAATGCGGGCGGTCTGTCCTCCATACAAACGCTCTCGCTTGTTTTTTCTTGTTTTTTTTTTTTACCTTAAAGCAATGATTATTTACAGTTAAATAAATTTCAACCTCTTCTGTCTCTATATTTTACTTTATGATGATACATCATTAAACATCATCTTTAAATGGACTAGAACCCTTACAACATGGTTAAAATTGCCTATTTAGACCGCTGTCAACAGACGCCTAGTATGCAAAGACAACTATTAATGAAAAAAGAAAAACATAGGGACACAGTATATATCTTTATTATTCAGTTTATGAAATATCTTTTAAATTGGTCCAATATTGGAGGAAGAGATAGTAGAGAGCCAAACCTCGAATTATGACTTATTACTTAGACTATTTAGTTGGATTTGCAGTTGTTCTAATCGCACAAATATACTTTATGAACAACTGTAGAGCGACAGCGATAGTTTTTCAAATAGCTAATTTTCAAAAGTATCTGCAACCTCATTTGCTCTTAAGTCAAAGAATACACTGACGCATTATAGAGAGAAGGTAAAAAAACTTCACACAGTTAGTTGCTCCAGTAACTTTACTAAAGACTTAGTTTTATGCTAACCCTAGAAACTTCTAGAATATAGAGTTAATATGAAAGTAAGTCTTCCAAAGGTCGTGATTGCATATAAATCTTAACTGCTTTAAAGATATTGTTTGTGATTTTTTTCTGGAAAAATGCACCAAAGTTGTTAACCATTATTCTCCAGCTTTCATTTACTAATTTATGAAGTTGATCACCTGAAAAAAATATATATATTAAAAAAAAGAATAAGTGAATAGTAAAACAATTGACAGCTTAAAATGACGTGAGTTTGATGATTTTGAATTGATAAATATGAAAGCATATTATAAACTGTCAAATCAATACGATTTCTTACGCAACCTTGTCATCGTTTTGAAATATTTTGTAAATTATTGAAAGATTTGTTCCTATTACACCTGTAGATATGTATAGCGTGAAAAATAAAAAAGTTACAAATTAATAAAACCCTCCCAAATGTAATAACATTATTTATATTACTTTTTTTCTTATCTCCATTGTATAAATTTTCTAAGCGAGAGATAACTCCATCAGCTGTGTTGTATCCGTAATAATAGGTTTTCAAATCCATTACGTCCTTTCCTTTTTCATTTTTTATAATATCGAAGACAAACAATATCTCCATTTGAAGGTTTTCTGAAATAAATATTTTGTTTTAATTACACATCAATAGCAGGTTTAATACAGGATAGACTAGCTATTGAAATAAGTATCTAAGTAAACAGCAGCAGGTTTGACGACATCGCTGGCGCAGTGGCGATCGCTGTAGATAACTGGGAGGTCTCGGGTTCGATTCTCGGCTGGGGTAATTTGGGAATTTATAATTTCAGAAATGTCTCTGGTCTGGTCTGGTGGAAGGCTTTGGCCGTAGTTAGTTATCACCCTATCGTCAAAGATGAGCCGCCCAGCGATTTAGCGTTCCGGCACGATGGCGTATAGAAACAGATTAGGGGTATGGGTTGAAATTTACACTGCCATATCCCTTCCCTTTATATAAATAATTTGAAATAAATAAATTTGAATTTGAATAAATTATATTACTTACTCAGTGTTAGGTCACCTCTTCCATTTCCACTAATTGGTAAAACAGATAGCAAAACTCCGTCCAAAACAGAATAAAACTCTAAAAGGATGTTCGTATGAAACAATACTCGAATAGTTTTGAGCTCCATATCTATGCTGTAAACAAAAAAAAAAAACGGCTAAGTGCGAATTGGAGCAAAAATCGTTTCTAATTTTAGGTCTGTCACATCTATATAAAAATATTAAAAAATAGGTGTGACAGACTTTATGCCGACTGCCAACCAACTATAGTTGGCGCATCAAAATTTTTCAATAAACTGCTCTGCTTATAAATTACTTTCCACGTAAATAAATCCTGGCACACCCAGTTTTTTTTTTAATAAAGAATATTAGTCAAGTGAAGTTGACTAATATCCTCCTATCCCATCCAAATAAGCGGAAAGCTGGTGCTAGGAGTGGGTACGACGATAAAGCAACTGGTGGGATTCGAACCTTCAACCTTTCAGTTTTGAGTCCTTTATATAGTAGGTACCTATGTGTACAAGCTATCAATTTATATAAAATTCATGTACTTAAGTGAAATTTTAGCGTTAGCGAGCTTCGGACCATATTGGTAAATAACAAATTATCATTTAGTATACACGCTTACCTGACTTTATCAATAATTGCATTTTTCAACCCTCCCGCTTCCACATCGGTCCAATTGAAAATAAAAGAATCAGTATTTACTAATATAGGGTCTAAAGACATTTTGTCCAATTTCTCAATACCAAGTTCAGGGATTCCATTCGCAAATACCTCCAAAGTACTTTGGGCCTGTTCTGTCATACATGCGGAATCGTCGAAAGAACATTTTTTCAGAGGATATTCTAAAAAAAAAAACATTTTTTTTATTTCTACGACCAAACTGTTTTTAGACAAGCACTAAATTCTCTATAGAACTTATACCCATGTATTTACTATAGAAGTCTGACTGTAGATATTAGTTTTTAGAGCGTGTGTAAATCTCACTGCCTTCGATTGTTTAATATCAAACCTCATTTACATTTGGCGTGCTAGAAAGGACTCTTAAAAAGTTAATAAAATTTTTTACCTGTTTTAATAATAATCATCGTATTATCAGAACAAAACATATTAATTACCCTAAATTTCTAATTAAAATGAACAATCTTATAACCTAATATTAGCTGAACCTATAAAGATAACATTCTTTACTACCGCATATAGTTCTGTCAGTTCACGAGGGCGCGTAGCTCATGGTTGTGTGTGTGTCGTATCTGTATAAGTGTGAGCGAGAGCTTGCTCGCGCCTGATCGCTCCCACCTAGGCTCCTGTCAGGCACGCACACTAACGCAATGTGCACGTACACGACGTAACCACAAGAAAATCTCACGCGCCCTCGTGATTGAAAGAACTATACTTACCATCTTTATGGCCGAACATAATTGAGTGATAGGGTTTTCACCCGACAAAGAAAAGGAGGAGGCACTGAAACAATTGCATATATTTTGATTATTTACTTACGTGTTTCTGAAAATTGTATTAATGTTACTATGAGAAAATATATGCTGATAACTTTAACTCCTTCCATTGTTACGATGTAGCCTATTTAGCTGTGAAGGGTAGACTGAACACAAAACGAATTATTTCGTAGTTTATAATAAACAATGTATGTAAATTTAAAACCATTTCAAGCTTAAAGATCAGAGATAAAAGACGCGTTCGTCATATTACCTTTCTTGCACACTTTATAATAAAACTTAAAATTCTTTGATTGTATTTTTCAATCATTAAGTAGTTATAAAGTGTAAAAGGAAAGATTAAATTTTATTGTGGTCTCGTTTTCAGGGTTTCGAATCTTCGCTTTCCATGCGTCCGTCCGTTTGTTTGTATATCATGAACTTTTCACAGAGACAGTTGAAATTTTCACAGAGTGTGTTGTTATTGCTATTGTACTAATAAATTATTAAAATTAAAGCAGTTAAAATTTTAAAAGCACCTACAGTGTTAAATCTTGTATGATGTTGCGGAACCCGTCTTGTGTGAATCCGACTCGCATTTGGCCGATTTTTTAAATTCGTTATTGTTAATTTAAGCATACCAAATACCTAAAAACGAGATTTTTGAATCTCATGCAGTTTAATTTCCATATGAAATTTTCAGATTTTTATAGGTATAATTTTTATGTATCTCAGTAAAACAGATTTTCATTTTTTTCTAGTTACAAGAAAACCGACGAAAAACTAACAGACCTTTTCTGGACAGTGATTTAAGATGAATCATTTTAGTTGTTCAAGTGACTCACAATCTTCTATAGGTACTTAAACATGTTCACACGCTAATGAATATGAAAAATAATGAATATATTAAGAAACATTATTGTTCTAATAAACATATTATTTTTAATCGCGCACGTACCAGTATAGGATAGGTATGTGTGAACCGGCCGTAAGAACTAAAACAAAAACATACTTAAAAGAAATAAACGGCCAATTGCGTGTCAGGCTACGCTCAATATAGGGTTCCGTAGTTGCCTGTCACAATATTATGCGATTCTTAGAAGAGTGTATATTTTATATAATTTTTTATTATAAGATATTTTTTAAGCTATTGCATAGCTTCTATCACGGGCCTTGAGCGTGGAGACCGAATCCAGAAATTCTGTAACGAAAATAACCTGACACGGGACTCCTCTCACCGCTAGATGGCGTTGATAAAAAATGCTATGCAATAGCTTTATCGCGGCAGTCCCCGAGTGCTACACGTCTTTTATTGTTTAAAATAACATCACAAAGTATACATACGCCTAGTTATAAATTAATAGCAAAAACTCAAGGTACACGTTGTTGTGTACTGCTACGTCTTCATCATTAGTATAAAAATGTAGTTTGTTCTTGATTATCTACTTGATCATTTACCTAGTATGAAATTTTTCCTTTTAAGAGTTGTCGACTATTACTTTTGTACTACTGTGAATACTTTTCAAATAAGTAAAATCTAAAGTTTATTTTTTAGAGGGGGAGATACTCAAATTAAAGTTGTAAAATTGGCTTAATATTTCGCAAACGGTACCCTAAGTCGAAAAAATGTTCATAGGGTACTTTCAATATTTTATATATTATGCCCTGCTGGATTAACATAATATAGTTACTTTTTATGCTGAAAAATTAAAGAGTTCCCGCGAAAATAAAAAAAAACGTTAATCCACGCGGATGAAGTTCAGTGAAGCGGAGGCATCGTCTATAAATATCAATAAACAGGAATTAAAACCAGATATATTTTGCTTTTTAGAAATATTTATGTACACAAACCAATATTGTTACCTACTCAATTTAAAAAATATTTTTTTTTATTCATTGACAAGATAGCCATTGAGTGCGATCTCACCAGATGGTAAGCGACGATGCAGTCTAAGATGGTAGCGGGATAACTTGGAAGGGGTAGGGCAGTGAAGATTCAATCCATACTCCTAATCGGTTTCTACACGCCATCGTGCCGGAACGCTGAATCGCTTGGCAGCACGTCTTTGACGGTAGGATGGTAACTAGCCACGGCCAAAGCCTCCCACCAGACAATTCTTCTGGAACTACTCTTCAAATCAATAAGCAAAGAGTTTCAATAGTAACGCAATTATTAATTTGCAAGCTCAATTTCAGGAAGCATTTCAATGAATAGTGTATTTCAATGCCATATCATTGCACGTGACGTGTTCATATATCTCTTTATAGTTTAGGGTCGCTAAATGTTTGGTTATTTTGGGAACGGTTCCGACATTTATGCTGAGATCTATAGAGTATGCTCTGAATCAACTCAGACTTAAGATAGAGATTAAAAAGAGACACAAATATGTTCTGACATAAATCTGTCTCGTTTTAACTCTGTCTTGAGTCTGAGCCGAGAGAGAAAGCGGTCTATAAATTTCAGCCTTAGACATTAAATAGAATTAAAACTTTATTCGCATTCCTGTTTTTCAAGCTGACATTGATCTTTAGGTATGTGATAATATGATATGATTTTCGACTAGTTTTAATACCTGTAATTGTGCGTACTATAATTTATCTCAGTGCCAAACAGCTAAAACAGTTCAATCGTTGCGGCGTACTGCAGTAACAAACATCCATCCATACATCTAAACTTTCGCATTTATTTATTAATAGGTTAGGAAATAGGTTTGATAATTATATTATTAAGCGTGATTTATATATCGACCGTAGCAATTAACATAGTCGTATGTGAAAAATCACTACTTTAGGGTGCGGCCGTTCAAAGTTTCAAATATTCAATGTATTGAATATGAATAGTCAATGTACCTACTTTTTGTACTTGCAAAACCCACAAAGATGGTTGGTTGATTTTAAAATAATTGGTGGGAGCATTTCTATTCTTATTCTAAGACCTTTAATGCAATAAAATGAAAATCGCTAAAATGTAGATCCGACAATGTTAATTGCTACGGTCGATATATTTTCATTTATTAGCGTCTTAGTCGCCATAAAGTCGCCTTGTCCCAGTTTTCTTGTTAATCAGATGGAACTCCTACTCTATGCCATCTTGTTTTGCTGAATAGGACATTAATTAATGCCTTTCAGAACAAGCGCTGGCGTTAGATTATAATTTAGAAATAAATCAAATAGAATTCTTTGTACGCTATCTTTCGTGATTGGATGGGTATTTAACCCTAACGCTACCCATACAAACGAAGTTTGATTCTTATAGCAGATCAACTAGTCTAAAGCAATGGAATTATCTATCTTCTATCTATAATATAATAAAACTGTAACGGGACGAATTCTGTACATTAAATATATTTTGAAAATTTTAATCGGGGGATGCTTTATTATCGATACTGAACCCAAAAAAATTTTTTTTGATTTTTTTGTCTGTCTTTCTGTCTGTCTGTCTGTCTGTATCTTGGCCGCGCATCACGCTGAAACTACTGGAGGGATTTAAATGAAACTTGGCACGATTTAAGTACATACACCGAGGTAACATATAGGATACTTTTTATCCCGAAATTCAGCACGGTTCCCTTGGGAGAGGGGATGAAAGTCAAAATGTGTATTTAGTTGTAATTCATTAACGCGTACTCCGATTTCATTCATTCTTTTTTTATTAGAAAGAAGATACTGTAAAGATTGTTCTGTAATTATTTCAAGGTCGTCGGTTTAGTAGTTCACAAGTTATAGACATCACAATCCTCAGTATAAGGTCCAAAATAACTTGAACCCCGTTATGTACAGGAAACTTTGAATCTACGGCTCATCTTAGGCTGGCATAATACACTATATAGTGGATAGCCTTATTTTTAACCGACTTCGAAAAAGGAGGTTATCAATTCAGCCGGTATCTTTTTTTATCTATGTATATATCCACCGATTATTCCTGGATTTCTGGACCAATTCAGCTGATTTTTTTTTAATGGACATTTTTTTACCTTCAACTCCTCAAGCCTGATGCTGCAGAGGTACTTTCCCTCAAAATCATGAGGATTTAGGAACTGTCAACTACGAATTGGTATGCTTGGCCTAAGAATATACTAGATCATAGAGCTCCAGGTTCTACTCCTCAATCCTGATGCTGCAGGATACTGCCCATCTAAACTGTGAGGATTTAAGAACTGTCGCTTGCGAATTAATATTGTAAGTATCAAGAATAAACTGCAACATGAAGTTCTAGGTTCTAGCTGCGCAATCTTGATGCTGCAGGATACGGCCCACCTAAACTGTAAGCATGTAGGTACTTTCGATTACGAATTGTTATTGTAGGTATAAAGCATAGACTACATCATGGAGCTCTAGGTCCAGCTACTCAATCATGATACTTCCCACCTAAAGTGCGGGGATTTAGTAATTGTGGTTTGTTAATAAGTACCGTAGGTACCAAGTATAGATTACATTTACGCTACGCTACTGCGTAGCGTAGGAGGGAAGGGACAAAGAGAGCAGGGACAAGCTACATGCCGAGCGATCATTTTCAAAATTAAAATTGATAATTAAACTAAATTCTTTGGGACAAGAAAGGCTACGCTCAGTGGCAGATTTACCAAAAGACTGAGTTGACTGGAGCCTAGGGTGGCAGGGTCTCAAGCGCCAAAAGTGTACGACTAGATATGCAATTATAAAAAATTTTAGGCTCGCTTCGCTCGCGAAAGAGTCACTTTTACGTTTCTATTGTAGGTGCTAAGTATGGACTTCTAAGTGCTGTAATGTAATCATAAAAAATTTCGCGTTCGCTTCGTTCGCGAAACTGTCGCTTTTACGTTGCTATTGTAGGTGTCAAGAATGGACAACTAAGTGCCGTAATGCAATCATAAAAAATTTCGCGCTCGCTTCCCTCGCGAAAATATTGGTTTTACGTTGCTATTGTAGGTGTCAAGAATGGACAACTAAGTGCCGTAATGCAATTATAAAAATTTTGCGCTCACTTCGCTCGCGAAAATGTCAGTTTTACGTTGCCATTGTAGGTGTCAAGAATGGACAACTAAGTGCCGTAATGCAATCATAAAAAAATTTCGCGCTCGCTTCGCTCACGAAAATATCAGTTTTATGTGGCTATTGTTGGTGTCAAGAATGGACAACTAAGTGCCGTAATGCAATCATACAAAATTTCGCGCTCGCTCGCTTCGCTCGCGAAACTGTCGCTTTTACGTTGCTATTGTAGGTGTCAAGAATGGACAACTAAGTGCCGTAATGCAATCATAAAAAATTTCGCGCTCGCTTCGCTCGCGAAAATGTCAGTTTTACGTTTCTATTGTAGGTGCTAAGTATGGACTTCTAAGTGCTGTAATGCAATCATAAAAAATTTCGCGTTCGCTTCGCTCGCGAAACTGTCGATTTTACGTTGCTATTGTAGGTGTCAAGAATGGACAACTAAGTGCCGTAATGCAATCATAAAAAATTTCGCGCTCGCTTCGCTCGCGAAAATATCAGTTTTATGTGGCTATTGTAGGTGTCAAGAATGGACAACTAAGTGCCGTAATGCAATCATACAAAATTTCGCGCTCGCTCGCTTCGCTCGCGAAACTGTCGCTTTTACGTTGCTATTGTAGGTGTCAAGAATGGACAACTAAGTGCCGTAATGCAATCATAAAAAATTTCGCGCTCGCTTCGCTCGCGAAAATGTCAGTTTTACGTTTCTATTGTAGGTGCTAAGTATGGACTTCTAAGTGCTGTAATGCAATCATAAAAAATTTCGCGTTCGCTTCGCTCGCGAAACTGTCGCTTTTACGTTGCTATTGTAGGTGTCAAGAATGGACAACTAAGTGCCGTAATGCAATCATAAAAAATTTCGCGCTCGCTTCCCTCGCGAAAATATTGGTTTTACGTTGCTATTGTAGGTGTCAAGAATGGACAACTAAGTGCCGTAATGCAATCATAAAAAATTTCGCGCTCGCTTCGCTCGCGAAACTGTCGCTTTTACGTTGCTATTGTAGGTGTCAAGAATGGACAACTAAGTGCCGTAATGCAATCATAAAAAATTTCGCGCTCGCTTCGCTCGCGAAAATGTCAGTTTTACGTTTCTATTGTAGGTGCTAAGTATGGACTTCTAAGTGCTGTAATGCAATCATAAAAAATTTCGCGTTCGCTTCGCTCGCGAAACTGTCGCTTTTACGTTGCTATTGTAGGTGTCAAGAATGGACAACTAAGTGCCGTAATGCAATCATAAAAAATTTCGCGCTCGCTTCCCTCGCGAAAATATTGGTTTTACGTTGCTATTGTAGGTGTCAAGAATGGACAACTAAGTGCCGTAATGCAATCATAAAAAATTTCGCGCTCGCTTCGCTCGCGAAACTGTCGCTTTTACGTTGCTATTGTAGGTGTCAAGAATGGACAACTAAGTACCGTAATGCAATCATAAAAAATTTCGCGCTCGCTTCGCTCGCGAAAATGACGGTTTTACGTTGCTATTGTAGGTGTCAAGAATGGACAACT
Source organism: Hipparchia sbordonii (assembly GCA_038048805.1). Classification (NCBI taxonomy): domain Eukaryota; kingdom Metazoa; phylum Arthropoda; class Insecta; order Lepidoptera; family Nymphalidae; genus Hipparchia; species Hipparchia sbordonii. The sequence continues at coordinate 5,601,788 of CM076106.1, read as the reverse complement.
AAGTGCCGTAATGCAATCATAAAAAATTTCGCGCTCGCTTCGCTCGCGAAAATGTCAGTTTTACGTTTCTATTGTAGGTGCTAAGTATGGACTTCTAAGTGCTGTAATGCAATCATAAAAAATTTCGCGTTCGCTTCGCTCGCGAAACTGTCGCTTTTACGTTGCTATTGTAGGTGTCAAGAATGGACAACTAAGTGCCGTAATGCAATCATAAAAAATTTCGCGCTCGCTTCCCTCGCGAAAATATTGGTTTTACGTTGCTATTGTAGGTGTCAAGAATGGACAACTAAGTGCCGTAATGCAATCATAAAAAATTTCGCGCTCGCTTCGCTCGCGAAACTGTCGCTTTTACGTTGCTATTGTAGGTGTCAAGAATGGACAACTAAGTGCCGTAATGCAATCATATAAAATTTCGCGCTCGCTTCGCTCGCGAAAATGTTGGTTTAACGTTGCTATTGTAGGTGTCAAGAATGGACAACTAAGTGCCGTAATGCAATCATAAATAAGAGTGCTCCGGTGGGAATAAAAAACCTTAATCCACGCGGACGAAGTCGCGGGTATCAGCTAGTACATAATAATTATAGACATGCTCTCGTGACTAATCTCTGTGTCATTTGTGAATTTTTAGATTTCCTTAAAAAAATAATTTCAAAGTTACATGGACAAAAAAAACTAGGTATATGAATCGATCGAGTCTGTTTTTTTTTCGATCTTAGACTGCAGTTACTATCATTGGAAATCACTCCGTATGTTGTACAATTGTCTTATTAGATAACTAACTTTTTTTTAGTTTGCATGAATAGTAGGTACTTGTACAATATACGTATAGCTTTAACAAGAGTTGAACGTAGGCAAGAAACCATTTTAGACTTCACAAATAACAGAACTCCCTAATTAATTGAGATCGGCTGAAACTTTAGTAATTAATATAGGAACGTCGCGGAGACTTGGTTTACCCTTTCCAATTAATCCAGAGGGAACAAAAAGATCTTTATTCAGACGAATCTTGTCCATCGAGAACTTTTCGTATTGTGGTTTAGCCTCGGCCACGTACTATCATAAATTCTTCGTGCATAATGATACTATAAATAGTAGATAAATGTATGTATAATAAGCTGGGCATTTTCTTAAACACGGCAAATATCACCTTTACCTTTTTATAACGAATGTTTATATTTAATTAATGAAGCCCTAATAGCCCAACGATTAAAGATGCGGTCTTAAAACTGAATTTAGTTGGTTCGCGCTTGCCGTAAGATTCTAAATAGATAAATAGAAGGAGAAATTGTTATTGCTTTTTGACTTCTGTACTACTAGGTATTCTATGCTTCTAGACTCATTCCATAAAACTTTACTTATGTAAGTTATTTGTAACATATTGTATGTACATATATGTACATATATGTACAATGTATATATCTAAATTGAATTTGTACGAAATCAATCTGAAAATGAGATAAAAATAGACACATTCTATGTTCCATTAAAACTAGATTCCATCAGGTGACACTCTGGTATGTTCGTGTTTAGATCAATAAAATAATTACTAATAGACTTAGAAGGCAGACTGGGAGAAAATTCTTAGCATTAAGCCCCGCCTTTTAAGCCTCATAAGTTGTACAAAGTTTTTCAAAGAAACCACTAATACTTACATCTTTTTTGTCTAATCGAAGAGGTGTGAATTCTCTACAGTTGGTGGAATATTAAAAACGTACCAAGAATACGTAGTGCTTACCCAAAGGCTGGAAGTGACAACAATGGCGGAGCATTTCAATAAGATTTGCATTAGAATGCGCAGGCAATGTGCAGCGGGCTTTGTGACTGAACTGTGAAATGTGCCCTCTTCGGAAAAGTTCACGTCAAATATACGGTACGGTTTTTTCTCATGAATTTTGTTTGTGCATTCTTTAATATGTCCTCCCGACCGGATCAATCCGGCCAATCTTCTCAGAGTTTAGCCATCTGCGCGGGAGATATTATAGTGTACAAGTGTGTGCGCGAACAAGGTGCACTCTCTATTCCCTCACCCTCATAGTCGGATGGGACAAGGATGGGACGGGAATCCGACAAGGCCGGAGAGAAATCAGATGCAGGACCGACGTATTTACGTGCTCACCGACTTACCGCCAACTTCCTTTCTCTGGACTATTGAATTATTACACAACGGTTACGAATTTCTTAACAGAAAAACGCATTTTTGGTCCGACCCGTCATTTTGAAATTCATAACCTGTGTAATAATCCCTTCTTAATAAATGTGCTTTTACACATTGTTTATGTAATGGCAAATCTACCACATAATTTGTTCTTATCTACAAATATTATAAATATAAAAGTGTGTTTGTTTGTTAATTTGTCTTTCAATGACAGCAACAGGTCAACGTGATTTTTGCTCGAGTACAGGTGAGGACTTGGAGAGCAATAAGGGTCTACATATTATCCCGGAAAAAAAGAAGGTTCCAGCGGGCTTTTTAAAATCCTAATTCCATGCGGACAAAATCGCGGGCAAAAGCTAGTAATAATATATTGTATGAGTGAGATTATATAACACAATACGAGTATTATATCGAGTAAATTCGGAATTCAATTAATATATTAGAATTATTGGGATCGGAGTCGTAGCCAGAAGTGCTCAAATTCATCCGAGAACCGTAATTAATGGATAACGTCACATTGAGTTAGATCTGGCTGCCTTGGAGTTGATAAGATAACGGTTAATTCGTTTCTAAGCCGGATTAAAACCCGCGGTATATATACATACTAAATGAGTTTCTTGCCGGCTCTCAGCAGAATCTGCGTTCCGAACCGGTGGTAGAGTCATGACGTGTCATAAGAGCTACAGGTTGGCGTACGTGAAATAAATAATTTTGAATTTGAATTCGATGCCCGCGACTTCGCGTGGATTAAGGTCTTTAATTCCCACGGGAACTCTCTTGTTTTCCGGGATAAAAAGTAGCCTATTTATGTGTTATTCCAGTCTATAATCTATCTATGTGACTTTTGTGATTCAGTAACAAACATACCTACATCCAAACTTTCACATTTATAATATTAAGAGGATTACTTTATAATATTATCTAAGAGGTTTTTGATGGTTATTGTGATGTGCTATGACACCTTTTCACAGCATAGTAGGTCATTTTTAACAATTTTCTGCGAGTTCGTCGTACTAGCACGACCATACTGCTAAGTCGGCCTTTAAAGGCTTACTAAAAATATATTATCACCATCTTCAGTTTTAGGTATTTTAAAAATCCCATTTTTTCCCGGGATAAAGTGGCCGTTGCTGTGTAATTGAAAAACAAAGAAACATATTTATACCATAATTCTGATTGTACTTGGTTCAGTGTAGGTGCATCTCGAAAAACAAAACTGAATAAAACAATACTCTATTATTTTACATTAAACTAAAAATAAATTTTCAGTTATTCAATTAAAATAAAATAAGTTTTTGTTAGATAAAGTTTGTGGAAATGAAATTATTATCTTAATAATTTCGACAAAAAGGCGGTAGGTATCTCACGAAGCGAAGACGTTCCGCTATGCAAGACACTGAATTTTAAAACTTAACGAACTCAGTTTCATGAATATTTTACTTTTTTTCCTACAACCTGTTAAAGTATGCAATTTAATATTTTTCACCTCTTGGCTTTGATTCTGATTTTGTGTGCATCCTCCTTTACTAGGGAATTTTATAGGGTAGGGAAAAAGTGGATTTAGAGTTTTTTAATCCCGCTGAAACTTTTTGATTTTCCGAGATAAAAAATTATAACTTTTTAACTATAACTTATATAGTTCAGGACCTGGAGAGTGACATAGACTACTTTTTATCCCGGAAAATCACAGTTCCTGCGGGATTTTTGAAAACTAAATCTACGCGGAAGAAGTCGCGGGCCATCAAAAGTTGTTGCAAATAACTTTTATTATGCATAAAATATCGTGTTATCGTGTTAAACATTTTTTTTATTGGATAGAACCAGGCGTTACTCTGCGGAAGTTCATTATGAGCAAAAAAGGTTAGAGTTATTTTGCTATAATCCATCAACAGAAAAATCTGTATGGTCAAACATGCAGTTAAAAGCTAAGCACCGCTTTGGCTTTTTTGCTTGGTTGGGAAGGGATTATTTGCTTAGTTATTTTTCTTGCTATTTATTTTTTATCATTTTCTAATAACACCTACAATCTATACATACCTGTTAAGTAAAGGGTGACGAAGGGGCCAAAAACCTGTTGTTATTATAAAATGTACAAAATAACACAATATTCGTTCAAGTTTTATCTAAATTCCGTCAGTCTAGTCCGACAGAGCATTTGTATTCATCGCAAAATACCGACATACCTGACAGATTGCTTGGGGGCTGAAATTGCTATGCATCTTGAGCATTATGAAGCCGTCATGGAATTTTCTTATTAAGCGAATACTTCTCGATAAATCTGTGTACTGCTCTACAGTTTGTTCTCATATCAATGTTAACAAAGTTTTGATTTGAACCTTTAGTCGGAAACTTTCTTAGAAAATAAAGTAGGTATCTTATAGTAGGTATATAAGTAGGTATCGCAGGCAGGTAGGTAGGTAGGTAGGTGCTTTTTCTTATTTGATTTGCTGAATGTTAATTTTAATGCTGTTGCAGTTTGTATACTATCCAGTAGAAATCTGCTGCTAAAAAATTAATATACAAATGTGTTTTTTCGATTAATTTAACCAGAATAAATATTATGAGTTAAATAAAAGGCCTTTATTTCGAAATATCATAAAGATTCTGCAGTTTAATTTATTAAAACACGGAGGCGAATGTTGGAAGGTGGGTGAAGCTTAATGAAGGGACGGCAAAACGAGTCTTTCGTTGTAGCCTTTTTAAATAATGTTCACATTTTAAGGTCCTCTTTTTTACATATTTTTAGCGAATAAACGTGCAGACGGGTCACCTGATGTTAAGTGACCCGTCTGCACGTTACCGCCCATGAGTATTTGGAACACCTGAGGCCAATGCGTTGCCGACTTTTCAGGAATTTGTTGGTCCGCCCCTTGAATAACCCAACGTTGTAATTTAGTGGGAACACCGTCGCAAGAAGTTGGTTTCACAGTTTCGTAGTGCGTGGGAAAAAAGATCTGGTGATAACGCATGGTCGAAGTGCTCCAGGCACCCAGGTGGTGAGGGTGAAATTGTATTTCAATCAATCAATCAATCAATCAATCAATTTCTTTATTGCGAATTTGGGTAATATACAGGTGTTACAAATAAAATAAATGGGCAACCAAACTCTGCTTAAATACAGCATGCAACATTAAAAGTTAGCTTAAAATCTATTCCATTACATTACTATTAATTTATTACAAATACATTATTCATTTCATTATATTATTATTAATTTATTACAATACATTATTTTTTTTTTTTTTTTTTTTACCATATCTAACCATTAAATAAGCAAATCATGGTCATACCATACGACGAAACCAAAATACGCGCTCGGAGGTCAACGCTCGCCGCGCGCGCCTAGTGTATCAACAGCTGATAGACAACGTTTGTAGGGTGACTCTAACCATCTGTTTTAAAATTGGATCTCTTTGGGAAACTATAACTTTGGTAATTCTTATTTCATTACTCATTATTATAAAAATACGTGTTGATTAAATTTCGTTTATTAGATTAATTATAGATTTTCTTTTTTTTTTTTTTTACACAAATCTTCACATTTTTCTGTCATCAAAAAATTCCTTAATGGAGTAGTAGGATTTTTTAATTAGAATAGTCTTCAACGATTTTTTAAAATTAGTCATACTTAGTATCTTTATGTCATTGGATAATTTATTATAAATATTAATTGACAAGCAGAATATGCTTTTACGCATTTTTGCCGTCTTCGAAGGGCGAACCCGCAACCTCAACGGGTACCTCCTATTGTTCATATTTTGGAATAGGGAAAGGTTGCCATGGACAAAAACAGCTGACTCATAAATGAAGAGAGATGGGAAAGTTAGAATTTGGAGCTCCTGAAAGTGTGGCTTACAACTATCTGTCCAATGGAGGTTACGTATTGCTCTGATGCAACGTTTCTGAGCCCTGAAAACTTTCTCACGGTCTACCGAATTTCCCCAAAACATAATGCCATATCTCAATATTGACTCGACATATCCTAAATATGCTGTACGCAATGTATGTGTGTTGGCTCTTTTATTTAATTTATAAAGGGCGTAAGAAAATTTATATAACTTATTACAGATACTGTCAACTTGTGCGTTCCATTTTAATTTGCTGTCAACGATTAGTCCTAAAAATTTCGTCTCTTCAGTTTTGTTTAGCTGTATACCCATATGATTAATGCTGTCATTTATTTCGAATAAATCCCAATTAAATGTCATAATCTTAGTTTTTTCTAAATTTATGTTCAGGTTGTTTTTATTTAGCCAGTCAATTATTTGTCCAATTGATTTATTTATTTCGGATACATAGTTAGGGATGCTGCATCCTTCGTAAACGACAGTGCAGTCATCTGCAAAAAGTACCACTGATTGAGATATAGCAGATGGCAAATCATTAATGTATACTAGAAATAATAACGGGCCTAGAACGCTCCCTTGTGGAACTCCATATCGGACGTATCGAGACGTCGATCGATACACCTTTTCCGTAAGATCATTAGGACATACTTTAGTTATTTCGGTAATTTGAGATCTATCAGTTAGATAAGACTCAAGTAGATCTAACACTGTTCCTCGGACTCCATATTGGTGCAATTTTCTCAATAATATTCTATGATCCACAAAATCGAAAGCTTTGGTCATGTCCATATACAACGCGGCTATAGGAATTTTACTGTCAATACATGTCATAATTTTATCAAGAAGGTCATAGATTGCCATATTTATTGACTTATTTTTCCTGAATCCTTGTTGTTCTTTTGCAAGAAGCCCATTTTCCTCTAGGTAGTTACTTAACCGCTTATAAATAACTTTTTCAAAAACTTTGGCAAATATTGATATTAAGGCTACAGGGCGATAACAACTAACATCATATTTATCGTTTTTTTTAAAAAGTGGTTTTACTATTGATAGTTTTAGAGCTTTTGGAAATTCCCCATGCTCTATGCATAAATTTATTATGTGACACAGGATGCCTGAAATTGACAACGAAACCTTTTTTACAACCTTTGTGATTATTTCGTCATAACCAGCGCTTTGGGTATTTTTAAGGGCTTTTATTATTTGATATAATTCAACAGGAGTGACGGGGGACATAAACATAGATGAAGACTTATTAATTTGTATGTGATAGTTGCTTTCATTATCTATTATCTGAGCCTCTCCTACAATATTAATAAAATGATCATTAAAAATTTGTGCTATGAGTGCTGGTTCCGTAATATCTCGATTTTTGTATTTTATTTTCTCTATTTGATTTTTAGGAGCACAAGTGTTATTATCTTTAATAACCTTCCAAGTTGCTAAACATTTGTTTTTTGCATTAATATATATATAGCTACTCGTGCTGATTCACTGACTGACTGACTCATTGATCACCTCTCCTGTAAAATTTTGTATGAAAAAAATTTTTCTCACTCGCGGTTTCGTATAGAGGACAAAAATTCATTCGGAACAAAAATATGGAGAGAGCTGATGATTGAGGATTTCGGAGACGGGTGAGGAGCACCGGACAGGGTATCGAAGATAGGTGGGGGGTGTTCAACCAAATGTCACTCGAAACCTCATCCAATTGGCAGAGAGCCGAAAAAAAACTTCAAAATGGCGGATTCAAGATGGCGGCCATACAAATTTCGTCGGTGTCTATCTCGGAAACTATAAAAGATGGAAGAGTGGTTTCTTGGAAAAGGGCGATCAGGACTCGAAGGTCTACTTGATGAATAGAAAAAAAATTCAAGATGGCGGAATTAAATTTTTTCCATACAAAATATATGCACGACTTTATACGGTTCCTTTTCAAAATTTCTGATGGTTTCGCATGGAGGACAAAAATTCATTCGGAGGAAAAATATGCAGAGAGCTGATGATTGAGGATTTCGGAGACGGGTGAGGAGCACCGGCCAGGGTATCGAAGATAGGTGAGGGGTGTTCAACCAAATGTCACTCGAAACCTCATCCAATTGGCAGAGAGCCGAAAAAAAACTCCAAAATGGCGGATTCAAGATGGCGGCCATACAAATTTCGTCAGTGTCTATCTCGGAGACTATAAAAGGTGGAAGAGTGGTTTCTTGGAAAAAGATGAACAGGACCCGAAGGTCTACTTGATGAATAGAAAAAAAATTCAAGATGGCGGAATTTATTTTTTTCCATACAAAATATATGCAAGACTTTAATACGGTTCCTTTTCAAAATTTCTGATGGTTTCGTATAGAGGGCAAAAATTTATTTGGATGAAAAATATGGAAGGAGCTGATGATTGAGGATTTCGGAGACGGATGAGGAGCACAGTCAGGGTATTGAAGATAGGTTGAGGGTGCCCAAACAAAAATCACTCAAAACCTCATCCAATTGGCAGGAAGCTGGAAAAAATTCAAAATGGCGGATTCAAGATGGCGGCCATATAAATTTCGACGGTATCTATCTCAGAGAGTATAAAAGATCATCTTTTAGAAAAAGATAATCAAGACCCGAAGCTCTACTTGGTGGCCAGAAAAACCGCGGTTCACTTTAGCGAGCCGCGCACCCACGCGCCCTACTAGTTTGCTATGTAATAGTTATTCTGAGATCGTTTGGTCATTTCAATAACTTTTTTTAACCTTTTGGAGTAGGTTTTAAATTTAATTTTGTTACCTTTGGTTGGATTTAAGCGAAAGTTCCATAATAGTCTTCTTTTTTTGAAACTACACAGTTTAATTCCCTTTGAGATCCATTTAGGCCTAGTTCTGAGAGAACGTTTAAGTTTTATAATCGGAAAGCATAAGTCATAAAATAATTTAAACATGTCTAGAAATTGATCAAAGGCTTTATTAGGATCCTCTGAAACAAAAACTTCACTGAATGTCAAAGAATTTAGGCATTCTTCAAACTTTTTTAAATTAGCCGTACAGTAATCGCGTCTAAAGATGTACCAGTACGTCATTACATGGTGCTTTTTAATTGGTATTTTTAATAGTTGAGCTGTGTGATCTGACAACGAAAGTTCTCGTAATTCACTTTTAACAGTGCTGAAATTATGAAATGCATTATCTATGCATGTACCACTGGATAACCTCGTTGGTTCATTGAATTCAATATTCAAATTATAGCTACTCAAAATTTGCTTTAGTGTAGTTGTCAAATTATTGTTTTTAATAATGTCAATATTAAAATCACCAGCGATAATAATCTTCTTTGATTTGAAACAGTATTTGTGCAAAATATTTTGGAATATGCTAAAAAAATTATCAATATTTTTATTGGAGTTTCTGGGCACCCTATACATACACACTATAATGACTCTATAATCGACAAGCTCTATTGCACAACACTCGACTTCATTACTGGTGGAGAGGTTCTAAATTTCAGGAATAATGTTGTATTTTATACTACATTCTGTTAGAATACAAGCTCCACCGTTTCGGTTATTTCGCGTATAGCATGACGCCAATTTAAAATTCGGAATGCAAAGAAGTTCAATATCATCTTTGACCATATTATGTTCAGTTATACATATAACACCAGGTAGTTTATTTTCATCATCTAGTTCTGTTAAGCAGATACATAGTAAATCAGATTTGTTAATTAGTCCATTTATGTTCTGATGCATTATATATAGACTATTATTCACGAAAAAACTTTACATTATTATCGGGATCATTAGTTTGAGAAATAGATTCCGTCTGAGTAGACTTATCACATTTTAAGTGTTTGAAAGAAGTTGTCTCGTTATTCATTTTGGAAACACTTTCTAAATACTTTAAGTAATTTTGTTTGTAACCAATTCTAAGGATTTCTTTAAGTAATGATCTCGACAAATTTAATGCAAAGAAATTTCGCCCAGGAACAAATTGGTTGTAATCCATATTCAGATATACCGTTTGCTTAAAATTACTACATAGGAATCTTAATTCATAGTTCAGCTTTACTAGATTTAGGTAATCGTTTCTTGGTACCTCCGATAATATGACATTTGTATTCTGACACGATGTTAACAAGTTCAATAAATTACATTTTAATTTAAGTGGATTTCGATCATTAGAACCTGACAATACAATGACACAATCATTAAGAGTTAATGTCGATATTTCATCCCTACAGACATTTAATACTTCACTTGAGTCTGCGCCAGGCTTCATAAAACACGTTACTTGGTATTCAGAACCCAGAAGATTTCCTAATAACGTTCTGACATTTTTTCCGTACTGATCGGCAATAATCAATATCTTCTTTTTTAATGTTTTGCTATTCTCTGTAGTGACCAGATTAGTTATTTTCCTATTAATAGGAGCCTTATTCTCCACTTTATTGTCAGTATCGGTCAGCACTGTGCTGCATATAGTAGCAAATTCATTGAGAGCGTTGTTGCTCTTAGGGCTGTTGGGGTTAGACGTAACAGAACTTATATTTTCTACGTCAATCTGTATTCTGGCATTGGAAACGATTTCATGGGCGTAAGTTTCTGAGCTGGGGTTGCTGGGGTTAGACGTGACAGAACTTATATTTTCTGCGTCTCTCTGCATTCTGGTATTGGAAACGATTTCTTGGTTGTAAGTGACTGAGCACTTATCTTTATTTGTTACATTATTAGTATTTGAAACTAATTTTTCCTTAGAGCTCATATCTACAACATTACTAGCATCTTGTTTAGTTGGTACTATATTATTCAGCAATGGCGATAATATATCTTGTAAAGGTTTGAATTTATTTGGTTTAGCTCCGGCTTTTCTTCTTGGGGTTGAATTGTTAGATCTATCGTTCATTTGCGTTGTGTTAAGCTGTTTTAATGTTTTTATGACCATTTGACAACTTTCCAAGTCTTTTTTAAGTTTAAAATTTTCTGTTATCAAATTTTCTATTTCTTTATGTGCAGAATTTAATTTTGAAACTAATTTTTCATTATTATGTCGCAACTCTATTATTTTCGGATCCTCACTCATTGATATATTTGGTAAACTATCCAGAGTTTTGTCAAATAGTATAGTCGATGTCTCCGTAGTATCAATCTCTAGTCTCGTTAGGTCAGTTTCCGAATTACATCGTATTGGTCTTCTAATTGTAATGTTTTCCATGTCTGATAAATCAATGTCCATTTTACTTTAGATAAAGTCACGCTTGGACTACTTTAAAATGAAATATATGGTAGTCATACGGGTTTAAGATTTACGCTTCAACATACACACTTGGGTTTCAATGTTAGACTCATTTCTAAAGTTACCCGTATATGGAATGCTTATGCTTTGTTCCTTATCTGTTGTCATACGATTCTCTATCAAATCATTCAGTTGTCTATTGTGATGTCAACACTTAAAATGTCAAATTGCGGTAAATGTCAGTCTTCAAGTTCAAGTCAAAATTTAAAAATGTAACTGTTACGGATACGTATTATGATAAAGGAATAAGCATTTTCAGACAGAAAACTTTATCATCCATATTGTTGACGAGTAAAATCAAAATTAGGTACACACCCGCTTCATGAAGAAATCATATTGTATTGAAACTTGCACCAGTGAAAGTGTAATTTAAAAATTCAACAGTTACCAAAAATCTTGATGACCAATAGGTATGAATCAGTTAACTAGTCCAAATTCTCACCCAAATAGTTTTCGAACATCAACACAGTACATTCTTCTTGATAAAACATGCACTTAAATTGCAGTAATGTTTATTCACTAGGTAAGTTTTCCATATTTGTTCCACAACTTAGAAAATGTATCACAAAGAAACGTTGCGTATACAAACACAGTTTTTAGGAGCAATACTGTTTAAAAGTGTTTGCCAACATTAGTACTTCACTATTCTATTTTGAGCTTTAATTTCTAACACTCTTATTGTTTGATTTCATTGCATAAATATTTTTAAAACATATTTAATAGAGAGATCGTGTTACTCATGCGACACTAGCCAATCCACCAACCAATTCGGTGGCGAGCGTGCGGTTGTAGAAGAAAGAGGGTGAGATAAGGTCAAATATTTCTTGAGAACACTCACCGTTATATAACTAGTTCTCTGCCACAACGTACTTTGAAAGTGCAGTTTTTATAATTATTTTTGTATTCATCAGACTACCTAAGCGATAGAAAATGTTTAGTAATCGTTGTGAATCACTTGCCTAGCTTTTACTTGCGAAATAAAGTTTTGCGCGTTGATTACTTTTGGCAGGTCACGCGAAGCAGGTTTGCACTGCGGAATTGTTTTAAATCGTTTATTTTGAATTTTGCTGTATTTTCAGTCTTGACTCATAGTCTAAAAAATAGTTTTAGGTAAGACCTTCAAATACTATAACTAGTTAGCCACTTTTTCTTTCGCGTTGATACAAATGTTAGACCTCTTACTTCAACCTTTCTCATGAAATTTCGCAATCGCAAACCGCATTGATGTCTTCCAAAAAGTTTTAATACTTATAAGTTGTAAAGAAAAAAAAAGAAGACATTATACCTACTGCTATAGGTTATCAAATTGTACACCGTGTTCAATATTTATCCTAATGTTATACTTAAAATTACTTCGAGAAATGTTTCAAATTATTATCAAAATCTTCTAATCGTATTTAAAGGCGACAGGAAACAGTGTTCGTTTTAACAATTAACGCCAAAATTCTCACTATTCATTTATGTTTTAGATTTTAGCCTGAACGATCATAATCATACAAATCTTACGCCCAACCATATATTAAGCACCTAATCTATGCACCCAACATAATTATAATATGACAAGTAATTAATACTGCATACTGTTAGAAATTATGTAAATAATTGTAAGTGACTTAGAAATTGTACACTAATACAGATAATTGATTGAGTTCACGTATTGTAATATTAAGAAAACATTTGATTGAATGAATTATAAGGTATCAATACTTATTCATTCAATCAAATGCACAATATATATCCATAAAATGTATGTAGCTTTAATTTAATTAATATTATTTATCAGGGTTGTGATACACATTTTTGTTTGTTAGAATAATAATTAAGATACTGTTTCTACTAATGTTGATTCTTGATGTAGGTAGAAACTTCATTAATAGCGAACTTCATTCAAAACAATGTTATAAAAGTGAGGAGACAAAAATAGATTAAGTCATTCTGTACAGAAAATTCGAAGAATAAACATGTGAAGTCGGACTCCAAGTTGTATTCTTTACCGGCTTCTTATAATACTAATTAAAACAATGTTAAACGAATTGGTTTATCGGCGTGAAAATAAACACGCAAAAAAATACTTAATCACCGTAATGAACATTATTAACTTGTTTAATGTAGCAACGTTTAAGGACAAGGAGTTACATAATATTATTATACATCTTGGACACCTATAAATAATATTTTTACGCATTGCGTTTCGTTAAAAACTTGGCAGCATTTATTGAGGCGCAGAGAGCCGCATACAAGAAAAAATCACGTCGATCTGTAGCCCTACAGCGTGATTGAAGGACAAAGCAACAAACCAATAGACAAACACACTATTGCATTTAAAATAGTTAAGTAAATTAATAAGAAGCGAGTTTTTTATTCATAATGAATAACATCACACTTGATGGAAAGTGATGATGTGGCGTAAGGTGGAACGTGTTTGCCCAAAAAATGCCTATTCACTCTGGTTTTAAAGGTACCTATCCAGATAGTACGCGTTAGAAAACCCATCTAGAAACAGCGTTCCAGACCCTGTCTGTGCGAATTAGAAACGGTGACAAAGCGCTTCATGGGCATAGATGGGATATCAATGGCGTAGGAATGGAAGGTATGGCTTGCAGTGTGGTGGTAAAAAAGTGAAGGGAGGATAAGGTTGAAAAACTCCTGAACACATTAAAAATATATCCTGTAAGGCGGCAAATTTTCATAAGAAAATAACAAGTTAGATATTTCTAAATTGCTGCTTGATTTAACATTCCTAGATGCTTAGGCATCTAAGACAAGGTTAAGGCCGTCTTGCAACAAACTGCTAAATCATGTTTAGTTAAATTTTGTAATGCTATCACTTTTTGGCAAGTTAAGTTCAGAGTGAACAAGAAAGGGACAGGTATAAAAAATTTTACTTAAATATATTTAGGGGGTTTGTGTAATCGGACCTAAGTCTCTTTTCCCGAATCCTTCACGTCATGGAAACCACCACATCCATAGTGCCATGAAGCTTATCCACGTATGAAAGAAACCATGGATGCATGTTTATTTAGAAACTGAGACAAAATAAAAATAAAATCCTTCCATACAACAGCTGAAGTGCGGTGGGTACTTCAATGTATCCACTACAGTAAAGTGGGTGAAATGCTGCATCCACAGAATTATATTTGTTTAAAAATCAACCCCTTTTTTATTTCTTCACAAAGAAAAGTGAACTCTATTTGGTTCGCTTAGAACTGATTTTGGTTTTAACAAAACGATCCGATAGAAGCTATTTTTTAGTACAAATCCGTGTAGCTAACCTGCATACACGAGTATTCACTTCGTTATTCGACTGCGGTAATATTGGGATAGCTCTATTCATAATACAATAGATAGAAAAAAGCTCAGAAACAGCATAATCATTTTCAAACACCTGGAAGTTTTTGCTTCGAACACCTTTTAAAAAATGTTTCTTGTTAGAATTTTCTGTTTTTGTCAGATAAATCTATACACAAAACACCTAATTTATGTGAAAATGGAAGATTTGCCATTCATTTTGTTTAAATGTTTAATAATTCACAGAGTCATATCGCCACAGAGTTAATTAGTTTTTTTTTTAATTAGATAAGATTTTGTTGTCAAACAAGTTGATGTTAAAATTAAAAATAAATATTTAAGTTTAGTTTTTAAGTTTATTATGTACATGAATAATAAATAAATAAATAAAGCTTATCAATCTTATAAGTCCATTAAAATCTGTTTGAAATTAGTGTATTTGTATTATGTTCTACAAGAAAAAGGTTTAACAATTGTTACCCGACTTCAGAAAATTGGATGTAACAACCGTGATATTGATTTTGTTCGTATAAAATGTAGTCTATGTCTCAAATCGATTGACACCTCATTCATCAAAACCGGCTGAGTAATTTAAGCGCTACAGTGGAACATTCGTGAATAGAAACATACATACATAGACTGTTAAATCATAACCCTTCCTTCTGCCGTAGTCGGGTAAAAAATGCACCCTTTATCTGATCCCAATTTTAATAATATGTGTTAAGCAACACCGTCCACTAGAGTCTAGTACACACTTACCACCTTATCGCCTAGCGTCTAGAAGATAAGTTGGAAAGTGAAGAGAACCCCATACATAGGAGAACAAAAGCTCTCGTCTTACAAATAGTTGTGGAGGGGCTCACCGAGCGCTAGACAATATCGTACCCTTATTGCAAAAACCGATTATCTGCATTTTTGTACCAAAATTAGGTTAAATATATCAATCGACTCCTCAACTCACGGCGAAGCTGTAGGTCAAACCCATTATCTGCTACGACGCTTTTTTACGGAGATAGCTAGAGTTAAAAGCAACTACCTACAGGTATGATTTAATTACCTTCTTAAAAAAAGAACTAAACTCATTTAAATAATTTAGATTTATAAATCTATACCACAAAAACAATGTATTGTATTATAATACTTTTCAGATGTAGTTGCTTGATTTATCATTATGTCAATATTATTCTGTTAATACATGTTAACCTGCGTTAACAGGTTTCAGCTTTTATTAATATACTAGAAATTGCTGATATATCTAAAAAGAAAAACGAACTAAACAACATTAGTTGCTTTTTGCAGAATAATGAACTCAATATTTTGTTAAAATTATTTCAGGTAAAAGAACTTAAGTTCACTTTTACTGTATAACTGGGCTACGAGGGTTTTTGAACATCTTCACAAATCAAAAGTTTTTTGATTTGTTAAGCTCACAATATAACTCTATCTTTAAGGTGATAGAGAAAAGACTGTCTAAAGATCTTAAGTTTAGTAACTGGCCAACTGCCGGAATCTATAAAAGTAGAAATAAGCTGCTTGACTTATATGCAGAAAAAAATATAATTATTCCCCCGCGTTTATTGAATATGTAAGAAACTATTCTAAATTGTTTGAAAATATGTGCGTACAAGCAAAGTCACTTCACATAAAACAAAAAATTGCCAATTCTGATAATAAAATTAAAACAGCATGGGACATCATCGGCGATGAAATGAGTAAACATAAGGTACATAATAATAATAAATTGGAGCTTAAAAGTGATAATCATGTAATTAACTCCGATACAGTAATTGTAAATACATTTGAGAACTTTTTCAAAAATATTCCAATTACTACAACCAGTTCTCTGAATTCCTCGCCAGCAGAAGTCTATCGTCTTCTAAGGAGCAATGTCTCTGAGTGCAATAAGTTATTTAGGTTTGAACACGTTACCCCATATGACATAGTCAAAACATTTAAATCTTTACAAAATAAGAAAACAGCAGATCTATGGGGGATATCAGTTAAAATAATTCATAACATAATTGATATTATTGCGCCATATCTTGCTTTAATTTTTAATAAATCAGTACATTCTGGATCTTTTCCAGACCTTATGAAATGTAGTAAGCTAATACCGCTTTTTAAATCGGGAAGCAAAAGTGACCCGAATAACTACAGGCCAATTTCAATTTTGCCAACTCTCAGCAAGATATTCGGAAAAATAATGCTCAACCAACTGCTTTTACACTTTAATTTAAATAAAATCCTACACACTGAGCAGTATGGTTTTACAAAGGGTCGATCAACAACCGATGCAGCCGCAAGGCTGTTACAACACATATTCGATGCATGGGAGAACTCACAGAGTGCCATTGGTATTTTCTGTGATTTGTCGTCAAAGGCATTCGAATGCGTTGATCACGAGACACTTTTGCTTAAACTGAGCCACTATGGCATTAAAGATTTTGCACTTAGTCTCATTGCGTCTTATCTCAGTGAACGAGTCCAAAGAGTATGTGTCAATGATGTAAAATCATCCGGATCAGCCTCAGTAATGGGTGTACCCCAGGGTTCTATTCTAGGTCCATTCATGTTTTTGGTCTACATAAATGATTTACCACATTTTGTCCACAATACTTGCGATATTGTACTATTTGCTGATGATACGTCTTTGAATTTTAAAGTCGATAGGATAAAAGACAATTTTGACGATGTAAATAATGCGTAAACCATTCAAGTTTCTGAATGGTTTACGGCAAATAATCTACTTTTAAATACTAAAAAAACAAAGTGTGTTGAGTTTTTATTACCTAACCCGAGAACTGTCAGTAAAAATTTAAAGATAAATAATGAACCTTTGAAAACTGAGGACTCCAAAGTGTTCTTGGGATTAACCCTGGATTCAAAGCTACAATGGGGCACCCATATAGCAACGCTTGCGGGCAAACTTAGCTCTGCTGTATATGTTATCTTTACATAGTATAAAACAAAATCGATTCCCGCTGTCTGGCCCTCTTTATGTACGCGTAGATCTTTTAAACTACGCAACGGATTTTAATTCAGTTTTCATCAGTAGATAGAGGGATTCGAGAGGAAAGTTTACAGTTATAGTGTTTCCCTAAATTCCTACGGGAACGGGACAAATGTAGGTGAAACCGCAAGGCACAGCTAGTTATTCTAATATAATAAAACGAAATAGTTTTTTTATTTAAATATATTATAAAAAAAAATAATCTCTAGAACGGCTGGACCGATTTCAACGAAACTTTCTTTTAAAGATAGCTGAGATTATAAGAAATAATGTAGGCTTGCCTATTTCCCACGGGAACGGGAACTCCTCGGGTAAAACCATAGGGCGCTGCAGTTAGTACGTACAAAGTTAAATGAAATCTACTTTACCTTCAGCCAAAAGCGACTAAAGATATTTATTTTACACCTGTACTGGCTAAAGTTGAACTAAAACGATTTTTGTCTTGATGATTATTACTATTCAAAACAAGTGATTAAATAAAAAATGCCATTAGAGCTACCAGAACGGTAAATTTGAAAATTTGGTAGTTTTTCTACATTCAGGAAAAACTAACTAAGTGAGCTCCTTACCGGTTATTTTCTTCTTTTTGTTGAAAAAATAGTAAGTTTTTTTCAATTATTAACCTACTTAACATTTCTTGAATAGTTTCTTGTTTATAAAAATTATTATTGTTTAAAAATGGGCATCATTATAACTAATTTTTAAGTCGTTAAAGTTTCAAATGCTTATAACTCAAAAACTTTTCGCTCAAATTTTGGTGCAGATAATCGGTTTTTGCAATAAGGGTACGATATTGACTATTCGACTCCTCGCGAGGTAAGATTGGGCTAGGGATGGCACTTTCTTAATATTTTTACCCAACTACGACGAGGCAAAAAATGTTTAATATTTTATGTTCAGATGTTCCACTACATTACCGCTAAATAAGTAATAGCAGTCTATTACTTATTTAAGAAAAACTAAATTAATTTCAATATACCGAAATAAAGAATAACTGAAAAGAGAAAAGTGATCATATCTTGAAAACTACAGAGCCGATTTTGATGAAATCTTTTGTTACCAACCAATAGCCGCTACGCCATGCTAGCCCTGTCAGACATACGTTACTTCCGGATCACATCAGATAGTTTGATTATTATTTATATTTAGAAGTGATAATTAATAATATTAAATATTATTTTGTTATGAATGTTTAATATCAGAATATTTTATTATATATCTTGCGTTAATCCAAATTAATGATTAATAATTGTTGTGATACCAGTAGAAGTTGATTGGTATTGAGTTACTTAAATAGTAAACCATTATTTAAATAGTTTATTCAATTGATTATAATTCTAATTTAATTATTTTATGTTTTTACGAATACCTATTTTAATGATATTTAGTTTGTAAATAATACTCTGGAAAATTGATATCACGAAGATTACTTTGTCCGTTTGGTTGGCTGAATTGTAGATATTAAATCACAGGAATTTGATTGATATTGAGCTGCTTGAATGTTTAATTGTTATTTAAATCGTTTATTCAGTTGACTATAATCGTAATTCAATTATTTCTACATTGTACATAGCATTCGGAATACTAATATCACTGTCTGTTTGGTTGGTAGTATTGTAAGCCTTATGTTTGAATCATGTATAAAAGTAAAGGAACCGCGATGGCGGGTGTTCATTTTGTAAACATAGAATAAGAGGGTAGAAACTCTGCTCGAAATACACTGAAAAGTATAATTTTGGACTCTCATTTCAACTATCTCTCCCAGGTTCTGTCACATTTTACTGCTCCCTGAGTTGAAGTAAATGTAAACAAATTAAAAAAGAATAGTCGCAATTCAATTAAGAGTTTCCGCGAAATACGAAATAAAAAAGTATATAAGCACGTACACCTATCAAATTTTATACATATATTTGTTTGGAAGTCCTAGAACCCGTGACCCCTCAATAAGAGATCAACCACTAGGCTGTCACTGCTGTGTTATGCTAGGTTAAAAACAAACATTCACACTATTATACTGTTAAATTCATAACCTCTCGTACTGGGGTAATAACACTTTTTACCGTCAACAGCCCTAATTGCGACTAATTTTATAAAGCATGTTTGTTCCTGCGATTTAGAGTTTGACATCTGTGATTTTGCGCGATTCAAATAGAATTTGCATGTATGTAGGTAGAATACAGACAATATTTCATGGGTAGACCTTATTTACATATTGGTGACGAAACGTAGCGAGAGAATCGATCAAATTGTATCAGTTGGTTGTTGTAAACAGTTTGTGCAATCATTTGTTCTTATTTAAATTCAATGGGGGTTATAGTACGTTTATCTCACGAAGTTACGGGTGCTTTACTTGTGGTTATGTCGTGTACATGCACATTGCATAAGTGCGCGTGCCTTTCAGGAGCCTAGGTGGGAGCGGTCAGGCGCGAGCAAGCTCTCGTTCACACTTATACAAATACGACACACACACAACCATGAGGCACGCGCCGTCGTGAATTGCCAGAACTATAGCAGCATATGATTTAATAGGGTGGGTTGATTTTGTATGGGAAATTTATTTTCTTCAATTTTCTTTACGCAAGAGGTATCATTTGCGGCTGACTACTTAGATTCAAATGATACGGTTAGATTTAAAAAACTGTTCTATCTAATCAGTATTTAATTTCATTATTTTAACATACAACATACATTACAAAAACAAAAACATACTTTTACGTATAAAAAGATAACTTTTAGGGAAAATGTAATCAAAATTGGTTGTAAGATAGTAAGACGGGCTTCAACGAACTTTAAAAAAATCCATGACACCACCCTCTTTCGGTGACATACATTTTCGATTAATTAAATACGTAATTTAATTAAATAAGACGATGAGGTCTTTATTTTTCAGCTACCCTCCACTTCCATTAAGATGGTGAATAGAAGAAAATCTGTCGATGATCTTGTACAAAACAAAAGTCGATTCTATAAGCTAATTTTTAATGTCAATATATAGTCTCAAAATGAATAGTTTAATATTGATGCTCAATTCGATGCCTCAACATGGGTAGCCTGAGTAGTCATGCTCTCTTTAAACATTTCTGTGGTGGTGTCGTGTGATGCGGGTTGTTACGTTCCCTCAAATATGGTTGAGCGAAGCAATGGCTGGATCATGCGTCATGCTCGTGAACGGGTGCCACCAACGGGAATGGGTCTGCTTTTGCCTGCCTGTTTTGACATGTATTGGATTGTATTTATTTGTATTTGTATTGTATTTATTTTTACTTGTATTGTACTCAGGAAAATTCATCGTGGAAGAACTGTATACATAGCATAGTTTCATTAACTATTGTAAATTTTTTTTTTTTGAAAAGAGCAACTGCCGAGTTTCTTGCTGGCTCTTCTTGGCAGGAAAGGCATTCCGAACCAGTGGTAGATTCATTGACGATTCAAAAGTGCTTGTAAAAGTTTATTTGAATAAAAAATATTTCTATTCTATTCTATTAGATAAAAATGGCTGCTTAAGGTACTTATTACGTTGAAACAAAATCATAACAGCTAGATCTACAATAATTTGTAGTAGATAGAAAAATAAAAGTGTATAAAACTACCTTCTCTAATTGTAATACGGCAATATAGTATATTAACCCTCTTGAGCTTTAGTTTAATCAATGGTTCGCGACGCTTTGATGTTAACTACCACTCCGCAATATTTGATGGGAATGTAATTACTTTACGGATATTGAAC
Organism: Hipparchia sbordonii; assembly: GCA_038048805.1. Lineage (NCBI taxonomy): Eukaryota > Metazoa > Arthropoda > Insecta > Lepidoptera > Nymphalidae > Hipparchia > Hipparchia sbordonii. Next base: position 5,580,493 of record CM076106.1, on the reverse strand, counting down.
GTTGTGCGCATCTCGAGTACCTATATTACCTACATTTAAGTCCAACTCGAAATTCCTACTTCATTTCATAATATCACATTCCCTATCACAATAAAATATGAAAATCTGTCCTTTGTATTCTTATTTCAATAAAATCAATAAATTATTAGGTATACTAATTAAATTATTATAATAATTGATTGTTGAGATAATTCCATAAGAATTAGGTACTTCCTAATTTCATGGATATTTCTGATACCTTCTTTTGTTCTTCCAGTTTTTTTTATCGTTTCTTGACGGCTCTTCTCAAAAGGATCTGCAATTCGAAAGCACTTTGTAAAGATTTATTTGAATAAAAAATTATTCTCTAGAAAAGGTTAGAATTATTTTGCTATAAAATCCGCAAAAAAAATCTGTATGGTCAAGCATGCATTTACAAGCTAAGCACTGCTTACCTCCCCACCAAAAATAAGCATATAAAATAATAGCAAAATAATTCTAACCTTTATTGATAATCCTCAACTTTCGCAAAGTAACGCCTGATTCTATCCAATATTTAGAAATTATTCTATACTGTTCTATTCTAATAGGATATCTCGTATCCGGTAGTTGAGTTTGATAGTCCATAAGAGCCAGAAGTAGAAGACTACACGAAATAAACATTTTTGTATTTATTTTTAATTGGCTCTACCACATAAACTGTAGAGCTGTATCAGAGTCGTGATATCTTCTAAATATATAAAAGGCAAAGGTGACTGACTGACTGACTGATCTATCAACGCACAGCCCTAACCACTGGACGGATCGGGCTGAAATTTGGCATCCAGACAGCTATTATGACGTAGGCATCCGCTAAGAAAGGGTTTTTGAAAATTCAACCCCTAAGGGGGTAAAATAGGGGTTTAAAAAATCGAATTTAACGTGAGCGAAGCCGCAAGCAAAAGCTAGTCAGTAATAATTCAGTGGAATATTTTTATCCAACTACTCAATAGATTTCGTAAATGAAAGATATGAAACCTAAATGGGTACTAATTTATCTCTGAAAAAATATTCTTTTCCTGTAGAAACATTTCATTTTTATGCTGTTGCCAAAGTAAAAAGCCTTGACCTAAAGCTAATGGATACTTCAGTGGATAGTATAAATTATCGAACCTCAAGACAATTTATTTGGGTGCTAAGTTGAATGCCGCAAAGATATTTTTTACATAACGCAGCCGTCTAGGTGGCGTCTTTCTAATTAGATACTCCACTGAACTCCAGTCACCTCCAGTAGTTTTCTTAATTGCATTGTCACTTAGTTGTTTTTTTTCTCGACGAGTGAATTAAAAGGTGGCAGAAACGTTTGGCAACCTGAAGTAAGTCGTACACTTAATGATTACTATTTTAATATAAAAATAAGTCACAAAGTAATAAGTATTACGTTTTATTTTAATATACTTATGTAGTTACTTGACTCATAGTATCTTTCTTCAAAAGCAGTCCAAAGTTATCACTTTCGAAAATAGTAATGTAAGAAATCGATCAGCGTACATAACTGCATAAACTAACTATTACATATTCGTTTATAAACTCTTTAGAACAAAGTGGCAATTTTATGAATAAGTAAGTAAAATATTTTTAATTCTAAAATTAAAAAATAATAATAAAAATCTCAAATATTGGACTTAGAACGAATTTCCTTTTCAGAACATTTCCATAATAAATATTGTACTTAATAGCAATTTGGTCTTCATAAAATATTTGTAAAAGCATCTTTTCTAACCGAACTTCAGAAACCTTTGAATAAAACCTTTTCATTAGCGACTAATGGCATATTTTTGAAATAATTGGGCGGAAACCTTTGGTTCTTAGAGTTTTTCCGAAAAGATATTTTTAGGTATAGAGTTCTTCTACAAAAATAAGATAAATAAGTTGCATATTGTAACATTTTTTGTTTTGAAAACAGCAACTGCTGAGTTTCTTGCCGGCTCTTCTCAGCAAAATCAGCATTCCAAACCGGTAGTAGATTCTCGACTTGTCATAAGCACCACAAGTTGGCCTATTATGAAAAAAATAATTTTGAGTTTGAGTTTGAGATATTTGTTTGACCAAGTAAGTATGGTAACTTCATCAGCCATCACCAACATAAGACTTCCAAACTTACTTAGTATGTTATAAACTTTGTCCAAGGACACTTAGCTGATAGATACAGGAGAAACTTAAAACAAAAAATACATTATAAAATAATTGCGGGCTAGTGTGGACTGAACCCATATCTCGATAAGTGCGCCCTAAGTGTGTTGAACATTTTACACTACGGCCTAGGTCAACATGTATTTAAAAAAACTGAAATTTCCTTTAACTGTAGGTAATACAAACAGAAGTTCAACTAATCATCAAAGGTATGTTTGTGTATTCGTTAGAGTTTTTTTTAAGAAATAAGAGGGTGTCATAATTCAACATAATAATCATCAAAAATGTAGCTATTAGTACTAGTACCAGAAAATAATTATATAGTACTCACACATTCACTGGTTATTTTGAGTGTCGTTTGGAGCAGGTTAGAAGCCTCCGTTCTAAACGTTGTAGTTCGATGGTGTTGGAGTTTTTACTGTAGAGCCTAGCAAGTAATTGCATTATCGCTTTGCAAGCATTATTTTAAAACACAATATTACGCCTTCGTCGTTTTTTGCTCAGAAAAAATATTTTTCGACATCCGCAACTACGCCAACTGAATAAAATTCCTTCTATAGGAAACACATGTTATATTTCTTTATAAAAATGCCTTTCTATCGAGGAAAGCTTTTAGTGGAATCACGGTGTTGCGTGCTCCGCATAATAAACGCTGCGATGTTACTTAATAATGTACATAGGTGTTCGGAAATATAAGTCATTTTTCTATAGCGGAAAATAGCTTTTTCGCTATTAATTATGAACGATTTGCTCTAATTCATTGTGTTTGGTCTTCCATCTCCGAAGATATTCATTAGATTTTCACCTTTAAATGAAACCAACCTGACGATATGTCTTTTCAAGTAAAAAAAATTATTGAAATCGATCTAGATTTGACGGAGTTATGGAGTAACATCGCCATAAAAATATACACGTCGAATTCGACGTCGAAATCAAATTCTCAATTGAGAAGAGAAAGAAATTTTTGAAGTCGGGCGGGTTATGGCGGGTTAAAATTTTTATAATTTTAACCCGCCATAATGATTTTGTTAAGATAAATAGTAATTTATGCCGCCCGGACTATAACATATAATAACGAATCACAAAATTGGCTCAGTAGTTTAAGCACTACCGTGGAACTTAGATACTTCTTTAGTAGGAAATTGTAGGCAAAATGCATTTTTTTCATTATAGTGCTCCAACTAGTTAGCTATGCATTTAATGGGTCATATATTTTATCCTGGAATTTCTCTCGGGATATGCAAGTTTCCTCACGACATAATCCTTCACTTAAGAACACGTGTCTACAGAACAGTTGCAAGCACTTAAGATTAGACGATTTTGAGAGCTTTAAGACCAACCGGTTCTATCCATATAGGTCATCTTGCGAAAGTGTGTGTGTTGCAATGGATTTTTGTATGGGTACAGTCAACGACTTGGAAAGTGACAAAGGCTCTCTTTTATCCCGGAAAAACAGAGAATTCCGCGGAATTGTAAAATTTACCTCCACGAGGCGAAGTCGCGGGCAATTACAAATATTTAGCTTCCTTAAGTATTTTTACAGCTTTATATTTGTTTCTTGTCGCGTGCTCTCACTGGCATAACAATTCACGGTTTACTTTAGACTAATAAGGTGTCGTTCCTGAAATTTCAAGCTATTAGTGGTGGCGTGAAAATACACACGCAAAGAAACAATCTAAAAATCTACCTAAAGAAAATGTACGTGGGCTAACCAGGTAATTTAATCAACCAGTTTTACTAATTAATAAACCCTTTCATATCTTACTTACCTAGTACTTTTAACTGATTATTGTGTTGCTACATTTTATAGGTAAAAAAACAAGCAAAATGACATTATTTCTGATGAGTCTACAAACGATAGTCAGTGCATAAGAATTATTATAAAGTCAATGTATTTATTTGACATACAGTTGTTATCAATTATTTGTTCAGCCATTTTATCAAGCTCTTGAGGTTTGGCTACATTCGCACGATATAGTACCTACCTACTGCAGTTTATATTATTAACGTGTGAATTTTTCTATAGCTCATTATCCGACAAAAAACGTGCAGTACCAGTACAATGGCGTGTGAACTTTTTGACATTTTGTAGTTAGTAGAAAGATGTTTCCTCTGCTCTGTAGACAATATAATTGCAAAATGTAATTTTAAGCACGCTGTACCGAGTTGGTAAGTACACTCGTATGCTAACTCGCACGTATGAATTTAGGGTAAGTTTGCTCCGCAATTGTTGCGCCGCCAACTTTAACCCCTTCAAAGACAAAGTGAATGTTTATTTCAAACATTTATACTCGTACATTTAGAAAATAACAAGTCCGCGACGGTGTTCCTGCATTCTCAGTTCACGAATTCGTAATGACTCCAAAGTTTAAATTGACGCTCCACGCTGCAACTAATCAGCGTTAGAAAGTTTCTTTGAGCAACGTAATTTTATATGGCGGCGGGTGTTCCAGTAATTGAATTAATTTAAAGGGTCTTATTTTACAAATGTTCAAAGGAGGATACTTGGGTTTTGCGTATTCACTGGCTCAGAAATGAGGAGCTCTGAAGGAAAATCAGAGTTGCTAATGTGATTATCGAGTCGCAAAGCTGATGTGGCAATAAGCGGGGCTGATAGCTCGAAGAATTGTTGTTTTTCAAAGGCTTTCGAGTGGCAATCCCGCACTGGAAAGCAGCAGCATGGGAAGACCCCATTCCAATTGGGTAAGACTTGAATATTCATTGATAACTGGTGGCACAAGTGTTATGTATTTTTGCAGGTACTATGAAGCTATGGTAATGAAATTAATTGTTCTTGTTGGATACAGGCGGAGAAAGATCGAGGTATTTGTAAGTTCCTACCAGAAAACCATATCCAACTGCAGTGGATTTCGTTTGATTGATAACGACGACGACGAATCTGTTTATCTGTTTATGTTATAGTATGTTTATCTCATGAAGTTACGGGCGCTTTACTTATGGTAACGTCGTATACATGCATATTGCGTAAGTGTGCGTGCCTGTGAGCAGTCTAGGTGGGAGCGGTCAGGCGCGAGCAAGCTCTCGCTCACACTGATACAGATACAACACACACACAACCATAAGCTACGTGCCGTCGTGATTTGAAAGAACTATTATTATAACTATTATTTATTAGCGTACCCAACTAAAAGAATAGAATAGATAATTTTTTTATTCAAATAAACTTTTTCAAAGTGCTACAGAATCGTCAAATGAATCTACTGCTAGTTCGGAAAGCCAATAAATAGCTTAATGCGAGTATACTTGTTACGTAAAACACCCCCCGTTTAACGTCGCAGTAATTTTAATTTTAATCACTATTCAGAATCACAAATTTACTCTTTACATCACACTGCACATTTCACGATTAAAGTGGTCCTTAATTACGCCGTCGGTAACTACAATCTACGTGGCGTTACTGTGAAGCGATATGAAATTTCGTATTATGGCGTACTGAATTACATAATATATTATGAAAATTAATTAAAATTTTTAAGCACTGATAATCGTGCTGATTGTAATGTAATCAGTTGGGTGATTATAAGTAGATTTATGTTATCTGCCTGGTCTGGACAGTGGACGAGGTAAAGTTCAAACGATCGTTTGCGATGTTGCTATTTTTATAAAAAAATTTAGATATTTTATATGCAACTAGCTGATACCCGCGACTTCGTCCGCGTGGATTAAGGTTTTTTATTCCCGCGGGAACACTCTTATTTCCCGGGATAAAAAGTAGCCTATGTCTTATTCCCGGCCATAATCTATCTCTGTGCCAAATTTCAGCCAAATCGGTTCAGTCGTTGCGACGTGAGTTTAATGTCGCGTGCCGAAACTAATACAAAAGAAACGCGAGTTTCGGAACGCGACATTAAACTCCTCCAACTATGTATTCTGTGCTCCAACGCACACACGCACATTGTTTTGATAGATATGATCTTTGACGTTAGGAACACACCTACATTGCTTAGACAACAGTGAGTGCTTGTAATTTAATATGAACTTTATACCATAGCAATAAAGCTCAAATTGACTACGTTTTAGTTTCAAATCATTTGTATGGGAAAAAGAAAAGGGCTATTTTTAGGGTTTTTCAAGCAATAATTCTAATTTTTCTCGCCGTAAAAACCATCCTTGAACTTCAACGAACATTTAAAAAAAAGATTTGGCCAAATTGGTCCAGGCGTTGTTGAGTTATGCGCTTACCAACACATTTTGCGATTCATTTTTATATTATAGATAAAATTACATTACAATATTAGTAAAGAAAAATGGACTCAAAATTCCTTATTTTAAAGTTACCTATTGTTAATTATTATTATTTTCGGCTTATGGCAATAGCTCTAGGATGTTAAGACGAACTTGAGCCATAAACATGACTGTTTAAGTCTATTTTCCTTTAACGTTGTTTCGATATTCAAAATCTATCATGATTGTCAAAATTTGGGATTTCATACTAATGTTCCTGAACAGTTAGACTGTTTACTTGCAGTAGGTAATAATCTATATATATAAAATTCAAAGTCCTGACTGACTGACTGACTGAGATATCAACGCACAGCCTAAACTACTGAAGTTAGAAACTTGAAATTTTTACAGTTGGTTCCTTTTATGACGAAGGCGCACACTAAGAAAGGATTATTGGAAATTCCATCCCTAAGGGGTTTAAATAGGGGATGGAAGTTTACATAAAACTCCGTCATTTTTCAAGCTGTTTCCATCAAAGTTGGTATTTGAGCTTTCAGTTAAAAATAAAGAAGTACGTGTGTCACAGTTTTTGAAAATTCCACCCCAATACCTAATTCCACGCGAACGAAGTCGCGGGGGCAAAAGCTAGTTTTCGGTATAAAACTGCCTTATATTAGAGAAATAAAATTCATTAGCTTTTAGTCTAAGTATAGTTACGTCACAAAACACGAAAGTCACTAATTGATTAATGTCGACTCCAACTCGAGCAATTAAGAGCAGCGCGGCTGAAACTTGATCGCCCTTTTCGAAGTTCACGTATTAATCCAGGGGTAACACAATGAAAACTTTATTCGAACTAAAGTTTAACCATTGCTTGAAGTGTTGAACACCGCACCGGCGTCCTTAATAGCGGTTTTCGTACCATTAAGACGCTCATAAGCGGGCAAGTTTTTTTGTTGCAATAGCCCACCAAGTCTTATTTCCTACTTGCGACGTCATCGTCTATGTTTAATGTAGTTACAAGATTTTCCGAACGTTTGGTATTTCCCAAAATACTTCGTCAAAAAGAATCTCTACTTGCTACTACCAAAAATGCTACTACCAAAAATGCCTTCTATATTACGTATGGATATTTTTTTCTTATTACTTCCAGCTAGTGATTTTTATAATAATCAGCCTAGGTATAAACGGTTAAAGTTACTGTTATACAAAAAATAAACAAAGGGTGATGTTAAAAATTTTTACAACACAAAGCACCTATTTTTTGTGGTCAAATTCAACTTTAACTGCAGCAGTTAATATTGGGTAGAAGCAGACATTACCCTGCGGAATTCCATGATGTTAAAAGAAAACGCAATACTTCTTTGCTATAATCCGCGAAAGCAGAAAATTTATATGACAAAACACGCCGTTCGTCTGTACACCGTCGTTTCTCCCGGTATAATAGAAAAGAAGAATTCGCAGTAAAGAAGTATTGCTTTTTCTTTCAATTTAATGGTAGCCTTACTTATACCATCAGATCTAATCTTGGTATTTTATGATCATTTTAGAATTGATTTGAAACTGAAATTAAAGATATAAACGGCGTTTTATTCATACTAAATCCCGTGTAAAAAATATTTTCATTCTCTTTTTATGCACCTCAGAGAGACTAAAAATCATCTTTTGTTTATGGTTCAATAAATTTCCTATTTGAAACACCTGCGTTTAATGACATCGCTTTGTTCAGTTTAATAATTCCCAACGTTCTGGTTTTTACTTTCGCAATAAAGGATTTCGTGAATGATGCGAAATTGGAAGTACTTTTAATTATAGCATGCCTTGACAGATGGTCATGTTCGGCCATTATTATTGAACGAGCGAAGCGAAGTTCTCTGAGTCAACTAGGGCGCTTGCCTACTAGACAGAGAAGTGTGTCCGTCTAAATGTCTGTCAGAGCCCTATAACTTCTGAATTACTGAACGTAATTACTTCAAATTTAAATATAATATGTAAACTGATGGCCTTCAGCCGAACATTGTATAAAAAAATATAAAAAGCTTTATTTCAGGGGGGCTCTCATAGAAGCGTATTTGAAGCAAAATCTTGTTTGTTGCTCTACATAGACTTGCGATATATCTTTTTAAAGACGACTTTGAACAGAGTACAAAAATATATTTTTTTTAATTTTTCCCTAAAAATTGACCAAATGGGGGGGTTTCAAAGTGGAGATTTTAATTTGAGCCATATGTCAAGAATTACTGAATATTAGAACGTGAAACTTGGTTGAAAATTTAGTTATATCCTGTACTTGAACAACAAATACTAAAATTAGATAAATGTTATAAAGAAACGAAATTATTTAATTTTAATGCGCCATCTATTAGCATTATTGTGAAGCTAATAGCTTCACTATAATGCTTCACTATAATGCTTCACTATAGATGGCGCTGTGTCAGTAAAACAGTTTTATGTCAACTATTATTTTTTTTATTGCGTCTAATGTTAAAAGTTAATTATTACAATATATAATTAAAACTTTTGGGAATTATGGGATATCGCGAGGTCTCAGTTCGGGGCGAACCACTAGTTTATTAGAGTTACGTCCCAATATAAAAAAGTGGTAGGTATCCATATTTATTTTCTTCAACACAAATCTAAAAAAAAGTGAATATAATTCTTACTTCCTTCCTAATTTACTTATCCTAAAAAAAAACTTTTTATACTAAACGCACAACACCGAAAGTGTAAGTGCAAGTTGAGGTGCATGCCAGGGATCGAACCTGCGACCCTCCAGAAGGAGACCGCAATCCTAATCACTAGGCTTGCTTTTATATTTGTTTTTATGCTTTTTATAAGGATTATTTATATTGTAACGTATAAATGCCACAAAAACATATGACATACTTCGGGTTCAATCAGGTAATTTACAACCGCCAGTAAAAGTTTCTCAATAGGCATTAATTTCAAGCAAGCCTAATAACTAAGTTTCAGGAAATTAGTCATGCTTGAAAATAATGGCGTATTATGGAAAACTTAATCACTGTAATCACGCAACAACTTGTTCGAAGTAACGAATATCGACTGGGTTATTAATGAAGCCATTAAGTACATGTAAAAATAAATATCACCTTGCATTGAATTCAGTCAAGGCATGTTTATAGGCTTTATGTGTCGAAGAACAAATATGGGCGTCGGAGCCCCAAAGTGCTGGAATTGTGACCCTGCTCCGGGAAGCACAGCGTTGGTAGACCCCTCAGGTAGTTGGACAGATGACGTCATGAGAGTCACTGATAACCATTGGATGTAGGCGGCACAAGACCGTGTTCTGTGGTGATCATTTCATAAGGCTTATGACGTCTATCGATTGTGATAATTATGATGATTATGATGATGTATCTTAGGTTTATTACAAAAAAAAAGGCATCTGGTTGCAAAGCAGTTTTCTCCCTTGCAACTTTATCGTAAGAAAAGTTTTTTACACATATTTGAATTTGTGTATAGAGATAAAATCATAACATTTTGTTTTTAGTTTTTTATTGAAGTGGTAACCTACACTTAAAGGAAATAACCTAATAGATTTATAAATACATATCAAAAATTCCGAGGCCGGCGGGATTCGAACCCACATCTCTCTGGGAATCGCGCCCGAGTGTGTTATCCGTTACACCACGGCGAACCACACGTCAGCCATGAAATTAGTGATATGTATCTACTTTTTCAATCAGTTTTATAGCAACTGTTGTTGTTGTTAGTGAAAAAGTAGATACATATCACTAATTTCATGGCTGACGTGTGGTTCGCCGTGGTGTAACGGATAACACACTCGGGCGCGATTCCCAGAGAGATGTGGGTTCGAATCCCGCCGGCCTCGGAATTTTTGATATGTATTTATAAATCTATTAGGTTATTTCCTTTAAGTGTAGGTTAACACTTCAATAAAAAATTAAAAATTGTAACAAGCAATGTGGCATCTATAATTTCTTAAGAGCTCCATTGTAATATGGTGTCTTGGAAAAAAGTAGATCGACAACTGTAATGTGTCGCTACTAGATGTCGCTAACAGTTGCTATAAAACTGATTGAAAAAGTAGATACATATCACTAATTTCATGGCTGACGTGTGGTTCGCCGTGGTGTAACGGATAACACACTCGGGCGCGATTCCCAGAGAGATGTGGGTTCGAATCCCGCCGGCCTCGGAATTTTTGATATGTATTTATAAATCTATTAAATAACATTTTGTTCCTTATTCGTAACAATAAGTTGTATTACAATTTACAAAAAAAAATATATATAAAATAGGATAAGGACAGGATTAGTTATATTTTTGTAAATATCTTTTTTTCAGTAAATAAAGGCTATATTATTATTATTCATTTATTTCATTAAACATCATATTTTTTAAATTTTTAAATATTTAAATATAGAAATAAAAAAAAACATTTAAAAATATAAAAAATAGCGGTCCACCGGTCTCGGGAACAGGGTCCAAGAAACCGGCGGTCAGGGCCCCAGAGAGAGGAACCTCCTGACGATGCGGGCCGTGTCCAGGAGTACAGCCTTCTGGATCTGGCTCTTTACCCAGCTACCCAATGAGAGCCTCGAAAGATGTTGGTCGAGGCTCTTGGCTATAAGACCGTTAGCGGTCACGACTATCGGTACAATGATTGCTGAGTCTACATTCCACATGGCGACAACCTCGTGGGCCAAATCGAGATACTTGGTTAGTTTCTCTTTCTCGGCTTTCACGAGGTTCTCGTCATGCGGAACAGTAATATCAACAATCATTGCACGGCGCTCTGATCGGTCTATCACTATATCAGGCTTATTGGCTACAATATTCCTGTCTGTAATGATAGACCGATCCCAGTATAGTGTGATATGACCATTTTCGAGAACTGGGTCGGGCACATACCTGTAGTACGGTACCTCCGATTCCACAAGATTGTATTTCAAGGCAAGTTGCTGGTGTATGATCCTGGCTACTTGATTATGTCTGTGCAAGTATTCGCCGTTAGCCAGATGAGAACAACCAGAAACAATGTGACGAATAGTTTCTCCAGGACGGCGACACGCCCGACATATGTCTACCGTTCCATCCTTCACTATGTATTTTCTGTAATTGTTCGTCATCATGACCTCGTCCATAATTGCACATACAAACCCTTCGGTTTCCCCAAAGAGGTCTCCGAAGCGCAGCCAGGCCACGGACGCTTCAAAGTCAACATCAGGTCCGTGGAGGGCCCGATAAAAGCGTCCGTGAAGCTCCTTACCTTGCCATACAACCCTGCGGTCATTGGTACTGAGCACTACAGGTATGCGCCAGTTCTCGTTAGCCAAGGAGAGCGGCGTCAGACCCCTGTCCACTGCGACCACATCGCGGTGCATCTCCGCCTCGGCGTGGAGAAAGTACTCCCTGAGACTGCACACCTCGCGGTTGTGGAGGGTTTTGGCATTCAAAAGGCCTCTTCCCCCACACTTCCGCGGGATGTACAGCCTCATCACCGAGGAGCGTGGGTGATGCATCCGATATGCGGTCAGCAGCGCACGAACTTGTCTGTCCAGGGCGTCAAGCTCAGTCTGAGTCCACCTGAGCATGCCGAAGGAGTACATCATGACCGGCATGACCCAACCGTTGAAGGCGCGTGACTTATTGCCGCCCGACAAAAGGCTTTTTAGCACTTTCTTCAGGCGGCCAAGGAAACGCTCCCTCACCGACTGTTTCATGTCGGCCTCTCTGATACCTAACGCCTCCGTCATGCCCAGGTATTTGTAGGTTTCAGTTGGGGAGAGCGATCTGAGGTATATGGAATCTGAGAGCTCAAGTCCCTCAGATTCCACAATCTTCCCTCGCTTTACATGCATGACCGCACATTTGTCCACACCAAATTCCATCCTAATGGAATCACTAAAGGCTTTAGTTACCTTTAGTAACTCTAGTAGATGTGATTTGTTGGAGGCAATGAGTTTTAGGTCATCCATGTAAAGGAGGTGTGATATAACCTGACCACCTCTCCTCAACCGGTAACCTAACCCTGAATTCTCCAAGAGAGTACTCAGAGGATTCAAGGCTAGGCAAAACCACAAAGGACTCAGGCTATCGCCCTGGAATATGCCTCGCTCAATCCTTATAGGCTCCGCGCTCCCCAGGTTCCGGCGACATCCTGGATAGTGAAGGACCGTCCTCCACTGCCCCATACACGTCTGTAGGAAGGCGCGTAGTATTGTGTTTACTTTGTACAGTTCCAGCACCTTCATGAGCCATGTATGGGGCACAGAGTCGTAGGCCTTCTTATAGTCTATCCAGCATGTCGACAGATCCTTTCGGGAGCGCCGAACCTGTTGACAAATGGCCATATCAATGAGGAGCAGCTCCTTAGTACCACGAGAGCCATTCCTACATCCATTCTGAGAAATAGACATGATGGAGTTTGAATCAATATGATCGTTAATTTTTGTTCTCAGAATGGATGTAAGAAGTTTATATAGTGTTGGTAGGCACGTAATCGGCCTATAATTTTTGGGCTCCGTGGTACTGCCTGACTTATGGAGCAGGTGGGTAATACCTGTTGTGAGAAACTGGGGTAACGACTCTGACTCTAGAGATGATTGGAATTGGGATGCCAAACGAGCGTGCGAGCTGCGTAGCCACTTTATCCAAAAGTTGTGCAGCCCATCCGGCCCAGGGGATTTCCAATTAGGCAGGGGACGGGCTGCAGTGGCCACGTCTTCAGGGGTGATAGTAATAGGTCCCATTTCTGGAATTTGATCGCACGCTCTTTCTACATCCCACGTCCAACCACCCTCAGTGTGAGCGACAGGTACCGACCAGATGTTGCGCCAGAATGAGGTCATGGCTTCATCATCCGGTAGGCACGTATCAGTGACACCTTGGTCAGAGTGTTCCCAATCTCGATATACCCGCCTCTGATCGCTTTGAAAAGTGCGATTCAGGGTATATCTCTCGACCCGGCGCTTGTATCTGCGAATACGGCTAGCCCATGCAGAGACTTTCTGCTTCAGGAAGTCAATGCGTTCAGTGACGCGCGCCATATAATCTTGAGGCCTGATATCAGTCCCCAAGAAAGCGCGCCTCACAAAGCGCATAATTCTAGGGCGAGTGTTGCCCTCCCTGAAGCAGAGTAGTTTGCCAATGAGTGCCCTAGCCCCATCAACTCGACGTTCGATCCTACACTGCCAGGCTGGTGCGACAGGTTTCGGTCGTGTTGCTGTATCATTATTAATAAACTTTACATTAGCAACACGACATGCCGCAACAGCCGCACAGTACAGAATCGAATGTGTGTCGGAAAGGTCTTCGCTGCTGTCAAAATAACTCGGCAGCAACGAATCCAGGGCACCCATTATCGCTTTGTTCTTATTTTTCATGGGTAACCGAGGTAACCGCGGTCTAAGCTCGCGTGGTGACGATCTATAATCCCGAATAGCACTCTCCAAAGCGCTCCTCAATTGTTCACTACACTGGGTACTTACATGTGTATCCCCGCTATCCTCTCCCTCACCAGCCTGAGTGGGCTGCAGCGAAATCGCATGAGCAGTTTGCGATTGGGCTGGAGCTTGCGGCGAGGAGGCGGTAGCGCGGTTACATTGCAGTTCAAAGCGGAGCCGATCAAGCACAGCGTCGTCCAGCAAGTGATTACGCTGAATAACCCGCACCTGGTCCGACAGTCGCTGAGCCGACACATTGAGAGCTGGTTCAAGGACCTGAAACAAAGCATGCATCCTAGCACGGTACGCGGTCATGTTGGTTCCACCCTCCGTAGCCCCTAAGTATGCGCGCATGACATTTTCATTAATGGATGTTGTCCATCTCATGCGCGACACACTACCGCCGGGAGCGGGGACCCTATCAGAAGCCGGTGGGCCTCGGGATCCCAAGCAAGACGGCGGCCGGCCTCTCCCACGCCGACATACTGGTGGTGGCGACGTCGGCGGGGAGAAAAACTCATCGCTCGAGCTCGACGCAGCTGCAACAATGGGCGTGATCCCGGGTGGTTGCGAGGCGGGGCTGAGCGACGGGTCCGGAGGTGTTAGTTGTGCGTTCCGTGCTCTGGATCGTGTCAGCATTCTATGTCGAATTTCGTTTGCATTTCATCATCAGGCATCTAGTGACAGCGCGTGTCAGTTATATTTCGGCCTCTTAGATTTCAGATAATTTTGATTTTCTTCATGGTTTATTCTTTTATATTGTTTCTATTGTATTAAATTTATTATTGAATTATTTCGGGTATATATTTAATTCGGGTTTACTGATATTTATTTCGGCAAAAATGTAACGGAGAAAAAATACGACGTATGCTGACATTCAGGGTTGCCAGGTTATTATTATTATTATTATGTATATAATGATAAATTCCTTTCCTAAAAATTCCTTTGGAATTATACTGAACTAGTATCGAATTATGATCTCTAGTAACTCTTCGCTTCGAAAACATGGCGACGAAACAAAAGGGATAGATGCAATTTAAACTGGAGTATGAAACCATAGGGTTTCGCTTCGAACTGATTGCCTGTTCTAACACAAACATTCCTATTCATGTACTGCTTTCATTCAACTGCTGTTATTTCATAAGAATAGAATGGAATAATTTTTAATTCAAGTAAACATACACAAAGTGCTTTCGAATCGTCAAGTGAATTTACCATAATAATAACGTACGTAGATGTGCTAGAATCTCTTCCAAACAAAGACTCAGGAATAACTCACTTGATATTCTTACATAGAATAGAATAGAATAATATTTTTTTAATTCAAATAAATCAATAGCTAACGAGAAGTTAACTGGGAACTTCAGAAACCGCGCTTAATACAATGTGCTTTCAAATTGTCAAGTGAATTTACCATAGTAATATAGCGTACGTAGATGTGCTAGAATCTCTTCCAAACAAAGACCCAGGAATACTCACTTGATATATTTACTATAGTGAAATAAGTATCAACATCGTCAAGTACGTACTCTTACCTTCGTTCTCAAGTATGAGGTATAAGAAAGCAAAGGATACTTTGTCGCCAAAGAACCGACATAGATCAAAGTGCAAAGTATCCGATCCCAGCGCATTACTCTTTGACAGAAGCCCCGTCGGGACTTAGGAATGCCTTCTTCTGAGAAGATACCTACCCTTTGTATTCGTAGATCTTTTGCTTGAAGCTTTAATACCTGTTGCAATTAAAATCTACCGTAGATCGTTATTGCGAGTAGTGAAATATAGTAGGTATTTTTATTTGAATGGCATAGGCCATAACAACAATATTGATTTAGAATAATATAATATTGTAATTATTTAACACATCCTGCTTTCATATTTGTATGTAGGTGTTTACTTATAATTTTTACATTTCTTTATCTCTCGCTATTTGCCTTTCTCTATCTCTTTTTACCTAACTAGATTTTGCTCGCAGCTTTGCTCACGTTAAGTTCGATTTTTCAAACCCCTATTTTACCCCCTTTGGGGTTGAATTTTCAAAAATCCTTCCTTAATGTGCGCCTACGTCATTAAAGGAACCAACTGTAAAAATTTCAAGTTTCTAACTTCAGTAGTTTAGGCTGTGCGTTGATATCTCAGTCAGTCAGTCAGTCAGTCAGTCAGGACTTTGAATTTTATTGAACGAGCGAAGCGAGTTCTCTGAGTCAACTAGGGCGCTTGCCTACTAGACAGAGAAGTGTGTCCGTCTAAATGTCTGTCAGAGCCCTATAACTTCTGAATTACTGAATATTAGAACGTGAAACTTGGTTGAAAATTCAGTTATATCCTGTACTTGAACAACAAATACTAAAATTAGATAAATGTTATAAAGAAACGAAATTATTTAATTTCAATGCGCCATCTATTGCGCTATTAGCTTCACTATAATGCTAATAGATGGCGCTGTGTCAGTAAAACAGTTTTATGTCAACTATTATTTTTTTTATTGCGTCTAATATTAAAAGTTAATTATTACAATTTATAATTAAAACTTTTGGGAATTATGGGATATCGCGAGGTCTCAGTTCGGGGCGAACCACTAGTATATATAGATGATGTAGGAATGTAATCCTTTCACATGCAGCCTATTCCACACGATTCAAGCCTTTGTGTAGGTACGTCATAATTATTGACACCTGTAGACTAACATGCTTTTTAAGCTTCAAGCAAAGCAGATTTTTGGAACTCAAGTCAGCGACCCACCCAGTTATCGTCTTGTATCTTCATTAGGTACTTATCGGCGCAAAAAATGGTATTATGTACAAAAATAATTTGGGGAAGCGGGTACAAAAAGGTATATCTTCTTACATTAAAAAAATTATAAAAAACAGATTAAAAAGCGTTTATTAAAAATTTGTATTCGTAACACCTGCGGCGTACTTATTGAAATCGCTTTTTTACGCTCGAGTTTTATCACGATCTGCATTCAAGCCTTAGCAGTAAAGGCAAAATTATACCTCTTGAATAAAACACAAAACCTCACGTTTATTTGCATAAGTTATCGTAGACTGCGTCCAGAATATTAATGTTTCCACAATTTTCCTTTGTTAAATAATTTTTATCATTAAAAATTACAAAGTATGTAGTGGTATAAAGTTTCACAAACAATTCGCATTATTTTTGTTATATTTTTTTGTAAACACCCAACTGAAATTCACGATTTCATTTGCGTGTATTCAGGTTTTTTAAAAATCCGTCACTTTAGTTTTCTGAAATAAAAACTATCCTAAGTATACCTATCTTTTTCCAAGATGATAACTCTTTGTGTTTAATGT
This sequence comes from Hipparchia sbordonii, assembly GCA_038048805.1. Lineage (NCBI taxonomy): Eukaryota > Metazoa > Arthropoda > Insecta > Lepidoptera > Nymphalidae > Hipparchia > Hipparchia sbordonii. The sequence goes on along the minus strand of CM076106.1, from coordinate 5,563,416 downwards.
CTAGACATGAAATAATTAGAATTATTAAAAGTACTATCTCTGTCTGGCACTAGTAGCAGTACTTTGAATTATAATTATTTAATATTAGTATGATATTTAGATACTTTCCTGTTCCTTCGAAGACACTTTCAAAGAAGACAGACAGCAAGTGGCAAACTAATCTCACTGTATTATGGTACGAAGGTATGGTATCGCAGAGTAAGCATTTTTTAAACGATATTCCTCGTATTCCCAAAAGTTTACGTCCCCATATCGTTATAGTGACATCGTTGGAACGGCAAAACGATTTTCAGTTTAGTCGTTCGCCCTATAATAGGATGCATAAATCACAATAAAACTCACAGCAGAGCGGCGCCATTCCTTCTAATTTATAGGTCTAACGTACCGAGGGAGTACTTTTCCAGAATAGTGGAATTACGAGTTCGTGCACTCACAGTTCAGAGAACTAATCAACTAATAAAGTCAAAGACCTCAGCTCCGTATTACGTTTTTTCCTTCATTCCCACGCGCAGCTGGTAATTCGTTTATTAATTTTTTTTATTCTACTAGAATTCTTCAGGTCTACCTGAAGAATTCTAGTAGAATAAAAAACCTGAACCTGAAGGATAATAATGTTTTTCGTATCTCAAACTATGTTTTTCAAACCCGGGTAGTGATAAAACTTCAAAATGGTTTTATGTGAGTAAAATTGGTGATGAAACTGTGCTGTAATTATATATTTTTTATAAATAAATAGATAAGTGCTCGGCTTGGATCATACCTGATGGTAAGTAAAGTTGTATGAAAATGGAGAGTGAAAATGAATGGAGAGTGCTTGAGAAGATGCCTATTCACTCTTAATTTAAAGGTATCCAATATATAGCTAGTTTTGATGAGAAAAATAGACGTCGGATAGGCATTCCAAAAATACTTAGATAAAAAAATTAAGGTTAACGTTAGCATATTTCCGTCTCAAAATCATTATCTATTAGCGGAATGGGGGCTTAATTGCACATTAAATTAAGTATAATGTTCGCGTTAAAACAGGCAGTTTTGCTATGGTTTCTTCTATTTGTGAGATGCTAAAACATAGCAACGGAGTTGTGCTACAAGCCTAAAGCAGGTTTAAAAGCGACGATGTCTGAAAGTCTAATAGCCCAGTTACTACTACATAGCTTTTATCGATGCATTTTCTGCAGTCAAATTGTACGAGTTCAGTAAGTGAACCAACTGAGTGAAATCCGTTCAGCATTTATTGAAGTTATACTCGTATCTCGAACTTCAATGCAGATTTTTTGTTTTCCGGTAAATCCGTACTGATTGTTTGTTCCTAATTTCAAACAATATTTCACTTTACATTATATTTGAAAACTAAAATTGCAATTTGCAACAATGCTACCGCTTGAAGCCTGACAGCAGTAATAAAAACTTGGCACCGAGCACCTTAACTTTTACTTTGAATATTCATAGCGCAAATTCACTCTGAAGTTTTTGGTGAGAAATTATGATAATAATTTGTAGTAGCTCCGACCCTCTTTCCGAGATTTTAAAGCTATACAAGTTTTGTGAAGTTGCATACGACATCATCTACAAAAGAGTCCTTGGTGGAAGGGGTCATGACCCTGATGAGTAATGGGGACTCATGAGTAATGGGGAGTACGACGCAGAAAGAGAGAGAAATTATTTGCATATATATAGATATATGCAAATAATTTCTCTCTCTTCTAACTAGATAACTAAAGCGTAACTGGTCATTATTAATGGCATTTGGTACGGTTCAAACAAATGGAAGTTTTTGGGAAAACATTTTAGGAAATGGGACAACCCACAGATTTCCTTACACACGCGCTAAAGATTCTATCAACGTCTAGGGGTTTGTGAAAACACTCTCAACATTTTGAAACAGCGTTCAACCTCAAACCTATGAATACAATTATTTAAACGACTGGCATAATGGATGTAGCGAAATTAGATGTTAATGATAAATGAGATGAATCTGAAACTAAACTGAAATGAAATTATTATAATTTACACCGGCTCTAATACGTATTAAATTAGTATAATATTCCAGAATTACTTACGCAAACAAAATTTAAATCCTGGTAACATAATTCCAAATGTACAGGTTAATATTATCATCATTCAGATGCCATAAAATATTCGTGAAGCTATAATATTCGGTGGTTGCGTACAACCTTTTCATTATTACTATCATTGTTTGATTACAATAGGATATTACTCGTAACTTGGTAGGAGCGCCGTAAATAAGCGCAATATATTTTGTATTGTTAGGAAATTGAGTTCCGCAACGCAAATAGAATGCAGGCCTCCGAAGGTTTATGGTTATTGTCAACAATAGGCATAGCACATCGCGACCTATCTATTTTATGATCTTAATAGGATCGAGCGTAGTCAATACTTATACCACTGAATACCTAATATTTCCTAAAGGTACCTACAGATGATTTACTCCGCAAAATGATTTAAATAAATAGCGACTCTTGCTATCACACAATAGTGTGCAATTCATGTTTAAACAGTGCAACTTGCCTACCGTCTTATTCACCTGAACTTTTTCTCTCTTTCTATCACGTAACTCTTATCCCTTCGCACTAGGTATGGGTTGTCATTTAAACAATAATATTGTTTAAAAACATGAGCTTCGGATTGTTTAAGCAGCGAAATGTGATGCAAAAGCATATCTTTTGTCTTCATTTTAGTTTAGTATCGTATCCTATCCGACGAACGGATGAAGCGAAACGGCTCGTAAGAAATATCAAACCGCACGAGCAACCCGGCCAACGCGTGGCATCCTTCTGAATTTAACCACATAGACGAGGTACGCCATGTACTTGTAGCTTTAGAGGGCCCGTACACGGTCAAACATGTTTGTCAAACACGTAACATAATTTTACGGTTTTTTTACGGTTTTGTTTGAGCAAGGTCATCAAACACCAGCGCACACGATCAAACTCCATCCGTTTCTGTTTGCCAAACACGTTGTTTGTTTGATAAACACGACCACAGACTATCAAATAATTTGACAAACACGTAAAAATGTTACGTGTTTGACAAACACGTTTGACCGTGTACGGGCCCTCTTATAATAAACTGCGGAGTCCGCCAGGCCTGCTTATACACTAAACGACAACAAATATTACGAGCCTCAGAAAAGATAATTTGCCAGCCTAGGCTTCGTGGAGCGTCGCTATGTCAGTCATTATGTATTACGCTCTTTGAGGCCGAAGACAGCAATGTATAATATACTATGTACATTAATTAAGTTGTGGTTATTACTAGTTAATATCTTACCGAACAAGTTGCTTGGGAGTAATCGGCTTTGCCCACACAGCGTAATACCTTATTACCTAAGCATCTAAATTGAAATAGCTACATAATAATAATAAAATACAGTTGATTTGTTTTAAAAAGAACTACTATCTACTGAACTTTTTGCCGGGTGTTTTCAGCAGAATCTTTATTTCTGAACCAGTGGTAATGTAACCTATTTGAAACATTTTTTTTTTACAAAAGAATATCAGCCAAGCTGAACTTGACTGATTTCAGTTCTCTTTTCCCCTCTAAATAAGTGAAAACTTGTGTTAGGAGTGGGTACAACAATAGTGCAACGGGTAGGATTCGAACCTGCGACCTTTCAGTTTTCAGTCCTCACCTTTAACCGTTGGGCTATTGAAGCTTAATGTTTTTTGTAATGTGAAGTAAGATTTTGTAAAAGAGTAGCACTATAGGCCTCTATACTCGTACTAGATTAAAAAATTGTCTAAAATATTTACCCAAAACAGGGTTGAAAATAGTGCAATTGAAATAATTTTAAACAGATTTATTAGTAAGCTAGCTTTTGCCGCAACTTCGCTCACGTTAAGTTCGGTTTTTCAAATCCATATTTTACGCCCACCTATGCCAAATTTCAGCCCGATCCGTCCAGCGGCTAGAGCTGTGCGTTGATAGGCCAGTCAGTCAATCAGTCACCTTTGCCTTTAATATAATATGTATTTACATGAAACTCAACATTTCATATCGAGAAGTTTCATCACGGGAAAAGATAATAATTAATAATGAAAAAAGTAGACAAGTAGTTCGACTAAAAGGTCCATAGAATACGGATGTGCTATTCATTCAAATTGAAAAACGAGCTCGGTTCGGACACGCCGTGCTCGGAGAATATTCAAAAGCGGGGGACGAAACAAAAGGTGATGCAGGAAGATTTACGGACAGTTTGCAACGCAATGATATGACATCTATTCGGGTTCCTTTTGAAATTTATGCCTTTAGAGTAGGTACTTTTGCAGGATAAAACAATGGTTTGTAGGAACGAAAACCTAAAACCTGAAGTTTAATATAGCAAATTCAGTCATTCATTATTTTTAAGCTATTGCATAACTTCTATCGCGGGCCAGAGTGGAGACCGAATCAAGAAATTCCGTAACGAAAATAACCTGACACGGGACTCCTCTACGGTGAGCCGCTAGATAGCGCATTTTTTATCAAGGACATCCAGCGGTGAGCCGCTAGATGGGGTTGATAAAAAATGCTATGCAATAGCTTTACCGCGGCAGTCCCCGAGTGCCACACGTCTTTTTTTTCATTAGTTATGAGCAGATGTGTTGAAATAGTTATATTCTGTCTTTGCGACTAATTCTCATTACAATAGCCAGTTTTATTACGAGGGACTCTGCATTATCTATCGAGATCTAAAATGTTTTGATTATTATTTAAATACAATAAAAAAGATATTAAATTTTAGATACCTATTTAAATACTTAATATAATATTTTAATAGCTTATCAGGGCACTCACACAAGCGGCAAAAGATCACGTTCTGTGACTATTCTTGTAAAAGATCTATGTCCAGCGGTGGAGGTCTACCGTGCTTCGCCGTGGGCAATTACGGCTATGAAAGGTCGATATACTGCGGTCAAACAGGGCATGTTATCTTAAACTATATTAAGGCCTCAGGCCTTATAGCCTAAATACTAACTCAACCGGAAAGGGGTCGGACTGAAACCCAAAACCTGGCAGGTCGACAGTTCAACCTCCACCCGTTGCACTATTGTCGTATCCATTCCTAATTACGTTAGGAATGGTTTTTACGCTTATTTTAGAGACAGAAAAAAGAAAATGAATATTATAGTCATGTGTGATAATATGAAAAATACCTTTTTATAAAAAAAACTAGTTGATGTCCGTGGCTTCGCTCGCGTGGATTTAGTTTGTAAAATTCCAGGGGAACTCTTTGATTTTCCGTGATATAAAAGTAGATCTTCCCGATCTTCAACTTTATACCCATGTAAAAAAATCACGTCGATTCGTTGCTTTCTTGCGGCGTGATTGAAGGACAAACCAACAAACAAGCACACTTTCGCATTTATAATATTAGTAAGGATCACAGTGAAAATTAAATAGTTCTTTATAATGATAAACTTGCAGTATTATACTAGCATATTTTGCTTTTATGATAACTGTACAGAATTAACTTGAAGGTTAATCGCATGTTATCAAAGCCTCTATTGTGCCTTGAAAGGTTAACGAGACCCTTTTAGGAGAGTGTTTGGGCAGTCTGTCCTGAATGTTACTGACAACAAACTAATGGGCAAACAACTAAAGCGGCTTGCGGCACCTAAATAAGTTTATTCAATTTATTATGTGGATTTATTTAATTCAGTTACGCGGGGTAAGCATTTCGCCTGAGGGTGGCGTCATTTAATGGAAAAGTGCTTTTAACATTAGTTTGGATTTCAAAGCTTTTGTTTGCAGAACAACAAAACAAATTAGGTATCTAAACAGAACAGTCCATTATTTGTAAACAAGTATTTTATTTTATAAACGTTTTATAATAATTCGCCCAACGTATAAACTAAAGCTCCGATTTCTCTAAATATGTTGGTAGAATCACAAAACAGAGGGCGCTATGTTTTGGTTCCGTTTCGAAGCTAGCCCGCTACCATCTTAGACCGCAGCGCATAGTCACTTAGTATCAGGCTATCTTGTCATGGAACAAGCTATAATTAAAACAATTAAAAAACACGACTGCCCAGCCAAAACGAACTAAAAAATTAAATACCACAGCCCTTTGGAATCTTATTCACATTTTTAAATGGTATTTTTTTGTGAATCACTGGTATATTGATGTATAGTGTTATATATATTTTTGGAATCTACTCATCATTTTCTAGATGATGATTTTATACTTAATCTTATTTTTGATTTTTTTTTTTTCAACTTTAGTCTTTAATGCGGGATCTTGGTCACCCCATCAATTTTTTTAATTTTACTAGCCTATGTCACCCGGGATAAGCTAAGGATTCTAACGATACCTCCTTCATCAAAATCGGTTCAGGCGTACAGAAGTTATGGTGGAATAAAGGAACTCACATACATACATACATGAACCCTGAAAACAATATACTCCTTTTTTCAGGCAGTCGTATAATAAAAAAAAGGATAATGGGCAATTTTGTACGGGCCCAGTACCCAATACTGTAGAATTATGAACTATGTCGGCTTTTGTTACCCTAATGGAGTAATAAGGTAATATTATGTTCGTTAGAATAACTTCTAAATCTTTCGCAATGAGTTCGCACTAGTATCATGCTGATATAATATGCAGCTATACTTATTACGAGTAGGTATATCAATACCCACATATTAAATTATTATTAAATGGAAGAGCGCTGCAGAGAGACTTCTCTTAATACCTAAAAAGCAACTCCTCCACCGAAAATAAGCCTGTGTGGTATTAAGAACACTATTCAGTAACGTTGCTCGAAAATTGAATACAGTTTCAGTTTATATGAATGTATGAGTATGTTGCATGCATTTCTTTGAAAAGGGCTTTTAATGTATAAGCTTTTAGTAAAATCACGGCCTCGCGTGCTTTTGCGTAATAAATGTAGTACAGCGTTTATAAGCACCCGCAGCAGGTGTTGGAAATGCAAGTCATCTTTTGTTAGAAGTGTGCGGATATAGAGCAATGATAGCCTCGTGGTTAGGAGTGCTGTTTCTTATTTGGGGGGGTCGTGGGTTTGATCTCGAGCACGCTCCTCTGAATTTTCGAAGTTTAAGCAATAATTATTTATTTTATTTATTTATTTATTTAATGGACAATCAACAGGTTACAATACTTGTATAAAACTAAACAGAAAAGGAAAAAACATATTGTTGTTGTATTGTAGATCCGTGACCAACAGTTTTTAGACTTCCGGGGTTACGGCGGTTACAAAATAGTCCAAAGTACCCTTAAGATATGGTTGCAAGCCTGGTTAATATTAATACGTAAGCTATCTAAAGCATCTTTCTCAAGTATTAATATGCTTGTGTTCTAAGGCCCGAAGAGTCCATATTTCAGAACTATATATGATCAAACGAACTTGCAAAGTGAAGTTCGATCGATATTATATGAGTACGCTTCATTCGAAAATATGTAGAATACCAGAGGGTTTACAAGTCTTACTGAGAATTTCTTGACAGCAAAACCCAATTCATTTTTTGTCCCAACCAGGGAATCGAACCCGGGACTTCCGCAGTCGAACTTGCTAACCACTAGACCAACAAGACACTTAACTTGTACATACCACGTACATAAAACACGTAAAAACTCGTAGCTCGACAAAGGTCATTGTTAATCAGTACAGTATTTCCAAGTTTGATTGTAAATCATAAAGCTGGCCCCAGTGGTAAATCCTAAATCGAAACAAGATAAACTGGTCCGTCGCGCAAATCCGTATAAAACCGTAAAACGTTCGAAAATGATTTATAGTTGGACGGATCTGAGCCTTCGTACAAAAACAGATTATCCCAATGCCTGTTATTCCAGCAATCGATTTAACGCACAGATTTGCGAATGTATAAAGGCGTTAGTATGTCTTATTTTGAAGTAAAGAAATATGTTTATTGCGGAGAAAATACTGTTTTATACAAACATTTATATGAAATAAAATAATGAGGTATATAATATGTAATATACAAAAACAAAAACTTCCGTATAAATATTCACTAGAAAGAAAAATTATAAAAAACTAGCTAATTTCCCGACGATTCCCATCGGGAAATCTTTAATTTTCCAGGGTAAATAGACTAGCTAGCTAGAACTAGGAAAATTGACTATAGCCTATGTTCTATCTACTATATAAAAATAAGTCGGGTTTTCCTTCCTGGCGCTATAACTCCAGAACGCACGAACCGATTTCCACGGTTTTGCATTCGTTGGAAAGGTCTCGGGCTCCGTGAGTTTTATAGCAAAGAAAATTCAGGAAAAATTTCAACAATTTAAGGACGCGGACGAAGTCGCGGGCGTCCACTAGTTCTGATATAATTATAAGCTATTACATTATTAAGTTATTAATTCGGGATTACTACTGCGTTTTGAGCATTCGAACAGAGTATCCTTCCTACTAATATTATGAATCCAAAAGTTTGTGAGGATTGATGTATGGGTGGATGTTACTCCTTCACGCAACAACGAATGAATTAATTTGGTTAAAATTTGGAATAGAGATAGCTCATACCCCGGATTAACGCATAGGTTAGATTTTATTTCGGAAAATTATAGAATTAGGGTTAGGAATCTCAGGTAAAATCTGACGAAAACAGCCATCGAATTCAATTTAAAAAGTCTTCGTCTATGTTTATGGCCCCTGTCACACCTGTAGAGATATATCAAATCATTAAATCTCTAAAAAATACCCAAAGTACTGGATATGACGGAGTAACAACTAAAGTGGTAAAAATGACTTCATTATCAATTTCCGGTATACTATGTCACTTGGTCAACTTATCTATAGAACATGGAGAATTCCCTAGAGCCCTAAAAATATCGATAGTTAAACCTTTATTTAAAAAAAATGATCGATGTGATATGGGTTGTTATCGTCCTGTCGCATTAATTACAATATTTGCCAAAATTTTTGAAAAGGTACTTTATAAACGCCTATATAATTATGCTGAAGAGAACGCTATTCTCGTTCATGAGCAAAAAGGGTTTAGGAAAAATAATTCGATAAACATGGCGATTTATGAACTGCTAAACAAAGTTATGACTTGTGTAGACAAAAAAATTCCAGTATCTGCTTTGTACATGGACATGACTAAGGCGTTTGATTTTGTGGATCACAGAGTTTTACTGAAAAAATTATATCAATATGGTGTGAGAGGTACAGTGTTGGATCTTTTCGAATCATATCTTACTGACAGATTACAAATCACAGAAATAAGTAAAATAGGTCTGAGGGATTTAACAGAAAAAAAAATATCAATCAACATCCAGATGCGTGGAATATGGGGTTCCACAAGGAAGCATTTTGGGTCCACTGTTATTTTTATTATATATCAATGACCTACCATCGGCAATATCTCAATCTATGGTCCTCTTTGCTGATGATTGCACGGTAATATATGAAGGGCATAATATTCAAAATTATGAAACTGATATTAATAAGTCCATAAGTCTTATAATTGAGTGGCTTGGAAAAAATAATTTAAATATAAACTTGGAAAAAACTAAGATCATGAATTTCAATTGGCAAGGTTTTGGTATATCAAATTTAAATATCAATTATATGGGAACACAAATAAATAAAATAGACGAGACTAAGTTCTTAGGAATCATTCTGGATAACCAATTAAATTGGAAGCCACAAGTTGATAGCGTGTGTAAAAAATTATATAAATTCTCCTATGCCCTATACAAGCTTAATAAAAGAGCCAACTTGCACACACTACGCACAGCCTATTTTGGATATGTAGAATCCACGCTGAAGTATGGCATCTTGTTTTGGGGCAATTCTACTGAATGGGAAAGGGTTTTTAAAGCCCAAAAAAAGTGCATAAGAGCGATTCGAAATCTGCATTGGACGGACAGCTGTAAGCCGCATTTCAAAGAACTTCAAATTATGACTTTTCCATCTCTTTTTATCTATGAAACGGCTATTTTCGTTCATAATAACCTTACATTATTTAAAAATTTACAGAATAGTAGGCATCCCTTTAGGCTACGAGTACGACCATCAAAAACAGCAAAAATGCAAAAAAGCATTTTCTGCCAGGCGATTAATATCTATAACAAGTTGTCTGATGATTTTAAGACGATAACAAATATGATCAGTTTTAAAAAATCATTAAAAGAATTCTTGACTAATAAATCTTATTACTCGATTAATGAGTTTCTTAATGAAAAAATTTGGATCTGAGACATTACCAAGTCGAATCTATAGATTATTAATTGTGTGGATAAATAATAATGACATTGTTTTGTTTTGACTTTACTCTTATATGTTTGTGGTTTTGACATTATTTTGACCGACTACCTACCTACCTGCATATTTACGTTTTTTGACATTCGATAGATTTTTATCAATTGAAATTCCTATAAATTGTGCGTTGTTCATAGCTGTATTTAATGACATTTATGATTATTATTTGCCATAACAACAACATATTGTGTAAAATGGAGTGTTTACATTCTCTTGGATATTGTGTGAATTTATCAGGAATGCCATTGTGTGACGAATTTTTCCAGACATAAAACTAGTAATGCATGTTATATTGTTAATTTCTGTTTGACATACTAATAATAATAATAATAATCATTTATTTAGCAAAAAGTAAAATTAATATCAACTTAAATATAAGTATAATATTTGTACGCCACACTGTGGCAGAATACAAGATCACTATTTTATTGTAACATCTTTATACCTACTGTATTCACAAATGAATAAATGAATTATGAATTATGAAATGAATTATGAATTCTCGCGGAAATTAAGAACCCGCGAGCATCAGCTTAGTATTAAATAATAAGTAATAAAGAATAAAGTATAGCTGATAAGTAAGCTTAGTATTAAATAATAAGTAATAAAGTAATAAAGAATAGCTGAACATACTTTGGCAGTTTTTGTCAAGGAATTTTATGCCAAAACAACTCCAGATTTTGAAAATGCTTCACCCCTCAAGGGAATTTACCTGTGAATTTCATTTTCTAAACTTACGGTATTACGGTACCTGAAATATACCCGTCATAAAGTATAAATACCTACTCCCACAACATCCGCAACGCCCAAAAAATATTGAGACTGTCGTATTGTTTATTTCGTCCATTTATTGCGTGAATATTTTATGATATTGTATCCATTTTATGTGAATCATTGTTTAAATTGAAAAAAAAACTCTTTGATGTTTTGTTATTTATTTTGGGATTTCCATTTTACAAAATTTTTGATAGGTTAATTACATATTTTTTTTTTTATTCGATGACAAGATAGCCCTTGACTGCGATCTCACCTGATGGTAAGTGACGATGCAGTCTAAGATGGTAGCGGGCTAACTTGGAATATGTATAGCAGTGTAAATTCAACCCATACCTCTTATCGGTTTCTACACGCCATCGTGCCGGAACGCTAAATCGCTTGGCGGCACGTCTTTGACGGTAGGGTGGTAACTAGCCACGGCCAAAGCCTCCCACCAGACCAGACCAGAGACAATTTAGAAATTATAAATTCCTAGACTGCCCCCGCCGGGACTCGAACCCGAGACCTCCAAGTTATAAGACCACAGCGCTCACCACTGCGCCAGGAAGGTCGTCAAAAATTTTGAGGTGTTGGCGAAATTTTATACCATTTTCTCCCCTCACTAGTGTTAAAAGTTAACGAACATGACGCAAGGTTAAAGTTAATCTGTCAAATTATGGTGGAGATATGGTGATATCGGTACGTCCGTTGTTACAACACACAACACTTACATAGAAAATTGACACTGGTAAGATATAAAATATTTTGATGATAAGCACGGCTGTTCAATACGTAATAAATAAAATTAATATTCGTTAAAAAAGGATTTTTATTAAAAGGGTGACGCTAATTTAATTACATATAATCGCAACTTTTAAGGGTACAATAAAAGTACAAGGAAGACTGTAAATAGATTAATCTAATATTAGAGTGCAATTACTAGAGCTATCAATTTAGTTTAGTTTAGAAAATTAGTTGACAACCGAAAAACCAAAAGAGAATTCATACCAATGAGTAAAAATTTATGGAACGAGATTATTTCTAATAAAAAAAAGTGTTGCATATTGTTAAACGATTAATACCAATCGAAAAATACAAAGAATCTTAGTTTAAACCAAAGCAAGAACTTGTAAAAAATGAAAATGAAAACCGTGTTTTGCGAAAGGCCTCAAGGCAGTAGAGCCAAGTGGAGTTTCTACAGCCCAGACTATCTGGTATAATTTTGAAACAATTTATTTTTCATTCCAGAAAAACCTTCTTACTTGAACAGAGCATCCAACGGTTAAAGGCGCGGACTGAAAACTGAAAGGTTAACGGTTCGATTTTCACCCATTACGCTACTATCGACACAAATCTTATCGTAAGCTTTCTGCTTATTTGGAGAGGTTATGTGAATAATTATTATTAGTCAATTTCAGCTTGTTTAATATTTAATCTTATTTTAAAAAAACGTTCAGTTTAATATATTATTATAATAGGTAAATTGTTATTAAATAAAAAATTAAATTTAGAACAAAAATACCTACATCAAATCGAGTTTCAAACTAATTCAGTAGTATACTCCGCACCAAGTAACAATCTTCTTTTTTTTTAAGGTTTTACGTCTTCTAAGGCTTTGCTAACATCTTTGCTATGATGTAGAATGCCTTGCTGTCACTGGGTCTCATAAAAACAATTCTGTGCAAACATAAATCCATATTTTGAAGGTGTGAAATCAAGTGGCTCCTTGAGTTGCGAAGCTGAAGTGGGAATGAGCGCAGTACATAGGGCGGAAAACTTATAGAAGCTGGGGTCAATAGGTGCTAATAGTCGTTTATCGAACATCACAGTGCAAGTCGAAAATTGGCGGTTTTTATTACTTATAAATTTGTCATTGGATAAGAGCGCCTTCAATTTATGCGTTTCTTGACGGCCTGCTGCGGTGCCGAAGCGGTGCGTTAGTCGTACTGCACACGGACGTTCGTTTTTTTCATACAAAGCGCTCGGTGCCGTTGCCGTCTTGTTGTCGAGCGATCGCGGTACCGGCACCGCGCTATAGCCGCACCGCGCGCTTGGTATGAAAAAAAACGAACGTCCGTGCGCAGTACGACTAACGCACCGCTTCGGCACCACAGCAGGCCGTCAAGAAACGCATAAATTGAAGGCACCCTAAAGCTATTTCTCCCGCGCGTTAAATTTAAAAAGTTAGCAATAAATATTACCTACTTATCTTTACTAATATGTGTTTGATTGTTGCTTTATTGGTTGGTCCTTCAATCGCGCCGCAACAAAGCAACGGATCGACCTGATTTTTGCATGAGTATAGTTGAGAACCGGGAGAGTGATATAGGTTACTTTTTATCCTGGAAAATCAATGAGATCCTAAAATTTTTAAAAACTAAATCCAACGACCGAAGCCGCAGGTATCAACTAGTAACTTATGAAAATATGAAGCAAAATGAAAATTGCTTAGTAAGGATGGGGAAAAGACTTTCTCTATTAAAGTAAAGGGTTAGGGAAACCCTCTGTGTTGCCAAGTCATCTTGCTTATTAGATATCCGAGACCTCCTGACATGTTTCCTTTGTTACAAGTTACGTGATCGAATAACCACTTCATTATTGAACTGAACGTTGAAGGAAATTCTATTTAAATGAGTCATAATTTTATAGAAAATAGTACCGTGTGTACTTTTTTTCTTTAAAGAATATTAGCCAAGCTGAAGTTGACTCATATTCTTTTCTCTCCTCTAAATAAGCAGAAAGCTTGTTAGGAACGGGTAGGTATGCCAATAGTGCAAAGGTTGGGGATCGAACCTGCGACCTTTCAGTTTTCAGTCTACACCTGTAACCATTGGGCTATTGAGGCTCTGATGTTTGGAAATAAACTTCCCGAGTCAAAATAAACAGGACCCTATTCATATTTATTTTATAGGACTCATTCATATTTAGTACTAATCTAGACTGTTGAGTCTAGTAGTAATAAGACTTTCTCAGAACTCATTATTATTATTTATAACATTATTATGATACTTGTATAAAACAGATTTATCATTCAAAGCTTTGTAAACCATACATAAAATTTGCATTATCAATAAATCTACTCATATCAAGGTACCAATATAATTTAATAATATAGGCACTCATATTCCGATGTAGTGATATGCATAACTTACTAATATTAACTCCAAATAATAATGTGACACCGTGACTATATTATACAGTAGCGATAAATTGACGTATATCGACACTGACTATAAACTATATTTCGCATCCAATATTTATATTATCAAATTATATTATTCCCACTCTACACAGCAATAAACAACTGGACTCGGCAATTTCCGTAGACACCCGAACGAAGCCGAATATCTTTATTTTGTGACGAAGCGAAGCGATAGTCGCGTAGCAGTTCAGTCGCATTGTAGCCGACGTAACGGTTACGCGTCTACGTTACTGCTACGGGAATTTAGACCTTTCAATGGACTATCAAAGGAAATTTTTAATTCAAACGTGAAATATTTGATGAACTGTGTGTTGAATAATAGAGAAATGGTCTCGGATATGTTTCTTGTGCCCTTGGATATTTATTTCTAGAAGGTAAGTTTAGTTGTATGAAATATTATTTGAAACACAAATTCGGTAACCTTAGGCTCTACCCCTAAAGTTATCATGCTTTTTAGGTAAAAAAATAACTTATGTGTTTTTCGTTTAACATGCTATTGAAATGGTTTAGTTCTTTTGCTATATGTTAAGTACATAAATAATGATCAAAATTATTAGCTTTTCGAACTCTTGAATAATAGTTTTATATACTATCGTTAGTACTGTTTATATTCTTTATTCTTTACGAACAATTACAAAGTGGTTTTCAAATCTCCCATTAAGGCTCTGTATCTATGTATATTTATGGCTTATTCTTAAGTGATTTAATCAAACCTCATTAGTACTTTTCCCTTAAACAGAGTCTCTATTTTTTGAATCTTTTAAAAATTGATTTTGAGCCGAGTGCAAAAATGGGAAAGACGAGATTTCTACGCCTTTATTATATTAACTAACTACGCTTGAAAGTAGTGTTTTGTTAATCTGTACATGATGTTAAATTATTTATCGTTTTACATTATTTATTTGAGTAGGTAACTTTGCAACGTTAATTCAGGATTTTAATAAATCTAAGGTACTACACCTCAGACCTGACTCATCGTCATGTGAATTATACATTTCAGTGTTTTTTGTTGCCTCTACGGTCTTTCAGACTCTGGTTCAATTGGTACTTAACTCTTCAATGCTAATTTTTATAGCAAACTAGCTGATGTTCGCGACTCTGATCGCGTGGATTGAGGTTTTGTATTCCCGCAGGAACTCTCTCATTTTCCGGGATAAAAAGTAGACTATGTTTTGTTCCAAACTATAATCTATTGCTGTGCCAAATTTCAGCCGAATCGGTTTAGTCTGACTGAATCGGTAGACTGAGTAACAAATATCTATCCACCCATCCACCCATTTATGAAAACTTTCGCATTTATAATATTAGTAGGATGAAAATTCATTTGTATCCTTGTAGTCATTTCCATAATATCATTAAAACAACTGAGTTAATTCCTTGTTTTTTTGTATTATAAAGAAATCCTAGAAGGTTGTTAAGCCTTACGACGCGACGCTGACGCCGTACTTCTAATGTGAATTTACGTGAATCTAATCCGTTATTTCATTTGTTGGCTTGATTCTAAGGAAATCCTAACACATTATTATTTATTCAGATTGGTTAAAAGCTTTAGTAAATTACTAGCTGTTGCCCGCGACTTCGTCTGCGTGGAGTTAAATTTTTAAAACTCCACGGCAATTCTTTGCTATGCTGGGATGAAATGTAATCTATGTCACTCACCGGATTTTCAACTCTACCCATACAAAAAGGAACGCCGCGTCGGTCCGGTACTCGGTTTCTGCGTGATTGATGGATTACTGCATACCATGAAAAAATAAATACGGAAATTTACATATTACTAAACGTTAATAAAATTAAGTGCACTCCGAATGCTGTTTTTTAACATTTTTTGGTGGACTCTGCTCACACTCTTAGCCTTAAGTAGTCGCATCTGTATCTGAACATTAGAAATTACTTTCCGTTGAGAAAAAGAGTCAATACTTCCACTAGTTAGTATTGATGGTGATAAATAATTACATAATTTCCATGAAACTAACTTTGAATTCGTTTTCGATGTTTGTTTTCTTTAATCAAATAAATTTAATTTACTACCAAAAATATTGAAAAAAAAAGCCTTTTATTTTTCTTTTTACCTTTTCCAAAGAATAGAGGAACATCAATTACTTAAAGAGTAATTTGATCAAGATAGATAATTAATTGAGTGAGTACCTTCCTGCAAATTGAAGTGATTCGTAATAAGAAACCGAGAAATAGGATTGTTGTTACAAAGGGTCCCAATTGTATGGTATAAGGGTGACTGGGACTAATTAATTACATGTCTGGTTCTGATAGGGTATTTACTCACAGGGAAACATTTTGTTAATGCGATTGTTTATCAAGTTTACCTTTGAAATATGGTTTTATATTACCACTAACAATAAAAAGGCTGTCTAATACTTTACATAAGTATTTATAAAAGTGATTTATGAAAGGAGTGATGTATAAGAAGCAAGAAAGGGTTCTTACTCGTTTTACTTTAAAGACAATTTTATTTGTTTAACTTAAATTTGCTTATTTAGAACTGATTGTAAGAACTTCGAATTTAACTTCGAAACTTAGGAATTAAAAAGTGTAGAAGTTCAAACTTCTCGAATTTAAATCGGCTACATGCGGTTAAGCCACATGAGATATAATAAATATTGTACAATGTACATACATTACTTTTGACTGAAAAAAATTATGAGTTAAAAAGAAAATATTTTAGTACCTACCTTATTAAAGAAGCAAGTTAGAAATTGATTTTTTTCGCCTTGAGCGACTTTCACTATAGGTCAAAGGAATTATACCTAATGACTATCTTTCTTAACGCTTAGACGTAAGTAGATATAGCTGTATATATCTACTTAGTTTTTTGTAACCACCTGTATCATTAGTTGTGTCACATACAGTAATATTTGATAATCCACCGTGTATTATTATGCCAAGAAAACTACTACCATTATGTGATTAATGGAAATAATTACAAACCACAGCCACGAGGGTTATGGCGTAGAAAGGAATCCATTAGGTATTCTGATCATCATCATCTAAATTGTCCCCTGCTGGACATAGGTTTTTTGAATAGCCTGCCATAGCCTATATCCGGTGGCTGCGAGCGACTCGCTTAAAATTGTCCATCCAAATAGTAGAGGTATTCCAACGCTGGGCTTTCCGATGCGGAATACCTATTCCAATACCTTGTGACCCCAAAACCCTTCGGTATCTGACTATATATATAGGTACATACGTAAAGCGAAGTAACTGGAGCAACATAAAAACATCACTATCGGAATAATATTTCATTTCATTGGCAGGGGAGTGAAAATTGTAAAGCCACGTGATTCAAAACCGCAGCACGGGGATTGTATCGATTCTTTCGTTATTTACATAACAAAACCCTCATAAAGGGGAGCATTAATTCCAGCCGTCGAGCGCACGTGATGATAGGGTGCAATGGAAAACCTTCTGCATTTTTTGCACACATTTAGGGTTCACTAGGGTTCATTAGGAAAGCTTAGAGAAACACCTTGTTCATTGTTTCAACACTTTTAATTTACTACTATATTTTATTTAAGCTTTTGCCCGCGGCTTCGCTCACGTTAAGTTTGAATCTTCGAACCCTTATTTTACTCGCTTAGGGGAAGAATTTTCCAAAATTCGTTCTTAGCGGATGCCTCGTCATAATAGTCAATTTTAGCCGGATCCGTCCAGTGGTTTGAGTTTTGCATTAATAGATCAGTCAGTCATTCAGTCAGTCAGTCAAATTTTCCACCCTATTCACCTTTAAAGTTGAGGTGGATAAATGACTTCGATAAAGCTAATTTTGTAACCGAGTCATTAGGTTTTGTTTTAATAACTGACTTTAAAATCTTTACAAATCCTTACTAATATTATAAATGCGAAAGTGTGTTTGTTTGCTGGTTTGTTGGTTTGTTCTTCAAGAACGCTGCAACAGAGCTACGGATTGACGTGATTTTTGCATGGGTATAGTTGAGGGCCTGGAGAGTGACATAGGCTACTTTTTATCCCGGAAAATCAAAAAGTTCCCGCGGAATTTTAAAAACTAAATCCACTCAGATGAAGTCGCGGGCATCAGCTAGTATATGTTTATAAATAATGAATGAATTAATTAATAAGACCCTTGACGGTGATGGGGACTTCAAAATCAATAATCCCTTTCGGTCTTTGAGCGGCATTATTCCCGGCAATCAGCAATTCCATATAAGTGAAATACTCTTCAATTTTCACGTGAAAGCCTTTTGCCGAGTTAAATAAAGACTGGGCACCAAAACCGTACGTGCCAATAGCGAGAGCGCGAGGCTTTTATTTTTTCATAAAATATTATGGTCGGGTGGGATTAAATAAAAAAATTATTACATTGCCGCTCTCTCGTGACTTGTGAAAGCTCGTTTCTTGGATATTTTTTCGTAAAAGTGTTATGTAACTCTTTGAGGATTACCAACCTAATGTTTTAAGTACTTTCTACCCAAATATTGACTTCGTGCTCATTCGTTCTCATGGAATATGTTTTTGTACCCCATGAGAAGTATTTAAACTTCTTGGCTAATTAAGACACTTCTGTTTGCACTTTCCCATTGACTTAAGTTTATACATAAAGTGCTACCTACTAGTGAAGTCTATGTTGCGAATTACAGTTATAAACGGTTGAGCTGTTACTACACAGAGATTTCGACGATCTAGCAAATTAGCCCTAAGTAAGCTTTCAAGTAGCTTCTTAAGCCTAATTCAGATTAAATAGGCATAACATAAATTAATTTAATAAAGTATCTTTTGAGTGCTCCTTCTATACTCCCAAAAGTTCGCAACTAATATTATTATGTTCGAAAATTATAGATAAATTGCAAAACAAAATGACGCGTCTTTTCTATATTTTTTAAAAGTATCCTTTCTGAACTTACGAATGTAGTCTAGATGAAAAGAATGTGAAACAAAATGAAAAAATAATACTAGCTAATGGATTGGCAGCGGAAAATTTGACACCACGCACCTTCCATGCACATTACATACATTACGTTATGGTACTAAAGTTCAGTTATATAAAATACGCATCACTGCGCTTTAAATCTACGTCAATATGCCTTAAAGTTAAGGTTTATTTCTGGCAGAAGGCACGAATATTTTCAGTTAGAAATTAATCGAACAACTTTGTAAGAAAGTCGCGGTTGAGATTTCCACCGAGATAGGGCAATAGGTACGTTTCTTAACTTTCAAAGGTCGTACAGGCTAATTGCAAAAGTTTAATTATTTTACCCGTTAATTTTTCACATTATATTAGATTAAGGGATGAAAACTTTATTAATAATATTTGTTCTTGTATAAAGACGTAGTTTTAAATGCTTTGTTATAAAATTTAACTTCAGAATCAAAACAACCTATGAACATAGAGATGTATTTTCTCTACCTATAAAACTTAACCAGACCGCCAGTCTGTCAACACATGCCTATTTGCGTTGAAAAAAAAGGTCAATGACTAACTTATTGACAACGCATATAGGCATGTGTTTTAGCGATTTCTTCGTAAAAAATATTCTTCGACTTTTTGAAATTCAAAAATATTTCGACTTTACCGGGACCGAGGGCTTAACGAGCTCTCGGAAAAAAATCAGTCCTTTGTAGTACCCATCTAGAGACCAACCAAGGTCAACGTTGCTTTACCAGCGTGATAGCTTGATATAAGTTGTAGCAACAAGGCCATATGAACATCATAAGAAAATTAGCATTCAAAAATTTCTCACTAAAAACCATTAAGTATCAGTATTTGGCAGGCTCGTATCACGGACCAGTCACATCATAATTACCTAATTATTGCAACGCTTTTCGCAAGTATACTCGTATCAAACTATGGTCAGTAAGGAATTAGTGTTGATAAAATTTAAGCCATAATAGCCGAACGGTTAAAGGTACTGACAATTACAAGGTCGTAGATTCAATCCCCACCCGTTGCACTATTGTCGTACCTACTCCTAACACAAAGCTTTTCGTTTATTTGGAGGGGAGAGGAGAATTTAAAAAGAAACTAATTTTCATTACCAAAAGTTCCAATTAGCAGGAAACAGCAGTGCTCTCACTAAGTGGATGTGCAATACGTGATTGTGAAGCCGTAAATCTTATTAAATTGCCGTGGCTCCGCTACATGTTAACCTATTACTCGTACTTTGTTTCTAAAATAAATATTAGAAGTTGGCTTCTTTAGTTTCGCGGTTATCTATGAACCATTAATGGTTTCCAGCTCAGTTTCAATAAATTAGTAGAATGTTCATACTTATAATTAACTAGTTGATGACCGTGAATCCGCGTGGATGAAGGTTTTTTAATTTCTGCGAGAGTTCTATAATTCTACGGGATAAAATGAAGAATAAAGTTTGAGAACCGCGGTTGATATAGAAATAGATCTTTTTTCCCACGTGCTTTGAGACTGTGGAACCAACTTCCTGTGACTGTGTTCCCACTAAATTACAACAAGGGTTATTCAAGGGGCGGACCAACAAATTCCTAAAAAGCCGGCAGCGCATTGGTGGTGCCTCAGATGATACCAATGTTCATTGGCGGCGCAAATCACTTAACATCAGGTGAGCCACCTGCTCAATTTCTCGCTAAAAATATAAAAAAAATCTACAAACAAATCTCTGTTCTATAGAAAAGTATGGCGTTATTAATATACGGGAGAGGCTTGGGTGGGACGCGGCCACCACCACACACACCCCTTTTGAGTATAACTAGAGACGTGGAATAGATATACCTCGCCACTTCCTCAGCTCGTGCCACTTAGAATACGAGCCTAAAACAAGGGGCGCTGCCGGAAAGCTACTGTATATTTTTCGCAGTACCGCAGAATACCTAGTATTGCCTAAAGATAAAAGTAGTACTACGATTACATGCATATCTTATGTTTTATAGATACGTGACTGTTAAGAAAATTAGTATCCCTATGAGGAATAGATAACTGATGTGGTTAACTGAATATCATTTTGCAAATATCGAATGTGCGTGATGTCAATTTGACTTATGGACCTAAAACATAGTCGTTAAAATTATATGAGTGCCATTACAAAGCTCGCCATTCAGCAGGCGATGGAGACAGCTATCGGTGTATCTCTTCGGAGTCAAATCAGGCGTGACAAAGTCAGCAGGAGAATCAGAATTACGCTAGAGATATAAAATGTTATATACGTCCTGAAACCAAGCATGATAACGTTATATTAAGTAACTAGCAGATACCCGCGACTTAGTACGCCTGGATTAACACACACTCACACACACACACGCGCGCGCGCGCGCGCTTTCGCCTTTATAATATAGTGTGATTTCACTGAAATGCCCTGTATTGAATAAAATATTTAAAATATGTTACATTAAATTATAGCTGTCTATTCAGTTTTAATATAAATTTCATACATCGAACATTAATTTAACTTTTCTAAACCAGTCTGTGAACTAGTCGTGCTTGTTTAAATGTGTGTATTTGAAATTACTCGGTTAGGGAATATTTTCACTTTATTGGACACCGTGTTCTATCGAAAATACCAATTCGCAAAATTGGTTTTTAATTGGAACGAAACTTCGTGAAATATGCGTGATGCATTGCTTGCATAGTTTGATTTGTTTTTTCAACAGTTTTACAGTTTACCGACTGCATTGGCGGTGTACAAGCTTTTGAAGTATTTGTTTTTGTCGTTCAACAAAACACATTTTATGTTTTAGTTTAAACTAAATATTTTGTTTCTACTACATCGCAGTGAAAAAATATTCTGTTTCAAAAAAATAAAAGTACCAGGACCGAGCATAATTCTACCATTTTTGTAAATTGTAAGCATATTTTAACCTTTGAGTATCATATACCTATTCGTCTTTCTGATATCTACAGCTAGTTACTAAAAGATAACGTACATATTATGTCTTTATTATGAACTAATTACAATGAATTTTGTCTCGAGAGCTCCCAGGCGCGCCTTATACTATTCTTATTTTAATCCTAATCACTCAAAGTCAATGAAATGTAAAAAAACTGTCTTTGTAGTTTATCAATTTTTCGCGGTGCGCAGCCCATGGGATACTTAATACTATCCTACATCATACTTCATACACATCAATTCTAGAGTGGATGCGTACTGACCTGTTTAGAGGTTTCAGAGGCATAAAGAAATATGAACAAAGTCAGTTTAGGTAATCATTAATAGTGTTAATATTATTATGATTTCTTCAGGTTTTCACCTCACTCCTTATTAATTACCTATCAGAGATCCCAAGTAAACAAATTGCCAAGTAAAAATACTAAATCATAGTAATAAAGTCACACAGCGTCTTTTCGTCGTGAATAATAAAAATATTGTTCAATTTGACATACAGTTTGAAATTGGTATAATGAAAATAAATACGATTGTGTCTCCTCTAAGACTAACTCTAACTCCAACTGCTAACACTTTTTTTATAACCTTAGAATCTTCTTAGCGTTCTTATAGATTTCCTATAACTCTTATTTTAGCGCCTAATTGTTAGTTGGGAAGCGTTCATGAGAGTATCGATTGGATTCCCGTCATAATATCAAAATGATCAAAGCTTAGTTTAAGTTTGAATCCAAAAGACGCTGTGCTACCCTTGGATGGGCGTTGTACCTAGAGTCGCAAATAAATCACCTATAAACCTTCTGCTGCAGCAAAAATAGAAAAAAAAAAACATTACAGGCTTCGAGCCATTTCCAATAAATCTAGATTGCGCTATCAGCCGTTATTGACGGGTTCGGATGTCGTTTTATTCCATTAGGGTGGAGTAATTATTAGAAAGCTATTTTTGCAAGATCAACACATGCTCATTACCTATATATAATACGCGACTCATGTATTATTTGGTGACGCTTACAGACGTATGTGACGGTTAAGTGTATATGTGATGCTCATCGGGGTAATATTATTATTATTTTTATATATATTTCAAGTCGATACTTATGACAATACTATTTATATCCTTTGGTTTCTGTAGCCAAGTAAATATACATACAAAATGGAATGATATGCGATTATTACCTGGCTTTTATTTCGAACACCTACGTCTTATAGACGTTAGATGTAAATATATACGGTAAATATTTTGTTTAAATTAGACTCCCCTTACGCTCATAATAATGTATGTCGAATATATGTCGCTACGACGAAATACATAAACAATCTACACACTTTTTGCGAAATTGAATATTTTGCGAATTGAACATTCTGCGTGTAGACGAGAAATTAAATTTAAAAAAAAGTATATTCATTCTGAAATGCACAAATTCAAATTATATGCGGTATGTTCGGTTGCGTTCGCAGTTAGTTGGAAAGTTTTAATGATAAAAAACGCACGTAATGCGGTGGTCGTTTATCTTGCAGCGCCAGCCGCACGTGCTTAACTACCACCTATTTGAATTTATGCGCCACAGTACTTTCATCCTGTTTGCACTTTCCGACATTTATCATTAGACCGCTTGCAAGTAATACGGTGAGTTTTCCTACAGGATAGGTAACTAGAAACTAATGTATATTTTATGATAAATATTGTACAAAGCTTTTCCATTGTAACTTAAAATTTTGAAAGGAGTAACCAACTGAATCCGTCGCTGCGTGGGAGATACTATAGTGCACATGTGCTACTATACTGTAATGAGAGACCGTTGGAACGATGGCTTTACAAGCTCTCCGAGGCACGGGGGTGATTTCTTGTCTAATTACTAACTCCTGCACTGGTAGCATGGGCGGGAGAAATTTTATCCCCGGGAAAAGGATAAAACGGTTATCCCCTCACTTAGTTTTATCCACCCGTCGAGCATGGGCACAGCGGTGGAAATAACACTCAGTGGATATACTTATAGAAATATACATCGCCTTCTCCTCTGTCGCCATGCTTTAGCATAGGAAAAAGGTAATTTTATCCCCTGTTAGTGGATAAAATCGAGGGATAAAACTTTTATCTCCTGCCCATGCTATCAGTGCTGGAGAACTTGTTGGCAGAAACTTTTAATGAAAAAATCTGCAGTGGAACGTGCTTATCGCTAAATAGATCAAGGGAATACTTAACTGACACACTGAGACAAAATTCGTATTTGGATAAGATATAAATAAAATTAGATGGACAAATTAAGAAATCATACTAATAACATAAAAGCAAAACCATGCATGCTAATTTGTCCTTCATACCACAGCAAGGAAGCAAAGTATCGACTTCATTTTTTGCATGTGTAATTGTGTATACATTCCGAAAAAAATGGTTCCTACGGGGGTTTTAATAAACTAGCTAACTAACCTTACTAGTAAGAAATACATATCGATGTATTCCTCATTATATATAAGAGAGATATATATGGTATTAGACGTAAGAGATAAAGAGAGATCCATAGAAATGAAACAATAGAGTATTAAATAACAAGCTGTTATCTGATTGAAACTACTATGCTCCACTGTCTGGAGTGTCGGGCTGTCCTTTACCGCTAACTGTTGCTAACCCGCAAGTGTCACTTGTTTTGCACTAAATTACTTCACTAACTGCACTAACTGTGCTATCTCAAGATAACAGCGCAATCACATTGAACATCTTTTATTCAGTAACGGTGAATAATTCACGGCTTTTAAACCTACTTACTAAGACTACTTACTTACTGCGTTACTTAATTCAATGAAGAACACAAAGAACTAGAAATCGGATATTCAACTATTGCATATAATTATGTAAAGGGTTGCTATAAAATAAATGTAAGAACTTGTTTACTAATATAGATTAAAAAAAAAATTAAGAAAGTTTATAATAATTTTTTCTAAGACTTATAAGATTAAAACTTGATTGTATTCGCTGATAATAATTTATTTATGTAAAAAAACTTCGTAAACTCTATGACAGAAAAAAAACTTTTACAATATCTTGATGATTTTTTTTTACTTAAACTTTTACTTTTGGTCATGCATAAGTTTTCAAATTACAGAAAAAAATAAAAGATAATCAAATCCGGTCGTATTCTCCTGATTGCCAATAAAACTGTGTATATTTTGACCGCGAGAGCAATTTAAAACGCGATTTTTATTCGCGATTGCTCACAAACTGCGAATGGCGGAATCAATTCCATTGTTGGCATTGCCAACCAAACAAGTTCACTGCAATGGATTCTGCAGGTCAGTGATTATTTTATTCGCTTAAATAGCAGTTTTTATAGACTTAAAAGTTTAAAGCCACGGTTTAAATACACGTTAAGTTAGAGTGGATTTATTAATGAACAATCTTGGCATAAAAAGCTTAGACTAGTTCTTGCATCATATTCTTACCATAAAGTAATACATTCTTAGTTGATGCTTCTAACTGCTTTTGAAAATCCTGCCTAATTCAACTAATTCCAAGTTGACCCATTTCAGACGGTTATTCAGATACCAACAAAAAAAAATCAGATTAGGTGATAAATTCTGTACTTGTATATGAGCCTGATAAAAGGCAGCTATTTCAAAATCAGCTTTTGATTGCGACTTTATCTGCATTGGAGTTAGGTTTTTCAAAATCCGGTTTTTTTTAAGATAACCTATATGAAATTATTCGTTTTTGATCCTCAACTATACCCATGCCAATGTAATGTCCATCAAAATGTGGAATGTCATTCTGAATTCCATCTTTTTCAGCAATCGGCATCTCTCAACGCATCTTACCTAGGTGGTGTAATATTTATGTAAAGTTCGACTTGCAATGGACCAGTATCTTAAAATCTGATCAAATCTTAACTACCAAAGATTATTATTAAGACGATCGAATCACAAATAGTTAACATCAAATCGATTATGGAATAACTGTATCAAGCATTGCTATAGTCTCAATTGTGGTGATTGGCTGAATTTATCGCGTTCTTTCTGCAATATTAGCCGGTAGCGAGTGAATATCAGCCGCAATCAGAGGCGATTGCAATCGTCACACTGTAGTAATCCTTTTTATAGAATCCAGAGTTTGTACAAAGTCTGGATGGTTGTTGTTATTTTGTTGAGAAAATCTTTCCTTGTTTTCAGTTTCCATGGATGAAGATGCGCATAAAATCAATTCGAGCCACATTCCGGAGACGTCGTAATCTTAACAACTGTAGATGAATCCACCAATGTGAAATACCATGATGGATCGTAAGTTCACACATGTGCTGATGGCAGCACTCGTCGTTCACGTAATTAGTGCGAGAGTGATGTGCCCCAGTCACCCTAACTGCGTTTGCGGCGGCACGTTCGCTATTGAACTCAATTGCAACATCGATGGTAAGTGCTCTCTCATTTAGTGCATTAATATTTCGGCTCCTTGACATAGATATTATATTCAATATCTACGAATAAATCAATATCCTGTGTCTCTAATGTAACTTTTCAAGTTAACGTTAAAACTTAAAACATTTGTTCCAGGAAGGATAGTCAAAATAAACTTACTGCCAAGTACATACATAAATATTAAATGCGAGAACGCAACAACTCTAGATTATAGCCAGCTACCAAAATGTGCCAACGGAACGAGTACCTTCAAATCAGTCAGCTTTAAAGACTGCCCATTACCAAACAATTCGTTCAAGGATATCTTAATGCAAATTGGAGTCTCCAAGACAATGTCACTCATATTTCAAAATGCGAAGGATCTCTCCGGATATTTTGATAGAAAACATTTTGCAGGCTTGCAAGATTTGACTAAATTACTTCTTTCAGTAAATGGTATTACGCATTTACCAAACAACTTATTCGTGGATATCCATAACTTAACATGGCTGAATATAAGATGTAATAATATAAAATTGTCTGAAGAGCTATTTAAACCACTTGAAAGATTAGAGACCTTAGAAATAAGTCACAATCACATGACGAATATGTCCTCGAATCTGTTTTCTCATTTATCTTTATTAAGGAAACTGTCTCTATGGCAAAGCAATGTGACAAGATTTTCAAAGGATTTTTTCTCGGGTGTCAATGTTCTTGAAGAATTGGACCTAAGTTCTAATGGACTTAACGAACTTCCAACATCAATTTTTAAGCCATTGAGAAAATTAAAGAAACTTACGTTATTTTCCAACAAGTTTTCAACCTTACCGCAAAATCTATTTACAACCAATAACAAGTTGGAAACTGTAATAATTCTGAACAACGACGTTAAAATGAAAGAACTACCAAAGAATTTATTTGGAAATTTATTAAACTTAAAACAGGTATACATTCAGAGAAGTGGTATAGAAATTGTTCCATATGACATTTTTACCAACTCTTCCCAAATAACCAACATATCGTTAGCATTTAATGATATTACAATATTACCAGAATCAACTTTTAATGATCAGATAAACTTGTTAGAACTGGATTTAAGTCACAATAACTTAAGAAGCTTAGAGTCAAAATTGTTTTCATCATTAGTACGCCTAGAGAAATTGGATTTATGTTACAATTCAATTGAAGAAGTTTCAGGGTGAGTTTAAAGCTAACTCCTTTGTGTTATGAAATACTTTGTGTATAATATTATGTCTAAACAACCTTTTTTCTTTTTCAGTTCCACATTTTCGTCTCTATTAAGTCTAATATATTTAAATATGGAACATAATAATTTAAAAACAATATCATCGTATTTATTTAGTAACAACAAACAGAGGATGTCAATATCACTCGCATATAATAAGCTCGACTTCCAAAATAAGGAGTTGCAAAAGAATTCTTGGACTGTTAAACATGTCTCTCCATTTGCTCATACATATAATTTAAAAATGCTAAATTTAAGTCACAATAAATTCCGTTCAGCTTTTGAGGATTGGTGGATTAATGGACACGAAATTTTGGATATCAGCCATAACTGCTTAGGGTTTTTGTGGGTATGAATCTATGATATATTTTATTAAATGAATACAGATTTATTTACTTCGAGGCAAATAAATATAAACATAGTTTTATTTCAGGGAAATGGAAGCACATTGCTCGATCCAGGTGATTCACCTTCTTATGAGAAGCTAATTAATAAACCTCTAAAAGAAATTCGGATAACGGATAATCCATTGGAATGCCGATGCATAAACTTTCGATTTCTGGACTTTATCAAAAATTATTTCCATACAAAGGTAGTCATTTATAATGGTTGCATAAAAACTCTTGGGATATTTTACATATTCTTTTATTTATTTACAATATCAAAATGGATTTATCATTTTCAGGTTGCTGAGGATACCCTATCCCACTGCTCCATTTGGAAAAAAGAAGTTTGTTATTTAAGATTTGTGATTTTCATGACAGTTTTAATAACTTCGTTAGCGTTTATTTCGCTTATAATCACGATTTATGTTACATACAAAAAACAAATTAACTTGTTTATAAAAAAGACACTCCATTATTTTCTACATCAGGATACAACAATTATGGAAGAAGATAAGAATATAATTGTAAAGTATTCCGAAAAAGATGAAGAATTTGTCCTAAAAGAAATGTTACCCCAACTGAAAGAGCATAAAAACTATAATGTTCATGTAAAGTGCATAAATAGCTCAAACAATAGAGATAATTTCATGAAACAGCTTAGGGTCAGCACAAAGGAATCTAACATAGTCTTGGTTATATTTTCTCCGAATTATTTAACGTCAGAATATAGTCAAGTAAACATAAAGAAAATTCGAGGTGAAATGTTGAAGAGCAAGAATACTGTTTATGTATTTACTGATATTGGCCCGGAAAACTCAATATACGCTTTTCTGAAAGAGCAGCGAGATCGACGATCAACGATTTTGTGGAATGATCCTAATTTCTGGAGTGTCCTGATTTACATGTTATCAAATGGCACATACAAAAGAAAAGTAAGAATCGCTACGGAATATAATACACACTCGACGATTGATACATCTTTTAGTTCACGCAAAAATGAGTGGCTTACAACCAATCCATTACTTATGACAACTCCTGATAGACCAGATATCTACACATCAAGTACATTTGCAAACAACCAAGTTTAAAAGAAACCTGATTTATTTTAGTGAGGTAAAGACTGAATTCTTCGCTACATTCAATATGAGTCTCACATTTAGTAGTTTCTGATCACCAGTATAGTTTTGTTGTAACATAGGTAATTGTAAAAAAACGTGTTAAATTATAGGATAATGTAAAACGTATTGTGTAAAATTTTTACGATGGTAACTTAGTGTGTATAAATTTCTGTAAGTGACAATTTATGTAATTCATTTAATTTGAAATTATTATCATCATACATAGTAGATTCCGATGTCCGTGTTTCTTGTACGGTGGTTACACCTTCAGCGTATATCCAATATCAAAGAAGTGTTGCCATTGCTATGTAATCGTTTATATTTATAGCTATTTGTTTTTATTACATGTAAATATATTATAAGAATGTATTACTTAAACCCATCTAAGTTTCAAGGAAACTGCATATTGTTAATGAGTTATAAGCTGCAGCTTAAATAAAACATATACTTTACCTAATTTCTTATCTTTTATTTCTTTTCCATGATAATGTATCTTTAAAGTTTAGATGTCGGGCAAGTCATGTGCAAAATGTGTTGATAATGTAAATGACGTAGTTACATCAACATGTATTATTAATACAAATACCATAACCATAGAGAATTCCGAGGACTTAGAAAACAATATAAACTAATCCATCATATTCTAAATCATTCTAAGATTAGACTCCAAAGTTTTTAAAGATTTTGTTATTCTAGATGCAAGTCTAATATTGACTTGATTGATTGACTTTCGGAATTTCTTCTTTCAGAATTTCGAGCCTATTCCGATTTCTCATGTACCTAAAATATGTATCAGTTTTTTGTGACAAAAATTGAATTGTTGTAAACATATTAAGAAGTTACTGTAAGAATACTGCCTAATACCTACATATCCATCTGATTCTAACATACTACAGCATAATTTAAAAAAAATAACTTTTTATTAGATACTTATTGAAACACGTAATTTATAAAATGGGAACATCCGCACAAATAAAATTTTCTGGCCTATGTCACAATATTCAATGAACACGAACACGCCATTCTGTACACAATATGTATTTTATGGAGTTTTGTGGGAAATATACAGGTGTGTTCGTTCGACGTAGATGAGTTGAGGACGTTGAATTGTACCTAATCATTTTATTTAATTAAAATCCAATGAAGCGGGTAGTGAAATGAGCTTATAATAATAGAAATAATATAGTAATAATAGTATTTAAAAATACAAAACAAATATCTGAATATCTGGGCCAGTTTATTTGCCGTCCATGTGTTGTAGTTAAAGGACCACGTTCCAGAAGTGCCGGAAATTGCATATAAGCAACAGGGAGGGAAGCAAGTGGACACAGGAGGCGCGGAGGGGGAGAGGGGGTGAGTTGAAACCGGCTATGTTACGAAAATATAGCTACCAACATACTATGTCCCCGTGGAATCCAAATGACGTAATATGGTTGAGTTCACGCTAACTCAAGTGAGAAATAAGGTAAAAGGTATGATAATTACATACATAATATTGAGCATGTATTTATTTAGTAATGGCTAAGACCAAATATAATAAACAAAAGTTTATTGCTGCTTAAAAGATAATTCTATACATCTGCTTTTTATGCCAACAAAATTCAATCAAGCTTAAAATTAAAATATCTGAAAATAAAATTAATGGCAGATAATTATTATTATTCAGACAGAAATGGATGCAAAAATTTGCAAAAATTGCACATTATAAATTACTAGACTTAAATTACTTGCTTGCGACTTCGTTCGCTTGGACTAAGGTTTTTTGAATCCCGCAGGGACTCTTCAATTTTCCATGACAAAAAGTAGCTTATGTGTTAATCCAGGGTATAATCTATCTCCATTCCAAATTTCAGCCAAATCCGTTTAGTAGTATTTGCGTGAAAGAGTAACAAACATACACACACATACACATACAAACTTTCGCCTTTATAATTTTACTGTGATCAGTGTGATTTCGCTACTTTGTAGTTTACCACAAAGTCTTTAAATCTTAAGCCTCATAGCACTTACTTCGAAATTAGTTTCTGTCTTGCAGTTTAACAGCTAAAAAGTTACTTATAACTCTCGTTGTAAAGTTGTATTCAGAACATAAAGTTGTAATAATACCTATACAGCTTACTACAAACTTGGCTTTATTTATGTCCCCAACAGATATCGCAAGCGATAAATAACAACTCTTAACTAGAAAGTTGCCTCCGCCTACTTTAACTATAATAACTAAACTAATAAATGATAGTTGTATACAAGCAATATATTTCCAGCGTATCTGTTCGGTGCACTGTAATATAAATCTAGCTTTATTTATGTCCCCAACGAATTCCGGAAATGGCCACATAACAACTACTAACTGGACAGTTTTTCCGGTACATTTTCCTACACAACTTTTAAAATTATTACTCGTGTAGATACTATAAAATAATATTGTGTTTGATAGTTTTTTATTTATTTACGTCTCAACTACTTAACTGATTTCAAAAGTAAAAAGCTTAAACAATCATACTCGCGTGTACTCGCGACTTTGGTCTTTAAAAATTCCAAAATACGAGCTCTTTATTTTAGCGAAATACAAAGCGTAGATATCTCCTGGTACCGATAACTCAATCAAAATCAGTTCAACCATTCCCAAGATTAGCCTGGACAGGCCGACAATTTTATCATATACTAAGTACTAGTAATAAGTACTAGCTTTAACCCGCGGCTTCGCTCACGTCAGGTTCGATTTTTTAACCCCCTATTTATCCCTCTTGGGGTTGAAATTTTCCAAAATCCTTTCTTAGCGGATGTCTACGTCCTAACAGCTACCTGTATGCCAAAGGACATCATCCATTTTGGGCTTAATCTGAAAGTGCCGGCCAAAAAAAATTTTTGCTGTATTTCGTTAGAACTTGTCTCCCTAAACATTTTTTATTATGACACCGAAGCTGTAAAACCATTGACCTTGGTTTTATTTAAGTTTAAAAATCTGTATTTTTTCCTACCAAATGAAATGTTTCTAATAATAACAATAAAAACTGGAGTGCCCAGCAGTCTGTTCTAACTCTCAGCAGCCGAGCCCGGCTGACCTCATCGCCTTTTGGTTCGCCAAAACACACTTTGGTGTGTGGTCAAGAGAGAGATGGATGTGTGGAAGATGAGAGATGGATGGGTGCTTGAGGAGGGCTTTTGGATTGCGGCGGTAGAGGAAGCATGTGCCTCAATATAGCCGATGAACCCAGTCGCCATCTCTCCAGAGGATGTACTTGGTGCGGTGCGCCGGGCCGCGAACTGGAAAAGTCCTGGATCCGATGGACTGCATCACTTCTGTCTGAAGGTTTTTCGTTCTGCCATGCTATATGGCTAAACAATTCCAAGAAGCTCTCGAGCAAGGGGCACTCCCGAGCCTTTTCACCACCAGAATCAC
Organism: Hipparchia sbordonii; assembly: GCA_038048805.1. NCBI lineage: Eukaryota > Metazoa > Arthropoda > Insecta > Lepidoptera > Nymphalidae > Hipparchia > Hipparchia sbordonii. The sequence goes on along the minus strand of CM076106.1, from coordinate 5,530,855 downwards.
TCATTTAGCTCCAAAGTCCACCGATGCCGAACCACGGCCAAGTACCGCTCCATCACATATCTTACTAGCATCTTTAAGACATTGACATTCGTTTTGAGCCTTAAGATTTCCCGTCATATAGGCGAGAATAGTAATGTCTGGGGCTCAGAATGGATGTCGGTAAAATGGTCGTGGTACTAAGAAGCACCTTCTCATCGACTCCGTCGCGGGCCAACTGGTCAAACTAAGTTGCCGGAATTTCCCCACAGCCCGGATTGACAATGCATGAAGGCATTCGACTCGGTGCCCCATTCATGGTTCTTGAGGGTCCTTGAGCTGTACAAAGTCGATAGTACAGTTCGAAACTTCCTCGGAGAGTGTATGGGGCAATGGAACACGATCCTTTGTCTTCATGATGAGCGGCTGACAGCTGCCGATGATCGGATAAGGATACGGCGGGGTATCTTCCAGGGCGATTGTCTGAGACTACTATGGTTTTGTCTCTCTTAATGAGCTTCACGTGGGCGTCCGTGCAATGGCTGCGTTTCGTTGACCTCTTTGGCGTAACCGAAGGTACAAGATCAGGTAGTTAAGACCAGAACTACCGAAAGTACATCCTAAAGGATGGCACTACCAACATTTGTTGAGCTTGTCGCCATCCCAGTGAGTCACTCAGGCATGTGCTCTCGGGATGTTCAGCTCTTGATAACACTAAGTATTTCCACAGGCACAACCAAGCAGCCAAAATCCTTCACCAAGAGCTTGAAGCTCTGAAGTACGGTCTTCTGGATGAAAGACTAGGTACACACCGGTGCCAAAACTTAAGAGTGATGGGGTACGGCTCTACTGGGACCGGTCCATCATCACGGACAGGATGATTCTGGTTAATAAGCTTGATATCGTGCTGATGGACCGGGCACAGTCGAGGGTGATTTTAGTGGCCATCACCATCGAACATGGCGAAAACCTCGTGAGAGTGGAGACAGAGAAAAACGAAAGTATCTAGATCTGGCTCACGAGGTTTCCGGCATGTGGCAAGTGGAGTCCACTGAAATCATACCGATCATCATTTCTGCAAATGGGTTGATCCCAGTCAGCCTTAATCACCATCTGAGATAGTGTTCCATCCATTCCACCATCTGGGGTTTCGTGGTAGTTCCAGCCAATATGCACAATGTGGTATTTATAGGTGTGTGGTCAGGGTCGGATAGGTAGCACTTAACAAAACTCCAAAAAAATAAAAAAAATTGGCTTAGAAACACTTCATATACTCGAAAAAATACAGATTTTTAAACTTAAATAAAACCAAGGTCAATGGTTCTACAGCTTTGGTGTCATAATAGAAAATGTTTAGGGGGACAAGTTCTAACGAAATACAGCAAAATTTTTTTTTGGCCGGCACTTTCAGATTTAGCCCAAAAATGTATGAATCGTGGAGGATCTCCTTTCAGCTCGATCGGTCCAGTGGTTAGAGCTGTGCGTTGATAGATCAGTCAGTCAGTCAGTCAGTCAGTCAGTCAGTCACCTTTGCCTTTTATATATTTAGATGAAGCACATGTGCCAAAATTTAGCACGGTAGCGATCAATACAAAACTGCGCCAAAATGTTTGGTTTACAAAAAGTTGTTCCAGCCTCGATATAACCTGATGTAGCTCGTGAAATATGCATGATAGACGGGTGAGGCCGAACTACGATTTGATACTATTTAATTTTGACCGCATCATAGTCCGCAGCGCTGAAAACTTTATTAACTTGAAATTAGACTATACCTGCGAAAGAGGAAGGTCAATGAAACTCTTCAATGTTAAATTTTGAAATGAAAGTTGGTACACCGTACGCTTTTTGAATGTTAACATTAACAATCTTTATAGAAGGAAGATAAATGTGATAATAACATTTTTTGTTTTATTCGTTGACAAGATAGTCCTTGATTGCTTTCTCACCTGATGGTAAGTGATGATGCAGTCTAAGATAGTAGATAGATAGTAGCGGATTAAGTTTTCGCGTGGATTGAGGTTTTTTAATTTCCACGGGAACTCTATTATTTTGCAGGATAAAAAGTAGCCTATCTCTGTGTCTTTCAGCCCATCCGGTTCAGTCCTTGTGGTGTGATTGGGCAACAAACATCCATCTATCCATCCATCCATAAATCCAAACTTTCGGATGTATAATATTAAAGTAGGATTATAAATAACACCTAGGTGGAATTCGGGGGTGGTTAGTTTGACCGACCGCATTATTCATGCCGCTACCGCTGTTGGAATGTTGCTGTCGCCACATAGCGTTGACTAATTTATACCGTGACTAGAATAAATAATTTATTGCAATACTGTCGGATCCACAATTGGGTACAAACTTGCAAAATTGTCGTAAGAGCTAGCCTGCACTGGGGAAAACGTTGATACGAGTATAAATCGCGCGTTTTTTTCGCACAATTTATATCTATATTTCAGGTAAGGAATTTCATATTGTACTGTGAATAAAATCCATCGCGATTTTTGATAATTTTTAGGGAGTTCTCGGTATTAACTCACGTCTAAATACTACACAAAATATTCGCGCGATTTAATCCTTTTTTTTATTTAATGACAAGATAGCCCTTGATTGCGATCTCACCGGATGATGACGATGCAGTCTAAGATGGAAGCGGACTAACTGGGAAAGGGTATAGCAGTGCAAATTCAACCCATACACCTAATTGGTTTCTACACGCCAACGTGCCAGAACGCTAAATCGCTTGGCGGCACGTCTTTGACGGTAGAGCTAACTAGCCACGGCAAAAGCTTCCCACCAAATCAGACCAGAGTAAATTCCCATATTGTCCCCGCCGGAAATCAAACCTGAGACCTTGCAGTTAAGAGAACACAGCGCTCACCACTGCGCCAGGGAGGTCGTCAAAAATCCGCAACATACCGCGTGAAAGTATCAAAACACAGTTTTTTACCGCGCTTGCAAACCTGAAGAGTTACATAGGCTACTTTTTATTCCGGAAAATCAAAGAGTTCCCGCGGGATTTTAAAAACTAAATCTACGCGGACGAATTCGTGGGCGTCAGCTAGTTTAACATAATTATTTTTACGATCACTTATGATGTTGTTTCCACTTTGCAACACATTTCACTTTAATATGTCGAAATCCAAACATAATTTTAAATTCCTGTAGAATGTTGTACTCTTGAAACAGAATACATTAGAGACGGAAAACGAGTAGTTTCTGCTGAGATTTTACGAGTTCTAAAGGAGCAAAATTCATGTTTCAAAATTTAGTTACTTCGGTACGATACTCCTAGGCCGTCTCAGCTTACGTCAGTTATAATACTAGCTACTGTTTGCGCTTTTGAAGTGAAATTTTGTTACGCGACGAACAAATTCTCGAGAACTCTCTCTCTTGTAATTTCAGAAATGTTTTATAGAATGTAGAGAAATATATCTCGTAATATTTATGGCAAGATTTTATATCACTGGTAGTACTTACGCCATTAAAAAAAATGATTATAATTATTTATACTAAGGGTTTATTTTGTAATTAAACGTTAGGGAAGTAGCCAACAGCGACTTTTTGCAGCACTTCATTAACGATACAATAAAAAAACTGAATGTTTTTAGTCTAATAAACAAAGGGAGATCACATACTTTAGAAATGAATAAAACCCAAACCCGGAATAATTAATATTATTTAATATAAAAGTACACATTAAGGTAACAAGATGGACTGCGTGAGAGGCCAAGAGAGAGCACAGATCAAATTGACAGGTAAAGTGTGACGTGTGACAGGTCCACAGAACACATTGTATTTATTATCCAACACATACGATCAAGTTTGCTATCAAGTTTGCATGATGCTTAGGTATTCAAAAAAAAAAGAATGGTATCCTGAGCAGTATCGATACTTTTGGTTCGGTACCTAGGAAAGCTCCCGTAAGCTGTAATACTCCATCGAGAGAGATAACGATATACATCAGTAGGGTTAGTATAAGATTTAATTCAATTGATTGTATTCGTATTCGATGATGTTAGCGTCACAGTAAAATGAACCATACAAGAATTTAATTAGAGTTCAATTACGTGCATGCATTCTTATACGTTCAAGTATACGGATACGCTACAAATTAAAATCGGTTTTGTGACTTTAAATCAATAAAGTTAAGGTTCATTTTAGTTTGACGCTAAAGTATTGGAATACGAATACGGTCAATCGAATTAAATCTTATACTAACCCTACAGGAAGAGAATAATATAGACTATAGTCTGCTTACTTATGGTACTTTCCAAATTACTCTATACTATATTCAGACGTCAGACAAAAAAAAAAGACGTGTGGCACTCGGGGACTGCCGCGGTAAAGCTATTGCATAGCATTTTTTATCAACGCCATCTAGCGGCTCACCGTAGAGGAGTCCCGTGTCAGATTATTTTCATTACGGAATTTCTGGATTCGGTGTCCACGCTGGCCCGCGATAGAAGCTATGCAATAGCTTAAAAAAAAATTATATTTGCGGTAAACAATTACAATTTGTGTTTTTTTCACATAATGAATGCCCACATTCATTTTGTGAAAAAACAAAAACATTCCATGTTTTTATCATTACTGTGTTGATCCCTTTTGATAAATGATTACCCTCGAGTCCAGGCAAAGCGGTCAATTTATATCCTTATTATTTCGCTTGAATAAATTGGCAGTCATATTTTATTTTGTAATGAAATATTTACGATTTCATCCGCCGCGCTGGTAGGTAAATGTTTCAGTGCGCATCAACTTGTCTAAATGGGGAATTAAAATGTTTTTGTTTATCTTTCAGAATTCTCTAGTATGATATACAAAATTCATAAGTGTAAAGGTCATAGCACATATATCAACTCGAAAAGGGATCGTCACCGTATCAACTCGAGCCGTCCAGTATTCTTTGTATGAAATGCCTTACTGCAACGCACACTTATCGGAATCGTATCGTAATCGCTTCGCCTCGGGACTAGCTCATGAACCGTGGTGCGGTGCGGGTCAACTTGCAGTTTCCGCGTCTACGGCTCGTCGTCCCCGCGCTTACGTCTCTCCATATCCGAGCACGTCTTTTCGTCCACGCTTGTCCCTCTCAATCCTCCCGTGGCCGCGAGGTTGACGCCTGGTCGACAGCGAGGCGAAAGGCGATACGGTGAAGTTCCTGTCCGGGTTGATATGTGTGCTATGACCTTAATTCAATAGTATTTTACAAAAGATCTAAAGCTCTGTTTAGTTTATATTGCGCCTTAGTTTATTATGCATATAGAGAATAATCTAATCATAATCTTTAAATAGACAAAGTTGTCTATAACCATATCCAAGTAGGTATGTTTTTAAAAATCGCATGGAGATAGCATCGTATACTCAAAGGCTTTCCGTATAAAAGACACTTTCTGAATATAATTTATCACACTATCCACACCATTAACCCAGAATACTGTAAAAGCCGCGTGCATGATACGCTTCAAGGCTCTCGATTGTGGGAAAATTCAAAAATCATTGGCATTATCACCGTATTTATGGCCTCATACACCTTCAGCTTTGGAAGAAATCTTTTGGTAAATGTGTCGTTTCCCAACTGGGTAAGTATCTACGAGCATCTTGTCTGGATATTTTGTATAGAACGACTTAAAATATTACACTTTGTTACCTATAGTAAGGAGTTATGTCTGGTAGGAGGCTGTGGCTGTGGCTAGTTACCACCCTACCGTCAAAGACGTGCCGCCAAGTGATTTAGCGTTCCGGCACGATGGCATGTAGAAACCGATTAGGGGTATGGGTTGAATTTACACTGCTTTACCCCTTCCAAGTTAGCCTGCTACCATCTTAGACTGCGTCGTCACTTACCATCAGGTGAGATCGCAGTCAAGGGCTATCTTGTCATCGAATGAAAAAAAAAAGGTAGCCAACTAAAGAAAAATCTTAGAAAATATTCTTCTTTTGACTATGGCAAACCCAAAAGAAAGGGATATGATTTTAGCAGTCTTTGTATTTTTTTTTATTCATAGTAGGTACAGGTAGGAAAGAGATGATGTGGTCTAAGGTGTAACGCGTTTGCCTAAAAGATGCCTATTCACTCTTGTTTTAAAGATACCCAAATTGTACGTGCTAGGATACACAGATCTTGGAAGTACGTTCCAGACCTAGCCGTGCGGATTAGGAATGAAGACTTAAGCGCTTACTGCACGTAGATGGAATATCAACGACATAGGGATGGAAGCTCTCCCGATGTCTTGCAGTGTGGTGGTAAAAATGTGAAGGGGAGACAAGATCGAAGACAAGTCTATGTATGTCTGTGACTATTTACGAATTTTCCATCGTAGCGAAGAAAGGAATAAGCCGATTTTAATGAATGACGTGTCAATCAATCCGTTATGATGATCCAAGTGACATAGGCTATACTTCCGTAATTTTCCGTAATCGAGTTACAGTTTTTAAACTTTTATCCTTATTATGAAGAATAATATTAACTAAGCTGAAGACTAATATTCTCCTCTTCTCTCCAAATAAAGGAAAGGGTCTACTTTTCTAAGAAATCTGTTCCACTTCGCATCTCCTTCGCACTTTGCATCCCCGTTCAATAGCATATCTGTCGTGACTGTTAATTGATCGAACGACATTTAGGAAGCGGGATCCATTTTCCTTCAACAATCTCCTCCTCCTTTGTATAAATCCCATTTATTACGAATACATGTACCAAAATATACTTACGTATTAAGGGAAACGCTTTTGGCAAACGATAATTTTATTCACAATATCAAATCAGGCGGCTTAGGGTACTGTTTTTTTTTAATTTGTTCGGATTCTTAACGAAAAAGGGTCCTTCAAAGAGCCTCCTCAATTTCTGGATGATTAAATCACAAATGATACAGATTTTTGTTGTATTTTTGTTACATTTAGGTTGAAAAATTGATAATAATATTTTTATTCGATGACAAGATAGTCCTTGACTGCGATCTCACCTGATGGTGAGTGACGATGGAGTCTAAGATGGTAACGGGCTAACTTGAAAGGGGTATGAGAGCGTAGATTCAACTCATACCCCTATTTGGTATCTACACGCCATCGTGCCGGAATTCTAAATCGCTTGGCGGCACGTCTTTGACGGTAGGGTGGTAACTAGCCACGGCCAAAGCTTTTATATAAAATCATACTAGACCGAAGACAATTTAGAAATTATAACTTCCCAAATTGCCCCCGCCGGGAATCGAACCCGAGACCTCCCAGTTAAAAGACCATAGTGTTCACCACTGCGCCTGGGAGGTTGTCAAAAATATTACTATATTCTTCAACGTACTTGGATTATGATGAATGTCCTAAATCAATCGACCATTATAAAACACAAGAGAATTTTATCTTATTCCAGTACGAAATAGAAAGGTTCATACAATTATTTAAATTAGTAGCTTGTAGCAATATAATTATCTGGTGGAACCCCCAGCTGTATGAAAAGGATTGTAGTAACAATCTAAACCATACTATTTGCTAGTATCTCATAAAACAAGGGCAGAATCGCGGGCACAATCTAATAATAAAGGAATCCAATTAAAATTTTCTGTAGACTTAAGATAGAATGAATTAGAGATAGAACACAAATAGTTTCTATACACCGAAAGTCTACCAACTCGTTAGAGTTTAATTTTACTAATCCAATTTACTTCTTGTTTTGGATACTTGATACGAATCTCCAAGGTCTTTGTTAGTCTAAGTTGTAGTAGTTCCGATTAGGAATTCAAATTTTCTTGTCGGTTTAGAATTATATTAATGGGGACGAGGACAATTTATTCGTATAAGATTAATTTATATACTAAGTTACAAGGGTCTTGACTATAAAATACAAGGTGTTTGTTAATGTGTATAACTTACCAGCAACCACCCATGCACTTTGACCCCATAAACACAATGGCGGTGGTAAAAAGTGAAAATTAATTATCAAAAACTTTCATACAAAATTAATTAATTAATTAACAAAAAAACATTTTGGAAACCCTAACTGAAGACATATAATAACAATACGCCACATAAATCCCTTTCCGTAGTAGTAATTCCAAGAATGACTTTGACCGCGCCGCTCGAGGTAAAGGCGAGGCTACAAGCAAGACTTGCGGTTGCGTTTGCGCAACGAAAAATTACATCGCATAGGACATAGTACGAGAAAACTCTGTCCATTAGTTTAGTTTCTAATGAGACATAGACCGCACTAAGTACTACTTCTGCTTGGCTTAAGACGCATCAATCTTCCGTTGGTTTCTCCCAAAGGACAGGACAATCCTGAATCAAGTAAATCAGATAATCGATATCGTAATTAATCATCTTGATCAATTAATCAATCATCCGTTTTTACGGTGCACAGCGGACATTTCCACGGTGCGTTGTGGTCGCTACGTCTATGATTTTTACAACGCGATGTCGCACTCCAGTGAGGGCTCGCCCTTACGGTGTTCGACGTACCTATTTAATATTCAAAGCACGTACGCGGCTTTGGAAGGGGCCGGAACTAGAGCGGGGAATTTCGAGCACCGGTGAAAATCACCGGTGATTTGCCATTCTCCGAAGATTCATCGGAGATCTCCGGTGAATTCGAATACAGATTTAGCATCAATTAAAATGTTTTTGACTGTTAATGTTCTAGTACAATGCACAGGAATTTTAAGCGCATCGATATTGTGTGAACTCAAAATGATATTAGATGTATTGTAAAGGTTTTAAATAAAAAAAATATTAAGAAAAAATATATTTTACTTTATTATGATAATTATTATTTAAGGAGGTAGGAAATAATGATAAAGTAATTGTATTTGAATAAATGTTATTAAGTTAATAATTAACAATGTTCCTCAACAAACTTCTTTTTATTTAAATTAAATTACTTGAGTTATGATTCAATAATAATCGGTTAAACACCGATTACTTTCACCGGAGAGTCACCGGTGATTCTCCGGTGAAAAATCACTTCTCCGCGCCGCCGCGGGTGCAAATCACTACGCCGGACACCGCTCGCTTTCGACTACAAATGCTAGTAATATGCTTGCACTGTACTGCAAGCGATAATAATAATTATTGTATCGTTTTGCAATTGATTTATTATTAAAAATATCACACACATTCATTCGTTCATTCACATACAGTCATTGTTAATCAAAACCACGACGCGAGATATTAATTACCTGCAAATAAAGAGGCGGCAGTCACTTTATGGATTACGTAGGTACGGACTTTAACTTATGGAGTCCGAAAGTAGTCGGGAATATTCTTGCAAAAATACGAGATTTCTAATCGGTTTTCACTCTACTGAACAATACTACAGGTTTACAGATTTAATTGCATGCCGATTAATGGTTAGGTATCGCATCTGGAATATTTTATCGCAACGTTATAGCATAGCAAGTAGTACGTTGTAGGCCTACAAACATCCATTCATAGTTTTATCGTTGGCAGTTCATTGCCATTGAATCAGCTGTTTTAAAGGTTGCCACCTAAACATTTATGGTGAATTTTTGAAGTCCTCATAACTTGGCCAGGATATGAGCTACACGTCTCATGATATTTTTTCATGTATCTATACACCGACCCCAACTTATGGGTTTCGGTAGGATAGGGACATTAACTAACACCTTGTATATTAGTCTATGCCAAGTTAAGTCTGATACATGTTACGCCGTACCGTGGTAGGTACGTTGTGATACGTGGTATTTAGTAGGTATGCTTTTGAATGAAACTTATTCGGTCCGACTGCTGGTTATATCCTCCAAGGACCCCATTCTTTTTTATTCGAAGACAAGATAGTCCTTGACTGCGATCTCACCTGATGGTAAGTGACGAAGCAGTCTAAGATGGTGAGGGCTAAATTGGAAGGGGTATGGCAGCGTAGATTCAATCCATACCCCTACTAATTGGTATCTATCTATCACTATCTTGTCATTCATGTTAGCGAAATATTGAAATAGTAAAGATATAAAACTTTAATGTATTGAAAGTTTGTCTGACGTGTTGTGGTTAAATTGATTAGATGTGAGGAGAGGGGCCGTTATAAGGGGATGGTCGAGACGGTTTTAGGTAGGGTTTTAGTTTTTTTGAGTTATCATTCAGTAAAAAAAAAAAAACTTTGTAAGAGACTTACGTCCAGCTGTGGACTTTTTTTAATTCTTTCCTTTTTTTCTGCCACATGATAGTTTGAAACTTCAGTAGGTTGGTACTAATTAGACAAAGACACACTTAAAATTGAGATTGTAAAGTAGGTAAGTTCGAGAATGTTTATGTACCGATCGATATTGTCGCAAAGGAAACGACTTCAGTGACCTCCGGGCTCCGAGAATAGTTTGCTCCAGTTTGTAACACTTGACTGTGCGTATTTTATCATGAAGCTCAGTTTGCTAAAATCTATACATCTATAATACAAATATCTATACATAAAAATACGATACTTATACCAAAAAAGAATTTTTTAAATTTTTGTCTGTCTGACTGTTTGTTTGTTGACGGTAATCTTGGGAACGGCTGGACCGATTTTGACGGAACGTTCACTGCGGTAGATAGCTGATATGGTCGGGAGTAACATAGACTACTTTTTTAATCAACTTTCGAAAAAGGAGGAGGAGTTGTGTTTTTCTTTTTTAATCGATACAAACACTTGGCGAGATGCTCCTATAAAAACTTCGGGTTCCAACTCCTCAATCTTGATGCTACAGGGGTTCTGCCCACCTAAACTGTGGGAATTTAGGAACTCTCAATTGTGAATTTAAGAAGCGGACGAAGGCGCAGGCGTCCGCTAGTTTATTCAGAGTCTATAAATTAAACCTGCTTTTCTAAAAAAAAAGGCGATCTATAAAGGGAGGACGCCCAAGGCGACTTTTTGCAGCCATTTAGTAGCGATTCAAACGTATAAATACACGCATGACAGTCGCGACGCTGCTGTCGCAGGTCGTACACCTTTGTCCACGCAACCAAGATACTGCATTACTACTATCACGATGCAGAATCGATGCAGACACGATGCACCATCGATACAAACGTGCGCTGCAGTGACTACCTGTGAACGCCTGTGGCCCCCGCTTTTCTTTTACCCGAGGTCGTCTGAAACAGTCGTGCGCTAGTAGCGATGCAGAAGCGATGCTGAAGCTATGCGATTGTATAGATACTGAATAGCTTCTGTCGCGCGTTGCAAGAAACCAAAAGCAGCGATGCAGACGCGCGTTAACGAACGCGCTACTGAATTCAAAATCTTAGTCATGCTGTGCGACCCTATAGGATTACAATAAGATTGAAGTGTAATTTAATTAAGACCTTAGGTTAAATAATTATTGTAATCTGTTTGGTTTGCCTAAATAAATAAATAAATAAATCGCTGCAAAAAAGTCGCCGTGGGCGATATACTTTACTGTGAAGAAATCAATAAAGAGATATTTTTGAAAACAATTTTAAACTAAAAATTATCAAAAACAACTATTTTATAATTCAAAAAAGGTAACTTAATTAATGTTTTCATTCTGTGAATTAATTAACGCTATTATTTAAGCAGCAGAATATTTATTTTTTCATCTCAGTGTTTTAACTCGACTCATATTACCGTTTTAATATGGAGTAATCAATTTCCTGCAATCGGTTTTCCTTTGGATATTGAAAATTTACCAAAAACCAATTACTGGAACAAATTATATTCATTGCGGATTCATTAAAAGTAAAACAGATTCATTGAAAAATGTTTAAAATGAAGCCTATTGAGGCCCAACGGTCAAAACTGAAAGGTCGCAGGTTCGAATCCCACCCATTCTACTATGGTAGCTTTGTCGTACCCACTCCTAGCACAAACTTTCCGTTTATTTGGAGGGAATCGGAGGATATTAGTCATCTTCAGCTTGGCTAATATTCTTTAAAAAATTACTACTATCACACACATGAAGTTTTTTAATACTAAATTTTATTCGGGCTGATTTCTCACTAAATGTGGAATCATAATCGAGTAGTACGCACCACATATTTTTCAGCTACTATAAACGAGTTTTCTTCTATAGTGTAAGTATCTACAAGCACAAGTACAAGTGAGGAACGATATGATAGACCAGGCATCTATTTTAGTTTCTGTTGAACCTCATGCTCTGACGAAAGCCCACCAGAGCAGCGAAAATTCAGAAATTAGAAACCTTGGACCTCTCACCTATGAGACAACAGTGCTCACCACTGTGCCCATCTGTATTTATCGTGTTCCAATAAAACGTTATTAACTATTCCAAGCCCTCCCCATAATGCATAGTGAAGTGTTCGTATAATTCTCTCGTTTGTCAACGTCTCACCGCAGGAGAGAAATGATTCAGGGAATCTGTCGAGTTCACGTCGCTCGGTTAATTGAAACAAATTACAGAGGCGGAATCAACAATTTCATTTCCTAATGAATATTAAAAACCCTAACTTTGTTGGCATTGGCTATAAATTGGTAAAGAAATTTCGCTTAATTAAGACAGATCGCTTCCTGAAGGGTTTGGGGATTACATGCAAATTACACGTGGGTTATTTAAATTTTTATTTGTTCATTAGTGACCTAACTTTATTATGTTCTTAGGGTAAGCAATTATTGTTGCCTATTCAATAATTTCGTCTCTCAAATGAAGACTCCTCGGGAAAAACAATGAATGTCACTTTTTTCGTGAAACTGAGCCTTTAATGCCATCTGTTACTAAAATATAGAACTAAACTATATGTTTTGATAAAGTCAAAGAACATGTTTAAATAGTAATATGTTATTTCAATATTTATACAAAATGAGCATAAAATGAAAGAAATATAGACTTTGAAACTATAAAAAGTTGTTTTCCTCTTTTTTATCATCTTTTGACATTCATTGTTTTTTCCGAGGAGTCTTCAAATCAGGTTCTGCATTATTTTTACACTCACACACTGAAAGTTTTTTTGTTTTTAAATTTAGGAAATGATTTAGAAAAGTTTTAAAAAGAGAAAAGCAACGTGGACAAAGTTAGCTGTACACTCTCAGAATTCTATATACTTGCTTACTATTTTTTTCTTTAAAATTTTCGTTGTGAAGTGTAAGTAAACACTATGAAAAAGTGTGTAAGTTTAATCATTTCTGCAATAATTCACTAATATTATAAAGCTGAAGAGTTTGTTTGTTTGAACGCGCTAATCTCAGGAATTACTGGTTCGAATTGAAAAATTCTTTTTGTGTTGGATAATCCATTTATGGAGGAAGGCTTTAGGCTTTATAACATCACGTTGCGACCAATAGGAGCGAAGCATCAGTGAAAAATGTTGCAATAACGGGGAAAATTATCCATATTTCAGGGCTTCCGCTGCGTGCGCTGCGTAAACGGTTCAAGTTACCCAAAAAATAACTAAATATTTTCGGAGATAGAGGACATAACTTCTTGCGGATAGTAGCAAGTCTCTCTAAACCTTTACCACGCGGACGAAGTCGCGGGAATCAGCTAGTTCTAAGAATAATTTCTAAGAATGGACATATTTTATCAATGTTTATGAGACATTGATGACAGAAATACTGTTGGCACTTTTGCACAATTGAGACGCGTGAAGCGTAATGTAACGAACGTGGTTTTTCAATATCCTTGTTTAACGACCCGGAAGCTGATATATGATGTACTAAAACTCTTTTCTCTTGTCTTTCAAGCCATTGAGTAGAATTATTTAGTACACGACTCAGTAAACAAACTCGACAAGAACCTTGCCCTTTTTATTTCTTCAAAACAGTAAACAACTATAGTTCGGCCGTTCAGAGAATGCGTTCCTGACACGTCGCGATTGAACTGACGACGTAGCTTTGTAATGGCGTTGCAGTTACGATAAAAATATTTTTGCTGGTTGTTTACCGTTTTAACAATTGATGAGCATTAAAACAACATTATTATATCAATAATCAATGAATGTTATAATTTTGTGCCAAACTGAGTGTCAAATAACTTGGTAAACAATATTTTTCTAAATATATACTGCGCTATTACAAGGTTATGTCAGCGCTTTATATTTGTAGTGCTGTGCAATAACAGGCAAGTATCGTAATCTGTTCTTATACAGTTATACTTATAATATAAAATATTACGCTTTGTTTTTCTTTTTAAGAATTTCAAAATAATGGACTATAAGATAACTTTTATGAAATATAAAAATAAAACTATGACCAAACCGAACGCGCGAAAGAAAGTAGCATTTTTATATTTAGGTTGAAAATGGTAACCCCAAATGGCGTTGGGCCGCCATTTTGTGACGCTAAAACAGTCGTCTGTTGTCGTTTCGTGCGCATAGACCACGTTCTTGAAGTGTTTTCGATCTGCTTTTATTTGATTAGCCGGCTTTCGTTTAATGGACTGTTTCTGCTTTTCAAACTGACATCGCCGCCCGCCACAATACTTCCCCGCCATTCAGCACGAAAAAGATGATGACCCTATTAAAAGAAACCTGCGGGGAAGTCACAAGAGATGACTGGGCAAAGGTTGTTGAGAAGACTAAAAATCTGATTTTGGAACATTTTGACCGAGATATGAGGATTGATTCTGTTATTGATAATAATATAATTATATATGTAGGCGAAGATGATGAAGACACCACCTCCTCAAGCGAATCGGAGTCTAATTAATATTCTGTACGCACATTCAATTCAATGTACTTACTTTATTACATAGAAATACAGATTGTAACTTTGTAAAAAAGAATAAATAAAACAATTTTATTATATGAATATTACCTTTTTTTTGGTTTCTACTTAAATAACTAAAATATAAATTTTAAATGATTCCGCCAATTTAAAAAGAAAATAATCTTAAAATAATGCGCCGATTCATTTTGGAGGAACGGTAACGAACTCAGTGTTATGTTGTGCCCATCACTAGTCGTGACTAACTGATAGGTGTCAGGAACGCATTCTCTGAACGGCCGAACTTTAGTAGGTATTTGCCTAACTCTAAAAAAATAAGAATTTAATTTTCAAAAATTATAATTAAAAGAATTCCAATGTTTTAATCTATGTAAATCATACGTATATATAGTTAGATAAATCTTAATCAAGGTTATAAATTAATTTCCTTTTACAATTTACAAGTAAGAAAAACAATAAATAGAATTCTGCTCCTTCTTTATCAACCGATAGACGTACACTGTTGAACAAAGGTCTCTTGTATGGACTTCCACAGGACTTGGTCTTGCGCCGCCTGCATCCAGCGTTATAAGGTTACGAGCACACAAATGAAACGTAAGTACTCTGTGAAGAATGAGTAGGTATGATTAAAGTTATAATAAATGCTACATAAGAGCTCTTAATGGGATGTATATCAACCAAGAAGCTTATCAACCCTTTTACGTAAATACACTTGAGAGATTCAACTGAGTTTTATTAAAGTGACGATCAATAATGTCGCGAAGCCGGCAAAAGACTCCATCCCCCCGTTAAGGCTTTAAAGTCTATGGCATACAAAACGCGTGGCGACAACGATGTAAGACAAGAAACGAGTCCAACAAACCTCGTAGAAGTTATACGAGATGCATGCACCTCACCTGCATGTTGCTGGCGTTTACTCTGTGAAGTATCTCTCTGCGTAGTAGTCAAACTTTTGGTTAACTTTTACCATTGCTTTACACAGTATCATTCCGTTTTTACGGTAAAAGTTTATCCCTAACATGGCTTACAATAAACGACGTCGACGTGATTTTATTTGAGTAGGTAACTAAATATTGGATAATACTTTGCGGTAGTTCTTAGTGCATGCTGCACGTTGTACCATACTCATTTTTCTAGTTTGGCGGATTATAGCAGAATATTTTTATTATTTGTCTTTCTGGAATTTTAAGAAGTTTCAAAGAATCCTTCAAGATTACTAATTTTGGAGCCCTGCTATTCAATGGTGTGTAATTGGTTAAATATTACAATAAGAATCAAACTACGTTTGTATAGGAGGGTGCTCTGGGACGCTCGTGGTTAACTTTTATTAAATGTGACTTCCCACGTTGCTATGACCGTCATGTGTCGTGTCGTTGCACGTTGTATCTTTCCAAGCCCTTAAGTCACACAGCCAAGTTTCTTTGGATACTCGAGTGAGTCCAGCTTACTTTGACCTTTCAATCTGCAGAGAAGGATTACTTGGGTGAACCATTTTCGTAAAGTGGCATAACAGATGTTATTTGTAGAGTGGGTCCACTCTGGTGTCCTTCTCTAAATGATATATAAAAGTGTGAAAGTTACAACGATAATATTTATATTTATTATACTACACTGCACTATGCGAATTGGACAGTTAAGTTTCTTTGAAATATCGAGGTAGTCCAGTTTACTTTGAGCTTTCAATTTCCAGGGAAGGATTATTTGGGTTAACAGTTTTCGTAGAGTGGCACAACAGATGTTACACATAGAGTACCTACGTCCGGTAAAGTAGTATCCCTGTTTAATACATCCCTATATGGTACGGGTATAAAGTTTGTATTAAATAAAATAAAACTGTTAACTGAATTAATTCAGTTCGCTTTTAACAGCAAATTCAGCCAGAAAAATGACACAATAGCCATTTTATTGTATCATTTTTCTGGCTGAATAAAACAAGATGTATTTATTAGTAAGAAAGTAACTAAAGTAAGTAAGTAAACGAAAGTAAGTTTATAACTTAATTATAAACCTTAAAAAAACTAAAATTATGACATTTGTTAATAAACGCAATAAATTATCTTTGGACATAAACTATCAAGGTGAAAAAATTTCGGAAACGGCACAAACCAAATTTTTAGGCCTCCATATCGATGACAACCTTAATTGGAAAAACCACATTGAGAATTTGTGCTCAAAATTAAATAAATTCTCATTTGCACTATATATGCTATCCAAAGTCGTCAATCAGTCAGCAATATTAATAGCATACAATGCATACGTTACGTCGAATCTCCGATACGGAATAATATTTTGGGGCAACTCAACTGACAGAGAGAGGGTTTTCAAAAGTCAAAAGAAATGTTTGAGAGCAACATGCCATTTGAGCCCAACAGATTCATGTAAACCCTATTTTAATAAATTTAATATATTAACTATGCCGTGCTTATATATATATGAAGTCTTAATATTTGTTAAAAATAATTATCAACTATTTAAATTCTGTGACAGTGAACGTCGTAAGGATAAAATATGTTTCTCGCACCATACGACTACATTCTTTAGTAAGAGTATTTTCAACATGGCTCCAGAAATATACAACAAACTACCAGCGTCATTGGCTGACAAAAATCTAAATATTATATTATTTAAAAAAAAAATCAAAGATATTTTACTGAAAAAGTGCTACTACTCAATTAAAGAATTTTTAGTGGATAATTTGTAATTTTATATTGACATTTGAATTAAGTATGACATTATTATTATTAGATAGTATTAGATTAAATTTTAAATATTTGCATGCCGATTATTATGTAGGCAAAACATTGTTCCAATTTATAATTAAATGTAACACCTGTATCTCACATGTTTTATGCAAATAAATTGAATTGAATTGAATTGAATTGAATTGAAAGTTGATATAGGCATTAAAATATCTTTACTTGGTAAAATTAGTCGTAGACAAAGAAAATATAATTGATTCTGTCAGGATCATGAACAAGGATCTCCACAGGTTACGGTCTTGTGTAACTTTGATAGATTTATGCTCGAAAAATATTTGACACAAGCAAAAGTGGAATCAAAATACAGTTGTTCGATTTCGCTTCAACTGTGATTGATAGCAACAAATCGTGCGTGTCAAAAATCGAAACATGTTCTGTGACATTTCCATGTTTTATTCCGAATAGATTGCTTCGCAATGTAGCTTCACTGTATTTACCTAACTTTTGCGATTGTGCTTTTTCTTACATACGGTCGCGGAAAATGTTTACCACCTTAAGATTCATAATTACATGCACACGTCTATGCCTGGCAGTCAATATGCTCTCGATATTCTATGGCATTATAGACCTTACTGCACGCAATGTGATATAGAATCTACTTTGAAAAGTGATAAATATTTTCTGTCTTGCGACCATACATAGATTGTACATAACATCGATAAATTGTAAATGAACGATACTAAACTGGATGCTAATGTCTATCATATAAATGTGTATCTGGTAAATGTGTTTTTGAGTTTGATGTATCAATGAGCTGGCGAAGCCACCCTTGAAAACTTCCTAGCGCACCCCATAGAAACGAAGTTGGATTTTTATTTGATCAATCAACCAATTTTGTATTAGAAAGTATCTATTACTGTGTCTGTAGTTTTTAGGATAAAATTTCGTTGTATCAAAGTAGCAGTAGTTACGTTAGTCGTAGTATCAAAGTTTGCTTCTGGTGAGAGGCATTGGCCGTGGCTAGTTACCACCCTACCGTCAACGACGTTCCGCCAAGCAATTTAGCGTTCCGGCACGATGGCGTGTAGAAAACGATTAGGGGTATGGGTTGAATATTCGTTGCCATACCCTTTCCAAGTTAGCCCGCTACAATCTTAGACTGCATCGTTACTTACCATCAGGTGATATCTTACCTGTCAAGGACTATCTTGTCAACGAATAAAAAAAACACATACCTAAACAAAGAAAGTTGCAAGATCGTGTGGTGACGTATTCTCTCTCTCTTTATAATATCTTGAAGTTGACTCAAACTGGTTGATGATTTTGGTCTCTTAAGTAGAGCTTCTTTAAACAGGGATTCAATGGATTAGTGCTAACAACAATTACTTTGCCTAATGCATGGCGAAGTGATTGTATAATTCAGTAATTTGTCAACGTCTCCTGTTCGTAGGCTGGAAATAATTTAGACAATCTGCCGTGATCACTTCGCTCCTTTAATTAAAATAAATTACATACAATAAATGTTTTAATATACGTAATTACTAGCGTTCGGCCGCGACTTCGTCCGCGAAGAAATTCTGATTTCTTATGAGATTATAATATAAATGTTCCCTCTACAAAACGCATATCGACAAATGTCCTACTGCTAGTAAAAACCGCAATCAAAATTTAGGAGTGGATTTTCTCAAAAACATTTTTTAGCGTACGCTGTTAAGAGTACCTACCTTCCAAACAAGTTTGTAGGCTTGGTAGTTCGTAAGATTATTAATTAGTCATAAAAAGAAAACAAAAATCAAAGTAAGGCATAGACACGTATAGAATCATTTAAAGCACCAAAAATGTCGCCATAAACAGTTCTTTTATTTTATAACAGTATTCCTCCTAATACGGTCCTCGAAATAGCAACTTTCATTTAATTCCATCAAAGCGAACATCATTAAAACCTCTTCCAAATTCGTTTTGATACAGCCCAATGAAATTGAAGAATGTTAATATATTTTCGACATCATGAGGAAAATTTCCCTTATTAAACTTTCAAGGATGGGAGCAAAAAGAAAATACCAAGATTCGATGTCAGTGAACAATAATTTTTGTAACATTAAAGAAAAACACGATCATTATGGAATGGGACTTCAAAGTTGTTTGGAAAGAAAATCTTTTTTTTTCTAAGAAATTTTCGAAGGTCTGCTTACGTACTAGTATTAATTTGAATAGCCTTAGTGTTTGTTTTTTTATCATGATTTGAAACAAAATTATTTATTGTATATAAACTCTGTTGTATTGAATTCGATCACTTACACCTTTTGTACATATCAGTACATTTTATAGTTAATAATGGTTCAAAACGAGTTGTTTCTTAGTTTTTATTTGTTTTTATTATTTATCTAGGTTTTAAATCATAACATCTTGAATTCAGTGAAGGATTTAATAAAAAAAGTGAATCACATAGGCATTTAGTAATTTTAATGTTGAAGGTACGATATGTTAATGATTAATTAATTTTATACTTATACAGTTTTATAATTAATTTAGATAAAATTAGTATCGTGTATGTCCTCCTCTCGAAGTGAGAACAGCTTGTATTCTTCTGTTCATACTGCTGATCAAATTACTAATGGTTTCTTGCGGTATTAGCTCCCATTGAGTTTGAATCACCGTTTTCAACTCTGTGAGATTTTGTGGCACTGGCGTAACTGCTCGGACCTTCCTTTTTAGATTGTCCCATAGATGTTCTATAGGGTTAAGGTCGGGACTTCTCGCTGGCCAGTCAAATCGACGGATCCCGACCTCTTCCATATAGGCGGAGACATGATAGGCTCGATGCGGTCGCGCATTATCATCCATAAAAATTGATCTGTCACCCATAGCAACCAAAGCGGGTTGCACATGTTGAACAAGAATTTCCGTGATATACCGATGTGCATTTAGTGAACCATTTTCCAAAAAAACTAACTCTGTACGAGACTGAGAAGTTATTCCGGCCCAAAACATTACAGAACCACCTCCATACGGAGTGATTTCTTCGAAGCATGCATCGGAAAAACGTTCACCTTGCCTTCTTAATACTCTGCGCCTCCTATCTTCTCCATGTAAACATATACGAGCCTCATCAGAAAAAAGAACTCTATTCCAATCATCATTAGTCCACAATAACAAATTTTGCGCAAACCTGAGTCTGGCTACACGATGAGTACGGAGCAATTTTGGGCCCCTAGCGGGAATTCGTGAATGTAAACCTGCGTCTAAGAGTCTCTTCCTTACAGTCCATTTGCTAATAGTCACTGATCTTACTTCTTGTAGATGATTTTTTAACTCATTGTAAGATTTATGACGATTTCTTAGAGCTGTCATGACGAGAAATCGATCATCTCTTGGATCAGTACATCTTTTTCCACGGGAACCAGGCCTTCTACAAAGAGAAGAAGTCTCTTGGAACCTTTTCCATACTCTTTGAACCTTGGAACGTGTGATACCAAGGCGCCGTGCAACATAACACTTATTAAAACCTTCATTAAGAAGTGCAACAACTTTAGATGCTATTATCAGATTATCTCCCATCTCAAATTAAATTTTTATACACTTAAACACTAATTTTACTCACTAGTCAAAACTTGAAAGTTTATTTTATTGTTAAAATTAATTCCGTAGAAATTTATAATTTTTTCCCGCGTTTAAATGGTGTTCGATTCAATGGTGTTCGAATGCAGAACGAAAGAAAATCTTTCATAAAAAGATTAAATTTGAATTTGGAACGTTTATTATTAGTGGCCAGTACAAACAATTTATCAAATGAAAAAATACAAAGCAAAGAATGTATCAATCTCAAGTTATTTACGAAGCAATTAAAAATACCTTAGGTGATCGAATTCAATACAACAGGGTGTAGGTAAGAATATGTAGCGATCAGCTATAAATGCTTTGCTGTTAGCTGAACTTACCCATTACGTCTCCAAATTTTTAGTTACTACCGTCTTTCTTCTCATGTCATTTTTATTTAAAGTAGTGCATGTTTAGCTTCTAATTTTCTTTCTTTTACGCCTGTAATTGACAACCATACTATATTTATGTAATAGAATTTGTCTGTCTTTCTTGTATGGAAGTTGTTGGTGTAAATAAATAAATAAATAAATAAATTACTATACAGACTATGCCTACCAACAATCCTACTAATATTATAAATGCGAAAGTTTGGATGGATCGATGTTTATCACTCAATCACGCCGCAACGACTGTATGAATTTTGTTATTTGGCACAGAGATAGACACGTTTTACTAAATACTTTTTATCCCGGAAAATAAAGGAGTTATCGCGGAATAAAAAAAACCTCAATCCAAGCTTTGTGACCAAAACACTACAAGGTAGCTGTGTTTTGAACAGAGAAAATATGAGGTATGCAATACGCATGTAGTATGAGCAAATGGAAAGCTTTTACAATATATTAGCTACATTTTTATGTAATATAAATATTATAGACTACTACTTGATGCAGGGGACTTCATTCCCTTGGAAATTCTATTTTTAGATGAAAATATATTTAAAACGCACCGTTTTCAAGATACAAGCTTTCTCTTTGACAAGTTTCATCACAATCGATAGAAGAATATGCACATAGAGTCATCAGCATCAGCTAGAGTGCATTCACAGTTGGACATAGGCCTCTTTGAAGCAGTGCCTACGTTCCCTATCCTCGGAAGAAGTCATAACTATTATAGCTAGCTATAAAAATATAATATATTTGTCAGGAAATATATTGTTACAGGATAGTAGAATTTTAAATTTTTAACTGTACCTCGCTACTCGTTGATCGTATAAAAACCCAACGAATATCGACACTAATGGCCATTCTGCTTCCAGTCATCACGCCATTCACATTCCTACTTGTGTTTGTTTTAATTATTTAATTAAAACAATTGTAGTATTGGATAGTATTGGATTGGATATCTGCTTAATTATTTGAGTGTTAGATGTTGGAATTCCTTACATTGTGTAATCAATGTCTTTATTTTAGTAAAAATTGTAGTGTCCTCTCAAAATATTAATATCGTTATAATATTGCTGTCAATCCCCATCGTTAACATAAAAGAATTATTCATATCAAGGCTATCAATAGAGAACGCACTGGGGACGCTATTGGATAATTTGAAACCGTCTCTCCCGACTGCTGTACCCTCAAAACGTGACTTGTATCGCAATTTATACTATGTCCGTGATATATTCTTATGACAAGATCCTCTACAGAATATGTGCAAAAATTTTCTCCGCTCACTATAATGAGTAGGTACATAGTATAAAGTTAGGCGTAATCGTACCTTTGCATTTGTTTGTGAACAAAAAAATACAGCAAAATAAAAAAATCCTGCAGGTATTTTTCTGAGACTGTGCTCAAGAACTATTTGATTTAGTTCCATTATCGCCCTTCTACCATCGAACGCAAGGCATCGCATAGCTCTGCATAGCTACGTGGTTGAAATTCCATGATCTCGCACTAAGCGCTTTGCCTCTTCATTCCTAAATACGCAATGCGCCAATGCCCTAGTGGCTTTCATTTTTTTAGCTAACTATACTTGGGTACCTTTTCAAGGGTGAATAGGCAAGCACGCCCCATCTTAGGCTGCATTTTCACTCACCATTAGGTTTACGCAGTCAAGCACTTCTATGTTTAAAAACAAAAGTTAAATGCACACGAAGCTCACTTCCAAACATGGCTAGGCGTTGCATTTGAAGACAAAACTTAACGTAACATAATCGTATACTGTTCTGCGATTAAGGTCAATGCCTAGAATCTTCTCATCCGGATTATACGGTTTCCATTTTACATTAGGATTGTGGTGTAGGTACTATAAATGTAAATAAGACCGCAGATTTGGAAGCTAACTGGCTATTCGAGAACGTTTGTTCAGTATAGTCGTAACTTGAGATACATATTATTATGTATGTTGTTTGCGGGACGTAGATTATATTCATGCTGTATGCTCACTCTATGAAACTCTATGAATAATTCATCCGCTTATGAAGTTCTTCGACCATGCTGATTCACGACATTACCTATGCAAAGAAGATCTATATTATTACGATACAATATTAGTGGGATAGTAATAAATTAAAGGACTAACTTGCTGAGACCTTATCCTCTCCTCCTTGATGTCCGGGACGAGTACCTATATATCTCATGATCTTCCTTGAGATGTAAGCTATCGCCTTCCCAAATGTCCAATTTGCTTTAGCGGTTAAGACAAGAAAAGGTAAGAGACAGACAGACGTAGTAACATCCACATATGTCAGTAGGTCCAATATTAGTACCGAACCGGTGGTAGAGTCTTGACTTGTCGGTCACAGTGCCACAGGTTGGTGGATATGAAATAAATAAACACAGTACAGTACAGTATTGGTAACCCATCATTTCCGGGATGAGTGGCATTTATAATGACATTACAGGCATTAAATGTAACCTATTAATAAAGTTTACATTAATTGTTGTTCAAAAATGTCGTGTCCCTTACACCCTGTATATGAAAACACAGGGTGTAAGGGACATGCCCTTACATCCTGTATATGAAAACGACATTTTTTGTGTATCGTATGGCGATATTCTAGAACCACTCTGAAAAATGAGCACCCGAGAACAGGAAAAGCGGTCCATTTTTATCTGTAACGTTTCGCTTGAATAAATCGACAGTTATATTTCAGCTTGAAATATTAGAGGTTTCAGCCGCCATATCGCAGGGTCAAACGGGCCGATACTGTTAATAATCTGCATTTCTCATCCGTAAAGTGAAAGCGCTATTTTAGTTTCCAATTCCACCAACAGGAATGGGTCTGCTTTGACTGCCCATCTTGACATGCGTTGGATTGGTGTACCTACGAATGCATTTTTTGCATTTTTGAAGCTTTATTCTGGAAACACAGTATACATAGCATAGCTTTGTAAAAAAAAATTTTTTTTGAAAAGAGCAACTGCTGAGTTTCTTACCGGCTCTTCTCAGCAGAATCTGCATTCCGAACCGGTGGTAGATTTATGACTTGTCATAAGAGCTACAAGTTAGCCCACATGAAATAAATACATTTTGAATTTGAATTCAATAGCGAAATGTTTCGATCTTTCAACTGTGCGACGCTATATGAACATAATTATGTAATTATGTTCATATAGCGTCGCACATAAGATTCATCGTTTCTATTTAGGCCCATCCGATTTCAGCTTAAGTGTACAAAGTAAAATTATTTTGTATTTTGTACTCGCGTTTAGAGTCGGTTTTTTAAAAAGATTTTTTTTATATTATTATTAATATTTTTTCTCCATAAATGATGGCGATAATGTTCAATCAACTTTGCAATATTTTTTAATATGTTTTACGTCAATTCGACTCTAGCTTTATGCCTTCTGCTTGTGTGACCGGGTACTCAAACAATTCGGTCAGGTACCTTTCAACCTCAATATAATATTCAGGGGCCGGCATGTGAAAATATGGTACAATTCCTGTATACGATACGCGTGGGATTTCCACTTTAATATTCAGGCTATGAAAAATATGCCCTATCATAAAAAAGTGGACCATATGAGATTTTAGTGTGCACGTTGAATATTAAAGTTCATAACCTTACCTTACGTACAGGGTATTTTTGACTTTTGTTGTTGTTTCCATATTACACTTTGGTTTGTTCCTACAAAATTGAAAAGTGGTGGGTGGATGTGAAGTCGGCAGGGGAACTAAAGTGACTGCCATAGCTTAAACCCATCGAACGCTTAGAAAAAAGTATTTAACGAAGTTCCGCTCCAAAGATAGACTCAAAACAACCAATGAATGTGTGAGTGCCATGTATAATTATACGTTTATTCTGGTACCGATATTTTTTTTTAAAGAATGTTAGTCAAACTGAACTTGACTTATATTCTTTTCTCCCCTCCAAATAAGCGAAAAGCTTGTGCTAGGACTGGGTACGACAATAGTGCAACGGGTGGGGCTCGAACCTGCGACCTTTCAATTTTCAGTCCGCACCTTTAACCGTTGAGCTATTGAGGCTTCATTTTATTAGGAGGCCATTTTATTAGGAGTGCTAAGTACTAAATATGGTGGCACTTTGGGTAGGCCTGTGTCCAGCAGTGGACGACTGTTCGATTGTCCTATAAGGACGTGTTTTCTGTTTGGAGTTTTTTTGCTTCCAAAGTTATGATTCTTTAGTAATACTCCAGTCTTCAGTTCTGCTCTTTTTTTTAAGAAGAAACTCAGTCAAGCTGAACTTGACTAATAAATAATCTGCCTGATTTTACCTGCTTTCCCATATAAAACAGAATGAAAATTATCCAGGAACCGTCTCGAGGACGCAAGTTCATCTATGTCAAGTTTAATGGCAATCGGATGAATAATTTTGGAAGATATACAAGTCAAACAAAAAAATATTCATTTGTATATTATACCTAGTTACATAGAAGGTATAAGTTTATTTTGTTTAAATTTATCTAGAAGGTAGAAGATTATTTTGTTTAAATGCATCTATATGTACACGACGAGGCGAGGGCACAAGTAATACCTGTATGGGCTATAACCCTTTTATGTTAAGACGCAGCAGCCGTAAAAGTATTCAATGTCGTAAAACGTACCCCAACAATAAAACAGCTAATCTGCAAAATAAAATATTGAATGACTAATAAAAGACATATTACAAGTAAAATCTATCTATATTATATACCTATAAATATAAAAGTGCATTAATACTCACTCACTCACTCACTGGCTAGTCACGAAATCTAAGGAACTTTAAAGTATAAAGACTACAACTTTGAATAGAAAGTGAGGTTCTTATATTTTCACAGGAGGGAGCCAGCGACTTTGTGCACGTGGAATTAAGTTTTGGGGTGAAATTTTAAAATAATGTGATACACGTCCTTCTTTATTTTTATTCGAAAGGCAAAATGCCGATTTCCATAGGTAGGTATAACGTGAATTTACGGACTTTCATACAAACATTCATCCCTTATTTAACCCTCTTGGGGGTAGAATATCAAAAATCATTTTGTAGTGGGTGCCTACGTCATAAAAAGAATCTACTGTCAAAATTTCAAGCTTCTAACTCCAGTGGTCAATTAGTCAGTCAGTCAGCCGGAACTTCGAATTATAAGATGTACTTAACAAACATTTTTAATAATAACATAAAAAGGTTCGACGTTCGACTAATTTGTCATGATTATTGAACACGACATGTACATTGAAAAGTAACACTAGAGCCTTGATGAATAGAATAGAATAGAAAACTTTATTGCACACCTAAACTTAAAAGTATTATTTATAGAAAGACGGCCTTATTGTCGAAATTATTATTTCCAGTGAACTCTTAGTCAACTCATCTCTGGAAAGTAGTGGCAAAAAATCTACTCGAAATAAAAAGGCAAGCATTATGAAAGATAAAAGGTCTGGCCATCCAGCAATCCATTTTTTGATTTTGGTTAGTGCTTTAAAATAAATACAATTTTGACGAGGAGTAATATAAATTCTCTGTTTAATTATATTTCGGGTCGATTTCACCAACGTAAAATAAGTTTTATCCGAGTATAAAAATGTTCTGATTTTCAATACAAAAACTGTCAGAACATGCAATTTTAGCAAGACTCAGTATACAAGCGGCTCAAGAATAGACTGTATTCTAATGTCTATCGGTTGAGATGCCGACGTCAAGTCACTATTAGCACTCCATAATATCTGGAAAAGTGCCAGTTGAAACGGAAAAACTTATTATTTCTACAATGCGGTTGTCTTCTACAAACTGAGTATGTTCCAAATAGGCTACAAAACATTGGGTGTCTGGTTCTTCGTAGACCCTAGTCTAAATGCGGAAGCGATGTAGGCTTCGTCTGAACGGTGTGTTCCGGCGCATAGCTATAAGCGTAGGTACATGTAGTATAAGAGTTAGTGTACAAAGTAATCAATGTTTTTATTCCTGCACAAATTTTGATATATTCACTACATGACTGATAAACTCTAGTCCTAAAACTATTGTAAAATAATAAGTAGTTTTGTAATAAAACGATATATAATATCACAATAAATAATTTATAAGTTAATTTGGCACACACACACCTTGAGTCTTGCACACAGGGTACTTTTTATTCCAGAAAATCATAGATTTCTCAAGAAATTTTAATAGCAGGCTATTAAAATTTCTTCATCAGCTACTTCAGAATAGGTTTTGCAGAGACGAAGATATATAATAAATACAAGATAAATATATGTATGAATACCTTAAAAATATTGCAACTTGCTCTCAACCTAATCTAAGCCAACTGCGACGTTGTTTCTCCGATAGGTACGTTTAATTTAATACAGTACAACGTGCGCCAACAGAGATTAAACCAAGTTTCCTGTCCCGAGGAATGTATACTACACCTTGTGTTGATTGTTGGAATTCATAATATCATGCCGTATGCCACGCTTCTCTACTCACAGTCTACATAGTGCACATAATTAATGGATCTGACTCATTTTCTTCTATGTAAAGAACGCAGTTTAACTTTTCTCAACCACTTTTAGCTGGACTAAACCTAGTGCTACCTTTTTCCGCAGGAACATTATGAAAGGGACAGCACGATATTTAGACCTGCCAATTTAGTTTAGAGATTGTGTATGTGTGCGTGTGCGTGTATGTGTGGTTGCCTCGGAAGGAGTTCTTTGGTTAAGAAGTAGTGTTATAGTATGTAAGTAAGTAGTTAAGTAATATGTAATGCGCTAGGTGCAGATGGCATTTAGGCCAAACCTATGTAGTTTTTATGTTTTCTAATGTTGTCTAATGTCTATACTGTTTTTTAACTGTAAATAAATGAAAAAAAAGAATTAGTCAAAAAATTATGAACCCTGTTTTTTTAAAAAAAAGGATTTGCTATGATGACTTTTTTTTTTTTTAATTTAAAATAACGTTTTCTCATTCAGATGCGATTTTCGTGTAAATCAAGTTAGAAATAAGTTTAGTTCATTTAAGAAAACCGATACATAATGAAAAGGAATTTGGAAAAACAAATATTTAGCAATAAAAAAAGCAACAACTGTAACAACGGCAGAATATTTACAAGAGAACATAGATGGCAAAGTAAAAACCCTTTTATCTGTAGGGCGAAGTGGTAATAAAAGAAGGTATTTAATGTCGTAAAGTTTATGTTACTAATAAAATGACAGAAGAACGATACTGAATACAATAAAAATATTATTAAAGGCAGATTATTTAATAGTTTTGTATATATTTTTTGATCTCGAGTAGCTTTAACCACTACATAAACGTACAACAACACTATATTAGGTTCCTACATAAGGTGAAACGAATCCACTAAGAAACTTATAAGTTATAACAAATATAGTGACAAACTTTATTATTGTGAAATATAATCTGTATTAACATAATTGAAATATATTAGTATACAAAGCGTTTTAACATTGAATTTGGCTACCTAATTAGCTAATTTCACCCGTTTTCGACTACAAATTAAATGGTTGTACAACTGTCATAGTAGAGCTCTATTAGAACTGGACTCTATTTTACTATCCAATGGAGGTATTGAAATTAGGTTTAGACAATGGGAATTATTGTACAGCTCAGGTGTTGTCCTATGTAATTACTCTAATAACAATTTAGTCCCGCGAGAACTCTACATAATTACTACCTATATTATATAGTCTTTTGACAATAATAATCCTTACTTCCTTACTAATATTATAAATGCGAAAGTGTGTTTGTGTGTTGGTTTGCTGGTTTATTAGTTTGGTGGTTTGTCTTTCAATCACGCCACAACAAAGCAACGTGATTTTTTGCATGGATATAGTTGAGGACCGGGAGAGTGACATAGGCTACTTTATCCCTGAAAATAAAAGAGTTCCCGCGGCCTTTTAAAAACTAATTCCATGCAAGCGAAGCCGCGGGCATCAACTAATATTTAATAATCATTCTGGCTTTTTTTTATGTAATACTAAGCAAGTGCGAACTATTGTCTATCATCCTTCTGTTTCTATCAAATATATTTGTTTCGACTCCTGTAACAAATATCGGTTATGATAGAAAGATTATGTTAAGATGTGCCTGTCCTAGCAGCAGCGTCACTAGATATCATCCCTAGAAAATCAGGTATACCATATTGTGTTCTGACTGAATAGGAATAGGTTCGAATTTAGGTTCACGAAATTGCATATTACATTAGGATTGCGGCGTACTGTAAATGTAAATAAGACCGCAGATTCTGAAGCCAACCGACTACTTGGAATCGTTTGTTCGGTATAATTTAAGATAAATCTACATGTTGTTTGTGGGACGAGAGTATATCGCGCAAATTGTCGCTCACTGTCCATGAATATTTCATATTCCGGTTACAGCAAGGTAAGTTTATCGTAAGCTAAGTGTAAGCGGACGCGACGTTTATCACGATAACGTGCCAGCATCTGCCACTATGACCTTATAACGAAAATTACATAGGTAGGTAGGTAATACGGTGACCTTTATTCTACGAGTATGATAGATATTATAGTACCTATTTTATCTAATTTTAAGCTATTGCATAGCTTCTATAGCGGGCCTTGAGCGTGGAGACCGAATCCAGAAATTCCGTAACGAAAAAACCTGACACGGGACTCCTGTCACCGCTAGATGGCGTTGATAAAAAATGCTTTCCGCGGCAGTCACCGAGTGCCACACGTCTTTTTTTTTTTGAAATAACATCCTACTTTTATCCCTATTTGATTAAGGTATTACTATTTTTTTTGGCCAATTTTTACATGATGTTACGTTGAAGTCTATTCGTTAGTTTGTGCTTCGATCACAGTCTTGATTTTTGGTATGGATGTAATTAGAGACCTCAAAAGTGATATAGGATACTTTTTATCTCACAAAAACTAAATCTCCCCTGAGATTTTAATAAAAACTTACTCCACCGGGCTGAAGTTGCGAGCAAAAGCTAATTTATATTAACTATCCCTCGAATACCAAGTAACCGTTATAAGTACTTCATTTTCAAAGTACTTATAACTGGATTACTGGTATAATTTTGAGATAAAAAAGCCTTTAGATCCCGTGTTTTGCGTAACCGAAAATGTAAATACGGTCCCTGATTTGGAATCCAATCGGCTATTAGGAAACGTTGCTGGGTGTAAGATAAGAACCATCTGCATGTTGTTTGCGGGACGTAGAGTACGGTAAGCGCACATTACAATGGACCGCAGCGCGTTGAACTGTAGCGTAAAAACCGCTTCCATAAGATTTATAGTAATATGAACTGTTCGATGACGATTGATGAACAAAATGTCAGAGCATGCGTAGCAAATTGTCCTTAAATATTAAGTTTCGTAAGTATGTAATGAAAATTTCGATGTAAAGTCATCCGTAAATAAACACAAAACTTTTTTGTCATAATCAGATTAGGTAAATATACCATATAGTTTCTACGTTTATGTTAAAACATGGTGGAATTCTATAAAAAATAAAATTCATCTTTACCCTTTGTCTAAAAAATAACTTTTTCACGATATAAAAACTTAGTAAAGCAATCCAAAAGTCTTTTTCAACGCTGATGGTTTCAATGCTCCACGCCAACCAGCACGATCTAGTTTTCAAATTATAAAGTGTCGCTTATTATACTGGAGTGAAGTTGGTCGCATTGTCGTGCGGTGGACCTCAGTCCGTGCGATGCGGCCCGCGCCGCTCCGCTGCGGTCCGCCGTAATGTGTGCTTACCCTATACGTATACAGTACTAATTGTCGCCCACTGTTCATGAATAATACATGTATTGACCGTATATGCCTTATCCGAAAAGCTTTTCAGGATTCCGTTGTCAGCCAGAGGCCGTGTTATCGTGATGAAAACAAACTGCTCTCGCATCTTAATTGACTGGCCGCTCTTTATAGCCCTCCTACGTTATCGATGTGATATTGCTGTATCATTATTTATGGTTTCATTTAAAATGTATGAAATACGCTCCTTCTCGTTATCCGATCCGATATTGGCAAAACATTTCTATGCTCGGTAAATCTTCAATTTATAAAAGTTTGGATGAAATATTTCTTGAGTTCCCTAAAGGTGCACTAAGGAAAAATCAATAAAATGGGTGGTGTTGTCAGTATGAAGAAACATTTTTTAAATCTTAAATGGACCAAGTCATGGGCATCAATTAGTTTCCTTAACTCCTGGTGCGCAGCGATTCCTTTCTATCCGAAATGCACCTAAAAATTAGTACATAGTAAGGAGAAAAAAGGGAAAAAATTCTAAAACTCTAATGTAGTCAAATATTTACATACAATTTTTGCACAAGTTATAAAATCAATTTTTCTATGGTGACCACATAAATAACCCGACATTCATCTTCTTGACACTTGAATACACCCACAATAGGACCCCATTAGCCTTGGAACTAAACAATGGCCACCGATGATGGACGCCTTTATTTGGAAAGATCTATTTTGAGTTTTAATTAATTTTGTGTGTATGGCTTTTCGATTCAATAGGCTCGAGAAAATAATACAGGAATGAGATGAATAATGAA
This sequence comes from Hipparchia sbordonii, assembly GCA_038048805.1. Taxonomy (NCBI): domain Eukaryota; kingdom Metazoa; phylum Arthropoda; class Insecta; order Lepidoptera; family Nymphalidae; genus Hipparchia; species Hipparchia sbordonii. The sequence continues at coordinate 5,499,056 of CM076106.1, read as the reverse complement.
TAATATCTAGGTAAGAAAATTAAATTCTTGCTAATAGTATCAATGCGAAAGTGTCTTTGATTGTTGGTTTGTCCTTTAAAGATGCTGTACCGTTACCGCGTGATTTTTAAAATCTAATTGTACGTGAAGTCGAGAGCGAAAGTAATTCTAGATATGAGCTATTTTTATTAATTTCAGCCAAATCAGTTCATTCGTTGTGGCGTGAAGGAGTAACAAAAACACACACACACACACACACACACACGCACACACACGCACGCACACACATACACACACACGCGCACACACACACACACACACACACACGCACACACACACACGCACACGCACACACACACACATACAAACATACAAATTTTCGCCTTTATTATATTTGTGTGATATAATAAATATAAAACCCCAAACCAGTCGATCCTTATGAGTCCCTCAGGTTCGGGCAGCTAATCTTTATTAGGTTACGTTAATTCAGACATACTGCTCCCTTGCGAAAGCGTTAAAGTTCTCAATTTATTAGAGCTTCAGAATTTCCATACCGAATAACAGCCTCAGGAGCTATTATAATATAGTATTCCTTTGGAGTTATTATCAACCATCTGACATATTCTATGTTTTTAAAAATTACTTGTATGTGGGAATAAGCTCAAAGTGTAAATTGTGGTACCGGTGGTAGAGTTTTGACTTACCACAAAAGTCATAAGTTGGCCTCCATGAAATAAATAATTTATGAAATCCTTTTATTTTAATTTTAAAGTCATTGTTACAAACAATCAGATGGGCCCTCGTTTTCTGAGTAAAGGAAATTTATTATTATTATATCTTCAAAATCATTTAAATTATATATTATTATGAATGTACATAATATTTCAATTTATTAACATGATTAATATTCCCCGTGACAGAAAACTCGGTTTGGTATTACATCGCCACGCGTTGCAGCATATTAATCAAATCAAGCTTATTGCAGTTCAGTTGGCTCTACTGAAAATATGTAGCGACGGTTCCATACTCATAGATTATTCAGTCGGTGGCTGCATCGGCTACGCTTTTAGTGTATAGTTGGCCAACGAGATTGCATATACTTTGTAATTTATTTGAAAATGCACGCCAACTATGGAACTTAACGAATAAAATGTTTTGTTTAATTCAACAAAGCGCAGTATTGTGGAACTATGCAGGAATATTTTCCTGAAATACTTTGTGTAAATCATGAAACCATGGATAAAAGCTTTCGGTTTCAAATGTAGGCAAAATAATATAATTTTTACGAATTACTTTTTGTTATATTCTTTTAGACGAAATCCCTTCCTTACTAAACTGCCTTTGAGCAATTCCTTCAAATGTTTATTTATGTTCTAGTTTAAGTTTTGGTACAAAATAAATACATATTCCTATGTGTTACTAGATTCATACGCGTACGGTTGTCTGTAAGAGAACACTTCAGTTTTATGGCTGTTCTTGCACCCTAGTACTATTGTCTTCTGCTTTGTCTCTTGTAATGTTTGTTTTTTTGTCTTTTGTTGCAACAAAGTTTCTTACTAGTACTATTAATTATTATTTAATTACTCCACAAATCATGCCCACGTAGATGCCAATACTATCCACTGACAGGCTGCATTTCTGCGCTGACCAGCTAGGCCAATTTTTTGGCTCATTCCCACTAGAACAACTGAACTTTGAACTAGTGGGACTTTTTTTCAGTAGTGCAACTGTTAAAAGGATTTAGACGTAGTTGGACTATTGGGATATTTTTTTTTTTTATTATTCTATGACAAGATAGCCCTTGACTGCGATCTCACCTGATGGTAAATGACGATGCAGTCTAAGATGGTAGCGGGCTAACTTGGAAGGGGTATAGCAGTGTAAATTAAACCCATACCCCTAATCGGTTTCTACTCGCTATCGTGCCGGAACGCTAAATCGCTTGGCGGCACGTTTTTGACGGTAGGGTGGTAACTAGCCACGGCCAAAGCCTCCCACCAGACCAGACCAGAGATAATTTAGAAATAATAAATTACTAAATTGCCCCCGCCGGGAATCGAACCCGAGACCTCCCAGTTATAAGACCACAGCGCTCACCACTGCGCCAGGGATGTCGTCGATAAATCCTTTTAACAGTTGTACTACTGGGGAAAAAAAACTAGTGCAACGGTTGAAGTAATCAGTTGTACTTGTGGGAATGAGCCAATTGTTTGCTCAAAGCCCACTAGATGATAATAATATTTTATTACATTATGTTACCAAAATATATTGTAAATTACCATCGGGCGGTTGTTTCATAAATATTTATTATTCACTTAGTATGATCGGATTCAACTTTTGCGTCTATCACGAACTTGGATAGTACCTACGCGAAATAAATTACTAGTTTTTCCGTACATTTTATATGAGCTGGTCTGTACTCTTTTCATCTCTCAAGCTCGAAAATTTTTCCTACAAAATAAATTGAAGTCGCTTATTTCTTAAGCATTGCGGTGTTTTGAAATTTGTTTTTCCCTCAGGAAATAATAAATAATGTGCGACCACAATTTTCATATGCAAAATGAAAAACTAATTAGTATCTACTGCTACGTTACTTTTTTTTCAATATTTATTTAAAAATTCAGAACTATCAACTTTCAGAGATATTTCACTACCAGATAGTTAGGAACATAGTTACGAAACTAAGGATTTAAGTTTCATCCCAATAATTTTGAACTTAAATAACATTTGCATCAGATAAAGAAAATCTGTGAAATATTAGATTCTTATTCTTTTTAGAAGTGGAATACCTCCGTACGCAGATCAGATTATATTCATTGCAAGTACTTAAAATATTTCGAACCACGCTCACCACAACCCGCGTCGGTTGATCCCACAAAACAAGCGAGTTTGTGGTATACGGCCTGAGCCCCCCTCCGCCCCACAAAACACCAGTCGTTGCTCTGCACAATTCTTTACGCAACTGTTAGTATATGGTAACTGTGATACCGTCATAAACTAGTAACACCAACAGAAAAGTGCAGGAGTCCTTTGTGGTGTCGAGTATACGCTTTTATAATTTGATTCCGAAAGAATTGATAATTTTACCATAATCAGTGTATAAAGAGACACATTTGATAAATAGAGGTTATTAACACAGTTAATGAATTTCTTAACAAAGTTGCTTGGAAGTAAATAGCTTTGCTTCAGATGTCCACAAGATAAAAAGCTACGTAATTATTATAAATTTTTTTGAAAAGAGCAGCTGATGAGTTTTTTCCGACTCTTCTCAGCAGAATAAGCATTTCGAACCGGTTTTTTTTTTCTCTATGCCGGTAGAGCAGCTGAAGCAAAGCTTTTCATGTATGAAAGATTTTCATATAATTTTGAATTTTTTGAAATTTTGTGACAATCGAGACTATTAATTAATTCTACTAATAATGGATAAGGTAGTCAAATATCTTGATCTAGATAACGTGAAAACTTTACTTAATCATAAACAGGAAATTACATTTTGTGTTGGCAATCTGTGAAAGAATTCTTTAAAGCTCTCATTTCCAAAATAAATCTCTTTCCAGGGTCCATTGTGTTCAACCGGAATGAAATATTAGTATTGCGAACATGATTTGTATTCGTAGTTTGCGACGTATAAATGTACGAATTTGAAAGAAAGTGATATTGCTAAAAGGGAAACTGTTCTTTTTTCTTTTATCCGATTAACGAAAACATTTTGCGAACTTTATGTGTAGTTTATTTTCATTAGAAATGTTTTTGGTAAGACTTCATTATGTAATGCTTCCTATTGTTAAATTAGTTAGAAATACGATCTAGAGGTTACGACATAGCTTAATGAGTTTCACAGCTGAAGTTGTAATGAGCGGGCACATAGTTCTAAGAATCGATATAATCGTTGGCGTCTCAAGGTGATGCAGCGGCTGTCTCTGTGGCTCTTGTGGATACAAGTACGACAAGATCGAGGAATATGAAAGTAACCTTTGCCCACTTGTGGACCTCTATCGATTGATAAAGAAGAATCTGTAAATAAAAAACAATTCGCAACCCAGTTTGATTGTTGAATAGTTGAAGCATCATTATAATGTAAAGCCGTCAATAAAGTCTGACACAATAACAACAAAGGGAGCGAAATAGAAGGCGAAATATGATGTACGTATATTATTATCATACTGAATAATAATTAATGAAGATAAGCTGAAATGAATATTATTTTAAATGAAAAAATATTCCATCGTCACTCTTTTGCAAAAGCCAGCATGAAAATCCATTTTTTCGGCACGACCTCATAAATAACCTAACATTCATCTTCTTGACACTTGAATAACATACCCAAGCTGAATCCCATTAGTCTTTGAACAAAACAATGGCTATGAATGGACTTGACGCCTCCATACATGAGAACCAGATACGATTTTTTGAGAAATTTAAGGGTAAATTTTCTATGTATAAATCAGAAAAAAAATATTTTCATCTAAACTCATCATCTGTTTTTCATTGGTCTCCTGGAGAAGCATTAGGCCATAGTTCACTGAGGTCAAGTACATATTGGCAGACGCACTCCTTTGTGAACATTATAGAGAACTCATCGATGTAAGAACTTTCAGGCATTTATATTTTCTCAGCCGTTAAAACAAGTGATTTTAATTGCATAAAACATGGTCCCCGAAAAGGAGGGTAAAGTTTGGTTAAACTAAGCTAAAACCTTATTAGAATCGACGCTTGCGGTTAGGCAACTAACTAGCTTACAGCCACGGCTTCGGTCAAATTAGGTTCGATTTTCATACTTTCAAAGCCCTATGTTACCCTTTTAGGAGTAGAATTTTCAAATATCCTTTCTTAGCGGGTGCCTACTTTATAATAGCTATCTGTTATTTGTTAGTCCGATCCATTACTGGATGGATCGGACCGCTCAAACCACTGGATTTGAGTTGTGCGTTGTTAGATCAGTCAGTCAGTGAATCAGTGAGTCAGTCACCATTTCCTTTTTTAAAGTTATATCACGTCAGCCTATGATAATGATGAAATTTATTTTACCCATCGGGCTTGTAGCCAGGATCGATAATAATTTAAGCGTCAGGAATTGCAAAAGTAGCTATCATCATTCATTAAAACATGAGACAGCAGAATAGCATTGCCACAAATGTTCACTGATGATATTGCAGTTCGGTCAGACAGTGATTTATCGCAGACTGCAACCACACTCAATAGTGCATATACCTACTCGTGTTACGATAATCCGTAACCTACGATCGACTTTGCTGAAAATAATAACGTAGCGAAACAATACGAAGCAATGATTAGGCGTTTGGGTTAAATGTACACTGCCTTCCAAATTAGTCCGCTACTATCTTAGACTGCATCGTCACTTACCGTCAGGTGAGATCGCAGTCAAGAACTAACTTGTCATCGAATAAATAAAAAGATAAATAATTGTTAGGTTAGGTTAGTTAATCTCTCATTTTGGGGGTGGGGACTATGGCCTATAACTCTAAACAAAAATATAGGTATTAAATAAAATAAAAAAGACGTGGGGCACTCGGGGACTGCCGCGGTAAAGCTATTGCATAGCATTTTTTATCAACGCCATCTAGCGGTGAGAGGAGTCCATGTCCGTGGGGTGTCAGGTTATTTTCGTTACGGAATTTCTGGATTCGGTCTCCACGCTCAAGGCCCGCGATAGAAGCTATGCAATAGCTTAAAAATAATAAAACTTTTTACCGAGAAAATTGTTCATTTTCTTTTTAATAGCGAATTTAGATTAAAAAATAGATGGAGGCTTCGGACCACAGACCAATTAACGGCACAAACATCAATCGATTTTACAACAGCTCCAAGCCCATCTAGGTAGGCCTTCATTAAGTGAAATAGTTATGGTTTCTCTGACTGTCATTTACTCCGCGCTACCGTACCAAAACTATTATTTTTATTGCTGGGAAACCTTACTAGGAATTCCTTGTAAGGTTCTTCGCACTAATTCCTCACTAGTTCAACAATTGAACTGCATACTAGCTGGTACATTGCACTATAGTTGTTTGATCTATTTCCAAAGTTATGAGCTTCATTGCCCCATTACATACCACGACATAGGTTGTGGGAATTAATACCTAATTTGGCTAAAGTTTGACCTAATAACTATTCAGGCATAATTCCGAGCTCGGGACTATGTTGGAGTTAGTTTCGTATTCCTGAAAGTTACGTAAAGGGATACTTGGTGTTGGTATTATATAGTCCACGCGCAGTTATGCCTCGCAAGGCAGGCCATAACGCTCAATTGCTATTGAACCTGCCATTTATTATGCAATAACCAATCTAATTTGCATTGCAAACGATATCTATACATACGCAACGATATACCCTGCATATGTACGCTTGAACTGTAATAAATTAAATTTTGCTTGTGATTTTAAGGAAATCGTTCAGCTTTAAGTCTCATCATACGATAAACTCGATAAGAAGAATTGATAAATTCTGAAGATTTATTCGAATATCATTATTATAAAAAAAAACATTATTCTTTTCTATTTTAACACCTATCAAAGACATATATTTTTGTTTCTTTTTCACAACATTACAATAAATTCGTAACTGCTATCTCCGGAGACTTCTAATAATTGCTTTGCCAATAACCATTCATCTTTCTAAGCTTACTTATTACCCATTCGAAACGATTTGAAAATAATAAATCATGTAGCTTATTACGTATTTAAGCCTAAAATTTATTATGATTTATTACCCCAAATTGTACTTATAAATAAAAGAGGAAGTCGTCTAATACTTAACAAGCAATGATTTATTAATTTGCATATTTTGCGTTATTTAGCTTAACCGTTTTGATACGAATTAAGATTAATATTTGGTAACTCAGTTCAATATTTTTTTTCAATATTGAGGAAGGTCGCGGCGATTTTTTGTAGAGATTCAGTAGCGATAGATAGCGATGGAATGGCATTCCGAACCAGTGTGGTAGATTCATTTGACGATTTGAAAGCACTTTGTAAAAGTTTATTTGAATAAAAAATTATTCTATTCTATTCTGATACAATCGCAAAAAGACCGCGATATAGTTGCGATGCTGTCGCCTTCGATGCATACAGGTAGGTGTAATCAAGCTTTTCCGACAGACTTTTTTAGTTAGTGACAAGTAGAGTAAAATCCGATGCTCTACTTAATATTTTGTTTGAGACAAAAATGTATTGTAAAGGGTATTCCTATAAGTCATGTACTCTTTAAGTATTTAATCAACTTTATATTAACAGGACGATATTCATTTTTAACTATTTATTATTCTATTAGTTATTTAGGTGTATAGTAAATAGTAGTAACAAACTTTAATATACTGAATCATCTTATCTATTAGTCAAGATTGTACAACTAGTTTGGTAAAGTCTGTTAATAAAGTGTGTGTAGTTAGGTAAAAAAATAAACTGTAATCCACGCCTGTTTTTCTTAAACGTATATCGCATTTAAACGCATATTTCAAAGTAGGAATCAGTTTTACGGTCTTCGACATTTTTATAGTTGCTGCGCCTTAAACGTAAAAGGGTTGGGTTGAAAAAATTATGGCTACCTTACAAACCCTGGCAATAAAAATAATGTTCAAAGAAACGTTTTAACTTTCCTTATGGCTTAGTCGAACATCTGGAATCGGTATTATTTTTGAATCGGGCGTGGAGCATTAAGTTTTTCGCCGACACAGAATGTTGTGATTATGTCGAACTTCTCGCAGTTATAGAACTATTTATAAAAGCTACTTTGTAAAGTTCACTCAATGTGAAAAAAATCGTAGGGAGAATAAAACTTATACAAAGTAGTTAAACTTAATAAAAACTGACAATATCGGCCTCATGAGTCGTTCAAAAATATTATTCAAAAAGAATTATATAGTAATGTGTATAATATTTATAAGATAAGAATTATGTAGTATATATCAGACTACCTTCAAACCGATGAAGTTATTGCGGCTGTAGGAGAGCGCAACTAAATAGAACTGTTGCACAACTTGGAGATTAGAAATGAATACAGTTTGTCAGAAACCGCAATCATATTCGAACTTTACAGACGGCTAGAGTTTGAAACTATTGCTTTCTATTTTATGAATTGTTATGATCAGAAGGTTTCAATTTTTTCACATAATAGCGAGAAGACGTGGGTGTTGACAAGGTAGGTTTTTTATGTTTATTCGATCGATCTCACCTGATGGTACGTGACGATGCAGTCTAAGATGGTAGCGAGCTGACTTGGAAGGGGTATAACACTTTACTTCCAACATATATCCCTAATCGGTTCCTATTCGCCATCGTGCCGGACCGCCAAATCGCTTGGCGGCACGTCTTTGATGGTAGGGTGGTAACTAGCCAAGGCCAAAGCCGCCCACCAGACCAGACCAGAGAAAATTCAGAAATTATAAATTTCCAAATTGTCCCCGCCGAGAACCAAACCCGAGACCTCCCAGTTATAAAACTACAGTGATCACCACTGCGCCAGGGAGTGAATTTATGTGGTTAAGATCCAATTTGCTTTCACAGAACTTTTAATACGAAACGCCCTGCCTGCGATAATACTTCCTAATTATATGTGCTTGATCATTGTTTTCCGTCAAGCCTGTGTTAATCTGCATCTGTATGTCTACTTTCGACTCAAAAAACTCACGAATTAGGCAAAGTAGGTTCGAATCTCCGAAGCCCGAGTGCTCCTAAGCACACTACCCGAATATTTTTCATTGAATTTTCGATCGAGCTACTTATTAGCTCAGCATCAGATAAAAATATCGCTCATTTGAGAAAAGGGTGACACAATTCAAAATCGACGATGAGAGACTTCTCTCGTTAGAGAGTAATGTTTTGTGGATACTCGAAACAACACAGCGGCCAACAAAGCGACAGAGCATTAAGTTACAATTTCTCTCGCTCTTATTTTTGTGTGTAATGTTGTTTTTATAGCAAAAAGTATAAATTTTCGACAATAAAATTGGTGAATTTTGAATGATGTCACCCTTGTCGCAAATGAGCGCTATATAAAACTCTCAGTTAAACCTCTTGTGAAAACTGTGTTTATAAGAGAAGCAACATTAATGCATTTTCTAGTTTCATAAACCAGTATAAAAGTAACAAAGTTCTGATAACACGGACTGGGTGTGAGCCAAGCTCTGCGGGATGCGTCGTTAACCTCACTTTAAGCATAAACTTTAAGGAGACTGTTCTAATCTAAGTTCGGTACTATCGTAAAATATAAAAATGACGTGACCAGTGCCAAAAAGGATCAAGTTAGGGGTTTTTAAACAATTCAAACTACGATTATTGGCAATGTGTATCTTGAGTCGTTTGTCGAAGTTTGTTGCAAATAAAATTGATCTATCAATAACATTATAGTTTAGACATATCCCTTTGGGATTTTTATTTCATTTTTGCTATAATTCAACTCAAATTCCAGTAACGTCAATGTTGATCGCTCAGCCAATCTCCAGAGTTCTGAGTTATAAATCTTGTGTTATAATGACGCAAACCCAGCGCAAACCTGTTTTCTTAGGAATAACGGTACCTATTACGGATCATGAGATACAGCCTGCTGACGGACAGACGGACGGCTGACAGGCGAACCGTGGAGGCTTAGTAATAGGGTCTTGCTGGTTACCCTTCGGATATGGAACCCTAAAAATGATGAATACCCATTCTTTGAAACAAATATTTCAGGAATTTTAAAGGCGAGGAAATGCCTAAAGGTATTTTAAAATTTCGTCTACATTTCTTATGGCCAGTTTAAGATCTGGCAGTTAAATGACACTAAACAGTTAAAGAATACACACATACATACACAAGTTTCAAAAATCAGGGTTCGACAATTTTGAACTAAAACTTTATTAGACTCGTAACCCTCGTACCTAATGGGAACTACGAATACTACTTTTTGCAACCCACTTTGCCTGTTGTTTGTAGGGCTGGTTAAATCTTTTGACTGGAGTGAGGAACTTTGTCCCCAATTCTTTTTACTCGTTCACTTACTACTGTTACTTAGTATTGTTTTTGATTAACTGTTTTATGGAAAAATGTTTAGGTAATTTTTGAAATGAAAGCATGTTACTGGCGCTAAGTTGTGAATACGTTTTTGGACTTAATAAATTGGTAAATCATCTTTTTCTAGTGTCTTTAGTCTTTGGTACATATTTATAAGTGTCATTATATTAAATGGGTTTAGTTGAAGTCATTAGAATTCCTCACGGGTTTAGCGCTGCCGACCACAATACTACGTAATTGAAAATTCCTTTAAGATACTTTTGTAGCCATTTTGTAATACTTTGAAGTAGTACAAAAAGGCTATAAAAGTTTATAAGTAAATTGACGAGGAGAAAACTGGAAATTAAATTAAAGCTTGACAAGCAAGAATTTTTGTGAAGGCTGCATTTATGGGAAGGCGTTTCAATAAACATTTGAAAAAGAAAAATTGCTTTTGCGAGTGAATTATTTCACGTTGATGGTTTTTTTTTATTCGATGACTGCGATCTCACCTGATGTTAAGTGACGATGCAGTCTAAGAAGGTAGCGGGTTAACTTGGAAGGGGTATAGCAGTGTAAATTCAACCCATACACCTCATCGGTTTCTACACGCCATCCTGCCGGAACTCTAAATCGCTTGGCGGCACGTCTTTGACGGTAGGGTGGTAACTAGCCACGGCCAAAGCCTCCCACCAAACCAGACCGGAGACGTCAAAAATGTGATGTATGTGGACCTTCAATTTTATCAAACTTTTTAAGTTGAGAGTTTAAATCCTGATTCAAACTAGAATCAGCTGTACAGGAGTGAAAGCTAGTATTCTCAAAAGCTCTCAAATTGAGAAACATAAGAGATGTTTCTTTAACGTTAAAAAGTGGTCTAAAAAATATAATTGATATTATACACTTAAAAGCTGCTGTGTTTTACTAAAACACATACTACTTTACGTCATGCGGAGTGAATCAATAGCTGAATACAACCCAGGAAAGCTTTTAGCAACTTAAATATCATTTCAAAAGTGCACCTTTCAATAGCTACTACCTACTTGAAAATTTCGAAATATTTGAGCTCTCTAAAAGATGAATCATATATATCTACTGTGCATGTATTCGATGTAGGAAACACATGAATGCACTGCTGTAACTAGGTATGTGTAGGGGGTGTTGGCAGACCCCCTCCATTAGGTGGACCGACGACATCAAACGAGTCGCAGGGAGCCGCTGGATTCAGGCGGCTAAAGACCGAGGCCTTTGGAGGTCCATGCAAGAGACCTTTGTCCAGCAGTGGACGTCTGTCGGTTGATGAAGAAGAAGAAAAAGAACTAGGTACGTCATGAAAACATGAACTTTGTCTTCATATTGGCAGTGAGGGATTGCATACATGTAAATTATGCTGCTGCATTATAATAATTCATGAAAAACCACCAAGATTTTTGAGCTCTGTGTCGTTCTCTCTCTCGTTTTAATATATAAAACCTCAAAATAACGTAGTACGTGAACATTCTCGTAATAACATTTGGTTATAATTATTTGGAGAACGCTCCCTCCTCCACGACTACAAGTTGATATCAACACGCAAATAGAAAAAACTAATAAAATGATTAGCTTTTGTACGCGACTTCGTCTGGGGTTCGCGGGTTTTCTTCAATGGAAACTTCTGTTTTTTTTTTAAAGATAAAAGGTAGCCTATGTCACTCTCCACGTCCTCAGTTATATCTATGCATAAAATTTAAGTCGATCCGTTACTCCACTGCTGCGTAGTTGCAGAACAAACCAACAATCAAACATACTTTCACAATTTTGTAATATTAGTAAGGATTATTGTGAGACAAAAAGAGGTCTTAAAATTGCTACTTAAACGACATAAATCGTAAACTTTGATAGTTTTAAACAAATATAGTTTTGTACTCTTTTTTGAAAAGAAAATTTAATGGCAGGAACTTCAAGAGAAAGGTGAATTTTTGTCAAACATTTACTTCTCTATTAATATTCCCCTTGAATAAAATTTTTAAAAGTTTTAATGTTAGTTTCGGCTTTGGGCTAAGATATCTTCGGATGAAGCAACTCATATAATAATGATCGAACTTCACTTAAGGTAAGTTCGTTTAATCATTTATTGTTGGTTAAATGTAGTATGGGCGTAACAACAAACTGCAAATACTGCAAAGCAAGACGATTGCAGACTCGTGGTCACACCAGATTGACACAAACAAGAATTATTTTCTTGTTTGTCACACCGACAATACATACACCCAGCCAGAATGGATAAATAATGTATTGGGGGACTTAAACTCAATCTGTATGTTCCCCCTTACATCATTAGGAATAACCGGTGACTAACGTTAGAGGGTTCCCCTTACGAACGAAAGGCATTATAAAAACTTTTTTTTTAATAGAATACATGGACAATCGTGTAGACTAACGATAGAAGTAAAAACACATGATACTCATAAGTATACAGATATACTATTAACATAGCATATTGGTGTCAATATGGCTCAAAAAGAAAAAACAAAAGAAGTTTTCACTTCACGAATCTTTACGCAGTATCAAGTAACATAGTTCTACTTAATTTTCATTCAGAGTTCAGTCTACCCAAAAAGCATGTTATCTAAATTGGCTTGTATTTGGGTGTTTACTGGCAAAGCCGTAACCTCAAGCGATTTAGCGTTCCGGTCTGAAGCCATTCTAGAAGCCAAATTCCAACTATTTCGTAGCAGGTTTATTTACGAAAAAAACTCCCGCTGCTACTTGTGTTCGGTAATCGGGTTTCGAAAGGGCTCATGAATAAAACAGGAACGGAAGCTCTCTATTGGGTTACTCGCGTCCAAAGCCTACCGGTGAACTGGTAGAGTTCACAGAGTAACTTTAACAGAATTCAAAAATCTAAGATTATATAACATCTTTTTATTTATCCGAAATAGGCTTGCGCTTGACGACAATCAATACTGGATAGCGCTGATGAGGTCTAGATTGGAGCGCGCTTGCCTAGAAGATGCCTATTCACTCTTGCCTTGAAGGTACTCAAATTATAGGTGGTAGGAAACATGGATGCTGGAAGAGTGATCCACAACTTAGCGGTTCTTATCAGAAATGTTAAATTAAAGCATTTCGTTTCCGCTTATTTGGAGGAGACACAAGGATATCACATAGTATATCAACTTCAGCTTGGCTTATTTAAAATAATTGCCAAATAATTTATTCGTAGAATATCGATTTACTTATTATCATTTATCTTCAAAGACTAAATCGGGCGTTCGATTCGTTTGCCAAGCGTAACATATGCAAATATACAGAAGTCGTTGTGTTTCAAGAGCTGTAATCCTGTCTTTGTTACGAAAGTTGAATTTTAATACGGCTAAAAGACAAGATTCTTTTGCAGGTAAGATTCGGTTTAGCTTTTTGTCATGTGTACAATAGATTTTACTTGCACGTATTCAGTTCAACGTTACCTATGGCAGAGATTTAATGGATCGATGTAATTTTGTGCATGAGTATATTTGAGGATCTGGAGAGTGACATAGGCTACTACGGAAAATCAAAGAGCTCCCACGGCATTTTTAAAACTAAATCCACGCAAATGAAGTCGTGGGCATCAACGAGTAAATAATAATTTTAATCGATTCCCTTTAACGTGCCATTAACAAAGATAACATGTACTTATATCTTCCCTAAGCAATTTAGATGAAAATGATATTGTTAAGGCGATTACGCACATGCTACACACAGGCTCAGGTGGGCTTAGAAATTGTCGCCCATTACATTCGCTCTGTCGGACCATTTCATACCAAATGTGAAATCGTTAGGAACGCGGGCGACACTTCAATATTCATGTCTCGCCCGTAAATATTCTAACAGGTGCCCTTGTACAGCTTATAGAGAATTAGGTTTTATCGTGGTGTTGAAATGTTTATTATCTTCTTAAAGTAAGATTTTTTTGATAAGCGTAACGTTTATAAGTTCTTGGAGAAGCTGAAATAGGCTAATTGAGATTATTAAATTAATTAATCTTATAATATTCTACCTATTATAAAAGTCCATCTTAGAGGCGGCATATCTTACTAATACTAATTTTGGCAAAACTAAAGTGTGTTTTGTACTTTGCTAGTTTATTGGTTTGTCCTTCAGTCATGCTGCATCAGACCTAAGGATCGAAGTCTTATGCAAAGGTATAAGGAATTTTTTAAACCTAAATTCACGCGGAAAAAGTTAAAGAGGGCATTAGCTTGTAAGAACAAACATAAAACAGAAATTATTTTGTTCAATAATAATGACCAATAAAGGAGAGAACATGTTAAAAAACTGCGGAATGTAAAGCGCGAAACTTCTAAAGCCGGAAAGCCGGCGTCCGCCGCATCCGCCGGGCTGTCTGCTCCTGAAAGCCTTTTAGTTCAATTTACCGTAAAAAGACAATACATACCGTTTTCATTCCGTTTTGCGTCATGTTCCTCCCCGCACGGCCGCGGTTCAGTTACACGTAAGGGAATACGTTACCGTGTTTATTTTGTCTCCATACACATAAGAAGAGTGTATTGACGCGCTAACTTCCACTTTGTTACACACAAAGGCGATGAAAATGGAGTTCAAACTTACGAGTGCATTATTATAAAACTAAAAATGACTCTAAAGTTTCTTTAATAATCCCTACTGGACAGAGGTCTCTTGTATGGACTTCCACAGGCCTCGGTCTGCGAATAGTGTAATATCGTCGGTTTACCTAGTGAGGAGTCTGCCAACACTGCGCTTCTCTGTGTGGGGTCACTACTCCAGCACCTTGGGACCCCGACGACCAACAGCTCTTCGAACTATGTACCCCGCCCATTTCCACGTTAGTTTCGCAACTCGCTGAGTCGGTGAATTTGGTTCTCCTGCCGATCTCCTCATTCCTAATTTGATCTCACGACTCTCATGAGTCCCACAGTTAGCGACTATTTCTAGGTACATATTCTTTTCTGAAGTGTGTTGAAATTGAAAACATAAATGAACATAACGACTTAGTGAATATATATATATTCGACTTATGAAACTATTAGATATGGAGTGCCACAAGGCACTGTACTAGGGCCTTTGCTCTTTCTATTTTATATTAACGATTTACCTGACATTACTAATCACAACATGACACTTTTCGCTGATGACATTTCTATAAATTTGACATGCAATAATAACGACCTTAGTACTTTTGAATATGATATTAATAATACTATAAAATTAATAATAGAATGGCTAGAAAGCAATAATTTACATATCAATATAAATAAAACAAACTACATTCAATTTAGAAATTACAATAAAAAACGTGCTAATCTTAACATTAATTATAAAGGGGATAAGATCAATGAAGTAGAAGAATGTAAATTTCTAGGCATACAAATAGACGAACATTGCTCTTGGAATAGCCATGTCAATAACATATGTAATAGGTTAAACAGATTCGTGTACGTACTACGCAGATTAAGTCTTACAGCTAGTACTCAAACAGCTCTTACAGCATACCATGGATATGTCTCTTCTGTGCTCCGCTATGGGCTTGTTATTTGGGGAAATTCAACTAGCGTCAATAAGGTGTTCATTGCCCAAAAAAAATGCCTTAGAGCAATTCTAAGTATGGCTCCCTATGATTCATGTAAGCCGGCCTTTCTAAAACTTAAAGTGTTACCGCTTCCATGCATGTACATCTTGGAAATTTCAAAATTTGTTAAATCAAACAAACATATTTTCAAGAGCATGTGTGAAACAACTCGAACGCGATCTTTAAGATATCCAAATAAACTCATCCTTACAAGAACGCCACAGACAGCGCTATTTAACAAAAGCTGTTATGCCATGGCAGTAAAAATTTTTAATAAACTACCACCTGATATACAGTCACTGCCAATGAAACAATTTGCGCAAAAGTTAAAGAAATGGCTGCAGGGGAAAAATTTCTACTCCGTAGAAGAGTTTTTCCATCATGACAAAAAACAATTTTGACATATTATTACTTACGCCCTTATTTACTTATTAATTCATGATTGACATGATATTATTTCTTATTCAACTATGACATTATTTTAATTCTAATCTTTATTATTGCTACATAACTTACGTGTTCTACTTTATAACATATTATTTTATTTTATTTATTGAATTATCTGCAATTTACTTAATTGATTAAAATGATTTGTTTCGACTAAATGATTTGTATACCTAATTATTGAATTGTTAATGCATGTTCTCGTAATTGTTAAGAACCGCATGTATTTAGCTTTTTGTATTCCTACCTACCACAATATTTGTACGCCGCTACGGCTAATGTGTTGAACTTTTATTTGAAATTGTCATCTTTTGTTACACACACATTATGCAAATAAAGAAATTCTATTCTATTCTATTCTATTCTATTCTTACATTTATTTAATCATTAAAATCTGGCCTTCTTAGAGAGAACAATTTATCAAAAGAGCGTGTCTTACGTCTTTTCTTATATTACGTACATCATCTGACAACGACGTATGTGGATGATACAAAATATTTAGGCATAGGTACAATGTTACGGAAAAAGGATCTATTTTATAAGCATACACGTGGTAGGGGTACGGCTTTGATCTCCACATTCTGTGATATCTTTGTATGCGAGAAACATTCTTGCTATTTATTTTACGTCTCTACACATGACATGCTTTGCAAATAGAGACATACTTGTAGGTTTTCTTATATATCGTTATATAGCAGCGAAATCGTATGTGCAACATGGCATACCTATATTTTTTTATTTATTCACCTACATTATTATGTACTAAATGTTATATATTTGTGTACTATCCTTACAGGCTCACCAGATGCGATAGTATACTATTATCTGTTAAGCTATATCAAATAAATAACTAACTTAGTAAAGTTTTGATTTATAGTTTAGCTTAAAGCTGTTTATAATCTATGATATCGTATATGTATAAAAAAGGTGGATATGTTACAAGCGTGCGATAAAATATGGAGCGCGTAATGACAGATATTTGTCGTAATTTGTCGTATCATTTAACAATGAAGTACTCTATTATACTCTTCGTCGTTCGGCACAATTTTTTCGTTTGTTTTGTGAGTATACAACTCATTCCTAGTAGAAATCATTGGTTATAATTAGTAAATTATTATAACAGCTTAAAGCTAATCTATAATTTACTCGTAAAAGGAACCCAAATAATACAATACTTAATATATTTGACGGACAGAACTCAAATTGCCATGGCGATCCCTCATTAGCAATTCAAATGACCCTCTTTGAGGATAAAAGAGATCTTTTCCTTAAGTTACAGTCCATGGCCGGAAGAATAAAAAGGGATAGAGGAATAACTTTTGTGGAGTGTATAGTAATTTATATTATTTGACATAAATATTACTATTTTAGTTCATTACTTACTACTGATTGGTTTATTGTAATTTAAGTACATTGGTTAAACGTCGATCGGACGTACCGAATCTTCTCTGTTTTTAAAATCGGTTAAAAATATCAAATTATTTCTACGGAATTAAAAAATACTAAAACGACGCGAATGAAATCAATGGAATTAGCTAGTGGAAAATAAAAAGCGAAGGCAAAGCCCGTCTATTATTTTTGGTAAAGACATTGCAAAGTAGGCACGCTCTGTGGTTGTACATTTTATCTGACAGCTTACCAGAGAGTAAACGTTTCCTATTCCTACGGCATCGAGTTGCTTGATTTGTACTGTTGTAATACCCGGTAAAGCCTTTTGCTTAAGCTGTATTCACGTGTACTGACATCACAGAAAGTATATTTGCTTTTTACCTCACTTCAGAGGCGGAAGTTTGTATGTGTGTGTGTGTGTGTGTGTTTGTTACTCTTACTCCTTCTAGCTGGAATTGGAATTGAAATGGAGATAGCTTATCCCAGAAGTAACACATAGTCTAAATTGTATCCCGGAAAATGTAGCCTATGTGTTAATTAATAACGAAAAAAAAAAAATTCCTGGGGGAATTAAAAAACCTTATCCACGCGGACAAAGTCGCGTACATCAACTAGTTTGTCATAATTCTTCGGTTCATCAGTTTTATCATAATTGTAGGAATTTTTTGAGTTTTGGCCTCGGCGATCAATCTCAAAGGAAGCTGAAATGTCAGCGGGTAATATAGGAGTTACTATAATTGCACTCTCATCGTATCATCGATAAAATCAACAAGAAAGCTCTGTACCTAAATGTCTGTAGGTACTTTAGCTACATCATGTACGTTGTTAGATGCACCCTCGTGGCTCACAAGGAGGCGAATCTAACCCCGTCAACTTCTCAAATCGTAGTTTCTGTATCGGTATGTGAACTCAGATATCAGAAACAAGCATGGTTTGGTTCTACAAACACAGCTTTATTTGCTACTGTGAGTTGCTTAATCAAGACGTGCTGAATAGTTTGTGAACAAGATTAATTGGCATCACACATCCATTGGTTCGAACTGCAACTGAACTAACTTGTAGCGGTTAGACTCAGTTTAGACGTTGACGATAAGAACTTTCTTATTCCTTTAACATGCATGTACAGCTTTTTTTATAACACACTAATTACATCACTATATCACACTAATATTATAAAGACGAAAGTTTGTGTGTGTGTGTGTGTGTGTGTGTGTGTGTGTGTGTGTGTGTGTGTGTGTGTGTGTGTGTGTGTGTGTGTTTATGTGTGTCTGTCTGTGACATCGTAGCAGCCGAACGGATGAATTTTGATTGTGTTTTTTTGTTTGACAGCTGAATTAGTCGGGAGTGTTCTTAGTTATGTTTGATGAAATTTGGTCCAAGATGGCCGCCGCCACAAAATGGTGGGTTGCATATTATTATTTTAACTACTGACTACCTGACTACTGATTACTGACTAGCGATTAGGATATTGTAACATGGGAGTTGTTTTACACTTGTTTAGTGAGAGCGTTTATAAAACGCGTACGGTACCTACGCAGTTTTTGTTGGCGTTTCGCTTGTTAGCTATCTAATTCAGTTAGCGCCCGATTTATAGCGAAAGTAGGGGTTCAATTTCATACAGTTGACACCAATAACCGAAGCCAATGACTAATCAAACCAGCTCATGTTCAGCTAAAACAGTCAGTCACAACCAATGTGTTCGAAGCCTTAATGTTTGCAAAATCAAGAATTTAATAACCAAAATTTTAAGAATTTGATATTACTCTCAGAAGAGGCTGCTCCTACGAGTTTAATAACATTAACTTCGAATATACTTCAAAGTTATTTTAGAAGCCCAAGATAACCGCGTTCTAATCATCCAAGATTGAATCAATAATAATTAATATTCGTTTAGGAATTTATTTATTAAATGGAATATAATTTGTAAGATGATGAGGTTGTTTTAAATTTTTAATTTACACTTGTCGTGCATAAGCCTCCATAAATTATCATAACAGGATTGTACGAACCTGTGGTAGAGTCTTGACGTGTCGTTTAAATTTTGTTTTTTTTTTTTTAAATTTTTATCACAAGTCCAAAAAGCAGAAGCTGCTAAAAGTGGATAATATAGCAATCTTATAAGATGCTGAATGGTAGTGGAACGTATCAGAATAATTATATTTATTTATCATTATGCCACTTTCTCTGTAACAATTAATTTATAACGCTTCTTAAGAACCTTAATAGATCCAATTTCATTTTATGAGGAAAGCCCAACCCCCAAATCAACTATAATCCTATTAATATTATAAATGAGAAAGTTTGGTTGTGTATGGATGTTTGTTACTCAATCCGTCGCAACGACTGATCCGATTTAGCTGAAAGACACAGAGATAGATTATAGTCTAGAATAACACCTGGGCCAGATAGATAGATAAAAACTATTGAACACAAGAAAGAACCAAAATTGAATACATCTTAAAACTACGCATGCAAAGGCGGCCTTATTGCTAACAGAGCAATCTCTACCAGGCAACCATCGGTGACAACAATGAAATTAGATGTGGAGTAGTATGGTGAAACATAAAGGTACATCATTTATTCTAAGCTATTTTATATCCTGGAAAATAAGAGAGTTCCCGCGGGAATTAATAAACCTTAATCCACGCGAACGAAGTCGCGGGCATCAACTAGTATGCTATATGGTTGGAAATAAACGTCCACAATCATGGGCATCTGTTACTCAGGTCTAAGCCGCTTAGGGTGAAATTTTACATACCGTACACTAATCGGATCCAGAAGGGCTCATGAATAAAACATAAATGGACGCTGAAACGGTTTATTAGGTTACACGCCGCCGCCTAAAATCTTACCGCCTACGTTAATCCAGCTTAGACGTGAATACATAATAATATACGCCACAGAAATGTTTTATCTTGAGACGGTTTGTGAATAAACATTTTGCCCTCCAAAAGATAGAAGTAGGCGTTTCTTTGGAATTCAATGAGTGGGTTGTGATTTTTATCAACGATGGAACGGATACGGTAAAATGTCATGACGGTTTGGTCAGAGATTGTGTGTTCGTGTAATTTTTATCTACATAAATAAAAAAACAAAGAATACCAATTGTCGATCATTATATTTTCTAATCTAAATCTAAATAATCGTTAGTATCGTCGATTTAAAATTGAAATAATATCTTCAGTTGAAATTCATCATGACTGAAATTTGAAAATCTAATTTTTGCCCAAAAATTATTATTTGTACGGAGTAGTGAATTTGAGAGAATTTTCATAAAAACCGTAGCAGGTAGAATAAAACGAAGCTATAGTAGCAACGTGGAAAGAATTTAATATCCACCACACTGGCACGCGGAGAACTTCCGATTTGTTTCCTTTCCAACAGCAATACCTCCGTTTTCAGGCCAACTACACGGTCTACAAAAATATTAATTGCTAGCTTTTGCCCGCAACTCCGTCCACTTTTTCTTCCCTTTGAAAAGTAGCTTTATGCCACTCTTTAGGATTTCAACTACATCCACGCAAAAAATCACGTCGATTCTTGGCTCTTTTTTTACGTGATCGAAGGACAAACCAGCAAAGAAACACACTTTCGCATATTTATAATACGTATTAATGAGGACTAAAACGTTCCAAATTCGTCAGCTTTTCATGATCTTCCTGACGCAGTAGTAAGCGCTGTAATTTTATGAGTCTCATAATATGTTGCGGTTTTTATTTTCTGCAGGGTCGAATTTGATTTATAATTGTCTCTTATTTAGTCCAGCGGAAGCTTTGAGTGAAATGCTTCAGCCGTGGCAAATTAACATCCTACAGGGTAAAAAGTGATTTAATTGACAATGAAATAGACCTTCATTGTTTGTTCCTTCATTTGACTATTCGTATGAAAAAATCATAGCAATTTGCTGCGTATTTGTAGGACAAATCAACAAACAAAAACACTTTTGAATTTATAATATTTGTAAAGAATAAAAGCAAATTCTAAAGACAGAATTATAGTTATGACCATGTTTTATTATTAGCGTGATTTTAAGAATAAATGCCCTAAATCGGAATAGCTATAGCATCCTTCTGCATTATTCAGGCAGAATATGAGCACGAACTCACTCTGTGATTTATCTTTTGTGATCCTTCAGATACCCTGTTTGATTCACAGATGCCGACAATATCACCAATCCATTATGGACAGAACTCCGATCAAAGGCGTCGGGTATATTACTCTATTAGAAAGACGGACGCCTAATAGAATTAGTAATATATTGGATTTTGAAGATCAAAGACCTAAAAGCTAGACTGTCTATGATTCATTAGGTAAAGTGCACATTGTAATTACGTATGTGTATGTTGTATGGTGAGGTGTGGTATGGTGGTGGTATAGTTGGTGGTGGTGTGGTGGTGGTATTGGTGGGTGGTAGAGTCTTGACGTGTCATAAGAGCTACAAGTTTGCCTACATGAAATAAATAATTTTGAATTTGAATTTGACTTGGATAGTGACATAGGCTACCTTTTTCTTGGAAAAACAGGGTTCTCGCGGGAATTTTATAAACCCAGCGAGTGAAAATAATTCCACATAGACGAAGTGTATGAATCACACTAATCACACTTCACATCACACTAATATTATAATCACATCACACTAATATTATAAAGCCGAAAGTTTGTATGTGTATGTGTGTGTGTATGTGTATGTTTGTTACTCCTTCACGCCACAACGAATGAACCGATTTGGCGGAAATTTGGAATGGCGGTAGCTCACATCCAGGATTAAAACATAGGCTATATTTATCCCGGAAAATTAAGGAGTTCCCGTGGGAATTAAGAAACCTTTATCCACGCGGACGAAGTCGCGGGCATCATCTAGTATGTTATAAGTCGAACCAGAGCGTTAGGATCTAGATAAAAAAGAGTGTGATTTTCATGTCCAACTTTCAGTAAACAATATATAGCTATAGACAAAATTATTCAGTATCGTGAGGACATTTAAACAAAGCAAAAAGATAGAAGAAATATTCTGACACTCGTTTCCATTATCTAACTTCGCTAACGAAGAGAAGATAATAAAAAACATGAGCTTATTAGTTTCTCACGCGAGTTTGGAGTCGGGATAATTTGTTTCAGCAAAGACTGTGTTACGTTTTTCCATTAATAAATGACGGTATTGGAGTTCTTTATAACGTTTTGATAGTGATAAATGTGCTTTGTAGTGACATTTCCTATTTACATACAGTGAATTAATGGCTTTTTGGTTGTTTTTTTATGTCTAGCGATTTTATATGCTAGGTAAGCGAGTACGTCACATCGGCGTACAGGAGTCAAAAAACACGGGAAGCATAGATTTGAATTCAATCCCTATTAATATTAAAATGAGAAAGTGTGTTTGTTTTTTGGTTTGCCCTTCAATCACGCAGCAACGGACTATTATTAATATAATTAATAGAAATGCTGTCGGTATTCAGTCAATCGAAGCATTCTTTGAAAGTTTCAACCGTGCACTACCCAAAACAAAGGTACTTATTTAAAGAACTATACCCAAAAAAAGGTGTTTAAAAAAACTATGAAAAGTTCAAACAACTATAATATAAATTTAATATGTCAATCGAACAATTCTCAAATTTGCTGAAGCCCACGAACATCGGGTTCATTATCACGTTAACGTTAAGGCGATCCAGCTGCTCGACGTAACGCAGTTAGTGAGAAGGCTAAAAATGACAAAACCCTGTGAAATAGTTCCTATTAGTGATTAGCGATAAGTGATTAATTTTAGTGTAGCGTAAAAGCTGCCTCAAAGAACACAAGAACAAAGTGTCTTCAATCGGTAACGAAAAACTAAGATAGGTACGCCAGTGGACTACTTTTTAGTATATAAGGTATTTTAAAAGTTTACGTTAAAGTTAAATTGCTCATTAGCCAAATTATAAGCTAGATTGTAATGTTAGTGACTATATATTATTGTGTGTATACTCATATTAATGAAAAAAGTCAACTATAAATTGAAAAATGTAATAGCGAAATAACGTTTCTTTATATTAATCTGCCCTCGCTGATGGCAAATTTGTATAGTGTTATAGAATAACACTATACAAATAATATTCATAAATAAATTCATAAATAATATTTTTTGTTAAATACGTTCGCAATTTCAGAATGCCCAGCAGAAAACAAAATAGCGTAGAGATAAAAGCTCGGTAAAAATGGTAAGGTCTGCTTCCGTTCGTTGCGCTTAATCTTTTTAAGCCGCTTTTGTGTTTACCTAATGTTTAATGTATTACTCCTGTTGTGCTTAATACCGTATCTTGCTAATATTTTTTTTTCTTCGATTTAATACGCTTGCGTTGGTAGGCTGTTTCTCCTAGTAATTATAATAAATATAATTATACACATATAATAATACTTATTGTAATATTTTACTCTACCTATCCTGACTGTTTAATATCTCTGGGTGGTGTCACGTCAATGTAACGTCAAGTTTGTCTGTGACATTTTTTTTACTTTCAGTTGGGCACTTGACTAATATTTTTTTTATACAACGTGTAACAAGAGGGTGGATCAACCCTGAAGGAGGTGAATGTGCTAATGAAACTGAAAAACTTTCCCCAAGGAACATAGGTCGAAATATGAAAAAAAAATGTGAACCTCCCGTACAAAATTGACGATCCGCTGATTGATTTACTATGGGAGGTAAAAATTTTTTTACATATTTCGACCCATGTTCCCTAGGGAAACCACCACGGTTGACCCACCCTTTTGTTATACGTTGTATATTTAAAATAAAGTTTTTTAATATTATAACACAATACCATTTGTGTTTTTTTAATATGTTAACTATTATAAAGCTTTAAAGGTTCCTGTTAGACAAAGAGAGCGCTTCGTCATAAGGGACTTGTTCCATATACTCTCCATAGCAGCCTGAGCTTCCTTTTTAGAAGATACTAGACGATGCCCGCGTCTTCGTCCGCGTGGATCAAGGTTTTTCAATTCCCATGGGAACTCTGTAATTTTCCGGGATAAAATGTAGCCTATATTTTAATCCTGGGTATGAACTATCTCTATTCCAAGTTTCAGCCAAATCGGTTCATTTGTTGTGACTTCACTGCCATGTTGGCGATTTTGTGACCAAGAACTTCAAGCATACACGAAATTATGACTGAAAATATATTACATATTGTCTTCCTTTTGTATAAATACAAGTTTTTCTCATTTAAATAATATCTTATATTTAAAGTTAGCTCTCATTTTGAGTTTCCTATAGTTTTATCTGTTCTCAATTGAGCGAGTACCATTGAATACCGGTGCATACAGAATTTAACAACTTTCTCGATTGAAACTTAACGGCGCGACACGAGAACTTAGAATAGTGCGGAAGGAATAGGGAATACCTACGTACGTGCAAACTTTTTGTATAAAATTTTATTTGCCTAATAACGCATTATTTGTTTCATGCTATGCTACTGAAAAAGGAAATCGAAATTCAAATTCAAATTCAAAATTATTTATTTCATGTAGGCCAACTTATGGCTCTTATTTTATTTTATTTATTTATACATATACAACTTTATTGCAAGAAAAACGAGAACAAAATACATAAGTAAATAAACAGTGTAACACAAAAGGTGACCTTATCACAAATAGTGATCTCTTATAGGCAACCTGTACGAGAGAACTTAATGTAAGTGAGAGACGGGGATCCCAATAAATACATAGGACTCTCTCATACTCAGACTCATAGGCTCTTATGACAAGTCAAGAATCTACCACCACCGGTTCGGAATTCTGAATGTATTTATTTTTTATCCAACTTAAGCAAAGGGTTGTGAATATTTGCAGGATGTATGTAAGTATGTGTATAGGCCCATTTCGGTACGTTCCACCGTAGTGTCTTTACTGTTGATCCGATTTTGATGAATGAAGTGAAATTTTATACGAATAAAATCAATATGGCGGATGTTATAACGATATATCACTTTCCGTAGTCGGGTAACAGATTGAAATTTTTTTTCTAATTAGTTGTTCCTTCTTCTTACTCACATTTTCAAGTAATTCATTTTCAAACGTCTTTTTTCCCATTTTTATCATCATGGCTAGATTGTAATCTGAACGCTTTTATGTAAGTAAGTATTATTATTTAAAAAAAGCTTAGTGGACCATTACGTTGGATTGGAATTATCTTATGCAAATTGCTAATTTCACGGTCCAAGTAACAGTAATGTTTTCATTAAGATGATATCGGGAGGAAATTGCCTCATAGAATATTGAATATTAATTTGATTAGATTTGCGTAGTGCAATTTGATGAAGCATAGGTATTATTTGAAGCTTGCGAGTAGTAATAATTATTACTATTTTAATTATTGTATAGAAATTATTGTATCCAATTTTATTATTACTGTCTCTTTATCTTACGAGTATATAAATATACTATAAAAATCGAAAAAAAAAATATTATACTCATTCTCAAATTATCCTTGTTGCAAGACTGCCATCATATAAGACCGGCCGCATGAACCAAATAAAATGTTGCAATAATAATACATATCTTTTTTCTAATTTGATTTAGTTTGATCTCATATTATAAAACCAGAATAGGCTGTGAACAGTCATTAATAGAAAAGGGTAACAAAAAGGTAGTAAAATAACTACGATATTCACTAAGTGCACGGTGAACCTTAAAAAGAAATATAATAGAATAGTATAATTTTTTATTCAAATAAACTTTTACAAAGTACTTGCGAATATTCTAATGAATCTAACCAAAAAAAACCACTGGTTCGGAATGCCGTTCCGTCATGTCCTATATTGATTTTAAAAAAGGAAACCCGTCAAAACATATTGAATCCGTCGGTTACCATTGCCGGCCCATTAGTCTAATGCCGGGCCGTGAGATTGCAAAAGGAGATCAAGCTATGCAGAGTCATCGCTTTTTCTCTTTGCTATTAATTGATTAGCAATCTTTGGCGATTACTTTCAATATTTCAAGGCTTTAAAGAAAATTCTTTCCATTTTTTAAATATTATGGCCGTGCCTAATCAGGCTGGTGAAATCTCATCTATTGAGGATAATGTATTTTCTGAAAAGCCTTTATTTTTTAGTACCGCTAACCCTGTTATTGCAAAGGTTTTAGGTTCGACAGGAAAATAAAAATCCTTACTTTGTTCAATTCAGTCCGTCTACGCTTTGATGACTGTTAAATTAATTATTATAATCTTCTGCTACGCCTTAGGCTTATATAGGTACTTTTAAACTAAGTATTACTTTATATTTAATGTGCTTATAAATCACAAAGGCATTCTCCGAGTAGTTTTTCCAAGTGCCTTTCTGATGCAAATTATTTCCAAACGAAAAAGTTTCGTCCCCAGTTTGGCCCCTTTGTGAATAGTCACATGTTTTTCTGTCATTATAATAAGAGTTTTATAAATGACAGGCTCATTCGTAATATTTTTATTTTGGTCACGCAATGAACGAAGAATTGAATAAAAGTTTTCCTTAAAGTAAGTTAGAACAACCGTCGAAGCAGGAAAGCTTTACAAGCGTATTTTCTTTGTATACTTAAGTATTAAGACTGTTTTCATTTCTACCTTCTATATTTAGTCGAGACAATATTATTACTAAAAATTAATATTTTGTCATACAAAAAAGATACCGGCTGAATTAAGAACCTTTTTTGGAATAAATCATCATTGAAGCAGTTTCCTTGAGAGTTTATTGGCCATGTGAAAATTAAATAACATTAATTATCTAATTATGTGTACCTAGTGGTGGTTTGGTGGATTATGCATTATGTTTCTAACCGGCTCTGCTTAGCATAATCTACTTAATGAACCGGTGGTAGAGTCATGACTTGTCAGAAGAACCGTTAGGTTGGTTTACATGAAATAGGCTAAAATAATTTTGAATTTGAATTTAAAGAATCTTGGATTTCACTGCCATCGTCATCCCAAGGAAAGTTCTACTATTATGTGAATAATGGAAAGGGATTCAGCAATCAGTGATGCTGGATACTGAAAAAAAATCGACAATGAGTATTAATTATTGCGAAATAGCTGAAAGTTTTCATTTCCTTTAACGGTTGTGCTATTGAGGTTTATAAATCTATCCTCAACGAAAAATAATAAAATTATGGAACTCCAGCTGTAGGCACGTCGTCGAAATTCTATATTTTTATTCCACTTTACAACGTAAAGGATGAGCATCATTTATAAGCTCGTTACTAGACTGATCGAGCGACCTACAAGACAAATTACTTGCAGACTCAATTTTCCTCCAATCGTAAATTTCTATATAAGAATAAATTGCCTCTCTTTTAGAATTCTGAGACGCTACTCAGCCTAAAACTTAAGACTGATGTAATTTGTGTGGAATGGTTTGTCTTCAAAGTGACTGTCGCAAATGGCTGCGTTTTACCTTTTGACAGCCCTTTTTCAGGTAAAATTGCGGAAACCTTATTTTATTGCCGAAGCTTAAAGTGTCCTTACGTCCTGGAATATTGCAATATCTGTTTTTAGTATATTTTATATTGAGAAGCACACAATATCTGACACTGTTGAGAATTACTAATAACGGTTTAGCCAGCGAATGAAAATAAGCAAGCAATATGAGCAGATATTGCAATAACGCATCGCACGAACCTATGTGAATATGATTTAATCGCTTTAATGTTTGTATAAATAATTCTTGAATTCTGTTAAACGTTATATTTTTTTAAATTAAAATAATTTAATCATTTTTGGCCTTATTTAAGAACTAAAATAATCTTGCAAAATTGTGTTGTAAACGCTGTTGATTACCAATAAATAAATAAATACAATTTTAATATTTTTTAAAATTTTCATCGAAACGTCGAAACTAAAATTTTACATCACGGTTAAAAGTTTTAACATTGAGTAATTTACTTTAACGGTAAACTAGAACTCTTTCGACGGGGCTTATTAAATGTTAGAAAAGGCAATTAGCCGTCTTTGAGAAAGCGAGTGGCTAAAATTGTCGCTAAAATTTTAATTAAAGAACCTTTTATTGCGCAGATATTCGTGGCATTACCGTAAACGTCACGTAGGAAAATTTAATTTTTCGCTTGTGTTTATAAAGTCTGCTTTATATGTATATCGCGCGATCGTTCTGGCACTCCGAGTTCACCTTTGTAAACATAATTTTGTTTGCAATTTTACAATTTCAAACTTAAACTATTGCATATAAAGCTTAATTTGAGTTGTTATCAAAAAAGACGCGGCATCTCGATCTACCAGTGTTCGATGGACCTACTGGATAATGTAACTTCATCCAAAGTATTCAAGCGTTGAAGTACTTATAGAATCTAAAAAAGCTAGAGTGTAATGATTTAAATTCAGACACCCAACGATTACGTTGGATGTCTGAATTTAAATTATATACTGTAGTAGTCAACTAGATTATAACTACATTATTACTATAAGAGTCATGACATGCATCATCCTTACTAATCCTTTCCTTACTTATATTATAAATACGAAAGTGTGTTTGTTTGTTGGTTTGTTAGTTTGTCCTTCAATCTCGCGGAAACAAAGCAACGGATCGACGTGTTTTTTGCATGGGTATAGTTGAGGACCGGAAGAGTGACTTTTTATTCCGGAAAATCAATTAGATCCCGCGGGGTTTTTAAAAAACTAAATCCACGCGAGCGAACCCGTGGGCATAAACTCGTTGTAAATGCAGGAAGAGTAAAAGTTAGCAAAAGTTTTCCAAAAGCCACATTTCACTTTCATACTTCAGTTCACATAGCGAAGTACAGTAAGCTTAGTAAGCTAACTTAACTGAGAGGTTGTTCAATCCAAAGATTCCAGCTATGCTAAGTAAACTTTGTCGCCTTACTGCCTCTTTTTACCCCCGAGCCGTTGACTGGCTACCCGTAACTATTTATATATCAGTGTTCAGAACCTAAATATTTCATTTTGCAAAGCTTGGCTCATAGTTGTCAAGTCACATAGTTGGTTACATACTATGTTAGCTTAGTTCAGCGAAGTTAAATTAGTCTAGTTTGAGGTATGACTTGCACTGTAATATATTTTCCGAGGTGACAAAATGGCAACAATCAATCGGCTTGGCATCCAGATGCCTAGAAGACTTACACCTATTAAATTGTAATCATCGCTGATTGTAATATGTAGATAGTATACCTGCATGCATTAAAATTGAAGTAAGTACATTATGTTGTAATAGGTATTTTATTATGAAAAGAGCAACTGCTGATTTTCTTGCCGGCTCTTCTCAGCAAAATTTGCATTCTGAGCTGATGGTAGAGTCGTGACGTGTCATAATAATTATAAGAGCCACAGGTTAGCCTACATGAAATAAACAATTTTGAATTTGAATTTGAGGCAAGTAGAAAAGATTCTATTCTGAACTTCAAATTATGATCTAATCACCTAATTTGGTCAACGTTGTCCCAGCAGCATTATCGTTTAAGTTATTTGCCAATAATTTGTAATAAAACGCTGGTGGAAAGCTCGTTACGTTCAATGTTTTGTGATATTCGGAAATTATGCCATTCTCAGCTGCAAAGTGTATATGGGATTAACGCCAAACACTCCACTCAACGTTTCCGCGCACTTTACGATTATGACGTTGCACATTCCACTAGAGTAGACTTGCCATAAATGCTACATTTCACACCAGATATTCACTATACACTTTAAACTATAATAATATTTTAATGCTAAAGTATGCATGTCCATCATGAGATGAACCTGGATACCTTTTAGTGAACCGATTTTAAAGAAAGAGACAGACAAACTAGCCCAATGAGACTAGGATACTTTTGTGCCGAAAATGCAAGAGTTCAAAAGTTAACGGAACTATTACGAGCAGCTTAAAGATTATGCACTTATACAACCTCAAAAAAATAACTTGCATGCCAGTGACAAATATAAGCTACTTTATTTCAAGAAAGCAATCAAATCAATGATTTTCAAAATACGAAATCTACGCGGATGAAGTCGCGCGCGTCTGTTTGTTTTCTATATTTTTATTTCAAAAATGGAAGTGGATATCTCGTCATCGAACATATTTCTTTACAATTTTTGTGAATGTAATAAAATAGGTCTTGCTGGTCTCAAAAGGCACACAAAAAAAAATTCGTGAAATAGCTGAATAGCTTCGTGAAAATTACTACTCGTACGTACAGCTTACCTCGTAGGTATCTTGATTTTCATGAGGATAATAGTAAGCCACTTAAGGATTTCGAAAACGAAATCTTTTTACGGAGCTAGGATTGATGTAATTTGTGCCCCGAAAGTGACTTCTTGCCGCGAACTAATGACGTGGAAGCGTTAAATGTTCCCTGAATCCGACATTTTCCTTTCGTGAGGTGAATTTTCTTACTCACCTCGCTGATTAAGAGGCTCAAAGAGGATCTTGGCCTCCGACACCAACAGCTGTCAATCACGCCTGTCCTGTCCCGTTACACACCAAAATGAGGTCTTTTGAACGCTTGCAGGTATGCTTGTTTAAAAATAAATTTTTAAACAGGTAAGTACATATCAAAAATTGTGGGCTGGCAGGGATCGAACACACATCTCGCAAGAGTCACGCCTGAGTTTGTTAACTAGTTTACAATAAGCCACGGTAATCAGCACGGTAATCGGTATATATTAGGTACCTACTTAAAAACAACAATATTAACAGCAACAACAACATTAACAAGAACATTAACAGCAACATTCTGTTAGCGAAATCCTGTAGCACATTGTACAAATTTCTTTTAAGTGAATAACAGTACACTAATAAAAAATATCTACATTATAATTTGTTCGTTTCATCTAATATAAATAAAAAATCAGCGTACTTATATAAGACTGCACATGTACACTGAAGTTCTAGTTAGAGAAGTCCATTTCAGTAATTCCCAACCTATACGTATTTGTACCAAAGGAAACTCAAGTCGTCATCTCAGATTGCTTCACTGCATGTGATCCTTGAGATCTGATTTTCCACAAAGTCAACCAGTTCATTGACAATTCTAGTGAATGCATCTGAGATATCAGCACCCTTTTACGGTAGAAGAGTTCTTGTGAAAATGCCAAATTGAACATAGAAAATTATGATGCCGATTCTTTTTGGTGCTGCATTTTAAAATGGATTGCGGCTGTTTGATTTATATATGCCATTAATACGCAAAACTCTGTTTAGTAAATAAAAAGCATTACACATTTAGGATCTTCAGTGCGATGCAAATTAGATTTTTCTTTGTTTACTGTGTCGCGGATTCCGAAAAACCTAACGATTTATTACTGCAAAAACTACAAACATTCATTACACAACTTCGTATTGTATGGAGTTAGGTATGGTTATTAGATTTTGTGGGGGTTTATACGGTACACAAATATAAATTTTGTACGTAATATTGCAAGTCCATATATTATTTCAAATGAACGTGGAAAAGGCACGTTATTTGCAGTCCAAAAATATATTGCAAACGTGGCGCTGTAAAAAATAGAACCAAGTTGTATTGGTAATACAAATCAATTTCTGCTGTCGCATTGCTTTCACAATCTAAAAGTGAAACATAAAGGTAACAATAAATTATTTCCATTAATTTGAAACAAGATTACTATTGCCAGTCATACTTGTTTTACTGACCTAATTTTGACTATATATTCTATTGAGTTTTTCTGACTACAAACTAATGATAAAGTTAGTAATGAAAAATGTGTTAACTTAAAATAAAATAAATAAGAAAGAGCATGATTAAAATCTCAACTACAAGTGTTTCTGTTGAAAGTAATCGATGTGGCCAAATTTATTATTTAAAGAACTAAAAAAATGACTTTCAAACACTTTATGCTCTTTAAAAAGATCTTTTGAATATTTAATTTAATTGTATTTCATTTCATTTCATTATAATTCTCGCAATTCACGAGGGCGCGTGGCTCATGGTTGTGTGTGTGTCGTATCATATAAGTGGGAGCAAGAGCTTGCTCGCGCCTTACCGCTCCCAGCTAGGCTCCTGACAGGAATACACACTTACGCATTATGCATGTACACGACCGAACCACAAGTAAAGCTCACGCGCCCTCGTGACTTGCAAGAACTACACCCCCACCGCTTCAGTCTCATCATTTACTTTTAAAAGAAGTTTAAAAGTATTACGAAATGGTGATACCTGTACAAAATTAGCGATGGTTAAATTGCCACTAAAACTACTATTAACTAACTGAACAAGAACTTGTAATTGAATTGGAAATCAGGTATTTGCTGTCAGTATGCAGGTATTTATCACCAGCGAATAATTTTAAACGTAATCACCATACGTGGTGAAAACCCGGTAGTAATTGGAGTTCATTACGTATGCAGGGACATGTCCGCCGACCGGCGCAGTGTAGCAATTGCCCCATTGTTGGCGACGCTATACAATTTAATTGTAATTATAAGGGCACATTCTTAATGGAATGAATTTTTTCACTGTTATAGGTGACCCTCGGTTACCCGCCCACGATGACACCCCTGTGTGACCCGCGCAGTGTAGCAATTGCTCCATTGTTGGTGATGCTATACAATTTAATTGTAATTATAAGGGTACGTTGCTAATGGTATGAATTTTTTCACTGTAATATGTGCTTATTTACGAATGTTTACAAGGAGCAATACATAACGCATTCCAAACCAGTGCAAGTGGTAAATTCATTTCGATGATTTTCGACATCAGACGATTCGGAAGCACTTCGTAAAAGTTTATTTGAATTAAAAATTATTCTATTCTATTCTACGCAACCCTCACCCTATGAGATAACGGAGAACTTGCTTTGAGGTTATATAATCTATTGTCATAAGAGCCAACATTTGGCCTACATGAAATAAATGATTTTGAATTTAAATTTGTATTTATTTTTCCTTACCTATCCTAAAAGGGAAACAAGTATGTAGTTTCTCACAAAAAGACGTATGATTTAATAGACGTAAGTAGAATTAGTACGATAGGATTTCCTTTAGTTTTTACATCTTGTACAAAAACATCTAAATTCACAATGTTAACAAATAGTGGTCACCCGGTACTTTGGCTAACTGCCGACAGACTTGTTAGTCTTGTTACAAGGCACCATGTGATAGGACCCCATGAGAACACCATAAATTGCACCTTGCTCTTATGAATTATTATACATCGTTCACACAATATAAAGTAACATACCAGAGATTAGTAAGAAAATACGAGTAGATTGCTTATTCGATAGCGTTACTAGGATTACAAGTTATCCTATTTCCAATACCTACTACTAATATTACGAGCAGAACACGCTCTATAGAGCTTTCGGTCAAATCGATGAAAGAAAATAATAGTAACTCTTGTCAAGAACGGGTAAAAGTACCTACATATACAATCAAATTCGCAGACGATGATGGTAAAAAATTGGCATGAAATAAACTATTTAAAAGGATCAAAACAAGAAAAAGCCATTATTCAATTTCATCTTTTTGTTTATTACAATTATATCCATGTTTTGTAAATGGGAAACGAGATGAATTTATGGCCGAACTTTCCAAAATTAATTAAGGTGAAATAAATCGAACTGCGTAATAAAGTCTGACAAATTGAACAGTATTCGGAAATGACCAGGGGATGTCATATTTCACAGTTTTATTTGTTCGCAAAAAAAGTTTCGTAGCAAATAATTCATACCTTGTAGGTAATATTTTTGTTTGTTGCTTCTTTTTTTTCAACCGATGAACAAAAAGGAGGAAGTTCTCAAGTCATCGCGTATATTTTTTGATGTAAATGACTATGATTATGAATTTTTCACAGAGTTGTACGATTTTGATGACTTTTCTTACTGGATATGGTTTACCTTAAAGTTGGTCCAATTTAAAGGACAATAAATTCCGCAACTAAGGGTAAGTAGCCACACATAGTTTACCTGTTAACCAATTCATCACCCACTATATGCTGGGTAATCCGTTTTCTATGATTTTTTTTATTGCAAGGTAGGCTATAAGCAGATTTCACCTAATGTTAAATACCGATCGATGCAGTCTAAGGTGGAAACGGGCTAACTGTGAAGGTTTATGGCAGTGTAATTAAATTCGTACTTCTAATAAAAAAGAAATAGTTTCTACTTCGTAGTATGTTGGAAAACTAAATCTAATTCACCAATGCCAAAAATCACGTCGATCCGTTACTCCCCTACTGCGTGATTATAGGAGAAATCAACAAAGAAATACATCTTCGCATTTATAATATTAGTAGGGATAAGTATGTACATATTTACCTACTAACTTGCAAGTCAAGTTGGGGGAGCCGTCAGATTAATATTCGCTACTTTCCTTAAGACAGATGGAAATTCAATTAATACACATCAAAGAGCTGTTGTAATGAGTCTTGAGCCCAAACGAAGGTGAAATTTTAACGAAGCATTACATCAAACGGGATGTAATTACCACCTCACACGCGCCTTGAAATGTTCACGAGTTAATTAGCCTTGAATCAAATGAATGTACCTACTTGTAGGTAGCTACTTATGTATGCTTCTTAGTGAACCACAGCGTAAATTCATACAGTAACATAATGCCTTTGATGTGTGTGGAACAGCCGACATTACCGTCATTCCACCTAGGGCTGGCACCTTATGGTTTCAGATCCGCATTTCTTTTTAGGACCTTTTTTCCGGGTTGTGCCACACATGACTTAGTTGTTCCGGCGCTTCTTCTGCTTGACGACTTTTGTCTTTATTGTTCAAGTGGTGGAGGCGCCGGGACAACCTAATCTAGGTATACCTATTGGGTGATGTGTGGCACAATTCATAAAATAAACGTTTCTTTCTTTCTTTCTTTCTTTCTTTCTTTATATCTTCCGCATGACTCTGTTACTTGCACATGGCTCGGTATGCTTTCCTCGGTATGGCTGTGCATGACTCCATGGGTCCCCCGACCTCTGCATAATTCAAAATGGCTTTGCAACTGGCAAATTTATTTTTAGTAAATAAATTACAAAGAAATTTCCAGATAACGGATAAATCTTAATCAAAAAGAAATAAAATTTCCTTCTCAAGTCCTCACCAAACGGCAAGGAATCCCCTTTCACCCAGGATGGGTGAAAAGGGATTTATGTTGGATGACTGGTTGTATCTCTCTAGGCTGTATGGAGGGATCAAAAATTAAATGGCATTTATTATAATTTTTGTTTAAATATGTATTTATCTTTCATGTGCAGAATCACCCTCGGGAAATAATTCGGGAACGGTGAGTAATGCGAGCTCGCGATATCTTCCATATGTCAATTTATCAGGACTCGACGTAAATTTCTTATACATGTACTCGTTTATGCCTAGACGTAGAGTCATTATTTTGGTTTATTAATAGCTTACTAGCGCAGGTTGGGAGACACTCCACTAAGTGAAGTAAAGACATCAAACGAGTCGCAGGAGCCACTGGATACAAGCGGCGCAAGACTGAGATCTGTGCGAGTCCATGCAGGAGAGATGTTGTAACTTTTTATTTTGAAAAGAGAAACTGATGAGCTTCTTGCCGGTTCTTATCAACAAAATCTGATTTCCGAACCGCTGGTAGAGTCTTAAAGTCTCACAAGAGCCACAGGTAGGCCTACTATAAAATAATTTTGAATTTAAATCTACCTTTGTCCAGCATTGGACGTCTATCAGTCAGGAACTGCTGAGTTTCTTGCCGGCTCTTCTCAGCAGATTCTGCATTCCGAACCGGTGGTAGAGTCTTGACGTGTCATAAGAGCTACAAGTTGGCCTACATGAAATAAATAATTTTGAATTTG
This sequence comes from Hipparchia sbordonii, assembly GCA_038048805.1. Taxonomy (NCBI): domain Eukaryota; kingdom Metazoa; phylum Arthropoda; class Insecta; order Lepidoptera; family Nymphalidae; genus Hipparchia; species Hipparchia sbordonii. The sequence continues at coordinate 5,462,954 of CM076106.1, read as the reverse complement.
AGCTTATCTGTTCAGATTGATTGTATCAGAGTTCGCTATATAATGTATCGGATTATAATCCCGATTGAACTGTGCGAGTCAAGAAGTACTCTTACTAGGATTTGGATAAGTTAAATAGGACAGCTACTATCTCTCTTTATGCGGGTTCTACATTTCTGACGTCATTTACTCAGGTGATAAAATCTTTGGTCACCCGCCCTTTTCAATTAATCAAGGGGATCATTTTCTCTGCTAGGAGTTTGTTTCTAAAGAGAATCCGTGTCAAATTAACATGATTAAATGGCCTCTATTTACGAGAATGATTATCTGTAAACGTTAAAAGTAATGTTCGTAATTACCATAATATTAAGGGGCAATGCTGCCAGCATTTTGGGTACTATGCCACTCTGCGGTGACTTCGATGGGGTTTGAGATTTTATTTAGTTTTAATTTTAATATTAATTAATTTAGATTTAAGGTTATTTTTAAATTATGATAACAAACATTGTCTGTACGAAAAAATATAAAATGAATGGATCGTAATATTATTATAAATCAAAATCCTAACATGTTTCTACAATAATAATACCATTTGCTTAGAGTTCCATACTAACTTTTTTGAGATTTAAAAAATCGGCCAAATCCGAGTTGGATCCGGACATATCTACGTATTACCGTTCATGAGATATAGCCAGCTGACAGACGAACGGACAGCGGAGACTTAATAGGGTCCCGTTGGCTGCCTTTGGGTACGAAACCCTAAGAAACTAAATGTAAGGTCTTGAAGTTCTTGAATATTCCTACGTCGTCGACTGAATCCTGTATATTTATGTAAACTTTTCCATGCAATTTGTTTTCATAGTAGACTAGCGGACGCCCGCGACTTCGTCCGCGTCAATTTCTATTATTATGATCGCGATTAAGAAGTTTTTAAAAGATTTTAAATATGGATAATTTTCCCCGTTTTTGCGACATTTTTCACCGATGCTTCGCTTTTTGTTTGACTGATGTAATGACGTGGAAACTGATGCATTTTATCTCGCGTGCCGAAACTAATACAAAAGAAACGCGAGTTTCGGAACGCGACATTAAACTCCTCCAACTATGTATTCTGTGCTCCAACGCACACACGCACATTGTTTTGATAGATATGATCTTTGACGTTAGGAACACACCTACATTGCTTAGACAACAGTGAGTGCTTGTAATTTAATATGAACTTTATACCATAGCAATAAAGCTCAAATTGACTACGTTTTAGTTTCAAATCATTTGTATGGGAAAAAGAAAAGGGCTATTTTTAGGGTTTTTCAAGCAATAATTCTAATTTTTCTCGCCGTAAAAACCATCCTTGAACTTCAACGAACATTTTAAAAAAAGATTTGGCCAAATTGGTCCAGGCGTTGTTGAGTTATGCGCTTACCAACACATTTTGCGATTCATTTTTATATTATAGATATAGTGACGGGCGAGCGCCGAGACACATTTATCATCCATCGTCTGTGCACAGCGGCCACTAGCCGTTCATAAAATCCATACTTATGCATCTATCTATCTATAAATATAAAATCAATAGCTATTCGTTCGTCTGGCTAAAACTCAACCGCTTGTGACTCCTATGACAAGTCGAGAATCTACCACCGGTTCGAAATGCTGATTCTGCTGAGAAGAGCCGGCAAGAAACTCAGCAGTTGCTCTTTTCAAAACAAAAAGTATTAGGTATGTAGCTTATCTTGCGGGCAGCTGAAGCAAAGCAGATTGGTTCCAAGCAACTTTGTCATTAAGGAATTCATTAACTGTGTAACGGCCAGGAACAAAACACTGGATCGAACTCCACAAGGTTGGTGCGCGAAGCGATTGAAATTCGTAAACACCAGAATTTCAATCGGGAAGATGGTTTTAAACTAGCTAGTACGTGGAATCCAGTCGTAGAATTATGCAAACCAGAGAAGCGTCGTACAGCACCTTTAAAAAGTGACGTTGTTAGTGTTTTTTGCTGAACTTTAAATGACGTTCCTCCGAAAAGATCAAGAAGGCAGGTAGATAGATTCTACCCATGACAGCTTCAACTTGACGTCTCGCAACACCGCAGTCTCGTCCTGACCACGGTCCATGCAATTGGATCGAAATATCGACAATCCCAACTAAAATAATTACCGTGGTATGTACTCGTGATATTTAATAACAATTCTGACAGATGTTGTATCCAATTTTCCGTAGTCGGGTTCAGTTGTTAAACTTTTGACTTGTTTAATAAACACAGGCGACAAAACTGCAGTTTAAAAGCTCTACCTTTGTATTTAGTACATTATGTTTTGTTAAACGTTGCAATTAATGCGCAATTTCATACTAACCACAAATTATCGCAATTACCCTAAAATCTATGCAGTTTGCGCGTTGGTTGTTAATTTAACTGAAAATAGTGAATAATTGGATGAATCTATTTTAGCGCATAATAGACGTGACTAAAACCACAAATATATATATTCCTACTGGCAAATCACTGAATGCGGAAGTAAATTGAACATTAATGAATGTTAAAATGAGGACATTTGACCATTACTTTAATATAATAATTACATTTCCACGATCCAATAAAATAATATTGGGTTTTAAGTAAAAAATAAATAAAAGGAAAAATCTCTACTTATCTCGATAAATCTTAATTTAATTTTCTTTAAAATTAAGATTTTTTTTGTTTCATTAATTAATTTTTGTTCCATTGTTCTATATCTGTGTAAATATTAAACTGCAATTTTCAAAATCGTACATTAGTTTAGTTTGGAATATTATCTTTAATCTCTCACATTTTACTGATGAAAATCAATTTCGTTGAGTCGTCTTTGTTAGTGTTCTAAAGGGAAAAAGAATTCGCTTTATTAAATTTCATGCAGAAAACTTTTTTAACAAAACACATTTCAGCGCGATCGCAACAAACAAGGATAAATAATAAGCGGTAGAAAATTACTTGGCTTTATTATTAGGACAACGAAATTATGTCAAAAGTTTCTTTATATTATTATGAAAATCGCCTTCTCGCTGTCATCAATTGAATAACAAATATACGATAAGAGTTTTTTTTAAACAAATAAACCGAATATAGTATTCACAAAACAATAGATACAATTTCAAAAAACTATGGTTAGGATCTATTTCGTTTTAAACGAAATAATAAATTTTTGTGTTTGAAGCACAATATGACATATTATTTAACTTTATCTACTCGTAAAGATGACTTTTTGATGTAACAAAATGGTTCGGAACATGTTTGAAACATGTTCGAAACGTAAATATAATTGGTTGTCTGGAATTTAATTATTTGGCCAACAAGTAGTCAGAGATTAGAAAAATAAAGATTTTTTTCTTAAACCATTATTTGGAACATTAAGATACATTACAACTTTCATTTTATTTATTTGATAACACATGTTACAAAAAAAAGACGTGTGGCACTCGGGGACTGCCACGGTAAAGCTATTGCATAGCATATTTTATCAACGCCATCTAGCGGTGAGAGGAGTCCCGTGTCAGGTTATTTTCGTTACGGAATTGCTGGATTCGGTGTCCACGCTCAAGGCCCGCGATAGAAGCTATGCAATAGCTTAAAAACATATTACGAAGACCTAAACTTAGACAAATAACAAATTATTTACACAAAAAAGTTCTGGCGAAATTGCTTTACTTGCTTTTTATTTGTCTCTGCTGATATAAATATATTATTGTGAAGACGATTTTGATATCGATAGCTACCCTAAAGAATCTGTTTGAGGGTTTTAGCTATGGTTTAAAACTTATCTCTCCCAGAACTTTTTTAATTACCCCAGTCATTAATCGGGTTGAAATCATAGGTAATTAAGGAGTTTGCCAAAAATTAACAAAGTTTTATGGACCTTTATTACTTCGGAACTCGATTACCCTAGAAAAATAGCAGAAGTTTGTGTGGTTTTCCAAATAAATTGCTCTATGTTCGTTTAATTATTCACCCAAAACCGGTAATTAGAATTGGAATATAATAAGTCGACCAACAAAATTTATTTTTTGGCATCAAAATCTAGCTTCTAATTTAATAACTCAGCAACGGGAAAATGATGAAGCTTCTAATATACTAACTCGGCTTCTTCACAATGGCCACAAAATATTCCAAAGAAAGCATCAAATAAAGAGCCACTATTTTTATTATTGTCCACTGCCACTGCACGATTTGGTGCGAGTGAGATGGATACGACTGGCCATTTGCACGATTTCGTTGGTGCGAGTGAGACGGATGCGACTGGCAATTTGCACGATCTCGTTGGTTATGGCTATTTGCACCAATCAGGGAGCGCCATTCAAAACAAGCATTTGTTTTTTTTGTTGTTCTGTTGTTTGCGTGTTAATATTGCAATTATTTTTGTATAATTTTTTCTTTAAACTAAAGTTAGGTTAGGTTAGGGTTATACATGAATATTCAGGTGCCCGGCCGAAGGCCGGGCACTTAGGTTCTGTTGGGATCGTAAACCTACCTAAAACTAAAAAAAAAGTTGAAAAAAAAAATTGTTTTTTTTTTTTTCAAAAATGTTATAATGTTATGTGTAGGTTCTCTACCTTGAGTTAAATTTATCTTGAGTTAAATTTAAAAACAATCATTTTTTTAATTTCATTTTATCAAAAAAAAACGTTTTTTTATTTAGTTAGAAACATTTTTTTATTTCATTTTTCTCACAATAAAAAAAAATTAAAAATGTGCTTGAAGATTTGGTGTATTATTTGATGCTAATATTTAAGTATTTTAGGAGTTCACGGTTTGAAGCTAAGTTATAAATATAGATGCTAAAATTATATTTTTTAGAGGCTCACTAGTTGAAGCTGACTTAGTAATTTAGAAGCCAATAATGGTATTAAATAGAAGCTCGTTTAATTACATGCCATTAGAATTTATTTCTAAAATATACCTTATTAAGTTGTTTACTTACTAATTTTTATCGTTGATTTTTATCTTAATTGTCGTGGTTGGAGTACTAGATATTATCTATTGTTTTACAAAATGCACACTTTTATGCTAATATATTAGAACAGACGTACTTACCTTTTCCCTAATAATATAAGGCTACATTTTATCCTGGAATATCAAAGAGTTACCACGTGTTTTTTTTAATCTTAATCCACGCGGACGAAATTGTGGGCATTAGCCAGTAATATCAAATGATTAAAATTTAGCGTACAAACGTGAATGTTTCGTTAAACATGTTAAGTTTTTTCATTAGATGGCTGTTTTAATAAACGTAATTAGTCTGTGCATATGCAAATTGGCCCCATTCGCGTTTTAATGGGGAATGCCATAGAATAATTTTTTTAAAGTAAACCCAGTTAAGTAATTTCTTGTGTCATATAATAATAATATTATCATTTAGACTAAATGTTGTTTTAAGGTATAGCCGTCTTTGCTTTCTTCTGAATTTAATAATATTTTCGGTTAAGCATTCGCAGTATCAAAAAAATTATCAAGTCACTTTTCAATATTATTAATAAGTTTTCTCGTGTCGTAAAAATAATATTTATATTTTACCTACCCAGAGAACCCAAATAATTGTGAATTAACTGAGCAAATTGGCTGCTTTCTTTAGTCTGTGGTCCATTTTATCTGTTTTTGTAAAGTCAGTAACAATAGCAATTTGCAGCGTGAATTTATAATAAAACGTAATTACCACCAGTTTCACGTTGTTTCACTCGGCGACCAAGAATAAAATTGCTTCGAAAACATATTCTTATAATGATGCAAATGTAAGCAATATTTGCGAGCTAAAATTTCTCGTGGCTCTATTTTTTATTTACGTAGGTACTCTACGGGCTTTACTTACGGAATGTAATTTGAGTGGCAATAGAGATACAGATGAACAAGTGCGTTTATTCATAATATTACTAGTTTTTTTTTTATAAAACTTTTTTACAAAACTTATAGCTAAACTAGATGATGCCCGCGACTTCGTCCGCGTGGATAAAGGTTTTTTGATTCCCGCGGGAACTCTTTAATTTTCCGGGATAAAAAGTAGCCTATGTTTTAATCCTGGGAATGAACTATCTCCATTCCAAATTTCAGTCAAATCGGTTCATGCGTTGTGGCTTAAAGGAGTAACAAACATACACACACACACACATACAAACTTTCGCCTTTATAATATTAGTGTGACTAATTACTATACAAATCATGCCCGCGTGGAATTAATAGATGATAGTGGGTTAGTTTTTAAAAATCCCCCGGGAATTCATTGATTTTCCGGAATAAAAACTAGCCTATGTTACTCTCCCGGTCCTCAACTATAACAATGCAAAAAATCAGGTCGATCCATTGCTTTGTTGCGTCGTGATTGAAGGACAAACCAACAAACAAACACACTTTCGCATTTTTAATATTATATAGTAAGGATAGTAAGGATGAACTTTTAAACCAAGAATAATAAGAAATGAATTCATGAATGCTCAACTATATCCATGCAAAAAATCACGTCGATCTGTAGCTCTTCGTAGCGTGATTGAAGGACTAACCAACAAACAAACATTTATTTTATTATTAAGGATTAGTAAGGAAGCAAGGATGACTCGTTAGGTATCCATTTTACTACAGTCGTGATAATTTTGGTAATAATTTTATACTACATGCTAATATTAGGTATTTTAAAAATTTTCAGATTTTACAAGAATTGAATTGTCAGACCAGAATTCTCAGGCTTCGGTCATAACAAAATGCGGTCCCATCAAACTATGAGTGTGAAACCGAAACAGTTTAACAGCTGTTTAACTTGTTCATTACACTATTCAAATTCAAATTTCAAAATTTATTTATTTCATATAGGCTAACTTGTATGTTGTTGTGTATAGGTTGCTCTTATGATAAGTCACAAATCTACCACCGGTTCGGAATGCAGATTCTGCTGAGAAGAGCCGGCAAGAAACTCAGCAGTTGCTCTTTTAAAAAAAAAAAAAAATTTTTTTTTTACAAAGCTATGCTATGTATACAGTGCTTCCACAATAAAGCTTCAAAAATGCAAAAATGCATACGTAGGTACACCAATCCAACGCATGTCAAGACGGGCAGTCAAAGCAGACCCATTCCCGTTGGTCGGTATTATCCTTCGTTGGCTTGTTTCATTACAAATCCAATCAGTATACCATTAAGAATAGGTTATTTTTCACGAACCTTCAGAATTTTCAATTCAAAAATAACACAAATATTGCAAGTAATTTTTAGCCGAACATAGTGTAACTTTAATTATAAAAAAGTTTCGTAGCACTACGGTTGCTGAAATGTAGCGGAAATGTAATTTAAAACATTTTAATGACATTATTTTGGTGCGTGAAATTTGTTTTACGGGGGCTGCTAACGAGGTCTGGTCGTACACCACGCGTGTACGGTTCGCGCCGAGCAGGCTTGACACGTTACTTTAAATTCGTTTACGTAAACATGCACTTTGTACATTTTACTCGACATATTACATAAGTACACTACCTGCATAGTGCATGTACAGTCGCGGTCAGATAATGTTTATCAGTTTTCAAAGTAGATTCTATATCACATTGCGTGCAGTAAGGTCTATAACGCCATAGAATATCGAAAGCATATCGACTGTCAGGCATAGACGTGTGCATGTAATTATGAATCTTAAGGTGGTAAATATTTTCTGTCCGCTACCGTACCTGCATGGGCGGGAAAAATTTTATCCCCGGGGAAAGGATAAAATGTTTATCCCCTCGCTCAGTTTTATCCGCCTGTCGAGCATGAGCGAAACGGTGGAAATAATATCCACAGTGGATATTCTTATACGAATATATATTTTTTTCCCCTGTCGCCATGCTTTAGCATAGGGAGAAGATAATTTTATCCCTTGTCAGTGGATCAAATCGGGGTATAAAACTTTTATCTCCTCCCCATGCTAACCCTGCTGATATTATAATATATACAGGCTTTTGCCCGCCAGTTTGTCCTCATGAAACTTGGTTTTTAAAAATCCAGCGGGTACCTTTGTTTTTCCGAGATAAAAAATAGCCTATGTCACTCTCTAAGTCTTCAACTCTATCCACGCATACATCACGTCGATGCGATGTTCTGTTGCAGCATGATTGAAGGACAAACCAACAAACACAATTTCGCATACTTATAATATTAGTAAGAACTAGCTGAACTTCGCTAGTAGTAGTTGTGTTTACTAATATTATAAATGCAAAAGTATGCTTGTTTTTTGATTTGTTCATTTGTTTTCAGTCACCAGCAACAAAGCAATGGATAAACGTGATTTTTTGCATTTGTTTAGTTAAGAACCTGGAAAGAGACATACGCTACCTTTTCTCCCGGAAAAACAGAAATTTCCCGCGGGATTTGTAAAACCTAACTCCATGCAGACGAAAGTCTGCTAAAAAAGTCTTTCAAAACATTTACAATATTTAAATGAAGAATAAAATAAATTGTACATGTATTTTAACGCCAGATTTTACGGAAAAGAGATGACTGCGGTGCGATAGACGGAGTGCGGTGTCCAATCAAAAGTATTATCGGATAGAATGACTGACTATCCATGCAGTCGAAATGTATTGGTGGCTTTATATCAAAGGTGATAGTATTGGCATACTGTGATTGAAAACGCTGTATTTAAATGATTCGTGTTAAATAGTATAATTCTTTAATTTCACGAGGGCTCGTGGCTCATGGTTGTGTGTGTGTCGTATCTGTATAAGTGTGAACGAGAGCTTGCTCGCGCTTGACCGCTCCCAACTAGACTCCTGACAAACACGCACTTACGCAATGTTCATGTACAAGACGTAACCACAAGTTACGCCCCCGTAACTTCAAAAAAAATGTGAGAGAAACGTACTATAATAGTTGTTGAATACAATTTTTATTATCAAAGGTGTACTGTTAATTCGTAATCATTTAAGGCGTTGTAATCTTGAGTTAACGCTGCGCTGCAGCATCGAGTAGTCTGCGGGATAACCAACTCCTCAGCAACTTACAGCAGATATAGTATGTTTGGGCTCGTTAGAATGGTCTCGATGAGAAGCTGATAGATAAATAATGATCAAGGATCGAGGAGAAGGATCTGATGATGGAGCAGAAAAATGGCTAACAGGATGTCAGGTATATCGTAAATAGTTCGGCCATAGATTCACAAGGGGTGTTTTGAATTTTTTTACACTTGTTAATGCTGATCGTTCATTACAGCCTTAGAGATCCCAAACAAGCGTTACATATGGTCTTAATTTTTTATATTAAAATTAAGGACTTAGGTATACGGTTTTCTAGTTTTGAGGCATGTTATTTCGTGACAGTTATTATGCTGTTTAAAGATATAATTAGTTAAATACCATTGCGGATTCGAGTATTTATCTATATTCAAAAAAATAACAATAATCTAGAAGGAGAACCAGCGTTGTAATACCAGCTCTCGTTTCAGCGACATAATACCCCTATTCGCCGTAAGCCTACGGCTTCTTGAAACATATATGCCGTGAACCCGCCCTAACTATCCTTTACGAGCTTATCTGCCGACTCACGCATAAAACACGCTTAACCTACAGGCTTTATGTGTAATAATGTGATTATGTTTTATGTATATACTAGTTGATGCCCGCGACTGGGTCTTGATTCTGGTATGGCCGTGGCTAGTTACCACCCTACCGTCAAAGACGTGCTGCTAAGCAATTTAGCGTTCCGGCACAATGGCGTGTAGAAACCGATTAGGGATATGGGTTGAATTTACACTGCATACCCCTTGCAAATTAGCTCGCAAAAAAAAATCTTAAATCTTAGACTGCATGTCACTTACCATCGGGTGAGATCGCAATCAGGAGCTATCTTGTCATCGAATTAAAAAAAAGACTTCGTCGGATTATGGTTTTTAAATTCCCGCGGAAACTCTCTTATTTTCCGGGTTAAAAAGTAGCCTGTATTCCCGAACATAATCTATCTCTGTGCCAAAGTTCACCGTTATTAAAGCACCCCGGGACCTGGAAAAATAAAAATCAACTGGAATTTAAAACTGGTTTACTCTTATAATAATATAATAAACTCCGTTTTATGCAGTAACGTTCGTATTAAAAATTCTATTACACGAAATAAAATGTCTGTTACGAAAGGCAGGAGGTAAATGACATTGGGAATTGAATCCCTGATGCAATCAAGGAACGGTAGCTTTTCTAATTTTGCATACCCGAACACTTGTATAATTTAATTATGTATGGGTATCTATCTCGCACTTATTTCAGGATTTTGATTATATTCCTGGGTAGTTTGACTATGAAATATTGGATGTATTATAACATCAAGTGCCATATTGATTTTGTTCATGTAACATGTAGTCTATCATTCAGGCCTTAATAATAATTAATCGATTATACTCCACTCATTGAAATCGGCTAAGTAATTTAGGCGCTATTGTGGTATATACGTAAATAGATACATACATACAAACAATCGCGGGCCCTAAGCCGTGAAGCCGTGATGACAGTCCTTAGTTGAAATGTTCCAGGCTAAAAAGGGTCACTGGAAATTGGCCAACCCTCATATTCGGGAAAGCAGGTTCTTCCTTGAGGCATTGTAAATTAAATAAAAAACCTTCTATTTCATTTTAAATCCATGCCACCATAAATTGTATGCAAGAAACATTAGCAGATGAAGTATGTCATAGTAAATGCCAAAAAAATTCAAAATTCAAAATTATTGATTTCATGTAGGCCAACTTGTAGCTCTTATGACTCTACCACCGGTTCGGAGTGTAGATGTGATGATTATAATAAAGTTGTAACTTATTATAAAGTGCAAGGACTCTAAGTTCCTATATTACGCTTATTATATCATTGCAAAATTAACATAAATACATTTCTTCAATAACAGCGAAATGTATATTTGTATTCTGCAAAACGAGTCAAATTGTGTTTTTATTGTATGCTACAATCTACAGTTACGTAACGTGTGTTTTCAATTTACTAATGGCTCGGTTGGTCTTCGCCCTTTATGTATAGTTTACCGATACGATGTATGCATTATCTAGATAAGAACACTTTTTATGCGGTGACTATTGTATACAGTCACTATGATAATATCGTCGTAAAGTACGAGCATTTCTCATTTATATCTAAAGGTACTTCTAATAAAACAGCTGTAACAGGACGAATTCTGTACATCCTGACTATTGTACTGTTGTGACTATTGTATTGTTGTGACTATTGTATTGTTGTGACTATTGTATACAGTCACTATGATAATATCGTCGTAAAGTGCGAGCAATTCTCATCTATATCTTTAGGTACTTATAATAAAACTGTAACATGACGAATTCTGTACATCCTGTTATCCTGTCATCTAGTAGTATTTATAAATGCGAAAGTTTGTATGTTTGTTACTCAATCACGTCACAACGACTGGACCGATTTGGCTGAAATTTGGCAAAAAGATAGATTATAGACTGGAATAGGACATAGGCTCCTTTTTATTCCGGGAAGTTCTTATTTCCCGTGATAAAAAGTAGCTCTACTGAGCTTTCTTATGAAACTCTCGGATCAATAAGTCATTACTCATTACTGGTACCCAGTCACTTTTAACTGTTACTTTAGCTGTTCTTTTAGGTATTTTAGCCTACTTATTAGGGTTGGTTAGCACACAACTTAAACAGTTAAGTCAAAGTCCAATTTAAGCTTCAAAGACCAACTTACAGCTTTAAGTAGGCACCCGATCGTTCGCTCGAGTTCGTTCGAGTTTATAGTACTTCGCTGCAAACTGGGACTTCAACAGTCTTAAGTTGTCTTATGTTTTAATACGAGCCATAAAACATTCTAAAGATCCCCAAACCAGTTAGCAATTAAATTGGGAAGCCAATCTTTATTAATTGCTCATTAATTTATAGGACAGGTTATTATGGCCCATTAAAATAACTTTCCTGAAGGCGCGGTGGGTATAATTTTGGTAAACAAAAATTATTTATTATTTTAATATTGTTTGAGTTTAGATTTTCTGCTGCAAATAGGTAATTTGCATAATTTAATGTGAAAGATCAATGTAGTAACAAAATTTTATTAATTTTTTTGTGGTGGTAAAGGTGGTGGTAAATGTGTGGTAGAGGTTTGACTTCCCATAAGTGCGACAGTTTGACCTAAATATCGTATTAAATCATTTTGGACCACACTATCACATTAATCACACACTAATATTATATAGGTGAAAATTTGTATGTGTGTGCGTACGTGCATGCGTGCGTGCGTGAATATGTGCGTGTGTGCGTGCGTGTGTGTGTGAATGAATGAACCGATTTGGCTGTTTGGAATGGAAATAGTTCATGCCCAAGATTAACACATAGGCTACATTTTGTCCCGGAAAATTAAAAAGTAATTAAAAATTCCACGGTAATTAAAAAAACCTTAATCCACGCGGAGGAAATCGCGGGCATCGTCTAGTTTCGAATATTAATCGATTGGTCAATACACAGTCAAGGAATGTGATATCAAATTACTGGCACAATTCAATATTGTAATCATTTTAATGGCTGCGTTGTGTACCTACCTATTATCTGTGACATCAGATAGTGGTTAATTTAATAAAATGTTTGATCATTTAATTTAGCTTATCGCTGTATCTCGTATCAATAAGCTAATGAAGTGAGCAAAATTGTTAAACCACAGAATTGGCTGGGTAATAAATACAATAGACCATTTCAATTTAAAGTAATACTCGTATAATGCATTTAACTACCATTGTCATATTGCATACTTAATTCGATTTTTTTATCACCTATCGCTAGTCCACAAGTGGGCACGGGTTTGTTTTCACATAGTTCACTACGCTGGCAGATGGTAGATTTCACACTTCTATGAGAACTCTGAAGTGCGTGGCCGGAATCAATGATAATATAGTGATGAGTTTTATACTCACAAAACAAGCGAAAAACTTGTTCCGAACGACGAAGAGTATAATAGAGTATACTTCATTGTTAAATGATAATATGACAAATTACGACAAATATCTGCCATTTACCGCACGCTTGTAATATATCCACCTCTTTTTATACATATACGATATCATAGCCAGGAATTCGAACCCCTCTGTACTAAAGCTCGTAAACGTCGAAATTACTTTTAAATGGCCAAATTAAATAATACGATCAATATTTTGAAAAGAAATAGAAGAAATTTTGAGTAAAAAAAAAAACTCAAAACTATGAATATAAATAGGTAAGTACCTAATCAAACAAAAACCGTTGTTTAATGATTTTTAACAGTCTTTCATTTAATTCTGCTGATTTGGGATACCAGAACTTGAATTTATGACTGCGTTGGTATATTTTGTTTCCGATCATGCTTATATTTGTGGCACTGACTGGGATGGGTTTGCTTTATGGAGCGTGAACAGAGATATCTCCAAACACTGGGAGTGTTTTATCGTCACATATACCGATATAAATGACACGACACTAGCGTGGGAGCATAAGGGTTAGTATAAGATTTCATTCGATTCGATCGTATGCGTATTCGATGACATTAGCGTCAAAGTAAAATGAACCATAACTGTGTTGAACTAGAGCTTAATTTCGTGTTCATTCTTATACGTATACGGTCCAAATTAAAATCGGTTGAATTGAATTTGTGACTATAAATCAATGCTGTTAATGTTCATTTTACTTTGACGCTAAATTCATTGGATACGAATACTATCAATCGAATTAATTCTTATACTACCTACTGTAGGGTTACTATAAGATTTAATTGGATTGATAAGAATTAATTCGATTGATCGTATTCGTATTCGATGACATTAGCGTCAAAGTAAAATGAACCATAACAACAATGAATTGAGCCCAATTTCATACATGCATTCTTATGCGTATATACGTATACATAAGAATGCATGCACGAAATTAAGGAATAAAAAAAACTTGTGATATTTCAATATGATATGTTATGAAGATTTAATATACTAAACTGCTTTTAACATAATATTATAAGCGAATATTCTAACCGCGTTTAATAGCGACGTGATGATACGTGCTGGTATAATTTACCTTCCCCTTAATTATAACTTGATTTTAATAATATAATATTATTCTCCAGCTGAGCTTCCCTAGAGAAACGAGCGTATTCATAAAATTGGAAATTGTGTTTAAACCTAATAGTTATTTGCTTTCTATTACACCATATTAAGAACAAACATAATAAGAATAATTATGATATTTCTAATGAAGCGTACTCATATAATATCGATCGAACTTCACTTTGCAAGTTCGTTTGATCATATATTATACCTTTTTATTTTGTACTAGCTTTTACACGCGGGTTTGATCCCTCCATCTACTAAATTAAGTAATCCGAAGTGGAGTTCTATCCAAATTTTTTTAAGATTTTGTACTAGAGCAATAAAAACAATTAATTTTTTTGAAGGCAAAACCCCAAAAAATGAAAAAATTCAGTGAAAATTTAAAGAATCTACCTATTACGGTTCATTTTGCCAATGGTAGAGTGGTTTGCCAACCTGGGGCCCAAGTCTGCTATTGCAATTGTAGTTACATTGTCTATCAATGACATGACAATTGTTATTTTTAGCAATCGTCATGTCATTGATAGACAATTGAACCCCTGGGCCCCAAGTCAAATTGCTAAAAGTAGCAATTGGGATGTCATATGGATGTCATTGATAGACAATGTAACTACAATTGCAATAGCAGACTTGGGCCCCTGCACGCTTCGCAGGCATGTTGCGACAACATACCGTCGCCAACACGACGGCAACCGGCATGTATTTATATTTTCTGTAATACATACATACCCTTCATAATATTATAAATACGATTTTTTTTTTATTCGATGACAAGATAGCCCTTGACTGCGATCTCACCTGATGGTAAGTGACGATGCCATCTAAGATGGTAGCGGGCTAAATGGGTTGAATATACGAGTGTATATTCAACCCATACCCCTAATCGGTGTATACACGCCATCGTGCCGGAACGCTAAATCGCTTGGCGGTACGTTTTTGACGGTAGGGTGTTAACTAGCCACGGCCAAAGCCTCACGCCAGACCAGACCAGAGACAATTCAGAAATAATGAATTCCCAAATTGACCCCGCCGGGAATTGAACCCGAGACCTCCCAGTTTTAAGACCACAGCGCTCACCACTGCGCCAGGGAGGTCGTCAGATGATTGGTTTCTCATTACACACCATTACAGAGCTACGGGTTGAATTGATTTTTATCCCGGAAAATCAAAGAGTTCCCACGGAATTCTTTAAAACTAGGCCACGCGGGTGAAGTCGCGAGCATCAGCTAGTATTACCTATAGTATTCTGTGGTAACAAGACAATATAGATTAGAGACCACAATATCGAAACTTCACGAGTTGTCTCTGATATCACAACAGCAACATACCGCGTATTGTCGGCTCGTTTGGTACGTGACATCCCCCGGAAGCAGCCGCTAACCGGATTAATATAAGAAAATGAAAATTATTTTATGAACTCCGATATAAAATATACCTTATTTCCTAGATTTTAGAGTTCATTTTTAGTGCACAGTTGTAGTTTGCTCCGAGAAAGATCTCAGATTTTTTTACTGTAATTACTCGACCAGTATGTGACCAGCGCAAAATCATCTCGGAGTTAATTCGTTTCACCAAGGATATCGTTTTCCATAATACTGATATCATTAAAGTTAATCCCTCGAGGTGGTAAAAACTAAGTCGTTTGAGCTCCGCATCACTTAGCGATCGTGAAAGATATAATATTTTTAAGTATTTGTTCATAGTCACGGAATACACGTGAAGAAACTTTTATGCAAAAGAGGCAAGCAGGTTTCTTCACGATACTCTTCATAATGTAATCAAAGTTACAGAATACATAATAGTACCTACAGGAACAGAAGATTCACTTCGCAAAATTAATTATTAAATTCAATAGTGTCTTTTGCTATGACGCGATAAAGTGTATTTCAGGTGGCACAGCTCACATTCTTATAGAGCTATTCACCAAGAAGTTGCCTCAATTTCCATCGCGTAACTCTTATCCCTTCGCAATACGTTAGCCCAATGAGTTGGTCTGCGTCGGTCGGCGTCGGGACGGAACTTACTTTTTGTAGGGACACGCGAACGGGTATTTGTAGTTTTATACGGTTTTAGGCGGAGTGCGCCTGGCTAGTTGGAGGTGTGTAAAGTCTGCCAAACCTCAATTAGCCAGAAACATGGTGAACTATGGCTCTTCTCATTATGAGACTCCTCTCATAGTAGTAGAGCGGCGCGGTGTTGGGTTGAGATATTTATTAGAAAACTGAAACCTTGAAAGTGTGTTTGTTTGATGGCGTATCCTTCAATCACGCAGCCCTTGAAGCAATCTGTCGACACGATTTTTGGATGGGTCAGGTTGAGGACCTGGAGTGTGACATAAGCTATCTATTATCCCTAAAAAATGGAGGGCTTCCGCGGGAACAAATGGATGAAATCACTGGCTAGTAATTCAATTTCATTAATATTATGAATGCGAATATATAATTAATTTCTTGGTTTGTTAGTTGACTGGTTTCTTAGTTTGTCTTTCAAACGGAGCAATGTACTCGTATCAACATGCCATAAGACTAGCATGGGCATAGTTGAGGATTTAGACAATAATATAGGCTACCTTTTATCCCGGAAAAACACAGGGTTTCCGCCAAACCCACCCACGCGGCCGAAGTCGCAAGTAAAAGCTAGTTAATGATAATTTTAAGTAAATAACCCGTTGTATAATATTCTCAAACAAAATTAACCATCCACTGAGACCGGACCCGCAAATATGTCTCTGCAAATAAAATGTAAAAAACCTCATCCAATCTACCCAAGTTCTGTACAAACAAAGGGACAGAAAAAATATTTATTGTATAATACACACCCGGGCCTGTACCGGGATCTCTCTAGGTTTGCCAGCTCGGAAAACCGAAATATCTGGACAAACAAAATTTCGGGATTTTGAGGTTATTGTCTGGAAGAATATCTAAATTCTAAATGTCATGAGTCAAAATTCAATTTATTATTATTTAGCTTTAACATTGATAAGCTTATTAATTCCCTTTAAAACTGTCTTATTTTCCAAGATAAAAAGTAGCCTGTTTGTTATTTCAGACTATAATCTATCTTTGTGCTAAATTTCACCCAAATCGGTTCAGTCGTTGCAGCGTGATTGAGTAACAAACATCCATCCATCTATTCATTCATACATCCAAACTTTCACATTTATAATATTAGTAGCATTATTAAAATCACTAGCCTAAAAACATAATCATTTTACGTAAGTATGTTATATGACTGCAAGATAATCAGTAAAGTAGGTACGCTTTGTATGCTGCAGGTATAACTCTGGTTGTTCAGTGTGGTCATTTTGAAATTAACATTATGTAAATAAGTATAGAATCATGTGATTAGCTGTTTGTCGGGAGCTTTTGTATTTTGTCAGGACACCTTATGAAATGTCGGGAGAATCCCTACGAGTCCCGACCATCTGGCAACCCTAGATCCCTCGGCAGTTCATTTTAATAAAGTGCCGGGGGTAGGTACTGGTACGCTTATTAAATTAGACTATATTGTTCAGAATTACCCTCGTGTATACTCTTCTTTATTAAAATTAGGTGCGTGTTGTTAGCGTTAGGTTGGTAATAACGCGTAATTTAATAAACAACGTTTGCTTTGCTATAGAACTGGCTAGTAAAAGGCTATTGAGATTTTATAAAGCATTAGCTGATACCCGCGACTTCGTACGCGTGGATTAAGGTTTTTTTGGAGTCCCACGGGAACTATAATTTTTTCGAGATAAAAAGTAACCTATGTTTTAATTCAAGGTGTAGTCTATCTCCATTTTAAATTTCAGCAAAATCGGTCCACCACTTTTTGAGCCAATTCGTTACAAACATACTTACATACAAATCTTTCCTCTTTATAATAGGTATTAGTATAGATTATAACTAGAAGGTGAAATGCCACTCAGGCTTAAGACTGCGCAGAACGCCTGAAAAAAATCAGATTTCTCAGAAAAAAAAACAGACTTTACCATTACGCGCGTTTTTAAATCCATGGCTCATTCCACTTAACACACATCGTCTTGTTGGAAACGGGCCGGAGTGGATTTTTTTATGTACCCGTATTAGACATGATTTTGCCGCGACTTCGTGCGCGTTACTTAACTACTGGAAAACAATAAAGACTACCTTTTAATAAGTCACTCTGTTTTTTTTCTTTGCTAAATTTTACCACCTCGTGATTGTAAACCTACCTACCCTCGTTGCTATAGGTTTTCCATGCCTTTGTACCCAATAGTAATTGGAATGTCTCTGAAATCGCACCAAATGAAAAAACCTTTTTATGAAAAGCTCGATGTCATACATCGTAGACGCTTTTATTCTGCTTGAATGCGCGCAATACAAACGCGTCAACTTTATTTGCAAAACATTGAATTAGAACAAACAAAGAAGAGCTTAAAATATTTTTCTGTCGACAACATCGTTTTCACTAACTTAATCTTCTATTATTTTCTATCGAATTTTTATGAACAGTTGGTTCATGTAGTATTACTTTTGTTTAAGAGAAACGAATAATAATTTTACTAATCTTTACTAATCTTTTCACATCACCTTATTATTTTTAATGGTATGAGTGTTAAATTTTAATCAGGTTTGAAACTTACATCCTAACTCACAACACTGTAACTTACGATGTGCGTTGGAACACCAGTATGTAGACCTTACACAAGAAATGTTTTACGTCCGAATACAAAAACGTATCTTAACTACTAATTGCGCACCAACCAGTCAGTGAATAATACTTTTACTGTATACTACATATTTTTTTTTTCTAAAGAATGTTAGGTAAGCTAATTACTTATGTTCTCCACTCCCCTCCAAATAAGTGGAAAGCTTGTGCTAGGAGTGGCTACAAAAATAGTACAACGGGTGGGGATCGAACTCGCGACCTTTCAGTTTGTATTCCGCACCTTTAACTGTTGGGCTATTGAGGCTACAAAATAGTAAAATAAAACAGCACCAAAAAAACAACAAATTATTGAATATGGCGGCCTTTTTGTTGTTACTGTCAATGGTGATGATGACGTCTCCAGCTTTTTACTTTTTTATGAAAAAAAAAAATTAAAATGCCCTATCCAGTACCGCTCTATACCTGCATGCCTTATGGATGCTCCAATATTTGACGCGTATGAGTATACGTGCGGCGTAATCATGGTTTCATCAAAAGAGCTATACACCGGCACGCTTCATAGTTCATCAGAGACTGAAACATCAGACGGGCTTTCACTAAGCCCCTTGACGCTGAAGTTATAACACTGTGAAGCCTAAATTACGTAGCTGTGTACTCGGCTAGCTTCTATCAGAGACATTTGCGTACATTATTAAAATATTGTGTAAGCTTTACTTAACATTTCCACCTCTCGTTGTAAATATAGCTCCTAACGGAACTCTTTAGAGTGTCATGTTTATTTTCAACTTTTTGCCGTCCTTTTTATGAAATTTCTTCGTCCCTTGAAAATATGATGTACTTTTATGTGTTTTTTTTTCGGATAGTTCAAACTTGATCTATTGCTGTAAAGTCAAATCTGCATCTGAAGATTTACCATTACACGCGTTCTTAAGCTCAGGAGTTTCGGTACCCTACATAACAATGTAATGTAATTATGTTTCGTTTTATGATGTATCCTTTTCTTAAGTAGGTAGGTTTATGTAACTGAAGTGTCAATGGGCGTGGTACCTTGCTCAAAAAACCGATAAAAGTTCAGGTTCCAAGGTGCTCGAGTGGGGACCTTACATTAAAAAACGCAGCGTTGGAAGACCTCCCACTAGATGGGTGGACGATCTCATGAAAGTTTTTGGGAGCTCCTGGATACAAGCGGCATAAAATCGTATTCTGTGGCGATCCTTACAAGAGACGGTCCAACCGTGCACGTCGACTACGAAATCTCTTAGTAAATCCAATTCCTCTTTGTCTATTTAACTTCTGTTACGGCCACTTTAATGTTATTCTACTCGTACATTGCGGTATCGAAGGATCCCATCAGAATGGATGGCCTCAGAATAAATACACCATTAGGAATGACGTGAAAAATAAAATGTCCCAGCTTATCCTCCCTTAAGATAAATTTAGGATCGGAATGGAGAGGAATTACTTAACTTTGAACCGTACTTACTTAAATTGTGGGATTTGTAATTGTGTGAAAAATCAAAGTTTAAACTAATTACGAGTCATTACAATAATTTTATTAGTTTAGTAGGTACGTTGATTGTTTATCATTATGATGTAAAAATACCTCTTCACCATTGTCTTTACTTAACTCTAGTCAAGTCTGGTGGGAGGCTTTGGCCGTGGCTAGTTACCTACCTACCACCTTACCTTAAAAAACGTGCCGCCAAGCGATAATTACGATAACGTGTAGAAACCGATTCAGGGTATGGGTTGAATGTACACTGTCATAGCCCTTCCAAGTTAGCCCACTACCATCTTAGACTACAACGTCACTTACTATCTGGTGAGATCGCAGTCAAGGACTACCTTTTCAACGAATAAAAAAAAGCGCGCTCCAACCTTATAATTGCTTTCTATCATTAAAAAAAAGTTACTTATATCGAAACTATTCGTACCGTAATATAGACAGAAAATCTAGCTAAGCAGTTAGTCGTAGAGATTTATCGGTTTCGCCACTTCAGAAACAAAAGTTCGATAAAACACGACGAAACTAACTGGATCCAAAGTTTTATGACGCATGGCCATGTTCAATCTCGAAATTGGAAATCCTACAAGAGATTTGCAGTATTGAGGAAATGTTTGAGGATTTATCGAATGTTCGTTGGTGGAATAAAATGTTTTGTACCTAAGAGTTTGACAACTACATTCATAACAACTTAAAAGTTCCAATGAAAGCGGATTGAGGACTAAATGTTTAGCTTTTGCCCGCGGCTTCGCTCACGTTAAATTCGATTTTTCAAACCCCTATTTTACCCTCTTAGAGGTTGAATTTTCATAAATTCTTTCTTAGCGGATGCTTACGTCTTAATTTGAGCTGTGCGTTGATAGATCAGTCAGTCAGTCAGTCACCTTTTCCTTTTATACATTTAGATAGATGGATCTTAAAATAATGAACAATTAATATTAAATGGCGAGTAAACACCGTTAAAAGAACTTAATTATGGATTTCATGGATACTGCTTTACCACTTACTGCTAGTTAGCCCTCTACCATCGCAAATAGACTGTATCGCCACTTACCATCAGTAAGATCACAGCAAGGGCTGTCTTGTCATGAATGAAAAGAAATATTCTTAGGTAATTCCCTAGTAAATTATTTATACTTTTAATTTTTATTTTATTCGATGACAAGATAGCTCTTGACGGCGATCTCACCTAATGGTAAATAACGATGCAGTTTAACATGGCAGCAGGCTAACTTGGAAGGGGTATGGCAGTGTACATTCAACTTATACTCCTAGTCGGTTTCTACACGCCATCGTGCATCGTGCCGGAACGCTTGATTGCACGTCTTTGACGGTAGGGTGGTAACTAGCCTCGGCCAAAGCCTTCCACCAGACCAGACCAGAGACAATTCAAAAATTACAAAATTAGCGAATTGCCCCCACTGGGAATCGAACCCGAGACCTCCCAGTTATAAGACCACAGTGCTCACCACTGCACCAGGGCGTTAAGATTTTGCCAAAGAAGAAAAATGTTATGAAAATAAAGCCACTTTTTAGCTTCATACCAAAATAGAAGGCATCATCAAGGTTCTATGAATGCCATTTTGATGAGCGTTGATTACTATCAAGCGGGCCCATTATGTAGCTTTTGATATAACCGTGATTACACCCGACATATACACAGTCAGTTTAATATGCTTTCCCGAGACATGCTGCTATTTCCAGTATAGTATTTAGTAGTATTTTCAAGTTTTTTTTTTAAAGAGCAATCGCCGAGATTCTTGCTGATTCTTCTCGGTTGGAACACCGTCACAAGAAGTTGGTTCCACAGTTTCAAAGTACATTAAAAAAAAAATGCAAATAAAATATCTACTTTTCAGCCTTAAGTTTGAAATGAATAAAAATGAAAATTGCGTATCTGAGCCTCTAAAATAGAAACGTTTTCAATCAAATAAACTTCCCTTCTGCCTTTACTAGAAAATTTTAATACCTGCTGAATATTTCAAACTCATCTTATGACTAAAGGGAAGGAAAATAGGAAAAACTCTCGTAATGAATCCATAATTGCCTTCCTATTTTTTGTTCAGAGTAACATCTTGAGTTCTCTGAGCAAAAGTGCTTCCGACTTTAGTATAAACAAAAAGAAAAGTTCGCGGTGTTTTCATAATTACCTTCGTTATTAAAATGTTCTCCTTTGCATTATATGAAATAATACTTTTTTCACTTAATAACGTTGCCGGACATTCTATATGGTAAAAACTCGTTACCAGAAAAATTTTGTCCACAAGGAAATATTTATAAGACGTCATTTTAATAAAATGTCTTATTAGAATGAAATAAGAACTATTCTCGCGACGCTTTGATGCTGAGAAGTGTAGAGCGTGCTCTAACTTAGCTCGGACTTAAGATAGAGTTACATAAAACGAGACACAAATATGCTCTGACATAAATCTCTCTCGTTTTAATTCTGTCTTGAGTCTGACCAGAGTGAGAAGTCTATAGATCACAGCCTAAGAGTCGAAGACAAAATTTAGTTAGAAATAAGTAGTATCTAATCGTTATGATAACCTATCTTTCCATATAAAATTAAACATAATTATACAGTTATGTGTTTAAGTTTACATTATCTGGGCCAACAATATGTAACTGCAACGACGCGACGCGACACTTTTCATGTCCGGCATTCAGATGTTTATTAATGTACAAGGAACTGAGCCTATTTTTTTACTACGCTTAAAGCTAAATTCGGATGGCCCCAAATAGAAACGATGAAACCGATGCGCGTCGTTAGCCTGACTTCAACGTACGTGTACAAAATAAAATTGTTTCAAACTTCGTGAATCGTGGCGGCAATTGAAGTCGGTTTTTTTAAAAAATAATTTTTATTTTAAGCCTTTTAATGTAACTTCACGTTACAGAAGGTAAAGAACTTTCAAAATCGATTTTGCTTTGAAATTCTTTTTACGACGTCTCGATCCTCGATGCATCCAAGTACAATTCCCCGCCTCTTAAGGACGGATATCCGGCTATATCAAAGATCGCTCTTTGCTCGGTATCTGGGATTGAATTCTTTGTACAACAAATGGTTGCAGGCACAATTATTTCTAGAGGGTGTTTATTTTCCTATCTTTTGTTGGTAAGTTTACGGTTTACTTCAATCTCACCTGATGAAAAGTTATTGCGATAAAAAAAGTCGATGGTGAAACTCGCTGCCTGAGGTGCGATTTGGACAGAAAATGGTTAAAGGTTCGAACCCCTACCAATTAAATAGATTGGAATAGATCAGTCGCTACCGAGCAGCCGGTCGTTTCATTACATGCAATACTATATTTATTAAATAAAAAAATTAAAATTATTTTTATTTAAAATATACAAAGAATTTATTTTATTTAACGAAAGAATAAAATCAAATCCACATGAGATTAGACTGTGAATTTATTCGGATAAAATTCGCACTCAGCACGATTTAATTTCCTTCTTGTACAATCGTCTGCTTCATGTATTGTTGCTGGAACGTGCTCGGCCTTCAAATATAAATTCAGTATACGAGGCACGTACTGGGAATACAACAGTATGTTCCGAATTATCTTATCTTGTTCCAAACGCCGCAGATATCAACGCTGCAGATTTAGTACTACGTTATAAACAAAACACTGTAAACAAGTAGATACTAAATTGTATAATGAAAATTACTTTCTTTTATTTTTTAATTGGTTTACCTCGCGATTTCGCATCGGGTTAGGCTTATAAAAATCTTGTGGGAGCCCTCTGATTTTCCAGGATAATAAAAGGTAACCTAAGTCACTCTCCAAGTCCTCAACTATACCTAATCATGCAAAAAATCACGTCAATCCATTGCTGCGTTGCTTCGTTGCTGCGTGATTGAATGATAATATTCCAACAAGCCAACAAACAAACACTTCTATATTTATAGTATTAGTAAAGATTTATTTTAGTTACTTAGCCTTAGGCTTAAGCCTTTCGCCGTTGCGCGTCGCAGTTACTGTATTGACAATATTGTCAAAATGTTAAGTTTATTCGTGATTGAACTTGGATTGCTTTAGATGGTGAAATAGGCCCGCCTTGCTATCTAAAGAGGGAAAAGCCTGGTGTCTGGATGAACACTTCGATGGTGCATTATTTTTGAAAACAATAAGAAACCATATCTATTACGATTCACGTATTTGGTTTCAACATCATCTTCATCTAAATATATAAAAGGCAAAGGTGACTGACTGACTGACTGACTGACTGATCTATCAACGCACAGCTCTAGCCACTGGACCGATCGAGCTGAAATTTGGTATACAGGTAGCTGTTAGGACGTAGACATCCGCTAAGAAAGGATTTTGGAAAATTTCAACCCCAAGAGGGTTAAATAGGGGGTTAAAAAATCGAACCTAACTTGAGCGAAGCCGCGGGTTAAAGCTAGTTTTACTATAAAAACACAATCGTAATTTTCTTCACGGAACAGAATCTTAAGTGGGTGAGTTCTTTGCGTCTGGACCTCCGCCAGAATTGGAAAGACACGACAATCCTCTTTGCATTAAGCAAAAACTTTCAAAAAGTGGTTCTTGTATAAGTTTGAGGCTACTATGAAATTTTAAACTTTTAGAAAACAGTTCCTAAAAGGAAACTTTAAGAAAAATTACTGTTCTTAATAATACTATTACGTTTATTATGCCGCTGCTTTCGCCTTTCGGTATGTTATTACTAAGTTTTTGACTTTGTTTTACAAAATATCCCCTCAATCGATCTGTGGTGCTTGCATGTTGCACACTTATTAAACCTGTATTACTGTAAGGTGTAACGCGCACCTAGGGAATGCAGAAAAGCTGAAGGCTAGTCTTTTTAATGAAAATCAAAGTCTCCTGACATTGAATCGTCATCAAAAAGAGACTAGGCAAAGCAGCGGTGACTCAAGGCATCCACTCCGGAAACCAGAGAAACAACAAAGATGAAACGAAAGATAAAATAGATATAGAATATATATATTATAATATGGAGTAATAATATATTTGAAATTACTCCGCATATATGATATTTAATACATTTTTATATCTAACGAGAAGTATCTAGTAATTGTATTAAGTATCTCAGCCCATATCTACAACACCCCATCCAATTAGTATTTTAGTGTCCGTCCCTTAAAATAGTCTTGCACCCATCGTAGATTATTATCGTTCTGTGCAACTTATTGCTGTATTGGAGGATAAAATCCGGTTAAACTAGTCATCGCTCAGTTTAGATCAACTCTCTCATGAAGCTTCTAAGTGTGAGACCTGTCACTCCTCGCAAACTTAAGATCCGGGCTTTGTCCCGTGAGAATACTCACGTCCCAAGAGTATAGAAACAGATTTCTTTACTCATCAGCTCAAGTATCTAAAAACTAAAATACAGTTTAAAAAAAAACGAAGAAAAACCAATGTTTTTCGCATTGAACCGGCATGCAGATAAATACGAATTGCGGGGCTCAAAAACAAAAAAGAATGGAAATAGAAAAAATATTAGTTTTGCAACATCATTGTTACAATACGCGTATATTTTTGGAATACTAATACGTTTGGATGACTAAACGGGTTTACAGTTGAAAAAGTTTGATAAATTTTGTCCAAAATAAACAGTTACGAATGTGCAATCAAATAACCGTAACTTATGCCCGCGGCACATGCATCATATTTGTATATGATTGTATATTTTTTATGAAATATTTTTCATATAGTTTCCCGATTAAAACTTGTAGAAATTTACATACGATATTGTGATAGCTGGCAAACTGTGCATTGCGTTGCTCTAACGATGCTGATTTTCTCATAAATATTGACGACTGTACTTTACTCTAATGTGTCAAGCTATAAAACTGTATACCTTAACTAGTATTACTAATAGCTATCCTAAAACTTTATACCAAGTTACGAGGAGGTATAACTTTATATTTTGATGGTGCCACTTTAAGGAATAAAGTATTATTGCCTTAGAAGTAAACTTGCTTTCATTTGTATAATCTGGCTCTTATGTCTCACTAGCTAATGCCCGCGACTTCGTTGGCGTGCATTAAAATTACCACGGAAAATAAAATGTAGCCTATGAGTTAATCCTGGGTATGAATGAGGTATCTCTATTCCAAACAGCTAAGTCGATTCATTCGTTTCTGACGTTATTTGTGAGATGGCCAGACGGGGTTCATATATTTTTTTTATTTCTCCCACATGTTTTAAAATAAAACATGAAACGTAGGTTAAGATAAAGAGAATTTCTAAGTGAACACTTGGACCCTCATAAATATTTCAAAGTGCAGGCAGTTTAATTTTAAAAACAAGGCATAGGGATTTTGGAAACACATTAAGATTAGAACAAAAAAGGGTCTTTAGAAATTGCAATAGAAGTGCAGACGTTTTAAAAGGAAACATTTAGAATCAGATCATAAATCTAGTTGAAACATTTTGCCTTCACAAAATATTGAAACCAGATGTGTAGATTGACATAGCCGAACCGAGGCGAAGGGCATAGAAAATAAACAAAAAAGCAAGGCGTGACCGTAAAATGACGCTTTCGATAATTGGCCGAAACATTTTGGCGGGAATCTTAAATGGGCGTGACTATAGTAAATGACGCTATCGATAATTGGCCTAAACGTTTTGGCGGAAACCTAAAATGACGAATCAAGTTAAGGCAGTTTACTTTGGTGGGGATTTTCTATTTTTCAGTTTGGAGAAGGGGCGATAAGGACTCGGAAGGGGAGATACACGGGGGTGCTTTTCGAGAAGGCATTCCGGGTTGAGGGCTCTTCCAGCAGAGTCGACTCCATTCTCCAATAAATTAATCCTAAGATTGTATAAATTTTAACCTATTTTAATAGATCTATACATAAAAGTAGAATCAGTGCAATAGTTTATAATTAAGCTTATAAGCAAGTGTGTGTGCGCAACGAGGCCTGAATATTCCCGGTAATGTACAAATATTCCAATAATTATATTTTGAGATAAGTAAATTCACAGATAAAGGGTTTCCGTAACGTCCGGGTTTAGGCGTTCATTATTGTAAGAAATTAAAATGTATCCAGATATAGTTCTCGATGCTTTATATGCAGAAGAACAAAGGGATAAGAGACGTGCGAGAGAGATATCTCGAGACGATGGGTTCTCTATTATGATGTATATCTTATTTCTGACATTTGTTCTATATCTGCTCTTTTTATTAATCAGATTAATGTGGTCAAATCTGAGAGAGTGAAATGTAATAATTTGGCACACATACCACTAGTTTTGGAAGAGGAACATTTATATAAAATATAGTCAGGAAGTTGTGAAAACGAGAATAAAACATAACTTATTATCTGTGAATCTATTTAACGTAATGTATTATGTGTTGTAATTTCTACTAAAACTATAAAATGTCTTGTCTCCCTGATACCACTAGTAGAAAGTGTACATATTCTTTTAAGCATCTAACACCTTTTGTAGCATGTGTGTATATTTTAGTCTAAGATGTCTTAGGTTAGAATGCCACAAGGGTTTTTCATTTGGGTATTTCCGTTTTCCCTTGTCTTAGAATGGCTTCTAGGAACGGAAAACCCGGTTGGTTCTCAAATGACCCCATTTGGAACCAATCTAAATAATCAAACAGTTTCTTTTGAGTAGATTTAATAAAATGGAAAATAAATCTATGAAGTCATAATTATCATCTTTTACTGAACAACCCTAATATTTCTCCTAAGGTATTCAATAATGGAATGTTCTCAAAGGTTCTGTCTACATAAATTGATTTAGTGTTTTATTAGTATTCAGTTGAACCCTAGACTTAACATCTGTAACGTGTGGCGGGCTGAACCGAACAATCCAATAGTGAAATACTATATCCAAAATTGAGTCACGACTCTTCAGTAGGCAGTCAGTTTAGAAAGTGCAGACTAGTGCACTAATTTAGGTCAATAGGCGACATTAAATTACTTAGGGTCAGTTTATTCTATCACGATAGAGAAGTCTGATTTCTTTCATAAACAAAGCAGATAGGTGAACGAGATGGAACAATATTGCAGTCTAAAGAAACTTTGACTTATTTTGTTTTACATAACTAATAGACTAGATTCTAGACTCACTTCGGGTTAGAAGTTAGGTATGAATGAAAACTTTAGAAATCATTCACTATAAATTAAGTCTTCAAATGTACGAGACTCCGAGATACCAGAGCGACCTTCGAGCTACGGGTGTGGGTCAACGGTACTTCCTACAAACAGGTAAGAAATTAGAATCTTTTGTTTATTGTATTTACAAACGTTAGGTGTAGGGTGACCATGATATTACTTCAGAATAGAGGACAAGATAGGGTAATAGGTAGGGTGACCATGATGAAATACTACAGGGATTGAGACACTGAGGCTGATTGAGTATTGGCTAAATTAATATGTTTGACTCAGATGAGTCAAAGTTATTACTAAGTGGTACACGGTTCGATGGCGTTCTTTGGCGGCGAATTTCCGGCACACCAAACACGCCATGTCTTGCAGCACGGCTCCCGAACTTAGATTTGGCCAAATCTATATCAAACTGAACAATGAATACAAATAAATAAAACCATGGTATTGGGGCGAGCTATAAGCTCAATGAAAAGAATTGTACCAACCCTTCGGGGTGTATGGGAACACCAAAACGCTTCGCAGCGAAAGGGAGTCGGCTGTGCCCCCATAACAATGATTAAAGGCCGTGGAGCGGCGTAGGGTTTCCCCCGTGCTAGAGGGAATTCGGTCAGAACGACGGCCCAAAAAGAGGCAAATTCGTACACTGTACCAGCTAATCATTCATTCTACTCGTATTTTAAACTTAGATTGATAATTTAACTCTCTAGGATTTCCCTGTTTTTCTGAAGGTTGGAAAATGCATAACATAATTCCTTTGAAGTTTGTTCATAATTAATCCGCGACAGCTAAAGTAGAATGATTTGGTAGCCTACTTTGTCCATCGGACGAAATGAACTAACCCGCAGGGTGCTTAGTACATAACAGTGTTCATGCCAGAAGCCAATATGTCTCTCGGTCCTGAGGTGTTTTACCTATAATTAGAATATTCTTCTTTACTCAATCAATCCACTAGATATCACTAGACGATCCAGCTGCGTACCATCACAGAATTTTGGTGCCGTGACCAGGATATAATCCTGGAAAATCTTGAAAGCCTGGGAATTTTGATGCCGGAGGTGACCAGGGGTCTATGTACGTATTCGAAATAACGATACGACTAGATCTATATTAATAATCCTTATTAGAGAAAAAAAAAATACACAACGTAGAAACTTGTGATTGGGTATAGGAGAAATATTTAGGTGAAACAATGAAAAGGGAGAAGGGAGACAAGACACACTGTGCATGTTATTATTACGTTGTACATTTAATTATATGTTGTGCACTTATTTTACTTTGTGTATAGGAGAAGCAGAAATAAGCAGTATGTTTTATAAATGTACAATTTACAGGATTCTAGGAGGAGATTGCAGTGAACGGAGCATTACACTTGCTTATTTCTTAGGCTTAATTGTTTATCCTTGCTTTATCTTGCAATTTATTTTGTTGAACCTAGAGATCCCACAATAGAACGGGCCAAACCCCATTGTCATTTCACATCTGGTTTTAAAATTGTGCCATTATTACGTGTTTCGTTAGACGGCTCGCAAAGGCGACTTAGTAAACAAGTAATATAACATCTGGCGGACTTGAGCGATTATTAGTTAGAAAGTAGTTAGGAACAGCGTTTTAAAGCGAATTGTTTAAAGATGCCGGCAGGTAAAAAGGAACGGAATACAAAGCGGGTAGCAACGGGTCGATTAGATAAAGGTGCGGTAGGAACAAACGGGAACTGTAGGTAACCCGACGTTAGATTTGATTTTACAAAAAAATCAACGAATTCGATGGAAAGTTGCAACAATTGAGTTCAAAAGTGAATTCATTGCCAAATGAAAGCGCGAGTGTTACGTCACACGAGTCGGTTGGAGTAAGCAATGAAGGTAGTAGTGATGGACCAGGGCCTAGAGTTGGGTCTGCGGGATCTAGTGTATCTCCTTCTGAGACTCGGAACGTTTATGTAGTACAGCCTTCGGTTACCAAGCCGAATTTCGATGGAAAACCATTTACAAACCCTATTGCATTTTTAAAGCGATTAAAAAAGTATATTAGAGCGGTAAATGGGTCGGATCGGGAGATCGATATAGCGTTAGGATGTATAACGGGACACGCACGTCAGGTCATGGAGTTATACTCGAAGGACTGGGCTACATTTGCCGATTTTGAGACCGATTTTAGACGAACTTATTGGACCGAGCAGATCCAAGAGTCTGTGAGGTATAGGTTGATTAATGCGGTATATTCGAGCGATTCTGGAATGACGATGTCCGAACATTTTGCTGTACAGGTAGAATCGATGCAATCATTAACTATTGCGTTTAGCGAAAGTGACTTAGTAAATTCTATTATGCGGCATTATGCGATAGATATTCAGCGGTTGTGGTTTACTAGGACTGGGGAAGTTAACATCATGAACGGGGCAAAGTTTCTAAGAAGTATAGAGCAAAATATTGTTGAAAAGCCGAGAGGAATTGCGAGAGAGGTAGTAGGTAATAATTTTAGAGGTAGGCGTTACGACAGGTCATCGTTAGCGCGGCCTATTGTCGCGGCCATTTCAGCGAATAAGTGGAATACTAGAGGTAACACGACCCGAGGACGAGGTTATCGCCAGAGTAGGTCAGGTTACAGGTCAAACGTTAACAGACCAGCGTTTTCTGGGGCTGAGCGAGCTAGACCGGCTATTACTTTTGTAAAGGAGGGCGAAAACTCTGCTTTGTCGAAAGAAGGAGGGGGAGAGGGACCTCCAAAAAACTAGGTATCCCCACACAAGCGAGGTACAATAATCTAGAATTGTGTAGAACGGGGAAAGTAGAGACCTCGAAACGCGGAAGGCCGAACGTGGCTTATGATATTTTAATTAGCAAAGGATGGAGACCGGGTCAGAGCTTGGGCATTGGCGATAAAGGTCTTAAACGATTAATAAAGGGCGGAAAGGTTAGCGACGAAAGTAGCTGTCAGGTTGAAGCTAGAAGCATAGGAATCTTATTGGAAAATCAGTTTAACAACGTAGTAGAATGTGGCGAGATAGGTATTGAGTGTGAGCTGTGTGTAAGGAGAGGAATAAACGTATACACAATGTACCATGAACTTGATGAGTCGATTGACGAAGGAATTGATTATTCCTTACCTAAGTTACCTGAAGTGAGTGTAAGCTTGTATGGGAGGAGTATAAATGCACTTATCGACACGGGAAGTCAGATTAGCGGAATAACTAAGGAATTATACGAATCTATTCTAATTGGAAATAATACTTTGTCAGAAATCGCCATCCCAGCGATTCAAATACAAGGGGCATTCGGTTCACGAAGCGAAAGTACAAATAGGATGTTATTAATAGAGTTCAAATTAGGGAGTACATTAGTTGAAGCACCAGTACTAATTATGCGACGGTTACCTAGGTCGTTGATACTCGGATATGATTGGTTTAGAACGAGTAAAGGGAGTAGTAAATTGCGGCAGTGAACGGACACTGACCATAGAGCACTTAGGGGTCAAGTCTTGCGTAAGACTGAACTCGGATTGTAAGGTCGAAAGGTTAGGGGGAGAGACGAATGCCGCCACAATTAATTCGATATTGAATCAAGGTACTAGGTCCGAGGAACGTAGCTTATCTATTAAGGATTCGAATGGCGAGGACAGAAAGGGGTATTGTTTGAATGATTCAAATTTAAGTAGGGAACAAAAGGAAATGTTGTTGCCTGTGTTGAATAAGCATTGTAAGGTGTTTACAGATAGATTAGGATTGACTAACAGGTACGAACACGTCATTGAGTTAGTCGATGAGATTCCTTTTATAAAGCATAGTTATCCAGTGCCTTTAGCGTATAGAGATCAGGTTAAAAAAGAATTAGAGGAGTTAGAGAGGTTAGGTGTGATCAGGCAGGAGGCAACGCCATACTGTAGCCCGCTCACATTTACTAAGAAACGAGATGGGTCAATAAGGCTCTTGTTAGACGCGCGCGAACTTAATAAGAAAATGGTGGGAGATGCGGGGTCACCGCCACTCACATCGGAAATTTTACAATCCTTTCATGGAGTGAATTACATTAGCTTAATTGATTTGAATAATGCTTACTTTCAAATACCTTTGAGTCAGGATTCTAGAAAATATACGGGTTTTTCTTTTATGGGGAGAACATATACTTATAATGTTTTACCTCAAGGACTAAAGACATCTGTCGCGGGATTTTCAAGGGCAATGGATTCTATATTAAAAGAAGTGCGTGGATTCTGCGTTAACCATTTAGATGACATTGTCATATTTACCACAGGAGACATAAGATTACACTTGGAACATTTAGACCAAGTGCTAGACAGATTAGAATCAGCAGGCTTAACGGGCAGGCTAGGAAAGTGTCGTTTTCTATGTGTAGAAGTAAAACTGCTAGGACACATAGTAAATACGAAAGGCGTACGGATGGATCCAGAACGAGTAGAGGCTATATTAGAGTTTCCCGTCCCTCGAACAATAAAACAATTACGAGGATTTTTGGGATTAATAAATTATTTCAGAAGGTTTATCTCGAAGTATAGCGAAGAGGTTAGGCCACTCTGCGATCTATTAAAACAAAATACAAAATGGTCATGGACACATGAGGTAAATGAATGTTTTGAAAAGGTCAAGAGATTATTTTTAGACACAATACTTCTCATACATCCTAATCCGAAAGAGATTTATTACCTACAAACCGATAGCAGTAATTTAGGAGTCTCAGGGTATGTTTATCAATTGAACGAAGTAGGTGAAGAGCAGATAATAGGATTTTGTAGTAAAGCGTTGACTGAGGCGGAGCGTAAGTGGACAGTCACAGAACAAGAGTTGTGGGCTATCATATTTAGCTTGTCGAAGTTTGAAACGTATTTGAGGGGGGCACGGTTAGTGATTAGGACCGATCATAAAAGTTTGATATTCTTACAGACATGTAAATTGTTGAGCGCACGAATGATACGTTGGGTACATTACATAGGACAATTTGATTATACGGTCGAGCATGTAAAAGGGAAATTAAACACAGTAGCTGACGTATTATCCCGACATATAAAAGGGACAACTGACGTATTGAATAACAAGTCTGTGGGGCCTGAGATGAATTTATTCAAGACATCGCTAGGACAGGTAGTACAAGCGAGATGGAAAGAGATAGGTAACCTACAAGAACGGGACAAGGTTGCTAGTGAAATAATTAAACGTATGAAAATATCAGGTACATCTGAATCAAAGTATTATGTGATTAAGGAGGGGGTCCTTTATAGGTCAGACATAAATAGGGATACTTTGAGACTATATGTTCCCGAGGTGTTACAAAGGAGTTTGATCGTTAGCATACATGAAGAGATAGGTCATTTCGGACGTTACAAGGTTTATGCGTTGATGAAACGTCGTTACTATTTCTCGAATATGTCTCGCGTGATAAGTCGTGTTGTAAGGGCTTGCGGAGAGTGTCAAATGTCAAAGCACGCGTTAGAAAAGCACACGGGGCCGATCAAAACTGTGATAGCGACAGATATAGGAGAACGGGTCTTTTGCGATATTTATGGACCTTTACCGGCGGGACGCTTCGGATTCAAATACATATTTGTAATGCAGGACTCTTATAGTAAACTGATCAGGTTATATCCATTACGTCAGGCGAGCGGAAAGGCTACACTCACATGTGTGAAGAAGTTTCACAAACAAGTTGAGATTAAGACCTTATGTTCAGACAGAGGCGCGAATTTTACATCGAAGGTTTTCGAGTTAGGTGTACGTCAATTAGGTATCAAATTGACGCACACATCTGTTAGGAATCCGCGACCAAATTCGACAGAGAGGGTTAACAAGGAATTAGGTAGACTATTCAGAACATACTGCGAGAAATCTCATAGGTCTTGGGCAGATTTATTGCCGGACATAGAAGATTGTTACAGCCAGGTAGTACATACCACAACAGGTTATACACCGAATGAGCTAGTTTGGGGAAAGCGGACCATACTATCAACTGATTTCGGCAAAGACATAGCGAAAGGAACCGATATACAAGGAGAAACGTTAGAACAGATTAGACGACAGGCGCGTCGGAACATAACAAAGGCGGCGGAGAATAGAGAGCTCTATTATAATAGGAATCATAAGTTAATACAGTTTGAGTTAGGCGACTTGGTGAAGTTGAGGACTTTTGCGAGGTCGGACGCTGATAAAAAATTAACAAAGAAATTCATGCGACTTTATGAGGGACCTTACGTGATAGGGGCAATTCCATACAATAACGTATACACTTTGGTTGACGCTCGTACTAACGAGATAAGAGGGAATTACAATGCGATCCATTTGTTCCGCTATTATGCAAACTCGTAAAGGAATGAATTCCATTAAGGATTAGCGCGAACAATGGAGATTAGTGAGACCTATCGGCATCAACATAGATAGCAGTTTATGTTAGGTGAGGAAATAGATTTTCAAACAACTAGTAGAGAGTTAGGTATAAGAAATACTAGGTGTATTAAAAATCTATTTGGGGGAGTGTGAGATGGCCAGACGGGGTTCATATATTTTTTTTATTTCTCCCACATGTTTTAAAATAAAACATGAAACGTAGGTTAAGATAAAGAGAATTTCTAAGTGAACACTTGGACCCTCATAAATATTTCAAAGTGCAGGCAGTTTAATTTTAAAAACAAGGCATAGGGATTTTGGAAACACATTAAGATTAGAACAAAAAAGGGTCTTTAGAAATTGCAATAGAAGTGCAGACGTTTTAAAAGGAAACATTTAGAATCAGATCATAAATCTAGTTGAAACATTTTGCCTTCACAAAATATTGAAACCAGATGTGTAGATTGACATAGCCGAACCGAGGCGAAGGGCATAGAAAATAAACAAAAAAGCAAGGCGTGACCGTAAAATGACGCTTTCGATAATTGGCCGAAACATTTTGGCGGGAATCTTAAATGGGCGTGACTATAGTAAATGACGCTATCGATAATTGGCCTAAACGTTTTGGCGGAAACCTAAAATGACGAATCAAGTTAAGGCAGTTTACTTTGGTGGGGATTTTCTATTTTTCAGTTTGGAGAAGGGGCGATAAGGACTCGGAAGGGGAGATACACGGGGGTGCTTTTCGAGAAGGCATTCCGGGTTGAGGGCTCTTCCAGCAGAGTCGACTCCATTCTCCAATAAATTAATCCTAAGATTGTATAAATTTTAACCTATTTTAATAGATCTATACATAAAAGTAGAATCAGTGCAATAGTTTATAATTAAGCTTATAAGCAAGTGTGTGTGCGCAACGAGGCCTGAATATTCCCGGTAATGTACAAATATTCCAATAATTATATTTTGAGATAAGTAAATTCACAGATAAAGGGTTTCCGTAACGTCCGGGTTTAGGCGTTCATTATTGTAAGAAATTAAAATGTATCCAGATATAGTTCTCGATGCTTTATATGCAGAAGAACAAAGGGATAAGAGACGTGCGAGAGAGATATCTCGAGACGATGGGTTCTCTATTATGATGTATATCTTATTTCTGACATTTGTTCTATATCTGCTCTTTTTATTAATCAGATTAATGTGGTCAAATCTGAGAGAGTGAAATGTAATAATTTGGCACACATACCACTAGTTTTGGAAGAGGAACATTTATATAAAATATAGTCAGGAAGTTGTGAAAACGAGAATAAAACATAACTTATTATCTGTGAATCTATTTAACGTAATGTATTATGTGTTGTAATTTCTACTAAAACTATAAAATGTCTTGTCTCCCTGATACCACTAGTAGAAAGTGTACATATTCTTTTAAGCATCTAACACCTTTTGTAGCATGTGTGTATATTTTAGTCTAAGATGTCTTAGGTTAGAATGCCACAAGGGTTTTTCATTTGGGTATTTCCGTTTTCCCTTGTCTTAGAATGGCTTCTAGGAACGGAAAACCCGGTTGGTTCTCAAATGACCCCATTTGGAACCAATCTAAATAATCAAACAGTTTCTTTTGAGTAGATTTAATAAAATGGAAAATAAATCTATGAAGTCATAATTATCATCTTTTACTGAACAACCCTAATATTTCTCCTAAGGTATTCAATAATGGAATGTTCTCAAAGGTTCTGTCTACATAAATTGATTTAGTGTTTTATTAGTATTCAGTTGAACCCTAGACTTAACATCTGTAACGTGTGGCGGGCTGAACCGAACAATCCAATAGTGAAATACTATATCCAAAATTGAGTCACGACTCTTCAGTAGGCAGTCAGTTTAGAAAGTGCAGACTAGTGCACTAATTTAGGTCAATAGGCGACATTAAATTACTTAGGGTCAGTTTATTCTATCACGATAGAGAAGTCTGATTTCTTTCATAAACAAAGCAGATAGGTGAACGAGATGGAACAATATTGCAGTCTAAAGAAACTTTGACTTATTTTGTTTTACATAACTAATAGACTAGATTCTAGACTCACTTCGGGTTAGAAGTTAGGTATGAATGAAAACTTTAGAAATCATTCACTATAAATTAAGTCTTCAAATGTACGAGACTCCGAGATACCAGAGCGACCTTCGAGCTACGGGTGTGGGTCAACGGTACTTCCTACAAACAGGTAAGAAATTAGAATCTTTTGTTTATTGTATTTACAAACGTTAGGTGTAGGGTGACCATGATATTACTTCAGAATAGAGGACAAGATAGGGTAATAGGTAGGGTGACCATGATGAAATACTACAGGGATTGAGACACTGAGGCTGATTGAGTATTGGCTAAATTAATATGTTTGACTCAGATGAGTCAAAGTTATTACTAAGTGGTACACGGTTCGATGGCGTTCTTTGGCGGCGAATTTCCGGCACACCAAACACGCCATGTCTTGCAGCACGGCTCCCGAACTTAG
The DNA here is from genome assembly GCA_038048805.1 of Hipparchia sbordonii. NCBI lineage: Eukaryota > Metazoa > Arthropoda > Insecta > Lepidoptera > Nymphalidae > Hipparchia > Hipparchia sbordonii. Next base: position 5,425,838 of record CM076106.1, on the reverse strand, counting down.
ATTTGGCCAAATCTATATCAAACTGAACAATGAATACAAATAAATAAAACCATGGTATTGGGGCGAGCTATAAGCTCAATGAAAAGAATTGTACCAACCCTTCGGGGTGTATGGGAACACCAAAACGCTTCGCAGCGAAAGGGAGTCGGCTGTGCCCCCATAACAATGATTAAAGGCCGTGGAGCGGCGTAGGGTTTCCCCCGTGCTAGAGGGAATTCGGTCAGAACGACGGCCCAAAAAGAGGCAAATTCGTACACTGTACCAGCTAATCATTCATTCTACTCGTATTTTAAACTTAGATTGATAATTTAACTCTCTAGGATTTCCCTGTTTTTCTGAAGGTTGGAAAATGCATAACATAATTCCTTTGAAGTTTGTTCATAATTAATCCGCGACAGCTAAAGTAGAATGATTTGGTAGCCTACTTTGTCCATCGGACGAAATGAACTAACCCGCAGGGTGCTTAGTACATAACAGTGTTCATGCCAGAAGCCAATATGTCTCTCGGTCCTGAGGTGTTTTACCTATAATTAGAATATTCTTCTTTACTCAATCAATCCACTAGATATCACTAGACGATCCAGCTGCGTACCATCACATTACGCAGTTATGATGTTTCACGCAGTTATAATATTGATATGAACTACAATCAGCTTTGTTAATTGTCCACGAAATAGAATATTTGTTTCAAAAAGAGCAACTACTGAGTTTCTTACCGGCTCTTCTCAGCAGAATCTGCTTTCCGAACCGGTGGTAAAGTCTCGACTTGTCATAATAGCCACAAGTTGGCCTACATGAAATAAGAAACAACGCTTCTGTCAAGTAACGAAATCATAGAGAAAGTAAAATGTTGTGAATACTCTTTGAGCGAAACTGATGAAGACTGAAATTATAATTTCTAACTTAATAGACGATCGACTATGCATCTTAAATAATCTATAGTGTTTCAATCTGCCACACGGATTGTATAGTATTAGAAATTCGAAAAAAAAACTTGTTGGGGAGTAATTGCCGCATTGCTGCTAGCTATATTTGTTTGTTGTTTCTCGATTTGCCTGACAACTCAATTAACTCCGGCCTCAAACAGAATACTAATTGCCTCGTGTTGAGTTCGGATAAACACAAAGTTTTGTTAATGCTGCACTACAAGTACTTTCTAGTTTTTTCGTCGTTCTACGTACGGTTTTTTACTTTTATTTCACCGGCCCGGCGTTTATGCTGCGACTACGCGGTATGATTTCACTCGCTTCGCAGTGTTAATTATATCTATTAAAACTTTTAGAAGCCGCGTTTTACGTTACGTTAGCCGCGTATTTACTATTTATTGTAGCCAGTTATAGAATTAAAACAATGCCACAAAGCGCTTTATTCTGCTGCTAAATAGTGATTTAGTTTGATTGTAAGTGAAAATTGAACCAACTTTTTAATGCTGGTTATAAATGTGTGACTGTATGTGTGCGTTCGTGCATTCGTGTTGTGTGGAGGCGGTCCATTGCATTGGTGGGCAGCCGGCAGGGAGAAATAGCGAGTGCGGCCACTAAGAACGTCACTTCATGATAACCACGACCGCTCTGCCAAGAGTGTCATTAAGAAGAAGAAAATACTGTGTGTCTATTCTCATATGCATTTACATTTTTTTATTCAATGACAAGTAAGCCCTTGACTGCAATCTGAATCTAATATGTTTCATCCATCATGCCAGAACTGTAAGTCGCTAGGCGGCACGTCTTTGACATATTCCCTTTCTAGGCAGTAATGAGAGCAAGTCAGAGCACACTCTATAGATGTCAGCGTTAGTACCTACTTAGTTAGTTCTTGACTCTACAATGTAGTGGTATGAACAATATTGAAGAGTCAGCCAAATGCTTAAAATCAATTTGGAGATCATTCTGGGTAGATTTTCTGGTTTCAGTAGTTTTGATGATATTTTCTATATTTAGCTTTTCATTTTTGATTTTTTTGAAGATTTTGTTTTAATTTTGACTTTATAGAATAGCCATGACTTATTTTCTAACGTTTATTAATCCGTTTTAAACGTTTTAGCTCAGTTTCTGTGAGAACAATGTACATTGTGTGTACAGTGCAGGCAATGTAATACTGTGCAAATCCAGCTTAGTGTTTTAGAAGCTTTGCAGGGTCACATAGTGTACCTAACATGTGTAGCGATTTATGAGCTTAAGGTGCTACATTAACTTCTAGCGGGTCACAACTTTGCTCTAAAATGTTGTAATTTGTATATTTTCAGTGGTGAACCAGAAAGAATTTTGTAACTTTTTCAGTGAGAAATAAAAATACTCGACTCAAGCTGTCAAGCGCTACGTGGTCGAAATTCCACGATGTCGCACCAAGCGCTTTGCTTCCTCGTTCCTAATACGCACCGCAAAAATTTGGAATGCCCTTCCGGCTTCCGTTTTTCCAACTAACTATAATGTGGGTGTTTTAAATCAAGAGTGAATAGGCATCTTCTAGGCAAGCGTGCACCATCTTAGACTGCATCTTCACTTGCCATCAGGTGAGATCGCAGTCAAGCGCTAGTCTATATATTAAAAAAAAAAATCAAGTCACATTGTGAATTATTTTGCAAAGTAAAACGGACGTGATCGCTTCGTCCGGCAATATTCAGCTGAACAAAACTTTAAATGATTCAATAACTTTTTCATATTCCTGAACTTTCAAATTGCTTTTTATCACACTATAATATTATAAAGGCGAAAGTTTTACTCCTTTACGCCATAACGAATGCACCGATTTGGCTGAAATTTGGAATGGAGAAAGCTCATACCCAGGATTACCACATTTTGTATGGAATTAAAAAAGACGTGTGGCACTCGGGGACTGCCGCGGTAGAGCTATTGCATAGCATTTTTTATCAACGCCATCTAGCGGTGAGAGGAGTCCCGTGTCAGGTTATTTTCGTTACGGAATTTCTGGATTCGGTCTCCACGCTCAAGGCCCGCGATAGAAGCTATGCAATAGCTTAAAACCTTAATCTTAATAGGTAATTTTATTTTACACGTTGATAATTATGCCAGACTCTGTTTTTCTCAATACTACAACAAGCCAAATACCACTTGACTAAGTTCATAATAATGAGCTTACAAGTCACCATTCAGGAGTTAATATGGACCATTAGCTTCATGGAAGTCAGATTATGTTCCCAGTCCTTTATCTACACGTACAAATGTCCGATGGAATTACCGACGTTACGACGCTATTAGCTATGTAACAGTATTGGAACTTGGAAACGTAATATAAGGTTGTAACGATAAAGTACCGAGTGAATTACATCGACATTCGTTCTAATAAAATTTTCATTACAAAGAAAGAGATTTTGTGGGCTTATTTTTATTTTCCAATTTTAATACAATTCTTTGTAAGTATGTCTTATTTTCTTTACAAGCTTTTACCCGCGATTTTGTTCGCGTAGAGTTTTGAAAAATCCCGTGGAAACTCTGATTTTCCGAGTTAAAAAAATAAAAGAAAATTTTATATACACTTTACTCATGAATCTCTTTGAAGATGGCTAAATTTAAAAAAAAAAACAGTAATAATTTATTATTATAATAATTAATAATTTTCTACATTATTTAATTACTTACTATTATTATCACCTTGAACTTAATATTGAATTTGCCTTCGTTGAATAAAATCAGTTTTATTATAGAGCGAACTGAAATCTTCAATATTTAGGTACTTGCGGAGTCGCTTCAGCCCGCAAGTTCGTCGTCATAATGCAGAACTTTGATGAATTTAATGAGACTACGACTTGGTAAGCAGCTTTGGTGTAATTTAATCCTCTTAAAGTTCCCGTCTCAGAATGTTACAAGAATAATATTAATTTTGCATAATTATAACATTCAAATTCAAAATATTATGTTTTATTCAAATAAGATTTGCGCTCTTTGTGAGTTAGAAAGTTGCCTTTTTTTATTGAATGTTAAGTAAGCCTTTGACTGCGATTGTGATAAGTGAAACTCTACGATTGAAGCAGATCCACTTTGAAAAGATAGTAGTTTTTTCAATTCACGAGGGCGCGTGAGCTTTACTTGTGGTTACGTCGTGTACATGCACATTGGACATTGCGTAAGTGTGTGTGCCTGTCAGGACAGGGACTGATGGGAGCTCTCACTTAAACAGATACGACACACACACAACATAATTTAGCCAGTTACTAGACCAAACCAAAAACATTTATTAATGTTGAAATTGTCCCTACGGAATCGAACATAGGACTTCCCATCATATGTTCACGGTTCTTACCACTTCTACATGCCAATGTGTCAGAGAGATCGTCAAAAATTCCATGATATATTCAAACATTTGGATCAACAAAAAGCTTACTGGCTTGGGATGGGGAAATATAAAGCCCATTAAAAACATAAAGCTAATGCTTCGCTTCGTTGCGCTTAACCCTTATAATCCGATTTGGTATAAAATCTTTTATAATTTTGTTTTTCACATACCTAATATTTTAAGAATATTTATGCAGATCTATGAGCTTTTAAAAGCTTAAGCACTACGGCGGATTTAAAATAAATAACGTTTTCAGGGGTCAGTAGTAAATGGTACCCTACTTCAAATCAACGCCAATACACAGTAACAAACACTAGATTCTAAGTTTCAATAGCCCAACGGTAAAGGTGAAATGGTAAACGGACCGAAAACTGAAAGGTCGCAGGTTCGAGCCCCACCCATTGCACTGTTGTCGTGCCCTCTCCTAGCACAAGCTTTCCGCTTATTTGGATGGGAAAGGAGAGCAGTTTGGCTAATATTATTTAAAAAAAAATAAAAATAGGTTTTCAACGAGTTATTCACAAGAATAAGTTCTAAAACTGTAATTTGACTACGCAATGATATAAAATAAAAATAAAAAATTGACTACGCAAATTGGATTTAACATCTGTCATGTTGATTTTGTTCGTATAAAATGTGGCCTGTATCAGCCGTAACATAATAACAAAACGATTAACATGTTATTCATTAAAATCGGTTCAATAAAATTTAAAACCTCAATACCCCAACGGTTAAAGGTGCGGACTGAAAACTAAAAGGTTCGAGCCTCACCCGTTGCACTATTGTCGTACCCACTCCTAGCACAAGCTTTTCGCTTATTTGGAGGGGAGAAGAGAATGTAAGTCAAGTTCAGCTTGGCTAATATTCTTTATAAAAAAAATAATACATAAACACAAACGTACGTAAGGCTCGGTTGTTTCAAACCGTTTGTTAACGTTACCATACATTCGTTAAAATGGTTTTACAGTTACGTGTCTGTTAAAATTTGCTGAAGCAACCGTGCCTTAGACTGCTAAAATCATAACACATCCTTTTGCTTTGCAGTATTCAGAATTTAAAAAAAAACTCAAACTGACGAGTTATTCTCAAAAATCAAAATTTTTGCTATTTAGATGCGGGAACAATGGTAAAAAGTTTCATCAGAAAATTTAACAGCGTTAGGCAATTTTGACGTCCATTAGTTCGATCGCTGGGCAGTGAAACGGCAAAAAGAGATTAAGCCTTGCACAGTCATCGCTTTTTCTTTCAGCTCTTTACGTTTTCCGCAGCCAATAATTAAATATAGCTCTTTGTGACTTCTTCCGGTCTTTTTCGCCAGTTACATTGAACGGCTCAACTCCAGGACATTATTGTCCTCTTTTTCTTCTTTGTGTTGTTCTTTGAAAGAGATAATGGCCATTTTATTAAGCATCTTTCACAAACTTCAAGCAGTCACAAACTTTATCATAATCCACGATATCCTTATCGTCTATATCACTCTTTAAAAAAACTTTATTAGTCTCGTATTATTTGAAATAGTATTTAGTTTATTATATAAAAATATTTGTAATGTATAAAAATAATTTGTGTTTAATAATATAAGTGTAATTAACAATATATTGCTGTCCATCTTTCTCTGTTGACGCCCGCGACATCGTTCGCGTAGATTGAGGTTTTTTAAGTCTCTTATTTTCCGAGATAAAAAGCCTATGTGTTAGTTTAGACTATAATCTATCGCTGTGCCAAATTTCAGCCAAATCGGTTCAGTTATAGCAGCATGATTGAGTAACAAACATCCATCTATTCATCAATCCATCCATCTACACATCCTAACTTTTGCATTTATAATATAAGCAGGATTAGTAGAATTCAGGAAGCCTTCCACCAACGCTTAAAGCAGTATTATTTCAATATTGTAATGACATGTCAACCTTAATGTAAGTAATATAAGGTCGACATTATAACATATCAAAATAATATTGAAATAATACTGCTACTAACGTGTTGGTGTAAAGCCCCTGGTTTGCATGCAGGCTAAAGAGAACGTGCCTATGGGTAGAGCAATTAGTAAGTAATACCATACTATTAGGTATTCCGTGGTAATACTCTGTTTATGGTATTAACAAGTTTGGGAGGTAAACGAATGTATGTACCAAGCAAATAATTTCTAAAGCTCGGATTGTCTTATCGTTGACCCTCTGAATATTGGACTGATTTTGATTTTTGTTTTAATATCACAAGTATTCAACTCAAACGTGGCGCTCACAGAATTGGTTTGTGCGAGCTTACTTGTACCGTGTAGCCACAGTTAAATTTTTCCGTATTTCCAACGCAGTATGTGGCCCTGTCGTTGGTACTACTGTTAGCATTTTTGAACTTTACAATGTTTATACAGTACAAGCCTTTTTATATAATTACTAGCTGTCCCCTCGCGACTTCGTCCGCGTGGAATTAGGTTCTTTGAAAATCCCGTGCGGACTCCTGATTTTGTCCGAATAAAAGTAACCTATAACACACTGTCTGCAACCATACCCATCAAAGAATCACGTAGATCCGTTGCTCGATATTAACTTGAAAAATTATGGATTTTCATACAAACATTCAACCCCCATTCAACCCCTTTGGGAGTAGAATTTTTGAAAACCGTGAAACACGTCCTTTTTTATTTTTAACTGAAAGCCCAAATACCGAATTTCATGGGTATAACTTGAAAAATAACGGAGTTTCATACAAACTTTAACCCCCCTTTTTACCCCCTTGGGGGGAGAATTTGAAAAAAATGTAAAATACGTAATTCTTTATTTTTGATCAAGAGCCAAAATATCAAGTTTCATAAACATAACTTGAAAAATAACTTGAAGAACGAAGGACTATCATACAAACATTCAACCCCTATTTAACCCCTTAGGGGGTAGAATTTTTTAAAAGTGTGAAACACTTACTTTTTTGTTTTCAATTTAAAGCCTAAATACCGAATTTTATGGGTATAGCTTGAAAAATGACGGAGTTTCATACAAACTTTAACCCCCCTTTTTACCCCCTTGGGGGGAGAATTTAAAAAAAATGTAAAATACGTAATTCTTTATTTTTAATCAAGAGCCAAAATATCAAGTTTCATAAACGTAACTTGAAAAATAACTTGAAGAACGAAGGACTATTATACAAACATTCAACCCCTATTTAACCCCTTAGGGGGTAGAATTTTTAAAAACTGTGAAACACGTACTTTTTTGTTTTCAATTTAAAGCCTAAATACCGAATTTCATGAGTATAACTCGAAAAATGACGGAGTTTCATACAAACTTTAACCCCCCTTTTTACCCCCTTGGGGGGCGAATTTCGAAAAATCCTTTCTTAGTGCTCGCCTACGTCATAAAAGGAACCTACTGTCAAAATTTCAAGTTTCTAACTTCAGTGGTTTAGGCTGTGCGTTGATCGTCAGTCAGTCAGTCAGTCAGTCAGTCAGGACAAGCCTTTTTATATAATTATAGATAACGATGATACGGCGTGACTGAAGTATTGCCGAATATCATGATACATATTCATGCTACTCACATCTGCATGGTTCAATTCACCTACAAAAAGTTGGTCAAAAAACCAAGTTTAACAAAAACCCCGGCATGTTTGATGCTTTGTGGCGGCGTGATTGAAGGACATACCAACAAACAAACACACTTTCGCATTTATAATATTATTAGTAAGGATAGTAAGGATTTGTAAGGATATGACTATACTTGCTTTTAGGTTAAGACGACGATGTTAGCGAGTTTTACATAAAATTTACTCTGAGTAAACATTATCACCGCTGCTCGTGCAATCGTAATAAAGCCCGTTATTACGGCGCGCCGATCGAACGACCTTCTAAATAAATTGCTCGCAATCTCTACTTTGCCCTAACCGTAAATTTCTGTACAAGAAAATGTTATTCCGTTTATGTAGGTACTTAAACATTACCGTATCTTTAAGCTATTGCATAGCTTCTATCGCGGGCCAGCGTGGAGACCGAATCCAGAAATTCCGTAACGAAAATAACCTGACACGGGACTCCTCTACGGTGAGCCGCTAGATGGCGCATTTTTTATCAACGCCATCTAGCGATGAGCCGCTATTGTGTATTGTATTGTCACACACATTTACCTTATTGTTTTAAAAATGTTTACAAAAATACATTATATAAATATAAATATTATAACATCCTCAAAAATAATAAAATGAATGAGTCCCACTTGCTGCGGGGTAGGGACCCGAGCAGCCAGTGGTCAGGGCTCCAGAGTGAGGAACAAACCCACTACTTACAAACCTAAAGGTGTTGGTGGCCATTTTATTCTACCTGAATCAGACCTGAATACACTAGGTAATAGAATCGGAATGGTAACTCCATTCCGATTAGCTCGTTTACATCAACAAAGTTGCCCGTTCCTATTATATTAACCGTCGAGTCTAACCACATAATTTACTACTAGCCATTTCAAAGCAAATATTTTCACCGTACGCAAATTCATATAATAATTATGCTACTATCACAAAACAAACAATTTCACAAAGGCTAGAGGAGCATACTTGTGCCTCTCAGTGTGAAGTGTGTCCATGCAAATGATAGTTTATTTGAATAGTTTGCAACGTAATCGATTCTGTTTAAATTGCCGATGCATTTCAGTGTATAAATTGATATTATTTGGTTTTAGCATTTATCACTACGTGTGTGTGTAGCACTACGTGAACGTATCAATTACGTACATAATTGATAGTTTTATCGCAGCGTCAATAATTATAATTATTATATGTATAAAATCAAGTGTTGTTATTACGAGTATTAGTCTCGCTAAAACTCAAAAACGGCTTGGCCGATTAGAATGTTTTTTTTGGTTTGTGGTCTTTTAAACCCAATACCCAATATAACCCAAAACCCAATATAATAGCAGGAATAGCTGAAAAAGCGAAAAAATTAAAATTGGTAATTTTGTAGGAACCACTACTTCGGATTACGAATCTGCGGGTAAAAGCTAGTGTATCTAAAAAAGATTTCTTTCTTTCTTAAATAAAATTGTAAAATCAGTGAAAAAACAAAACGGAATCTGAATTGCTGGTTTTTCCACTCCGTTATAAAAACGTGACTCGATCGGGTTCTTGAAGCGAGAGCAAACTCGAGGTGCTTTTACGAGCGAATTTACATCAACTTGAAGCTGATTGAATGACTTTGATGTCTGTTTCTGGTTTCATTGGTAAATTAAGTATTTAAAGGAATTTTGCTATTAAAAAAAAATAATAAGTAAGTAAATTAAAAAAAAAAATACTTTTGTAAATATAGGATAGAAGCAGGCGTTACCTTGCGGAATTCCATGATTATACTATAGATATTGCTTTGCAATTGTGTATAATGGAGTCAACATCTCTTGATGATGCTCGGTGTCGGACCGAAACGTACGTCGAGTATGTATCTATTGCTTCTGTGGCGCTACGTGTTGGTGTTGTGTTGTTCCTGTTTTCCTTCAATTCCGGAGAAACGAAGAAAGAGCGCGGGCGGCGCGTGTTGCCACACCGATTTTTTCTAATTTGGCCTTAATTTGGAGGATTTCAACAAAATATTACTTTTTCTTTTAGTAATGCTTATGTATGCAAAATGATTTTAGATGATAAAATCGATCCACTATAAAAACAAAGTAACCAGTATCAACAATCAGCAAAGATTCGTAGAGTTTCGTTCCTGTCCTTGTATCACTCGTAGCTATGTTTATTATTGTCGTTTCGATCGATAGAGACGACACTCTACGAATCTGACGCCAGCCGATGTTTAATATTAAGAGAAAAAGTATGTCATAATAATATAATGATTATTTTTCTCTTAAAATGAGAAATCGATTAGTATAAAGAATATCTTGGATTTTCTTTTAAAGAATTCCACAGAATGTAAAAGGCATTTTAAGCGCCTTGTATATTGCAAATTGTTTGGTAAGTTTCTGTGATGTCGTCAACTTGGACGTAATTTTTTATTTCGGTCACGCGAAGAACATAAAATTGAAAAGTTTTAAACAAAGGAAGTTACAGTGAACGATAAAGGCGTTGGAGGGTGGTAAAATATTTTCGGCGAAAATAAATTCAAAACATTGTTCCGTCTTCGTAGGATTCCGTAGTAAAAGAAGCAACCCTTAGAGTTTCCTCTGCAATAAAGTATATCTTCTAATTGTCTCAGCTTTTTTATACAGACACATTGTTTGAAAACAAAAACTAGAAAAATAGATCATTAAAAAGAATAAATCCAGCAACTAATCAAACTGTTCATGATAGGTTAAAAGTTTTTACTAGCACAAATAAAGATAACATTTTTATTTTTTCGGGAAATGGCGCATAATTATGCCAGTGCCTCCACCTTGTTCAATTTTAGTTATAGTTTTAGTTATGGTTTTAATAAGTTTAACAGATAAAACTAAAAATAAATAAAGCAAACAAAAAAAATCAAGAGCTTTATAACGCCGTGTTTCTCGCAACAACAATATCCAGGCGACAACCGCCTGGGGGCCTTCTCGTCTAGAAAAACAATCTGTCAGAAAATATTTTTAATCCGCTTCGAAGCCTTAAGTATCTCTGGAGGGCATCCATTGTTCATCTTAAATATTATTTTAGAAAACAATATTCTCCCCTCATTCACTACGTTAACGGAAAATTTTGCTGTCAGTTTTAGGTTTTCTTATTGATGGCGGATTTATGATTGATCACAATCTCACCCGTACTCATTCAAAGGATACAGTGAGGTGGCTTCAAGGAGTGGATGAAGGAATAGGATCGTGCGTTACTAAATCGAAAAGGACAACTTTTATCATATTTTGTGTCCAGCTATGGACATAATAAGCAACGCTGTGTATCGATTCTCTAAAAATTACTGCATCAGTGTCAAACCATTCTCATTCAGTAGCTACTTACGAGTAGAACACCTACTCAGTTCTCAGTACCTACTCATAGATATAAACAAAAACTACCAGAGCGCAAGTAACTTTATCCCCTGAACAAAAGCAGTCGAGATAAAGTGAAGAGTAGTTATAAACTTTTACCTTTGCCGAAGGCTATACGTTCAAATTGGGAAACTAGCTCGACTTGCACAATGTTTTGACTACGAAAATGTTTTAACCCTGTGCGAATAATAATTTCTGCTGAAATCGGCTGCGTAGAGTGGGATATAGAATTCTAAATAACTAGATATTTAGAGTACCCTTAGCATGAGTAGGCGGAGTTTTGCGGTTTGGGTTGAGTTGAACGTTGCTTTGCACATGAGCCGGGTAGTTTGATGAACATCACCGACTCGTAGCTAACTAGTTTAACCTGTGCTAGAAATGTGGCGTAGCCGTGAAATGCATTGCGAGTATTTCATTAAAGAGCTGCCTAATTAAGTTTCTACGATATATTTGCGTACGGGAAGATAACTACTCATGGGTTAAAAAAATCGGCCAAGTGTGAGTTAAGTTGTTGCACTGAGGGTTATAAATAACGATAAAGGAAAAACTAAGAAGGAAAATAATAATTCGATTACCTTAAAAATAAATTTTTTTTGTTCAGGACTATTATAATATCATTTTGGTATGATAGGAATGAGTTTTGACATTTTTAACTAACTTCAAAAAAAGTGGAGGTTCTCAATTCGACGCGTATTTTTTTTTTTACTTTTTTTTTTTTTGGCGATATTACTCCATAACTCCGTCAATATACGTATATAATACCTTATTTTATACTTTTTTGTATTGTAATCTCTTAAAACATCAAAATTCATTTGTTCAACTCTATTTAAAAAATAGACAATCGGTGTTTTCCAAATTCAAATTGAAAATTATTTATTTGATGTGGGCCAAATGTTAGCTTTTATGATAAGCCGGAAATCTACCCTTTTCTTTCTATTATTTGTCGAGTAAAGAGAAAATGAATGTGTTAACGTAAAAAATATAACACAGACATGAATTTTGTCTTTCATAACTCACGTTTTGGTAAAAACCCATTTTGCGACAATCCTCGCGCCGTAAAGATAATATTGTGCTACTTATTATATTTGTAGCAATAAAATACGTACGGAATATAAACTTAAATCATTAAATAGCACAACGGGGCGCCGTAATATTACTCCGATATATCATCACCGTGCCAGGGTAGTACATAATGATAACTAGTAACATTTTTCATACTTGAGAGCTTTAAAATATTTTACCCCTTGTCATTCTTCCGCTTTTATCCTTACTAATATTCCGTACTATAGTATTATAAATGCGGAAGAGTATTTGTTTGTAGATTTGTTGGTTTGTCCTTCAATAACGCTGCAACAGAGCCACGGTACGACGTGATTTTTTGCATGGGTATAGTTGAGCACCTGGAGCATGACATAGGCTACTTTTTATCCCGAGAATCAAAGAGTTTCCGCGGGATTTTAAAAACTAAATCCACGCGGACGAAGACGCGGGCATCAGCTAGTAAATAAATAAATAAAATAAAAATATTTTATTTCGACCAACTAGGATCATAGTGTGTTAGTAATAATAAAGAAAAACAAAATCTTAAACCTACTTGTTAGTAAGAATATTAAAATCTAAAGCTTAACCTAAGACGGGACCGATTTGTCAGCATATGAACCATATTATTACAGTGCAGTGGTTCAAGTACTGACAATCGATCCTGTCAGCAAATGCCCTCTGGCCCGGACTCTGCGCAACAAGGATGTGCACCGTTTTCGCATCATTATAGGATATATTATTATGATCACTTCCAGACTCTTTGATAAATAACGCTTTATATGAGGCTTTAGTGTATGTTACTATCTCTAAATACGATAAAAAACTTGCTTTTCAAGCTGTTACATTTTTTTTAATTAGCTAAGCTGAACTTGACTTGTATTCTTCTTTTTCCTCCAAATAAGCGGAAAGCTTGTGCTAGGAGTGGGTACAACAATAATACAACGAGTGGGGATTGATCCTGCGACTTTTCAGTTTTCAGTTCGTAACTTTAACCGTTGCGCTATTGGTGTTATAACTCTATGCATCTATACATTTATTTGAAGTCGATTAAAAATCGTATGGTTTTTGGTACATCAGCGATGAAAAATATAAAATGGTTTCTCCACAGAAGGGGGAAGTCGAGTAGAGTGTTTCAGGATGATTGATACACACTCCAATCCGCTTACGCGTTAATTAGTGAAAGATCGCTGATTGGAGCCGCGCTTCGTTACCGACGCTATGCAAGAGGAGATAAAGAGCACGTGCTGAGCTAATTAAGCTTTGATACATCAAACAGTATAATCTTCTTCAGAATAATGAGATGTCTGAATGGCATGTAATAATACTAGATTGATACATTCATCAAAGAGATTAATTATAGAACTCTAACTTGCTAAGACAGATACAGTGTTTTTTCGTAACAGCGATAAATGAGTTCCTCGCACATCTTCACATACATTGGCATTTGAATATTTCAATTAAGTCTTAAAAATATTAAGAAACTTCAAATTGAAATACAGTGTATCTCGTAAAACATAATGGTCAAAAAAAAAAAACAGAAAATTGTGATTTCTGAAAAATGCTCGTTTTTTAGATACAGTATATTGTCAAGGCACGGTAGAATGGTCAAGACAATAGTAGGGTGCACAAAAATTATGTTTTTTTATATGATTACAACATAGCTCTTAACTGTGATTTCTCTTGATGGTAAACGACGATACACTCGATAATGGAACTTTTAGTTTAACTAGCAGCGGCCAAATCAACAAGACAAGACTAGAGAAAATGTAGAAATTATTAATTAATTACCTTATTTCCCCTGCTGGGAATCGAACCTGAGATCTCCCACCACTGCTACGCCAAGAAGCTTGTGAAAATCTTAAAAATAACAAGCTTGTACTGTTTGAATTTATAATATACTAATACTACCGGAAAAAACATAATCATGGTACGAGTACATTAAGTTTGTATACTGAATGTGTTATGTTAAAAGTTCATAGTCAGAGCAAATTGACATATTTTTACGCTGTAATTAAAATAATATTTAACATTATAATATTGGTATTGTTTGTCATGTCAAAACAATTTTGCAATAATATAATGCTTTAAACGTTGCTAGTATAGGCCCTGTACTTTCATAATACTATACCACTATATTCTAAACCACAACTTCATAGTTCGAATTTTCTTGATAAGACCCTCTTCTCTCTTAATTTCTTTCTGTACATTTTACATATAGATATGTAGCATTAGTCAAAGCTAAATTCTAGTTATTATTAATAGCCAATTTAATGTTTATGTCTCAGCAGCTGGCACTTAAGTTGACGCACTTTTGATGACATGATTTTATGACCAACGTCAATTTTATGGCTCACGTCATAAAATATGTTCTACTCAGATATTTATTTGAGTGAATGACTTTTACAAATTATGAAACACGTACCTCACGTAATAATATTATTACTTAATTATATTATTCGATTTCTTCATGACCGTTAAATTTCAGAATTTCCTAAAAACACGTCTCCGTTATCTGTAGGTATTTTGGTCTTACCCCAATCTGACCCCAACTTTGGTAGTATTTTATTTTTAATTTTATGACTAGATAATCCTTGACTGCGTTCTCACCTGATGGTAAGTGACGATACAGTCTTAAGATGGTAACGAGCTAACTTGGAAGGGCAGAGTACTCGTACTCCTTATCGGTTTCTACATACTTACGCCGTCGTGCCGGAACGCTAAATCGCTTGACGGCACATCTTTTGTCGGCAGGGTGGTAACTAGCCACGGCCAAAGTCCCTCACAAGACCAGACCAGAAACAATTCAGAAATTATAAATTCCCAAATTGCCCCCCCGGGAATCGATATAAGACCACAGCGCTCACTACTGAGCTGGAGAGGTCGTCAAAAATATTGATTTTCAACTTGAGTAGATCAATAAATGCAGATAAAATAAACTTATTAACCATATTGAATTCATCGTGATGTCACTAACTCTTTGTTTTACTCGTATCTCAAGTTGAACATCAATATTCTGAACCAGTACAGGTTTAATGATCCGTAGATTCTAAAGGCATGAAATGGCTGAATTTAAAGTCTGCTCTGAAAACTGAAAGGACGATATCAGCCGTATCTATTAGTAGTCTGCAGCTGAAATACTTCTTTCATTGTTCGTTCACTTTTGAAAAAGAAATTACTTCCTCTGCATTATTGTTTTGAGTTGTGCGGAGATTGCCTTCATCGCTCCCATGGAATGGAATTTCACAATTTACTTTTGCTCCTGGAATTTTATGTTTATGCATATAAATTACTATTCTTTCTAAGATATGATAACAAAGAAACTATATAGTTAATTAAACAGTTCTTTGTTAAAGTTCTGTTAATTTTGAGGTAAACGTCCAAATCGCATGCAATGGACGGATAGCATCTAATGAATTTTGGAATTATCTATACAAGTGCATCCACTGATTTGTACCTATTTCGTATTACCTATCTTATAGATGTTAAGCCAGCTGCTTCATCAGATATTGCAAGTAATCCTATTGTAGATAAATCCGAAACTAATCTGAATCGATAGATCTAAGTCTAGGTTTTCTCCTTTTCCGCAGAAGCATTTTGAAAGGGATAGCATGAGCTTTAGACCTGTCGATTTGATTGAGTTAATAGCTGATTTTGTACAGTAGAATTAGCCACATTGTCTGTCAGAAAACTTTCTGTTTCATACATTCGCTGAGCGTTAGAAGAGGAAGCAAGATTAGTCAAATTCTAACGGTGTGGCGGGGTCCAGTGTAATCCGGAAAGTTTTGATTTTTTTTCTAACGTAAAATAAGATCAGCGTAGATCTTATGACACTGTATTCTTTTCATCATTCATCTATTTTCATTTATTTAACGCAATGATGCAATTTTGTTACACTTTTTTCTTGTGAAAGTTTTTTTACAACAAATTCTACTTTTGGTTTATTATTTATAGTATAAAATACCATTGCAATTATACTAAAGAAACTTAAAAGATTTATAGTGTTTGTTAAGTCAACATAACTGGATTGCTACGACGTTGAATTCGCATTTAGTAAAAATTATAGCTTTTAATCGGAGTTATTTCCTCGTTGTTCCTTTATAAAAGCATAAGAAATAAAGCAAAATTGCCTTCGCTTGAGGTTAAATTACAAAATACGTAGTCGTTAGCTTCGTGCACAGTAGCATTAAGGTAATGACTCCATCATACTTCGATGAAAATCTGCTTCTGTAACAACTGTTGTTAGTTGGAGCTTGCCGGAATTGCAAGTGCCTTAATCGAGGCCTTTAATGAAGTATAATAAATAAATAAATCATTTATTTCAAGTAACTAAGACTCATATACATTTCACAAATTCAATTACTATATATATAGCTACTCGTGCTGATTCACTGACTCACTGACTGACTCATTGATCACCTCTCCTGTAAAATTTTGTATGGAAAAATTTTTTTTCACCTACCGTTTCGTATAGAGGACAAAAATTCATTCGGAACAAAAATATGGAGAGAGCTGATGAATGAGGATTTCGGAGACGGGTGAGGAGCATCGGCCAGGGTATCGAAGATAGGTGGGGGGTGTTCGACCAAATGTCACTCGAAACCTCATCCAATTGGCAAAGAGCCGAAAAAAAACTCCAAAATGGCGAATTCAAGATGGCGGCCATACAAATTTTGTTTATGTCTATCTCGGAGAGTATAAGAGATGGAAGAGTGGTTTCTTGGCAAAAGATGATCAAGAGCTGAAGGTCCACTTGATGAACAGAAAAAAAATTCAAGATGGCGAAATTTATTTTTTTCCATACAAAATCTATGCAAGACTTTAATAGGTTCCTGTTCAAAATTTCTAATGGTTTCGTAGAGAGTACCAAAATTCATACGGAGCAAAAAAATGGAGAGAGCTGATGGTTGAGGATTTCGGAGACGGGTGAGGAGCACGGCCAGGGTATCGAAGATAGGTGGGGAGTGTTCAAACAAAAGTCACTCGAAACCTCATCCAATTGGCAGGGAGCTGAAAAAAAATTCAAAATGGCGGATTCAAGATGGCGCCCATACAAATTTCGTCGATGTCTATCTCGGAGACTATGAAAGATGGAAGAGTGGTTTCTTGGATAAGAATGATCAAGACCCGAAGGTCTACGTGATGAATAGAAAAAAATTCAAGATGGCGGATTTTTTTTTTCATATAAAACGTATGCAAGACTTTGATACATTCTTTTCCGCTGATGGTTTCGTATAGAGGACAAAAATTCATTTGGATGAAAAATATAGAGGGAGCTGATGATTGAGGATTTCGGAGACGGGTGAGGAGCACGGTCAGGATATTGAAGATAGGTGGAGGGTGTTCAAACAAAAGTCACTCGAAACCTCATCCAATTGGCAATGAGCTGAAAAAAAAATACCAAAATGGCGGATTCAAGGTGGCGGTCATACAAATTTCGTCGATGTATATCTCAGAGACTGTGAAAGATAGAAGAGTATTTCCTTGGAAAAAGATGGTGAAGACCTGAATGTCTACTTGGTGGACAGAAAAACCGCGGTTCGCTTTAGCGAGCCGCGCAACCACGCGCCCTACTAGTTAATATATATATAGCTACTCGTGCTGATTCACTGATTGACTCACTCACTCATTGATCACCTCTCCTGTATAATTTTGTATGAAAAAATTTTTTTTCACTCACGGTTTCGTATAGAGGAAAAAAATTCATTCGGAGGAAAAATATGGAGAGAGCTGATGATTGAGGATTTCGGAGACGGATGAGGAGCACCGGCCAGGGTATCAAAGATAGATGGGGAGTGTTCGACCAAATGTCACTCGAAACCTCATCCAATTAGCAAAAAACCGAAAAAAAACTCCAAAATGGCGGATTCAAGATGGCGGCCATACAAATTTCGTCGGTGTCTATCTCGGAGACTATAAGAGATGGAAGAGTGGTTTCTTGGAAAAAGATGATCAAGACCCGAAGGTCTACTTGATGAATAGAAAAAAAATTCAAGATGGCGGAATTAAATTTTTTCCATACAAAATATATGCAAGACTTTATACGATTTCTTTTCAAAATTTCTGATGGTTTCGTATAGAAGACAAAAATTCATTTGGAGGAAAAATATGGAGATAGCTGATGGTTGAGGATTTCGGAGACGGGTGAGGAGCACGTCCAGGATATCGAAGATAAGTGGAGGGAATTCAAACAAAAGTCACTCGAAACCTCATCCAATTGGCAGAGAGCCAAAAAAAATCCAAAATGGCGGATTCAAGATGGCGGCCATACAAATTTGTCTGTATCTATCTCGGAGACTATGAAAGATGGAAGAGTGGTTTCTTGGAAAAAGATGATCAGGACCCGGTGGTGTAGGTGATGAATAGAAAAAAATTCAAGATGGCGGAATTTATTTCGCTATACAAATTATATGGCGAATTTATTACGGTCCCTTTTACTGATAGTTTTGTATAGAGAACAAAAATTACTTCAGAGAAAAAATATGGGGAGAGCTGATGATTGAGGATTTCGGAGAAGGGTGAGGAGCACGGCCAGGGTATTGAAGATAGGTGGGGGGTGCTCAAACAAAAATTACTCGAAACCTTATTCAATTGACAGTGAGCTGAAAAAAAATTCAAAATGGCGGATTCAAGATGGCGGCCATACCTAAAAAGATGATCAAGACCCGTAGATCTACTTGGAGAACAGAAAACACGCGGTTCGCTTTAGCGAGCCGCGCACCCACGCGCCCTACTAGTTATATAATATACATTATAGCCACATTACAAAAATTCAAAAATAATTATTACACTCAACAATTACACTATTACCTACATCAAATTAATAAAAAAAAAAAAGAAAAAAAAAAGAAAAGTAATATTCATAAAACTAATTTAAATCAATCAATAAATAAATCTAGTTACGTTATTATTAAAATTCATAATGTCATTCATAAAACTAAGTTGAATCAGTCAGTAAATAAATAAATCTAGTTAGGTTATTATTAAAATTCAAAATGAGCCCCACTTATCTCAGTCCCTGTGTGCAACGTGCAGCTGACAACAGTGGTTCATGTAGACACAGTCGAGCCGTCCCGCCAGCGCAGTCAGCATGCTGTTGGGGCTCCCTCGAACTCGGCGCACCAGCGAAGCGCCTCGCTTGCGCATTATTGCATAAAAACAATCTACGCACGCTTCGGCAAACATCGCTGATGCGCTACAGTATCGAGGGAGTCCCAACAACATCCTAAATGCGTTATTATATTGAACTCGAAGAGCGCTGACAGATCTTTGCGTAAAGTCGGTCCACAGGCTGCAGGTATAAAACGAAGTGCAATAGGCTCTGAAGAGTGTAATTTTCACATCAGTTGAGCACCGTGCAAACCTTCGGATTACCATATTTGCTCTGACCGCCATCGCCCTACGTTCCCGTTCAATGTCAGCGTCATCTTTCAGGGCAGGTGTCACTAAATGTCCTAGATATTTAAATACTTCCACTCTTTCTAACGGTGTTTCCTTTATCTTTATTGGTGGCATTTCTTTAACTTTTCTTGGCCCGCCCTGAAAGACCATACACTTACTTTTTTTAACATTGTATATTAGTCCGTGGTCGGCTGCATAGGCTTCACAGATACTCAACAACTTTCTGAGTCCACAGACCGAGGCACTCAGCAGCACCATGTCATCCGCGTAGCTTATGTTATTAAAACAGATGCCATCTATGTAACAACCCACATGCTGCTTGCTGAGCGTCTCGATCAGACCATTAACGTAAAGATTAAAAATGGAGGGCGAGCTCAACCCCCCTTGCCTCACTCCACATTCCAACCCAAACGGATCCGACACTGTACCCGCCCACTTTACATTGTTTACCTGGTTCCTATACCAATACTTAAATATGCCTATAAGTTCTTCCGGTATATGTGATTCTCTCATCTTCTTCCACAAGATGTCATATGAGACCAGGTCAAAGGCCTTGGATAGGTCAAGGAAGCAAGCGTAGACTGATGTTTTTCTCTCGGTATAATATTTGACAGCACTCTTCAAGCACAATATCGCAGTTTCTGTGGATAGTCCTGGCCGAAACCCAAACTGATTATCATGCAACTGCAAGTACTTACTTAAATGCGTATTAAGAATGCTGTCCAATACTTTTGCTATTATAGTAGCTAACGATATGGGTCTATAATTATTTATGTCTGATAAATCTCCATTTTTGTTTTTTACTACCGGAACTACAATCGTCTTCATCATATAATGTTCCCAGTGCTTGGGTGTCTTTATAGGAAACCTACTGTTACAATTACTTCATAATGATGGTGTATTGTAAACTTGTAGCCACCCAAGAAAGCGCTGGCTAGATATCGTAATTGGAGATATGAAAGCTCAACAAATAAGAAAATAAACAATAGACTCAAAAAAAATTAAGTAGAGTAGATGAGTTGAGCACTTATGCTAAGATCTATAGAGAGTACTTTGACTTAGCTCAGACTTAAGATAGAGTTAAAACGAGACGCCAATATGCTCTGACATAAATCTATCTCGTTTTAACTCTGTCTTGTCTTGAATCGAAGCGGAGTGAGAGTGTACTCTATAGATTTCAGCCTAAGGGAGAGAGCAGACTGGCTACTTTTAGCGGCAGCGGTTGGCGTTTTTATGACTTTTTGCATCTGCATTCACGTATTTGAACGTTGATTTCTGCGTTTGTTGTGTGCCGCACGTTAGCTTTAAAAGTCATAATAATATAAAAAAATCTTTTGCAAAAAACCGACTTAAAACGCCACCACAAATTATAAAATAATTTTAGTTTGTAATTAATTAATGTTGAAGTCAGATGGGCCTAAATAGGAACGATTAAAACGATGCGCGACACTAGCCCGGCAATTTTGCATATTAGGTATGTATGCTATGAACTATCAATGGTAAAAAGCCCACACATACTCCTATAGCGAGAAATTTGCTCTTATTCATTGAGGAGTTCCGTCCTCCATGTCCGAAGATGTTAAATGAGATCAACTATACGGTACGTCCTTTCAAATAAAAAAGTTATTAAAATCGATCCTTTGAGCTATGGAGTAACATCAACAAAAAAAAGTACGCCTCGAATTGAGAACCTCCACCTTTTTTGAAGTCGGTTAAACACGACGATCACTGCTGCTAAAAGTAGCCAATCTGTCTTCTCCCTAATAAACAGTAATATTTGTATGAATTGCTATTAAAAAGGATAACTTACCCTGATTAAAATATGCCTACTGTAACTAAAATAACACGTTATAATATTCCGTCCCTTTCAATTAGTACACGTATAGTGGCGGTAGTTCATGTAACTACGGTCGTATTTGCGAACATTCCATTCATTCCAGTGACGGGTTTCCATATTATGCACTCGTTTTTATTCACCCTGAATCCCGCAATACAAAGGCGTGTCAACTCACTATATATGTAAAACATCACGAACTAAGAACAGAACTAGAACAGTCACATATTATGTGAAGCTTACAAACTTACATTATTCTGTAGAAATAGATAGTACTCGGTTCATTTATTTAACTTTGATGATTTTTGACTCTTGTGTAAGCAAAAACTTTATTCCTACTGACCTATTAAGACGATACGACGTGAGCCATTTAAAAGCCATCTGTTGATTACAAAATTATCTAATATCTAATAATATAAAGCGGAAAATATATAAGACTAACTTTTGCCCGCAGATGCACTCACGTTAGGTTCGATTTTTCAAACCTCTATTTTACCTCTTTAGGGGTTTCATTTTCTTAGTGGATGCATAAATGAGTATTCCAAACACGACTTCTTGTCATACTAACACAATCAATTGCTTCTCAATCAAATTTTGGAGATTTCTGCTCTGCATTTTTTTTATCCTTGATGTCCGATCTAGTAACTCTACAGGTTTAATATTTAGCGTGAATGTGCATGTACGGCGTTATGATGGTCTCATCAAAAGAGCGACACAATGTTCGCTGAATAGTTAGTCGTCAGCGAGTGAAACACCCAGACTCCCACAAATCTCCTGATGTGACTCTATAGTTATAGCCTTATAGCTCTTTGTGTATTCTGAAATAGTATTGTGTAGTATATGTACTAAGTACTATTAAGAATAGTGAATTTATTCTCCGATACTGGACGAGAATGAATTATTCCGTACTAGATGATGCTCGCGACTTCGTCCGTGTGGATTAAGCTTTTGTAATTCCCGCGAAAATTGTTTAGTTTTCTGGCATAAAATGTAATATGTTAATCCTGAGTATGAGCTATTTTCATTTCAAGTTTCAGTTAATTCGGTTTATTCGTTGTGCCGTGAACGAGCAACAAACAAACACACACAAAGGGAACGAGTGGGAAACAAGAAATCAGACAATTGTAGCACATCATTTTGGTTTAGTAGTTCGTTCAATGTGGACCTAAAAGTCTGTGATTCTGTCGCTTGGATCGGAACTACTATACTTATAGTGGTATGAGTCCGAACGACTACAATCTTTTGAATGTACTAGTATGATGCACTTCTTTTAGTGACCAAGCAAGCACAACACTATTCTCAATCGAGGTAGGGGTACATTTCGCACAAGCATGATACATTAAATGATCAGTGTTTAAGGATTAATATAATGTAAAATTGCTCTACCGTAATCGGAATCGTCTCTATTATAAACCCTTCATTAGCCGTTT
Organism: Hipparchia sbordonii; assembly: GCA_038048805.1. NCBI lineage: Eukaryota > Metazoa > Arthropoda > Insecta > Lepidoptera > Nymphalidae > Hipparchia > Hipparchia sbordonii. Next base: position 5,402,916 of record CM076106.1, on the reverse strand, counting down.
TATAATACTCCTAGCTAAAAATAAGATTAATGTATTTTTTTTTTACATATATTTGAATGACCCTACCTTTTCTGACTTACCTCAAAAAATCGCATCTCACACTAGTGTCGAAAACTAGTTTTCGACAAGTTGTTTCGTCTTTAACGAAACCATCTGCTTTTCCGGGATAAAATGTACCTACCCATGCAATCCTTCCCTGCGTGATTGAAGGACAAAACAACAAACAAGCAAACTATCGCGTTTATAGTATTAGTAGGGTAGTAAGGGTTATGATAAAGTCAGATAAAGTGGTTGGTTTTATTACCTAGTGTGAGATTGATATAAGGGTACCAAAATGGTATCACACATTCTGCCACCTTGCTCCTTTACTACCTGAAATAGGAACCTTGGCCAAGATAATTTTCCAAAGTAATCACTGAACCCGCGATAATGTGCTTGGGAGGTATTTGAGGATACTTACCGCACCTCTGATAATTGGGTAAAATTAATGGAATGAAACACACCTACCGCCTATAAAAGGGAAAGGATATTACTAAGCGATTACGCACACGCGTGTTGAATTCACGTGAGCATGAAATTCATCGCCCACTCGCTCTTCTGGACCATTTATTTCATACCAACTAATGTGGAATCGATGTGAATGACAGGCATGTATAAGGTGACAATTGGGTTCTCGAATTGAGTTCTGCGCTCAGCATTAAACTATTGCAAATAGGATGTATGAAAGTAGCTTCGATCTTTATACACACACAAAAATATAGTTTCTGTGTGTTGTTGTGTGTTTCTTTGTTTGTGTGTGTGTATGTGTGTGAGTGTGTAATTATTCCAGTTATTCAGAGGCATTTCTATGTTCTATTCAGAACAGAACTTATAACTTAGAGAAGGTCTGGTTGGTGAAGCGGCGTGGAGCAGAGATTTTATGTTCGGCCGACTAATGACTTTATTGAGACTATTTGCTGATTAGGGTGCAATCAAATAGTGTGTGTAAAAAAAAAAAATTTTTTTTTGAAAAGTGCAACTGCTGAGTTTCTTACCGGCTCTTCTCAGTAGAGTCTGCATTCCGAACCGGTGGTAGATTTATGACGTGTCATAAGAGCTACAAGTTAGCCTACATGAAATAAATTAATTTTGAATTTGAATTCGTGTGTCTCCGCTCCGCTCCACTTCTCTGGGTTAATTATTTATTATTATTACTTCGCGTCACTACTGGACATATGAAAGTCTCTTAGATAGACTCCCGCATGCCACGGTCTCGCGCCGCCTGTATCATACACGACGTGTGAACTCGGTCTTGTAAAAATATTTTTTACGTTTATATGTTATCATTAACTGTATATTTTAAAGGTCATCATTATGTCAGATCTTCTGGATGCTACAATTCAAGGATTTCTCTATGAGTAAAACGACTCTCGCAAATATGTCTATCTAACAATTAATTAAGGAGTTCAAACTTATCAGTATTCAGTTAATAAAACCACGTTCACAACTTACCTAATGCGGTCCTAAATCTTTTCAGAAAAGGAAAGAGCTCGATGCTTAAAGCTCTTAACGGCCACTTTATTCTGAGGCCGTATTTTGTAACCCCATTGATAACGTAATCCACTAGGATCGTGATAGTTTATAGCCAAAACAGCTAATGTTCTGCATCTCTAGTATAAGTTGTCACTTCGCGAAAACTTTGATAGTTTCCGTAAACTTCAAAAGAATAACGAACTTACTTTTTGTTTTAAAGTCGTATAGTACGTTTATCTCACGAAGTTACGGGCGCTTTACGGGGGTTTGTGGTTACGTCGCTTACATTTTACATTGCTTAAGTGTGCGGGCCTTTCAGAAGCCTAGGTGGGAGCGGTTAGGCGCGAGCAAGCTCTGGCGCACACTTATTCAATTACGACACGCACAACCATGAGCAACGTGCCCTCTATATTTATATTTTGCTGTAAAAAAGTTATTTTCAGAATTATTTGCGAGGAATGCTTTAGAGTCGACTTAAGTGAATTAAAATTTCATTTTGAAAACTATAACGACCTGTGATAGGGGTAAACCTGTGCGTAGTAGGAAAAATAGATTATTTCGTAATTAGCAGTTCTATAGAAAAAACCTAATTACAAAGATGACCCTGTATAGTGCTAATGACTGCAATAGTTTGCCGAAATTCTATCCGAAGGCATTGAAGACTGGAACAACAATATATTTTATCAATTAATCGACAGTAAATGTCTTGAATGTAGGTAAACAGCGACGAAGTTGTAAGGCTTTTCATTACTTCAGTATTCCGAAATATTTGATGAGCATTACCCGCGCCGCATCCATTAGGGCGACAATGGCTGCCGAAAATCTGCGCTCATGTCATTCATTTAACACCTGTCTACACCATTCAGTAGCTACACACTCTTAATGGAGACGAGGGAATATAATGGAGAAGTTTCATAGAGTTACTTATTCAGTTACCTAAAAATAAATTATAAATCAGTGTAAAATCCCTCAATTAAATGACGAATAAATATGACATCAAAGTTATCCTACTACTAATATTATTATAAATGCAAAAGTTTGGATGGATGTGTGGATGGATGGATTTTTTTCCTCAATCACGTCGCAACGACCACTTTGGCTGAAAGGCACAGAGATACATTATAGTCTGGAATAACACATAGGCTATTACACACATGGGCAATTGACGCCTACTTGCTTAGGAGAAACCCCAGGAGTTTGAAGATGAACGCATAGGCTACTTTACTATCCCAGAAAATAAGAGAGTTCCCGCGGGAATAAAAAATATATAAATCCACACGGATGAAGTGGTGCGCATCATCTATATTTATAATATTAATTTAGCTTGCATTATTGTCTGCACCGCTTCATAACTCATTGAACTTTGCCGGTTACTCTGCAGGTTCTTCTACGGATCTCCTAATTTTAGATTTGATATATACAATAAATAGTATTCACGTAGACATATTCTCAGCATAATTTGTTTGGACTTCATAAATGACGTCAATAAGAATAGATTTCGATAGAAGCATTTCACTGATAAAAAACTTTTGCAATAAAGGTTTGAGTGGATACGTTCCATTACGAATTCTAAGTATTCGACGTAGTTTCCTCGCCGCATCCATTAGTACAATAATAGCTGCTTACAAAGTGCACTCATGTCATTCACCTGTCTACAATCATTAGTTAGTCTGTCAAGGGAAAATTATAATTGGGGAAGAAGATATCTGATATCTTCAAATTACTTTGTCTTTGGTTGTTGATAAAGTACTCTACATATTATTTCTTCTATAATGTACAATGTACAATATATAATATATGTATCAGCTAAATTTATTAGTTTGAAAAATCACAAGTTTTGTTAAGCCGAGATTGTTTAACAATTAAGGTGCTGTCAGATCATGAAATCTTGAGTTTTGTGGTTTTTTGAGTTTTGAGAAAGTGTTCTCAAGAAATCACGTATTAAATTCCTTAGATATAATAAATTACTAGACTTTGCCCGTTTATAGTGAGGTTTTAAGATCTTGCGGGAATTTTTCGATTACTGACATAAATGGTAGCCACTTTTCAAGTCCTCAAAAAAGTCCCATGCAAAGAATCATCTCGATCCGTTGCTCCATTGTTGATCTGTTGCTCTATTTCTGCGTGATTGAAGGGCAAACCAACAAACAAACACACTTCCTATTTCCATTCATAGTATAGCAAGGATTATATAGTTTGAAACTTCCGAAACAAATACAACCAAACAACGAATTTCTACAACCCATTCCTCTATAAAAATCAGTTAAATGTTAAATCTATTAAAGTTTCATCGTTTCGGCGTTTGCAGCAAATATTTCCCACAATAATGTCAACTTTCTTTGAACTAGATCCGCCTCTTAAAAATTAATGCTCCGAGCGAACAAGGGATAACATTGCTTCCTGCGGAACCTGGCAGAGATCCAGGCTTATGTGCCGGTCACAGCGTTGCTTGAAATCACTTGAAATTGTCTTGTGACACTCGGAAAAATCCTTATTCCTCACTTTTGTTTCATTGGTTTTTCCTTCATCACGTAGCACCGGATGCAGATCAACGTAAGTTTTTGGAGAGTAACATAGGTCTTAGCTTATAAATTTTGTCCCGGAAAAACTAAAGGGAAAATAACGAAAGTAAAAAAAACTTAGGTCCACATGCACCAACTCCCTAAATATATTTAAGTTAAATTTTCTATACCTGTCCTTTTCTTGTTCACTTTGAACTAAACACGCCAAAATGTGACAGCATTACAAAATTTTACTAAAGATGATTAAGCAGATTGGTGCACTATACGTCCTTATTCTACGAAATCGTGGGCAAATAATTGTAATATAGATTGTTCCTTTGAGATTGTCACCATGTGGAAAATTGATTCAGCGATTACAGACTGTCTTATAGCGAAAAGTTTCGATCAACACCTAAAGAAACTTTCGCTTTGTAATTAGGTCAAGAGCAGAATATAGAAGGCGGTAGTCCTTGAGACGGCACGCATAAGAGGTTCCTCACTCTGAAGCCCTGACCACCGACCAGTTGGGTCCTATCCCACAGCAAATGGGACCCCATTTCATTTCAGGTATTCTTTTCGAGGATGTTGTATATATTTTTGTAAACATATTAAAAAGTAATATATCTAATGTAAATGTGTATACGACGAATAAATAAAAGAATATTTACTGTAGACTGTTGTTTAATGAATTATAATCATGAACATACAAGAATAATAATACATTATTTCTCCTTCAACGTCCGATCTCGAGGCCACTCTCAACAACCCTCGGCATATTTGAGTCCTCATCTAAAATTCATATAAGTAATCTTAGTATTGGTAAATTATTATAATAATTCTCTGTTTGCCTTGTATTTTATACATATTCATAGGGTCTGTGGCTTATCCTAGATAAACGGACATGAGTTGCTCGTCTGTTTTATGATGAAGTGATCTTAATATAGACAACTCATAAAATATTCATGGCTAGCGCTGCGAGGTAGTTTGCGCGATGTATTCAAACAATTCAGAACCGAAATGTAATCTTTCTTTTTTTTTATTGCGAAATAGATAGATAGATAGATAAAAACTTTATTGCACACAAGAAAGAAACAAAAATAAATAAAACTTAAAACTACGCATGCAAAGGCGGCCTTATTGCTACAAAGCAATCTCTACCAGGCAACCATTGCCACGAAATAGGTTTGCACTTGATAATCATGCCTGATGGAAAGCAATGTTGAAGTCTATGAGAGCGCGCTTGTCTCTCGTCTTGGTAAGCTAAAATTAAACGTACCTTCCAACACAATCCTTGAAGCCTATTTGCCAAAAAAAAAAAACTAGGAAAAATAAAAATTTCCTATGCCTTAGTGCCGATTTCACCAACGTTGACTGACCCTTAACCAAGGATTAAATTGAGCTTTATGACAGGTTTTCTATTGGAAATCTGCCAAAATATGAAAACGCTCGCATATTTCTTGTCAGAAACGGCCCTTGGAAGTATGAAATGTATTCATTTTATTGTACACCACATTCTTCTTATAGGAAAATTCTTTCAAAATTCTTTTTATAGGAAAGATTTAACTTACCTCTAAAAGTTGAACTAATTGATAAACACTATGGATGACTATAGGTATCGTCAATTAATGTACTTATCATATTTTTAAAAGTGCCAAATATTCAGAAAAAATTCAGGGATAGTAAAATTACATATAAGACGTAGCAAAGTTTTATTCTGACGATAAAGAAAAATTGTAACAGTGAGACGTCGGTAAATATTTCAGGCATACTGTAAATGCTGAACTGACATGGGTCAGAAATGGCCGAAACCCGACCTCAGATCTCAGGTATTTCATTTCCCCGACCCTGATTACAAGTCTAAACCGCACTTCGGATTGAATTTCCTTCGCTGGCATCGTAACTCACTTATATAATTTCATTACACTTTTTCAAGTCAATAATTTGAGACAGGTTAAATTACATTACGAGGTATATTCTGGAAATCCTCTAACTAAATAGCTGACTAAATATTTCTTTTTTTCCTTTCGTTTTCGCTAAAGAAGTCAAGTTTCATTTGTAACATTTTCTAGACAAAGACTTCAACTGTGTCTATCACAATGTGCCTTGAGGCTAACAAGGAAAAATATGTTTACTTAAATAAATAAGAAACGACCTAAAATTCGAAGACAAAAATATCAGCCGGTACTGAGTCAAATACGATAATTGTGTGATATGGATGTGATAATACTTCATCAACCTATTGACGTGATAATAATGGATACTTTGATTATTATCACTGTTTGCCATTACTTTTACAAAAGTAAGATCTGATATTATACATGGAACTAATATGATTTATCTTTTTTGTTTGTTACCTACTGAAAAGTTAGTTTCCCTAACTTTTATAGTCGGCATAGGAATTGTTATTGTATTAAAAAAGGACCCTACCACACAAAGAGGATCAACGAATGATTCATAAAAATGGAATTGGGCGACAGCATTAAACAAAGAATCGCCGATTTTAGCTACTAACCAAAAGTACTAAAACTAATTAAGGCTTGTACAAGTACTAAAACAAACCATATATTGCAATTGAAAAAATAAACTATATCGGAACGAAGATAAGGTCTAAGTTAGAACGGTCACAGACAAAATTAATTCAAGCAAACAAAAACCACATTAGGTCGTTTTGTCGTCCGACCATTATTTTAGTAGTGCGGCTAACCAAAGGATATCTAAACCATTAACTACGGAATAGGTGTCTTATAAATTTAGACTTCGCACGTATAAATCAGGCTTGTGAATTCCCCGAGTTTGCCAAGTAAACATTAACAGACAAAGATAAATTTTAAGTTGACAATAACGGTAACATTCTTGCGGTTGTAGGTTAGTAGGTTGTAGGTAGGTACTGCTCACGAATAAAATCGAAGAAAAAGGGCAACGTATGGATTGTTTGATCTGAATTTTTCATTATGTATTTAAAATTAATTTGAAAATTTCTTTTAAACTAACACTAATAAACTTTAAAATATTAATAAAAATAATATGGTATCTATGATAATATAAATATGAAATCATATTTCTAAAGAGTTCCATTGTAATATAGGAGCTTTGAAAAAGTAGATCAATCACTGCAATGTCACTGATTACAAGTAGATACAGAATAATACTATCACTAATTTTGGCGCTAACGGGCAGTTGGATCGTAACCGTAACGTTAAATGGCTACTACATGGCTAATGCAACGTCTTACGCTCTCGTGCAAAAAAGAACTAGCGATAGAGTTCTACATAGCAAGATGTAGCTGTGACATACCACATTCTTTTCCAAGTATGGCACGCAGCAGTTTGGGCCATGCATTTGTCTACACAGGATGCGGTAGAGATGCCACGCCGCAGAAGCAATGCAGGCGCTATAGTGCGCTTTATATGCCACACACATACGACAGCGATGCCCCTTAAAAAACAACCTTAATTTCAAACAAAATTTCTTTTTTGTGCAAATAAGAAATCCTTGGATTTATCTGTCTACGGAACGTTAGGTTTTTTCCATGTCGCCTCTTGAGCAACGTCCGGACGGCTGGTACGCCGTGAAGAGTACTCTAGAAGTCAAGCGCGGTCTGGCGAGACGCCAAACAAGGCTCATGGTTTTTAGGCCTCTTTGTCACAAACATGTCCTTTACGCTACATTAGAGTGGATTTATTTTACACCGAATGACATACTACAAAAAGAAAATACTTATAGCTAGTCATGGACGTCGTATCCGCATGACATAGTACTAAGAATCAAGAATACTCCTTTTTCACGGTGAACAGCCAGGCTGATTCTTTGTGTCAAGTATGCACTCATTTCCCGCCAAAACGCAAAAGTGTATCTGGCTGGCCGCGGTATGGCGTGCAAAAAAAAATCACAAACACAGATAAATGGACAAAATTCTAAATATTATTGACGTTATAATTTGTAGGTTAGTTACAACTTTCTAATCTATTATTATTTTTATTTAAAAAAATCATATTCAGTATTTAGTTTTTGCTTCGTTACTATTAAATAGTAGTAACGAAACAAAAACTAAATAATACTAAATGATTATAACTAAGCAAAAACTTGTAAAATTTGTAGTTGCTACTTGCTAATCCAATACTAATTTATTTTTCTTAGGATATTGTCAATATCCATAGGTACTTAAATACGAAAGTAACTTTTACAGTCTGTCCTTTTCGACGATAAATTGGTAATGAACAGTTTGGATCCTGAGGAAGGATATACGAGTATTATGGGCTTTTTTTATTATGGAGTATAAAGGAGTTTTCACTTGATTTTAAGCATCCTAAAACAACGCGGACAAAGTCGCGAGTGAAGTAATCATCTAGATTCTTATGAATGATGTAGACAATAAAGTAATTAGAAACTTTAAATTTAATTTACATAACGATACTCCCAGACAATAAACTTTTAATAAGTTCGCTCTTCAGACATCCTTCACGAAACAACAGTTTCAAGATTGAAACAGTTAATAAAGTACTGATACGAAACTTGAGATCAATTTCATAAATAAATAATTATGAAGTTTGTGTACGATATTAAAACTTATTGTACTGTAGTATTGTTTTAAGATTATATTATTTACGGGTGAAATTAGAAAGTTCGTTTTAACACCGTTCGTAGCCTTATTCATATTTTATTCTCGTAACAATTTTCTCAATATAATATAGGCTATTATTTTTTGAACGCTCAGTGAGAAAAAATATTTTAAAAATGGCTCCGATTTTAGAAAAATAAAATTACCCACTGCATTGAAAAAAAAATGTAATACACAATTAGTCAGGAACAGGAACCACACTTTTCCTCAAGAAATAGTAATTTTATTGTTTTCTTAAAAGTGACGAATAGTTTTTTTTTAAACGATACCATAATCGATTAATTAATTGACCGAACCTCTCTACATCTAACATTTTGAGTTTTTGTCTTACTTCTTCTGTCTTCTTAGTTAAAATTAGTTAGGCAATTTAAGAAATCGTACGTCCACTTAGAGCAAAAAATATTTTATGATTGATTTACATTAAAATGAAAAAAAAAAAAAATACGCGTCGAATTGAGAATCTCCTCTTTTTTTTGAGGTCGGTTAAAAAGAAAAAAACAGAGTGCTACTATACGATTCAGACTTGACAGAGCGCGCTCTGCCCGTAACGCTAATGGAACAAAGAAAATTGTAATCAGTACGTGTTATGAAAATTAAACTTCATAAAATTTGAAAAGTTCATATTATTTTGAGAACATTGATATATAAAAGGATCAAGGATGCTTAGATTCAAGCTCGAATTGTCAAATTATACCTATATTTTACATTCCCTTTGACGCGGTCCGTTGCGCTTTGTCTAGTCTGAATCGTAGGTACATAATAAGATCCCTATCCGGTATTTGGTCCGTCGATACGTCTGTACCTACTCGTGTCACTCAAGGCTCGAAGTAACAGGCTGAAATATATTTTACGACAAGCCTTTGACCTTTTTCTTCTGTCGTCATATTATTTCATACTAAAACTAGGTGTTAAATCAGCATTTCTGTTTGTTTCAATCTTTCCCGTTCCGCGAAAATCGCGTTTCATAAGATTTACGTCGCCATCTTGCCGTAAAGCGTTCGCAGAGATGGCAAATAAAAGTTTTAAAATATCAATAAAATACGAAATCAGAACATAAATCCCGAAAAGGTTTCCCCTGTAAGAAAGCCTGTAAGTCATAAAACGTGACGTGATCCGATTTAAAATATAACGTGACGAAATTTGCGACCGTTTTTTCATAAGAAAATTGTTAAAGAATATAAAGTAAGGTTTGGAATACTCGTGATTTTCGATATCCATTGTAGTTCTTTTTTTTTATAGTTTTAGCGAGCAAAGGAGCGGGCGGGTCACCCGATGTTAAATGATTACCGCCGCCCATGAATATTTGTAGCACCTGAGGCACCACCAATACATTGCCGGCTTTTTAGTTTGTTGGTCCGCCCCTTGAATAACTCCTTTAGTGGGAACACCGTCGCAGGAAGATGGTTTCACAGTTTCAAAGTACGTAGAAAAAAAGATCTGGCACATCGGATGATACTACAAATTCATATTTGCAAACATAAGTATTTTAAGTTCTTCTAAGTTTAATTTACTCTTTAAAAATAGGGTAGTATTAGGAATAGGTCAGTTTAGCCAGACGTACATAATATATTCTTTTATAAAAAGCATTCCATTTGTTTCAGAGCTACGATTACACAGACAGAGAGACAAAGCGATTAAACTTGTGCCACTCCTTTTTTTGGAAGTCAATTATAAAATGGGTGAGCCAAAACTTGGCTATAAAGAAAATTTAAAGCCAAGAAGCTTATAAACGCATGATTTCCCCTGAACAATGTGCTAGCTTTATTTTCAGACTTGCACGCTTTCGTTTCCGCTCTCGGTCCCGACGCGCTAAGCTCTTTATGGGATTAACAGCAAGCGCCCCGCCTGCCGTGTTTCCGGACAGTTTACGGTTATGACGTTGCACTTACAACAAGCACAGTACGGCTATTTTACGTCCATTATTACTTCATGTATCTAATACTGTCTGAGTTTTGGTTTAATCTATTATGAGCTATTTCCCTGATACACCTTTCGTCTCAATTTATTTCAGGCCCACTACAATGCAGCGGTCTCTCGAATGAAAAGGGTTTAGGCGACGGGTCTCCAAACTTTTTATAATAAGGGCCACTTATAGTCGTCTACTGCTCTCCTTTACCCGATTCATCTTAGAGGGCTGCTGTAGCTATCGCTCTTAGTCCGATCGCTAGGCTGAACTGACTGAAGGTCATGTGGGGTTCATCCTCAGTCTCTCATGGGCCTTGGGGTAACCGCTCGGGACATAGGCCTCTTTGGGTTGTAGCGACACCGCCTGCAACGACAGGCGAAACCACCGAAAAAGAGCATTTCACCTTTGTCCTCCAAGTCCTGGGGCAGAAATCTTAACCAATGGCTATTGCCACTCAGATACCACATGAACATAGAAAATGCTTGCTATAGTCCTAGTTAACTACGGGGGAATAGACATCGATATTATTATCAAGATTATCGCACTGAGAAAATCCTAATTTTTATTGTCTACTAGACGATGCCCGCGATTTCATGCACGTGATTTTTTAATTCCCGCGAGAACTCTTTCATTTTCTAAAATAAAATGTGTTAATCCTGGGAATTAACTATCTCCATTTCAAACAGCTAAATTGGTTCATTCCTTGAGGAATGAAGAAGTAACAAACATACACATACACACACACACACATACAAAATTTCACCTTTATAATATTAGTGTGATTATTAGGTATTTTTCGTCAAATAAATAATAAAACAAACATTCCTCGAATCGACCCAGCTATCCTTTCCAATTAATCGGTAAGTGAAGTGGCATGGCTTCAGCAGCGGAAATCAGTTTGCGAAGCGAATCACGTGTCGAATTACAGACACTAATTGTGAGGTATTTGCGGGGAGAAAATTGGAGCTGACTGTTTGATATAGATGGCATCGCCGGGGAAGCCGCGTAACGAGTTCTAATGCTCTTATTTCACTTGCGTCTTAACCATGGAGTAATACAATCAAAACGTAATTCTATACCGATCCTTACTTCCTTACTAAAGGTATAAATGCATAAGTGTTTTTGTTTGATGGTTTTTCCTTCAAATACGCCGCAACAAAGCTACGGATTGAGGTGATCTGCATGAGTATAGTTGATGACCTGGAGATTGACATAGGCTACTTTTTATTCTGGAATTTTTTGAAACTAAATCACGCGGATGAAGTCACGGACTTTCTCTACTAAGAATATAACTATAAAGAATGGTAATGCATAAATTGGTGGTCTTATTTTAATACTAGCTTTAACCCGCGGCTTCGCTCACGCTAAGTTCGATTTTTTAAACTCCTATTTTACCTCCTTCGGGGTTGAATTTTGAAAAATCCTTTCTTAGCGGATGACTACGTCATCATAGCTACCTGTATGCCAAATTTCAGCTTGATCGGTCCAGTGGTTAGAGCTGTACGTTGATAGATCAGTCAGTCAGTCAGTCAGTCAGTCAGTCAGTTAGTCAGTCAGTCACCTTTGCCTTTTATATATTTAGATTAGTCTAATAAAGAAGTTATACTATAACTAGCTTTTAGTGGTAAAAAAGGGTTTGCCTGTGATTTCGTTCGCATGTTTTTTGGAAATCTCGTAGGAACTCTCTAAACCGATAAATGGTCGCCTCTGCCACTCTCCAAGTCCTCAACAATACTATATATGTAAGTGGAATAAAGTCTACAGTAAAATATATTCAGTAGGTACTTAACTCACGGCGTGTGAAAGGAGACGCGATTTACTGAAATTCATCTAATATTTGACTAAGATGGATTATCTCGATAGACTACGCAGATTAATGGTATCATCTTTACCTTGACAGCTTAGATTTGAAAGTTGAGTTTGAGGGAAGCGAGAGACATCTCTTAGTGATAATATTTAAAAAAAAAATCCTGAAAATACAACTGAATTCTTGTGATTTTAGTGATTATACTTCACATCCTACTAATATTATAAATTAAGAAAGTTTGGATTTATGGATGGATGGATGGATGTTTGTTACTCAATCTCGCCGTAAACCGATTTAGCTGAAATTTGGCATAGAGAGATTATGGTCTGGAATATCACACAGGCTACGTTTTATCCCGGAAAATAAGAGTTCCCGCGGTAATTAAAAACCTCAAGCACGAAGTAGCGGGCATCAGCTAGTCTTAAATAAATCATTATATTAAAAACTAGCGGACGCCCGCGACTTCATCCGCGTTCTTAAATTGTTGAAGTTTTTCCTGAATTTTCTTTTTTATAAACCTCACGGAGCCCGAGACCTTTCCAACGAATGCAAAACCGTGGAAATTGGTTCGTGCGTTCTGGAATTATAGCGTCAGGAAGGAAAACCCGACTTATTTTTATATAGTAGATATACCTACCACGCATGTATAGCTAGTGTTAGTTGAAACCTTAGAGCAAATATTGAAACCCATCAAACTAGAATTGCTTCATTTAAATACATTAGCTCACTGAACTCCTGCTAGAACTTATTAGCTCACACTAGAATCTTCGATCTAGTGACTAGATTGAAGATGAACTACGCAAGAATTACGCGATCTTAATGGTGGTAGAAAAGTAATCTTATTGTCTGGTACAATAAATTATTTTATTGGTAGCTTTGATTTACTTTATGTAAACTTATCCCAAGTTATCTCATGTGATGTAAAGTTATTCTTACGTCTTTTTTTTCTTAATTCGTCCTATAAATCTTGCGCCTGCCAGAAAGGTATGACCAATCTATTTTAAAATCTAAAATTTGTCAAACAACCATTGAATTTACAAAGCTTACACTTCCATTACTATTTTCCTATTTTTAATTAAAAGTATTATATTGGAAAATTGCAATGGCCTGGAATACTAAATGGAAAATTGAATTTATAGGTAGCCAAGGTACTTTAATCGTCACTGCATTATTTGATTTAGTATTGAAACTGAAATGTTGCTCGCTTTCAATTCTAAATATCAAATGCACTAAAGTACTGAATACGGGAAATAGCGTTCAATGATTCAAATCCCGCCTCATTTTGCTTTGATCGGTAATCCCTAGTTATATTAACGTACAATATTTATATAATGGGGTGAACCTGCGATTTATAAATCATAGTGTTTAAACGAGACCTAAGTTAAGTTTAAGTTCAGCGGTTTATATAGAGTATCCTATTATTAATATTATAAATGCGAACGTTTGAATGTATAGACGGATGGATCTTTGTTACTCAATCACGCCGCAACGACTGAACCGATTAGGCTTACTTTTTATAACGGAAAATAAGAGACTTCCCGCGGGTATTAAAAAAATTAATTCACGCGAACGAAGACACGGGCATCAACTAGTTTCCTAGTTGTCAACTAGTGTTTCAGGAGACCTATGTCGAACGTCCGACCTGGTATTATCATTTGAGATGACGAGATTTAGTTAAAAAATAACCGGCCAAGTGCGAGCCATACTCGCGCACTGAGGGTTCCGAACCTTTTCAGGATTAAATATATTAATAATTAGGTACTAAGTAGATGACCAGTTTGATTAACCAACCACGAATAACTTATTAAAGAACTAGCTGATTGATGAGCTACTTCAAAGTTGTAGCAGGTGATAGATACTCTTAGGCCTCAATTGCACGTCCGGTTACGATATACATTGCAAAACAGGTTACAAACCGAAATGTTTATGATTAAAAAAAAAAAATACTATTAATTGCATTATATTATTTAATTGAACATTAAAAATGTAAATAGGACTAGACTAATGACAAATGACTTAATATGACCATGAATAACTTGACTAACCATAGCTTATAAATATATATTGAATGACATATTGAACTAATTACTTTAATTTCACTAATAATTATTATTATATTATTACTTGACATCCAAATTTTGAACCATTAATGCATGTGTGTACCAAATTTTTTTATTTATTGTATTTTTTTAATTATTGTATTAATGATTTATTATACCTAACTAGTTAATGTAACTTGCAACGCCCTGACGGGGCTTCATGTAATCCTAGACATTATATTAGACATAGAAGTGGATGTTAATTAGGATCATGAATGCAAATAAATAAATGAAATGAAATGAAATGAAATGATTCCCGCGAATTCGTCCGCGTGGAAAGTCTACAGTGACTTGCTACTATCCGCGAGAAATTATATCCTCTACCTCCGATAATATTTAGTAGATCTTCACCAAAATTGGACAAAATATTTTTAGTAGTAGACAATTTGTAATAAAAGAAGAATTATCAAATTCGGTTTAGATTTGATGAAGTTTTGGAGCAAAATCAACAAAAAAATTCATCCCCTATCCGTGATAAACCTTATTGTTTATCAGGATAAAAAGTATTTTTATATTGATCCGGAGTATCAGCTACCACTATATCAAATTTCATTCAAATCCGTTCAGTAGTTTTCGCGTGATGCACGGACAGACAGACGGACAACCGAGCGAGTTTACAAGGGTTCAATTTTTTTCGGAACCCTAAAAATATGGCTAATGAATCATTCATAAACCTGGCTTATCATAGGATTTAAAATGAAACCTTCCTATTCCAAGTGGCAGGGTTGGCGAGAAAATTGGATCTATTTTCAGCGTAATTCAAGACACCTGTTCCAGCCAACCGCTTTATATCAACGTTATGTGACAGTTATTTCAGCCGAGTAAGATCCCGAATGGTCCTCGGGTGAATATACCTGTTACTAAAATGTGATACTTTGAGAAACGTACCCACTTTGGCGCTTCTTTCCGTTCCATGCTACTTATTTTTGTTATCTTGTTCACGATCAGCTCAAAATTAAGACTTGATCGGTTTACTTGACAGAATTGGCAGTTACCCTAACGCCGCACCTGCGTTTAAATGACTGTAGAGCTGATGTCAGCAACTTCGTTCGCGTGGAATTAGTTTTTAAATATCCCATGCGCACTCTTTGAGTTTCCGGGAGAAAGGAGCCTATAATATAACTCGCTATAGGTCCTCAACTACATGCACGCCAAAATCCAGGTCAATCCGTTGCTATTAAGGATGATAATTTTTTTTATTATCACACTAATATTATAAAGACGAAAGTTTGTATGTACATGTGTGTGTGTATGTTTGTTAGCCTTTCACACAAAACTACTAGACGGATTTGAAGTAGTAGGGTAGTCCCTACTACTAGAAACGGCGTTTTTCGGCGTTTTTTGGTACGGAACCCTTCATATGCGAGTCCGACTCGCATTTGACTGGTTTTTATATTAGATAGAGTCGAATCTGAGCATAATTTTTTTATTCCCTTTACTGGAAATCCGATAATCCAGAATACAAGATAAAAGTATTAAAGCAACAATATAAAGCAGGTTTTCTTAACTGTATTTCAGGGTAAAAGTTATAAAGGGCAAAGACCGCGACTAAACCATTAGAAGATTAAAGCAGGCACACCTGCAAAATGTAGTTAACCCGCAGCTTTATTCGATTTGTGATATAAGCGAGGCGAAACCGTTGGGTGTAGACGGGCAATTTTTTGTAATTCTCTACCAATATTGCGAATACGAAAGTTTGAAAGAAGTTTTTTTTTGGTTTGCCGGAGAGTGACATGAGCTGCTTTTTGTCCCGGAAAAACAAGTACAAGTTCCGTCTAGTATAAGATATTCGAA
Source organism: Hipparchia sbordonii (assembly GCA_038048805.1). NCBI lineage: Eukaryota > Metazoa > Arthropoda > Insecta > Lepidoptera > Nymphalidae > Hipparchia > Hipparchia sbordonii. The sequence continues at coordinate 5,386,679 of CM076106.1, read as the reverse complement.
AACTCAATATCGTTCTTAAAACAACGCTGATAAACCAAATGACATAAAAATTTTAAAGTAAATAAAATTAATCGTAACCATTTGATATTTTAATTTGCCTACATCCATGCAACTTGCAAGTGACCCCATAGGTACTCGTGTGTTTCACTTGGCAAACTACGGGTATATTTATCTTCTGCATTCATAAGTTATGTATATTATGCGTTACATTTCAATGCACAAAGGAACTTTACCAATCAGGGATCTCGCGCACTACGCAGTACTACAGCTAGCTAGTACCAGCCGCAAAGTCTCGAAGCTCAATTCACATTGCGCCAGTGGCCACGCGACTTTTCGTGACTAAAGTCCGGCCGCTGTGAGAATGGCCGCGTTCCTGAAGTCAGTCAAGGGTAAAATCAGAATAGTATGCATTTGTGACGAACGTTGCGACGTTGACAACGAGCAGTCGTAATCGTGGCCACGCAGTGCGCTCGGTTACCCTAACATAGGTCACCCTAAGGCGAGCCCACAATGGCTACATTATTATCAAGGCTATCGACAAAAAAGGCCAATATTCATCCATCTAAAATTTCATTAAATGTACCACCAAAATACGTACTACACGTTACACGGTAAAGCCATTCCGATATTAAACTGCCGACGGCAAAGAATATTGCATGCATAAACTGTAATGTGATAATATCGGTGCCGCTGGAATATTACAATACCCGTTTACACGGAAACTTGCAGTGAAGGCTCCAAGCTATAATATTATCTAAACGTTTTTATGTGCGCAAGGTTGTACATTATGCCTGTATACAATGTAAAAATATTGATCATTTACCTACAAATACCTATTCTGAAGAGTATTGGATTCTTAATTTCTTTTGTATCGTCTATGCTTCTTCTTTACGAGAAATGGACAAATATATTAAACTCAAACTGAAGTCAGGCAAAGTAAGGTAAAATGTGATACCTAACACTAAAAGCCAATTTTTGTTTGGATTTTTTGAACGATACAAAGCAAATGGGCTTTGTAAGAAATCATCTAAAAAGACTGTTATTAACTATGCCGCCGACGAACACCTAAAATACTGTAAAAATAAGTTTTTTCCTTACGGTATTTATCACAATTATTTAAAAATAAACTAAAAGAAAAATTTAACTTCTCACTGTAGTTAATAAAGTATAGTCGCGCGTACAGTAAAAAAAAAATAATTAATATGCCAAGAATAAAAAAGTGTAGAGCTTCTTAAGCCAAATGCATCTCCATCCAGATAATTAAGCTTAACGACTAACAAGTACAAAGCAAAAGTGAGCATTCATAAGAGAATCTAATTAAAATCGCAGGACCGACGTTTCTTTGCCTACGCTCAGTCGGGAAACATTTCCTCTCAAGATGTTACTTTGAACGATGAAGAAAACCCTAATAGAGCCATTATGGTGCTTTTTCTTTGTGCCTTACGCTTAAAGTTTCCGTTGGAAAAATAAGTCCTAGAAACACAAATTGGTTATGATTATTGTGTTTATTCCTTGTTTGTTCAGTAGTTTCATACAAATGTGTGGATGCAAAATGTTATAAAATTTCAACTATTTATTGTTTTAATTGTGATAAAATTATACGAGTACGTACCACGGTAACTGTTTTTGTTGGAATTGTCGATATTTAAATCCAGTTGCATCGACCGTGGTCACGACGGGATGCACAATTTTACCACAATTATGTCATTTTAAACCACGAATCAAGTCTAAAATCTTTATTCATTGTTTTGACTAGCAGACGCTCGCGACTTCGTTCGCTTCTTCAATTCACAATCGACACTTCTTAAATTCCCATAGTTTAGGTGGGCACAACCCCTGCAGCAATTCCTCAATCGTGATGATTGAGGAATTGGGGCTTGGAATTCAACGATGTAGTATTTTTTTATCGATGACAAGATAGTCCCTCAACTGCAATCTCACCTGATGGTAAGTGACGATGCAGTCTAAGACATACGTACATGATACCTGCGTGATAAAGCATTTTTTTGCAATAATTGCTTACGTTGATGGTTCACAAATACGAGACCGGGAACAATCGGCTAGCATGTCGTAAATGAATAAAATATTTTAATATTCTTCACATTCCTCAATAAATAGGCCACTTCATTTTAAAAGTAAAAGAAGTAAAAGAAATCTTTAATATTTGAATTCTCAAGTTAATTGCGAAGCTACTTCTTTATGGACACAAACAATTTTATAAGAGTTCATTAAAGAACGGAACGGAAAGATATAATTTATGAGTTAGGTAAGTAACAGCTTTGTACCTATCCTCTTACTTTGTGTGACAACTACCTAGACAGGCCGGGCACTTAGGTTCTATTGGGATCGTAAACCTACCTAAGTCAAAAAATTATCATTTTATAAATTTTATTTTTCTCAAAAAAAAATTTTTTCCTTTTTTCTTTAGTTAAGTATATTAGAAACATTATTTATTCCATTTATTTCAAAAATGAACTTTTTTTTTTTTAATTTAGTTACGTAGATACCTATCATTTGCTGTTGCTGTGCTATGATGCTGAGTTGTATTTATAGAAGCTTATATTCACAATATATTGTGGCTAAAACAGTATTTTTAGAGGCACATTGATTGTGGCTGACTTAGTAATTGACTTAGAAATGTATTTTTAGAGGCTAATACTGCTATTAAATAGAAGCCTGTTTAATTACATGCCTTAAATAACTCGTTGTTGGATTAGACTATTGGATCGAGTTTCCTTATCAAAGTTTCCCCGGCGCTATTTTACTTAGTGCCCGGATATCACGGGGTCGAGATGCGGTGCAGAATAATTGTTTACCAATATAAATCAAAATGATATTTCCTCAATTATTGAGGAAATATCACTTTGATTTATATTAGTTTGGTTTAGGTTAGTTAGGGATTTAGGAACTGTCAATTACGAATAGTAATTATTATTGTAAGTAAAGACTACATCGTTGAATTTTAGGACTCAACTCCTCAATCCTGATGCTGCAGGGGTTTCGGAACTGTCGATTTTGAATTGAAGAAGTGGACGAAGTCGCGGGCGTCCGCTAGCATTATTATATTATAACGTTTTATATAATAGTTGCAATAATTTTACTTGAGCAAATTATCCTAATAGATTTATAAATTAATTTAAAAGTTTGATACATATCAAATTATGATCATATGAAGATATGTATCTACTTTTTCAATCAGTTTTATAGCAACTGTTAGCAACATCTAATAGCGACACATTACAGTTGTCGATCTACTTTTTTCCAAGACCCCATATTACAATGGAGCTCTTAAGAAATTAGAGATGCCACATTGCTTGTTACAATTTTTTATTTTATTTTTAACATTTTAATAAAAAATAAAAAATTGAGCAAATTACATGAAAAAAAGAAGCATAATAGTCCCTTAGCTACTATTTGTGTTAGTCAAAGTAGCATCTCGAGAGAAATTGCCCCCGTCTGAGTGTAAGCAAAGAAACAGCGGTCTTATGTTTCTAATTAGAGTCGTTTATGCTCACTTTTGTGTTACGTTCGTTTAGCTTAATTACGTAGACAGATGTGGACTAGGGAAAATGTCCGGAAAGTTTTATATTATGTTTATATATCACTGTAAGTACCGAATGTTTTATAGCAAGAATCCCCCTACATGAAGATGAAGGACTCATCCAGAGAAGACCATCTTTTCATAACTACATACCATTAGCTATCTGGAAACATTTTTTACCGACGCATTCACAAAACCATCCGACTAACTTGCGAAAGGTGTGTCTTTTTTGTGGCCTGTGGGGTTAGTATAAGATTTAACACGATTGATCGTATTCGTATACTATGACATTAGCGTCAAAGAAAAATGAACCTTAAAAGTACTGTTTTAAAGTCACAAATTCAGTACAACCGATTTTACTTTGGAGCGTATCCGTATACGTAAAAGTATAAGAATGCATGCACGAAATTGAGCTCTAATTCAATGTGGTTATTGTTCACTTTTACTTTGACGCTCATGTCATAGTATACGAATGCGATTAATCGAATTAAATCTTATTAACTAAGCGCGTAAGTGTGTGACCTGCTGTTGCCAGGTCACACACTTACGCGCTGAAAATGCTCAAAGTTTTTCAGTTTATTAAAAATTATACTTACCTTTTTTGCACAGCAATTTTTCTACGAAAATTGACGTGCATTTAACGCTACTGGTATACTTGGTATCTTCAAAATGTGCCCTTTAGCCAAACTGGGGTCATACATCATTCTGTCGACGCAGATTGATGACGTAACTTGCAAATTGCTTTCATTAGCAATTATAATTAATATCCCTTATTTATTATCCCTTATTTTGTATTTCATCCATAATGTATGCCTACTACTATTTTATAATTCTTCGCATATAAAAAATATAATGATTATAGTATTATAATGTATGATTAATGGTAATTGTAATTTTAAAGTTATACATACATATTTGGATTTTCTAATGGCTTTTTACTGCCCTCCTAATGTTATTTTATAAATGTAAAAACGCAGCAAAGGACCAACGTTACGTTACATAGGCGTAATTGTCCATGTTATTTCACAACTTTGTAGACGTGATTAATGTATAAAATTACAGGTAATCATATTACTAAAGAGCTGTACATATATCCCAAATTACAGCTCTTTAGTACCAACAGTATCTGTGTTAAACCGCGGACAGACGGACGAACTAGTGAAACTCTACGGGTTGCTTGTTGTTGAGGCGCACTCCGCAGGAAACTGCGGAGCTACAATAAGAGCCTAAATTCAAAGAGTGCGAAGGGGTAAGAGTTACGTGATAGAAAGAGAGAAAAGTCTAGGTGAATAAGACGGTAGGTAGCGCTGTGTCAACCTGAATTGCACTTTATTGTGTGTTAACAAGAATCGATTTATTTAAATCATTTTGCGGAGTGATTGTTCTGTATCTTTAGGTACTGTTAGGTATTTTGTGTCAAGAAAAAGCTGTGCAATCAAACTTCCAACGAGATAATAATATCACCATCGCTATTGTGAAACTGGTGTGCGGTGCGAACACTCGGGGGGTTGCAAAAAACAGTCGTTTAATTTTCATAACTTTCACCGAACAAAAGGACAGATACAATGTTATGATAAGTTTTAATGAGTTTACGGAGTTCCCCAGAATTCCTTTGTTCGTAATTTCGTTAAAATTCCGGCCCTTTTTAAATTTGAATATATTGCTCTCAATGGTTTCGCAATGAAATTTTCTTTGTAAAGTCAGGTGTTTTTTTATTCATTCAAACATACATATTTTGGAATTATTTTTCATGAATCATCATGTCAAAAAAGGATCTTTCATCTGCAAGAAATGGCAGTGTCTTTAGGAAAGTAGCTTCAATTCAATTCTATTCATTTATTGCAGTGCCCATTTATAAATAAATAATAATGTATACTTTAAAAAAAGAGAAATTCAGATTACAGTCTCACGCATAGGAAATTTAATTAAATAAAATTTCCACACAGATGGAGTCGCTTGAATTTTCTCAAGCTTTATATTCGCTAAAGTGCGCACACGGGCTGTAATCATGGTCTCATCAAAAGCTTCAGTGTTCACGTGCGTCACAGTCATCAACGCTCGTCAGCCAACATTCACTGACGTGTGTGTGTGTGTGTGCTGGTGGGCGTAATTACTGTCTGCGTTGCCATGTATACTGGGTGGGAAACTTTTTCCCAACAAAAATTATATCCAATAACTTAATACCGATGTTCAAATTACAAGGTATGTCATCGTGAATAATGACACTAAAAAGCTTTGATTGAAATTGACGCAATCACTCGTTATTTAACAAAACAGGTGTAAATTAATTTAAAACACCCCCGACATGTTACAAAATCCTAATCGCTAGTTAGTAATCGTAGACACACACAGACGCACACTCATAGACACACACACAGGCACAGGCACGGACTCACGTTCACATGCACAGACATACACAAGTCAAACTACTCGTAAATCGTAATAACACCCCATCGTTTTTGCTTCGGTGGTTGAATGTTTGTTACTCAATCACGCCGAAACTACTGAACCGATTTGGCTGAAATTTGGCACAGAGATAGGTTATTGTCTGGAATAACACATAGGCTAACCTCGATTCACGCGTACGAAATCACGGGCATTAGCTAGTATTATAATAAGTCGGAATAGAGTCACAGTGAAAATTATTATTATAATAACACTAGTAAGTATAATATTATGATTTCACTTCATCGAATTATTTTTGATATATGTAATTTTGTTAATTGACTCAAAGTAGATGAGGTCAAAGAAAATGGTGTTTAAAAGTTCACGATTATTCGGTTATAAACGTTTACCATTATAGTACTTCAGGTGCACAAAGAACGTTCATTTAAAAGTGCATTTTGTAAATGTGTTACCGGTGGTTAGACAGAATTCTGGGCATTTTTTTCAGGCATTTTCGTAAAGACAAAAATGCATTTCAAATTGTGCCGAGCTTACAAAGTAGGTAGCAGACAATCCGAAAGAGTTTTTAAAGCGGGTAATGTAAATGGGAAATTATTTAACTATTTTCCGCGGTTACAAGATGAAAAGAAAGGTTACGAATAGTTTCACGTTAATGAAATACTCGCTAAAAGGTTTTGTTTTCTTGCTAGAAGCTTTTGATTAGTTTACGCTGGGGTTTTGGATACATTTAACGTAGCTGACTACCCTGATTCGAGTCAAGATGTTTTATTATTTTCTATGAAGTTAAAATACGATTTTCTTTGCCAGCCGTGGATTTTATTTTCAATTTTATTTAAATTAGACAAAAAAAGTGATAGTTGATTGATTAATTTATATTTATCGTCTTCTTTTTTTTTCAATTAAACTTTTGCAATGTGCTTTTGATTTAGTTTGGAATGCCGTTCCAACCGATAAGAACCAGGAAAAAACTTGACGCTTACTCTTTTTTAATCGACTTCCAAAAAGGAGGAGGTTATCAATTAGGCCGGTATCTTTTTTAAAATATATAGTGTATATTTAATTTAATAATTAATATATATATAATAATATTTAATAATTAATATATATATAATAATAATTAATATATAGTGTATAAATAACAGTAAAATTATTACCACCTCATTAATTGCTGGAGCGTTTTTAGTATAATTGGTATCGAACTGAATTCCTAAGATAGCGCTTTATTTTTATTGCTTTCCAAGTAATAAATAACTCTTCTTAAAAATAAACCAGCTATGCAAAAAGCACATCAACTGGATTTCCTTCACCTCACTTTTTCGCATTAAAATGCTGCAGTAACTGCATTGTGTGGTAAATTATGTAGTTTTACTTGTTGTATACAGTCCATACAATGTCGCTGGAAATGGCTAGTTAACAATTTAATTAAAATAATGTGTCATCTCAGAGTTCGCAGCGTGTGCATACATAATTAAACAAACAGAGCAGGAGCTCGTTAGCTCTCTGTAAAATTTCAAGCGCTATTAAAAAGTTCATTAAAAATTTAAAATAATGCCACCAGAACTTTAAATAGTACTGTTGAAAATACTCCAATTAAAAAATTTTACTACTTCGTGACTCTTAACACAAACAAAATTAGCCCTTGACTGCAATTGTTGGTAAACAATGACCTGTAAGGCTAAGATGCGCACTACTATAGAGAATCTTTTTTTTTTTAATATATAGACTAGCGCTTGACTGCGATCTGTAAGTGAAGATCTCTCTAGAGATTCACGAGCACCATCTCAATCATATCAGTTTTTAGGGTTCCGTACAAGAAGAGTAACCAACGGCACCCTATTATTTTAAGCCTCTGCTGTCCTTTCGTACGTCTGTCAGCGGGCTGTATCTCATAATCCGTACAAGATAGAGAGTTAAAGTTTTTAGAGAATGTGTATTTCTGTTGGCGCTATACAATAAATAATAAAAATAAATTAAAAGTTAAAGAGGGCTCCCCTACTAGAAACGTGACTCGCATATGACCGGTTTATTATTGTAGATATATTACCTAAATTCGAAAGTTTCCGTGATTTTATTTGTCATTCATCTGCAGCCTCCGTAACCTACATAGAACAGTCGGGTAAATACGTGATCGTTTATGTTTTAAAATATTAAAATTTGCACACTGGTTAAAAAAACTTTCTCGAGTAAGTAGGTCGCAGGTGTGTCGCTCCGCATACATCGCAATTCGATCACGGGCTGGGAGGGGCGGATGGAAAATGTTAGAAATAAAATACGGAACTAAATGGTCAGTACGGTAAAAGTCATAAACTCCAGAAGCGAGCGTACGTTTCTCAAAATATTATTTCGGTCGAGCGTATATTCACTGGAGGACCATTCAGATCTCACTGGGCTGAAATAACTGTCGCATAACGTTGATATAAAGCGGTTGGCCGAAGCAGGTGGCTTGAATTACGGTGAACATACGTCTAATTTTCTAAGTCCCCGTTTTGATACCTGGACAATGGCGTAGATTTCTACTTAGAGCAGGCAAATGCTCATATTAAAATCAAAGAAATCACATTATTTAGGTACTATTAGAAAATTAAGTGTAAGATTCCGTTCTTATAAGATTTTTATGTCCAGTATGATCCCACCTCTAGTAACAATGCTGCAATGATGAGCTCGTAACAGAAAATTCAAGTTGGCTGACCCCCACTAGAGGAACTATTTGTTCTTAACTAGGAAATAATATATACGTAACAAAACCTCATACGTAACAAAGACTTCAAACGCCGCTACAAAGTATATCAATTGTGCCTATAAAATTTGAAGAGTTCCCACGATCCTATCATAACATCCTGACCTGATTGATGACACCACCATCTAGGAAGTATACCCTTGCATACAAAAAAAGAATTTTCTAAATCGGTCCAGGCGTCTTCGAGTAATCGGGGAACATATTAAAGAGTTTAAAAACTGCAACACGTTTGTCACCTAGTGGGATCTTATAGTTTACCAAAATTGATGCAGTTAGCTCATAATGAAGATGATATTAGAAAATAATGTTTAACTAATATAAAAGACTACTAAAATTAAATTATTGAAGGAGTTATTAAATACAACGGATCGAATACATTTCTAACCATTAAAACGGCAAAAGTTCCCTCGTTCCGATAATTGAACTGGGCATTTTTTGATTGAAATTCCCTGTTGAAACATCTATTGTTCAGTTGAAATGATGATTATTGTCGGGACTGAAATCCATTGGGGCTTGTTTGCTTCAAACACTAATTGACTGAGCGTAGCCGTTCTCATGTTTTATTGCGATTTAATACTAGTAAGGGATGATAGACTAATGATTAAGACTTCGGTATCCTTTTGGGACATCGTAAAACTGCATTTATTGTTCCTAGAAAATCAAAATACCCATTAGAGTTTAACGTAGTCAATTGTGTCACAGTGACAGATTAAACACGAAATAGAGCGTGACACTTTGAACCCTTAATTTAGAACCTTATTGTATTAAAATGGAGTATAAAGTACTTATTAATAACCAACCAACCAACTTCCTGCGACGGTGCTCCCATTAAATTACAACTTGGGGTTATTCAAGGGGCGGACCAACAAATTCCTAAAAAGCCGGCAACGCATTGATGGTGCCTCAGGTGTTACAAATGTTCATGGGCAGCGGCAATCACTTAACACATCAGGTGACCCGCCTCCACATTTGCTTGCTAAAAATATTAAAAAAATTATAATAATATGTACTAGCTATTCCCGCGACTTCGTTCGCGTGGATTTAGTTTTCAAAAACCCGCGGGAACTCTTTGATTTTCCAGAATGTAAAGTACTAATTCAGGTCCACTATAGGTACCCATGCAAAAAATCAGGTCGATCCGTTGCTGCGTGATTGTAAGACGAACTAACAAACAAACACACTTTCGCATTTATAATATTAGTAAGGATTTAGGATCATAAAGGGGTCATATTAATATGTTGTTATCAGTAAAATGTGCCCCTAGAATGGCAAAATTATGAACGTAAATAGCAGACGTAGGCGGTGGCTCAAGAAGCTCGCGTCTTAAAAATGCCAAGATTTTGTTATTTTAGAAATAACAATTTAAATAAAGGACATTCCAACTTCATTAGAGACGAGAAAATACTAATAAAGTAAGAGTTTCCTTTGCATTCTTAAAGGAAAAATGTGACGCAGAAAAATTTATATCAAGAAAATACCAATGTAGTCTCTTAACGCTCCGAGGAAAGGATAATCTAGAGGTTATTAATTAATTCTGAACGACGACGTCTACATTGTATTTTGCTATGAAACTTAATGCCGGAGCTGTGTTAGCACAATGCTGTTCGTTAGTGGGTCGTGAATAGTCTTGAATGACTTTAATGATGTATTGTCGTGTTCTACGTTCTATGAAGGGGGTGCGTCTAGTTATAATTCTGTGAGCGGCGCTACTGAATATGAACTCATTCGAAACCGTTTTGTTTTTTGAATCAGATCTTTATTATTTCTCTAAAAAGAGCAACTGCTGTGTTTCTTGCCGGCTCTTCTCAGCAGAATCAGCTTTCCGAACCGGTGGTAGATTCTCGACTTGTCGTAAGTGTCACAAGTTGGCCTACATGAAATAAATGATTTTCAATTAGTTGAAAGTTGTGAAAGAAATAAAAATTCGAAAATCTTTTTATTCCTTTTCTTGTTAGGTATGTGCAGACATAGGCTCGATATTTGTCTTTATTTTTAGGTTGGCTGTCTGAAAGAGGTCGCTTATTGTTTTTACCACAAACATATAATGTTTGTGGTTTTTACTTACTTTTTTCATGATAAGATTAGGTAATTAATTAATTTAATCATTCGTCCGTTCACTCATACTCAAGGGAAAAGTAGTTGAGTATTTGTTTATTATCCAGAAATAAAATATATAAAAGTCAGTCAGTACAAAAGGTTACTGACGGATTGATCTGACAACACACAGCTCACACCATTACCAAGCATAATCACGGCTAAAAGTGGCTTAGGCATCCGATAAGAAAATATTTTTAAAAATTCAACCGTTAAGGAGTAAAATAGAGGTTTGAAAAATCTAACTTAAAGTCAGCGAAGCCGCGGGCAAAAGCTAGTTAGTATACAAATAAAAATTTATTAGCAAGCTATGTTTACTTTTCCCAAATAAAAAGTACCAAACCTATGTCACTGTCAAAATTTTCAACTATAGGTACCAAAATTTTCAACTATAGGTACTCGTGCAAAAACTAACGTTAATATGTTGCTTCATTGCTGCATAATTGAAGGATAAACCAGTAAAAAACAAATATACTTTTGCAATTCTACTAATATTTATAAATATATATGTGTTTATGTAGTTTGGATGTATGGATGGATGGATGGACGGATGTTTGTTACTCAATCACGCCGCAACGACTGAATCGATTTAGCTGAAATTTCGAAATCACAAACTTGACTTAGTGTAGACAAAGACGTTCGTTTTCTTCACTATGAATTGTGCAAGAACGAGAAGAAAATACGATAGCTGCAAAATGAGTTTTCCTTTGTCAGATCTCATCTTATTCCATACAACTTTTCGTAAAATACCTTTCAACGCCTTAGAAATGAACAATATACAGGACGTCTCACGGCTATGCCACATGAAGGGGAAGTACCTTAAATATTGTAGATGGAATATTTTACTGAAAGAAGACTTCGATTTAATTTAAAAAAAACAATTAAAACTGCATTCATATATTTTTAAATAACTATTTAAGTTGCCTGGTTGAACTTGGTTTTCGTGAACATTTTTCTGAACAAAATTTTACATCAAATGCTAAAATTCATGGCTTTCCTTTTATTTCTAATGCTATGTAATTAAGCAGAAATAATCCTTATGATGAAGCCCTTCGATCAGTATGATAAAGCTACAGGGTAATTTTTTTTCTCGTATTACGGGTTCGAGTCCCGGTTCAACCAGACAATTATTTACAAAACAACGAATGCAGTTTAAATTGTTTTTTAAATTAAAATGAAGTCTTCTTTCAGTAAAATGTTCCATCTACAATAAATAAGGTACTTCGCCTCCACATGGCCTAGCCGTGGGACGCCCTGTAGATTTAGAGTATCGATTTCTAAATAAACCAACAAACACACTTTCGCGTTCATAATAAGTATACGAGTATATCTGTAAGAATTAGCATTAGGTAATCATTTTATTACTTAGTCGATAATCTCACGACTAAGTAATAAAAAAGAAACGGCAAAATCCACGTGGTCGTGATTCGATAATCACGATCGTTTTTGCAGTTTGTTTTTTATTAAGAACTGTATGCACGCTGTATTGTATATTATACACGCTGACCTTCATGATACTACAATGATGGATAAGCTTTTTGTTTTTAGCTACTACTACTAACTTTGTTTATCGGCATCAAGCAGCGTCTATCCTCTATTGTGCAAGCTCGCATTCTCACTTCCTTTGGTCACGTATCAAGACGGGATGTTGAGTCAATTGAACGTCTAGTGGTCCAAGGTAAAGTAGAGGGCACAAGGGAACGTGACAAAGCACCAATGAGATGTACGGACCAAGTGAAGGCTGCGGTGGATGTCCCGTTACCCGAATGCACAAGAAAAGCAGCTGTTAGGGAGTAGTGGAGGCGTATAGTGAAGCGTGCCTCAACACCGAAATGACGCCCACGACCGCTCTGACAAGAGTGTAAAGACTGAGAAGAAGAACTTTCCTTAGCCCATAAAAGTTAGGGCCTTGGTCCCACAGGAAAACCAAAATAACTAGTTTACAATAGGTATGTTGTGTACGGATAAATTTGGTACGTATCCTAAAATAATGTGCGTGGAATATCTATTTCATTTCGCGTATAATTTCCCGGGGGCTACGTTCTGCACATGAGAGCGGGACGTGTGATGACTGATGATATAGATAGTTAGGTATAAACAACGCTATCCAGTTATCCCATTTATCCTATTAATATTATAATTGCGAAAGTTTGAAAGAAAGAAAGAAACGTTTATTTTATGCATTGTGCCACACATCACCCAATAGGTATACCTGAATTAGGTTGTCTCGGCGCCTCCACCACTTGAGCATTAAAGACAAAAGGCGTTAAGCAGAAGAAGCGCCGGAACAACTAAGTCATGTGTGGCACAACTCGGAAAAAAGGTTCCAACTCAGCAAAATTCTGTATGCTTTGCACAAGAGCATACAGCGCTAATTTTCAGGACCCTGATTCGGGTAGCGCCACGGATTCAACATCCGTTGAATGTCGGTTTGGATGTTTGTTAATCAATGACGTCGCAACGATGAAACCGATTTGGCTGAAATTTGGCACAGAGATAGGTTATAGTCTGGAATCACACATGGGCTTTTTAACCCGGGAAATAAGAGAGTTCCCGTGGGAATAAAAAACCTTAATCCACGCGAACGAAGTCGTGGTAATCAACTAGTTGTAAGTAAAATTAACGACCTCCCAGTGTGCAGTGGCACAGAGGTAAACCCTGTGGTTTTATGTCTGGGAGGTCTCGGGTTCGATTCCCGGCGGGGGCAATTTGGGAATTAATAATTCTGAATTATCTCTGGTCTGATCTGGTGGGAGGTTTTGGTCGTGATTACCACCTTACCGTCAAAGACTTGCCGCCAAGCGATTTAGCGTTTTGGCACGATAGATTAGGGGTAGGGTTGAATTTACACTACCATACCCCTTTTAAGTTAGTTCGCTATACCATTCTAGACTGCATTATCACTTACCATCAGGTGAGGTCGCAAATTTTAACGTAATGAGTACGCGTCCAAGTAGGTACATTATCCTAATTACGAGCACGAAGACCGTAAACTGCTGATAAACAACAAAACCCAATACATTTTTTGACACGATTATGGAATCGAACTAAAGTACCTACGGGTATACTACGCCGTAAATTGGTTGATTAAGCAGAAATCAAGTTACACGTTGACCTGAATTGACCCGTTAAGAAAGAAATAATGGCTGACCAAAGCAGCAAACGCTAAAAGTTTAATATGCTTACTATTCAGCACACAAGACAAAACCTGAGTTCACTTTATGAATGCTGCCTGATTGAAGGACAAACCAACAAACACACACTTTCGCATCCCTACTTCTTCACTAATCCTACTAATATTGTAATTGCGAAAGATTGTAAGGATCGATGGAGGTTTGGTACTCCTTTACGCCACAACGAATGAACTGATTTGCCTGAAATCCAGGATTAACACATGGGCTATATTTCATTCGGAATTAAATTCCATTAAAGAATTCCTGCGAAAATTGAAAAATCTTAATCCACGCGGACGACGTAGCAGGCATCATCTTGTTTTATATTATTATATGCAAAAGTGTATACATATGTTTTTTTTAACCTTAATTACACTTCAATAGAGCTACTCGTACTTCCCACTTGTCTTATAAAAACTAGATCGTAGCGGACAAAGTCGTAAAGGGCATCAGTTACAAAGTACAAAATACAAGTTCTGAGAAGTCAAATGCCATACGTCGGTTATCGTGTGGTATTCAATATGAAGACGTGCACAAAAGGTCGTCTTCTTAGAACTTCACACCGGTTTCATGAGTGCCAACTTCACACCTGATATACTCGTATATTTAATAAATGCAAACGTCTTTATCTAATAGCGCTATAAAATGAGAATATTTTCTCATCCGCTCAAAAATGGCTTTTTACTTTATCTAATAATAAAATTGGATGTTCCTCCGTTTGTAAGAAATATTAAACTTTTAAGTTAAGAAAAACAAATAAATACGTCTCTTACATATGTTTTTTGTACTTTGACTAAATAAATATCGATTTTTAAAGCTGCCTATTTGTCAAAGTAATAAAATTAAATAGCAAGAACATTAACAGAAAGAAGAATTAATAAAAATATCATAGAGTTCAGATAAAACACTGAAAAAGTTTGAATACCTTCGATCACAGAAAAAAAATCAGAGGAGTATCATGAAATATCCAGAAGGATACAGAACAGAAACGAAGCACTCCGTCTCACTCACTCCTAATATAGTTGTGCTGCCCAGCCACAGTTTTCCAATGGGTTCGTACATTTTCAAGGTCTAAACGCTGAACGAAATTCGGCACAAAGACTGCATACAGACGACGGACATGCATAGGGCACATCGTCTCGAATTTTAAAGAACTAACTGGATTTTATAAAAACCTAAGCCCACAAAGATAGATACGCGGGCATCACCTAGTATTATTTTAAAAATAACGACTATCGATTCATTGAAACACTACAAATATACCTACATGCTATATCGCATGGTCGATCCTACCATACCTCCTTCCATTACGCGTTAACTGTCTTGTAATGAGCGTTGAACCCTTAGGTGTCGCTTTGAGCAAGTCTGGGTTTTAAAATTCTACTAGTAATATTATATTATTTTCATACAAAGTTGCAGACATAAGCTTGATTCATCAAATCGATTCACATTAAAATTCATATCATAATTCGAAGGCATCTATGCTATGACGCGTCGTCATATTTGCACGATAACTATGTCGGCGCTAGAACGTAAATAAGGATTTTAGAATTGGAAGAAAAACTGTGATTAAAATAAAACCAGTGAAAAATGGATGAACCTTGTGAAGAAAATAAATATACCAATGCGTTTACCGATTCAACGAAATCCTCATGGATGCCTTTATTACGACAGGTATTTAATGTTTTTATTATTTCAATTTCAAATCCATTAGTGTTAATTTCACTTTCGCTTTAAATCAGAACATCCGATTTGTTCTGGATTAAATTCGATTATGGTGAAATAAACAACTTTTTTAAGTTCTAAAGTAGAAACCTTATTTCTACTTTAATCGCTATCAGAATATCCACGTTGCAATATGACGATATCGCCATAATGTCTAGATATTCGAACGCTTTAATTTAAATGCTAAATTCCTAGATGAAGCTATAAGAATTTCAGTTTAAATTGATGACAGTTGAACGATGCGTGAACGCTTAAAGTTCCAGTAACATTGTTCGGTTTCGGTAAAGTATCCTGTGTTAGTTAAGTCAAAAGGATAAGGGGCCATTTCTATGATAATTAATTTTAACTCGGTCAGATAAACTAAACATGAACTCGTGGAGTTCAAAATGTATAATTTTTTTTTAAGATCAACGGAAGCAAAATGTACAAAAATAACACTAAAATACCTTCGCAAACGAGTAGAACAAGTCCTTGATCTCATTTAAATATCTTAAAATTTACTAAAACACATTAAAATATTTTGATTATATACGTTTGCATATTGCATAATGAGTTCTTGAGATCAATGTCTTAATTTTTGTTCCTAGTAGAGGAAATATTTTGTACTTATTACTACGTACGTATATTATTTCTAAAGTCATATAAAGATGTATACGTGTAGAAGAGTCACAATACTGCATTTAAATCAATCATTTATTTATTTAAAGAAAAATCAAATTTATCAAAGCTTGACTAAACTGGCAAAGATAAAAGCAAGGCTTATGATTATAGCAGTCTACGGATAAAATTTTATAAAATTAAAATTTTAAGATTAAAATTTTGTATTGCCTAAACTATTGATGGATGAAGTGTCAACCGATTTATTAGTTTTCTTTTGTTTTTCTTGTTTAACTTTAGATCAATTTTCTTCCCAGATGTTTGTATGCAGTGGAGTGACATCATATTTTTTCATTTATGGGTTATTTTTTGGTGCTCCAACAGTTTACGTACCACAAATAAGAAAAGAGGCAAATTCGACTGAAGCTATTAGTATGGAAACGATGTCTTGGTTATGTAAGTTGTATTATTTTAATTCTAAAAAAAAATCACAACAGCAAGTACAGTCTTAATTAATCATAGATTAAAGATAGAGGTCAGTGATCTCAACTGATACCTAGACGTCCATTGCTGGATATAAGTCTCTTGAAAGTTGCCACAGAACACGATCATGTGCTGCCTGCATCCAGCGACTACCAGCAAGTTACTTGAGACCATCTATCAACCTGGGGTGGGTCTACCAATAATGGGGGTCAATAATGGCTAGCTAAAACTTAAAAAAGTTTCACTGATTTAAATATTTTTTTTTTGTTTTGTTTGCTCTAATACAGAGGTAGTTTAAAAAATATAGAGAAAATCAAAATTGGACAAGACAAAATTGGTAATTCTGTATAAGAATCATCAATCGACGTGGTTTTGACGATTTCATGGGTATAGTTGAGGATGAGAGAGGATGAGAGTGACATAGGTTTCTTTTTCCCGGAAAATCATAAAGCCACGGGATTTTTGAAAACTAAATCCATGTTGAGCAAGTTGCGGGCATCAGCTAGTTATAGTTACAATCTGCCTATAATATAGATTCTTATTTTTTTCTGTTTCAGTCTCAATCTCCAGCTATGGATCTCTGCCCTGGGCTATTATTTGCCCCATAATTGCAGAACGATATGGAAGAAAAGTACCATATATGATTCTGTGGGTAAATACGATGGTTAGCGTTTCGTTGTTTTACTTTAGCAAAAGTGTAACTGAACTTTTTATTAGTGGTTTTCTACAAGGTATGCTTCAAACAATACAAATTGGAGTCTCTATTATGGTCCTCACTGAATACATATCACCTAAGTATAGAGGGATGTTTATCACTTTTAAATCTGCAACATTCTATTGGGGTATCTGGATCTCTAATGCTATTGGGACCTTTTTTCATTGGAAAAATATTGGTATATTGATTTTTACTTGCTGCATCTATAATGTTAGTATATTATTCTGGCCAGAATCTCCATATTGGTTAGCATCTAAGGGACGCTTTGAAGAATGTGCAAAATGTCATCGTTGGTTAAAAGGAAAAGACAAAGATTCTGAAGAAGAACTGAAGCAACTTATATTATCATCTAAAGAAAACTTAAAACGTAAGCAAGAACGGCGACAAGAAAATTTTCTGAATCGCATTATTAAATTATTTAACATCGTAAAATCAAAAAGATTCTATAAACCACTGTTACTTTCAGTACTCACAATATGTCTTTATCATTTTTCTGGAAAGTTAGCTTGTACCGGTTATGTCATAGATATTATTAAAACAATTACAGTGAGTGAATCAACAGCATATGAAGGAATGCTTGTGTTAGATGGAATTACTGTGCTAGGGATGTATGCAGGCGTTTATTTGACAAAGTTTTTTAAACGTCGTCCACTGTTATTTATTTCAGCATGTATTGGTGTTACATTTTTGTTTGTTTTATCACTGTATTTATATTTAATACATTTGAATGTAATTTCTGAAAATAAGTATTTAACTTTATTCCTTTTGATGGGCTTCTCAGTTGCAATAAGTTGCGGTCCTATGATATTGTCTATGTGTTTCTCTAGTGAATTAACACCATTGAAGGGTAGAACTATATTTATAAGTATTTTTACGATTTCAACTTGCACTATCATGGGATCAATTTTGAAAATTTCTCCGTATATTTTTAAATATTTGGCCTCACACGGAGCATTTTTATTCTATGCTATAATGTCCTCAATGTTTATTTACATTCTTTACAAAGTGTTACCCGAAACTAAAGACAAAACAATCCAACAGATTGAAAGATATTTTTCGGATGATAAGGTTGTTAAAGAAGAAGAGAGATTAATGAATCCTTAAGAAGTTTGTGAAAAATAATTATTAATTTGTTCTAGAGCTATTTTTATAGCAAACGTTGAAAACTATCATTTATATTATATTAAATTATCATTCAAGATGTATAATAATAGTATACACGTGTATAAATTAGTAACTATCTATGTGAATTGATATCAAAAGTGGCTTATAAGAATTATTATTAATTAATTAATGAGATAGTATTTTTAGAAAATAAGAAATATTGTACCTACATTTAATGCCAAGGTCCTCTAAATTAACTGTAAATAAAATACGACTTTTTGACTAATTTATTTGTGAGGTACAAATTAAGTTCATGGTGAAATCGTTCATAAGTCATAATCAGATCGAAGGACTAAGTAACATATTTATTTTGGCAAATCAATGAGCCAACCATTATAGCCATTATACCAGTTTGCAAAACTTTATCTGTAAAGTTGTATGTTAATATACTTATTATTTGAATTTTAGTGCTTTAATTTACTTGTCCTTTGCTAGCCTCTTTCTTTTAATGTAACATATTGTTAACAATTGCTGACTTGAACAGTTATTCGTAGTTTTATGATAATGAAATTTAAGTCACGCAGTTAGGTTTAGGGTTCCGAAAGAAAGACGGAACGGTTATAGGCTCGCTCGGTTGTTCATATTTCTGTCTGTGTGTCAAAGCCCTTTTTCTCAGAAACGCCTTGAGGTATTAAATTGAAATGTATACTGAATAAAAAAGTCAATGGTTTCTTAATGCTCTGAAAATTTCAAGTTTCTAGTTTAACTCACTAAAAAGTTACAGCTTTCAAAGCGTATTTTGTAGCTCAGCGCCATCTAGTGAGAGTGCTTCTTCATGAGAGTAAGTTCGTGGTCCAATTTTTAGTTATTTTCGTAGCCGACCCTTCGCTGTAGAAGAAAACATAATATTATTGAACATGGCATCTGCGACCAGCCCCCTAGTATGTTCTAATGTAATTATTGTAATCCCAGTGTTTTAATTCGCGTCCTATTCGCCAAACCAAACCAGTAGACGAAAAACCAAAAAAGAAACATAAGACGAAAATGATTTTGGAATCATTTTCTTCGGTGTAAATCTTCAAAAAAATGTATAATAGAAAATATAATTGTATATGGCAATTAATGTATATTGATTTTGAAAATATGAATCATAATAATATTAATAGTAAATATCAATATAATAAATGAGGTAAGTCAATATATTATTGAAAATATGATATACGGTTTACACAATATATCAAAATATCAATACATATTATAGATAAAATAACTATTGTAGTTTTTCTTTGGCCCCATATAACACAAATAACTATTGTGTCATGGAGTTGTAGAGTTAAAGTCGAGAAAGTTTTTTTAGTAAACCATAAATTTATACAGGACCTCAAAACTTTTGTGAACATCTATAGCGTTATGAACTAGTATTGATAAGAGTAATTGCTTATCGTATTAACCTAGGTCGTCAAAGTGTCAATTTCACGCGCATAATAATTTTAGGTTCATTAACACATTAGCACGAGTGGTGAGACAATAGGTTATACGTCTGTTCACACATTCGTCTCGCCTTTCGTCTCGCTTTTGTTATATTATTATGTACATTGTACAAGTGATGCACTGCCGAAGAGCGAACCGAGTATTGTTATTGCCATTAATAAAGAACCGACATCAAAAACCTTAGAGGTCGAATTTTTGAAGTTTAAACTTGCCGATGGGGCCGAGGGATATAAAGATTCGATTAAAAAAAATATCAATAAATCCAAATATCAAAGAGATGGCGTAACACACAATAAAGAAAATCTAAAAAGAATAATAATTGTTGAATCTAAATTGCAGCGACGCATATTATGTGGGCATGCAGTGCGTTTTGCTGATCTCTACAAAAGGTATCGCAGGACGACAAATGATGATAAAAGGAGGTCGGTATGACGCCTTAGCCAGTCGCGTTTCTGGTTCACATTTGAGAATTATAATAGATTGTAAATTGTACTGTATAATTTTAAGTGTCAATTTATAAAGACTTTTATTAACTTGTGACTATAGCTGAACAATAAATAAATAAATTAGTAAACAGTGGTAAAATGGTGACCCTGACGTGATCTGAAAGTTATTTGAGGTGAACCATTTGTTTTTAAGAATATTGGCCAAGCTGAAGTTGACTAATATCCCTTTACCCTCCAAATAAGTGGAAAACTTTTGCTGACTGGGTACGTCAATATTGCAACGGGTAGGGTTCGAACCTGTGTCCTTTCAGTTTTTAAGCTGTATCTTTAACCCTTAGGCCACTGAGGCTTTATACTATGCAAAATTAATGATGCTGTCATTTTTATCCGCTCATTTTTACATTCTTGTCGCATCTCATCTCACTACTTGCCGCAAATATCAATGACAATGCTCGCCTTTACACATTCGCTATCTAGAACCATAGTAAACGATGTTCAAAAAATTCCACCTTGGTACACTTGTATGATTTCAAATACTAGTGTTTTTTTCAGATCTGTAGGACTTATGAGTTAGGAGAAAAGAGGGAAAAAGTTATACAATACAGCTTAAGAAGTAAGAATGTGTTTATATTCTGTAATTTACGTAATAATTATATAAAAGCTAAAGGTGACTGACTCTCTGATCTATCTACGCACAGCTCTAACCGCGCGCATACATATAGTTATTATGACGTAGGCATACGCTAAGAATTTTTGAAAATGAAACCCCTAACAGGGTAAAATAGGGGTTTGAAAATTTGATCTTAATGTGAGCGAAGCCGCGGGCAAAAGCTAGTATTTAAATATTCTGTTTCATCATCTACTGACAATTGCCTACAATTTCGTAAGTGCGATAGAGATGCGACGACGAATGTGTGAAAAGATGTCCCGCTTGACAGTTCTCGTCTCGACACCCGAATGTGGAATGAGCCTTATTGGCAACTTTATGGCCAACGCAATGACCATGTCGTGACTATAATATTGGTTGATGGATACGTTTGTGTTAACAGATTAGTTTTATGCCAGCCCATTTCGAAAATGGAACAATCATGTGAAACTGATAAATTCACTGGCAACAATGCCAAGTCTTCATGGAAACCTCTTCTAAGACAGGTGAGGTTAAAACTTCAGGTTAAGGCAGGTTATGTTTGACAGGTTAGGTTAACTTTAGGTTATGTTTGACATTGCCTAGTTCTATTAAAATATTTAAATAACTTAAAGAGCCTTTTTCGTTAATCTGATGACTGACTAATCTATCAACGAACAACTCAAATCACTGGACGGATCAGGCTGTTTGGCAAACAGATAGGCATTATGACGCAAGCATCCGCTAAGAAAGAATTATTGAAAATTCGACCTCTACGGGAATAAAATAGCAGTTTGAAAAGTCGAACTTGACGTGAGTGAAGCCACGGGCAGAAGCTAGTTGTACTATAGATAACTAGCGGACGCCCGCGACTTCGTCCGCTTCTTCAATTCACAATCGATAGTTCCCAAATCACGGAGATATCGACATACAGAGGTAGAATAACACAACTCCTTGTCCTTCTTTTTCGAAAGTCGGTTAAAAAAGTAGTCTTATCTACCAGTGAAAGTCCCGTTAATTGTTAAAAAAGTCCCGTTGCCGAAATTAGCGGCAACAAACAGACAGACAGACGGATAGACAGACAGACAGAAAAAATTGTTTTCTTGTTATAAGTACCGCATTTAGTTTCGTCTGCAGTTAGTAAAAAGCTGTTCTTTTCATATTACAAACAGACACTTCAATTTTATTTATTTATATAGACAGATAAAGATTTATAGATAATATATACAGTTAGTCAGTAGGGTTATATTAATGAAATAGTTGTGTTATGATATTAAATTAAAAGACAAGCATTAATTTTATTTTTATAGTTTAAAAATGTTAAGGACCTTATGACTTTCTCCCTGCTTTCTCCCGTTTTATTGGAATTGCTTAACAACCTGGTATTATTGCACACGCACACTAATACATGCAGTGCGAGCGTAACACATAGCTGTCACGTAGGTACACTAGTGTGTTCACAATTGGTCTGGTTTTATTTTTCATTCTTTAGTAGCACGACACTCCTTCTAGTCATAATATATATTATTATTGGTATTGAAAGCTTTTTCGATAAGTTGGTACTCACGATAATTCGTAGATACTTGGTAGTAACACGGTTAACGAACGTGATTACAGTATGCTAATAGATTATCTTGTGTTGGAATGTTAGGTAGTTCGAATTTGTGAACCATTTCCAACTATGGAGCAATCATTCGAAAATGATAAAATTGATGCCAATACCAAGGCGTCTTCACGGAAACCACTGCTAAGACAGGTGAGGATTTGATTAAGGAATTATATATTACTAGCTGTTGCCCGCGACTTCGTCCGCGTCAATTTCTGTTATTATGATCGCGATTAAGAAGTTTTTAATAGAATATATTTTAAATATGGATCATTTTCCCCGTTTTTGCATTATTTTTCACTGATGCTTTGCTCCTATTGGTTGCAGCGTGATGTTATATAGCCTAAAACCTTCTTCGATAAAGGGACTATCCAACACAAAAAGAATTTTTCAATTCGAATCAGAAGTTCCTGAGATTAGCGCGTTCAAACAAACAAACTCCTCAGGTTTATAATATTAGTATAGATAAGTATAGATATATTATGACGAAGTATTTCTCTATATTGTGAGCATAGCCTAGTGGTGAGGACTGCGCTCTTCTATGCGGGGTTCGATCCCGGGGATGTATCAGTAACATTTAAATATTTCGCGTTTCAGTAATTAACCGACTTCCAAAAAATGAGGAGGCTCTCAATTCGTCGGATTTTTTTTTATAAATGTTCCTCGATTACTCGAAGAGAAAATAGAGTAATTTTGTAAGTATATAATTCCACTTCACAGATGACGGCAGGGAAGCGGCGGGTAAAAGCTAGTAATAAATAATATTTGATTAGGTACTCTAAAAAGCTCGCTTTTTTCCTAAGTAAACTTTTTATTAATTACATTTCTTTATTTATTTTTCAAAATTGGCACATGGTTCACCTTATTCTAAGTTTGGCGACCTCCCTAGCACTGTGGGTTTATAACTGGGAGGCCTCGTGTTCCCGGCGGAGGCAATTTGGGAATTTATAATTTCTGAAATGTCTCTTCTCTGGTCTGGTGGGAGGCTTTGGCCGTGGATGGTAATCACCCTACCGTCAAAGATGTGCTGCCAAACCATTTAGCGTTCCGGCAGGATGGCGTGTAGAAACAGATTATTAGGATTATGGGTTGAATTTACAACTGTCATACCCCTTCCAATTAAGTTCACTACTATCTTAGACTGCATTGTCACTTACCAACAGGTGAGATCGCAGTGAAGGATTATCTTGTCATCGAATAAAAAAAATCTAAGTTTTAGGTAGGTATCTTATTAATACTTAAGTCAGGAGTTCGTTCCTTACAGATGTTTGTATGCAGTGGAATAACAATAAACTTTTTTATTTCTGGATTATTCTTTGGTGCCCCAACAGTTTTAGTTCCGCAAATACGGAAACAGACTAATTTTACTGAAGCTGTGGGCATGGAAACTATATCTTGGCTATGTAAGTTGCATATTCACAAATGTCAGGTTTATTTCATTTACTTAAGATGTGATGATGACAAATATTTTTTTGTAAAACATAATGTAAACTTTTATTTTAGTTTCACTCAACATCTACGGATCTATTCCATGGACTCTAATTTGTCCCATAGTTGCAGAAAAATATGGAAGAAAACTGCCATACATCCTTCTATGGATAAATAACATAGTTTGCGTTTCGTTATTCTACTTTAGTAAAAGTTTTATTGAACTTTTCATAAGTGCGTTTTTACAAGGATTTTGCCCAGCAATACAAATAACCGTCGGCGTCATGGTTCTCACCGAATACACCTCTCCGAAGTACAGAGGAATGCTTATCACTTTTAAGGGTGCAACATTTTTTTGGGGTATCTGGATTTCTAACGCTATTGGAACCTTTTACTATTGGAAAAATATTGGAATATTATTAATTGTATGCTGTATCTACAATACTAGTA
Organism: Hipparchia sbordonii; assembly: GCA_038048805.1. Classification (NCBI taxonomy): domain Eukaryota; kingdom Metazoa; phylum Arthropoda; class Insecta; order Lepidoptera; family Nymphalidae; genus Hipparchia; species Hipparchia sbordonii. The sequence goes on along the minus strand of CM076106.1, from coordinate 5,362,058 downwards.
CATTATTTTGGCCCGAGTCACCTGTTTGGCTGGCCACCAAAGGACGTTTTGAAGAGTGTGCAAAATGTCATCGCTGGCTAAAAGGCGTCGATAAAGATTCAGAAGAAGAACTCCAGCAACTCATATATACACAAAAAAATAATTTAAGACGGAAGCAAGAACGTCAATTGAACAAATCAAGACACTGCGTCAATAAGTTTTATACCTACATAATAGCCAAAAGATTTTATAAACCACTTATATATTCAGTACTTACAACGTGTCTTCATGAGTTTACAGGAAAATTGGCTTGTACAGGATATATCATACATATTTTGAAAGCAATTACTTTAAGTGAATCAACAGCATACCAAGGAATGCTTGTGTTAGATGGTATTACTGTGCTTGGGATGTATATTGGCGTTTATTTAAACAAATTTCTTAAAAGGCGACCATTGTTATTAGGTTCTGCGTCAGTAGGAGCAATATTTTTGTTTTTTTTATCAACCTACTTATATTTAATACATTTTAATGTTATTAAAGAAAACATATACTTAACATTATTTTTATTGATGGGTTTTTCAATTACAGTTAGTTGCGGTCCAATGATAATGTGTATGTGTTTGGCTAGCGAAATGACACCTTTAAAGTGTAGAAGTTTATTTTTATGTATTTATGGATTGTTACATAATATTGTTATGGGTACAATGTTAAAAATTTTTCCTTTTTTATTTAAATATTTTAAAGCGCATGGAACCTTTTTATTCTTCGCTATAATGTCTTCTATTTTTATTTATATTCTTTACAAGGTATTACCTGAAACAAAAAATAAAACAATACTAGAGATAGAGAAATGTTTTACAGATGAGAACAATTTTCAGAAAGAACAAGTTGAATTGATGCATTTAGAAAAAGAGAGAGACAAAAATTAATTTTCATCTGTAAACATACTACTTAATAGACTATTAAATAAATAAAATAGTACTTCTCTATTTTTGAAAAGCACCGATAACAATCCTGTTGGTAACAATCTACTTTGGTGAAACTTAAATAAATTTTATTAATCAAAAGCCTATCATTATTAATTCTAATGACAACAATTGTTTGACAAAAAGTCACTATACTAAAAATGAGTGGCTATGGGAACTCTGTAAGAAAACTAGGTACGTAACCCCATTGAGTTTGGGCTTCAATGATTCGTCTTTACAGGTATTTGGGTTCTAGAAGATATCCAGAGTCTGATGATGGAACCGAAAGCCGTCTAAAGGAACTCAGCAATAGATCTGCGCACTTAAGTTAGTCATCTAGTACTTAATAAATATAACCCGAGAGGTTCGAAACCCTCAGTGAGCGACTACGAATTGCATATTTTGGCCGGTTATTTTGATTTTCTTTTAAGTTTTACTCATCTTTTTTTAAATATTATAACCAGAAATCTTGTACGAGAGTAAATACAATAACTGTGCAATGAATGGACATCGAATCGACGACCTTTCATTTATATTATAAACATTCAATTATGTTAAATATTATCTGGTGTTCAACACATATTTAATCTAAATAATATAAAAGGATTGACTGATGGACATAATGACTGACTAATCTATCAACGAACAGCTCAAATCACTAGATAGATCGGGCTTTTTGGCAAACAGATAGTTATTATGACGCAGGCATCTGCTAAGAAAGAATTATTGAAAATTCAACCTCTACGGGGGTAAAATAGCAGTTCGAAAAGTCGAACTTGACATGAGTGGAGCCATGGGCAGAAGCTAGTTGTACTATACATAATAATATATACAGTTAGTTAGTTAGTAGGGTTATATTAGTATAAAAATTTTTTATGATATTAAATTAAAAAGACAAGCATTCATTTTATTTTTATAGTTTAAAAATTCTCCCCATTTTTATTGGAAATTGTTTAACAACCTAGTATTATTACACACGCACACTAATACACGCAAAGCGAGCGTAACACATAGCCATCACGTACACTAATGTATTAATGATTGGCCTGGTTTTTTTCATTCTTTAGTAGCACGACACTCCTTCTAGTCATAATATATATTGTATTCAAAGCTTTTACGAGTACGATAAGTGGGTACTGTATTCACGTTCCTTGATATTATGACTGGCAGTGACACGGGTAATGAACGTGATTATAGTATGCTAATAGATTATCTTGTGTTAGAACGTTAGGTAGTTCTAATATGTGTATCATTTCCAACTATGGAGCAATCATCCGAAAATGATAGAACTGATGCCAATACCAAGGCGTCCACATGGAAACCACTGCTAAGACAGGTGAGGATTTGATTTTTTTTTATATGAATAGCGGGCAAACGAGCTGGTGCATCACCTGATGTAAAGTGATTACCGCCGCCCATGAACACTTGTAGTACCACAGGCACCACCAATGCGTTGCCGGCTTTTCAGGAGCTTATTGGTTCGCCCCTTGAATAACCCCATAATGTAATTAAGGAATTATGACGAAGTATTTCTCTATATTGCTAGCATAGCCCAGTGGTTAGGACTGCGGTCTTCTATTCGGGGGGCCGTGGTTCGATCCCGGGGATGTACCACTAACGTTTAAATCTATATGAGTTTCAGTAATTAACCGACTCCAAGACACGAGGAGGTTCTCAAATCGTCGAAATCTTTTTTTTTATGTATGACGGTGTTCCCACTGAATTACAACATTACATTATTCAAGGGGCGGACCAACAAATTCCTAAAAAGCCGGCAACGCATTGGTGGTGCCTCAGGTGCTACGAATGTTCATGGGTGGCGGTAATCACTTAACATCAGGTGACACTGCTCGTTTGCTCGCTTAAAATATTTAAAAAAAAATGTTCTCCGATTACCTTGTCATCGAATAAAAAAAATCTAAGTTTTAGGTAGGGATACCTACCTAAAACTTAAGTCAAGAGTTCGTTCCTTACAGATGTTTGTATGCAGTGGAATAACAATAAACTTCTTTATTTCTGGATTATTCTTTGGTGCCCCAACAGTTTTAGTTCCGCAAATACGGAAACAGGCTAATTTTACTGAAGCTGTGGGCATGGAAACTATATCTTGGCTATGTAAGTTCCATATTTAAATCTTTAATTCATTAACCGACCTCAAAATAGGAGGAGTTTCTGCTCCCGCGTAGTAATTCGTGGATTTAGTTTTATAAATCCCAGGGAAAATTTGATTTTCCGGAATAAGAAGTGGCCTATGTCACTTTCCAAGTCCTCAACTGTCTCAACTATTAGCGTGATTGAATGACAAACCAACAACAAACAACTTTCTTATTTATAATATTAGTAAGTATATACTTATACTATACTTATTAATATTATGATGGGATATGAGAATGTGATAATGACAAGTAACTTTTTATAAAACATATTTTAAACTTTTATTTTAGTCGCACTCAACATCTACGGATCTATTCCATGGACTCTAATTAGTCCCATAGTTGCAGAAAGATATGGGAGAAAACTGCCATACATCCTTTTATGGATAAATAACATAGTTTGTGCTGCATTGTTCTATTTTAGTAAAAGTTTTATTGAACTTTTCATAAGTGGCTTTTTACAAGGAATGTGTCTAGCAGTACAAACAACCGTCGGCGTCATGGTTCTCACTGAATACACCTCTCCGAAGTATAGAGGAATGCTTATCACTTTTAAGGGTGCAACATTTTTTTGGGGTATCTGGATTTCTAACGCTATTGGAACCTTTTGGTATTGGAAAAATATTGGAATATTATTATTCGTATGCTGTATCTGCAATACAAGTTCATTATTTTGGCCCGAGTCACCTGTTTGGTTGGCCACCAAAGGACGTTTTGAAGAGTGTGCAAAATGTCATCGTTGGCTTAAAGGAGACGATAAAGATTCTGAAGAAGAGCTTCAGCAACTCATATGTACACAAAGGAAGAATTTAAACCGAAAGCAAGAACGTCAATTAAGTAAACAAAGAAACTGCTTTATAAGATTTTATAACTCAATAATAGCCAAAAGATTTTATAAACCACTAATTTATTCAATACTTACAGCGTGTCTCTATAGTTTTACAGGAAAGTTGGCTTGTACAGGATATATCATACATATTATGAAAACAATTACTTTAAGTGAATCAACAGCATACCAAGGAATGCTTGTGATAGATGGTATTACTGTGCTTGGAATGTATATTGGCGTCTTTTTAAACAAATTTCTTAAAAGGCGACCATTGTTATTAGGTTCTGCGTCAGTAGGAGCAATGTTTTTGTTTTTTTTATCAACCTATTTATATTTAGTACATTTTAATGTTATTAAAGAAAACAAATATTTAACATTATTCTTGTTGATGGGTTTTTCAATTACAATTAGTTGCGGTCCAATGATAATGTGTAAGTGTTTGGCTAGCGAAATGACACCTTTAAAGTGTAGAAGTTTATTTTTATGCATTTACGGATTATTAAATAATATTGTTTTGGGTACAGTGTTAAAAATTTTTCCTTATATATTTAAATATTTTAAAGCGCACGGGGCCTTTTTATTCTTCGCTATAATGTCTTCTTTTTTTATTTATATTCTTTACAAGGTATTACCTGAAACAAAAAATAAAACAATACTAGAGATAGAGAAATGTTTTTCAGACGAGAGTAATTTTTTGAAAGAAGAAGTTGAATTGATGGATTTAGAAGAAGTAAATAAAAAATAAATAAAAAATTGTCAGTATGAAATGAAATATTAAATATTTTGCAAAACAATATTTAATAAACTACTGAAAATAGTATTGAGCAAATCGTCTGGATGTAGAAAAGATAACATTTTCTCATCGTCATCATTTGTCAACTATTGGATATTGGTCTCTTGTAGGAATTTACTATCTAGTAATAAAATAATATTTAAAAACTTGAAACATGTTTTTAAGCGAGATTGCCTTGAATACCAATTAGTTTATGGTAATAATAGTATTTTTAGTAGTAGATTAAAATTTACATCCTCTGGGCATCCTTACAGCTTCCATTCTTCTATCGATATTCGATTGTCTAAACCAACGACCTCAATGAGCATACCACAACCAACTTATTTGTTCAGGTGGACTAAATTGCAACTAAGGCTGCTTTTTTAAAATTTCATTTCGCCGTCATATATTTATGGTCTTTGATGCTGTGAGTTCTTTATAGCGTACGAGTGCGATATATGAGAAATATGGATTACCGAAATCCTCGCTTTAATTTTCTAAAGAGCAATCTCAAATCTCCACAAGCGAATCTGCCAATAAGTTTGTGGATCTAACCCGTAGGTTTAGTATAAGACTAGCTTTTGCCCCCGCGACTTCGTCCGCGTGGAATTAGATTTTGGGGTGGAATTTTCAAAAACTGTGACACACGTACTTCTTTATTTTTAACTGAAAGCTCAAATACCAACTTTGATGGAAACAGCTTGAAAAATGACGGACTTTTATATAAACTTCCATCCCCTATTTAAACCCCTTAGGGGTGGAATTTCCAATAATCCTTTCTTAGTGTGCGCCTACGTCATAAAAGGAATCAATTGTAAAAATTTCAAGTTTCTAACTTCAGTAGTTTAGGCTGTGCGTTGATATCTCAGTCAGTCAGTCAGTCAGGACTTTGAATTTTATATATATAGATTTAGTTCGATTGATCGTATTCGTATTCGATGGCATTAACGTCAAAGTAAAATGAACCATAAAAGTATCTAATTAGAGTTCAATTTCGTGCATGCATTCTTATACGTTTATGTTTACAGATACGCTTCAAATTAAAATCGGTTGTACTGAATTTGTGACTTTAAATCATTACAGTTTTATAGGTCATTTTACTTTGATACTAATATCATCGAATACTAATACGATCAATCGAATTAAATCTTAAACAAACCCTACTGACCGTTGCAACTAACAAAATTTATGCGTATTAATGACGCGATTTAGTGAGAGCATAGTGAGAGCAACGTGAGCTTGCTTACTTATATGCTCAGTACTATCTTTACAGATACGCTGGTGTACAATGTTAATTAATTAATATTATTATGTTATGATTAAATGTTTTATAAAGATTTTTTTTTTCTTTCAATTTTCACTACATTTAACCCTGAGAAATTCAGATTTAACCTCGACACTTATGTGGAAAGTAGATGATTGCATAGTGGATAATCAATATACAGGGTGTCCCACGGCTATGCCACATGGAGGGGAAGTACCTTAAATATTGTAGATGGAACATTTTACTGAAAGAAGACTTCATTTTAATTTAAAAAACAATTTAAACTGCATTCATAGATTTTTAAATAATTGCCTGGTTGAACCGGGACTCGAACCCGCTATACGAGAAAAAAAATTAACCTGTATCTTTATCATACCGATCGGAAGGCTTCATCATAAGGATTATTTTTTGTTAAATAACATAGCATGAGAAATAAAAGGAAGACCATGAATTTTAGCCTTTGATGTAAAATTTTGTTCAGAAAAATGAAAAGCTCGTATAAAAATTCGTAGCTCTGTTGCAGCGGGATTGAAGGACAAACCAATAAATCAACAAACAAACGCACTTTCGCATTTATAGGTAATATAAGTAAGGATTTGTAAGGATAGTAAGGATCGGGAAATGATGCGTACTTCTCAAGTGGGTACTCATTAGTAATAGTTCATATCAGTTGTATGTCGATACGCCAGTGTCAGCTTTTCATTTTTCTGAACAAAATTTTACATCAAAGGCTAAAATTCATGGTCTTCCTTTTATTTCTCATGCTATGTTATTTAACAAAAAATAATCCTTATGATGAAGCCTTCCGATCGGTATGATAAAGATACAGGTTAATTTTTTTTCTCGTATAGCGGGTTCGAGTCCCGGTTCAACCAGGCAATTATTTAAAAATCTATGAATGCAGTTTAAATTGTTTTTTAAATTAAAATGAAGTCTTCTTTCAGTAAAATGTTCCATCTACAATATTTAAGGTACTTCCCCTCCATGTGGCATAGCCGTGGGACACCCTGTATAATATAATCAATGATAAATGACAATATATTTGACTTATTTTAAGCTATTGCATAGCTTCTATCGCGGGCCAGCGTGAAGACCGAATCTAGAAATTCCGTAACGAAAATAACCTGACACGGGACTCCTCTACGGTGAGCCGCTAGATGGCGCATTTTTTATCAACGTGTAACTGAACTAACTGACCTACGAAAATCCCTACCCTATAATTCCTATTAATATTTCTATTTTTAATTTATTTCTTTAGAGTGGCACGTGAATCGCTAGTGGTAAGACCCTTTATTATGTTGTGACTGTATTAAACCAAGAACTTTTAGAGCATCGAAGTAATGAGTTCAAAAGACATAGACGCCTTGTACAAGAGTTCGTGTATTGGCCTGTAGTCGGTTCCCGTATAGAATCTTATTAAAGAATGGTTTAAATCCAGTATGAATGATACCGGTTTGCTCTATTATCACGAGACCCAACGCTGACGTCGTGAGACACAAGATTTTCTATGGGAATTTCTTTTCTATTCAAAAGAACCTACATCACAACTTATGTACTTCGACATCCAGCATTACATTGACCGTCTATAGTACACATCGTTGTTTCAAGTTCCTTTGAGTCCATAGGCAACGTTCTAGTTTAGAAGGTGGCATCATTTCATCATAAAAAAAATGAGATGATGATCGTTGGCTCCCTGCACGCCAACAATGGTGAGCTCCTGCCTTTCGTGATATATCAAGGACCACTGCACTGCGCCCATTAAAACAATAACGAGTTATTATGATAATTGACGCAATGAGTTGTAGCTTAGTTGTAATGTATTACTCAGTTTGGATATTTGACGATAGATCAGAAATGTGAACTAGTCCCTGAAATACCATCAAGCTATATTCATCCTACCTCGGCATCAACAACAGTTTGTTAATAGTTATACTAAGTGCAGACACCACGAAGTGGTGACAGGCTCCAACATTACGTTAGAGCTAGTTCGAATGTACACACAACACTCAGCACAGAGCATCGCAACATAGATCAATTTACATCTGAGATCGTCGGTCACTATCCCAAAGACAGGTTCATAAAGCACCAAAGGCGCTAAAGTTCCCCATCTCTAAAGAAGCTTCCAACGTCAGATTAGGTATCACTCATAAGGATTCGTGTATCGCCTCTTGTAATGCATGTATAGCAATATCACAGATCATGCTTCTAATATATCAGTTTGTTCATATTTAAATCTCTGAACATACGCCCGAATACACAAGCATAATGTTCTTCCTTATAGACGCACCGTGCTCCCGACGTCGTCGGTCGCTACGGTCGTCGCTGCCTTCCATTACTATATATATAGCTACTCGTGCTGATTCACTGACTGACTGACTAACTGATTGATCACCTCTCCTGTAAAATTTTGTATGGAAAAATTTTTTTTCACTCACAGTTTCTTATAGAGGACAAAAATTCATTAGGAAGAAAAATATGGAGAGAGCTGATGATTGAGGATTTCGGAGACGGGTGAGGAGCACCGGCCAGGGTATCGAAGATAGGTGGGGGGTGTTCAACCAAATGTCACTTGAAACCTCATCCAATTGGCAGAGAGCCGAAAAAAAACCCCAAAATGGCGGATTCAAGATGGCGGCCATACAAATTTTGTTTGTGTCTATCTCAGAGAGTATAAGAGATGGAAGAGTGGTTTCTTGGCAAAAGATGATCAGGAGTTGAAGGTCCACTTGATGAATAGAAAAAAAATTCAAGATGGCGGAATTTATTTTTTTCCATACAAAATATATGCAAAACTTTAATTGGTTCCTTTTCAAAATTTCTGATGGTTTCGTAGAGAGGACAAAAATTCATTCGGAGGAAAAATATGGAGAGAGCTGATGGTTGAGGATTTCGGAGACGGGTGAGGAGCACGGCCAGGATATCGAAGATAGGTGGGAAGTGTTCAAACAAATGTCACTCGAAACTTCATCCAATTGGCAGAGAGCTGAAAAAAAACTCCAAAATGGCGGATTCAAGATGGCGGCCATACAAAATTCGTCGGCGTCTATCTCGAAGACTATAAAAGATGGAAGAGTAGTTTCTTGGAAAAAGATGATCAGGACCCGATGGTCTACGTGATGAATAGAAAAAATTCAAGATGGCGGATTTTTTTTTTCATATGTATGCAAGATTTTGATACGGTTCCTTTTCAAAATTTCTGATGGTTTCGTATAGAGGATATAAATTAATTTGAAGGAAAAATATGGAGAGAGCTGATGATTGAGTATTTCGGAGACGGGTGAGGAGCACTGCCAGGATATTGAAGTAAGTGGGGGGGGGGGGGGGTGCTCAAACAAAAGCCACTCGAAACCTCATCCAATTGGCAGAGAGCCGAAAAAAACCTGCAAATTGGCGGATTCAAGATGGCGGCCATACAAATTTCGTCATTGTCTATCTGACAAGGAATAAAAAATCGAAGAGTGGTTTTTTGGTAGAAAATGATCAAGCCCTGAAAGTCTAAGAGCAGAAAAACCGCGGTCCGCTGCAGCGGGCCGCGCACCCACGCGCCCTACTAGTTACTATATATATAGCTACTCGTGCTGATTCACTGACTCACTGACTCATTGATCACCTCTCCTGTAAAATTTTGTATGGAAAATTTTTTTTTCACTCATGGTTTCGTATAGAAGGCAAAAATTCATTCGGAAAAAAAATATGGAGAGAGCTGATGATTGAGGATTTCGGAGACGGGTGAGGAGCACCGGCCAGGGTATCAAAGATAGGTGGGGGGTGTTCAACCAAATGTCACTCGAAACCTCATCCAATTGGCAGAGAGCCGAAAAAAAACTCCAAAATGGCGGATTCAAGATGGCGGCCATACAAATTTTGTTTGTGTCTATCTCGGAGAGTATAAGAGGTGGAAGAGTGGTTTCTTGGCAAAAGATGATTAGGAGTTGAAGGTCCACATGATGAATAGAAAAAAATTCAAAATGGCGGAATTTATTTTTTTCCATACAAAGTATATGCAAGACTATATGCGGCTCTTTTTCAAAATTTCTGATGGTTTCGTATAGAGGACAAAAATTCATTTGGAGGAAAAATATGGAGAGAGCTGATGGTTGAGGATTTCGGAGACTGGTGAGGAGCACGGCCAGGGTATCGAAGATAGGTGGGGAGTGTTCAAACAAAAGTCACTCGAAACCTCATCCAACTGGCAGTGAGCTGAAAAAAAATTCCAAAATGGCGGATTCAAGATGGCGGCCATACAAATTTCGTCGGTATCTATCTCAGAGAGTATAAAAGATGGAAAAGTGGTTTCTTGGAAAAAGGTGATCAGAACCCGAAGGTCTACTTGATGAATAGAAAATAATTCAAGATGGCGGATTTTTTTTATTTCACACAAAATAAAAGCAAGACTTTGATACGGATTTTCAAAATTTCTGATGGTTTCGATAGAGGACCAAACTTCATTTGGAGGAAAAATATGGAGACAGCTGATGATTGAGGATTTCAGAGACGGGCGAGAAGCATGGTCAGGGTGTTGAAGATAGGTGGGAGGTGCTCGAACAAAAATCACTCGAAACCTTATTCAGTTGGCAGAGAGCCAAAAAAACCTCCAAAATGGCGCATTCAAGATGGCGGCCATACAAATTTCGTCGGTGTCTATCTTAGAAAGTATACAAGATGGAATAGTGGTTTTTGGAAAAAGATGATTAAGACCCAAAGATCTACTTGGTAAACAGAAAAACCGCGGTTCGCTTTAGCGAGCCGCGCACCCACGCGCCCTACTAGTTAATATATATATAGCTGCTCGTGCTGATTCACTGATTGACTCACTGACTCATTGATCACCTCTCCTGTAAAATTTTGTATGGAAAAATTTTTTTTCACGCACAGTTTCGTATAGAGGACAAAAATTCATTCAGAGGAAAAATATAGAGAGAGCTGATGATTGAGGATTTCGGAGACGGGTGAGGAGCACCGGCCAGGGTATCGAAGATAGGTGGGGGGTGTTCAACCAAATGTCACTCGAAACCTCATCCAATTGGCAAAAAGCCGAAAAAAAACTCTAAAATGGCGGATTCAAGATGGCGGCCATACAAATTTCGCCGGTGTCTATCTCGGAGACTATAAGAGATGGAAGAGTGGTTTCTTGAAAAAAGGTGATCAGGACCCGAAGGTCTACTTGATGAATAGAAAAAAAATTCAAGATGGCGGAATTAAATTTTTTCCATACAAAATATAAGCAAAACTTTGATACGGGTCCTTTTCAAAATTTTTAATGGTTTCGTATGGAGCATAAAAATTCATTTGGAGGAAAAATATGGAGAGAGCTGATGGTTGAGGATTTCGGAGACTGGTGAGGAGCGCCGGCCAGGGTATCGAAGATAGGTGGGGAGTGTTCAAGCAAACGTCACTCGAAACCTTATCCAATTGGCAAAGAGCCGAAAAAAACCTCCAAAATGGCGGATTCAAGATGGCGGCCATACAAATTGCGTCGGTGTCTATCTCGGAGACTATAAGAGATGGAAGAGTGATTTCTTGGAAAAAGGTAATCAGAACCCGAAAGTCTACTTGATGAATAGAAAAAAAAATTCAAGATGGCGGAATTTATTTCGCTATGCAAATTATATGGCGAATTTATTACGGTCTCTTTTCCTGATAGTTTTGTATAGAGAACAAAAATTACTTCAGAGGAAAAATATGGAGAGAGCTGATGATTGAGGATTTCGGAGAAGGGTGAGGAGCACGGCCAAGGTATTGAAGATAGGTGGGGGGTGCTCAAACAAAAATTACTCGAAACCTGATTCAATTGACAGTGAGCTGAAAAAAAATTCAAAATGGCGGATTCAAGATGGCGGCCATACAAATTTCTAAAAAGATGATCAAGACCCGTAGATCTACTTGGAGAGCAGAAAACACGCGGTTCGCTTTAGCGAGCCGCTCACCCACGCGCCCTACTAGTTAATATATATATAGCTACTGGGGCTGATTCACTGACTCACTCACTGACTCATTGATCACCTCTCCTGTAAAATTTTGTATGGAAAATTTTTTTTTCACTGACGGTTTCGTATAGAGGACAAAAATTCATTCGGAGGAAAAATATGGAGAGAGCTGATGATTGAGGATTTCGGAGACGGGTGAGGAGCACCGGCCAGGGTATCGAAGTTAGGTGGGGGGTGTTCAACCAAATGTCACTCGAAACCTCATCCAATTGGCAGAGAGCCGAAAAAAACTCCAAAATGGCGGATTCAAGATGGCGGCCATACAAATTTCGTCGGTGTCTATCTCGGAAACTATAAAGGATGGAAGAGTGGTTTCTTGGAAAAGGATGATCAGGACTCGAAGGTCTACTTGATGAATAGAAAAAAAATTCAAGATGGCGGAATTTATTTTTTTCCATACAAAATATATGCAAGACTTTAATTGGTTCCTTTTCAAAATTTCTGATGGTTTCGTAGAGAGGACAAAAATTCATTCGGAGGAAAAATATGGAGAGAACTGATGGTTGAGGATTTCGGAGACGGGTGAGGAGCACGGCCAGGATATCGAAGATAGGTGGGGAGTGTTCAAACAAATGTCACTCGAAACTTCATCCAATTGGCAGAGAGCTGAAAAAAAACTCCAAAATGGCGGATTCAAGATGGCGGCCATACAAATTTCGTCGGTGTCTATCTCGAAGACTATAAAAGATGGAAGAGTAGTTTCTTGGAAAAAGATGATCAGAACCCGATGGTCTACGTGATGAAGAGAAAAAAATTAAAGATGGCGGAATTTACTTTTTTCATACAAAATATAATATGCAAGACTTTGATACGATCCTTTTCAAAATTTCTGATGGTTTCGTATAGAAGACAAAAATTCATTCGGAGGAAAAATATGTAGGGAGCTGATGATTGAGGATATCGGAGACGGGTGAGGAGCACGGCCAGGATATTAAAGATAGGTGGGGGCTGCCCAAACAAAAGTCACTCGAAACTTCGTCAACTTCAAAAAAACACCAAAATGGCGGATTCAAGATGGCGGCCTTACAAATTTTGTCGGAGTCTATTTCGGAGACTATAAAAGATGTAAGAGTGGTTTCTTGGAAAAAGATGATCAAGACCCGAAGGTCTACTTGGTGGACAGAAAAACCGCGGTTCGCTTTAGCGAGCCGCGCACCCACGCGCCCTACTAGTTAATATATATATAGCTGCTCGTGCTGATTCACTGACTGACTCACTGACTCACTGACTCATTGATCACCTCTCCTGTAAAATTTTGTATGGAAAATTTTTTTTTCAATCACAGTTTCGTATAGAGGACAAAAATTAATTCGGAGGAAAAATATAGAGAGAGCTGATGATTGAGGATTTCGGAGACGGGTGAGGAGCACCGGCCAGGGTATCGAAGATAGGAGGGGGGTGTTCAAGCAAATGTCACTCGAAACCTTATCCAATTGGCAGAGAGCTGAAAAAAAACTCCAAAATGGCGGATTCAAGATGGCCGCCATACAAATTTCGTCGGTGTCTATCTCGGAAACTATAAAAGATGGAAGAGTGGTTTCTCGGAAAAGGATGATCAAGACTCGAAGGTCTACTTGATGAATAGAAAAAAAATTCAAGATGGCGGAATTTTTATTTTTTTCATACAAAATATATGCAAGACTTTAATACGATTCTTTTTCAAAATTTCTGATGATTTCGTATAGAGAACAAAAGTTCATTTGGAGAAAAAATATGGAGAGACCTGATGGTTGAGGATTTCGAAGACGGGTGAGGAGCACGGCCAGGGTATCGAAGATAGGTGGGGGGTGTTCAACCAAATGTCACTCAAAACCTCATCCAATTGGCAGAGAGCCGAAAAAAAACTCCAAAATGGCAGATTCAAGATGGCGGCCATACAAATTTCGTCGGTGTTTATTTAAGAGACTATAAAAGATGGAAAAGTGCTTCCTTGGAAAAAGATGATCAAGACCCGAAGGTCTACTTGGTGGACAGAAAAACCGCGGTTCGCTTTAGCGAGCCGCGCACCCACGCGCCCTACTAGTTACTATATATATAGCTACTCGTGCTGATTCACTGATTCACTGACTGACTGACTGACTGACTGACTGACTGACTGACTGACTCATTGATCACCTCTCCTGTAAAATTTTGTATGGAAAAAATTTTTTTCACTCATGGTTTCGTATAGAGGACAAAAATTCATTCGGAACAAAAATATGGAGAGAGCTGATGAGTGAGGATTTCGGAGACGGGTGAGGAGCACCGGCCAGGGTATCGAAGTTAGGTGGGGGGTGTTCAACCAAATGTCACTTGAAACCTCATCCAATTGGCAGAAAGCCGAAAAAAAACTCCAAAATGGCGGATTCAAGATGGCGGCCATACAAATTTCGTCGGTGTCTATCTCGGAAACTATAAAACATGGAAGAGTGGTTTCTTGGAAAAGGATGATCAGGACTCGAAGGTCTACTTGATGAATAGAAAAAAAATTCAAGATGGCGGAATTATTTTTTTTCCATACACAATATATGCAAGACTTTATGCGGCGCCTTTTCAAAATTTCTGATGGTTTCGTATAGAGGACAAAAATTCATACGGAGGAAAAATATGGAGAGAGCTGATGGTTGAGGATTTCGGAGACGGGTGAGGAGCACGGCCAGGATATCGAAGATTGGTGGGGAGTGTTCAAACAAAAGTCATTCGAAACCTCATCCAATTGGCAGGAAGCTGAAAAAAAATCCAAAATGGCGGATTCAAGATGGCGGCCATACAGATTTCGTCGGTGTCTATCTCGGAGACTATACAAGGTGGAAGAGTGGTTTCTTGGAAAAAGATGATCAAGACTCGAAGGTCTACTTGATGAATAAAAAATAAAATCAAGATGGCGGAATTTATTGTTTTCATAGAAAATGTATGCAAGACTTTGATTCGTTCCTTTCCAAAATTTCTGATGGTTTCCTATAGAGGACAAAAATTCATTTGGATAAAAAATATGGAGAGAGCTGATGGTTGAGGATTTCGGAGACTGGTGAGGAGCACCGGCCAGGGTATCGAAGATAGGTGGGGGGTGTTCAAACAAACGTCACTCGAAACCTTATCCAATTGGCAAAGAGCCGAAAAAAACCTCCAAAATGGCGGATCCAAGATGGCGGCCATACAAATTTCATCGACGTATATCTCAGAGACTATGAAAGATGGAAGAGTAGTTCCTTGGAAAAAGATGATCAAGACCCGAAGGTCTACTTGGTGGGCAAAAAAACCGCGGTTCGCTTTAGCGAGCCGCGCACCCACGCGCCCTACTAGTTGAAAGTGAGGGCACGCCAATGGCGTGCCATCTTGAATTATTAGTATGTCAGAGATTAAGATTAAAGTCGTTATTGTTTAAAGCGCCATCTAGTGACGATAGTCTTATAAGGTTTATTGACGGTAGTCTTGTGAGTTTAATGACGGTAGTTTTATAACGTTGGTATCATTGTTCAATGGGCGTTCCGTCATTGCTCCCCACTTGTTCGGTTGATAAAAACGAGACTCACAGCGTGTGTCGAGCTCAGTCATCTGTCATTAGTTGTCGGTCGTCACCGCTAGTACTATATATTGCGTAACTAAATGGCGTCAACGCGCTTTATTTAACATGAAAATTAAAGTATCTAATATTATTATTTCAATGATTGTTTGTGAATGAACATCACGTAGTTGATCTACTGTACCGATTTTGATGAGATTTAATCAAAAATTTTTAGGTATAATTTTCATGTATAATTCCTTAGTATGAAGTACTAGGGTCGTTACAAACGCCATCTAGCGGTGAGCCGCTAGATGGCGTTCGGGTTTCAGATATTTATTGTTTCATAAAGAATTACATATTCACTTAAATGAAACTTACAGGCTAAGTTGCTTACACAAAAATAACATCTTAGAGCGCACTATAAGATTAACTAATGAAAACATGAAAAGATATTACATAAAAAGCTTACAATTCTAAAATAATATTTTTTAAAATAATGACATTTTGTGGGTAGATTCGTGGTATATTGCATTAAAATTTTATTTTGGCGTTGATAAAAAATGCTATGCAATAGCTTTACCGCGGCAGTCCCCGAGTGCCACATGTCTTTTTTTTATTATTTTATTTTTTTAAAAGCCTTTGGCGATTTATTTAATCACAACTAAATTCTTAATTAAAACTAGAGTAGAATAAAATCAAATCGAAAGTAATATAAAACTTGTCACCGCCGAAATCGAAAGAAAAATATTTGAAAACCTATGAAAATTTTGTTCAACTCTGCCTAGGTACTTCTTTAGTTTTAATTTCCGCGCATTATTTGAAAAAAATGCTATACAAGCATTACTGTGTGCCTCGGCTTCGCCTTGGCCCACATTTACACGTTTGTCCATCAATGCCTCTTTTGCTGGCCGCTGCAGTAATGTACTATTTCTTTCACTGTTACAATAATTTAGAACAAGTTTCTATGTAAATAGTTTGTTTTTACAAATTATTCATTTACAATTTGAAACAACATAATTAAGTACATTTCGACGTCATGTAGTGGAAGTAGATTGAGTGGTGTGGCTACTATAAGTCCGTGGAAAATCTTGTTAGTTGTTTCTATGAAAATGCGCATCTAGTACGCTAGTTGTTAGTTGTTTCTTTGAAAATGCGCATCTAGTACGCTAGTTGATAGATCGATGATATAATATTATAAGTTTGTTTTAATTGAGGTGACGTTATGTTTATTCTGCCTCCGAAAGTTCAAGAAAAAAAATCTCTCTGATCAGACACATAGACTGAAGTAAACCTACTAAGTTTATGGTCGCTTCGTTGTGATTTTGATAAATATTAGACTTATTTCGTTGTGTAAAAACAATTATTTTGTATTACACGAGCTCCAAATAAATTTATCTACGATCGCGGTACGTAATTGTGTATTATACCTACTTAGATTATAATTATGTGACTTTGATAATTACTTATTAACATTAATTAAATATAAATCATGAAAGATGGAGCAGTCTTGTGAAGAAGATAAATTCATAAATGCCAACAGTGCACCAACTTCGTCATGGACACCGCTTCTAAGACAGGTAAGAATTTTCTTAAAAGAATTTTATGAAGTCGTAACTGTAATATCTACTACCTTTTTTTAAATTATCTTCATAAGAACAGATTTTTTAGCTGTACACGTATATTTAATTAAAATCTTGGAAATGAATTGTCAATTTATTATTGATACTGATATTGTTACTGAACTAACAGTTATTAAAAAACTTCATTGACTAAGGATTTCTTGATTAAAATTACTATTGTCATTTACTTATCTTGGTAGATTATCCACTGTTGAAAGAAGGTCTCTTGCATAGACTTCCACAGGTTTCGGCATACAAGTCTGATGTCATCGGTCCATCTGGTGGGGGGTCTGCCAACACTGCACATAGCATGCGGGATCGCCATTTCAGCACCTTGGGAGTTGGGACCCCAATGACCATTATATTCAGTTTTTCAGACTCTTTGGCCCCCCATTCCCATTTCAGCTTCACAACTCACTGAGCGATATTTATTAATATTTCAGTTTATTTTAGTTCACTGAAAAACTAAAAGCTTCAGCTTATAGGATTATTGTATTCAAACGCTTGTTCTTTGCAGATGTTTATATGCAGTGGGATAGCATCATACTTTTTCATTTATGGACTATTTTTTGGCTCTCCGACAGTCTTTATTCCGCAAATTCGGAAAGAAGCAAATTCAACTGAAGCTCTCAGCATAGAGACAGTATCTTGGCTGTGTAAGTTTTTGCTAAATTTTATGTAGCCTCTTTAAAAGGTTTAAATAAAAGAAGCAAAAATATCCTAGTGTAGACGCAGTGCTCTCTGTTTGTTTTTATTGCCTTATCTTGAAAACTAGCAATCATCTTCAAAGGATTTAATTTATTCATTCATTTTATTAGCTGCTGTAATAATAAGTACTAATAATAATATCTTAAAGGGGATGAATGCGGTTTAGTTGGGTATAAACATACGTTATTTTATAGAGTTCTATCTAAGTAATATTTAGAGTAAAATTAACTAATGTTTTTAACTTGAGTTTTTTTTTAATGTAATTTGTGTAAATGATCGTGAATCATATTTATGATATTGTTTTACTGCATGAACGCAATTGGATTGGATTTGCTATTTTTTACTTTATTAGGATTTTCGTTAAATCAGTATGTAAATATCATTAAATGAAACATATTTTTGTATTGATTTTCTCATATAATTAAACTATATTTATTCATCATCATAAATGGAATGTTTTTAAAGTTTATCCATGTTGCACAGATGAAAAAAAAATTGAGCAATTTATTTAGAATAGAATAGAATAATTTTTTTATTCAAATAAACTTTTACAAAGTACTTTCGAATCGTCAAATGAATCTACCACTGGTTCGGAATACCGTGAATTTATTCACAATATTATATTTATTACAAAAGTTATCACAGCTGAATACGAACGTCAAGTTTATTCATCTCCTGTTAAATGGTGCACTAGTAATTAATTGAATAAGAAAATTTACAGAATAAGGAACAGAAGGTTATTATATAGGTACAAATCGATGATACAGTAACTGGTTAGAGCTGTCGAACCATATAGGTACATCATAAGGGTCGTCAAGTCTAACCAGTTTCTGGTGACAGCATCAAAGTAAACAACCGTTAATAAGATAATAATTGGTACAAGGCACAAGTTCACTAGTCTTACGTTGAAAAAGTTTAGATAAAATTATTTAGACAAGTTGAGAATTGACGAAACTCTGATAAAATTGTAATTGGCTACATGGATAAAATATAGTAATTTCCTTTGGCTTTTGCAAAGTGCAGCGGCTACTAGCACCGAACAGGCTAAGAGGCGTAAATATAAAAACCTCAATAGTAGTTTCTAATTTGTATCTTTTGGTGTGGAGGCGCTGGGCCCGGAGGCTCGAGTACTTTTGTAGAACTCGAGTCTACCAGGGATCCAAGAGTGGCAGCTATCTTGGCCAAAGGATTTGTTGGCCATCCAAAGGTTACCAAACTAAGCTGCCAGCATCTTGGATACTATACCACACTGAGGAGACTTCAATTGGGTTTTAGATTTTATTTAGTTTTAATTTTATTTAATTTAGTAATTTAAATACATATATATATATATTTAAATTACCTATTTAAATAATATATTAATTTCCTTTTATACCTAACATGAACGCAAAAAATAAAACATTCTTTCAATTTTCATTTTAGATTCAATCTCCAGCTACGGATCTCTACCATGGACGATAATTTGCCCTATAATTGCAAAAAGATATGGAAGAAAAATACCATACATTTTTTTATGGGTAAATACATTGATATGCGTTTCATTGTTCTATTTTAGTACAAGTGTAACTGAACTTTTAATTAGTGGATTTTTACAAGGAATGCTTCCTGCAGTACAAATAGCCGTCTCTACGATGGTTCTCACTGAATACTCATCACCTAAATATAGAGGGATTTTTATCACTTTCAATGGTGCGACTGTCTTTTGGGGTATTTGGATATCTAACGCTATTGGGACCTTTTATCACTGGAAAATTATTGGTATCTTGATCTTTGTCTGCTGGATTTACAATATGAGTATATTATTTTGGCCTGAATCACCTGTTTGGCTGGCTACTAAAGGACGTTTCGAAGAGTGTGCAAAATGTCATCGATGGTTGAAAGGAACTGGTAAAGATTCTGAAGAAGAACTAAAGCAACTTGTACTCACACAAAAAGAAAATTTTAAACGTAAACAAGAAAATCAATCAGATAAACGGAAGAACTGCGTAATAAATTTATACAACTCGATAAAAGCCAAACGGTTTTACAAACCGCTAATGTTGTCAATACTTTCAGTATGCCTTTATCATTTTTCAGGAAAATTAGCTTGTACTGGATATGTGATAGATATAATTAAAACAATTTCTGTAAGTGAATCAGCAGCATACGAGGGAATGCTTATCTTGGATGGTGTCACAGTTCTTGGAATGTATATTGGCGTTCCTCTTACTAACTTTCTTAAAAGGCGTACATTATTGTTAGGTTCAGCATCTGTAGGAGTAATGTTTTTATTTATTTTATCACTCTATTTATATTTAGTACATTTGAATGTAATTTCAGAAAATAAATATTTAACTTTGTTTCTTTTAACTGGATTTTCAGTAACAATAAGTTGCGGTCCCATGATAATGTGTATGTGTTTAGCTAGTGAAATGACACCATTAAAATCTAGAAGTTTATTTTTATGTATTTTCGCTTTGTTAAGTAGTGCTTTGATGGGGACCGTTTTAAAAATATTTCCTTTCCTTTTTAAATATTTTAATTCGTATGGAACATTTTTATTCTACGGTATATTATCCTCTTTATTTATTTATGTTCTTTACAAAGTATTGCCTGAAACAAAAGACAAAACAATGTTAGAAATAGAGAAATGTCTCTTAGGTGACGAATGTATTTTGAAAAATGAAGTCGAGTTATTAAATCTGGAAGAAGCATGTAACAAGCGTGATTAAATATTTTGCAAAATTATTATCGGTGTAGATAATGTATATAAATAATAGGTCTACAAATATTATGTATTCTTGATTTTTTTAGCTGCTTTAAAAGGGTGCAATTTGTTTCCCTTTTATGTCATCTTAGAGAAAATAAATTACACATAACTTATGAACTAATATTAATGAAATAAAATCTGAGAATAGTAATAAAACTATAACTTAGAATTAGCATTTTATTTCAAAGCTACACGCCGTTTATTTTGATCGTTTTTGATTACTGTATTATTGTATGTAATAATGAAATTGGTGTTACACGTGTAAGTCCCACCTTGAGAAATGTGTGGTGGATTAATCCGCCTCCTTCTTTACACATCATAGGGATAGTTTGTCATGGTAATTAAAATAAAACCAATTTAAAGTTAAACTTTGTTTCATTTACCTCCTCAGAACTGAATCCTCGAACTTCACTGTTTGTAAGGTTCAAATGATAAGTATGTTAAAATGATAAGTATGGTATGAATGATAAGTATTTAAAACTTGAATGTAATGTTACTTAAGTGGGCCCTTAATCGTTATGAAATTCAATTAAGTAATACAATGCTTATCAGAATGACCTTTTTGCTGAAAGACAATTCATTCTACTCGTATCAATTCGTTAAAAATATGCTCCTTGTATGAAGATAATATAATGATTATTGGCTTTGCCTTTACACCAATTTAAATACTTTTTTTTTAATTAATCGAGGCTATGACGAAGTATGAAGTGAATTTCTAAATAAAAAGTTGCAGAAAAACAATCGGCTTGGCATCCAGCCGGCCACTAGAATTTATTATCGTAACATTTTGTTTTGAAAACAGTAACTGCTGAGTTTCTTGCCGGCTCTTTTCAGCAGAAGCTGCTTTTTGGACTAATGGTAGAGTCTTAATTGATAACACAGACTAACATAATAGAGGATGCATGGGCATTCGCTCCTACTTTTTAGGACGAGGGTCATAAGTCATAACCGTTCTGGTTTTTTTACCTGTTCAAAGCTATTCCGTGATTGGCAAAGTGAGTTTACTTTCGAAGTGAGTTCTCTATACGACTCTACTTCCTTGCTCTTTTGTAAGTCCTACATTATATGAATAGTTCGTAGTGAGTTTGTATTTTACTGAATAGCTCTGCTGAACTACAGATAAATTTCACAGCAGCGTCAACAGCCGCGAGGTAATTCTGTATCATCGTCGCCTGACGGGCGTGTGTATGAATACGTGATGATCCGGAGACCGCACTATATATTTTGTTACTGATGCGGACTTTAACGATATTGGCAGCAACGTCCAAGAATAAAAATCATACAAAAACCAAATTAAGCTGTCCCAAATGCGCCCTACATAATTTGATTTGATTATTATTAATATTTATGAATGAAGCGACACCCTTACTACACTAAATTGAATGTGAAAATGTTTGTTTGTCTGTAATCCAACAGACAAACAAAACTTTTCAAGACCCTTCAAGCAAGCCGAAACAGAGCTACAGATCAACGCGCTCTAAAAACTAGATTGATGTCATCTTTTTTTTTATTCAGTTACAAGACGAGACGAGAGAGAGACGATGTAGTCTGAGATGGTAGTGGACTAACTTGATAGGGGTATGGCAGTGTACGTTTAACCCACACCCCTAATCTGTTTCTACACGCCATCGCACCAGACTAAAATCGTCCCACCAGAATAAAATTTACTCATTCATCTCAACCTGACCCAAAAGAGGTTTTAGGCTATAGAATATAAATAACTCTAACCTTTTCTTGCTATAGACTACCACTTTAGCCACGGGCCGAGCTGTAGCAGACTTGGGTTGAGTTCAACAGTATCAACGACCATTAGTGAAAATAATAATATAGTTTCAATATGGCTTAATTTTATGTTCTATTTTAGCGGATAAAATAGTCTGAGTCTTACTTACTTACTTAACATCGTCTATGCCAGCCCTAAAACTGTGATTTTTCTCAATAAATTGAGTATCTGATTCAAGGTATACACACACATACGGGTGATGAACGTAGCCTGGTGTAAACATGGTGATGGATAGCGGGCGTGACAGGCTTACACGGAGAGATAAATTGTCGGCTTTGTAGCTCTTCATGTGAAACTTTTAATCCCCTTGTGATGCCCCGAAAACAGGGATACGTTCGGCGTGTAAAATTAACTGAAAGTTGAAAACAATAATCATTATATTGGGGTTATTCAAGGGGCAGACCAACAAATTCCTGAAAAGCCGGCAACGCATTGGTGGTGCCTACAAATGTTCATGGGCCGCGGTGATCACTTAACATCAAGTAGCCCGCGTGCTCGTCTGCTCGCTGAAAATATATTTTAAAAAATTAGACTCACCCATTTGCAAAAGTTTAAAAAATCCATTATGGTACATTTATGGTTAAAAAGCGTGGATTTAACTCACTCCAGCAACTCATGGGACGGCAAAAACAGAGTAACCGCAAAGTTTCTTGTTGGTTCTTCACGGTTTGAACGGCAATCCGAACCAGTGACACTTCCGAACAACTCTACCTGTTATATCAATTACAAAGACTAATTAAGCTTTTTTAATCCGAGTTATCAAAGAGTTGGAAACGAGATTTAGAAAAAAAGACGTGTGGCACTCGGGGACTGCCGCGGTAAAGCTATTGCATAGCATTTTTATCAACGCCATCTAGCGGCTCACCGTAGAGGAGTCCCGTGTCAGGTTATTTTCGTTACGGAATTTCTGGACTCGGTCTCCACCCTGGCCCGCGATAGAAGCTATGCAATAGCTTAAAAATATTATGTGAACAAAATGTTGGCCATCAGCTTGTTTACATTATTATCCATCAGTTGCCCTAAGCACTGGCCGACTACAAATATTTATAAGTGTGTATGTGTATTGTGTAAGTTTTTTTGTAGTTAGATATTTCTTTTACGCATTTTATTACTTTTTTCTCGGGCGTGAGAGTTAAAATATATCATAAATAATAATTATGTTACGATATACTATAATATTCTCTAATAAGAATAGATAGAAATCAATTGCTTGTCTACTATATCCGACAGAAAGTAATTTAACGCTCAAGATTCAGAAAAGACTATTCTTTGTTCAGAGAACCGGATTTCCGGTCTTAAGATTAAAGGAAAAGTGGCCGCCGGTTGTATGCATCGGTATGGCAATAATTAAACCACTTGGATTTCATAACGCCTGTGGGGTAACAACAAGAATGATAGAGTTTATAGAGCGAAGCCAGCTTCTTGATCTATCATTAGTTATTTATTAATCAACTAGTTGATGCCCGTGACTTCGTTCAAGTGGATTAAGTTTTTTAATTCCCACGTCCCACTCTTATTTTCCGGGATAAAAAGATAGCCTATGTAATATTCCAGGCTATAATCTACTTCTTTGCCAAATTTCAGCTAAATCGGCTCAGTCGTTACGGTGTGATTGGGTAACAAACATCCATCCATCCATCCAAACTTTCGCATTTACTTTATTGTATATATATACATTTATAATATGTATATATATACAATAAAGTTCTAGCAAATCACGTCAGCTCAATATTGTATTGGCATTGTTCCCGTATATTTTAATTAAGTCCAACCAGCTTGGACTACACTTTCGCAGATTTCAGTGATTGGTTACACAGTGTGCCAAAATGTTAACGATTTCACGCTTTTGGCATAAATAACATGGCAGTTGTTAATGATGCACGATAAAGTCATTTTTTCAAGCGTCAAACAAAAAGAAGTCGGACATCTTCTGGGATGTCCTCTGGATGGCTGCCAAAGACCGTAGAATTCTGTATCGCTTTTTTTTTTAATTTAAAAATCTTTCTTGATCTTGTACTTATACTAGCTTATGCAAGCGAATTCGTCCGCGCGGGATTAGGTTTTGTAAAATCCCGAAGGAACCCTCTATTTTTATAAATAAAAGGTAGTATTACCACTCTCCAAGACCTCGACTATATCCATGCAAAAAATCATGTCAATCCATTGCTCCGTTGCTGCGTGATTGAAGCACAAACCAACAAAACCAACAAACCAAAAAAACTAGTTTTTTTATTTATAGATAAGATTTCTGGCTCAAGCGCTTTATTGGATACCGAGCTCAAGTAAAACACTGTGCCAAATATTAACATACTTCTGGCTCAAGCGTGAGTAACACTCATACATTTGTAATTGTTAATAGGAAATGTATGTTTTATGAGTGCCATTAAGTGATTCGAGCATCGCCGTGACTGGCACGCCAGCTATCTGGCCCCGCGCCAGATTGTGCAGGATGTAGTTTTATCCCTTGCTCGGAACATAAATTTTAGAAAGCCGATCTAAGTCGGATGTTTGTCGTATTACGGAAAAGCACAAAATACATACAAAATGGACTTGGTTGTTATTGATCGAGAGAGACCAAAATAATATGTTCTATATAACTCTAACAAGACAGATAAGCTAAACATATTGTAACATTTTTTGTTTTAAAAAGAGCAACTGCTGAGTTTCTTACCGGCTCTTCTCAGCAGAACCAGTATTCCGAACCGATGCTAGATTCTCGACTTGTCATAAGAGCCACAATTTGGCCTACATGAAATAAAAAAATTTGAATCTATTCCGACTACAGAAAATTGCATGTAAAGTCCGTCATACTCATTTTGTTCTTCATCGTTCTATGTTCTTGATTGTTCTACTAGCTTTTGCCTGAGATTTTTTCCGCATTGAGTTTAGTTTTTAGGAATCCCGCTGGAACCTTATGTTTTTGCAGGATAAAAGGTAGCTCCTGTTTGTTCTACAAACTTTTGCCTGAGATTTCTTCCGAATTGAGTTAGGTTTTTAGAAATCCCGCTGGAGCCTTATGTTTTTGCAGGATAAAAGGTAGCTCTTGTTTGTTCTACTAAATTTTCTATGCGATTTCTTCTGCATTGAATTAGATTTCTAGAAATCCTTCTGGAGCCCTCTGTTTTTTCGGGATAAAGGGTAAAGTAATCGTGCTAAAAATCACGTCGATCTCTTGCTCCAGAGCTACGTGATTGAAGGAAAAACCAAGACGCAACATAAAATCACACTTATTCATAATTAGTAAGGAAAATAAATAATATTTTAGTTAAATAAACTCCCCTCAATTTAAAACACACCTTAGCAACTTTAAAAAAAAACTGTACATTTTGCTACGCGAAAATATTGCCACAAAAATTTCACGCCAATTAAACTTATACTATCATGAAACAGCTTCAGGAAATTCCGTTTAATCTCTGTTGGCACACGCCCCCGTGTATTAAATTAAATGCATCGGATCCGCACCGTCGCATTTGGCTGAACAGACAACATATTGCTACTTTTCCTTGTTGAACTTTATAGCTGTTGTTGTCTATTACACTTCTTCATGTCTCCGATAAAAAGACATCCTTACTAATATTATAAACTAGTTGATACCCGCGACTTTGGTCGCGTGGTTTTAGTTTTCAAAATCCCGTAGGAATTTTTTGATTTTACGTGATAAAAGTCATTCTTCAGGACCTCAACTATAACCATGCAAAAAATCACGATGATTCGTTACGAACCTACAAAATAATAAACAATTTCACTTTTGCAATACTAATTAAAGATACGAAAGTGTTTGTTTGTTAGTTTGTCCTTCAATCACACGGCAATAGAACTATGTATCGACGTAATTTTTTGCAAGGGTATAGTTGAGGACCTGGAAAGTGATAAAGGCTACTTTTGACTCTGGAAGACCAAAGAGTCAAGAGATCCTGCGGGATTTTAAAAACTAAATTCACGCGGATGAAGTTGCGGGCATCAGCTATTAAAATAATAAATTCTAACCAACCCTATGCGACATTACACATAATGAAGGAAACTGTGTCAAATTCACAATCACCCAAAAATACGCAATTTGTAACGACAACTTTTATAACAAAAGCGTATAAATAATAATATTTCCGTCTCGTCGACGATAATCGTCTAATTTAAATAATGATAATGTTATTCAGATGCTAATTTAAATGAAATCCGAATAAAATAAAAAATAACACATCCAAACCTTTAGATGGACCAATTATATTTATTAGATGAACTTTGAACTACCTACCATACAACACACGTTCTTAAAACTCGAAACTCCAAATCCAATAAAAAATATTTATTTTTACTCAAAAATCTAAAGCAATCAAACCCAACAACTTGATGTACACTTCCAGTTGAACTTAGATGCCTAAGTAAGGGCCCAAATCTGTATGGGAACATACTCATCTCGTTTTTAAGTTCGTTTTACTTATAAAAGTTCGTATATATTTTCAAGACTTTGATTCATCTTCAGTCCTTTTGAGCTAGGAACCCCTTTCGGAATGACCTTTTATAATTTGTTGTAGAGGTCAGTTAGATATATTATTATAAAATATGCGAAAGTGTTTTGTTTCTTTATTCGTTTGTCCTTCAATCACGCAAATATGGAGCAACAGATTGACGTGATTTTTTAAATGGGTATAGTTGTGGATATAGTTTTAGAATGAGATAGGCTACCTTTTTTCTTGAAAAAATGAAGTTCTCCCGGATTTTTTTTTAAAAACCGACTTAATCGGATGAATTCGGGTAAAAAGTTAGTAGTGAATAAATTAGCAATATAACCTTTAAAACAAATATTTTGTCATGGAAAAAGCAATAAAAGTGTCAACTACCAGTTTCCAGCTATCGCAGACATACCTACGTTCTAAACAGGTTTAAGTTATTTCCATTCACGACCTATAATTAACTACGTATACAATGACTTATACATGATTTTTAAATGTTTTAAGAATTATGTTAAGTAATCAAGAAAAGAGTATGTTGGGCACCCAAGGTGCCATAATATAATGGTGACATCGCACTGGATTACGCGGTAATTGCAAACCTCAAGTAGGTTAGGGTACGGAAGATCTCCAACAAATCGAAGCATTTTACAACATTCATTTATTTCTGAAACATAAATTCTTTTTTACGATGTTTTGGCGAAGCGTGTTGGAGCTCAGGAGCAAATAATGAAAAATAAACTGTTAGGTATATTTTTATATTTATAGTTTTCAAAGTTCATATTTGCATGTGATGTGTAAATACCAACCGCATTCCGCGGATAAGCAAGAAGAGGGCAGGTTACTAAGTTAGAATTTTAACTGTAAAATAAAATGGTCATTATTGCGTACATTGCTGATTTTCTTCGACGCGCTCAATCTGAGGCCTTTACATTACATCAATTGAAATAGAAACAGCGTGTTCTAACGTATAATCTATCTTCCTTAGCTATCCTAAAAGGTAAACAAGTACGTTCTCGCAGAAAGGCGCAAGAGACCTCCCTAGCGCAGTGGTGAGCACTACGGTCTTATAACTGGGAGGTCTACGGCTCCGATTACCAGCAGGGGTAATTAGGGAATTTATAATTTCTGAATTGTCTCTGGTCTGGTCTGGTGGGAGGCTTTTGCCGTAACTAGTTACCACCCTATCGTTAGAAACGTGCCGCCAAGCGATTTTTGGCATTTTTGTTGTTAATACTGGTGGTGATGTAATAGCTGGTGTTAAATCTGGTACGATGGTTCAGAATCTTTCGTGTGCGGATTCGACTCACACCTGGCTGTTTTTTTTATATTTAAGATATTTTACAGCATACTAAATCAGCGCAAATTTTCTCTATTCGACATTTAACACAACATTGTGCATCGTAAAACTTAGGAAGCTCCATTCATCGTGTTCCAAAAGTCCAGTTTCCTCGTGTTTTATTGAACTATTGTTTCAAAAGCGGTAAAAGCGATAAGTCCGGTAACTGCCCAACTTCGATTGCTGTTTTTCATGTCACTGCTCTGGTTCGAATGTCTTTTGTTGGAACTTTATACTACACTAGTGTTATTTGTGGAAAAATAATACCTACCAATATTCTTAGATATAGTTCTTGCAACTCACGATGGCGCGTGGCTCGTGGTTGTGTGTGTGTCGTATCTATATAAATGAGAGCGAGAGCTGAGCTATTCTCATCCAAATCGCTTCATTCTTTGTGGCGTGAAGGAGTAACAAACATATAAACATACATACAAACTTTCACCTTTATAATATTAGTGTGATGTTATGTGATTAGTAGCATTAGTCACGATATTGACATCAATCCTATCCGTCCAAACTTCTAGAATAGAATAGAATAGAATAGAAATATTTTTTATTCAAATAAACTTTTACAAGCACTTTTGAATCGTCAATGAATCTACCACTGGTTCGGAATGCCTTTCCTGCCGAGAAGAGCCAGCAAGAAACTCGGCGGTTGCTCTTTTCAAAAAAAATAAAAAATTTACAATTGTTATTGAAACTATGGTATGTATTCAGTGCTTCCACGATGAATTTTCCTGAGTACAATACAGGTAAAAATAAATACAATACAAATACAAATAAATACAATCCAATACATGTTAACACAGGCAGGCAAAAGCAGACCCATTCCCGTTGGTGGCACCCGTTCACGAGCATGACGCATGATCCAGCCATTGCTTCGCTCAACCATATTTGAGGGAACGTAACAACCCGCACCACACGACACTTCTGAAGCTTAGCTTGAACAAAATAACATAAAATTGATATTAAGTTGTACACGTTTACAAGTATCCGATACTCACCGCCAAGTATCTTTGTTATCAGATTTGAGACGCACTTAACAAGGAGTTTTGCGTAAAAGCTTTCCCGACCGGTATTAAAGTATTGACAAACCACTTGAGGTCGCTGAGACTAAGCTTGTGGTTCCGTGCGAAAATATTTGTAAAGGATTTTCCTATTTTCCTGTTGCTACATAGCAAGTTCTCTATTTCATTGGTGAAAATGACCCCTTTCCATTAATTACATAATGAGTTTACTCCAGTTATTAGGTAGATTCCCAACTCACTTCACACCTGACTCAACCACACATTCCTCACCCCTTTTCACCAATGTTCTCTAACTTTAAGGGGATACTTGAGCTAAGTTAGGTGACGCTTTCGTTTTCACGAACCTTTAGGGACCACGTAGAGGTGGAAATGACATTGGGCACAGAATACCTAATAGTAGGTACCTACCTAAAGGTAAGGTACGATTCACTCCGCATACAACTACTGCAACAATATTTACCCTATCCTCGTGTTCAGCAAAAATGCTTCAAAATATTTATTATCATTTTATATAGCTAATAATTTATTATGACAACCATAACCTTTTCTATTACAGATTAATAAAAACCGGCGCTTTTTCACCGGCCAATCTGCTTTGTATCTTTTTCAAACTACTTAACATTGGCGAAATGCACTGTGCTGGCACCTAGGCTGGCACTAAAAAAAGCCATTCACCAAAGAAAAGAAGAAGAAGAACCTTGTAATTTAATAAATTGTATGTACACATTTTTACCTATCAAAATTTATCTATTTCAAACAAAGGTTTAAAAGGGTCAATTTGAAAATATTTTCGACCAAACAATTAAAATTGTCGCAGTCACAAAATACCTATTATTAGTTTTCTATTTCAACGAAGGTCTTATCTCAATTAAATTATTTTTCGTAACTTTAATCAGAACATCTCTGAGGTTTCAAAAACTTTTCCATTTGAAATTGTAAAGCGGTGGAAAAAATATTTCTTTCTCATTTTCAAAGTTACCCACAACAATGGAAGCTTTTAACATTTCCACAGAGTATTTTATAAGCGCGACCTCCTGGCATTTAGAATACAATGGACGTTCTCATGCAATTTTCTGCCACTTTTTCATGTAAAATAATAAAAAGTAGAATACTGTACAATTTAATTTTAGCAGGTGTAAGTAATGCTACTGAGTAGGTATTACTTACACTGACTACCCTACTACTACTACTGCCGAGTATCTGGCGACAATAAAACCTGCTGTTCCAAGCACATTAATTAGTGCCGTTGCACTAACTATTTAGTGCTTCGGTAAACTTATCAATAGAAATAGAATAATTATTTATTGAAATAAACCATTAAAAAGTATTGTATTGTATTGCATTGCTCATTTTTCTTCGATTCTGACTCACAAAAGCGCTTACGAATGTCAAAACTGTTACATAAATTAAATAAAAAAGAAATTACACAAAATACGAAATCTACGACGTACAAAGTAATAATAATAAAAATTAATTAATTTAATGTCAAAAAGTTTCGTACTACTTGTATTAAGGGTCAAAATAAAATAATATCTAATCAAAGGTAGCTATGCAATATCATCATTGCTTTTAAATCGTCAAACGAATCTACCGCTTCTATCTACAATTTCTATAAAGAGCAATTTCACTATCATCGCCGAGTATTTGATGGTTCATATAGTTTTGTATGGAAAATCTGTCACTGCATCAAAATGATTTCTCAGTCAAACGTTACGTCGGTAAAATTGGCACTACAGACGTATAAAGCTGACATAGTTTCCGTTTTCAATTTACCTTTAAGTATGACTATTTTGCGCGTGGCAAGGATCTATACAAGGGCGTGAGGGAACCTATATTTGAAAAGCAAACAACTTGAGTTAAACCAAACACTGATCGTGTTTTGTTGAATATGCTTGAATTTATCGCTGCCTTCTATATTTGTTTTGTATTAAGTTGTTTGTGTGTGTGTGTGTGAGGTGAATGTGTTTGCTTTATGGAGCGTGAACTGCGATATCTCCAAATGTACCAACCCACACACTCAGTTAACTGAATAAAACTGAACGAAAGAAAATAAATTGTTTAAATATACTATGTATTTTCACTGTTACTTAGTTTCTAAGTACATAGTTTTTATTTTTTATTCTAGTTGTTCAACTTTAAGCCTCAATAGCCCAATGGTTAAAATGTGCGAACTGAAAACTGAAAGATGTCAATTCAAACCTCAACCGTTGCACATTGTGGTACCCACTCCTTAGCACAAGCTTTCCGCTTATTTGGAGTGGATAGGAGGACATAAGTCAAGTTCAGCTTGGCTAATATTCTTCATTAAAAAAAAACTGTTTCGTTGGACTAGTGGTTAGCATGTTCAACTACGAATAACGAGGTCCTGGATTCGATTCCAGATTTGACCAATAAATGTAAGAGATTTGATTGGTAAATTTAAATAAATTTTGATTGGTAAGAGATTTTTTTGACAATAAACTCTCAGTCAGCAGCCATAGAAAGTAAGCAGTATGTCTCCTCATGTCTTGGAGAGAACGTAAAGCCATTAGCACCTGATCTTCTCTGGTCATGTCGGATTTCCGTTCCATCAGACTATGAGGTCATAGGCAGTGCACCTGTGTTTGCGCATACACTTATGCACTATAATAGGATCTCTCGCACAAATAGCTAATCTCTGTGGAGATTGGTCGCTGGGCATTAGACAAACGTAAACCCCTACGTAACATACGTAACATAAATCGACGCCCCCTACGTAAATCGTCGTAACTGAAAAATTACGATTTTTTCATCAGCTTAATTAACTCAATTTAAAATATGCTATATTTTACATCCCACTAATGAAAAACAATCGAATCTTATTTTAAGACTCCCTTAATTAATTTGTTTTTGTGTTACTTTGGAACTGAAGCAGCGAATTATACCTAAGTAGGGCATTGTATGGATTGGTTTAACATATTATCTTCAACTCACCCTATTAAAGACTACATATTATAATTACTCCAATTTAAATAACCCATTTTGAATGGTTATTGCCTGAAGCCTCTATTATAAGTTTTCGGCCTAAGTTAACTCCACTACATTTCCATAATGACCGTTTCGCAATTATACGGCAATAAAACTTTAAAATGATTGTATAGGGAGTTTTGCATAAATTATTGTATAGTTCTTGCAATTCACGAGGGCGCGTGGCTCATGGTTGTGTGTGTGTCGTATTATATAAGTGGGAAAGAGAGCTTGCTCGCGCCTGACCGCTCCAACCTAGGCTCCTGACAGGCACATACACTTACGCAATGTGCATGTACACGACGTAACCAACACCATTCGTTACCAGCCTAATAAACATTATCAATAAAAAATTTCTGAACTACGAAAGTGGTTAAGATAACAATATAACGTTAATCTTTTACACTCTTTGAGGCTTCCCAATTAAGTACAAAAACCAAAACCTCAAGAAACGCCGTAAAAAAATAAAGAACATCTTCGCTTTGAACCATAGATAAAGAATAAAATCTTTGAACATAATAGATTATTATAATACAGCTTTTTATTAAAAGTTGCTTTAGCGAATTCTTATAACGAGCACTCTGCTCGAATGCACAATACGCGATTAATTCGAATGTCTACTATTAAAATAAGGTAAGGACTGAAAACGTCTCGGAGTTCCTCAAAAGCCTCATAAAGCCACAATAGCCCAACGGTTAAAGGCGCAGACTGAAAACTGGAAGGTCGCAGACTCGAACCCCACCCGTTGCACTATTGTCGTAACTACTCCTAGCACAAGCTTTTCACTTATTCGGAGGGGAGAAGAGAATATGAGTCAAGTTCAACTTGGCTAATTCTTTTAACAAAAAAAAAACTTTATATTTTATCCTTACTAATATTATAACTGCTGAAGTGAGTTTGTTCGGTGATTTGCTGCTTTATCCTTTTATCACGCTGCCACGAAGCAACGGATTGCCGTGATTTATTGCACGGGTATAGCTGAGGACAAACAGAAGGTTGCCTCGGGATTTTTAAAAACCTAACTCCACGCATGCAAAGCCGCGAGTAAAAGCTAGTAATAAATTCAAAAACAAACAGCTAAATAGTAAAAAATTAAGAATTCCAGCTACCCTATCTTCCAACATGAATGGAGGTGCAATTTTATACGCAGCGTCGAAACATTTCCTCAGTCAAAAATAACTAGAACTAACGTTAGCTTCCCAATTTTGGCGAACAGCTTTCGTCAAAGGTAAAAGTTGGCAACTACTCCACTGTTATCTGAATTCCGTTTTTGTACTGCGGATAAAGTTTAGTGACTCTATACATTTGTAATGAGGTTCAATGTGGGAAAAATAATATGGGAAACGGGAATGATAAATGTGTTTTCTCCATGAAAATTTACATACAAAAATTACTTACTTGCGTTTTCGCTTTGAGTTATTCGTATTTACATACTATTTTGATACTGTAAAGAAATATAAACAAACAAAATGTTTTAGGTATAACTGATAGATATGATGATGATAGGTACCCTTAGTTTTTCTTCGGATCAACAACTACAAATTTAAAAGGGATAATCCAATCTACGATAATTACGGGGCTAAAAGTGATACATACCTATGATATAGTATATGTATAAAAAGAGGTGGATATGTTACAAGCGTCCGGTAAATGAAGCTCATAATGGCAGATATTTGTCGTAATTTGTCATGTCATTTAACAATGAAGTACTCTATTATACTCTTCGTCGTTCGGAACAATTTTTTCGCTTGTTTAGTGAGTATATAACTTATCCTAGTAGAATATCATAGACATATACTCGTATCTAGAAGTTGCCTAGCACTTGGGTATTTTACAGTAGCCTTATGTTTTGAATGAATGACAGACTACAGTATACGTAAATCATATACAAGATAAGATTTTGTATTGGAAAAAAATTATAAATGGGATAATCTAACACTTTTGTTAATTAAACTAGCAAGTAAGACAACTTGCTAGTTTAACAAAATAAAAACTAAATTTCTTTTACAAAATTTAATTTTCACTAACTTGCAAAAATCTGATAATAAAATTCAGTGAAAAGCTTATTCTTACGTACTTTGTAAACACAATTAAGAAGTTTTCAGCGCGTGGTACGGCTTATGCTTTTAAAAAATATCCCACTTTCAGTTCTAGTCTTAGAGTAGTTTTTGTTTCATTTTATGTTTTCAAATACTTAATTTTGTTATGAAAAACCTTAATTAAACTTAAAAGAAGTTTTAACATAATAGTTCTACACATCCAAGACTATCTTTGAGTTCAAAATCTTATTAATGCTGAAAATTAAGATCCAGGTTGTAGCATATAGTACTTATTATTAAGTATTCTATACCTACATAAATATGCTAACTAAACATTATCCCACAAGGTTAGGTACACAATATAATAACAATATGTAGTAATTTTTAGGGTTCCAAAAAAACGGAACCTCACGCCGTTGTTCGTCTGTCTGTCTGTGTGTCAAGACCTTTTTTCTTGAAAACGGCTTAAGATATTAAGTCAAAATTAATACTGAGTATAAAGTTCAACAAGCTTCTAGTTATATACTGACTTTGCCATAAATGTAACTTTTAATTCTCTTTTAGAATTATCTCGTATTGTATTTCAATTCCGTCTAAGAAATAGAAATAGAAATAGAAATATTTTTTATTCAAATAAACTTTTACAAGCACTTTTGAATCGTCAATGAATCTACCACTGGTTCGGAATGCCTTTCCTGCCGAGAAGAGCCAGTAAGAAACTCGGCGGTTGCTCTTTTCAAAAAAAATAAAAATTTTACAATTGTTATTGAACACAGGATAGTTATTACTGTCTTATGAATCACTGGAGCGAATTATATCCACGCTTTTTTATCATTTACATAGTCTTCAATTGTATAATATGCTTTTTTCATGAGAGCAGATTTGATTGATTTCTTAAACTTGTGTAGAGGCAAGTCTAAGATTGACTGTGGAATTTTATTGTAAAACGTCACACCCATTCTCACAAATGTCTTTTGGACCCTCTTGAGGCGCAGCCCAGGAAACATGAGCCTATTTGGATTTCTACTTGGTCTATCGCACAAATCACTCTTTTTTTTGTAACTCAAAATGTTTTGTCTGACAAATATTATGTTGTTATAAATATATTGTGAAGCTACTGTAAGAATGCCTGTCTCTTTAAATCTTTCTCGAAGGGAATCCCGCGGCCTCAAATTATAGATTGCGCGGATTGCCCTCTTCTGCAAAACAAAAATTTTTCCAATATCGGCTGCCTTACCCCATACTAAGATTCCGTATGACATAATACTATGGAAATATGCATAATAAGGAAATTGAATAGATTGATGTAATAATATTTTTCATTACTCATACACGGAAAGTAGGTCTGAAGTTGCCTGAGAAGCGGGTTGAAAGTAATACTTTTCAGCCCTAGGGAGAATCGTTTTCAACTGACAGCTGTCAAATAATTAAAAAAAACTAGTTGTCACATTTTTATTGGAATTCAAATGAAACACGACATACCCGAGTGCATCCATAGACAAGACTTTATTCATAAAGTAAAGACAACTGATTCATAGACATTCATAGACAATCATAGACAATACTTGACTATTAAAAAGCTAAATGCATAGCCCGCAATTTTAACATAAACTTTAAATAAATATCTCACCAAAGTTGTTGATTTATGTAAAATAAAGTTCACTCAATTTTCTTTAGCTAATTTCTATTTTTATTTTGACTTTCCTTATATTCGTAATGAAAAGCACAGTGTTTACCTCGGGATAAAGACTTATTTAGTCCCTCGAACTATAGGCCCCCTCGCTACGCTCGGGCGCCAAACCCCGTCTCGGGACTAAATAAGTTACTTTCATCCCTAAGGTAACAATGTACTAATAAACGACCTACGCACTATCTCCAAAATCATTATCGTTGAATATCCAATATTCAATAAAAACACCCTCTTTCACTTCCGAATGTCCAAACGAATAAATTAAATCAACTTGTCGTGACAAAGGGAAGCTTTTTCCCATTAGGCTAAAGTAAACCGTGGTAATTGAGTTTGGATTGCTTTAAAGATTTATGCTCGTATCAGCGTAAACATTGGAGCTGGTCCGATATTTCATTTGAAATGAATATTACAGAGCACTTTACTTTACTACGTCAAACCTAGGCGCATTTGCCCGTATTTTTTTTGAATCGTGATCAGATTAACCTCGTTGATTTGAGTGGAGTTCAATATTTATTTTATAACCAGACGGTACCCGTGACTTCGTCCGCGTGGATTAAGGTTTTTTTCATTTTCCGGGATAAAATGTAGCCTATGTCAATCCTGGGTATGAGCTATATCCATTCCAAATTTCAGGCCTCTGTGACCAGACATTATCGGCTATCGGCTATAATTGACCAATGTGTTGTAACTGTTTAGCGCGATAAATTAGCGCGCTAAACATACCGAAGCTTCACCACGATAGTTCATCACGATAGACGCAAATGCGACCGGAGCATACAGAAGATTCCTCCACCAAACTTTTCTAAATCCCCTTACTTTGGCTATGTGTGAAAATACAGTAGGTAATACGAAATGGTATTCGAAATAATCGGAAAGCCATTAGGAACAACTGAATCAGAAAATTCTGCTGACGCATTCACTAGTGTGAATACCTCCACGAATACTCCAAGTCATTGACTTTACAATCACACATACCGAAGCAAAGGCATTTTCATTTGATGGATTGAGTATTCCTTTGGTGAATATGTTGTAACTTGTTCATGTCAATCTACTCCGTCGCACTGCGGTATGGGAGAAATGCATTCTCCAATTTTCGGCCAAGGCAGCGAATTAGCCAAGTTTCACGCTGCTTTTTCTCAGTTAGAACGGCATTCCGAATTAGTAGTTTCACTTGACTAATTAGTTTTATTATTATTTCATTTTAAAAGTAAGTATATTTGTATAATGATCAAAATTCCGTATGCAGATACCAACTTAGTTTTATTCAAACATTTTAATGAATAAAAAAGCGACTAAAAAGCTAAATTTATTCCTCATGTTTTTACTGGAGAATGCTAAGAAAATTCATATAACGTCGTGCGGTAATAACATACCCAGCGTCGCTCGTGCAATAATAACGTACGAATGTTGAAGAACTTTTCCTTGAAAGTTTATCTTTCAACATTTTCTCTCCGCTTCATGCGTGCACTATTGTTTCTGGTTGGACGGTTAAGTTTGAATAAGGCAAGTTTCCCGTCGACTTCTGTATGCACGGTCGCCTCTATTTGCGCACCACATGCAAAGGAACTTCGTTATGTGCCCGCGATGCGCTCGT
The DNA here is from genome assembly GCA_038048805.1 of Hipparchia sbordonii. Lineage (NCBI taxonomy): Eukaryota > Metazoa > Arthropoda > Insecta > Lepidoptera > Nymphalidae > Hipparchia > Hipparchia sbordonii. The sequence goes on along the minus strand of CM076106.1, from coordinate 5,324,640 downwards.
GAGGAATAGAAGTGTATTATGAGCTCATAATGGATGAATTTCTAATACTAAGGGACAGCTCACACTCAGACGCGCAAGACGCAATGAGGTGTGTAATTTTCTCGATAGCGATAACAATATAGAACTTAGTAGCTGAAAACTGCGACTTCGTACGCGCCGATTAAAGGTGTTTGACTATCGCGAAAACTCTTTAATTTTCCGGGATAAAACGTAGCCTCCATTTCTTTCAATCCAAATCGGTTCATTCGTTGTGACGTGAAGGAGTAACAAACACCCATTCATTCAACCATCCATCGATCCAAGTTCAGTAAGAGCGCGAAAGCGACCTTGATTCGTGTTGAAACATGGCTGATTACGCTGCGCTGCGTAGCTCGGTGGTGCGAAACGTATCGCCACCTATCAAAACAACCGGAAATTTCACAGATGCTTGAAAAATTCAAAATTATTTTATTTCATGTAGGCCAACTTAGGATACGTCAAGACTCTACCACTGGTTTGGAATACAGATTCTGCTGAGAAGAGAAAGTATTCTGCAAGTGTTGCTTCAAGCAGCGCGCGGTATATCGGAAAGCGTCACGTATCGTTTCGTTGTGAGCTGACCCTTAGGAGTCCTGCTACATTTCACCCGCCGAGTTTTGAATATGTATCCATATTCCATACTTCCAAACTTAATATTGTAATAGTAACTGTCTGACTTCCTGTTACTTTTTCACAACTCAATAACCGATCTACCTAATATTGGCGGAATTACAGACAGTAATAGCATATTATAGTTACTTTTTTGCGGAAGAAGTTGCGGACATCATCATATTAATAAGTAAATTTGTTGAATGAAATTAATGAATATTGATAAAGTAGTAGTGGGATAACTACATACCTACCTACCTCCTACTCGGAAAAAATGAAATATAGTAGAAACTGAAATATTAAATTGAAATATTTTATGTAAAATGCTAGAGATTTGCATCAGTAAAACCTAAGCGGATTACCGCAAAGTAGTTTGAACCGTATTACACTCTTCAAAGTTTTCCAGTGAGAGTTATTAAGTTACATTTAATTTATTTGCCAGCCTTTGCCGGTTGCTCCACAAGTTTGAAACTTAAGTATTTAGTAATAAATAAGGAAGTTTTTACTGAAAAATTTATATAAATAACCAAGTAGTTTATTTTGTACTATTACAGAGTCTAAATCAAACCACATTTAGATGATTTCTAAAATATTATTTATTACATAACAAACTACCAAAAATACTTAATATACTAAAATTATTAGAAAGACATCTTTCCGATAAGTACTTATCTTTACCTACAAGTAAAATAGCCTGTGAGAATGACACGCAAAATTGTAATTTCCTAGCTAGATTTTTCATTTATAGGCTCGGAGGAAAAAAAATTTGTGTTTTTGTGGGCTTAATCCTCCTAGTCTATAGGTACATACATAATAACCAAATAAATAAAAAAATTCTTAGATTTGCCTAAGAAATGCAAACGATAACGTAAAGCATTAAATCAGTAGATCAATTAGCAACATTAGCATCATTGCGATCCCAAGATTTATTAAAAAAAAAAAAAAAACACTTTTCTCTATAAAATTTTGAAATGCTTCATTTGAAAACAAAGCTTTTAAGTCTGATGTAGCTTTTGACCCTGGGGATAGTATTTTAAGCTGAAAGTATTTAACGGTCGACACTTACGTTGGAATTAAACCGGGTAAGGGACGAAATAAAAGAAAAACAATAAAAAGTTGAAAATGAAAAATAAAAGCTTTTATTTAGCTCTCGGAACAATAACATTTCAGGCGACAAAAGCCCTGGAGGCTACACGCCTAGAAAAACAATCTGAAAAAATATATTTTTTTAATCCGTGCCAAAACGTTAGCTGTCTCTAGAGATCTTTTTAATATAGTTTTATCTTTTTTAACTAAATATTTTGTCGCACATTTAACCTTAACTATAATTTAATTTTTTTTATTTGTATCCTCAACAACTTACTTGTAAAATTTGAAGTGAATAAAAAAAGTGAAAATTAAGAAAAACCTTATCTTAACTTGATGTATTAACGCCGAAAGAGAAAAATATTGTATTAAAGGTTTATTCCGTTTGTCTTGACCTATGACTGAGCTTATTACCTTCTTTAGAAACCAGAGCACGCGCTCTGGTTTCTGAAGAAGCCTTAGTTTCTAAGTGAATAAATAAAATATTTTTTTTATTTTTATTATCTACAACTCTACAGTGGAAAAAATATTGAATTAGGTACGTAAATATTTTGAAAAGTATGTAAAAATAAATTCTGATTCAGATGTATTCTTCCACTGAAAACTACCCGTTGGGTAGTAAATGTAATAAAATATTAACTCATAATTGAAATGGAAATGTAGGTACCCTCAGCGCCAACAATGGAACAATTCCGCGACGCCGCGCTGCCACCGGACATGTCTATGAATACGTAATGACATCCGTTCACCACATGTGGGCTTTTATTGCATTCTACTAGTATTGTTCACGGGTTTGTCTCATTACAACCGCTGCAAGACTGACGGTTGGGGTGAAAGCTTAATAAAAACCCCTATTCAGGGGTTTAAATGGCAGTATTCCAGCCAGAATTAATACACATTAAAGTAAGTACTAATTAGCACCCAGAGTTTATTTTGCAATACGCACGTGTATCATACGTTTTTCAATCCATGTAATTAAAAATACTAGAGTAATGAGCCTCAATAGCCCAACGATTAGATGCAGATGAAAATTAAAAGGTCAACGGTTCGATTCCCATCAGTTGCACTGTATCGTATCCACTTCTAACACAAGCTTTCCGGTTATTTGGAGGGGAGAGGAGAATCTTGGTCATTTTCAGTTTGACGTGGGCGACCTCCCTAAGATTTCATAAAATGCGGCTTTAAATCAGTTGATTTGTTTGATGGTGATGGTAATTAAACTCCTTAATCGTCCCAGCACTAACAAATTCAATCAGGCACGGGCCAAAAGTAAGAAACAAAAGTTTGTATGAAATAGAATACTAATACGAGCTTTTGAAACTGTTATTTTTGTTACCACGTACATTGGTTATCGGTGTTTTGGATCGAGGTCAGTTTGCAGACTAAAGCTCCATAAATGTAAATTGCTTGCCATATTTAGAACATCGGAGTACGTCTGCACCAAACCAATCAAGCCTAATATTAGGCACCCGACTGTTATCGGATTTTCCTCGACTGCTGCTGGATATTGTTTGAGATTTGTGTGTATATTTTGAGGCCACGTACACACATATATTAGTTTCCGAAGCTAATACACAAAATATCATTGAGTATGATTGGTCAATATTCAAATTAGAGGCAAACTTCTTTTGTGTTCTCCTTGTTCTACTTCAATATTTTTACAACTTTTGAAAGAAAATAAATGCAATGTTAAAGTGTAAAAACGTCAACTTTATTCGTTGGTTACACACTATTCGGGCAATATAAAATAGGCCTGTAGTCTAAACATATAAAAGGCAAAGGTGACTGACTGACTGACTGACTGACTGATCTATCAATGCACAGCTCTAACCACTGGACCGATCGAGCTGAAATTTGGCACACAGGCAGCTATTCCTGGGCTGCGCCTCAAGAGGGTCCAAAAGACATTTGTGAGAATGGGCGTGACGTTTTACAATAAAATTCCACAGTCAATCTTAGACTTGCCTCTACACAAGTTTAAGAAATCAATTAAATCTGCTCTCATGAAAAAAGCATATTATACAATTGAAGACTATGTAAATGATAAAAAAGCGTGGATATAATTCGCTCCAGTGATTCATAAGACAGTAATAACTATTCTGTGTAACATGATTTTATTGTATTCTGTTCCACGGTGTTTCCACTTTATTTGTCTCAGTCATGTCTTAAATGAGTAGTTTAATATTAGTATTCAATTCGATGCCTTAACATGGGTAGCCTAAGTATGTCATGCTCTCTTTAAAGTTTCTGTGGTGGTGTCGTGTGGTGCGGGTTGTTACGTTCCCTCAAATATGGTTGAGCGAAGCAATGGCTGGATCATGCGTCATGCTCGTGAACGGGTGCCACCAACGGGAATGGGTCTGCTTTTGCCTGCCTGTGTTAACATGTTTTGAATTGTATTTTATTTGTATTTGTATTGTATTTATTTTTACTTGTATTGTACTCAGGAAAATTCATCGTGGAAGCACTGAATACATAGCATAGTTTCAATAACAATTGTAAATTTTTATTTTTTGAAAAGAGCAACCGCCGAGTTTCTTGCTGGCTCTTCTCGGCAGGAAAGGCATTCCGAACCAGTGGTAGATTCATTGACGATTCAAAAGTGCTTGTAAAAGTTTATTTGAATAAAAAATATTTCTATTTCTATTTCTATTTCTATTTCTATTAGGACGTAGTCATCCGCTAAGAAAGGATTTTTCAAAATTCAACCCCGAAGGAGGTAAAATAGGGGTTTAAAAAACCGAACATAACGTGAGCGAAGCCGTGGGTTAAAGCTAGTCAAATATAAGTATGCTATCATTCATTAAACAAAGGCATGTTATAAATTAAAGTAGACAGCATGAAAATATCATTCAACAAAATTAATTTACGATATGTGTTTTTACCCAGCCAGAAACAGCGAAATAACGGCGAAAAATTAAAAGAACTTTTAATTAATGGATTGAAATTTCAAACTGCACCTGTAGTTAAAACAATCTGGTAATTGCTAACTCTCGTCCATGAAAACTCCAATTATAAAAGCATTTTTAATTCATCGGGTAATATTAATAGGTACTATACTTCTATTTTTCTATGGTAACTGGTGTTCATACTACAACTAGCTGATGCTCGTGACTTCGTCCGCGTGGATTTAGTTTTTCGAATCCCTCGGGTACTCTTTAATTTTCCGGAGTAAAAAGTAGCCTAAGTCACTCTCCAGGTCCTCAACTATACCCATGCAAAAAATCACGTCGATCCGTAGCGCTCTTGCAGTGTGATTGAAGGATAAACCAACAAACAAACACACTTTCACATTTATAATATTAGTAAAGATTATCGAGGATTATCCCTGAATGTTGTGGCCTTGTGGGAGGTCTCGCCAATTCCAGTAATAACTTATGGATCCGAAACATAGGCCTAATCTTACTTGGTTTAACTATGGCCCTCATATAGCTATGGGTCAGTGTTGTTTAGCGGTCAATGGAAAGAGCTATACTTGGAGTTTCAATGAGATCTGTAGGAGAACCAGAGTTGCTGACGTACCTACCTCATCGAGTTGGGAAGCTGAAGCGGCAATAGTAAGGGCATATAGTTCGATGAATTTATGGTCGTTAGGTTCCCAATTAGCTGGAGTGGTGCCCTCGCACCTGAAAGTGCAGCATAGGCGGACCCCCTACTAAGTGACCAACGACATTAGACGAGTCGCAGACGAGCGCTGGATAGAGTTGGTGCAAGACCGAGATATGTAGAAGTCTCTGTCAGAAACCTATATCCATCAGAACGTCAATCGGTAGGGTGCGCTGTCATTAAATTTTATATTGCACTAGCTTTTGATTAGCATTATAGCATTTCGATTTATCAATCCGCTTTTTAACCCCCTTGGTTGGGGTTGCAAAAACTCTTTCTTAACGAATGCCTGAATCATAATAGCTATCTGTATGCCAAAAATTTCAGTCCGACCCGTCCAGTGGTTAGAGCTGTGACTGATCTATCAATGGATCAGTCAGTCAGTCAATCACCTTTGCCTTTTATATATTTAAATTAGATAGACACCTATTCATGCGTACTGGTATCAAAGAGTTCTTTCTGTTCTCTCAGTAAACAAGTGGTAAATACCGATGATACCTATACATAGCATGTACACGTACTTAGTCCGCTTCGGCCATGTTTTAAATGCACGTCCGATCCTGCCATGCTAATTGAAACGTATGTGCTCAGGCTCACGAGCCCTGTGTAATAAAACAGCAGTGTAAATACGACGTCCGACTACATGTACCTACATACCCTACCAGAAACCCTACCTACCACCACAATAGAGCAAAATACAAAAATTTTATCAAAATAACATGGTCATCACTACTTTTACTGAAGTTTCATAGTAGCTATCTTATTTATGGACAAAACCATCAGATCTGTGTTTGAAAAAATCAAATATTTTTTGTTGAAAATATGCCCTCTTTTTTGCGATTTTTTATCTTAGGAATAGTGTTTGCATGAGTGTTTTCATTCATTTCAATCATTCATCTCACCTCCCTGACAACTCATATCTCACAGCCTACTGCTGGCCGTAAGTATCCAAACATAAAACCGCTGCACTTTATTGCAATCCGTTGGCACGAGTACCCCGTCCGCAATTCTCACATAAAATTATGCAAGTTTTACGAATCCAGAATTATAATGGGGCAATGTAAAAGAATGCTCCAATATAACTCTAGCTTACGGTATCGGAAAGCACGATTTGACGATTTGAAATCCGCCGCCCGACTGCTGTTCCCTCAAAACGTGACATGTTTTTCAATTCCCGTAAATGGGGGTACATACGACAGCTACAATATTGTTCATACATACTCGTAGCTATAAGTCAGCGAGGCGATGACAGCAATACTTGGGTATTTGACAAATTTTTTTTTACGTAGTTAAAATAAGGGTTTTTAATACTATAACACAATGTCATTTTTCTTTTCTTAATATCATGACTAGTCTCGAAAATATCGAGCTTTTAAGTTATCTGTTAGAAAAAGAGAATGCTATTGCAACATGACGTCACGATTCTTACAAAAAAACGATGAAATCGACGGCCAAAGCTCATATTTCATCCGTTTGAAGTCAGATTGAATCAATTCCGTCAGACAAATTGCAGCTTAAAGTAATTATTTTTGTACGTGAAAAAGTATTAGTAAAAGTTATGTGTGTCAGTTTTTCAATTCTACTGTGATTGTGTGAAATGATGAATTATTAAAATACATGCATATACCATGCTACCTGCTCCTTACCTACACATATAATATATAGATAAAGATATAATATCGCACTCATTGTCTGCTGTAAGCGAGGATGATGAATAGCGCTCGTGAGGGGCATATACGAAAAGATAAATCGTTGGCTTTGTAACTCTTCATCTGTATCGCCGGTACACCCGAACCCGAATATTCCCCGAAACGAGATATATCTAGGCTGGAGCGAGCTCAATACACGCTTTACTAACATTTATTATGTATCTTTAATTATATAAGCCTTTTTTTATGAACACACTTTTATTAGATTTCTTTTAAAGTATAAAGGCATTATTATTATTAATTATTATATCCTATTATAATATTATAAATGCGAAAGTTTGTATGTTTGTTACTCAATCACGTCGCAACAACTTAACTGATTTGGCTGAAAGGCACAGAGATATCCTATTCCAGACTATAGTCTGGAATAGGACATAGGCTACTTTTTATCCCGGGAAATAGGAGAGTTCACGAGCAAGTTAAATCTTAACCACGCGGACGGAATTAACTTTTTTACTTAAAAAAAAATTAATCACTTACAAACACTTAAATGAAGTCTACCTTTTTTTTTTTTTTTTTTTTTTTTTTTTTTTTACGTGGGGAAATCCATCATGGATACCACCGCACCCGGGTGGTGCGGAGGTTATGCCGGACTCTTACCGACTAAAACCCCACGGTGTTTCACCTCAACGCTATGTGGCTGGGCACAGGGTCGCTTTCGCATTCAACTGCAACCCAGCCAGCGGTGCCTACCCAAGCAGGCCCATCTTCATGACCTAAAAGTCAAGTTCAAGTCAGGTCAAGTCAACAACAGCAGAAGCACAGCTAGGAACCTGGCTGCGCCGCCATACACAGGGACCAGATCATCAGAGAGCGACAGACTCCCCGTGTCCATCGCTCTGAGGTCCGTCTCATAGGGGCATCCTGCGATCCTGTGCAGCACGCCTGCGCCCGGTTCTTCGGCGGCGGATGGGGGGAGCGTCTGCATCCTCCTCTCTCATTCGTTCCGCCGCCTCTTTTCGCGCCATCACAGTCTCGCAGAAGGAGACCATGGCTTCCCAGTTCGATTCACTGTCCACTATGGCCCTCACCACAGCGGGCAGGGAGAGGTCCAATCCCACCTTGTCTACCAACGACTGCCGTGGCTCCGCCCACGCGGGGCACACTGCCAGCGTATGCTGTGCCGTGTCCGACGGATCGCCGCACTCATGGCACTCCTCCGTTAGCTCTCTGCCCGCCACCTTGTACAGGTACCTTCCGAAGCAACCGTGCCCCGAAAGCACCTGTACAAGGCGGAACGTCAGCGCTCCGTGACTCCTCTCGATCCAGTCCTTGAGGACCGGCCGAATCGCCTCAATTGTTGTCAGTCCGGCACTAGGCGATTCGAGCCTCCGCTGCCACTCTGCGACGAGCTCAATCCGCGCCTCGCTCCGCCAACCAGCGACGTCCGTCGGGGAAGGGTGTTCCCCTCGCATCCGAGCATCCACCCTTCTCTGGTACACTTTAGCTAACACCACGGCGTCTAAATCCCACGGAGAGGTCCCGGCCAGTACGCAGGCCGCCTCACATGAGATTGTGCGGTAACCTCTTATCGCCCTGACTGCCATAATCCGCTGTGGCCTTCGCAGTAGGGGTCTAGTACGGACAGTCAGGGCATTGACCCATATGGGTGCTCCATATAGAGCCATTGACCGAACCACGCCAGTGTATAGGAGACGACTGGCTGTTTTTGGCCCACCAACGTTTGGGAGGAGCCTACTCAGCGCTCCCGCTGCTCCAATTAATTTAGGAGTGAGTTGCCTAAAATGCTCCGTGAAGTTCCATCTGCCGTCGAGGACGAGTCCCAAATATTTCATTGATGACTTGACAGCGATGGAAAACTCCGCCTACCACCAAATCAGCATCAGCTGGAGGAGCCATCCTAGGCCTGTGAAAACACAGGGCCTCCGACTTACTCAGGGCAACCTCCAACCCCAACCGCTGTATCCGCGCCACAATTTGTGCTACCCCCGCCGTAACTAATTGACGCGCCTCCTCGAAGCTGCTACCCCTGGCCGTCACCAAAGTGTCGTCTGCGTAGCAAGTCACTTCCACACCAAGCATGTCCACATCCCGCAACACCCAGTCGTACCCGATGTTCCACAGAAGAGGCCCAAGGACTGATCCCTGTGGAACACCGCGTTCGACCTGGCGCCGAACCCACGCATCACGCAAAGGGTACTTTACCGCTCTCTCCGATAGGTAGTCCTCCACCAGGCGACGCAGATATACGGGCAGAGCGTGGAACCGCAGCGCTTCCCTAATGTTACCCCAAGGCAAGGTGTTGAAGGCATTGGCAATGTCAAGAGACACAGCCAAGACCACCTCACTTCTGGATAAAGCGTCATCCGTCAGAGCCCTCACCCGAGCAATAGCATCAATGGTGGACCTACCGCGACGGAAGCCGAACTGGTACTCACTGAGGTCCGGGCCTGTATCCTCCAAGTGGCGGACGATCCGAGCTGACACCACTCTTTCGAATAGCTTGCCCACCTCATCCAGCAAGACTATAGGCCGATAGGCCGACGGTGAGTCAGCTGCCCGTCCTACCTTCTGCAGCAGGACCAGTTTCCCCCGTCTTCCACGAACGCGGAAAACGGCCCTTCCCCAGATATAGGGTAAATAGCCTCCTTACGTGTGGTTCTAGCGGGCCGAGAGCCAACACCCATGCGCGTCCCGGGATACCATCGAGTCCAGGGGCAGTGTTTTTGGACCGAAGCCGAAACACTGCCGCCCTCAGCTCTCCCTCAGTAACTTCAGGCACACCCGGCTCAGGCACATTCGTCTCTGCGTTCGGCGTTATGCACAGTGGTTCCTGTTCGCGCGCATTTGGGAACAGTGCTTCCACAACCGAATTAACCAGCCCGGGTTGCAGGCTTTCCGTCAAAGGCGGGGCACAAGGCCGAAGCTTTCGCATTACCATCTTGTACGGCCTTCCCCACGGATCATCATTGAGACTCTCCAGCATAGCCTCCCTCGCCAAATCCTTAGCCGTTTTGATGGCTATCTTCAGCGCTGTTTTGGCCTCTCTATAACGCCTATACAGACGTTCTTCCTCGGCTTCATCCCGAGGCCGTCGTCGTCGGCACCTTGTATACGGCCGTCTTGCGTCAATGCAACTTCTGCGCAACTGCGCTATTTCCGTAGACCACCAGTATAGCGCACCCCTTTTTGGATGGGATCCGATTCTTGGCATGGCCGCGTCGCACACATTCGTCATGACTTCGCCAATTTCCTCGGCCCTCTCATCCACATCCACCTCCAGCTGGCTCCCAGCAGCTAACACCCATGCCTGAACTGTCGCTGCTTCAAGCAGCACTTCTCTGTTTAGGCGCTTCATCGACCATCGAGGCTGGGCGTCTCCCCTTCGTCGACTTGAGCCGCTCGCAATTGTTGGATATGGAGAGATATCGAACCGAATGTATCGATGGTCCGATAAAGTTTCCTCATCTTCCAGCACTGCCCAATCTTCTACACGACGTGCCAGAGCAGAACCTGCGAATGTTACATCTACGATGGAGCCACCATGTTGACGTACACACGTATGAATCGAACCCCGGTTCAGCAACGTAAGTCCCAGCACAACTGCCCACTCTTCCAACACTTTCCCCCGCGCATCTGTCGCCGGCGATCCCCACGCCACGCACTTGGCGTTGAGATCACCAGCCACAAGCACCCTGCAGAGGTGATTACGCCTAATATGCGCACCTAAGATGTCGAGGTACTGCTCAAACTCCGCCAGGCTGCGATTTGGCGAAAAGTACGTGCTCACAACGACTATATCCCTCACGATGGCCGAAACGAATCCGCGCCCTCTTACAATTTGCTCGAAGACAGGGGAGCCAATTGAGGTTTGGGAGACCAAAGCCACCAAGCCATCCAAGTCTCCTATCCAATCATCCCTAGGAGGGACGAAGTAGGGCTCAGAAATCACCGCTATGTGGATCAAACGTTCCGCCATGCTCTGCACTAAAAGATCCTGAGCTCTAGCACAGTGATTGAGGTTCGCCTGCAAAAAACCGAACAGCCATTTAATCTACGGCCATTCTTGCACCCTCTTCGTCCCGGGCCAGACCTGAGCTGGTAGACGGGTGGCCAGGACTGCGAGGAGACCCCGGGGGCCATCGTCAGCCTTGCTCTTCTGCTTCCCTTTTTTGGGTTTATTGGGCTGCTTACATGCACCGCTTCCACCCCAATGATCAGCGAGCCTACCAGCTGCTGCACAAATACTGCAGTGTGGAGCGGCAGAGCACCCCTTTGCCTTGTGACCATCCTGCCCGCAGCGATAGCAGGTGTTGCTGCGGTCAGTGTCGGCGGTACATTGCGCCCTAAGGTGCCCCCTCTCCAGACAGCGGTAGCACCGCTGTGGCCTCTCCTCCAGGAGTCTGACATGGGCAGACACCCAGCCCACCTTAAGCCTCCCACCATCGATGACCTTTTTCGCCGCCACAACTGGGCAGCGCAGCCATACCGACCCGAGACCCGAAAAGTTGCGGGTAACCTCGCCGGCACGCACCTGATCGGGAGTACATCCCCCGATACATGCCACGGCAGCCACCACGTCACCACTGGTAACGGAATCGTCCAGGCCCGAAACACGCAGGTCAGCGCATTTGGTGGGTCTGGAGACTCGCACAATCTCCTCGCTCACGATCTCCTTCAACTTCTGAGCAAGGGCGTCTGCCTTCTCATCACCGGAGGCTCCAGGAAACTCTAAAATACGCCCTCCAGTCGCAGCAACTTTAAACCGCATCGCAGTTATACCCATATCGGAAAGCGAGATCCCATCTTTCGCCTGCCTAAGCACCTCGGCATAGGTAACGCCTTTCTCGGCTGCCCCGGACTGCAGCGTTATCACCACCGCTGCGGAGCGAGGAGGCCGAAGATTAGGAGCTCTCTTCGAGGAACGCGCCTTCGTCTGCGACTGCTTTGATTGCGTCTCGTCTTGAGGCCGCGAAGTCTGTGCTTCGCGCCGCGCTCCACGTTTTTTCTTCTTCTTTTTTTTCCTCACTTTCTCCCAGTGCCCTTGGCTGGGAACGGAAGGTGACACATGACTCGTCTCTTCCGAGGGACAACTCCTTTTTCTGTCTCTTTGGCGGGCACCTCAGGGCCTGGCGCTTTTTCTTGGGCGGGATCCACAGGCGCCGCTTGTTTAGGCCTTCTTTTATCTGACGCCAGTGGGGGGCGAAGACGCTTCTCAGGCAGGAGCCTACTCTCAAGTGCCTCCAGCCGCGCATTAACCATGTCACCAACCTGCGTCAGTATGGAGCGCGAAAGCTCCTCCATCATGTTCGCGGTTGCTGGCGTTTCCCTAGGTGCAGAAGCTTCTAGAGGTGCAGCCGACGTGGGTTGAGGAGGACGAGGCTGCGATACAGGGGGCAGCTCCTCCGTCACATCCGGGGGAGAGTGTACGGAACCCTGTTTCCGCATACCCTCCATATCCTTTTTCAACACAGCCAGCTCCTTGCGGAGACTGGCCATTTCGGCCTGCAGGCGCATGTTGTCAGCCTGCAGACGCCGCGTCTCGTCTGTGCTTGTGCGCGAGCTGAGAACATCCACGGCTTCTTTTATCGAACCCGCAGCGTCCTTCAGGGCGCGCACAAATGTCCCCTTGAGATTACTTGATTTAGTGGCAACCTTTACGATTGCCGCTAGATCATCCTGTACCCGCTCCTGTATTTGGGACACCGTCCTTTCCGCAGTTGGCCGAGGTTGTCCGACCTCTGCAGTTTCCGCTGCCGGAGATTCGGATAACCCCTGCTTACGCTTGAATTGCGCCACAACTGATTGCCTTGCCTGTTCCTCCTCCACCTTTTCTGAAGCTTCTTGTCGCTTTTTTCGGGCTAATTCCGCCTTGGCCTTGGCCAAACCCACATACTTGCCTGTAGTAGGGGGACGTCCTCTCCTTCTGGGTTCCGGGGTCTCCGACATCTCGTCGTCGGTCGTCCCCGGAATATAGTCCCCAAAACGCGGTCTTTTTACGTGCTGCGTCTGCACCTGCCACAGACGGCCGGGGTCCGACACAGCAGCAGAAGACTCAGATCCCGACCTGGACCTGCTTACCACAGCCATGTTGGACTCCGACAACGCCTCCTTACGCGGTCCCATGGACTCCTTCTCCCCACACATCTCTCCTATTTCCATGATCTCTTTCTCTATTTCCATTTCCATCTCCCCCTGCACATTTCCGTCATCATCCCCCATTCCAGTTCCTACCCCCAAAAAACGTCGATTGGCCCTCCCGTATACGACTGGGCCGATGCACCGGCTGTCCGGTGCACCAAGGGATTCCCCGCAAACGGGACCCTCCCGGGTAGTTTTTTCATACGGCGTTTTATCCATTTTTGATTTCCCCAGTTACCCCCCCAAGTGGGCGCCCTAGCGGCTGTTCTCCTAACAACCATGCATCCTCTCAGCGAGCGCCAGACCTTAGGATTAGGTGAGCGTTCCCGCCCTCTTCGGTTATTTTTTACCGAGGTTTTCTTCCTCTCAGTGGGCCTCTCCACCACCAGCCCCCGGTCCCTTCCACCTATGCCTTCTGCTAAACAGAGGGACATGAGGAGGAACCCCCTCCTGCCAGGTCAATTAGCCATGACTATTAATATCCCATATAGAGAAATTATTAGGCATGTTACCGGGGTGCACCGGCGCAAGTGCTGCTCTTCCCTCCGGACTTATCCGAAGGGACCCACAACGCTCAAGCGCACGGGGAGGTTACCTGGCTGGCACCCCAAATGAAGTCTACCTACTGCAACCCGAAATATAAGACTGAAACGAACAATAAAAAACAGAAATCCGCTTAGAGACAGCGGGAATATTAAAGTCCCAAAACATATTGTAGGTTTAACTTTCGCTTGGGTCGGGCTTTGTATGTTAGAGCTTATATATGACTACTAACCTGATTTATATGTTAAAACTTTGAATGTAATGGATGCCCTTTCCGGAGTTAATAGCTTCAGTCACTTTATGGTTAACCAAACTACAGTTTATTAGGGTTTCCAGCATACTATGTTAATTTCATTGATTAAATTAGTTTTAAACTAATTTTGGGAATAGACATTCAATACTAATTTTACATAGCACTAATAATAATATTTTCAAACAGCAAACAAATACAATATAGGGGAATTAACTGACTTCAAAAAAAGGGAGGTTAACAATTTGACACATTTATTATTGAAACTGTAATACATTTACAAATGATAAATCTATTAGAGCTTCCAAACATATGTACAAAATTTTATGTTATGTTTGTAATTTTATGTATGCAAGTAGCTTCTCAATAAGCTAATAATAAACACTAATCAACCATTAGTTTTGTTAAGAAGTAGGTACCTTATTGAAATCGGTTAATTTTTTTAATTATAGCTTGCTTCGGTGTTAATGTAAACCTTATTAATAATAAATATATTTGAATACTTGAAAATATTATTTTGTTCCAAATGAATTAAAGTAAATACAACCAGGTTGCTTTATTGGGAAAAAGCCATAAATATGTAAAGGAATAAATCAATTTGAAAGCCTCTTCTGAAGTAGGTATTTTCGACGATAATTGCGCAATAAATGTCTTTTCAAGCGATAAATCATTAGGTGGGAACGTAATTTGAGTTGGATGTAAAACTACCTGAAATAGTATATTTTCTAATTCCATCCAATGAGAATTAAGTAATAATTATGAACTCTAAACTTTATAAGAAAATATCGCACACATAGATCAAAAGTTGAACAAATCAAAAAATAGCTCTGTTCCCTAGACGAAGACAGTCTTTCTGAATCTTTTGTTAGTTAAGTTATGAAACTCAATTTTATTTTACGTCATAAAATATATTGTGAAATGTGACCTAAACCAAAATTGAGTTTCATAACTTTACATTGCAACGCATTGTTATTGTATCGACTAATATAAAGCATCTATCTGGGAGATGCTTTAATGATAAAGGAGAATTTAATTTAACGTTATATTAACACGTTTATTACTTCTAACCGTAAAATCCCTCGCTGACCTAACGCATGCAGCCTTTGTTTGACCAGAAACGACCGTTTAATGCGAAATTGGATCAAACCTCTAGAATATCATAGTTGGTACCTAATTCCCAATTCCAACAAAGTTTGAGCTTATAACTATTCGGGCATAATTCCGGATTACGACAAAGTTGGCCCGATTCGGGAAAGTTATGCAGCTGAATATTTGATATAACACAATCTGTGGCCAATCATGCCCCCATAGGGCTGCCGTGACACAATTGGTGTATGACTTAGCATTTATTATAGTACATGATGATGCCAGCGACTTCATCCGCGTGGATCAAGGTTTTTTAATTTTCCAGGATAAATTGTAGCCTATGTATTAATCCTGGGTATGAGCTATCTCCGTTCCAAATTTCAGCCAAATCGGTTCATTCGTTGTGGCGTGAAGGAGTAACAAACATACACACACACATACAAACTTTCGCCTTTATAATATTAGTGTGATGTGATAAGTGTGAAGTAAGAAGTAGGATGGAATAACCATACCTAATTTAGCAACCCTGCTCCACCTAAATATGATCCACAGATCTGATCTAATGAAAATTAAAACTGATAGCTATTGTTTCAGCTTTCTAATTAAATTATTTTTATTGCTTTAAAAGTGCTCTAAGGTAGAGCCTAAACCGAATTAATTCTTTGACTTTCATAAATATCCAACTTTTCCTTTTAAATATAAAAATTCTTTTTAAAAACCGATTTCGAACGCCACTACAAAGTATAAAAATAAAAGCCTCAATAGCTCAACGGTTAAAGGTGCGGACTGAAAACTAAAAGGTCGCGGGTTCGAACCCCACCTGTTGCACTGTTGTCGTACCCACTCCTAGCACAAGCTTTTCGCTTATATGGAGGGGAGAGGAGAATAAAAGTCAATTTCAGCTTGGCTAAATTCTTATTAAAAAAAAGTATAAAAATAATTTTAGTTTGTACACTAAAATCGAAATTGGGCGGACCTAAATAGAAAGGATCAAACCGATGCGCGACGCTACCCGTCCGAGAATATCTCAACCAAGTTAGTTTGAATCTAAGAAGTCGTTATAAAATACGTGTTTTACGTCGTGTTGGCTGATTACCGAAATATAAACCTACCTGAATGGAATTAATTAATGATATCAATAATTTAGTTTGGACATTGTAGTTTTCCTAAATAACTTATGGTCTTGTCTTGGCCTTGTTTGACTCTGTATTTTCAATTTTCCCTAATGTTAAAAGACATATCTCACACAGGCAAACTTTCATAAATAGTAAAAAAAATTATGTTATGTTAAATATTCAAGTATTTTCTAACCATATTTGAAATTACCGATGAAAGTCGCAAAGCGTTAATCTTTATTTATTGCCATTGCTGCAGACGCCGCTAAGTGCTCGGGAGCGTCGATGCATTTAGTATTTTCACACTATTCGTACGAATTAATGCGAGAACGATTGTATTTTCAGGAAATAACGTTTTATTAGAGAGTAGTTATTGACACAAAACTGAGACGTGCCATTTAAGAGGAAATGCGGGTGGTCTTATTTCTACACAAACACTATCGCCTATTTCTTTGTTTTCCTTTTTGATGAGACATTAACTTTATACTCATCTTACAAAATGCTCAAAATTGCCAATTTAGACCGCTGTCAACAGAGGCCAAGCGTACAAAGACAACAATTAATGAAAAATAAAACCAAAGGGACACAGTATATTATTATACGAGTATTCTTCGTATTCAGTTTATGAAATATCTTTTAAATTGGCCCAATATTGGAGGAGGAAATAGTAGAAAGCCAAACCCCGAATTATAACTATAAGTTGTTCTTATCGCACGAATGTGCTCTATGTGACGTGTGATGATAGAAAAAAATAATTACTAGCTATTATCATGAAGTGAAATTAGCTAGTAATCATTCAACATTTTTTTCTATTAAGTGAAAAGTATTCTTTTATAAATTAAAATAAAAATACAGTCAAAAAAACCGGCTACACCATAATTTTATTTAAATATTTCAATATATTAACTCATAATACTTCCCTAAGGCTCAAACGACGAACCCTTGTCACTTAATGTGAACTCAAAGATACAACTCTCTAGAGAAGCAGCCCTTCGCTTTAGGACCTGCAATAACTGTTACAAATTTACTGCTTGAACATGTGTCTTGCGGGCCTTGCCTGCTTCGGAATGTTTAATAATAAAATATCTTTTTAGTCAAGGGTATATAACAAACAAAATATTTGGGTCAGATGAGTATTTATTTTATTTTTATTTATTTACTAGCGGACGCCCGCGACTTCGTCTTAACTTAAATCACCACAGTTTAGGTTGGCAGAATCCCTTCAGCATCAAGATTTAGGAGTTGGGTCCTGGAATTTAACGATGTAGTCTTAATTTGGTCTCTACAATAACTATTCATAATCAACAGTTCCTAAATCCCTACAGTTTAGGGAAGCAGTACCCCTGCAGCATCAGGATTGAGGAGTTGGAACCCGAAGTGTTTATGGGACCATATCGCAAATTTTTTATGTCGATTCAAAAAAGATTCACGCAAATCGGTTAAGAAATCACGGAGATATTGATATACAGAGGTAGAAAAACACAACTCCTTCTCCTCCTTTTTCGAAAGTCGGTTAAAAAAGTAGCCTATACGTTGCCCAATGATATCAGCTATCTACCAGTGAAAGTACCGTCAAAATAGGTCCAGCCGTTCCCGAGATTAGCCGTAACAAACAGACAGACAGACAGACAAAAATTTTAAAAATTGTTTTCTTGGTATAGGTACCGTATTTTCATATTTCTTTGTAGTTAGCTTTGGTTGTAACTCAAGCTCCAGTAATATTTCTGAGCTAACTTGCCGTTTCTTATTACTTACTATAAAATTTCATATTTTTTTAAGGTTTAGTTTTTATTTTCACAAACTATGGAAACCTTTAAATAATTGGGACTTGTTGAAGCCCCTAAAATAGGTAAGTTGAGATTTAAAACGTTAAAAATAACATAACTATAACTGAAGTTACCGGTTGAGGTGTAACAGCCTTGCTAAAACCACCCTCTAAAAATATAACCCGGACCTGAAACAAAATAGAACAAATTAACGGAAATATTTTGGCCTATCCACGTGCCCGGTATTGATTTTATTACGTAGACCAAAATTAAATAGGCTTTGAGTTGCACGGTATCTTCCGAATAGTAGCAATATTTAATGAGGAATTGTAGATAGGATTATTTGTTAAAATGTATTGATACAGCAAGAACGCCATAAATTCAGTCAATCAGAGGTGATTGCGGTTGTCACACATCATCGCACAGCTGTGCGAGTCTCTAATAATTGTAAAAATTCTTTTTACAAAACTGACTTCAAACGCCATTACAAAGAGTTTACCATAAGGCTATCACTGCTTTTTTTGGTGTGCTATTATCAGGCCTTATTATGTCTAGGAGCAAGTGTTCATATATCTTTTCCGGTAGATGTACCCTTATCGTTATCATTATCCTTACTAATCCTTACTAATATATAAATGTGAAAATGTGTTTGTTTGTTGGTTTGTGGTTCAATGACGCTGCCACTGCTCCTGGATCAACGTGATTTTTTGCATGGGTATAGTTGAGGACCTGGAGTAGCATAGGCTACTTTTTATCCCGGAAAATTAGAGTTGTCGCGGGATTTTAAAAACTAAATCCACGCAGACGAAGTCACGGGCATCAGCTAGTATTCTGTACATTTATACCTACAGTCATAAGTCCGGGCGTGTGTGTGGGTGTAATCACGGCGCCATCAAAAGCTACGCTGCGCTCTCCACAGTCATCAGCGCTCGTCAGCCGGCATTCACGTACGCCTTGATGGTGGTCGCAATTATGAGACATACATAACTGAACTCCATTTTGCTTCTCTCCTGTTGAGTTAGGTACTTAAATTTTGTACATTATCCTCACGTCCTTACGTTACGTTACGTTTTGGCATCCTTACGTGGTAGACCAAAACTTGCACCAAAGTTCAACGTTTCTGAAACTCCTAAAGTGTGGGATATCCTTCCAGCATCCGTATTTTCTGCCACATATAATTTGAATACCTTCAAGGCAAGAGTAAACAGGCATCTTCTAAGCAAGCGCGCTCGAACCTAGACCTCATCATAACATGCTTTCCAGTATTGAGCGTCGTCAAGCCCAAGCCTATTTAGTATAAAAAGAAAATTTAGCACCCGACGGAAAAAGAAGGGTGCTATCTATGTATCTGTCTGTTCCTCGTAGCTAACGAATGTACCGATTTGGTTGAAAATATAGAACTTAGCTATAATTTATAGAGATCTGCTCAAGCGCTTAATGATAATCAGCTGATTTCCTACTTGATTAATACATCCTAACTGAATATGTACTGAGAGTATCTGCCGCCTATACTGAAAACATGAACGACTTAGTGGTAAGGTTTCTGTCGATAGGGCGCCAACTAACCGAGACTGAAAACATTAATTCAAGGGAACATGCTAATCTAGGAAATCAAAATAATCCCTTAGTAAATGTTATTTTAGTTTGCGAAGCATTAGAGAAGACTATCATAGTCCTAACAGGCTTAAGTATCAAAGGGATCGCTGTACAATATACGATACCTAAAGCGACCTTTAAAAGCTTTAAGCCACATACTACTTCCTTCCCTGTCCGGTCCTAAAAATATTAATAAAGATCGCATTAGGGACCCGGCATAATGTATGAACTGAATACTGATATAGTATAAACTTAATGTTTAGTTGAAAATTCCCACCCCATTATATTTATAATATTTTACAAGTGTAATACATTTGAAGTATTTATCCAATCTGATAACAATACAAAAAACTAAGTTCCAAAGTTAAAAAAATTTTAACAAACATTTTACCAAAACAAAAATAGGCAATTTTAATTTCAGAATAGCTGCTATCTCATTAATATTTTTTCCTCACAAACAGACGTAATAAAGATAATAAATGAATTGAGTCCCAGGCACAGACTGCCACCGTTATATTCCTGAAATAGGGTTACGATTTATTTTAACGAACAGATTAAAATGGGTCTGATATTTGCTTATGCCCCTTATGCCACTTAAATTTTTGCTATGGGAAATTCAGTAATTCCTTCTAATATGGATGAAACCCATATTTGTCAACGTTGTTATCATCAAAACTTCAATACTAAATTAAGTTTATTCAAAAACATAAATGTACACTCTAAGTCAAAGATACGTAACAAATAGCAATTAAAAAATAAAAACCAATTACGTCTAGCATACGAGTAAAACAGTTTCTCATTGTTCCGACGGATATAATACAAAATACAGAGGATACGTACCGTAAACTATTTTCCCATTGTATGCTGTCTGCACTCGAATATGAAATACGAGCACAATAACGAATGCTCAACTCTCTATGTCATGGATATGGGAAAAGTATTGAGAATCGAGAATGAGAGTTGGCAAATAATACAACCTCTTACAAAAGGGGCAAAACATACTACCTACTGGTTTGTTTGCCTGTAGTCTCTAATCAATACAACCTGGTGAAACGCTGCATCAAACTTTAAAGCGGAAAAGCTGTGCAGTTTTTTGCCAGTAATTTCGAATATTCATTCTCTTTTTTTTTAAAGGATCAGATATTTCGTTTGAACGAATATTGGAGTCAACTTCACTTCCCGAAGTCCTTTGCCGCTTTGCGTGGAGGTAGGTTTTTTAGAAATCCTGCGAAAACTTTTTGTTTTTCAAAATATCCATACCCATGCAAAATATCACTTCGATCCGTTGCTTCGTTTTTTCGACTTTTATTCGACCTATGTATATGAAAGCAGTTCCTAGATTCTACCAGGCCTGGCGCACTCCGCAGTAAACTGCGGAGCTACAAATACATGGCGTACCTCTTCGAAGGGGCTAAATTCATAGTCTGCGAAGGGATAAGAGTTACGTGATAGAAAGAGAAAAAAGTCTAGGTGAATAAGACAGTAGGTAAGTAGCGCTGTGTCAACCTGAACTGCACTTTATTGTGTGGTAACAAGAGTCGCTATTTATATCATTTTGCAGAGTGAATCTTCTGTGCCTTTAGATACCATTAGGTATCTATGATTCTACTTATTACGCTCATTCGTGTCCACTAGCTCTTATCCAATGCCTTAGTTTCCGAGGACCGAAAGAGATAAGCAGTATATTTGTTAATAAAATATTTACACAAGTATATCGGGGGGAGTAAAAGTTCTAATGGATTGCTTATTTATGTTGAGTTATATTTTTTGAAGCTATTTGCTACTCGTACCTCAACTTTGTAGGCAATGGGCACTGGTTATGGGTGGTTAAATATTAAATGCCAAACTTGAAGCTGCTTTTCAATGCCAGCATTTCGAACACTGTTACTTAAGTGTTTTTATAGTACGTTTATCTCACGAAGTTACGAGCGTTTTACTTGTGGTTACGTCATGTACATGCACATTGCGTATGTGTGCGTGCCTGTCAGGAACCTAGGTGGGAGTGGTCAGGCGCAAGCAAGCTCTCGCTCTCACTTATACAGATACGATACACACACAACCACGAGCCACGCGCCGTCATGAATTGCAAGAACTATAAAACAAAACAAGAAACAAGAGGACTAACTGCAATAATTGCTCTATGTGGATGCTTTAGTGAAGTAAAAAATTTTTTCCTGAATTAAATACAAATCTTTCTTTCATTCTATTACATATTATTTTATTTGCCACGTATAAAGAATAAGTAGTTTTCTAATATACTGGAGTGGGATCACACAGATAAACTAATACGCTTCAATACATTATTGTTCGACAAATATTTGATGAGGATTACTTGCGGAATACACATCCATTAGTGTGACAGTAATTAAATTAATTATTTGCCACCTGAATATGTGAATTTATTAATTTACTTGCATTTGCTCGCGACTTGTTCTGCGAATTTACATTTAATTATAAGCTCCGTGGGAACTCTGAATTTTCCAGGTTACAAATATCCTATGTTCCCGAGGGGGAATATAGGGTATTTATAACCGGAAAATTCAGGATTCCTCCTCAGGATACAAGCTAACTTTGCCAAATATTATCAAAATCAGTAAATAGAAAGATATTCTTGACATTAATAAATATTGTACGTAATACATAATTATAATTTAACTAATACTAATAATAATTCGTTATTTCGTTTAATATAACAAAATTGATCGTTAAATATAATAAAAAATAATTTACTGCGAGTACAGTGCGTTTATCTCACGAAGTTACGCACGGTTTATTTGTGGTTACATCGTGTATATGCACAATGCGTAAGTGTGCGTGCCTGTCAGGAGACTAGGTGGGAGCGGTCACGCGCGAGCAAAGTCTCGTTCACATTCACAGATACACACATTCATGAGCCACAAGCCCTCGTGAAATGAAAGAACTATACAATAAAAGGGTCTCGAAAAAATGACACATTAATATCCCCTAACCCTAAATAGGACAGCACAAAATAAAACTACGTATGAACAATAAAGTTGAGGTATATATTTTCGTGTATGATATTAATTCGGTTAGCTTCCACCGGGGGGAGATAAGTCACATGTTAAACGAACCGACAACACGCAGAATGTTGTTGTTATGATGTTTGAGAGAGCGAGAGGACACACTCCATATTTATGGCCTCGTTAGGATCCTATTTCATACACTACAGCCTCCACTGTTGCTATTATATTTCGTGCCCTCAATTTTAATGTAATATTTGGCAACTCTGATGCAACGGTGACAGAGTCTGTACAATAAGTCAGTTTACTACCCAAGAGAATATAAACCAGTTAACTTCCCTGGTTAAAAATACCCACTCTACCCTGAAAGGTGATTCCAGGGCCTGATTAACCCTTAGGCTAATTAGGCTGCAGCCTAGGGCGCGAGGATCAGGGGAGGGCGCTGAAATCGTGTCTTCGCATGCACTAATCTAGCATCATTGCAGATCGATCTGAAAACTTTTATAGGTAGTCATATTACCATGTTAAAATTTTCACACTACTTCTCTACTTACTTACTACACCTGGCGGTGGCGCGTTCTCATAATTAGCCTAGGGCGGTCAGAACTCTTGATCAGTCGCTGGGTGATTCTAGTTCTAAGTTGTGAAGCAAGCAACTCTGTCTCAAGTCTAAGCCAACTGAAATTTATAGACCACACTTTCACTTTGCTCAGACTCAAAATAGAGACAAAACGAGACAGATTTATATCTGAGCATATTTCTGACTCGTTTTAACTCTTACCTTGAGTCCGAGCTATGTCAGAGCAAATCAAGAGTGAATAGGCATCTTCTAGGCAAGCGCGTTCCATCTTAGGCCGCATCTTCACTTACCATCAGGTGTGATCGCAGCCAAGCGCTATTCTTTATATTAAAAAAAAAAAAAAAAAAAAAAAGAGCACGCTCTATAGATCTCAGCATTAGTAATCTGAGATATTTAGAGCGTGTTCCTAACCACTTCATAGTATAGTAGTTAGTGCAAGATAAACAATCAGCCGCAAAATAAATCCTAGTAAGTCTTTAGTAAGTACACATCCCTCTTGCACATTATTGTAAATATTGACTTGGTATAGGCATGATAATTTAAAGAGGAAGGCGAAAACCAATAAAATTATTGCAGGGAGTTTCAATCAAAAATCTCGCGTATTTAATCAAAAAGCATAATTATAATTAACTCCATTCCAGTGAACGTACTTATGTAAAAAAAAAACGCTTTGTATTTCCGGTCAATTAACCTACTCAATGATACAGAAATGCGGGCAAAAGCAGATTTAATCAGAGGACATTTTTTTTTTCTTTGGCTTTGATGTGTAATTTTCTGCCAATGAGCCTGGACCCGCATCTTGATTAAGTCGGCTTCATTGGTCATTGGAAGTTCGAACCCGATTGTACTTGTGTCAAAAAAAGAAAATAATATTTTGCGGAAATCATAATGGCTCATTTGTGCAAGCAAGCGAACTTGTTTTCGTATCTCGCTCCATTATGAAATATGTACATACACGATTACATTAATTTATTATTACATACGATTATATAAAATAACTAGCCCGCCATTTCGCGTGTGGATTGAGGTTTTTTAATTTCTGCGGGAACTTTCTTACTTCCGCGATAAAAAGCAGCAGCATGTGTTATTCTAGACTATAATCTATCTCTGTGTCCAGCCGAATCGGTTCAGTCGTTGCCGCGTGATTGGGTGTGATAGAGTAACAAACATCTATCCATCCATCCATACATCCAAACTATCGCATTTATAATATTAATAAAATATACGATATAGTCAGCTTAGATATTTGCTACAACTGTAGCACGCAATTCCAAATTATTAAGTACCTAGGTAATATAGCTTAGAGTAAAATGCTACAGTTAGCATTTCGATATTATAATATATTATCATCGAAAAAACATAAGTAGATACCTAAGCATTAGATCGAATATTTCGTTACCAATATATTCGTAAGCTTCAATATCGCAATGGCCAGGGCGGGGTGGCGGACTAAAGACCCCACCTTTTTCACTATTGTCGTACGTACTCCTAGAACAAACTAACGCTTAGGTGAAGAGGAAAGGAGAATATTAGTTATATTAAGCACCTGCTATTATTCTTCAAAAAAAAGAGAAGAAAAATAAAAAACTTTATCAAATCGGGTAATGTGTAAGCGCTCTTATAAAAGCTTTGACCGCTTCTATCAGAAACTTCGATGAGTAAATATAATATCATCCGCCGAGCGCCTCGTTTGTATCTAGTCGTTCGTTAGGCTGCCAGATCCGGTTTCCTTATCAACGTCCATCCGGTTGTCTCTACGATAGTGCCGGATACCCTGAGCTGGGATGTTCCGTACAATTGTGGCAGTGTAGCGTTGCCTTGATTTACGGTATATTGAGGCTTAATATTTACGCCCTTTATTTTAAACTTTATCTGGTTCACAATCATCAAATGGTCTCACAATAAATCAACAAAAGATATTAAACTAGACGATGCCCGCGACGACGTCCAAGTGGATTAAGGTTTTTTAATTCCCGCTCTTTAATTTTAATTTTTTGTCTGAAATAAAGAATTATTATTACTATTATTAATTTTCCGGGATAAAATGTAGCCTTTGTGATAATCATACACATACATACACACAAACTTTCGCCTTTATAATAATTATAAATGTGTATCAATGAGATCATCGATGTCACCGCAGGGCGGCATAGTAGGTACCTACCCAAAATTCTGGCAACATTGTCCTTTTGGATCATCAACAGGAAACATCGACCTTCTTTCCGGGAGGTCGGAGATTTGATCCCAGGCTCGCATGATTTTTCAGAGTTATATGTGATGAGTAATTAAATATCACTTGCTTCAGCGGCGAAAGAAAATAACGTGAGGCAACCTGCATGCACAAGAGTTCTCCTAAATGTTCTCAAAATGTATGAAGTCTTCCAATCTAAAAAAATAGCGTGGTGGACTATGGCCTGAAGCTGAAGTTGACTAATATCCTCCTATCCCCTCAAAATAAGCGGAAAGTGTGGTAGGACTGGATACAACAATAGTGCAACGGGTGGGGTTCGAACCTGCGACCTTTCAGATTTAGTACGAATCTTTAGCCGTTGGGCTGTTGAGATTTATTTGAGGACCTATAGTTGCATACTAGTAGGGCGCGTGGGTGCGCGGCTCGCTAAAGCGAACCGCGGTTTTCTGTTCACCAAGTAGATCTTCGGGTCTTTATCATCTTTTTCGAAATCTGTATGGCCGCCATCTTGAATCCGCCATTTTGCAAGTTTTTTTCGGCTCTCTGCCAATTGGATGAGGTTTTGAGTGACATTTGTTTGAACACCTCCCACCTATCTTCGATACCCTGGCCGGTGCTCCTCACCCGTCTCCGAAATCCTCAATCATCAGCTCTCTCAATATTTTTCCTCCAAATGAATTTATGTCCTCGATACGAAACCATTTGAAAAGGAACCCAATCGTAGTCTTGCATAATATATTTTTTATGAAAAAAAAAAAAATCCGCCAGCTTGAATTTTTTTCTCATCATCAAGTAGACCTTCGCATTCTGATCATCTTTTTCAAAGAAATCATTCTTCCATCTTTTATAGTCTCCTAGATAGACACCGACGAAATTTGTATAGCCGCCATCTTGAATGCGCCAATTCAAAGTTTTTTTCAGCTCTCTGCCAATTGGATGAGGTTTGGAGCAACTTTTGTTTGAACACTCCCCACCTATCTTCGATACCCTGGCCGGTGCTCCTCACCCGTCTCCGAAATCCTCAATCATCAGCTCTCTCCATATTTTACCTCCAAATGAATTTTTATCCTCTATACGAAACCATCAGCGGAAAGGAACGTATCAAAGTCTTGCATATATTTTGTATGAAATAAAAAAAAATCCGCCATCTTGAATTTTTTTTTATTCATCAAGTAGACCTTCGGGTCCTGATCACCTTTTTCCAAGAAATTACTCTTCCATCTTTTATAGTCTCCGATATAGACACCGACGAAATTTGTATGGCCGCCATCTTGAATCCGCCATTTTGGAGATTTTTTTCAGCTCCCTGCCAATTGGATGAGGTTTCGAGTAACTTTTGTTTGAACACTCCCCACTTATCTTCGATTCCCTGGCCGTGCTCCTCACCCATCTCCGAAATCCTCAACCATCAGGTCTCTCCATATTTTTTCACCAAATGAATTTTTATCCCCTATACGAAACCATCAGAAATTTTGAAAAAGAACCGTATTAAAGTCTTGCATATATTTTGTATGAAAAAATAAAAAATCCGCCATCTTGAATTTTTTTTAATACATCAAGTAGACCTTCGGGTCCTGATCACCTTCTTCCAAGAAACCACTCTTCCATCTTTTATAGTCTCCGAGATAGACACCGGCGAAATTTGTATGGCCGCCATCTTGAATCCGCCATTTTGGAATTTTTTTTCGGCTCTCTGCCAATTGGATGAAGTTTCGAGTGACATTTGGTTGAACACCCCCCACCTATCTTCGATACCCTGGCCGGTGCTCCTCACCCGTCTCCGAAATCCTCAATCATCAGCTCTCTCCATATTTTTGTTCCGAATGAATTTTTCTCCTCTATACGAAACCGTGAGTGAAAAAAAATTTTTCCATACAAAATTTTACAGGAGAGGTGATCAATGAGTCAGTGAGTCAGTGAGTCAGTGAGTCAGTGAGTCAATCAGTGAATCAGCACGAGTAGCTATATATATATAGACTAGTAGGGCGCGTGGGTGCGCGGCCCGCTGCAGCGGACCGCGGTTTTTCTGCTCTTAGACTTTCAGGGCCTGATCATTTTCTACCACAAAACCACTATTCCAACTTGTACACTCTTTAAGATAGACATCGACGAAATTTGTGTGGCCGCCATCTTGAATCCGCTATTTTGGTGTTTTTTTTTCATCTCATTGTCAACTGGATGAGGTTTCTAGTGATTTTTGTTTAGGCACCCTTAACCTATCTTCAATACCCTGACCGTGCTCCTCGCCCGTCTCCGAAATCCTCAATCATCAGCTCTCTCCATATTTTTCCTTCAAATGAATTTATGTCTTCTATACGAAACCGTCAGAAATTTTGAAAAGGAACCGTACCAAAGCCTTTCATATATTTAGTATGAAAAAATAAATGCCGCTATCTTGAATTTTTTTTCTAATCATTCAGTAGACCATCCGGTCCTGATCATCTTTTTCCAGAAAACCACTCTTCCATCTTTCATAGTCTCCGAGATAGACACTAACGAAATTTGTATGGCCGCCATCTTGAATCCGCCATTTTGGATTTTTTTTCAGCTCCCTGCCAGTTGGATGAGGTTTCGAGTGACTTTTGTTCAAACACTCCCCACCTATCTTCGATACCCTGGCCGTGCTCCTTACCAGTCTCCGAAATCTTCAACCATCAGCTCTCTCCATATTTTCCTCCAAATAAAATTTTGTCCTCTATACGAAACCATCAGAAATTTTGAAAAAGAGTCGCATATAGTCTTGCATATATTTTGTATGGAAAAAATTTAATTCCGCCATCTTGAATTTTTTTTCTATTCATCAAGTCGACCTTCGGGTCCTGATCATCTTTTTCCAAGAAACCACTCTTCCATCTTTTATAGTCTCCGAGATAGACACCGACGAAATTTGTATGGCCGCCATCTTGAATCCGCCATTTTGGAGTTTTTTTTCGGCTCTTTGCCAATTGGAGGAGGTTTCGAGTGACATTTGGTTGAACACCCCCCACCTATCTTCGATACCCTGGCCGGTGCTCCTCACCCGTCTCCGAAATCCTCAATCATCAGCTCTCTCCATATTTTTCCTCCGAATGAATTTTTGTCCTCTATACGAAACCGTGAGTGAAAAAAATTTTTCCATACAAAATTTTACAGGAGAGGTGATCAATGAGTCAGTCAGTGAATCAGCACGAGTAGCTATATATATAGTAAAGTAACTTTTTATCCCAGAAAAAAAAACAAAGGATTTCTATTAAGGTTTATTACAAAACGCAATTCCACGCAGATGTAGTCGCTAGTGAGAGCTAGTGGTTGTTAATATACGTAACATCTTGTAGTTTCAGTATCAGTTTACCTTGTAGGTATACGTAACGAAAAGTTATACAAGAGCTTCGCGCATCCAAGTCACTCGGCTTCGTTACATTACAAGGAGTCTTGGGTAAGTAAAAGCATCTTGAAACTTGTATTGAACTATTGACAAACTACTTCGGCGAGGAAACGTTTGCTTATTCGGAAGATGTCAGATAAAATGTTTACCGATACATGAAATACTCGTAGCATAGGAAGCGGTTACATTAAACAAGTGGAAATCGAAAATTTAAAACACCCCCGACATGTGAATCCATGGCCGGACTATGTACGACTACCTGTTAGCCAATTTTCTCAGATCGATCCTTGATCGTCGATCATCATCTGTCTAATACTTACACATTGAGACCATTCTAATGAGCCCAAACTATGATTACCTCTACTCTACACCTACATCTGCAGTAAGTTGCTGAGGAGGTAGATATACCGCAGACTATTTCATGCTATAGCATCAGCTCAAGCTTACCATACGTGTGTGTGTTTGCGTGCGTGCGTGCGTGGGTGCATGCGTGTGTGTGTCTATGGTATCTTAGCAACCAAACTTTTTTTAGAAAGGTGAATTAGTCGGGAGTGTTCTTAGCTATGTTTAATGAAAATCGGTCCAAGATGGCTGCCGCCACAGAATGGCGGATTACATATTTTTTCACAACTCCCTCAATATGGGTATCAAATGAAAGGGCTTGACTAGTAGAATACTATACACTATGATAAATTTCAAATCCAAGATGGCCGCCACGATAAAATGGCGAATTATATATATTTTTATTTCACATGTCGATGCTGTTTTAAATTTTTTATTTACACTTGTTATGGCTTAGAACCATCTCGATCACGTCAACAGATAAGTCAATATTTTACATTAATTATTCTACATCCAAAACAAAGAGTTTAACAGCCATAATAATAATTGCTGCTAAACTCGACAAAAAACGAGAGCAAAACAACGGAACTAATGTAAAACAAGTGAAAAATTATAATATTTTCACTAGGGACGCGCGATTTTCACCTCGGAAAAACATCGCTTGTTCCGCCCGTTATTAAAATCTTGACAGTGTCGCGGTTGCTTCACTGGAATGAATATTATGTTATTATTTTTGGATGGATTAGCATTTTCTTTGATGATTTAATTACTAAAAAATTCGTTTTACCTTGAATAATAAAATTTGAGGAACTTTGACGGCGTAATTGAAAGACATTTTGTTCCAAAATTATTTGAATGGGACTGACATTGAGATCTATAGAGCGTGCTCTGACTCAGATCAGACTCAAAATAGAGGTTAAAACAAGACACAAATATTCTCTGACATAAATCTGTCTCGTTTTAACTCTGTCTTGAGTCTGAGCTGAGTGAAAGTGCGATCTATAGATTTCAGCCTTAATGATAGGTAGTTATTTTATTATGCATACATGATACACAGTAGGTATATTGTGTGGTACGAGGGTCTTGACTACTAACCATTAATCATGCAATGGTAAGAGTTTTCTTAGAATAGGGGTTAATTGAGACTAGATACGATTTCGTTTCCTCAGTAGATCATCCAAGATCTGCTTGCAATGTAGTTTCGTTAATTGTAGACATATTTTAGCCTACAATTAACGAAACTACATTGATTTTATCTATTATTTATCGGCTTCCGTTTCTCTCTCTAACTATAATTTGGGTACCTTAAAATCAAGAGTGAATAGGCATCTTCTAAGCGCGTTCCATCTAAGGCCGCATTTTCACTTTCCATCAGGTGTGATCGCAGCCAAGCGCTAGTCTATATATTTAAAAAAAATCCGATGCAAAGGTTAACCTGCGAAGTTAAGCTGAAGCAAGTCAACTAGTCTAGAAAATCAATACATCGAGATATAAATACGAAAATCAATGGTAGAGATAATTATATACGTACATAATAAATTTCCTACCACCAAGTGAAACTTAAGTTGCTTGCTTGCATTAAGCTTGGCCATTTTAAATAGACTGCAACAACTAACAAGCCTTTCTCTAGAACGCTAATTGACATTCCACTTGATTGAGCCAAACTTTATTACTAAAAGGGTTGAAACTTTCCGATACCATGATCTTCCTTTGTCCAATTAATTGGCACCGCTTTCAGATTAGCTCCCAGCTAATTACTTTAGCAAAGAAAGTAAAAATAATAACTACTCATTCATTATTATCATCTCAACTATCTAATCTATGCTAGGTACTTGTTGTATTTGACCATTTTCGACTTTCAAATATTGAGCTAGGAATTTAGCTAATAGTATAATTAGGCATAGTGTCTAGACTGCAAATAGGTCAATGTAAGAAGATTCAACAGTCTATGACGTAAGATGACCTCGCTCATGCCACATCCCAAAAGTCAATTGCCGCACCCCAGTCTAAGCCTGGCAATAGACGTCCGATTTTGTTTCCGATTGTCTGATCAGGCAACCGGATCGTATTTACTCGATACACATCCGATTTTTCCGTCAGGCTTTTTCTGAACTCAGTCGTTCCCGAGCTATCATCCCGAGTGCTTGCGTTTGGAGCAAAGCAGAAGAAAAGAAGATGGATGACGAGTTAATAGAAATAGAAATATTTTTTATTCAGATAAACTTTTACAAGTACTTTTGAATCGTCAATGAATCTACCACTGGTTCGGAATGCCGTTCCTGCCGAGAAGAGCCAGCAATAAACTCGGCGGTCGCTCTTTTCAAAAAAAATTTTTTTACAATAGGTAACACAACTATGCTATGTATACAGTGTTTCCACAATAAAGTTTCAAAAATGCAAAACAATCCAATGCATGTTAAGACAGGCAGGCAAAAGCAGACCCATTCCCGTTGGTGGCACCCGTTCACGAGCATGACGCAGGATCCAGCCATTGCTTCGCTCAACCATATTTGAGGGAACGTAACAACCCGCACCACACGACACCACCACAGAAATTTTAAAGACAGGAAAGAGAAAGAAGAAAAAACGTCGCTATTGGATTCATCCAATCAATTTGACAAGACATACTGAGAGTCATTTCTATTTAAAACATCCAAAATAATTCATAATAATAATAATTTTATTTTTATCTTTGTTATCTCAACGGCAGTGGGATGATGCGCTATGTGCGGATGTTTTGCAAGAGTTAATAAAATCATCAACTTCTGCAAGGGACCGCGCGCGCCTTCTTGCTGTGTCTACGAGAGAATCAAGTTACTGGCTTCAAGCTCTCCCTTCCCATCATATAGGCACTCTACTAGACCACCTCACTCTTTCCATTGCAGTTGGTCTTCGACTTGGTGCCAAGATCAACTATCCGCATCTTTGCCACTGTGGCGAGACAGTGGACGAGTTTGGACATCATGGGCTTTCCTGTGCCAAAAGTGCCGGTCGCTTCTCACGTCATGCTTCCTTGAACGATGTCATTCGTAGATCTCTTGTCACCGCTAAAGTGCCTGCAGTATTAGAACCTGTTGGTTTGGCACGAAGCGATGGCAAGAGACCTGATGGTATGACACTTGTTCCGTGGAAGCAAGGAAGGTCGCTAGTGTGGGATGCCACATGTGTTGACACACTGGCAGCGTCTCACTTACAGGCGACCTCCGCGGCGGCGGGAGCCGCGGCTACTAAAGCAGAAAGGGCTAAGCGGCGCAAATATGAAAACATAGAAAACAATTTCATATTTGTGCCATTTGGTGTTGAAACCCTGGGGTCATGGGGCGAGGATGCTAGATCCTTTTTTAAGGATCTGTCATCCCGTCTCATAGAGTCCACTGGTGACCGGAAGGCTGGAAGTTACCTCGGCCAGCATATAAGTTTGGCCATTCAGCGGGGTAACGCAGCCAGCGTTCTGGGCACTTTTCCTCGTTCCAGTGGTTTAGATGATATTTTTTATATTTAGCTTTTATTTTTGTTATTTACGTTTTAGTTTTAATTTAGTATTTAGTTTTATACTAGCTGATACCCGCGACTTCGTCCGCGTGGATTAAGGTTTTTTATTCCCGCGGGAACACTCTTATTTCCCGTTATAAAAAGTAGCCTATGTCCTATTCCAGACCATAATCTATCTCTGTGCCAAATTTAAGCCAAATCGGTTCAGTCGTTGCGACGTGACTGAGTAACAAACATACAAATTTTCGCGTTTATAATATTATTATTATTAACAAATTATTGGTGTGCAGCAATTATTTATGCTTTTCCCACGGAAAAAATTTGAGAGATCGGGATTAAAATTAGTATTAGTAGTAGCTTCTGTCTGCGACTTTGTCTGCGTGGACTTCAGAATTGGGTCTAAATCTTCGCTCATTAACAATTTTTATATCTTACCACGGGAGCTATTTGAGATCGGTATAGAAAGTACATGTCCTTTTCCATAGCATAGGTGACATGCATACCAAATTTCAAAGCTGTCTGCCCGGGGCTTAGGACTAAAACAATTTTCAATTTTCCCTCGGGAACTACGTAAGGAAGTGGGATAAAAGGTAGCCTATGTTCTTTTCCATGTCAAAGGCTACATGCATACCAAATTTCAAAGCTGTCTGCCTGCGGCTTAGCTCGTAAACAATTTTCAATTTTCCCTCGGGAACTACTTAAGGAATCGGGATAAAAAGTAGCCTATGTTCTTTTCCATATCAAAGGCTACATGCATGCCAAATTTCATCCAAATCCGTTCAGCCGTTTTTGCGTGATTGAGTAACAAACATCCAAACATCCAAACATCCAAACATCCACACTTTCACATTTATAATATTAGTAGGATAGTAGGATAGTAGGATAGGATTATTGGTGTGCAGCAATTATTAATGCTTTTCCCACGGAAAAAATTTGAGAGATCGGGATTAAAATTAGTAGTACATAGTAGTAGCTTCTGTCCACGACTTTGTCTGCGTGGACTTCAGAATTGGGTCTAAAGCTTCGCTCATTAACAATTTTTATATCTTACCCCGGGAACTATTTGAGATCGGTATAGAAAGTACATGTCCTTTTCCATAGCATAGGTGACATGCATACCAAATTTCAAAGCTGTCTGCCTGCGGCTTAGCTCTTAAACAATTTTCAATTTTCCCTCGGGAACTACTTAAGGAATCGGGATAAAAGGTAGCCTATATTCTTTTCCATGTCAAAGGCTACATGCATACCAAATTTCAAAGCTGTCTGCCTGCGGCTTAGCTCGTAAACAATTTTCAAATTTCCCTCGGGAACTACTTAAGGAATCGGGATAAAAAGTAGCCTATGTTCTTTTCCATGTCAAAGGCTACATGCATGCCAAATTTCATCCAAATCCGTTCAGCCGTTTTTGCGTGATTGAGTAACAAACATCCAAACATCCAAACATCCAAACATCCACACTTTCACATTTATAATATTAGTAGGATTATATTAAGTATTATTTTATATTAAGTATTATTATTACATATCTTATATATTATAAACAAATAAACCTTTATTTTATTATTATTTTTTTTATTTTTTTCATAATATTCGAACCACAACGATGCGTCCACACAGTGTCAGCGCTAGATTTTTTGGGCCCTAAAAAATCCCAATAAGCAAAATTCCGCCCTAAATTTGGGGCTAAAAGCCCTAAGTTGGGAACCCTAACTGGCAAAATCGGAAGGAGTAACCGGATGTCTATTTTGTCTCATACTAAAAGTATGTAGACCGCGCCTTCAGACAATCGGACCGGCAGTAAAATCGGAAACGCCTCGCGCCCGTTTCCGACTCGGACGTCCGATCCGGCCACCGGATCGGACGTGTATTGACTGTTCATACAAAGTAATGGCTTCAATGCCTTCCGGTAGCCTGATCAGGCTACCGGATCAGACTATCGGATGAAAAAACCTGACGTGTATTTCCAGGCTAAGGGAAAAAGTCTATGGGAAAGGTTTTGGAGTTGGGAAAACATGTTTTTGTTAGGTGTGGTATATACTGAATTGGCAAGTGGGATCTACAGAGACTTGTACACTAGCTTTAAAGGCTTTTAAACGGGTTTCCACCTCGAGCGGAGTGGACTTCGTACGGACTTTGTTTAACTCACAGAGGAAAGCTGCAAACAGGCGCTTTCTCCAACAGAGTCTAGCGGAAAAGACTGAGTGGGCAAAAAGAGTTCAAATGCATCATTTGATGAGCAGTGGAAGAGACGTTAAGGCAACTGTCAAAAGTCTGCCTTTGTTAGTGGAAGTTTAAATCTATTTTGTCTACATAGAGTCCGCTTAGCCATTTCCCGCTTATTACCCCTTTGCAGTCAAGACTGCCTAGCGCTTAATTTTCAGTCGAAATACTTTAAACCGGGTCTTAAAAGTCTCATTTAAGCTTTTCTTTTTTCTGAGCACCAAAGTGGTGCTCAATACAATTACAATCTAGCCTAACTTAGTTGACTAATTAGTGATTTTAATTTAACCTAAACTTATAAATTATTGGATAGAGTCAGGCGTTACTTTGCGGAAGTTCATGATTAACAAAAAAATGTTAGAGTTATTTTAGTGTTAGTAGTTTTAGTTAGTTAGTCTTGTGTGGTGGTGCATGTGAGTGGTGGTGGCATTGCTTGCTTGGGAACTTTGCTTTATTGCTTGGTTGGGGAGGTAAGCGGTGCTTAGCTTATAACTGCATGTTTGACCATACAGATTTTTTTCTGTTGGCGGATTACAGCAAAATAACTCTAACATTTTTTTGTTAATTATAAATTATTATCTTATATACTAAGAGATTGCCCAACGACGCATCTTAGTCTTTCTTGATAATAGTCCTTAGAGACACTTTGTTCACGTATTCGTTCAGGCAGCACTTTCATCACGCTATCATTATACACCAACTCAAAAGGTTTTGGTCGTTCTAATCTCCTCGTAATTATTCATGCTAAATCATTTTTCTGCCGCATAAAGTAGAGACAGGCATCTATCTGGTCCTATATAACGTTGAATGAAGCCAAGCCTTTTTAAAACATTTCCTATCACGTATTACTGAATAGATTTTCTATTTTGCGAGTCCATTTGCGAGCTCCGCTGGTCCATAGGGATTTAAGCTAATGCGGCAGTGAGGATTGCTGAAACAAGAGACGAAATCACCCCTCCACCCGGGTGGGGGAACACGACACTGAGGCGTTAATCCCAGCTGGAAAAACAAAGCGCTCTGATAGACTATTATGAGCTAAGAAATGATCTTCGCTGCTATATTATGAACATAATATACTTGCATTGTAGCATAATCAGTGACCAGTATTTAATTATTTTCCTGCTATTCAGGACTTCGTCAACGTGGAGTTAGTTTTTTTAAAAATCCCGCGGAAACTCTCTGTTTTTCCGGGATAAACTTAGCATACATTATTATACTTATATGTTACTCTGCAAGACTTCAGCTATGCAAATAATATAAACGTAAAAATTGTTTTTAAAAAACCGACTTCAAACGCCACTACAAAGTATATCAATTATGCCTACAAAATTTGAAGAATTCCCTCAATTTCTCCAGTATACCATCATCAGATTCTGACCTGATGACAATGTGACCACCTTTTAAAAAAAAAAGAACTTTCCAAATCGGTCCAGGCGATTTCGAGTAATCGGGGAACATACATAAAGATTCCGACAAATTGAAAACCTCCTACTTTTTTGGAAGTCGGTTAAAAGTAATGTTGTTGCTCTGTTGCGTGATTGGTGGACAAACCAACAAACAAACACACTTTCACATTTATAATATTAGAAAGGAATTGGCAAGGATGTGGTTATTATAATTTTGTATATTACGCAGTATTCTGATTTAAGTGTTTAATTAATTATTATCGTTTAATTGATACCATGAACATAAATTAGATATAACTGAATTATTAAATTATTTCAATTCCTTAGATTATTTATCAAATATTATGTGTAGTAGGCACGTGAGCTTTACTTGTGGTTACGTCGTGTACATGCACATTGCTTAAGTGTGCGTGCCTGTCAGGAGCCTAGGTGGGAGCGGTCAGAAGCGAGCTAGCTCTCCCTCACACTAATACTAATACGACATACACACACAACCATGATTCACGCGCCCTCGTCAATTGAAAGAACTATATACGATATCGTATGCTTTATTTGCGATATCAGAATTAGAAATCATTGCATAATTATTATGATCGATTTTTCCCAAGATTTTTCAGAGACAATGTGTGCCTCAAAATAAGGCTATAAAAGTTGCTCGGTAGGCGATAGAGATGGAGAATGCTTGAAGTAGAAAAACTTCGAAATTAAATCAGAAATGAAGAGATTCGTGAAAGAACCAGAATAATCAAAGAACCGATGGACATGAATGGGTTTTAAGGTGCCTCAATGACGTAGATACCTTCGCCTTTAATTTGTAGATTTAGGATTAGATGAGTTTTTAAAACCGACCGCAAAAGTATATATTCGCAGTAGGTAGCTATAGCCCGCGGCTTCGCTCACATTAAAAGTTAAATTTTTCAAACTCCCTATTATCCAGTGGCGTGCATTACGAAGAGGCATAAAAGCAGTGCCTACCTTTAACAATAGACTTGCAATAGGCCAATTCAAATACATATTTACTTATTTAGCGCTCGGCATAAACAATTGGCTATCTACGCCATCTATCGCTACAGACTAGCAACTGTATAGGTTAGTCGTGCAACCGAAAAGCAGCAGCTTCGAATGCCTATAAACTCACACAACCTTGCTCACACAGATAGTATATTATACAACTCAACACAAGTAAATCGTGTAGATTGGTTTAGATGTGTTGTGATTACATGGAAGACTTTGTCCAATAACGTCGAATTATGACGCGATACAAAGGCAGTGCCTATGGCTTGTGATTGGTCAATCGCAAAGGGTAATTAATAAGGGTCATAATCGCGCGTGTTCGAAGGTGAAAACAAACGAACTTTTTATTTT
Source organism: Hipparchia sbordonii (assembly GCA_038048805.1). NCBI lineage: Eukaryota > Metazoa > Arthropoda > Insecta > Lepidoptera > Nymphalidae > Hipparchia > Hipparchia sbordonii. The sequence goes on along the minus strand of CM076106.1, from coordinate 5,287,213 downwards.
CTTTAATCCAAATAAGTAGCTAATCTATTATAATTATAAACTTATTATTAATTAAATTTATTTATTCAGATTCTTTCCGTAAATTTAAAGACGGTTTTAGAAAATATTAACATCGAAAAGACGTAATGTTTTCGTAGGCGAATAAAAACAGATAAGCCAAATGGAGTCTAATTTAAAAAAATAAAACATTTAATAGCCCTGAGCCCTAATTTTTAATACATTAAAAAAGAGAATTTTTTATTTAAATAGTAACTCACAAAGAAAATGAAAGGTTTTGCTAACTTAAAATTTAAAAGTTGTTTTTGACTCCAGTTTTTAGATTATCTTTTCTAATTCTACGCAACAAGGGCCAAGGCCAGGGCCATTTTGTTTTCTTATAATTGTTTACTTTCGTATGAGTGCATAGTGTTTTTGTTTATTTTGTAATTTGTGTAAAGTTTTGCGGGCATAAGTAAATAAAAACTTATAGGATTTGTGACTTTCTTGAAAATGGAACTTATTTTATCATAGAAAAAAGGAGAAAGTACTTAACACGAGTATTTAACGTTAATAATTATTGATTATTTTTACCGGCTTTAGTGGTTGTGTACACACAAATAGTTTGTTTTGTTTTCCTTGCATCTTATTTTGTAATTAGCCGTACGGTATGGAATGATAGGATATTCTGAACAGGTATGTGTCTTTATTTTAACTAGCTTCTGCCCGCGACTTCGTCTGCGTGAGGGGGGTTTTTAAAACGCCTGCGCTAACCCTCTACTTTACAGGGAACCCAGCTCACATCTTGGACCTATGTAGATATGTGACTTGACTTAAATTTTCATTTTACCTATAATGACGTACCTATACATATACGTGTGTGTCCTAATAATATATGCCTACCCTAAGCCCAAACCCTGTGCACGCCACTGCTATTATCCCCATGTATTTTATCCCCTACATTAAAGGTACATTAAAGCAACGCTTGCAAATGGCTTTCTAATGATTTTTAAAAGCTGAATCCACGCGAACGGATTCGCGGGCATCAGTTAGTCCCTTATAAAGTCCAAAATATTGACACACGTTGATTCATTACTCTGGCGATAAAGTAAAAAACATAATAATGAAAAGAGAAATATCGGAATAAACACGGGAGAAGTCGAGAATACCCGGAAATTAAACCGACTCGAGCAATTTCTCTCCCACTGTTATTTATTTGTGTTCCATGGAAAACAACGATGACCGGTTATGGCATAAAGCTGGATGTACACTGACTATCAACGCCTGAGCGAAAACGGGTAGGTAGATTCGTATGGTAGCTAAGATTTCGATAAAGTTACTACAGTCACGGGGGTGGATTAGTCAAGTCCAACAAACCCATTCGCCCCAACGTGAAGTCAAGAACACCCGGAAATTAAACCGACTCGAGCAATTTCTCTCCCACTGTTATTTATTTGTGTTCCATGGAAAACAACGATGACCGGTTATGGCATAAAGCTGGATGCACACTGACTATCAACGCCTGAGCGAAAACGAGCAGATTCGTATGGTAGCTAAGGCTTCGATAAAGTTACTACAGTCACGGGGGTGGATTAGTCAAGTCCAACAAACCCATTCGCTCCAACGTGAAGTCAAGAAAACCCGGAAATTAAACCGACTCGAGCAATTTCTCTCCCACAATTATTTATTTGTATTCCATGGAAAACGACGATGACCGGTTATGGCATAAAGCCGGATGCACACTGATATCAACGCCTGAGCGAAAGCGGGTAGATTCGTATGGTAGCTAAGACTTCGATAAAGTTAGTACAGTCATGGGGGTGGATTAGTCAAGTCCAACAAACCCATTCGCCCCAACGCCAACTCAAGAATACCCGGAAATTAAACCGGCTCAAGCAATTTCTCACCCTCTCATTTGTTTGTGTTTCATAGAGATGAACGATGATCAGTTGAAGCATAAAGCTGGATGCCCATTGCCTCGTGTCGCCTGAACACTCGCTGATGTCTTTTGGCTGATTATTATGAATCAGGCTATTAGTCGATGTATTCACCAGCGTAAAATAAGTCTTATCCGAGTATCTTTTGACAGTATTATCAATACAAAAACTGTCAGAACGCCCAATTTATTCCTCGGTTAAGCTACATTCGACGTTGGTGAAATCGGCACTTAGAAAGCAAACCCACTTCACTTTGGTTTGATAAGAGATAATTTTACACAACAGCAGGGCGATCGGCTAAAAATATATCAATCCTTAAAGGACAGCATCAATGTCAAAGTATGGTTTTTAGCCAATGGGATTGGCCAAAATCACTATTTTGACATTGATGCTGTCCTTTAAGGATTGATATATTTTTAGCCGATCGCCCTGCTGGTAACAGAATAACATGATAGAGACCGAATATGTAGGCATTAGCTCCTATTTTGTATTAGGACGAGTGTTAATCATTCAAGTCTTTAGATGTGAGTTTGTATTGGTAGGTATAGTTCTTTCAACTCACGAGGGTGCGTGGCTCATAGTTGTATGTGTGTCGTATCTGTCTAAGTGTGAGCGAGAGCTTGCTCGCGCCTCACCACTCCCACCTAGGCTCTTGACAGGAACACACACTTACGCAATGTGCATGTAGGTAGTCGACGTAACCATAAGTAAAGCTCATGCGTCCTCGTGAATCGCAAGAACTACAAGTGAATACTTGACGATTCGAAAGCACTTTGTACAATTTAAAAAACTATTCTACTAACTTCTATTCTATAATTGCAGAATAGATGCCACTTATTACGCTGTACAGTGCAGCATATAATCCGATAGAATTTCAAACCTTACGACGCCGCAACTATCTTGTCTCTGAGATAGTTGATATAATTTTATCTGCACCTCTTCCCAAAGAAACTCATCATTCAAAAAATGTAATCTAGTAAAAGCTAGCGACTACTTTTGGCATCGTTTTTTACAGACATTTGGACTAAAAGCTCAAACTTCCTAAAGAACCTTCACTTCCAAAAAGATTATTTAGATATCAATCTTCAGATCCCTATCCTTCTAACTTTTGGAGACATCACTTTTATTAAATTTGACTGAAGGAATTAAGATTGAGCACGATTTCATCAGAATAATTTATAAAGAGCAAGTCTTATCTCACGCTCTTTCTAGCATCTTATCGGCAAGCCATCACTCTTATTTTCCCTTAATCTTTATAAATTTGAGCTTTATAATTTGAGTTTCATCTAAAGTTTCAAGCACACATTGGCCTAATTAACACAGTCAGTGTCGGCCAACGCTGATTACAGTTGCGCCAAGATCCTTTCATAAAATACCGTAATATCTCAAAAATCTTGACTTTTCAAAAAATCTGTCTAAAGGTTTCAAAATTTGGTTTTTGAAAGTATAGTAAAGTCGTGTTTACTTTTTAACGAATGTACTTAGAAATCGATTTTTTCTACTGTATTAGTTAAAATCACTACTTTTTCGAGTTAAGACATTGTGCAGCAATTATGAAAACTACTAAAGGTTGCAAGCTGGCTGGCCGACCTAAATCAGCAGTGCGATACGCCAATAATTTACCCTATGCACTTTCACCTAGTGCATTTATTTGTCCAGAGTATTGGGCCAATGAGTACTTGTCTCATAACAATAGTTACCTAATTACACACCGAATTCCAGAATAAATAATTACCTATTACTCTAATTTTTAATTTATTTTATCTCATTTCAAAAACAGTAACATTTAGGTTGTACCTAATATAATTTATAACTTGTTACTTAAAGTTGCTTGCGAGTTGCGGATAAATTATAAACTTTGTAATACAAATTCGCACACCGTAAAGTTTATAACGTTATATCGTATACAATATTATGAGCACGGGAGCGATTATAGATATTTTATCCAAATTACATCGGCGCTCGGCGCTCCGAAGATCGTCTAATAAAAAGAAACTTTCGACAGAATCCCGTTACCCTGGTAATAAAGCGGGGCAATTTTCGACCGCTTATATCTCTTGTTTGTTCTGAACGTGCCGAGATGTGTTTTTCGAGAAAAGTTGTGTGGAATCTAATAAAACAAACTCGATTTTCTCGCAATACGTACAATAGTAACACTAGCTGATTTCCGCGGCTTCCTTACGCATTTAGTTTTAATTCAGCCAAATGACACAAACTTTTTTTAATTACTTTATTGCTCTACTACACTGGCGGACTTAATGTTAAAACATTTTCTCCCAGTTTACATTTAGACGTTCGACCTCACGTATGCAAGAAGGTAAATGAGTGAAAAGAATCCTAGTAATATTATAAACGCGAAAGTTGGTAAGTATGGATGGATGGATGGATGGATGGATGTTTGTTACTCTTTCACGTAAAACTATTGAACCGATTTTGCTGAAATTTGGCATAGAGATAGATTATAGTGTGGAAAATAAGAGAGTTCCCGCGGGAATCACAAAACCTTAATCCACGCGAACGAAGTTGTGGGCATTACCTAGTAATAATATACTACAGTCAGCCTACAGAACAGTACCTATAGGTTCCTTTCATGACATAGGCACCCACTAAGAAAGGATTTTTATGAAATTCCACCCCCAAGTGGATTAAATAAGGGTTTAAAGTTTGTATCAAAGTCCGTCATCAATGAAACTTGACGGACAATAGGTAAATAGGTATTAGGGCTTTCAATTAAAAATGAAGAAATAAGTATTTCCTAGTTTTTGAAAATTCCACCCCCCAAAGGGAATGAATGTTTGCATTGAAAGTCCTAAATTTTTCAAGTTAGTAGGTATATCTATAAAAATCGGTATTTTTTCTTTCGATTAAAATAAGAAGTACATGTGTCACAGTTTTTGACAATTCTACTCGTACCTCAAAACCTAATTCCACGCGGACGAAGTTGCTGGCGCCCTCTAGTATCGTTACTATAATTATTATCATCTGTATTCGTGGTTTCGGTTGCATTAACCGTTGAAATGGGTTTCGTTGGGCATTCCACAATTCAATAAAACTGAAATAATTTGTACGGAATTGGCTAGATTGGAATAATTGAGCTAATTTGAGGTTAAACTGAAATTGCAGTGATTCCGTGACACTACAAGCGATTTCAGTTGCGAGGTAGATCAATTTTATTTATTATTATTATTACTACAGAAATAAAATAGCTACACAAAAATGTTACGCATTAATTATCTGAAAAACTGTGAAAATTTATTTCCCAAAAATTTGTTTTTTCATTTGTATCAACGTTAAGTATTTTTGTGGTTACAGACGTTAAAGTCTTAAAGCTATACGCCGGTGTTATAAGTTTGATGTGTGTATCTGTATATCTGTGTCTCACTATTCCTTCATAGCTCCCTAACGAATCGACCTATTATGATGCAGTTTTTCTGTTTGAAAGCTAATGTAATCGAGGTGGATCTCAGCTATAATTTATGCAGATCAGACACTTTTATACATATAGGTACCTAAGGGCAAATAATACAGTCAATGCGTCAACAATACATTCCATTTCAATAATCCCCCACTTTAGTATGTAGCTCACAATACCTGTTTGCGTATGGCAAACATATGGCCAATTTACATGCGCTGGGGCCGTGTTTGGATAAGGATATAGCAAATCCTATTGTGGCAGTGTTTGGTCGAGGACAATGAGCGGTTGCCCCAAATGTTTCATGAAATGTTCATCAAACAAGTCAAATTCAGTGTTACAATATTTATTTTATAAATAGGTTACCTAATCGTTACAGTTTTGAATGACAAGTATCACCTTTCAAGATTGTATAAGTTCTTGCAATTCACGAGGGCGCGTGAGCTTTACTTGTGTTACGTCGTGTACACGCTCATTGCGTAAGTGTGCGTGCCTGTCAGGAACCTAGGTGGGAGCGGTCAGACGCGAACAAGCTCTCGCTCACATATATAATATAGATACGACACAACACAATCATGAGCCACGCGCTCTCGTGAATTGCAAGAACTATAATAGTTGTTTATTTGCTTGTGAATCGTTTTAACATTTTGGAAGATTTTTTATTATAAAAACTGTCAGAACGCTGAATTTATTCCTCGAACAAACATAATTCGCTGTTGGTGAAATCGGGGCTTACACAAACAAAACCAATAAGACAGATGTTATATATCCATTTTTCGGTAATCGGATTACAGTTTTAAAACTTTTTTGTGAAGTCTTTCAGAAAATTTTCAATAAATAACTACATGATTATATTAGTGTTAGGAATAGTGTACATAACTTGAGTTTTTCCTATCATATTGTATATGTGTAAAAAGAGGTGGATATGTTACAAGCGTGCGCTAAATGAAACGCATAATGGCAGATATTTGTCGTAATTGGTCATATTATTTGACAATGAAGTATGTACTCTATTATACTCTTCGTCGTTCGGCACTATTTTTCGCTTGTTTTGTCAGTATGTAACTCATCCCTAGTAGAAATCATTGAGTTTTTCCCAAAAGGAATTGAGGAAACATTTCATCATTACTTTATGGCCAACTAGATAACATAGTCTGTAGTCATAAAAGAGGTTATTAATGTACCTTTAGCATTTGATTTCTGTTTGACTCAGCAATAGGCTCGGAGTTCGAACGGAGATTCTTATCGACTTATTATACAAACGACCGATATCTTATCAGGAGTTATTACTAGAAACGTGAATAGAGTAACAATTTTAGTTTCTTTTGGATAATATTATTTTAGTATTTTTACGATAATGTGAATAAAAGGTACCTGATACCTACTGAAATTGATCGCATGTAATGAGAAAGTATTGAATGGTATTTCCAGTACTGTAAAATATTAACCACAATTCTTTTGTGAATTCCAATTTTGAATTCAATGCAAATGCTCGAGTTCGACTCAATTGTGCAATCATCATTGATTTCATTGATAAAAATACTTTATAGGATATCTCTTTTATAACCCCCCTATTAACAAGATTGAATAGGTACACTTATAACGAACAAAAAGTTTTAAATTTTAAACCCCTACGGCAAAATGTCCTCTGAATAATATATCTGTGTAATGCAATAAATAAACCACGACAGTTTTTCAGAAAAATGGTAACCAAATAAAAAATTACATTGCTCCCTTAATCATGCCCACTCAGTGAACCTCTCGAGTAATCAAGGAATATTTTCATCATCATTATCGTCATCTCAACCATTATAGGACTTAGGTCTCGTGAAAAAATCGCCGCAGCACACGATCTTGTGTCGCCTACATCTAACGGCTTCCAACGCTCGCAACTCACGACAGCAACTTGCTTGAGATCGTCTGTTTACCTATTAGGTAGCTGCGCCTTCGAATACCTTAGAACCTCAACTCCATGAGCTGTTTTTCGATCCATGCGTACCTCTTTAGTGCCAGATATCGAATAAACAAATTCATTCCATCGTTTGAAATAAATAGGTTCTCCGACTCCGACTGAAATCCAATTTCCTTAAACTAAGCAACGTGAATGGTAACATTATACTTAGATAAAAATAAGTGACAAATAAAAGAAATATATTTTCACGGAAACAATGGCAGCTCGAGGGACACCTAACATTTCGAAGAGAGTTATAAAATGTAATTTGATGTATTTTTTGTTCGTTGGCCGTAACCCCGAGGGCTTTTGTTGCCTGAAATATCATTGTTTGTGTAAATATACGACGTTTTTCTAAATGTACTTTTCATTTTCTTTCATCTTCAACTCTACAGTTATGCGATCCTCCATTGTTCCCATGAATAGCTTCTCTAGGCTGCACGTTAAATTAAAACAAAACGTGTTAAACAAAAGTGCACATATCAACACGGGTATCCTTTGAAAAGTTAAATGTTTATAGCATAGCTGAAATATTAAGTTTACCTACCATTAAATATGTCCTGCAAAAGAGTATTATTATTATCTGTATGTATTATATTAAGTGTTAAAAAGTCCAGTAATACCCACATTTCGTTTTCATCTTAACTTGCATCATCACTATGACACCCTAGTAGCTTTAGTTTAAACGTCTTCTTACTCGAGGAGTAAGTTTTTTAAAAATCCCGTGGAAGCCACAAACAAACACACTTTCGCATTTGTAATAATTTTAGTAAGGATTATCTACAATATTTTAATTCCAAGGCATTCAGCAATGGAACGCAGAAAGCTTTTGAATAATTTGGTTAGCGTATTAAATATTATTAGGTACAAAAGTCTTGTAAAAAGTTCTCGCAAATGGAACGTTATTTTTCCTTAATCCCTAGAGAGATAATGACGTGCTACTTTAGTATTTTGGGAACGTTTTCGTAGAGCTTATGTAATTACGCCCTGAAGCCCCTGAAGGTGACTACCGTCCAGAATTAATGACGTGGAAGCTTCTAATCCCCACGATCCCTACTAATATTATAAATGCGTAAGTGTGTTTGTTTGTTGGTTTGTCCTTCAATGATGCTGAAGCGAAGCAACTGGTTGACGTTGTTTATTGCACACAACGTAAAATATTGTAGCAAACATCGCGAACATCGCGCTACAAGATACCAACCGGATAGTTGACGTCTCGCTTACCGCTCCCTTTAAACGCAAGCGTTCCACGCGTCTACATCGCGTGAGCCGCTCGAAAGTCATAAATGTGTCACAGTAATGGTTAACAGAGAACAAGCAAGCAGCCCCTTCACCAACCGCCCGTGAACAGCAAGCTTACTACTAGCCGTCGCTGCGTGGACAGCAAGGTTTCTGCTGTTGGTGCGTGGATGAGCGGTCATTTCAATCATAGATCGAGCCGTACGGGTGCTGTGCGGAACCGATATCATGTTAGTGAGGTATGACCCGCGGACGAAGTCGTGGGTTATCTAATTTCGTCATTTTACTCTTCAAACCTTATGCTCGGGGCAATTATTAGGGGAACAAAAGAAAGTACAATAAGGTTGTGTGACGCGAATAACAAGTTTGTGAAGTAGAAGACTTCATTTCAGTGTGTTCTCTCAAAATAAATGGAAACAAAATAACTGGTTTGCTGTTATTTTTCTTTCATCATGTAGGTATTATTTCATACACTTTTCGAAGTTCAGTTTTCTCAATACATGGAAAAATAATTTTGAGAACAAAAAACATAGTATGTTTTTGTTTTGAAGATATAAGTATGTAAGTTGCCTACCAATTTTTTTAACCGACTGTCAAAAAAGGAGGAGGTTCTCAATTCGTCAGAATCTTTTTTTTTTTAAGTAATTATTTTTTATGTATGCTCCCCGATTACTAGATTTTTTTTAATCCATTAATTAATTTAAAAAATATAAATCGATACAGACGATGTCGCTAGCAGTTAGTGTAATGTAAAAAGTGTTTCAAGTGTTGAACGTAGTTCCAAAGATATTTTCTCGCTTAGCCAAGCGCACTAATAACATGCTTTGTGTGTACATGCCCTGCAACGAACATAAAAATTGCAATGAATTTTCGCTCAGCTTTTTGATTTTTCTGCTGTGGATGAAACCCTTTTTGGAATTTCACACTTGTAGGAAACTACACGGCAATACTTTCTTACAACTGATTTGTTTACTGTACCGATTTTACTAACTTCGATTGACGTTTAAACAAACAAAATATTGATTTAAAAAAAATTACGTTACGGGAAAATTATTATTCTCTCTTACAGCTGATAACCAAAGCTGATAACTAATTGGCATACCTTATAAGAAAGTGTTTCCGTCATCAAATGTAAGTAATAAAATATTAATAGCTTTATCTTGATAAGTGTTTCAGATATAACTATATCTTTTGAGCCTGTCTCTAAATTTCTTACAACTGATTCTAACTAGAATATACGCCGACGCTTTTATATTTCCCTAAGGGCACGCCAGTCGTAAAGGGAGACGCGGTCTCAGTTGAATTAGGGTTTCGAGATGAAGATTCATCTCAGATACAAATCCTATGTTTGTAGAGACACTTGACAACGAAGAAAGTGAAATAATCCCGAAGTACCTACCTATACTGCCATGATATCTTGTCTACTTTTTTATTTTCCTCGCCTAATCCAGTCCTTATATATAGACTAATTAATATTAACGCTATAGTTAACTATAAAGTTCTAAGCATACATAAACTACCCCCTATGCTCGATAATCCCCCTGTAAATGTAATCTCCCTGAAAGTATTTATTTATTTACTTATCAATAGGGTTCACATAAAACTTTGATATGGGGTTAATCAAGGGATCGATCAACAAATTCCTCAAATGCCGGCAATGCACTGGCGGTTCCTCTGGTGCTGAAAATATTAATCCGTAACTAAGGCCGTATCAACCCATCGCCGCCCACTATGTGGTAGACTATACTCTACCACTATAGTCTACCACGCTAAGTATGGACTACACACACTTGAGAATACTATGCGGCCTTCGCCGCAGAGGCGACTTTATGTGACATATTTGGATGTATAATTTAATTGAATATAATATATGTATAATTAAATGAATATATTATGGCTGTTATAAATAATAAATAAATATCTGATTTAAAAAAAAAAACATTAGCCAAGCTGAAGTTGACTAATATTCTTCTATCCTCTCCAAATAAGTGGAAAGCTTGTGCTAGGAGTGGACACGACAATAGTGCAACGGTTGGGGTTCGAACCTGCGATCTTTCAGTTTTCAGTTTAACCTTTAACCGTTGGGCTATCGAGGCTTCGAATTATTAATATCAAGTGATCCGCCTGTTAGAAGCAGTGATAGCCTAGTGGTTAGGACTCTGCTCTCCTATTCGGGGGGTCGCAGGTTCGATCGCGGGCTAAAGGTACTCAAAGTGTCATGTGTACCCATAAACATAGTATTCCTTACTACCGTAAGTGCGTACCTAACTTGCACGTGCGTCGCACATAATACTTCTACTTCTCTTCCTTGGGGAAAGTTGTTCAGTTTCATGAGCACATTCACCTCTTTCAGGGAGTACAACCAATGAAATTTCACCGTGTATATGAAGGTACCCCTTAGAATAGCAAGAAAAAGTTAGATCCGCCAACAGTTGGCGGATTATAGCAAAATAATTCTAACCTTTTCTTGCTAATCATGAACTTCCGCAAAGTAACGCCTGATTCTATCCAATACCCCTTAGAATGTCTGAGGCTTAGGCAAGGAGCTTAGAAATCTTTTAAATCTATTTCAGGTTTCCTTGGGTTAATAATACGAACAGTTGCGTCTCTAATCCACTGAAAGAGGAAACAGCGGCGAAGAAAAACGATGAGTGTGCACGGTTTAATCTCCTTTTGCCGTCTCACCGCTCAACTATCGAGCTAATGGACCGGCGAAGTGGACTAACGGCTTTAAACTCTTTTGATGTAGATTTTTACTATCAACCGACCGCAGACAATAATGGCTTCATTGGGATCGGGTATTTTATTTTTCATTGTACCTAAGCCTTAAAGGGAACTCGCACCCCATAAACTGCAAGTGGTTAGCAAGTTCGACTGCACAAGACGAGGTCCCGGGTTCGATTCCCGGGTCGGGCCATAAAATGGATTGGCTTTTTCTGTCAAGAAATTCTCAGTACTAGCCCGGAGTTAGGAAGTTTGCGGTGATTCATCTCCGTGCCTCGGAGGATATAAAGCTGTCCTTTCTGCGCCTGATCTCTCTCCGGTCGTGTCGGATTTCCATCCCATCTGACTATGAGCGCACCTATGTTTGCACACACTTGTGCACTATAATATTTCCCGCGCAGATGGCTAATCTCTGTGGAGATTGGCTCGTTAATGTTACATGCCTGTGCGGCCTGTGCCAACACTGAACCTTTATAAATAGCACACCTAAAGCTTATCGCATATTCAGCTATCCATTGGTGACATGTATGAAAATCTGTACAGTAGTTTTTGAAAATATCGCACACAGATAGACAACACAACAAAGGGGCTTTGTTTTATAGTTTGTATGTGACATGGTAAAATGGGTAAAATCAAACATTTATAAAAAACGGAGAAGTGAGAGTCCAACTTGCACAAGAAGGGTTCCGTATCACTGTACAAGATTTAACACTGTGTACTTTTTTTTGGACATCCTAGCTGCATTACAGGCGACCTTCTCTATAGAGGAAATTTTCTCTGGCTCTGAGAAAATTTCAACTTTCTACCTACTACAATTCCAAAGATACAAAGGACAGATGGACGGATGGACGGACAGACGCACAGCGTAGGCATATAATGATATATTGGAATGTCTAACAATTGTTCTGTCCGGTCTGTGACGTCACCGTGGGGTCATGCCTGAAAACCAGCGCTATGGTCGTTTTTGGTTGTGGCATCAAGCTGAGGCAGCGCCCTATTTAGTGGCATTATGCATCCTAGATATTGGTAGGCGCCTGGCTTTTCAGAGAACCGATGTTTTTTTTTATCTTTCCCTCGGTTCTTTGAAAATCTTTAGGGCGCCTACTTTGTTTTTGTTTTATAATTATTTTTTATCTACTAAAATGTGTTGTGTGGTGCTTTGCTGCTAAATAAATGTTTTATTATTATTATATATATTTTTTTTTTTTTTTTTGAATTATAAAGTACCTAATAGGGTCCCGTTGGTACATACTCTTTAGGCAGGTACGGAACCCAAAAAAAACCTGTAGGTACCTTTTATGTGAAATTTCAGCAGCGAATGATTAAATAAAATGAAACGGACGTGACTCCCAGTTTTCACATTCAGTTCAACAAAAGTTGGAACATTTCACAACTTTTATATCCGAGGACTTTCAGAAGCGGTCATATAAAATTCGTTTTTTACCGTTTTCCTTCGCGAGATGAAAGCACAGTTTGAAACATCCGCCTATTGTGCGCGGATTCAACTTCGGTTATGAATATTTATTTTACATTTTGACCATTACTTCCGTGACAAAAAATATTCTGGCATGTAGAACAGTGTAAATATTATATTCATCCTCTTTTAATATCCCTATTCCCTACTAATATTATAAATAGGAAAGTGTATTTGTTTTTTGGTTTGTCCTTCAATCACGCTACAACAAAGTAACGGATCGACTTGATTTTCATCCCCGAAAATTGAAGAGTTCCCGGGGGTTTTCAAAAACTAAGTCCACGCGTACGAAGCGGGCATTAGCTAACACCAAAAACATAATTATATTAACCGAAACACTTAGTGTTTCGGTTTTTTCTTATAAGAAAAATAACGTTATTTTTCAATGTCCCACGGTTGTGGTGAAGCAAACAAATTGTAACGATATTGCCGCGTGCCACGGTTCATATTAAATTCTTTGTGTTGTTATAATATTTTTTCTTCCCTTAGTTTATTGGCTATTTGCTATTTCTAATTTACAAATACCATTATGTAAGCCGTGTTGAACCAAATATGGTACATTAAATTCAATTCTGCTTAGTTTCTGAACCAGATAAATACCTTACCACTTTTTGGACTTAGACCAGTTTTCACCAAAAGCCTCAATAACTCAACGATTAAACGGTGCAAACTGAAAACTGAAACGTCGCAAGTTCGAACCCCACTCGTTGCACTATTGTCATATCCACTCCTAGCACAAGCTTTCCGCTTATTTAGAGGGGATAGGAGGATATTAGTCAATTTTAGCTTGGCTAATATTCTTTTAAAAAAAACTTGTTCCCAAGAATAACAGCTGTAGGTACTGTAGCTATTTTATTTCACGTTCCATATTATTTTCCTGGACAATAAAAGTGAAGTTTATTCCCAGAGTTTATATGGGCACCTACAAAGACTTGATTTGGATTGGATAGGTATAACTATAAAAGTCACGGTGACTAAACTGCATTTACTATTCTATTGTGTTAATATTCCCTCGATCAAACCTCTCAAACCTAAATTATATTAGCTTCGTCTATTATAATATTATTATCGATTCTGTACACTTCTGTAACCACTAGAGACTGAAGTACTCGTATGTTACTATGGCGACATGATATTTAATATTCATGGGGTTTGTCTTTGCTTTATAGTCATGGAGGAATCAAATTTATGTTTATAGTAGATATCAGATACGGAATAAAAAAAACCTATAAAGAATATTTACGAATGAACGAAACGATTAATTGAAAGAAAGAATCGATAGGTCGAGAATTACTATGGGATCGGTAATTACTACTAAACTAAAAATACATAACAAAGAACTCTGTAATGTATTTTTTATTTTGTACTATTTGATAAAACAAATAAATAAAGCAATAAGTACTTAGACAGTATTTAATTTAACCGCGCAAGAACAATAATATGCTTTCATAATACTTTCCGTACTACTAATTATTTATTGATCCAAATGAAGCGTTCCATTGATTTCGAATATTTAGACTGATCCAGATACAAATGATCCAATCGTAACGAAAATACGTTTTGCCACCACTAGTTGTTAGCATTTTAAAGGGTGCTCTTGGTCAGTTTTAGATTTATATAACCTACGCCATCCGATATATTATGCTGAGAGGTGGTTAATATAGCACTTAGCAACATATTACAGCATGCTATCTTTCCATAGCACACAGCAAGTGCTACATACGTAGGCGCGGTGGTGCTACGATGCTATAAATATCACGCGCTGTAGGCGGTGTAGGTGTAGTGTACACTGCGAGTAGCAGCGGCGCTGAGGCGGCCGGGCAGTTAGCAGATGGATTTATCGCAACTCGTAATAAACATGCTATATGATTTAGCGTGTTGCAAGACAAAGCGCGCGCGCCGGCCGCCCACAAGCTTCCTACTTAAAGTTGCTATAGCATAGCATTTTTTATAGCATGCTAAAATTTTATAGTTTATAGTCAGTAGCATGATATTGATTTATAGCATTTTTGAACAACTCTATAGTGTTTGTCGTAAAACATGAATCATTGTATACATATAAGTGGGGTAATTCCGCCGTGCGACGCGTCGCGGACAGTGGTGTCAGAAGTAAAAGCCCCGTGAAAATTGGGGCTTACGTTCACTGCGCAGCGTTTTACGCCGTTTATTCCTAATCTTTTATACACTTTATGCGAATGCCGAAATAGGTAAAGAAGCCTCTAAGTAAATTTTAATATTATTACAATATTTTTCCCATAGGCTTCATATAAGTTTTATATATACCTATGTCACTTCATTTACAGTATGTTAAACTTCGTGAGAACATAAGGGCATTTCGCTTGATATCTAACCCGAATAGGATTACAAACATAGTATGAACATGTTCGGTGGATAAAAAGTTCGAAGACTCAATAGCCCAATGGTTAAAGGTGCGGACTGAAAACTGAAAGGTCGCAAGTTCGGGCCCCACCCGATGCGCTATTGTTGTACTCACTCCTAGCACAAACTTTTCGCTTATTTGAGAGGAAAATATAAGTCAAATTCAGCTTGGCTAATATTCCTTAAAAAAAAGTTCGAGGAGCCAAAATTGCCACAATAATATGTCACAAGACGACCTTGATTGAAAAAAGCTGATGACGTCAAAGACTTTTACAAAGTAAAACAAATATTGTGCATTCTCTATAAGAAATTCAAGCGGGTCAAGGTAATAATATAGTAGTTTTCCAAACGAGAAAGCATTTTCATCACGATATTGATGCATTTCGCAAAAAGACCGAGGTTCGGGATCAGCAATTTCTTACTTGATTTGGCCGCCTGATGGCTTTCCGAACAAAGGACTAAAAGAGAATCGAGACAAAACCCAAGTTCCGATAGCCTCTGTTTCCATTGGATCCAGAAGACTAGAAACATGAAAAATGAAGAATTTATAACACTAAATATTGTTTGCCTAACAGTAATATAAAGGAGCATTTAAAAAGTCAAGAATATCTTATGTTGTAATGTACAGTGATGAAAATGCTACTAATACTATTGTGGTTACTGACATGGTATTCAAATCCAAAACTGTTTATTTCATGAAAGGTCAACCTATGGCCCTTGTGACACATCAAGACTCTAACGGCGATTCAGAAAGCAGATATTGCTGAGAAGAACTAGCAAGAAAACGTTATGTGAGCGGACGTCGTATTTACATTGATATTTTATCATACAGGGCTTGTGCATCCGAACACATAAATTTCAATTAGCATGGCAGGGCAGGACGTGCATTTAAATCATGGTCGAAGCAGACTTAGTCTTTAACAAATAGCTGTGGCCTGTGATAGACGTC
The DNA here is from genome assembly GCA_038048805.1 of Hipparchia sbordonii. Taxonomy (NCBI): domain Eukaryota; kingdom Metazoa; phylum Arthropoda; class Insecta; order Lepidoptera; family Nymphalidae; genus Hipparchia; species Hipparchia sbordonii. The sequence goes on along the minus strand of CM076106.1, from coordinate 5,271,172 downwards.
ACACAGCAAGGGTTCCTTTTTTACCATTTAACTGAACCCAAATAATGACGTGACGTTACAGTCTAATGGAAATACGAAACTGTACAAAGTATAGGTGGCGGCAATGGGCAGTCTGGCAGCACTTTTGTGCATTCATGTGGAAATTTTAATTTAGATTCTGCTTCTAATAACGATGTACTCTTTGATTGAAATAATTGATATAGGAATGAAAATAATGTATAAAGTTGATTTTTTCAAACTTATTTTTAGCAAAATGAAGATTTTATTCGCAGCTACATACCGAGCAAGTGATGCAAGTTGGCCGCAACATCAGCGTAAGTCAAATGATTGGTCTTCTTCATCTTTATCAATGGATAGACTTAAACGCATGGTTTTCCACAGGTCTCGGTCTTGCAGTACCTGTATCCAGAAGCTCCCTGCAACTCTTCTGATGTCGTCAGTTCACTTAGGTAAATAGGTAGGTAAGTACTTTTGAAAATTAACACGAACTTAACATTTTTAATGTTAAATAAAATTATAATTTTTATTAGAGCAAATAAATCAAGATTTTTGAACAATTTGTTTCAAACGTTTCTATTTTTTTTTCTATTCCTTATCGAATTTAGATGGAAAACCTAAGAAACGAAATAATATATTGGAAGTCACTTCTGAATCAGAAATTCTTAATCCTATTATCCAATTTAATATTATAAATGCGAAAGTACGTTTGTTACTCAATCACGCCGCAACGACTGAACCGATTTGGTTGAAATTTGGAACAGAGATAGATATTATTTAGTCTGGAATAATACATAGGCTACTTCTTACCCCGGAAAATAAGAGAGTTACTGCGGGAATCAAGAAACCTCAATCCACGCGAACGAAGTCGTGGGCATCAACTAGTACTTAATATTAAACCGGTACGATGTCTTTAAGTGGTACTAATTAACCACCAGACACATCGAAAATACTTTTATTATTTTTCGCTAACAACTAGTAATAAAACTAGGATCTCTAATTAATCGTGTCCGCAGAGTTATAATTAAAGGAACGGCGGGCGGAGACAGCCGCATAATTATAATTGGTCGCTTTGCGCCACCCGACTTTTGTGAGGAGAAAATTCCTACCTCTTAATTTAAGCAGGACCTTTCTGGTTCTGTCTATTTACTGTAAAAGTTTTATTACATATGCGGACAAAAAGACACAAAAAGGAATAGAAAATATTTGACACCTATTGAATTAATTGATTATAAAATGTGGTGCAGGCGGCCGTTATAGGAATTAAAAAGATAAGGAAAGGCATAATAACCAATGTGGATATCCATGTTTATTGCTTAGTCAAATTAAAGAAGAAATGACATTAAAAAATAAAAAAAATACAAGGGGAAAGATGGGAAGTCATCTAAGATTGACATCAAAAGATAAGATAGATGGTGGACGGGCAAGAACTTTGAAAGAATAAGAAAAGGTTCATAGGCTAGAATATTTTTATAGATGAAATATTTAAGTAGCGCAAATTATTACTCTATTTTATACAGTTCAATTAATTATTATTTATTTGCATAAACAATTGAATAGAGTTAAATTGCTTAAATTCATCTTTTCATATTCCTTCGAATTGGCAAATATCTATCCGTAGTTCGGCTTAGAGGTAAGACATTTTCTAATATGTAGAGTCAATACTCAATACGGTACAAAGGCGTGATTAATACAGAATGGCAAATAGTTATATACATAAATATCTGGATTACACCATACAAATGCTTCAATTAAATAGGGTGTAAACGGCGTCATACAGGTGATGTATGGGATCTATATCGGCGCTTGTTCGAATCAAAAAGTAACTAACGCACCATATAATATTACCAAACAGTTTATTTTAAATAGAAGATTCTATTGAACGTACTACATCGATCAACGTGAATCAAATAGAACCGACAATATACCGCCGATTATTGCGAAAGTTCTGACAACTTCATAATAGAATACCCTATGAGAACGAGAGGTGGTACATTCATCTTGTACGTTGCAAAATTGATGGAGGCGTCAGACTAGTTCAGACTGTATTGATGAGATAAGAACTAATACTGTAGAGATGAAAAGTTTTGCACCATGCTGTGGAAACTTTGTCTTTGTCATCCACTACACATCAATAAAGTATTAAGGGAACAATAATTCTTCTTAACTGACCGCTATCCCAATAGGTGGGGACCGCTTTCCGGAATACTCTTGTCCATTTTTTTAAGTTTATTGGCTCTGATATTATCTTCATTTCTATAGCCAGCGCTTATCCCTTTAGCGCTTTGCGTTTTAGTTGTTAGTGACGTATTAAAACTTAGGTGTTACTTTGTGGTTTATATACTATGGTCATTGGTGTCCGAAGCTGTTAGAGTAACCGCACCGCGTCAGAAAGAGCGGTTTTGATAGACCCTCCACTAGGTGGACTGACGATTTCAGATGAGTCGTAGGGAACTATTGGATACTGGCGGCGCACGACTGAGCTCTGTGGAAGTCTATATATGATACCTTTGTGCAGCAGTGGGCGTCTATCGGTTAATAATTAGAAAATGATCCAATTTGATTTTTGCTCTTGTGGCTTATTTGCATTAATCCCCACTTTACTCGATACAATAACAACATATTACTTATATATATACGAAAACTAAATGATGCCCGCGATTTCGTCTGCGTATTTAATTTTTAAAATCCCCCGGGAACTCTTTAATTTTCCGAGATAAAAAGTAGCCTGTCACTCTGTAAGTCCCCAACTATACCCAAGCAAAAAATCACGTCGATCCGTAACTCTGCTGCAGCATGATTGAAGGTCAAACCAACAAACAAACACACTTTCGCATTTATAATATTAATAAGGATTAGTAAGGAACATTGGCTATTTGTAAGTATGGGAAAAACTCAAAAACGGCTTGACCAATTCGATTTTTTTTTTGTTTTGGTCGCTTTAATACAGGGGTGGTTAAAAACAATAGGGAAACCCAAAAGAACAGCTGGAAATCAAAAAAATCAAATTTGGTAATTTTGTAAAGTAGGTAACCAACACTTCGGATTACTTGTAATAGATGGCGGGAACGAAGCCGCGGGTAAGAGCTAGTTGGTTATAACTCTGCCTTCTCATATATTTTGGCTTAGAATCAGACCCCTAAATAATTTGGGTATTCTCACGAATTTCATACACGACTGGACATTTATGTCACACTATAAGATGATTATCTCCAGAAACAGATTGGGGCAAAAGGGACGCACTTTGGGTAACCAATTTCTTACTTGATTAAGTCACTTGATAGCTTTTGGCCCATATATGCGTAAAAAATGGTAACACGAACGAAGCCAATAGTTCAAACAATTTCAGTGCTGTAATATTTAAAACTAGCGGACACCCGCGACTTCGTTCGCTTCTTCAATTCACAATGGAGAGTTCCTAAATCCCCACAGTGTACATGAGGAGAACCCCTGCAGCATCAGGATTGAGGAGTTGAGTCCTGGAGTTCAACGATGTAGTCTTTACTTGATAAGTACAATAACTATTCATAATTATCGACAGTTCCTAAATCACGAAGATATCGATATACATAGGTAGAAAAAAACAAATTCCTTTTCAAAAGTCGGTTATAAAAGTAGCTTTTGTTACTTCCGATGACATCAGCCATGTACCAATGCAAGTCTCGTCAAAATCGGTCCAGCCGTTCCCGAGATTAGCGGCAACAAACAGATACTTCAATTTTAATAGATGACTACTAATCCGATATACTCTAGTCCGATTCCACCTAAATAACAATTTGGGTTAGATTAACAAGAAAGAAGAGTCGCTAACAAAATGTTGATTATCCCTTTTCCCAATGTAACTGAAGTTTCGATTAACGCAAAGCCATACGAAGGACTGTTGTTTCCAGCCACTTATCGAGATAAGGAGAGGCTTATCCCTTTATCTACGTCTCTATATTCTATGTGCGGTAGGTATAATGACGAATAATACAGAGAGGGCTTTTGTTAGGGACCGAGCACGGGACCTTCATTAGTCCGAAATTGTATTCATATCTTGATTTAAGGGTTATTGTTGTGCGTCCGTTGTTATGTTCATCAACGTCAATGTATGTTACGATGTTACATAACATTACAGTTACGTCCCTTTATTCATAAGCCTCTATGTGAATAAATTAATAACTACTTGCTATACCTAACCTCATACGAGTATGAACCGAAATAGGATTTGCTAGCTGATTTTAGCTTCTCTTACTTATATTTTTCTTAGCCCCCGAAGAAAAAAGAAGGTTGTTATAAGTTTGACGTGTGTATCTGTGTATCTGTTTGTTCCCTCGTAGTTTCCTAATGAATGGACTGATTTTGATGTGGTTTTCCTTGTTTGAAAGCTGACGTGATCGAGGTGGATGTTAGCTATAATTTAAGATTTTCTGTTTGGGTATACTGTGTTACTTTGGATTATTTCCAAGGCATGTACAGTAAATACAATGAATGTAGAGTTTGTCTTTAAATAAATTTCTGAGTTTAATTGATTTCAATTAAATTATATAGCCTCGATTGGTATGAAGTTGGTTTGGAGTAATCCATTCCGCAGGGCTTTTCACGCAACTCGTATTCAGCATTTAAATTAAAATCAAACGCTGAAAGTTTGCGAACTTGCAACGCGAGCCCATCGGTTCCTGATGCCAATTAACGTTGTTGACCTGCACTTCGCCGCTCCTCGATTGAGCGAGAATTTGTGTTGCATACTTGCATGTGCAATTACAGAGTAGGGCATGCTTACACGAGTCCGATTTCAAAGCAATTTGCTACTTGTGATTATGTAATTATGGTCTAAATTTGAGTTGACTGTGAGAGCAAATTAACTCGAAATAGCGAAAAAAAACTTACCTTTATTTTATACTAGATTTGCTTGCAGCAATGACGTAGAGTTTTATTATGTCAAGTATGTACAGGGTGACCACTTTTATAAGGCAAAACGATGTACCTGTGCACATGTATTTTTTTATTGGTTCGTTCGCTATTGGTTATAATAATCCTTTCCTACTATAATATTATAAATGCGAAAGTTTGGATGTATGTTTGTTACTCAATCACGCCACAGCGACTGAATCGATTTGGCTTAAAATTTGGTACAGAAATAGATTATAGTCTGATATAACACATAGGCTACTTTTTATCCTGGAAAATACGAGAGTCCCCGCGAGAATTAAAAACATGTATCTACATGTACGGAATACGCGGGCATCATCTAGTAATACATACCTACTTTTTATTTTATTATAATATCTACCGCATGACTTCAATACTATAGAACTTCACTATGGAGGTGATACGTTTTTTCTTGTCGCAACTTTTTTGCAACCTGAGGCAAAAAACAAGATGGAGAATTAAAACTTACAATCCGGAACTAATACAGAGCAAAGAGGAAGCGCAACAAAAGAGAATTTACGATTGTAAGAGTCGAAATAAATTCGTAGGATAAAAGGAAAAATTATATTAATGCGCAACAGCCGTGGCTTCCATTGTGACCTTCATTGCCAAAAAAACGCTAAGAGCTTTTTGTGACTGGCTGTAATGTTTTTTATCATTTCCCTTTTGTCTCGACCCCTGAGAAGGATCCGTCAGTTGAAATTAAATATTCGAAAGGTAAAATGATAGCCAGCTTTATTTCAAATGGAGTTGCGCAGAACGTAAACGAAATTAAAATATGATGAATGATTTTGAAAAACTGTTGGAAGTATCTACTATTTAGAAAAAAATATCTTAGCAAGAGAAGATTAGAATTATTTTACTATAATCCGCCAACAGAAAAAATCTATATGGTCAAACATGCAGTTACAAGCTAAGCACCGCTTACCTCCCCTACCAAGCAAGAGAGCCAAGTTTCCAAGCAAGCAATGCCACCACCACTCACATGCACCGCCACACAGGACTTTTATACTACTCTCGACGCAAGTTTCGCCCCGACACCGGAGCATCCTCAGGATATTATTCATCATCTTTAATTGTGGCAGTGTGACATAGGAGAGCTCTTTCAACCAAAAGATATGTAGGTACTTACCCTTTTGTGATTCTTCCAAACCCTAACGATGAAGAACGTCTTTTATTCGAAGAAAAAAACCAAGCTTATTATTTTTAAGCCTTTGTACTGGCGCCTTATTGGAGCTGTAATTAATGGTCTTTGTAACCTTTGTGTAATTATTGCTTGAGTGTTTGTATTTGAAAATCTGTTTCGCCTTCTTTTGATTCATTTTGTCATTGAAGACAACGACGATCATTAATTACCTACCTAGTTGCTAATGAGTGCGGTAGATTTCAACAATTCCGAAAAGCTTTAAAAAAGGTAACTTGAATATTAAAAATACTACATAATAATATAGAACCTTGATAAACTAAGTATATCTTTTGAATAGGATGTAAACTATGAATGTTCAAGAATTAGATAAATAATCGTCTAGTTAACGCTCTGTTCGACAGTTCCCGATTTCAAGAATACTGAAAAACATAAGAAATTCCAAGTCTAAGCTTTTTTTTCTACTTTTTCATACTAATAACTTACGGCAAAGGACAAAAACTCTGTAGTATAATGTCGTTTCAGTATTCATTCGTATAATAGTAAAAAGCTAAGATCTATTTTTTCAAATGGTTACTGTTCAACTATGCCATCTGTGCAAAAAAGCTCAAACTAAGTTAAAAGCTTTCTCCCGAAAGCTCCATGAAACTACCTGAGCCCGATGTTTTCATGAAACTTTAAAGCTACTAAAGCGACATCTATGATAAAACCAACGTATGAGATGATAACGGTGAAAATAACCATAAATGCCCAAACTACATTCACTTTTACCACTAGATGTCGCGTTGCAATCTCGAAATGAACCATGTTGATTTTACGTGTGCGTGGAAATTGCGAACAAGTTGATATTTTTCAAATTTCAGTAGAGACGGATAGAGGGCGCTACCCATTTTTAAATTCAAGAAAAGTGTATACGAATAAGTATCAACACATATGGAAATTCGTACCCGTTCTTCGTAACTATATTTTTTACTAGCTTTTGCCCTCGAGTTTATTCACATGGAGTTAAATTTAAATTAAATTAAAAGGTGGGTTCGTTTTGTTTATTTGGAATAAGTAATCTAATTCGGTAACCTGAACTTTGTCCATGCAAAATACGTCGAACCGTAGCTCTGCTAAAGACGTGTGTGAAGGATAAACTAACAAATAAACATATTCTTGCACTTTTATATTATTAAAGGAGGTTAGGCACGTAATTTTAACTGAGTAGGTACTTTATGTCCACCTTCTGGACAGTAAGAGGACTGCTTCAATTAGGTATCTGTCTTTAGTAATATTATATAGGTCCTTGCAAACGTACAGTAGAAAGTTTGTACATTAGTGGGGTTAGTATAAAATTTAACTCGATCGATCGTATTCGTATTCGATGACATTTGCGTCAAAGTAAAATGAACCATAAAAGTATTGAATTAGCGCTCAATTTCGTGCATGCATTCTTATACATTTACGTATACGGAGACGCTCAAAATTAAAATTGGTTGTACTGAATTTTTGACTTTAAAGTCATACATTTAAGGTTCATTTTACTTTGACGCTAATGTCATCGAAGACGAATACTATCAATCGAATTAAATCGTATACTAACCCCACAGCAAACAAAGCATTGCGGTTTGTTAACAGAGTCAGTAACAATATTACAGCCACTCAGTCGCACACTCAGATTATACACTAATCCCTAAACAAATTATATCAGTAATTAGTATGCACACAAGCGCATCGTGCCGTAAAATATGCTTTACAAACATATCCTATGTTTGTTATTATTTAGCAGTCTGCATTGGCGTTTGGAAATTTTGTAACTTTAATAAAAATTGCCCTTTTCAGTTTTCTTTAGAACTACTTTTTTATTCGATGACAATAATATACTGCGATCTCACCTGATGGTAAGTGACGATGCAGTCTAAGATGGTAGCGGGCTAACTTGGAAGGGGTATAGCAGTGTAAATTCAACCCATACACCCCTAATCGGTTTCTACTCGCCATCGTGCCGGAACGCTAAATCGCTTGGCGGCACGTTTTTGACAGTAGGGTGGTAACTAGCTACGGCCAAAGCCTCTCGCCAGACCAGACCAGAGACAATTCAGATATAAATATTTTTTTGCCCCCGCCGGGAATCGAACCCGCGACCTCTCAGTTATAAGACCACAGAGCTCATCACTGTGCCCGTGATGTCGTCTTATACCAGAAAATACAATACTTAAGTACATAATCGAATCAGTGAATGTGTAGATATATCTACTTCATGTAGTAAGAAATACTATGTTTATTACTTACCTAGACGTAGACAATTTACTAGGTTAAGGGTGCGGTGAAAACTGAAAGGTCCACGATTCGATTCCATCTGTTGCAATATTGTCGTACCCACTCCTAACATAATTGGAGAGCAGAGGAGAATATTAGTCAAGTTCAGCTTGGCTAAAATTCTTTAAAAAATTATTAGATAGCTAATACTGGCTGCTGAATAATTTTCAACATTATTTTGTTCTATTATGAAGCTAAATAATGCTGTAAATAAACAAGTTTAATCGATCTTACATTACCACAGCTGCCGCTATTCTTAGTCTACGTCTCTTTGATAAATCAAGCGCTTTGTGAGCCCTTTGCAGCTAATCTTCTTTGTACATTTTACTTAGACGTAGTTTTACTGTAGGTGATGTTACAAAAAATAGAAAATTATTCTGAAATTTTTTATCGTTCAGTAGTTCAGTATTTTGTCCACAAGATATAAACTGCAAAAAAATTAAAGGGAAAATTTTAATTTGGAAATTCTTCATTTTGTAATAATATTGAAAATTGTCTACTTTTCTGTAAAAATAAATCCAGTGCGCGCACCATCTTAGGCTGCGTCTTCACTTACCATCAGGTGAGATCGAAGTCATGCATTAGACTATGCAGTTATGAATAATCTATTTTGAAGGCCTAAAAAGTACGCCCAGTAGGGCTAAGATGCGAGTTACGAGAAAAATTTGTCTACACGTAGTCTCCATTAAAATTCATGAGTAAAGTGTAGAAAAAAAATTCTCGTAGCGCGCTTCGAAGCCCTACAGTTCCTTATTACCCTAATCTACGCAGGCCTTAGGTACCTATGCATAACGAATACACATTTATTCTAAAGAATACGTATCCCAGAATAAGCAGGCTAATATTTTGAGTAGGTAGTAGGTACCCCCTACTAATAAGAAATGTTAGTTGTGACGTTTTATCTTTCCCCTAACTTTACCTACTGAAGATTGAGTAGGACGTCACAATATCAATGACGAAAAAAATTTCTCGTAGCGCGCATCGTAGCATTACAGAAATGACTCTAATCTACGTAGGTCTTAGGTACCTATGCATAAAGAATATACATTTATCCTATAGAATACGTCTAAATAAGCCCACTCAGCCCAGAATAAGCAGGCTAATATTTCGAGTAGGTAGTAGGTAAAATGTTAGTTGTGACGTTTTAACTTTCCTCTAAGTTTACCTACTGGAGATTGAGTAGGACGTTTCCCTAAGTTAAACAACGTCAATAACAACAAACAGGAGTACCCATCAAAAGCTGGCCGCAAGTGTCTACGGAATGGGTTTGGAATTCAGATGCAACTTTGATTGAGTTGCAGATTGGTTTGTGACCGTGTGAATTTTATACGACTCAATTATAATCCTGTTCCACTTGTGAAACGATGACTGAACTATGGGAAAGCAATAACTATTCCCGTGAAAATAACATGCCAAGATTTGGGTTCGGTTATTTCAAACCGTTTGTTATCGTTACATACTCGTACATTCGTTAAAATGGTTTTCTTTGTCAATTTGTTCTGTGTTTAACGGGTTCGTGTCTGTTATTTGCTGAAGCAACCGTGCCTTAGCCATGACAGAGGAACTAGCAGATGCCCGCGACTTCGTCTGCGTGGATTTAGTTTTTAAAAACCCCGCGGGAACTCTATGAAAAGTAGCCTATGCACACTCCAGGTCTTCAATTATACGTATATGCAAATCACGTCAATTCGTAGCTGTGTTGCTGCGTGAGAAGGACAAACCAGCAAACTAACAAACAAACAAATTTTTCTATTTATCTATTTCTTCTCGCTGAAAACCAGCGCTGCAGCTTGCTGCAGCATGATGCTGAGTGGGATACCTTATTTGTTCAAATGCAAAATAAAATAGTTTTCTTTCTTTCTGTCTAGTAATAGAAGGTTTAAATCCTGCAACTGTTACCCAAGTGGAATTAGAACACAGGTATTAGAATATAACTTGAACCCAAAAAGTAGCCACCTAAGTGCCAAACACTCAATTTTCAGCTACCTACTCCCATAATATATTCAGGTCTCAGTGCAAACAAATTGCATAGACTAGAGTCGCTGGCGGCTACCGACGATTTTCGTCAATCGCACGAGACAAAGCGGAGGGTGAATACTAAAGGCACCGGTAACACTCGAGCAGGGTTTTCATCAGCCAAGACAGGCTATGTCTCTTTCATACGATGCTTTTGAGATCCCGCGGAAGATTAGGCACTAGTTCTTACAGTGTGACCTCAGTGATGTGCCGCTACGCGATCTAATTTCCCACGATAAACAGCGTTTTGTTTATAGCTATATCTACAAAACGCCTATATACTATTATGTAGCTTAATAACTTATCTATAAAATAAAAATCAATTGATGTTCGTTAGTCTGGCTTAAACTTAAAAAGGGCTTGACCGATTTGTATAGTTATTTTTGTTTTTACAGTGATGGTTCTAAAATAAATAAAAAATAGGAAAACCCAAAAGAACAGCTGAAAATTTTAAATAATTAAAATTGGTGATTTTATATGGAAATCACCACCTCGGATTACTTTTAATCTTCTTTTAATAGAAGGCGGGAGTCAAGCCACGGGTAAAAGCTAGTTTAAAATAAAATATTTCATTGAAATACGAATAACAGCAGTTAGTACAGTATGTTTAAATAGTAGCAGTACTTTTCTGCTTACTATAAATGTGCCACGCTGCTCTGTGCTGCTATCTGACAATAAGGAGAATACTAAATGCACCTTTACCTCTTTCACTTCCAGCCTTTGAAAATAACATCGAAAATTAGCTACTAGTTCTTACGACATGAAGTAATCTTTATTCACATAATGATGACAGATCAAGTTAAAAGATGTTTAATGCAATCAAAGAATAACATAGTAAACCTTTTAGTAAGCCCACAGTTTGGTGCTACTAAAAATTTGTGGATTTTGCTCCATCTTTTTAGAAACAATTTGTTTCTAAAAATGTTTCTTTTTAAGTAGGTACTAACTTATAAAACCTTATATTATATCATAATTGTTATTAAATATCACGAGTACGTACCACGGTAATTATTTTAGTTGGGATTGTCGATATTTCGATCCAATTGCATGGACCGTGGTCACGACGAATTATGTCAGTAAACCACGAATCAAGTCTAAAATCTTTAGCTTATATTATATCATATCGATACTGGTATAAAAATATAATCGTATGGCACATCCCTAGCTAGTTATTGCACGTCATCACTAGTGTAACTTGTGACGCCCGCCACTCCAGTGCGATGATTCAGCATTCTCCAGTAGCTACGAAAGCCTTTTACGATTCCACCCTTTCATACTTGGCTACGTCAATTCTCAGCTTAGTGCTTACGCAGGTTAAGATAATGTGTGAAAACTATCCCAGTTCGTGTCAATTCACTGTTCTTCAATTTCTCATTTTTAGTAATGGATTTAGTCTTTCAGATCTGAATAAGGGGGGTCCTTTATGAAGGTTTTTTTCTATGATATGAATAGAATGATACAATTTTATATTACTGATACCGAATCCTGATTAATGCCTAAATATATAAAAGGAAAATGTGACTGACTGACTGACTGATTGACTGACTGATGCCAAATTTCAGCCCAATCCGTCCAGTGGTTTGAGCTGTGCTGCTACGAGTATTATGATGTAGCCATCCGCTAAGAAAGGATTTTTGAAAATGCAACGCTTAAGAGGGTAAAATAGGGGTCTGAAAAATCGAATTTAACGTAGGCGAAGCCGCGGGCAAAATAATTCTAAATTAAAAAATAGTTCTATTGTACGTATGCATGTCATATGAACTCTTAAATTGCTGGACGGATTTTGATGAAATTTTTTGTGTGTATTTGAGTGGGTCACTAGATAGTTTTGGCTTTTGTTTACAGTCGGACTAGGTCGCTATCGCGTAGGTATATTATACATTTTAATTATTAAATTTACTGAGTCCAATTTCTTTCTATCTATAGGTAAGTACAGGTGTAAAAAAACAACCTTCTACACATCATTACGGTTCCACGATTTTTTACAAGTATGGAAATGTTTTTATACAAAAAATTTATTTTCAAAAATAAATAAATGTAGAAAATAAATAGTGTAGTGTATGTGGAGTTGATACCTGTTGAAAGTTGTTGGTATTTCAAAATTTACCTTGTATACTTATTATGTATTGTAATAGTAAGGTAAGGAAGTACACTGTTATTAAATTAAATCTCTCGCTAGTAGAAACTAGTGTTATAGGTAAAATTCAGTAGTTTTACACTATTCAGTAAACTTTGTTAAATTATGAAAGTTTCACTGCGAGCCGGTAGTCAAAGTTCTATTCGGATAGTTTAAAACACTTTACCGTTATAATTCTATGCCGACACTTACTTTCTGTTTTCTTATTTATAGAAAATATTCGACAAGACCAATATGTGAATTACGTACAGTCTTTGTACAATACTCTAAACAATAGAATGAAAAAATATAAAAAAATACCAATTTTTCCGCTATGGTATCCTATTTTAAATTTGTTGCAAAAAAAATTACGTGCATATGATTTCTTTTCTTTATCTTCGACTATCCTCTAAGTTTGGTGTTCGCTAAAATATATAGACCATAACTCAACTACGTTAGTTACGTGCCACCTTAGGGCACCGGTAAATCATTTCCAATAACGACGTTACACATTTATACGCGTTGGTAGATACTGAAAAATGTATTACATAACCTCCAGATGTGTTTTTTTTTATGAATGCCGTAGTAAAAATGTGTTCAATCTAACTATATGGTGACGGAAGATGAAATGTAGAAAGGGCGTAAAAGTTATTATGATTATTTTCACTATCAAAGGTTTACGTTTATTAAAATCATTCAATTCCTTTGTTTTTATAGAGAAACATTTGTAATAACGAAAAACTCACCTTTCTGTTTGATTCTTTTCTAAAGTCTATTGTGCGACTTTACAAGTTAAATTAAAGTATTAGGTACCCATTTTTTATGAAAAATACTCTACTTGAAAAAATTAAGTGAGAAACTTTGCTAACCTACTTTAAATTGTATATCGTAAACAGTTAAGTACTCAAAATGAAAAATTATAAGAGAAACCTAAGAATGATTTTTCAAATACCTATTCAATATGATATCCCACCCAATATAGTTCGTTGACTTTAATTTTTTTCTTTTACACAATATGGCATCTGGTGTCGCCATATTGAATTTTGATTACCTACTGTCATGTCTTTATTGACACTTCCAAGATTAACACAAATCGATTGACGTAAGAATTATTAAAATCGGCCCACGCGTTTGGTCTTCAGAGCGCCACATACATACATACATACGTATTGTGTGTACATACATAGACTGTTAAACACATTAACCTCCTTCGCGTCGCGCAGTGGGGTAAAAAAGGGATATATAGCTGGCGCTAGGAGTTGGTACGACATTAGTGCAACGGGTTGGGCTCGAACTTGCAATCTTTCTTTGAGAATATTATTTAGAACTCTCAGGTGTAGGTTTCCTCACGTTGTTTTTCTGCACTGTTGAAGCAAGTAATTTACCTCGTTGCTTAAATGAACATAACTCCAAGAAGTCTCTGAGAGGTTCGCCAATTATTATGGGCGATATTCTCAAAAAATATTTAGTAATATTTATCAATTAAGTTGTATTTTCTTACCAATTTCTGCTACAGACATAGAACAATATTAATAAAGTAGGCAACACTAATATTCATACATCAACAATTCAGATGAATAACTACAACCTAGCATGATGGATGTTTTTTTCGACGATGAAAAGCGTGAAAAAAATTCTCTACGTATATGGATATAGATGCGAAAGTCAAGAAATTACATAAATGTAGAAAATCGAGAAAATCGAAGCTAACAGTGTAGAATGATAATAATCGCGGAGCCAGGTATGTGACTCCACGCAATTTCCCATACGCACAGAAAATTAATTAACATTACGAGTAGGTACTTTGTTTTTGTTCATTTGCCTATTATTACTCTTATGTTTTTCAAGATAATTTAGTATTTTTGTTTGTTATTCATTATTTGGATTGAAATCCAAAAATGTTAGTTTTAAAGTATAGCGTATAACCCGTTAGCGCCTAGAAACCAAGAAGTCAAACAAAAATAGCGAAGGCTAAAAAATATCGGCTTTCATATAAAATTCAGATTGTTTCTGAGTTCGATTAAGGCAATTATTTTGTCAGGGCGAATAAAAAATTGAGCAAATGATTGATGTGAGCTAAGTGTTCTAATTACGGGCAGACGTCGCGTGCCATACAATAATTGTGCGTTACTTTACTTTGTGTGGCCATTCGCCATTTTTCATTTGTTGTGGCCGTGATTGATGTTGCAACTTATTAAGATTTTTATAACGGTATAAGCTTGATTATTTTAGGGCTGGAAATATTAAACCTACAAGGATGAAAAATAAATTTATTCCAAAATCATTTGATACTAGTATAGTTCTTGCAGTTCACGAGTGCGCGTGATTTTTACTCGTGGTTACGTCGTGTACATGCACATTGCGTAAGTGTGCGTGGCTGTTGGAGCCTAGCTGGGAGCGGTCAGGCGCGAGCAAGCTCTCGCTCACAAAAAGGTAATTATTTTGCTATAATCCGCCAACAGAAAAAATCTGTATGGTCAAACATGCAGTTACAAGTTAAGCACCGCTTACCTCCCCAACCAAGCAAGATAGCCAAGTTGCCAAGCAAGCAATCACCACCACTCACATGCACCACCACACAAGACTTTTATACTACTCCCACTAACAACTTTAATCCTTAAAATGAATACATTTTATGCATAAGATTTGTCGAAACCTACTCAACACTATATCAGTAAATAACACAATAGCATAGACGGAAAGCACAGTTAACCTAACTGTCCGCAATTTGGACTCCCATGAAATAGGATAAATCAGTCCTGCACATTTCTAATTGTGTACAATGGAAAACATACCCTGTTTTAAGACATCTAAGTTCTACAATAGAACCTTTTTGTATTTTCTTTGTTACATTATGGATGTAACTATGTTAGCTACTTCGAATTAAATTCATTCTAATTTGTACTCTACCGTCAAAACTTAAAGGTTAAATTGGGATACAGCAAGTGTAACACATTACGTACTTGTCTAAAATGTCTATTGCGGGTACATGGTAGAGTTAATGGAGCAATTAGTGTTATTGAAGCCAGATATTGCACCAAAATTCTGTACAGGTTACAAAAGCTGAGTACAAACACTGCGGTCGTGATAATAATGCGCACACTAAACACATTTATTCTGAACAATTCAGTTCAGGTCAACGCGATAGCCCTTTAAATCGGATTATGAGTTTAATCGGCGCCCTCTTTTCCATTGTGCCCAGGACAGCTTTTAGGAGCTACCTAAACTTAGTTAGGTGACGTTTTCAGTCAATTACGTTTTCACGAATCCTTAGGCAATACTTTAAGGTGAAAATGACATTGGGTATAGAATTGTATTAGGGGCTACTTACGTAAAGAAACTCCTACTTAGGGGATAATTTAGGCATGGTTGGCGAAAACGGGCATAAAACACTGCTTGCGCATCCCTTACGCATACGCGTTTATAACGATTTAGTTAAAGAAATATAGTATACTATATACAATTATACATTATATAATACATACTTAAATAGGTATTATAGTAGGTACCTAGTTAGCAACAATGATATTTTTCTCTGAATAAAGTGTTAAATTAGGTGAAAACAAAAGGTCTGCTGTTCCTATTTTTTCTAGTTAGAGTCCTTTTGTACTCCGTCCCACGGCTAAGAAGGTATATAAGTGCTTTGTAACCTTTTTGTAACATTACACTTGACATCGTGGTCAAGTTGGTTCATTTTCTAAAGAGACCGCGTTTTCAGACATATAAATGTAAAATTTCTTTGAATTTATAAGTCATATAATCTGAACTAAAATATTATAAATGCGAAAATAACTCTGTCTGTCTGTCTGTTTGTTTGTTACGCTTTCACGTCTAAGCCGCTGAACCAATTTTGATGAATTTTAGGATTGAGATAGTTTGGACCTTATATATAGATATCATAAGTTTTTGATAAAGATCTAATGAATATTGCCGGAGATAGAGGCCACAACTCCTCACAGATAGCAGCAACTTACTTGCATAAGATTTAACGATCTTAAAAGTTTAAAGAATTTTTAAATAAAACCCATATGTAGTGGATGAAGTGTACTTTGAAGTATATTTTTTAATAACTGTATTTTTATTTTATTTAAGGAATATTGAAGTGAAAACTTCTACAAACGCGCTGAGCGAATTTTTTCTTAGATCAAACATAAATTGAGACCTCCGAACAAATTTTGTTCGGAGGTCTCAATTTACACTCAATAAAGTTTTAGTTAAAACACAAACCCCTATATATTTTTTAACGGTACCAAAATTTTCATTATTGCTTCTTCTCCGTCTTCAACAAAAAATTCATGAAAATAGTAAACGGGAGCACGTCGGTTCTAATTAATTTCCTTTTCATATTGCACCACAAATTGTATACAGTGGTGTTTAATTTAAGAGGGCGCTGTCTGTGAAATAATATTAAAAGAGGTTGCTTTGTGAGGCGCTAATAAATTGGCGGAAAGCTGTACTCTGGCCATCCGTTTGTTCGGTCTGAAATATGGTTTTGTTATAAGAGAAGTCTCTCTAAAGCGCGCTATACAAACAGAGTTTAGTTCTAATTTTGAATATTAAAAAACAAATCGAATGTTTTTAGAAACGCTTAAAAAAAAAAAAAAAAAAAAATTGGTACTCATAAAAACTAGAAAGCAACAAAAGAATAAGAAAATTTGAACACAAAGTAACTGATCAATACCCCAACTAACAATAAACGCAGGCTACACCATGGACCAAAATAACTTAGCTTAGCTCACGGAATCTCTTCATATTTCAGCCACCGCGATCTGCACAGCTGAGCTAAGCAAGCCAAGTCAACTGTAGGTAAACCGGAGGTAAATTCAATCCAACGACGCCATCATTTTGGCGTCCCTCTGCCTTTTTTCCATCACACGCTGCACGTTGATTAGCGGCCTGTCACTACACAATATTTCCGTTTTTGATGTGGCATTTTTGAGTTTGTTATGCTTGACGGACGAAATAAAGGAGCAAAGCAGAAAAAGAACGGAATAAGTAGACGGGAAGGTTCCCTTCTACTTCTTCCGTTTTCAATTTTATTTTGAGATGTCATACAAAACTATAAGGTTGTTATTATGTGACATATCAAAACAAAATTGTAATAAAACGCGTTGGTATTATAGGCCCTGCCCGTCTCTACATTGATCTGCAGGAACTCAGACAACTTAAATTCGTACAGTCGATTGCAAGCTAAAATTAGCTTTATAAAGCGGGCTAAGCTAACTTTGTTCAGTTCGTGGTGTGGCTTGCGCTTTAGACAAAATACAATATGTCCCGAGTGCAAGTGAAATATTTGAAAGGAGAGCAACTTACCGTAAAGCTTTGTGCGCAACTACTTTGCTTTGTGATTCAATAGATTGTATCCTATTATACATTTACCAATCTTGACTCTTGATATTTATATAGAGCTTCTATTCTAAATACTAATAAATCTCCCCCGAAAAGGTGTCCGGAGTCTTTACCATTAGGATTAGGCTATTGCCTCCCATTGTTAAAAAAAATACTATAAGTACCCCAGTACTTAATCAAATAACCTTGCCAAATTACAGCTCTTTAGCATCAAAAGTCTCCACGCTGTACTGCGGACAGAGGACGGAGGCTGTCACCTCCGTCTCTACTAAATTGCATTATTAAAAGCACTATAATGCTTACCCCAGTACCGAATCAAATAACCTTGCTAAAAAGGACCATAGTACCTAATCAAATAATTTTGCCAAATTACAGCTCTTTAGCACCAATAGTCTTCGCGCTATGCTGTGGACAGACGATGGAGGCTGTCACCTCCGCCTCTACTAAATTAAATTATTAAAAGCACTATAATACTTACCCCAGTACCGAATCAAATAACCTTGCTAAAAAGTACCATAGTACCTAATCAAATAGTTTTGCCAAATTACAGCTCTTAAGCACCAATAGTCTCCGCGCTATGCTGTGGACAGACGACGGAGGCTGTCACCTCGCCTCTACTAAATTATATTATTAAAAGCACTATAATACTTACCCCAGTACCGAATCAAATACCCTTGCTAAAAAGAACCATAGTACCTAATCAAATAATTTTGCCAAATTACAGCTCTTAAGCACCAATAGTCTTCGCGCTATGCTGTGGACAGACGACGGAGGCTGTCACCTCCGCTTCTACTAAATTACATTATTAAAAGCACTATAATACTTACCCCAGTACCGAATCAAATAACCTTGCTAAAAAGTACCATAGTACCTAATCAAATAGTTTTGCCAAATTACAGCTCTTAAGCACCAATAGTCTCCGCGCTATGCTGTGGACAGACGACGGAGGCTGTCACCTCGCCTCTACTAAATTATATTATTAAAAGCACTATAATACTTACCCCAGTACCGAATCAAATAACCTTGCTAAAAAGAACCATAGTACCTAATCAAATAATTTTGCCAAATTACAGCTCTTAAGCACCAATAGTCTTCGCGCTATGCTGTGGACAGACGACGGAGGCTGTCACCTCCGCTTCTACTAAATTACATTATTAAAAGCACTATAATACTTACCCCAGTACCGAATCAAATAACCTTACTAAAAAGTACCGTAGTACATAATCTAATAATTTTGCGAAATTACAGCTCTTTAGCACCAATAGTCTACGCGCTACGCTGTGGACAGAGGACGGACGCACTTGGCGAAACTACCTATAAGGCTTCCTTGTAGTTTTACTACGGGACCCTACAAACAAGAATTGAATTGAAAGTTTAATGTTGGTTTACATAAAACAAAAGCGAAACCTCAAACAACGACAGACTTTTATATATAAATTTTTCAGCGGTTGTGCTCCATTTTGGGTAAATACTGAATTCTTAACTAAACATGTTAGCAAGATTTTTGTAACAAGCCAGCTTGTCTAGCAAAGCATTTTGAGTGAGTATTTTGAGGTTCCAAAATACCTAGTCTTTTCTTAAGTAACCCAAAATTTTTAATCTGTTAGTTAACATAAAAATCTTTAATGTGTTTCGGAGTGCATAGTGTAAGAAAATATTTATTATTGGCCCTTTATTGGCCCCTGCAAAGAAATTTATTGGGTTAGATTAGGAATATGGGATTAATAAAACTGTCACACTCTTTCCCAAGTTAGCCCGCTACCATCATAGACAGCGTCGTCACTAAGGTACTAACATGATATCGCCGTCAAAAGCTTTCTTTTCATCCAATAAAAAGTATAAAAGTTTTAGAATAAGTGCATTTACTCACGCGAAGGTGAAGGGTATTTTTGAAATTTAAGCTTTATAATTTAAATAAATTAAACCGATTTCGATAAAGCGAAACAAACAATAACTGAGAAGGGAAAAGTGTCCATATCAAAAAACCTACAGAACCGATATTGATAAAATCTTTACCGTTGAAGGAAATTTAATCAAATAAAAAGTTAGTGATCATAATGCGATTAGAAGTTTCGTAGAAATGCGTGAACAAACATACATACCTCGTCGGACGTCCATAAAATTTTGTATTATTTATTTAGAAGCTCTAATAGATTATCATAATATGTTTATAAAATATTCAAAATATATTCATAATGTGATTATAATTAATATTCAAGATATATTTTGCATGCATAGGTATCGAATTGATAGCCTCCTTTTTTTGAAGTCAGTTAAAAACTTATTATATACTTATAGTGTGGTTTAGGTCTGTAACAGTGTTAAGTTTGTTTCGACGATGTAATCGAACAAAATGGAAGGCACTTAACATTCGGGCTCGATTAGTCGATGGTCGATGGTCGATGGAGCGGTATCCGCAACGATCGTGTTACTCGTGAACACGTTATCCAATATTAGATTACATTTTAGCCTTCAGGTGCCATTGCTCCACAATTTCTAGTTCAAATTTGGCTTTCATTGATCCAAATTCTGAGAAGTAGAAAAATTCAGTTTAGTCTAATAACAAGTTTTTCTACTTGGCGATTTCGTAGAGTTAACATCAGCAACCACTTACAACTTCTTAAAAAACTTGTCCATCCTTCTCAATAAAGTATTTAACTGGCTGAAACACTTACTTTACCTATTTTATATTATTACGCCGAATTTCTTGTGGATTACTTCTCGGTTGGAATGGTAGGTATTTTTTGAATTAATTGTAGATTCACTTAACTATTTGAAAGCATAGCATTACTATGGTATACTATCCTATTTTTTATGTATAATTTTAATGTATCTTTTTACATCCTAATTCATCCTAATCGATTAGCTAATAGTGCGATTGTCATTAGGTCAGGATCTGATGCTAGGATCTTGCAGAAATCGAAGGATCTCTTCAAATTTTATATGCACAATTGATATAAGTACTTTGTTTGAAGTCGGTTTTGTAAAAAGAATTTTTACGTTTATATTATTTACACTTGTATAATATTAGTGTGGGTTGCATGAGGAAAACGTTGAATAGTTCTTAATATTAAACTACCAATTCTCGTAAATTTTCCGAACAGATATCCCGTTTATGGCGCTGTAGCCGATGAGAATCAATAAAATATCGTTGGTTTACTGCTTAGTTTATGAGTCTATATTTTATAAAAATAAGCTACGTGGGAAAGTGCACTGAATAGCGATTGTACGATGCCTCTGCCTTGTTTGTTTTACGCTTACTGCAGAGCGGAGCGTTGTTCTCCTATAAATGGAAAATTCCCCTCACGCTGGTATTGTCGTATCGTATAGTTGTAACGATTGCTCTTGTATAGCGATAAGGTTTTTATTAGGTTTCACGTAGTTTGTTTTAATAACATTTCAGGGCTCTTCTCTTTTCAAGTAGTATGTCAAGGTTCTTCAAAACTCTTTTGAAGGGTTCAAATAACAATGAAAGACGCAAGACCGATTCTTGTTGCGGAGATAATATACAAGGGCTAACTGACCAAAGCAACTTACCATGACTGCTATATTTCTAAAATGAGCTTGACAAGCGGATGTTAAGACTCCAGCAAATACTTTACAGAGTTTACACAGCAGACGAAACCATCTAAGTGCGGAAGACGAAGATCGAGATATACCGTGATGTAAATAAAAAGTTGTTTAAAAGTTTGATTAAAGTAAACGGGCACAGAAAAACAAAACATAAACTATTCCATCCGCCATAAAGTTTTGATATAAAGCCAATTTAAGCAAACAATTGAGACACAAAAGGCGCGTTGTGGGCGCCATATCAAAAGTTTACGCAAATCCGCCGCGAGCGTTGCAATGACGCGTCGCGCTTTTGTCATTTCGCATGCTAATACAATTTGTATGGGAATATAGCCTATGTTTTTTTATGCTTTTTCATATTAAAACTTCGGGTTTAACCGGCAACTGGCCGTTGCTACGAGTTTATAATCCTTTAACGCACACAACGCATTTGCGATTGTGTTCTAGGGGTTCTTTTATGGAGATCCGGTGCGTTGCGCGACACGTGGTGCGTCGCCTACAGCATCAACTAACAAGCAAACGCTTCACAACTTCACAGCTATATCACTGACTCGGGTTTTTCGGATATCCCCTTTTTTAATTTGAACCTTAGAGAAACCCAGTTGGCACGCACAACGGTTGTAGGTATTCTGTACTGGTAATTTTCTTACAGCATTTAGCAAAATTTGCATCCGTCATGAGTTTCAAGTTACAATTCATTGGCCAAGCTAATAAAAATTCTAATAAATCGTGGCATCAATTAAAAATACAACAATTGATAACTTACTAACCTTGGATCAGAAACAATCAACTCATGAGAATAAATAATTTATTCTCTTGTAAATGACTTTTCCATGTACACGTGTATTTTTGTTTGCCAAATGGACTTAAAATCATATTTAGCAGTTTAAACAAAAGGGTTATAAAATTGTCTCAAAACACCTTGACTTACAAGTGCCAATAGCGATTATGCGGGCACCGGTTTCACTGTAATATATTAATATATAGGTAAGTGGAGGTGCTAACATACATCTCGAAGGTAAATCGAGAAAAGCCTTTGAATTATGCACTGCCACGTCAAAGGGAACCTCACCTCTGACGCAACTAATAGAGCCAATCTATTTCCCTTTACAAGGTAGGTACGCATTTATTACTACTAGCACTTCGCCACGAGTTTGTGCCTGAAAATGAAACTGTAATAGCAATATATATATTTTATTCAATACGAACTACTTTTGAATATACAATATACATTGCGATGGACAATGCAACGATCACATCCGCGACAGGCTCAGTGTCATCGGAAATAAGTTTCAAGAAGCCCATCTAAGATGGTACGTGATGGTACGGTGGTCATGTAGCACGGAAACCATAAGGTTATTTCTTGCAGTCTTGCTATATTTTGAATGCTATAAAAAGTAAAAACACATATATATTATAAAGTACATATATTATTTCCAAATGTAAATTAGTTCTAAATTCTAATAACTTCACCAAATATTCCGGAGTCGATCATTCAAAAACCAAAAGTAAGTTCATGCACTCCGAATGTCAAGATACCGAACTCCTTTAAGCACTCCTGAAACTTGATCCTAACTTATTCAGTATTTGGTGAGCTAGCAAGACACGTTCAACTTCATAATATCGCGGGGGACACGAACACGGTTACTTTTGATAAATTATGAATATCTGTTAGTGAAGTTATGGAACTACTGTCTTTTGTGCATGAGTTAGTAGTCCAGTGTACAGCGTCCATTAATAAGACGATAAGTTTTGCTGCCAATTTTACTAGATTTTACCAGTTATAGAGTTACAAAGAGTTACAATATGTCTAAGTTGAAATGAAATGAAATGAAAATATTCTTTATTTTACACCGAAAAATTACATAACTTTACACACGTAAACAACACGGAGTACAATAGGCGACCTTATCGCTAAAAAGCGATCTCTTCCAGGCAACAGAAGGGTGTACACTAAATTGCAAATAGTTAACAAGATATAAAAATACAAGAAAACAAATGCCAGTAGAAACTGATAAAATAACAATATTACAACAACTAGTAAATAAGTTAATATTAAATTAAAATTTGTTATGCCGCAGCATAGAATTAGAAGTCACGGCTAGAACGGACGATAAATATATATTTTTTACCTAAGAAGTAGATACTTTTTAATTCGATGCGGATAACTTATGCCGCCTAATGCAAACCATAAACATAAACAGCTAAAATTTGAATCTATTCGTGTCTTTATTCGTGTGTGATATTCAGAAATTGTCACAAGAAACTAGGCTAGGCTAGTCTTCAATTCACTTGTTTTAATCGATGTAAGCCTGAATAGTTTTGAATCTGTTCGGGGATGAGGTTCTAAGTCATGAGCAATTTGACATTGCGGTTCCTTAACTGAAGTCCTGAAGTCGTGCTGTTGAGGCTATTACCTAAATTATACCCATAGTCTTATTCGTTTCATGCGCAGCATCGTACCGGAACGCTATGTCGCTTGCAGTACGCTGTAGCGAGTAAGATGATTAATACCCAGAGCCATAAGTCTCCTTTCTCCCTCCAGATCAGATCAAAAAAAATATTTAGAAATGATAAGTTTCCCACCAAGAGCACAGTGGTAAAAATCTGCTGGGGGGTTGTCTAAGGCTGAAATCTATAGACCCACTCGACGTTAACACATTGACATTTATTTCACTGTAAAAAAATCATTGCTTTAAGGTCAAAAACCAGGAAGAAAACAGGCAAGAGCGTTTGTATGGAAAAAGATCGCCCGCATTTCCCGCGCCATAAATTCAGCGAAATCATAGGTGATTGCGATCGTCACTCTGTAGCAATCATTTTCAGACAATCCCGCACCTGCTAAACTCATAACGTTCCCGACGAATAAAAAACATGCAAAAATTTCATCCGTACAAATGGACCACTTCACAAACGGAATCGATTGAGCACCTTTACGTGACGGTTCCGTTATCCGTATGTACGGATTTATAAACACTACCGAAAACTAGATTCATTTCAAATGAAATGGTAAGGGAGTTATCCATAAACCACACACCGGTACAAAATAGGTATAAACCTACTTAATTAAGTAAATGTTCTGCATCTTTACCAAACTTTGTCCTAACAATTAATGCCCCTTCTAACCTCATTCATTATTATTCTATATTCATTATTATAGGGCTAGGGTGAAATCAGTTGGACTCTCTATTCTCTCACACTAAATATATCTATATATATAAAATTCAAAGTCCTGACTGACTGACTGACTGACTGACTGACTGACTGAGATATCAACGCACAGCCTAAACTACTGAAGTGAGAAACTTGAAATTTTTACAGTTGGTTCCTTTTATGACGTAGGCGCACACTAAGAAAGGATTATTGGAAATTCCACCCCAATACCTAATTCCACGCGGACGTAGTCGCGGGGGCAAAAGCTAGTATATATATATTAAGACAATCTGACACGATCGGAAGGAGACCAGTCATTTATGTGCTTTCCGAGGCATAGCACTTCTAACTGTCTGGGCTGCTCTAAGCTAATAACTTTTTTGGCCCCAACTGAAAATCGAACCCGAAATCCCATGATACGACACTGAACAAGCTAGCCACTAGAGTACACCAACCAGGCATACTATAAGTACTTAAGATTAATGCAATAGATGCTATTGAAACATCTACCTAGTTATCGATAACATTCCCGTAACAAGCGATAGAAGTTTAAGCACATCGATAACTCCAGAAATGGTATTTGTATTATGTAAACTAGTTGCTAAGTAATGCAATAGTGTTGTGTGTTATGCACGTGATGCCACGTTGAATGGGCTAAGTTTAATTGAAGTCCGCCGCTGATTCTACCTTTGTCGAAAGGGCTGCGTTCACACTAGTACACTTTATATTATTTTGCCGGAGGCTAAAAATTTAAACGGCGACAGTAAAAAAATTAAATACCTCAGACAGTAAAAAATTTAAGGTTCTAAAATGGCAAATGTGGTTTTTACTACTTACTCTAATTAATGCGTGGTATAATATTAGGTAAATTAAGAGAGAGACATGGGATATACTAGGTACGGCGCCCACGGAATTTTTATATCTCTACGCGGCTGCAACCGTGGTTTAAATCCACGAAGAGTTGTTAAATGAAATCTATTAACCACATACATAACAAGAAATACATAACAAGAAATGCATGAAACTTTTAGACAACGACTGAATTAACACTAGGATCCTTAGTTAGGCATAATATTAAATTGAAGAACGCTTTTGGAAAATTCTTAAAAATGCCGTGCGATCGAAAAAAAAAAGAAAGAAAATAGCATTCATCTGAAAACTTAAATCGTATGGTATTATTTATATTGGGAAGGAAAAATAAAATTCCTTTGCTATTATCCGCCAAACAATTCAATTCAATCATGGAATTTCGCAAAGTAACACGTGCTTCTATCCAATATCATTTAACAATTTTCAAAATATCACTCGTTGATGCCCACAACTTCGCGTGGATTAAGGTTTTTTGATTCCCGCGGGAAGTCCCTTATTTTCTAGGATAAAAAGTTGCCTATGTGTTGTTATGTGTAGTACTATAATAATCTACCTCTGTGTTAAATTTCAGGAAAATCGTGATTGAGGAGCATACATCCATCCATCCATTCATCCATCCATCCATCCATCCATCCATATATCCAAACTTTTGCATTTATAATATTAATAGAATACAATATATATTAAGTTTTAAGCTTAAATGAATACAATTTTCTTACATAATTTCGGGGCTGGTCAGGTTTAGAACTGAATATACCCATTTTATCTCTGTAGAATTCCTTTAGCACTGTGGATGCAGGCTTACCACTTTGCAACTAACAAGTACGGTGAACCAATCCAGTGGCCCTTGTTTACTCCCACGACTAACCGACTTCAAGTACGACTTATTTAACTACATTGCACCCAATAGGTGAGCTGTACAACAACAACAATAGTAAATTACATAAATTAATTCATTAGTCTTGGAGACAATATCAACGAGTTTGTCAAAGTAGAACCATAAAGGCAGAAAACATTAAAGATGTTGGGATGTGATGTTATGATGTGATGTGGACACTCATCTTCTTCTTCTTTATCACAGACCTCTACTGCTGGACATAGGTCTCTTGCATAGACCTCCACAGGGCTCGGGCTTGCACCGCCTGAATCTATCAGCGGCTCCCTGCGACTCGTTAGATGTCTAGTGGAGGGTCTGCCAAAACTGCGCTTCCCATCACGTGTTGCGATGTTAACATTAATGACGGTTTTTGTTGCAGTATAATTTTCTGCTTATTTATGCCTTATTTTATCCCTTTAGGGGTTGAATTTTCAAAAATCTTTTCTTGCCTTACATCCCGATCCGTTCAGTAGTTTGAGCTGCACGTTGATAGATCAGTCAATCAGTCAAGTTTTCCTTTTATATATTTAAAATAACAGGTTTAAATACCTGTGTTTGAAGTGAAAACTTCTTTAGGCGCGTTGTGCAATTTTCGGTAGGGGAAAATCTTAGGGGTTTGCGTCACCGACATGCTATATCGTTGGTATATCTGTAGCAACGAGTATGACGTGTTTTGACTTCTGTTGTGCAAATTGTCTACCTTGCGCACGTCATATAACTTAAATTTTTCCTCAAGAAGATTTCCCTATGAACACAAAAAGGCAACGGTTGTAAAATGAAGATAGACTAAGCCACTGCGTATCAGCTTACCGCCCGTATAAGGAGACAGGAACGGTTTTATTGAAGACACCTGAGACAGGCTTAAGTAAGGACTTATAGAGCATTGAATATTTGAACGCACCGATCCCTTCTCCCTCGGTCTAGTCTGCCTTCGAACTGAATGTTGTATCATAGCACTCGACATAATAGACGACCTCCCTGGCGCAGTGGTGAGCGCTGTAGTCTTATAACTGGGAGGTCTCGGGTGCGATTCCCGGCGGGAGCGATTTAGGAATTTATAATTTCTATTGTAAATTGCCTCTAGTCTGGTCTGATGGGAGGCTTTAGCCGTGGCTAGTTACCACCCTACCGTCAAAGACGTGCCGACACGACGGCGTGTAGAAACACTGATTAGGAGATATGGGTTGAATCTAGGTACACTGCCATACTCGTTCCAAGTTAGCCCGCTACCCCATCTTAGACTGTATCGTCACTTACCATCAGGTGAAATCGCAGGCAAAGACTATCTTGTCAAAGAATGAAAAAAAATTATAATACCTGTCTTTACATAAAATAATGAATTTTAATAAAAAATTACGCCGATATTAAAATTTTTTTTTGTCATTCGTATCATCTTTTAAGTTTTATTACAAACATACATCGTCATAAAACTGGTGCATCGAAACCACTGAAGTAGGTACCTACTGGCAATTAACACGAGCATATCGATTCTTAGGTTTAACGGTTATTATCAGAATATGTTAGTGATAATAATCGGGATCGACGGCTTAACGCGCTTTTCGAAGCACTGTGGGAACTTTTCAACCGGAAGTAAACTACGAGTCAAAAAGAAATCCGGACTATATTATAATCTCTCAAACACCACATTTCAAACAAAAACAAAAGCAGTGGCTTCGAATTTATTTCAGCGAATTTGGTTTCAGCCGAAAATGCCAGAATCACGGATTAACATATTGTGGAATTTACATCCCAATCAACTGGGGGATGAAGCTAGGTAAAACAGATCAAACATCGGTATTGCATATGAAATACGAGCTAAATAAATTTTGTTTTGTAGTTGTAATTGCTATGTCTATTGTTAACTATGATAAATATTTTTTGTCTTTTATTTAAGCTGTCCGTAGACTGCTGGATGTAACCTGGCGAGTTGAAACTCCATTATAGCAGCTAACTAACACACGATTATAATCATTAATGGTACCTAATATAGAATGTATAACTTATACTGTGAATTGAATCTTAACCTAACCCAACGTTTATCTAGGTGTGGACTGAAAACTGAAAGGTCGCAGGTTGAAATTCCAACCGTTGCACTGTTGTCGTACCTACTCACTCCTAGCACAAGCTTTCCGCTTATTTGGAGGGGATAGGAGGATATTAGTCAACCTTCAGCTTATTAGCCAAGCTGAAGGTTGACTAATAAGCCAATCATCCATCGTTAGGCATTAAAGAATATTTTTAATGCCTAACGATCCCAATCACCTCTGATTGGCTGAATTTATTAACCAGTAAAGAGAGGCGACCAGCTGATCAGAAGTGATCACTAACACACTTTAGCAATAACTTTTAGACGATCCCACAGCTGATGAAAATCTCCCGTTTTAAATCTCAGTAAAATTTGTTTTCCACTATCTACACTAAATTAATGCGAAAGTGTGTTTGTTAGTTGGGTATCTTTCAATCCCGCAGCAGAAAATCAAGGAATCGACTTGATTTTTGCATGATTGATTTTGATCTTCTCCGAAAACAAAGGTTTCATGTAGGTTTTTAAAAATCTAACTCCACTATAATATCATCTAAAACCAATACGTACTTTTCAAAGTTATTTGTCATCTCCAATTTGAACTAAAATAATCTCAATTAAGTTAGAAACAGCACTATATAGCTCAAAGTGAGCTGCAGGAAATGCGAAATACTTTCATCCTTTGTCGCCGATACAAAGGAGCTTATTGAAACAAGATAAACGTCTGTTATCGAATACGAAGGCGACGACGTGGACTCAAAGAAAATTATTAACATTTAGATTAGTTCTTTGCTCCGGCATAGCCTGTCGGTATCGGGTTGGAGTTCTTATATATTTTTAACGGTTTTTGTTATTGGAGAAAATATAGATTCTCAACTCTTAGATTTATTGCTCTTCAAAGAATTTAAGGTCCAGAGTAGACGTATGGTGCCAAGGTGCAGCGTCTTTATTGAATTTTTTTTAATTCATAACTCCACGCGCAAGTGCTGGTCGTCGTGTATAGGGAGTCTAATGGTGCGGTTAAACGGCGCGCTATAACACGAGCCGCGCCGCGCCGCACCATCCGTGTAGGCGCGGCTCGGCTTAATGCGGACGCAAGCCTGCTCGTTTATCGGGCAAAGTTTGCCGAGCCGCACCGAGCCTAGTTGTTTACACGGCGCGTGGCGCGCCGAGCCACGCGCCGAGCTAGGCTCGGCTCGTGTTATAGCGCGCCGTTTAATCGCGTCTTTAGGTTTAATGAACTAGGTATGTTTTTTTTGTTTTGTGAGCTTTATGTTTATTGGTCAATAAAAATTCATTTATTTAATTTTTTTATGTATAATTTGCTTTTCAATAAAGTACGTAAGCTGGCGCAGATAGCCTTATTGATTGCCAACCTCCGGCAATAGACAGCACTACGAGAAAACGAAGACTTTGTTATTATGGTTGAATCCGATGAAATATCGTAAACAAAACACGGTTCAATGATTCCAATCATAACTCAAATAGATAAAGCTGATTTGAAGTAATTATCATTAAAATTCATCTTCACCCGTTGCCTTTCATTGCCCATTGCATTTCATTCCATTAGTGTGCTTTGAAGTCAAAATCCAAATTGTAGTTATTTATTTAAGTAAGAGTGTTCATTTAACATCGTAATTTATGATTTTGCTTATAAATTGCAAATAGGAGCGATTCACGTCTATTTGATGTTTGATTTTTGATTTGATTCTTTTCAAACTTCTTTTTTTCTTTAAAAATCCAAAATTATTTATTTCATGTAGGCCAACCTGTGGCTCTTTTTAATATAAACATGAGTGAGCTATGTTATGGGTTGTGCCTACCAACATAATAAACTTCACTATGCTGTGCGTACACCTTCGCGTACACCCATCAACTAGGTGCGATATATTATGATGATATTATTTATTCGTAGGATATATGATATCTATCTGATAGGCGGTGAAGCTAAGCTAAGAAACAAAAATTTTTTAATAAAATAGGTAAGAATTTTTTATTTCTTATTCCAATTATAAAATCTTAACCATTTCTCGTGTTTCAGCGAAAATCGAGGCAAACCATCAACCGAGAGTATTAAGATTGGCGGTATCCCACTCAATGCCTAAACTAGATTAGGACTTGGCTCAAAATTATATTTTCGTAAATATACTACACTAGCAGTTGCCCGCGACTTCGTCCGCGTGGATTTAGTTTTTAATAATCCCGTGGGAACGCTTTGATCTTCTGGATTAATTAAATAGCCTTCGATTCGGGTCTTGTTCGGTTCTCGTCGGCTGACCGCCTTCGACCACCGACTTACTGCATCGCATTGTTCGCCCGCACTATTTTTTCTTTTTTGCTCGGCTTCTAAGAGTCGTACCGAGATATTGAATAGCCTATAACCTTCTTCAAAAAGTGGGCTATCAGACACAAAAAGAATTTTTCAAATCCGACTGATAGTTCCAGAGATTAGTGCGTTCAAACAAACAAACTCTTCCACTTTATTATATTAAATTAATACAGATAAAAGATAAAAAATATTTTTTTTTATCTTGCCTGCGAATTCGTCTAAGTAGATTACTTTTAGATTTAAATTTACAACAACATATGCTGAATATAAACAGTTTATTATTTAGTGTGAAGCTAGATTACGATATAATATTGTATGGTACTGATTACATTACAAATTCATCGGGAGCCAGATTTGCGTGAATAGCTCATTACGCGCTACCTCGGGATTGCATCGCTTATGTCAATTAGAAGCGTCGCTAACTTTGAGTATTAAGTTTTTTATATAATAGGTATAATTAGCAAGCAGGTATAGCTTAAATAGCTCAATTTAGTTTCACTATTTAAGTTCGACTTTTACGCTCAGTTTGAGGTTTGGTGGGAGAAAAAATCTGTACCTACCTGGTATAGTTCTTTCATTTCACGAGGGCTCGTGGCTCATGGTTGTGTGTGTGTCGTATCTGTATAAGTGTGAGGCACTTACTCAATGTGCATGTACACGACGTAACTACAAGTAAAGCGCCCGGAACTTCGTGAGATAAACGTACTATAATAGTTCGTAACAACACTGCATTGATGACTCTAATACTGAAATACCTATTTGTTTATTATTCTGTAACCTTACGTTAAGTTATGATGCAGTCTAAGCAGAAGGAAGCGGACTCACTTGGAAGGAATATGAACATTTTATTAAACTCATAGCAATTGGTTTTTATGAGACATCCTACCTGAAGGCTAAATCCTTGCATAAAGTAGCAACTAGCCACCAGCACTGAAGCCTCCCAGCAGACCTACAGCACGCCTTTTTAGTAATCATAAATTGCTAAATTACTCCTGCCGGTAATTGAACCCGGGACCTTCGAAACCCAAATGAAGAATAAAAAATAAATAATAAGGCCGTGTTCATGAAAATATTGCCTAGGTAATATTTTAATTAAACATTAATTCGGTTGTAATAAAGCGAAGGATAAACATAATTAAAAATGCCAGCGGCAGCGCTCGCCATTATACCATGATAATATTATAATTTAACATAAATAAATATGAAGGGATTGGATATTCCATCTCTCACATACTTGTAAATTTCAATTATTCTAATCTTTACAAAGTTTTCGTAGTAAAAATATTTTTTTTAACGATAATATATGATTTTTGCATAACTATTCTGTAACCTAAGCCAGCAGTGTAAGACCGTGCAAGTCCCTAGAAGAGACTTACGAATATATCCAGCTTTAAACATCCATCTGCAACCTATAGGGTAATGGTAAGCCAAAGGAATAAATAAGAAAGGATATTTTGGCAGATTTTCAATACAAAAACTGTCAGGACATCCAAATTATTCCCAGTTAAACGTCACTCGACGTTGTCTGGTGAAATCGGCACTAAGTAAGTAAATGTTCTTTAGAGCTTGGTCTAGGAATAAATTTTCTCGATAAGCTGATTCAAGAAAAATATAGCTTTTAATAAAATTATTTTTCCCGGGAGGCTTCGAATGTTTTAAAATCAACCTTCTCCTTTTTGGACGTCTTAAAAAAATTAAGTTAGATAAGCAAATACGCATTGAGTTAGACCATAGAACAGCAAATCTTTTAAAAGCGACTAGTATTTCTCCTCGGCTGTTTGACGAATCGACTCTTATGTTTATGCCTCTGAGGTGTTATATTTAAAACACCTATCTATTACGTTAAGTACTTAACTTTTTAATAGACATTATTTGAGGGTCCTAACCTTTATAGGCAGACCTAACCTGGCGTTGTTAGGTGTGCCTATAAAGTTATTTCTTTTATTCTTATTATGTTACTCTAAAAATTTAATAAAGATAGCAATATTATTCACAGAAATGGGGAAAGCAAATCCAGCACAAACTCATCGAAGGAAGAACTTATCCCCACCGGTTGATTTTATGGAACATCCCTGTCTCTAGTAATATGTCAACTCTCTGCGCAAATACGTATCATGATTTTCCCCTTCAATCAACCCGTAACTAATTTCGTTTTATATTAAAAAGGATATTTCTCCAAATGATAAGATCTACAAAATTATGCAAAAAGAAACCCTCAGAAGTCGTTATCACTGGGTTCAAAGGAAAATCTCAGTGCCAATTCAAAATGAAACTCTATGACTTTTCCCAATGGTAACGATGAGAAATATTATTAACGTAGACAGAAGTGAACGATATTTTTTTATAAAGATAAAACATTATTATCGTACAAAATATGGCCCCAAACGGCGCAATAGAAAACATATACACATGTGACACAGAAAATATTAGGAACTCATGCCATCATTTTGGAAATGTATCGGACTTTTTGGATATTCTATAATTATAACACCCGATTATAAAGAGTCGAGTGTGGCATGGTTAAGAGGGTGCATAAAGTCGATTGCTCTGGTTAATCAACGTTGATTCAAATTGATAGCTGGATGGGTAGACCGAATTTGGACTTGATCCAAATACCTCCGAATATCCGGATATAGCTAAAGACCTAGTCAGCGAAAAAGAATGATTTTGATCCCGGGCTAACGGTACATTTTACTTCCGGTCTACTTTGATCACCTAGATAATATTACTCGGATGACAGACATTTAAATCGGTATGGGACTAATCCTAAACCTATTAATATTATAAATGCGAAAGTTTGGATGTATGGATGGATGGATGGAAGGATGGATGTTTGTAACTCAATCATGCCGCAACAACTGAATCGATTTGGCTAAAAAGCACACAGATAGATTATAGTCTGGAATAACACATAGGCTACTTTTATTTCTGAAAATAAGAGAGTCCTCGCGGGAATTAAAAATCTTAATCCACACAAATGAAGTCGCGGGCGTCAACTAGTTAATTATTTTCTATCCTTATCTCATTACCTATCATCAGCGTAAAACTCTTTAAACATCAATAATAAAATATAAGCTACTAAAGATGTTAGATGGAAAACGCGTATAATTGCTTTTATTGGAATACTGGGAACAGTAAAATTAAAGTTCGACAGGCTTGCGACTGTTTTATAACAGTATCATTTTAATTGGTTCTGGTTGCGATGCAATTTCCGGATGGGCATTACAACCCCAAATTGAACTGTGGCTATTATAATTGCAGCTGATGGTGCTCGTATCTATGGCTACTTTAAGGCAGAAACACTTTATTCATGTATGTTGTTGAATATACATACATATACAATCACGCATGATGTGCAAACTTCATTAATAAAATAGATTCAGAATATAGTAACGCTTGGAGACACAATACGAACCACACAGATTTGTCTTGAATATACTTAAAGTTTTGGCACGTAAAACGTCAGCTTAAAAGGCGACTGCGTATACTTTCTGGACATTGTAAAACTATATCATAAGTTAAACGCGTTTATTTTTTGTAATGTATGCAATTAAAGCAAGTCTTTTTACGTTTAATATAGTAAACAAATGTTACGCAAAAGTGAAGCAAGCGCTAATTTTTCTACGCTTGTTTCGCTACGCATGCACAGTAAGTAAGGAAGTACCTTTTATTTAAAACTAGCTTTTGCGAGTGCATATGCGAGTGGGAATCTAGTGTTTATCTGTCTCAAGCTCTAAAACGTTCACGAAGAATGAGCATCTGCAGCTAGTAGATACTATAAAGTGTTTTTTTAATAATATTTTAGATTACGAGTAGATGCAATATAGTAAAGAGTATTACGTAATATAACATAATAAAAAAAATTAATACCTATGAAACCACTTAAATTATTAATTATCCTATCTATGCATTGGAAATATTAGCAATAAAAAAACGAGCTCATAAAATTTTCTATTTCAGATTATTTTTATTTTGTAAAATTTCATTACTGAAGTGATGTTATGAGTATATTGGCCCCGTGTCGGAGCAAGTGGCGCCGCCCGCACACCATTAGCGAATTACCTATTTATTAAATCCCTCACTAATCCGCGAGGCCGACGGACGCTTTGATACACCAACGTTACTAATGCGACCCCGAATGAATCTGCCTAATACCGCATATTTATTTTCATTCCATTTTATTTGCAAGGCGCAAAGGAAAAATTATTATACGAGAGTTTTCCGCAAAGATATAAATTACATATTTACCCATAGAATAATTAACGTTAATTATTTCTTCTTCTCCTTCGTGACACTCTTGGCAGAAAGGTCGCGGTTGCCACGAAGACTACAGTCTTGGACTGCATCGATACTTACCATCAGGTGAGATCGCAGACAAGGACTGTGTGCGCGAGAAGAGAATGCGTGGAGAAAGAGAAAGGAGGGAGCACTCACCGAATCCAAACTGCACTTTTCCAAAAAAAAAAAAAATACTGCGTAGACGAGCGTTGCGCGGCGTGATTTCGAAGATCTAGCGAAATGGTCAATACAGATCTCACGGCGAAGGTCAGATTTCAACTGAAAGTGGTCACCGATGATCGATGACCATTCGCGTGCGTGGGCGCGGGCCGCGGGGTGCTCCAGCGGGGTTGAGGAAAGGTATGCGGGGGGAGAGGATGCGTTAAAGGAAATAGGTGTTAGGTGTTTTTGCACACAACAGCGTTTTGGCGCGAACATCCTCCGGGCCCTTGAAATATCATTTCAAGAAAAAATAATATCTTGTTATCGAATCAAAAAAAATTGATGTCTTTAGCGGCAGATAGGTATGTGATTCTTTGCAGCACCTATTATAATAATGTAGTCCACCCGAGCGACGTCGGAGAAAATCCTGTGGCATATTGTAGTTCACTAGTAGGTACTTTATCCTCTCATACGCCAAACTCTGGGCCACACCGAGAACTCATTAAGAAAAAATCCAATAATTTTTTAGTCATAAGAAAAGAAGACTTCTTTTATCTCCGTGATTTCTAAACCGATTTACGTGAATATTTTTTTAATCTATGCAAAAACTTTGCGAGATAGTCCTATAAAAACTTCGGGTTCTAACTCCTCAATCCTGGTGCTACAGGGGCACTGCTCACCTAAACTGTAGGGATTTAGGAACTGTTGATTATGAATTGTTATTTTAGGTAAAGACTACATCGTTGAATTCCAGGACCCAACGTCTCAACCCTGATACTGCAGGGGTTCTGCCCTCCTGAACTCTGGACTGTGGGACTTAGGAACTTTCGATTGTGAATTGAAAAAGCGAACGAAGTCGCGGGCGTCCGCTAAATTTTAATAACAGTAATGAAGGAAGGAATGTAATTGGATTCCTAATTTATCTCTGCGAGACATGAAAGAAAACGTAGCTCCCCGTAGCGTAGCGGCTACGGCTAGTTACTACGAGTATCAACAGTTAGTTGCCTACGAAACGCGCTAAGCTTCACTCGCCTTTCGTATTCCACCGAAATGTATTACGAAGTTATTTTCATCGCGGAAGAAATCAAATGACAAATCGCGAATACTAAATAGTGAAAACCAATTAAATGTGACTTTAATATTATAAACTATTAACAAAATTAATTATGATTCTACGCTGTATTTTGATCGCCTGAAGCTTGAGTTAAAACAAAGAATGAAGAGATTTATAATTGCTCTTCTCTATATTCTTTTCGTGTTCCCGAAAGGTATTTTTTTGTTCTTACGTATTTTTAGTGAAAGTTGTCGAAGTTAATTGATTCTCGTGTGTGCTTAGTTTGAGAAAACATGAAATTTTATGTTTATTTTTTTAAATAAAGAAAATTCGTGCTCATCGGTTCAGTAGTACAATGAAACCTTAAAGATTAGCCACGATTACTAATTAGCCTCGATACAAAGTCAAAGTCAGATAGATCACTTTGTAATCACAAATACAAAGTGATCTGACTTTGACTTTGTATAGAGGTTTTTATATGTATAAACAATTAATCATTTTAAAGTATACAAGTGAGATAATGGTGAAAATCCTTATCCTTACGTTCATACTAATATTATAAAAGAAAGTGTGTTTCTTTGTTGGTTTGTTGGTTTGTCCTTCAATAACGCTGCAACAGAGCTGCGGATTGACGTGATTTTTTGCATGGATATAGTTGAAGACCTGAAGAGTGACATAGGCTACTTTTTATCCCGGAAAATTACAGAGTTCCCGCGGGAATCAAAAAACCTTTATCCACGCGTACGAAGTCGCGGGCATCGTCTAGTAGCAACATAAAAGTGACATTTTCGCGAGCGAAGCTAGCGTGAAATTTTTTATGATTGCATTACGGCACTTAGTAGTCCATTCTTGGCACCTACAATAGCAACAGAAAAGTGACATTTTCACGAACGAAGTGAGCGCGAAATTTTTTATTCTGCACTGCGCCATATCTAGTCCTGTACTTTTGGCGCTTGAGACCTTGCGTTTGTATGCCTATGTTTTAATCCTGGGTATAAGCTATCTCCATTTCAAATTTCAGCCAAATCGGTTCATTCGTTGTGGCGTGAAGGAGTAACAAACATACACACACACACACACACACATACAAACTTTCGGCTTTATAATATTAGTGTGAAGTGTGATTGTAGGTACCAAGAATGGACTACTAAGTGCCGTAATGCAATCATAAAAAATTTCGCGCTAGCTTCGCTCGCGAAAATGTCACTTTTATGTTGCTATTGTAGGTGCCAAGAATGAACTACTAAGTGCCGTAATGCAATCATAAAAAATTTCGCTCTAGCTTCGCTCGCGAAAATGTCACTTTTATGTTGCTATTGTAGGTGCCAAGAATGAACTACTAAGTACCGTAATGCAATCATAAAAAATTTCGCGCTCGCTTCGCTCGCGAAAATGTCACTTTTATGTTGCTATTGTAGGTACCAAGAATGGACTACTAAGTGCCGTAATGCAATCATAAAAAATTTCGCGCTCGCTTCGCTCGCGAAAATGTCGCTTTTACGTTGCTATTGTAGGTGCTAAAAATGGACTACTAAGTGCCGTAATGTAATCATAAATACAATACGCTCCGAATTAAAGGTTATTACAAAATCAATTAATTGTAATTGCGGTTGTATGTACCTACTTCACGTAGTGATTTATGAAAAAATAAAAAATAATATCTCATTGGGTGAGCTTCTTTATATTGGGCGAGGGAGGGCCCCATCCGATGAATTTGCCACGGGCCTCAAACGGTATAGTTACGCCTCTGCTCTTTACAATGTAAATGAGTTTCCCTATAATAAATAATAATAACAACAGCTATCGTAAGACAAAAAGCAATTCAGAGTCGACGAGATAGTGTATAGTTGATACGGCGTTCTTGATAGGAAGAATGGTTTCAGTTCTTACTTTATATGCATAAGGATTTTTACTAATAAGAACCTACCATATTATACGTGTTCAGAATAAATTATTTTTTAGGCGTTTGTCCTGAGATATAAAGTTATAGGTAATACATAATTGAACTATAACACTCAGAAGCCCAATATAGTTAGTCGACGCGTGGTAATTCATCCGACTACGCAGTATTGTCGATTTAGACTAGCTCGCAGAAAATTATAAAAAATGACGTAGGTACCTACTGTGCTGTGAAAGGGTGTCATAATTCATCACAATAACCATCAAAAACGTAATTATCAGTGTAGTTCTTACAAATCACGAGGTCGCGTGAGCTTTATTCGTGGTTACGTCGTATACATGCACATTGCGTAAGTGTGCGTGCCTGTCAGGAGCCTAGGTGGGAGCGGTTAAGTGCGAGCATGCTCTCGCTCCCACTTATGTAGATACGACACACACGACCATAAGTCACGCGCCCTCGTGAATTGCAAAAACTATACCAATACTGAAAACATTTACATGGCACTCAGACATTCATTGGTTGTTGTAAGCCTACGTTTGGAGCCATTTGTCAGAACATATTCTGTTCTAAGCGTTATAGTGCGATGACACCATATTATTATTATACTGTACAGCTGTTGGACCAGGTTACGCCACGCCAGTGGATTATATTGCAACCGAAAAGCTATCACAGCTTTGTAATCTTGTTGATTTTAGTGTCGATTTGCCTTCGTGTAGTGGGGATATCAGTACCAAGCCTCAAGCAACGAGGAGAATCGGTGACTCTCACTTGTGATTACGACCTGGAAGGGGGTAAACTCTACTCAGTGAAATGGTACCGGGATAACGAGGAATTTTACCGCTACATGCCACGGCTGCGACCGCCGCAGCATGCCCATAAGCTTGAGGGAGTGAAAGTCGATGTGAGTATAGTACTTATCTGTCTACTGT
The DNA here is from genome assembly GCA_038048805.1 of Hipparchia sbordonii. Classification (NCBI taxonomy): domain Eukaryota; kingdom Metazoa; phylum Arthropoda; class Insecta; order Lepidoptera; family Nymphalidae; genus Hipparchia; species Hipparchia sbordonii. The sequence continues at coordinate 5,232,193 of CM076106.1, read as the reverse complement.
GGGCTTAGTATAAGATTTAATTCGATTGATAGTATTCGTATTCGATGACATTAGCGTCAAAATAAAATGAAAGTTAATCCCGCAACTTCGTTTCGTTGTATTCAGGTTTTTTATTTCCGCGGGAACTCTCTTATTTCCCGGGATAAAAAGCCTATGTCCTATTCCAGACTACAATCTATCTCTGTGCCGAACAGTCAAATCGGGTTCAGTCGCTGCGAGGTGCGAGTAACAAACATATAAACTTTCGCATTTATAATATTAAAAATAGGATTTATAGCTGATACCCGCGATTTCGTTCGCGTGGATTAAGTTTTTAAATTCCCCCGGGAACTTTAGAGTCGGGTTATTGATTTTTTAAATTGTCCTTTTTAGTCCGTATCCCAAAGATCCAAACGTCAGTAAAGACGCTTTGCCTTAAAAATTCATGAACTGAAAATGTATTTCAGCTGGAAAAGTCAAGCGCGCGGCGTGTTCATCTGCGGGAGCTGACACTGAAGTCGAGAGGAATATACCGCTGCGAAGTGTCAGAGGAGGCGCCTTCATTTCACTCCGCGCAGGCGGAGACTTTCATGGAAATTTATTGTAAGTGTATTGCCGCTATTAGCAGCTGCGACTCTTTTCTATGGATTAAAAAAATTTGCTGAAGTCTATGATATAGTATAATAAGCTATAGTTAAAAAAAAAAACCCGACTGCCCAGCCAAAAACGAACTAAAATGTTAAATACCACGGCCGTTTGAAATCTTAATCACATTTTTAAATAGTATTTTTTTGTGAATCACTGGTTATTGTACTATAGTGTTACCTATATATTTTTGGAATCTACTCATCATTTTCTAGATAATGATTATATACTTAATCTTATTTTCAAACATGAACCCTGAAAACAATATACTCCTTTTTTCAGGCAGTCGTATAAAAAGAGGTCTGAAGTTGCTAATATTATCCTCTACCCTCAAATTAAACGTACTTAAAGCTTGTATTAGGCCTTTAGGTGGTCTGGTGGGAGGCTTTGGCCGTGGCTAGTTACCACCCTACCGTCAAAGACGTGCCGCCAAGCGATTTAGCGTTCCGGCACGATGGCGTGTAGAAACCGATTTGGGGTATGGGTTGAATTTACACTGCTATACCCCTTCCAAGTTAGTCCGCTACCATCTTAGACTGCATCGTCACTTACCATCAGGTGAGATCGCAGTCAAGGGCTATCTTGTCATCGAATAAAAAAAAATAAAAAAAAGTTTTCAATCTTTTGTTATTTGCCAACATAACTTGCCTAATATTCTCCGAAACCCTCCAAATAAACGTAAACTTTGTATTAGTTATTAATCTATAAGGCTAGGAATAACCAGCTTAATTAGGTACCCAAAAGTGCCGGTTTAAAAAAATAAATTACATAGTAAACTTAAATTACACGGCGAACCGACCCTAATTAGGAAGCACACTAAAGTAACTATCAAACTTGTGCCACTTTAAAGTTTAGCTGCAGTCATTTACGTTCGCAAACAAGAAGGTAACTACCACACCTCCTATGTATCTACATATAACACGCAGATACAAAAAACTAACGCGGACTTCAACAGTTGATTTGCTTGGGACAGGCTAGTCAACTACAATCTAAAGTTATTGACCAATTTTGACCAATTTTAATGCTAATTCAAAACTTTTTTCGCGGATTAACATTGAAGCTCTCTGAGTGATTATTATTTAATAAATAGGTAGATACTAGATATCTACCTATTTATTAATAAAGAAATCTAGTGATAGCCTAGTGAAAAAGGCTATGGATTCCTAATCGGGGGTTGGAGCTTCGATCCAGGTCACGCACCTCTGAATTTTCGGAGCTAACTATGTGCGTTTAAGCAATTAACCAACAATCGTTTTTATTTGGCGAGATTACCCCCGTTGTCAATGGGTATATGGCAATTTAGAACTTAGTTGCTGGAGTAGCGACCTTCTACAAGAAAGGTGGAAAGACGATACCTTTCAGACGAATTGCACGGAGCCCCTGGATACCGGTGACAAAAGGCAAAGTGGAAGTTGTGTGTGTTGTACAAATAAATCTTTGTACATTCCTTTGTAAATTAACCCACCTAATAATCTGCCTAATACCCCCACATCACTACATGAAAGTTTAATATGCATATTATCTTGGTATAAATCTTCTAATATTTATTGCAATTTTTGCAGATTTCCCTCGAGAAAACCCTCGTATAGTCGGACACGAGCGACCCTACGTGCTACATGAACCACTCGATGTCAACTGTTCCTCTGCTAAAGCGTTCCCACCGCCCGAGTTGCAATGGCACATTAATGGACAAAAGGTGGTACAAATAATATAATTCGTTGAATAGGTACCTAAGTACCTTCCTTCCTCCTTTTATGTAGTTAAGTAAATAAGATCTATACTTATACTTAGTTACAACGACAAAACAATTTTTAAAACTTTGTCTGTCTGTCTGTTTGTGTTTTTATTTTGACGGGGCTTTCACTGGTAGATAACTTATTTTATCGGGAATAACATAGGGTACTTTTTAAATCGACTTTCGAAAAAGGAAGAGTTGTGTTTTTCTATCTCTGTATATCGATATCTTCGTGATTGCATCCCTGATGCTGCAGGGGTTCTGCCCACCTAAACTGTGGGGATTTAGGAACTGTCCATTACTAATACCTAGATACTGTAGGCACCAAGTAAAGACTACACAGTTGAATTCCAAGACCTAACGCCTCAAACCTGATGCTGCAAGGATTTGCACTCCTAAACCGCGGTGATTTAGGAACAGTCAATTGTAAATTGAAGACGTGGACGAAGTCGAGGGTGTCCACTAGTAACATAATAAAATCTATTAATTGACAGGTTACCGAAAAGTCGTGGTTGACAAGCTTCGACGCCAAGCCCGCTGCTCAGGGACTGATGGTCTCGTCGCTTGGACTGCGAGCCCCGGCCAAGCCTCTCATGAAGATACGATGCGTCGCCACCATCGGGACACACAGACGTGAAAGAACTGTGTTAATAGGTAGGTAGGCCTGTAGATGTAAAAATACAAATACTAGACGTTCATTTCGAGTTGGCCGCTACCTCCTGTCCTGCTTCCGCCTTCCCCGCACCTCAATCGGTGCAGCGGTTTCAATGCTCAGGCTGAAATCTAGAGACCATACTCTCCCTCAGCTCAGACTCAAGACAGAGTTAAAAAGAAAGAGATTTATGTCAGAATAATTTGTGTCTCTTTTTAACCTCTATCGTAAGTCTGAGTTAAGCCAGAGCATAGTCTATAGATCTCGGCATCAAATCTTACGCGCGGCATTATCCGCGCGGTAATCAGGGGTATGAGGCTCCCGTAGGGCTAACATGCGCGCCACGATAAAATTTTGTCTACCCATTTACTCGCGAATTTGTATGAGATTTGACGAGTAAATGGGTAGACAAAAGTTTATCGTGGCGCGCATGTTAGCCCTACCGGACTTTGTACCAGTCTCGATGTGGTTCTTACTTCTTATTTATTAGAAGCTATTATAATGCTAATGGTTAGGTAGCTGTAATCTAATTGCGAGGCGTGCGATTCTTGCAGACAATGCGTCTTAAACCCAAGTCACAAAAGATTAATAAAAACTTTACCTAAGTAGATATAACCCTACAAACCTACCTACTCATTTTCCATAAATTAATTTTTTGTTTCAGAAACAAGTTCTGCTGATCGACGAAACACAAGTTTTTATCTGATTTTAGTGCTAATTGACTGTATTTTTAAAAATATGATATCGTGATATTCTTGACTGTAAATAAATTATCGTTTATATTTTGTCTTTTATTGATATTAAATACAAAGAGACAGTCTTGTTAATAAGAATTTATTTTATTCACTTAAGTAACAATACAAAATAAAAAATACATTTTTCGTATACCTAATATACAACACAATTTATATTTTCCGTTTGAGACAGATTACAATAAAAGATCCATAAAACGGTTATTATTGTATATTGCAACACGTACTCGCAAAAGGCAGCTATGTATTTTTTATTTTTTAATAGGTACCTACTAAAAATACGTGAGACATCACAGCAAAGATTCCTACACAAGCCACCTTACCATAAAAGTTGTGAATATTACATAGCTAATTGCTGTGATTGGCATTTTAGAAAATATTAAGAGGTTGTTAGGGCCGATCTACACCGGAATGACAGCGGCCGGCAGTGGCGCGGCGAGCAGTTTCAGTGTGAAATAATTTTAAAATTTATCTACATAATCGCTAGACTATCGCTTGACGCGTGTGGCCGCGTGATCTTTTTGAGCTTTTCAAACGGTACTAGTCTAGCTAAAATTCATTCAATCAGATTGACTGAATTTATGGCGTTTTTGCTGCTTTTTACCAAAAGCGAGAGCAAACAAACAATCAGAAGTGATTGTGATTGCCACACTGTAGAAATCATTTTTTAAACAATCCCATAGCTGATGACGTTAGCCGAGGTCGGCGCTGACGTGATTTTTACGCCATTCGATGACCATGACGTCATTCGCGTTTCAGTAGTAAAAAACCCGCCTTTTACGAATTTGGTGCAAGTTTAGTGTGCATATCCTCAAATTAGAACAAATCATAAAATCACATCATTATTTTGCACTAAAAAATTTAAATATCAACATCCAGATTTATATTATTAGATTTGGATTCAAGATTTTGCCGTATCAAGATGAATGTTCATACATTTTTAATAATATTTACATAACTAAACTTTAATCAAATTTAAAATAATTATAGCAATTGTGAAAAGTTAAAATTAAAAAGTTCAAAACCCTGTGGTTATGAAGATATTATTAGTTAATATTACAAATTATAAAACTAATTAAATTATAAATAAGACATACAAATACCATGACTATATTATTTTTGCATACAATAAAGAAGAGTCATCAAGTATTAGGTACAATCCATTTTTTAAACTATTTTCAAATACAATATTTCAGTTACAAATATCTTTTTCTTTATTCAACAAACATTTAATTTTCTATTAATTTCCACGGCTTCAAACTTAGTAGTAAGCATAATTAAAATATAATCTAATATCAATGAAGTGCTTATCCGTATGATCATAAAGAATGTGAAAAAGCAATTACAAAGAATAATAATGATTACATTCACAAAATAAAATAATTACAATAAGCTCTCGCAAAAATATAGGCACTGTGCTTCTATAATATTTCTGAAGAGGTAAACGGGACAGTTGCAGTTAACCTTCTTGACCGAAATCTTCCATGAACTTCTTTAGTTTAACCATGTCATCATCATTGACGGTCGGCTTCGAAGTGGCTAGCGATCTGAGCATGTCTGACATTGTAACTGGCGGCTCACCGAGTTTGTCACTCGGCACTTCCATCCAAGTCATTTCCATTGCGCCGGGTTCGCCAGGCGAACATGGTGTCAGTAAATCGTTAACAATCACATCCGGATCTGTAGGGCTAGGGCCAGTGACCTTTTTGAAATGGGTAGCAGACTGAACCTTCCTGACAGGTTGCATCAAAGCATCGCGCACTACAATACTTATGTCAGCTCCAGAATAGCCTTCAGTTTTTGCCGCCAAGTCTTTTAAGTCCTGCTCGCTCAGTTGGTGTCTTGTATTACCGAGATGCAACTTAAACATAATCAGGCGAGCGTGCTCTTCAGGCAAGGCTATATAGATACGCTTCTCAAATCGCCTCCTTATAGCAGCATCAAGTACCCAAGGAATATTAGTAGCGCCGAGCACAAGAATACCGTCCATATCATTCCCTACACCTTGCATCTGCACGAGAAACTCAGTTTTGATCCTTCTAGCAGACTCTGATTCGTTGTCAGATCGAGATGAACACAAGGAGTCTATTTCATCTATGAATATGATACTCGGCTTGTGTTGACGAGCAAGATCAAACAGGTTTCTCACAAGCTTCTCAGACTCACCCAACCATTTAGATACAAGATCAGATGATGATACAGAAAAGAATGTAGAGTTGTTTGCTTCAGTAGCTACTGCCTTAGCTAGGTAGGATTTACCAGTACCAGGAGGGCCAAAGAGTAAAATACCCTTCCAAGGAATCCTTTTGCCTGTAAATAAATGGGGGAATTTTATGGGTAAGATCACAGCCTCCTTCAGGGCTTCTTTTGCTTGTTCGAGACCAGCAACATCACTCCACTTGACATGTGGTTTTTCGACCACTATGGCACCCTCTAGCTTTCCTTGCAACTTTTTCTTCTCTGGATCATCTGAATCGCTGTCGCTATCACTCTTTTTGTCTTCACTCTTTGAATTTGATTCACCATCTTTCACAGGTTTTTTCTTACGATCCTTCTTAAGATATTCTTTGAGTTTCTCTGCCCTATCCAAGTACTGAAGGCACTTAGCTCTAATACTCTCCTTGGCCCTTTCACCCTGTGCCTCGTACTTCACTGCATGCAAAAAATATTCAACACCATGCTCATAGAGTCGTAAGGCTTCCTCATAATTCTTGTTTTTGTCTTCTTCTGTAGCTTTAGTTACAAGATCGATAGCTTTCTGCAAGGTATTAGATGAAGCCATCCTGGTTTAAATCACCTGTAATAATGTCATAGCATGCATTACAAAATGTTGTAAACATAATGTAGAAATCATTGCATGATTTGAATTCCCTGGTTTTAATTTGAAACCAAAACCCCCAAAACAATAATTAAGGATGTAGCACAATAATTATTAGTCACTCCTTGGTCAATGTATCAAGGTAATTAAGTAAAATTACTTGATCACCCAAAAGTAATCATGGAAGGAGTACACTGCTGCATGAATATAATAGTTATAGTCTGCAAAGCAGTGGTTCGTTACTATTGTTATAACATTTTAAGAGTTTTTTTATGCAAAAATTAGGTATGACAAATCAACTTCAGGCGAGTCTCACAGTGTAATGTAAGCACGATTTTCGGGTATGATTAACTGTACTTACCATTAAGAACACAAAATAACTTTATCGGCAATTATAGTTATTACTAGTTTTAATCACAATTTAATGGAAAAATCGTTTAAGAAGGAATATTATTAAAATATTTTTCGGTCTATGACAGCTATGACAGCATCCACCATTTTAGGGATTAAGTAAATCGATACGAATACAATTTAAAACGATACTATTATTACGATACCTAATAACACGCTTTATTTTTATTTATAATTATGACCGAGTACGAAGTTGTCCCAAGTCCAAAACGTCTTTTTTTGTAAATAAATTTAAGAACGTAATTATCGATATTTACTTTCTTTCACAGATACAAATACCTACTGAGTTATTTTATTTCAGATTAAAGATGAATATGATTAAAGACACTTACGAAGTTATAGGTACGTAAACTTACATTTTTAAAAAGTTCTAACTCGTTAATAATCAATTAGTTTTAAAATTTATCGATATTATCTTATCAATATTTTATCGATTATAAGAATAGATTATTGGCTGATTGGCTGTTTGTTGACATCCCTAATCTAGGCTTGTGTAGGGATTTTTATTTTTTATTAATTGGTTTAGAGCTCTGGGTTCTAGCCCTTTTATGCCTGTCTGTACATAGGTAGTCTGTAGCACAGACATAATATAAGGGTCTCATCTGTGGTTTACAAACAATGTTGCCCACTAACAGGCGGTAACTTTAATCTAATTCTAAAACTTAGACTTGACTTAGACCTACCTACCTAATATTTACCAACTTGTCTCAAAAGCGCCTTTTTTGATTAGTAATCGGTACCTAAAGCCTATATCAGTTTGGCTTTGGCTATATAAATTCTGGTTAATGGTGAGGTTAGGTAAGATTTTATTTCTGTCTAATAAGTAATTCTTTATTAAATTAATTCAAGAATGGAAAACAAAATATTTATTTCAGAATATAAATTAAGTAGGTACCTACTTATAATAATATTGATAACTGATAATATTATATAATGATAATACTTTTTTTTACTAAAACATAGACTGAAAAATAAATTTAACTATAACTTAATATAAAATTCAAAATTATTTATTTCATTATACTTATTCTGAACTAAACTTTCAATGTGTCTTTGTACAATTTAAATTTTCCTACATATTTTTTCACTTCTTCTTTAGGGTAAGGTTTAAGAGCTAAGCATGTTGGTATATTTTCTGGCTGTTCTATCCATAATTTGTGATCAATTGAATTTTCTTTTAATTTTTCCGCCATCTTCTTCAATGATTCTTCATTGGGCACCTATAAAGAATATTTTAAATATAATAATTCATTTCATTATCCTTTGTTTATTTCATTACACATACAATATTTTACCAATTTTAATGAAATAAACCCTATATGCTGCCCCAAGATATGCTTAGGTTACCTGTAAAAAGCCTGTGAAAGTTCATCTATTATATTGACAAAATCTCACTACAGTTAAGGACATAAATCATATTATTTTGGTTATCATGTGCACATTCCGGCAGTATTCTATCCATAGTTTTTAGCGTTAGTAACTCAATAGTTTTCATTTTATATGACATCCTTAGTTGTTTTGCGGCAAGAAACCATTACGTAATTTAATTATTTACTATACAATCTTGATAATGAAAAATTTCTCTTTATTTTTTTATTTACATTACCTCTAAAACAACTTTATGCATATTGTCCAAATCATTTAGATATTCTATAGTATTTTCGTCTTCTTTGTATAGATGTAATACCGCTGTGGATGCATGACAAGCTTGAGCCACCAAGGCACCTATGGACCAGCCCAATTCTCTTAGTAAATCACTTCGCAGAAGAACATATTGTACGATTGAGGTGGTCATTGTAAACTTTCACAAAATAAAACTATTCAAATGTGTTAATTTCTATATTTTCCTAGCAGCATCACAGCACCTTTAACTTATAAGTAGTAAGTACTATACACATACACCAACACTCTTTAACTTATAAGTACTATAACTCCTAAATTATTATTAATTTTATAATTGAGAACTTCCAACTGTGCAAAAATTATTTAACCTTAAAATTAACAAAAATCTAAATTCTCAAATAAATCTGACAAGTGACAAAGAATACAAAAAAAAATTCACATTTCGCGTAGAGATGTGCATACTCGAGTACCTGAGTACTCGATGACAGATGACAGGATTCGGATACACGGTTTTCGAATATGTACTGGTTCCGAGTATTTTACTGGTATTCAAATACTACTATTCCGAGTAGGTATTTTACGGTATTCGAATCCAAAATCGGGTAAATCCAAGGTCGCGACCTTAGTAATTCGGTACCTACCTATTTTATAACTCGATTTGTAAAACGTATTATAGTGAATTATCAATTACGTAGGTACCTACCTACCTAAATACTCTTTGGATGTGTCAATGTCACTCATTTTACTCAAATCTGTGACTCAAATCTTAAATGTCACAGTCAAAATACTTTATGTAAAATCTAACTGCTGCCGCCTAAATTAAAGAAAATAAGATTTATGCATTTAAATCAGTGAATTAAATCCTCAATTTATAAAACAGACTGTACTACACATATTTTTAAATACAATGGCTTCTGGACTTGAGACCTATATAAATCAAACAGTGTCAGTAATAACTTCAGATGGCAGAAATTTTATCGGTACTTTGAAGGGATTTGACCAAACAATAAACATTATTTTAGACGAATCCCATGAACGAGTGTTTTCGTCGACAACTGGAGTGGCGCAAGTAGTATTAGGACTTCATATAATTAGAGGAGACAACATAGCAATAGTGGGACAAATTGATGAATCAATAGACAGCAGACTAGACCTGGGTAACATTAGAGCTGAACCATTAGGACCTATTGTACATTGATGTAAATAGATTAAGACTAATTTAGTAAATTAAACCTTTTTTAACATGGTAATTGTTATTTTTCAATGTACTTTTCAGTGGTAACCTAAAACTAAAAAAATGTAAATTGTAAATGGTTTTAATGGTAATATGGAATGTATTGTCAGTTGGCTTATCTATACAAGTATTGTACAAGCATGGAGTGATCATATTGTCTTGGGTACAAGCCCTTCTCCGTTTTGTTACATACAGAAAGATTTGTTAATTACAGAAAGATTCTGTTTAGTGATTTTAAAAACTGTAGAATTTCCCAGATGCTCTTCTCAGCAGAACCTGCTTTTTTAAATCTGAACTATTGGTAATCTTGATTTGTCACAGGAGGCACAATTGGCCTATATGAAATAAATAAGGGTGATATTGAATTCTTTGTAGAAAAACAAAATTATTACAGTTAATAAAACAATTTAATAAGTTATGTACATAATTAAATATCTAATGAAATGTATATTTACAAAAACCTTAGTATCTATATACAGACAGCCATGGAGAAATCACTATTCCATTTAATACTATACTATTTGGTAATGTCATTTTTGAACTCCTAACTTATTTTTCTAAGATGGCAATGTTTAATAAACCAATCCAAAAAGTACTGGCTATTTGTTAAAATAAGGGAAAACCCTTTAAAATGTTTTTGAGTTGCTCTAGAATTCCTATTTATGTAATCCAAAATGATGCAAATGAAATGTCAAAATTATCTACCTATTTTAAGTAAATCAAAAAATTGATTTTTAAAGAAACATTTTCCGATCTAACTATTACATAGTACCTAAACATACTGCAAATCATGAATTAATATCATTAATATTATAAAAGTGATCATCTTTGTTTTGTTTAGAACTATAAGGATGTATACTCCTTATTTGTTGATGCCTGTCCCACAAGCAGTATATCTTGATGTCTGTAACAAATGGATATTAAATATAATTATATTTTAAAATGGCCATTTAATATTATTAAACAGTGACACAGTCTACTTCATAGTAAAGTGCCTTTCTTTACCATAAGTAATGGTCATAACTAAGAATTTTATCTCAGTCTATACCATCATTATCAGCTACAGGTTTACTTTTTCTTAGGCCTACACTTTGATTCTTCTCTTCTATCCAAAGTGGCCAATTTCTTGCAATTCACAAGCACGCCCAAACTTGTGGTTACGTTGTGTACATGCAGTGGTGTGCATAGGGTTTAGGCTCAGGGTAAGTATTAAGGCACGCACGTATACGTCATACATTAGGTAAAATGAAAAGTTAAGTCATATTTCTATGTCCAAGATGTGATATTTAATATTCTTAAGTGCTTTATTTTGTTTTTGTTAAAGTAGGCAGTGCTTTTTTGCCTGTATAAACTGCACGCCACTGTGTAATGCACATTGCGTAAGTGCTTGCCTATGTGGTAGCAGGTAGTTGTGGTTGTCATTCACAAGCAAGCTCTTGCTCACATTTACAAGATAGTTACGACTAACACTACCATGAGCTTGTGCACTCGCGAATTGCAAGTACGATAATAAAATTAATCCAATCTTACTGCATCTCAAGAATCTGTTATGTCTAGAAGATTTGATAATTTCAAAATTACCGATAAGCAATTTACTGTGCCTATCATAATTATTAATAATTATACATAATCATTAAGGTCCAGTTCTAAGTTATTTACGAGTATTTTAGTTTCCCACCACCAAAATTAACTTGTTATAAGCTAAGTAAGAAAGAAAGAATATACTCGTTAAAATGATTCAGTATTCATCAATACTGAATCATGTGTATGTATATCAATTTAGTGTGTATGGTTACGCACAAGTATGATAGTTTAGCAAAAACTTTTAATAAAGATTTTCTACAACATACATTTTTTTATTGCTTTTTAACCACTAGCTTTGTTCAGCATCTATCATACTAAAACTATATATAAATAGATAATCCAATAATCCAACAAAAAAATATATATTCTACAAAAACTAAATAATAATATTAGGTACTCTTAAATACAGTTACCTAAATGTATATTACAAAATAGAGAACATAATACCTAATAAGATCTTGATAACACACTTATAAAATTGGAAGTACATAACAATTAATCACTTTTGATAATTTCAATATCTATGCCATGGCTGAAACCAAAAAGAATTTTAATAAAAAGTACTTACAAATATAATAACAGTTATGGAATATTGAGTTATTTCTAGTTCAATGCTTGCAACTCATTTACAATCATTTATTGTATATTTTTCTCAATCAATAAAATTATCTCTGCCTCTTTTCCTTTTATTTATGAATAGTCCTTGACAAGATAGCCCTTGACTGAGAGATCTCATCTGTTGGCAAGTCTAAGCTGATAGTAGCGGGCTAACTTGGAAGGGGGTAAGGCACTTTTTTAGTTAAACCCATAATCGATTTTATCTTGCATAAATCCCTACAGCATTTTCCAGAAACTTAAATTACCCGCGATCGGATAAATAATAAAATTAATTACCTTTGCATTTTTTCCTTATATTTTTGGGTATTGTGTTTTCGGAAGAATTGTTTCCCATATTCAAATGTGGCAATCATAATTGCACACGCTGGCGCCACTTTGAATATTCGTGGCAAGAAGCCAGTGAATAAGCCTCTAATGCCATGATTGTTATAAATACTTCTGGCTATATCTTTCATATTCGATGCTCTTTGACGACTTTTGCCATCTATAAATAGAAAAAAAGTATTATATATTTTCACTCATTTGCTGCAACAATATCTTGAATATCAATAGCAATATCTTGAAAAATTGTGATTGTAATTTTTTTTGCCCTAATAGCTCAATATAGTCCAAAGAATAGTAGTTGGAAGAGTAGGAGTCGTGATCTCATAGCGGGAAATACCGTTTGGCAGACCCTTCACTAGGTGGACAAAATATGAAACGAGTAGGAAGTCGATAGATAAATGCTCAAGATCGAGGCCTGTGACTTTTCAAGAGCGCTGCGTTATGTCCAGCATTGGACCATGGATGTCTAATTGTCTATCGATAGACGAAGAAAGCTTAATGATTTAGTGGACCGAAAATAGTGAAAAAATAAATTAAAATTTATACTATTAGATATTTTAGTTGAAGGTCGATAAAAACTGGAAGAAAAGTCACAAATCAAACTCGTAGTTTTTCTCATTTAATCATAACTTATTGTGGCTAGCTGTCAGTAGGTATGGAGTTGTGAGAAATATTTTAAGTTTGTAAAGCATGGTTTGGAACCATGCTTTACAAAACTAGTTTAGGATTTAATGGATAAATATTGAAGTTGAGCAATCTCACCCGTATATATTTCCTTTTCACCTAATTCTATTTGCTGATGCGTTTTAACAACGTCAAAAGGTAGAGTTATGAATGCTGCAATCTAAATAAATAACAGATTATTATAGCAAAAAAATGTTGAGCAAATAATAAGAAAATCCCTACCGTCATATTGATATTATAAATGCGAAAGTGTCTACCCAACTAACAAAATGGTCTTAATATAAGTCATATAAGAGTTGTGTAAACGTTTTCAAAAAACTGAATGGCATGAAAATAAGTCATACAAACACTTATACAACGCGATTTTGGCGCAGTTACTATTTCTATAAAGTCGTATAGCTGTCATTCAAAAGTCATAAGCGAGAAAGTAGTAGTGTTGTAATATTATCATTGGTATGAGTATTAAGTCGTATAGTTACCATAGCATTCATAGCGCAGACGTTTCCCGGACCAATGAATCTATTTGATGCAGTATTGAAGCGCTTTCAATTATAAGTAATAGAATTTAACTATTAATAAATTCTGCATGTGTGCAGACTATATTTTTATACTTTTATACTATTAGTGTAATCAAATTATTTACAAGTTTGAAATGGGATGTGTTTATGTTTAAGTTTGGAAAACTTAATGCGAATATTACTTTAGGGACCAACTTTTTAAGTTTATTAATAAATTTTAAATGCCCCCTTCATTTATTGTGTATTTAATTATTATTTTTTAAATAAAAAATAAATTATTATGCCATTATAACTTACGAAATACTTATATACCATGAATACTGCTGTGTTAAGAGTTAAAACTCTTAAAGAACGCCTTCATCGTGCCATTATAAGTTACAAAATACTTGTATACGATGAATACTGCTGTGTTAAGAGTTATAAACTCTTAAAGAACATGGCGTTCTTTCATTACGAACCTATCAGAGTTCCCTAAAACATTTTAGTAAACCGTTATTTGTCATTCCAAAAAATAGTTTTTTACATTAACAGAACATTTTAGAGACCATAAGTTTTTTGGGAATGCGGCAAAAAACATATTTTGTCAACGTGGAAAAATGACATAATTGTCGGTTCCCAACTTTATCCGGGGACTAGGGGCCGTTGTGTTGTGTCGTTAACCATGGGAGGTATGGCCATAATGACTTGATTGACATGATTAAGGTTTCTTTAATTATCAGGGATAAAATGTAGCCTATGTGCTAAACCTGGGTATGAGCTATCTGCATTCCAAATTTCAGCCAAATCGGTTCATTCGTGTTGACATCGATTTTCAACAGAAAAAAAAAGATACCGGCCGAATTGATAACCTCCTCCTTTTTGGAAGTCGGTTAAAAAATAGGTACGGAACCATCACTTTCTGTCGCGTTTATTGGGCTTGGCTGGTTTACATTACTGCGAATATATTTAAAATGTCATGTTCACATGCATAGTCTTATAGCAGCGTTATTAAGGTTGTAATACCAGCCAAAATGTCCCGCCTAAAACGTTTGTATGACTGTGTATTTTCTACGATTAAATTGCTTTATAGCTATTTCATACAGACGTTTGTACAACGACTTTTATTACCTAATTGCATTGAAACTTAAATGCAATATACATGATGCCTGTACAACGTCACATTTTAAAACTTGCTAATATACGACACCTATGTGACGAAATAATCATAAAAACTTAAAATCTTATGACCATTTTGTTAGTTGGGTATCTATATGTCTGTTATCTTTCTATAGCTTAAACGCTGAACCGATTTTGATGGATGGCACAAAGGTTGCTTGCAGTTTGGAGATGGATTTAGGAATTGTAAGGTCAAAGAGTTCCTACAATATTTTTAAAAACTAGTAGTTCTTAATGTTTTCTTATACTTACATGAATTGTAGTTAAAATAAACCAAAGATAAGGTTAAGTAAAAAAACCATAAGCATATTACTGAGCGCAGATCTCCTCTTAGAGCTATAGACCATCACGCTAGCCAATGTTGGACAATAGTTAAAAAAACATTCAAAGACACTTACACTTCCTGCTACAGAACCACAGAAGAAATTGAAAAGAAATGTGTTCTTTTCAGAATCTGGTTTATCGAAAAACCGTTTTGTGGATTCGAATGTAGTCCAATATATTCCTGTAAAATGAAAACAAGTTAATTAGCAGCTTAAATCTTTCGGAAAAGATAACTGAGGAAGTAGAATTTGAAATAATATTATCTGATAACCAGGACTTATTGGAATTAGAATAGAATATTTTTTTTATTCAAATAAACTTTTACAAAGTGCTTTTGAATCGTCAAATGTTCAAATCAAATCTATCACTGGTTCGGAATGCCGTTGTCATTAATTAGTCAATAAATAATTATTTAATTATTATTATAGTGTTTTTAAGATACTATACCTGAGAAAGGAACATCTCTAAGCAATGTTGATCCTAATCCTCTGAATAATCCTCGGTATCCCTCATATTTTAAAACTTTACGTAATGCGAAATTGATTTCTGACAAAAAAGAAAAAAAAATTACTATTTGTTATACTTGGTGCTAGGAAGTCAGTATGTAACAGCACATTACTGCCGCGGCCAGCAAGAGGCATTGATGGACGAACGTGGTGCCTCGGCCCACATACGTAAGTCCATCAATGCCTTGTTGTGGCCAAGGCTTGTATAGTATTTTTCTCAAATAATGCGCGGAAATTAAAACTAAGTAGTAAGTAGTACCTAGATAGCATTGAACAAAATTTTCATAGGTTTTCAAATATTTTTCTTTCGATTTTAGCGGTAATAAGTTTTTTATTACGGTTCTTGCCGCTTCTTGAATTTCATTCACTCACACACTCATTGTCTTCACATTAACGCATTTTGTGAAATACAATTTACTTTTCAAAATCAATGACGAACAATGAACAACAATTAATTTTCCCCGCATTTAAGTGTACTTTTTTTTTTCAATAAACAGCTTTCTATTTGTAAGATAGTTCGAAATTTAAATAAAACCTTTGATAAGTTACCTCCTTGCCATCTTTCGGAGTAAAAGATCGTTTTAATTTTAAATAACACGACAGATATATTACATAGTAAACTCACTATGTAACTTATTTGACCGCTAAACCAGGCCAGCAATGGATTTTGCCGGCCGCTATTTGGCCAGTAAAGCAATTTTGATTTATCTCGAAGAAGGTTGACAAAATAATGCTCACATTTCCAAGCATGTTTGAGAAAATAAATTTTCATTCATGTCAACTCATCGCTGGCCCAGAACTGGGCACAAACCTCTCAAATAAGAAGGTTTTAGGACATAGTCCACTACATGGGCAAATGCAGATTGGCAGACTTCACACACCTTTGAAAACATTACGGAGAACGATCACGCATACAGGTTTCTTCACGATGTTTTGCTTCACCATTAAAACAAATAATATTTAATCGCTGAAACTCATATAGCTTCGAAAAGTCATAGATGTGCGCCTGAGATCGAAACCTGGACCCCCTACAAAGGAGATCTAACTCTTAATCACTACCTTAATACCTTAAGAAATGAATATCTTGAATTAAATCTTATTGTTAACTAGCTTTTACCCATGGTTTCGCTCCCGCCATCCTTTATAAGTAATCCAAAGTGTCAAGATCTATACCTACAAAATTATCAATTATGATTTTTTCGCTTTTTCATCTATTCTTTTGGTGTTTTCCAATTTTTTTTTGTTTTTAAACCACCTCTAACTATTAAGGTGAACAAAAAAAATTCCAGTATGTCAAGCCGTTTTTGATTTTTAGCCAGATTATCAAACAGCAATTGATTTATTGAGATATAGATTTTTAAGCTATTGCATAGCTTCTATCGCGGGCCAGCGTGGAGACCGAATCCAGAAATTCCGTAACGAAAATAACCTGACACGGGACTCCTCTACGGTGAGCCGCTAGATGGCGTTGATAAAAAATGCTATGCAATAGCTTTACCGTGGCAGTCCCCGAGTGCCACAAGTCTTTTTTTTTAATAAAATTAGTTTTTTAGTTAGAAAATTCTTATATCTGAGAAAAATAATTACTACCTGAATATGTCAACTTCTTAGATTGCATTTTAGTTCTAATTAGTTCTAAAGGACTAACAATGGTCACAGCAATCGTTCTTGCAGTAGCACCTGCCGTTAAGGGTATCCACATTGGTTGCCCCACTGAAAAATTAAAAATATATTATCCAAAAGGCCTTGGTGCATTTGTATCGGTCAATATTTCGTCATATAACAGGAAGTACGGATATTGGTAGTAGAAAAGTTAAATAGTCTGATTGGAGGCTTTGGCCATGACTAGTTACCTTACCTAAGTGCCAAGCAATTTAGCGTTCCGGTATGATGGCATACAGAAACTGATTAGGGGTATGAATTTAAACTGCCTTTCCATGTTAGCCTGCTGTCATCTTAGACTGCATTGTTACTTATCATCGGATGAGATCACAGTCAAGGGCTGTCTTATCATCAAAAAAGGGGCACTAAGTTCAGAGCTTATTTTTTGAGCCCACCCACCCTCAAAACCATCCTCACACAGACATGTCAATAATGGTCAATAATATTGCGATATACTAGTGTGATATTTGTATATAATTATAATATTTTGGATAGGCACATTTTCTGTAAAGTTACGACCTTGAAATATTAACAACGTGATAGATGTATGAACAGGTGGGAGAGAATGATATTGACAGATATAACGCACAACGATTCTATATATGACTCTATATAGAATTCCAGTGTTCTGAATTCAGAAATACTGGTGCTGCTTTATATATGCACTTTAAAAACTAAATAAGACTGAGGCCTGTGGAAGTCCATGTAGAACTTTGTCGACCAGTGGACATCTATTGGTTGATAAAGAAGAAGCTCATATAACATAACTTTTTATTTATTTATTACAATTTTATTTATTTGTAAGACAGTTAAAAATCTTGGTAAATTTTTTTTATTCACTTTATTGCACAAAAATAGTGCAAAAGGCGGACTTTATGATGGACTTTACTATCCACAACTATATATAGAAGTTTGTATGAGAAACATTTTGATGCTATCAATAAAAAAAAACTAGCTTTAACCCGCGGCTTCGCTCACGTTAGGTTCGATTTTTTAACCCCCTATTTAACCCTCTTGGGGTTGAAATTTTCCAAAATCCTTTCTTAGCGGATGTCTACGTCCTAACAGCTACCTGTTTACCAAATTTCAGCTCGATCGGTCCAGTGGTTAGAGCTGTGCGTTGATAGATCAGTCAGTCAGTCAGTCAGTCACCTTTGCCTTTTATATATTTAGATTAAGTTGCATACTTACTGTTGCCAGTCATTGTGTTATAAGTAGTTTTCATTCTATACCTAAGTTGTTCATATGATACAAAGTATATAACAGTGCATGGTAAAGCTAATACAAGAGTGGGACTTAGTCCAGACCATAATGCTGGAATACCTTCTAATTTTGCAATTTTGTAGAATGCATCCTGGAATTATAATAATTTATCAATTCACAAGTAACTAAGAATCTAACCAACATGCAAAAAGTAGTGTAGTGGTAGTTTTAATTTATTTAAGTTATTTATTTAAGTTTTATTTTGATACAGATAATAATAAAGACAGTAGAAGAAAGAAAACCTGTGCCTTTAAGGCTGCTGGTAATGAAGATTTTTTTGTGAAAAACTGTTTTAGTAAGCACATCAATTTTTTAGAATACCTATAAAAGATATATTTCTCAATGGGGGTACATATTTTTTTTTTTCAACTTTCAATTTCATGTTTGAGAGGTACCAACTGCATGAAACTGTTATGGTTGATGTTTTACTAGAAACCATAAAAACAGACACACCAAGTACTATAATAGCTGTTGAGCTTTAAGTAAATATTAAAGTGAACTTACTATTGTTCCATGAAAATGTACTCGTCTTGGTATCCAAGCAGATTCACCGCAAGGACAAAGGTGTTCCATCAAACCATTGCAGTACAAATAACATTTGTTTGACAGCAAAGCCTTTTGTTGTGCTTGCAATCTAATTTTTACTACATCTAGTGGTGTCACTGAAAAAATAAAAATACATTAATTCCTGTAGGATTTTTTTTTTTTTTAATTTTTTTATTCTATGACAAGATAGCCTTTGACTGCGATCTCACCTGATGGTAAGTGACGATGTAGTCTAAGATGGTAGCGGGCTAACTTGGAAGTGGTATAGCAGTGTAAATTCAACCCATACCCCTAATCGGTTTCTACACGCCATCGTGCTGGAACGCTAAATCGCTTGGCGGCACGTTTTTGACGGTAGGGTGGTAACTAGCCACGGCCAAAGCCTCCCACCAGACCAGACCAGAGACAATTTAGAAATAATAAATTACTAAATTGCCCCCGCCGGGAATCGAACCCAAGACCTCCCAGTTATAAGACCACAGCGCTCACCACTGCGCCAGGGAGGTTGTCAAATTGCAATGTATTGCACAATAAAATATTACTTATGTATGATGGAGGTATGTTAGTTATTGAGATTTTATATAATTTATATTGTCACTTACTGTTAATATTGTATCAGCAAGTTAAATATACTTAGTATTATCGATGGTTAGTATAGATATTTGTTTGTTAACTTTTGTTAAACCGTTTCAAAGTTTAAAGTATTTACAACTATTTTTAATAATAAATGCTTATGCCACCTATTGCTGCAATTTGTAAATGAATACTTGGAGTAACAGAGTGCATGTTTTATAGGTACAATTTACAAAAAAAAATAACATAATTAGCACTGAAGATTGGAAGACTTACTAAACAAAGAGGTTATCAGAGCACCGGAACATGCCGATGCCATCTGCTGGAACGGCGTTATTCGAAACTGAGGATCATCTTCTCGAATCATGGCATTAAAATTCAATAAATTGATATGAATATTTACTTTCACGGGTTAAAACAACAAATTACTATAATAACAGGCTATATTGCTCTCGCCTTGCTCTTCTGTTTTTGTCAGTTGTCAGTTGTCACTTCACACTTGTCAGTTGTCACTTGTTAAGCTGTCAGTCTGTCAATTGTCAAGTGAAGTATGTTGTTTCCAGCGGCAAAATTGTCTAGAATAAAATTGATTGTTATACCTATAGATGTAAAAATACCGTATAATACCAAATGGCTATGAATTTTTCCGGTATAATTCAATAGATTACCGTATTTTTGGTATTTTTGGTATTTTATTTTTTCATACAAAATTATAGTTAGATTTTTTTGTAGTTTTGTTTTTGACGTGTTTTTGAATGAATATTTATTGCTTGGTGATCATTAATCAGATTAATAAAGAATTGGCCCGCCGCTTGCTGCTGGTGCTGATGCGGGTGGATGAATACTTTGTCATACAATGTAATAAAATGTATAATAGGTATATTATGAATAACTAGTGAGTAGGTGAGTGGTGGTGAGTGGTGATGAGTGGTGGTGAGTGGGTGGTGATGGGTGGTGATGGGTGGTGATGAGTGGTGATGAGTGGGTGGTGGTGAGTGGTGGTGAGGGGTGGTGAGTGGTAGTGAGTGGTTGTTGATG
Organism: Hipparchia sbordonii; assembly: GCA_038048805.1. Taxonomy (NCBI): domain Eukaryota; kingdom Metazoa; phylum Arthropoda; class Insecta; order Lepidoptera; family Nymphalidae; genus Hipparchia; species Hipparchia sbordonii. Next base: position 5,211,549 of record CM076106.1, on the reverse strand, counting down.
GGTGGTGATGGGTGATGATGGGTGGTGATGGGTGGTGATGAGTGGTGGTGAGTGGCGATGGGTGGTGATGAGTGGGTGGTGATGAGTGGTGGTGATGGGTGGTGATGAATGGTGATGAGTGGTGATGAGTGGGTGGTGATGAGTGGGTGGTGATGAGTGGGTGGTGATGAGTGGGTGGTGATGAATGGGTGGTGATGAGTGGTGGTGAGTGGGTGGTGATGGGTGGTGATGAGTGGGTGGTGATGAGTGGGGATGGGTGGTAATGAGGGGGTGGTGATGAGTGGGTGGTGATGAGTGGGCGGTGATGGGTGGTGATGAGTGGTGATGTGTGGTGGTGAGTGGTGGTGAGCTCGCACGCTCTATGATTATGATTAAATCATTGAAATTTTAAGTCTAAGATTTTTTTAATAATTTATGTTTGAATCATTACGTTCTAATTTGTTTATAAATCATTTTAATGAAATAAAATTTCAGAACAGCAGAGCAGAACCACGTTTTTTATATTCCTTGCTGATTTTTTTACAAATAAAACGTATCTACATTGAAAAACATAAGATAATCGTTAAATACCAAAAATACCATGAGAAATGGAATAATACCGAAAAATACGGTATTTTTCGTATTATACCGTTTTGCATTTTTGGTAAAATACCGGCTTTACATCTATAGTTATACCGCGTCCGCATGCTTGTGGCAAACGGCAAACGCCAAACCTCTACAAACGTTTGCCTTGAATTTGGGAATCATCCGCACGCTTGCGAGGGCGTTTGTATGTTCTGAACAGGCAAGCATGACGGACGTCGAACTTGTGTCGGCTTTATTATTTGGCTTAAGTTATTTTTACAAATGTTTTAAGCTCAGTATCGATCAATAATCCTACTAAAATGGAATATGGATGGATGGATGGATGGATGGATGGATGTTTGTTACTCTTTCAGCCACAACTAATGAACCGATTTGAATGAAATGTGGAATAGCGATAGCTCATACCTACATTTTAGCCCGGAAAATTAAGGACTTTCCGCGGGAATTAAAAAACCTTAATCTGCGAGGACGAAGTCGCGGACGTCATCTAGTTGATAGTAAAGCGTCCTCTAATTAAAATTTTCAAAACATATTTCATGTGCACAATTTGTCCAGTTACAGTTTTAGTATAATATTATAGATTAGTAGGTAGTAGTAGCTAGTAGTATGTTCGAAAACACTTGGTACCTACCTAGTTTATTTATTTGAATAAAAAAATATTCTACTCTATTCTAGTATGTACCTACTCAATAGATATTTTGTTTTTTTTTTTCTTTATCAACCGATAGACGTCCACTGCTGGACTGTTTATTGCATGGACTTCCTCAGGCTTCGGTCTTGCGCCACCTGTACCCAGTGGCTCCCTGAGGGTCGCCTGATGGTGTCGGTCCACCTATTACCATACCATTATATACCATTTTCCGGTGCGGAGTCGCAACTTATTATTATTAATATATAAAACTAATTAATTAATTAAATTATATAAACAAATCGTCTTCAAAAGTCTTCAGTCGACCAGTCATTCATTTTACGTTTTTACCCACTCACAAAATGAAGATTTCTAAAGGTGCGATACGTAAATCGTAATACAATAACACGTCTAATCGCCGCCAGTGCACAAACGAGACTGAGTGCGCGCAAACGTGTGGACGGAGACGCAAGCGCTTGTGGCAAATTCCCTTTGGTTTGCGATCAAAAGACCGACACTCGATGGATCGGCCACAAACGCTCGCAAGCGTAGGCAAACCATGGCAAACGCTCTATCCGCACGTTTGCGTTTGTGAAGGTTTGCCGAGGTTTGCCAAGCGTGCGGATGCAGCTTTACAGTGGGATGATCGCAATGTGATCGCAATAGTCACTGGTCTTTAACCTTCTAATAATATAGGTACCTACCTATCTATTTTTTTTTTTACACTTCGATGGCTTGAAAACAGTGTTGGCATTAATCGATTAATTTTAATCAGACTAAATTAATCGCGATTAATGTAGTCAAGGTAATCATGAATAATAAAATTAATCATTAATGATTAATCGACAGCTTGTCGATAGCCACTGAGTCTGTTGTAATAGATCTGGGGCCGAAGTCTGCTATTTTACATGTCATTGTCATTGAACCGCAATACAATTACAATTCAATTATCATTGGTCCACAATGGTCGTTCGATTTCTTATAATTGGATTGTAAATCAATGATACCTCGGTATTGGCATTAGCTTAAAAAGCGTTTGCCGAAATGAGTTTCAAAAAAAACTACATATTAAAAACGTTTATTTAAGCTAGATTCAAAGCTAGATGTGTCAGTGGCAAACCATCGGAAAACAATTGTGACGCCATTGAATTAGTAGACTACCAAAATTGCTAAAAGTAGCAATTGGGATGTCATTGATAGACAATTGAACTACAATTGCAATAGCAGACTTGGGCCCCAGGTCAATTGCGAAATAGCTGCATTCCTACAGTCACAATTATGGTGATAGACTCATCTTTTGGCATTCTTTGCATCAGTAAAAAAATATACTAAGGAAATACTATAATTATGATATAAGAAGCAGAGCGAGCAGAACCAAGCGGAACCAACCCATAGGCTAGAAAAGTAGAACATAGGCTAGGAAGAGTAGAACTTAATCGTGCGATGTTCGTGGGTCATTTCGTGTGATGTTCGATTTTATACCTACCTACTCTGTGGTGTTCCTTTGCCTTTGTGGGCATCAGCAACCACGATCGCCCCAGCCAACCTGTGCAGTAGAAAGATCGATTTTTAAATAAATTTGAATCGTAACTTGATGAATCGATTCATAAAAAAATCGAGGTCTAAAAGATCGATTTCTAAAAAATCTTGACATCATCAGACATCTATTTTATAAAAAACCAGATACAATAATAAACAATCACTTAGTAGTAAAATCAGGGATTTTTTTAGTTTAGGGAATTCGATAATCACTATTATACGTGAATATTTTTTTTTTTTGTAAACCGACTTGTTGAAAATAAAAACCCTAAAATAATTGTTGATTAACTTCAGGATCATCAATCTTTATGATGCTATTATTTGATGATCAAGGTAAAAAATAAGAAGCGATTTACTTACCCTCAATTACTTATTATTTCGTTAATCACAGTTTAATAATTATTACGAACTAGCAAACCCGGCGAACTCCGTTTCGCCACCAGGTGACATGCTATGCTATGTATCAGAGATGGCGCTGTATGTGAAAAAAGACATCTCGTGAATAGAAAAAATCAAATTACGATTTATCTAGGGTGAAATATCAATTCACTGAATCGATTCAGTGTTGCATATCGATTTAAAAAATCGATTCTTCGATGAATCGATCTCGAATCGCCAGCCCTAGTGCCCACGTGCAGCCGACGGTCGCCACCTGCTACTCCGCGCCGTAGGTAGGTACCTATCTAAAGTCATTCGTTTGTCAAATTGTCATGTCAATGAATTCCGACATTGATTCTGACAGCCAGTCAAATAAATTCAGGCTGGGGAATTCACGTAAAGTGCTACTAATTACACATGGATAACGAAAAAACGTTGTAAAAATAAGTTTTTACGAGTGAATTGTGTATTCTTCCTTGTGATTTCGTAAATGAAAAATATTTAAAATGTTTTCCAGTATTCCCAGGTCATTGATGTAAGTAGCGTTTCGTTTATTTTTGGAGTTTACATAACGTGTCACCTGTGTTTTATTCGATTTGAAAAGAAATTCTAAACTGTTGCTAGCGTAGAGTTCTATAACACCGTGTTTTTGAGATCGGTTTATTTTTTGTAGGGACAATTAAATATTATTACTTTGGGCGGACCTAAAACAAACATATTATACCTATGCAGTCCAGAGCAGTTTAATAGTTTTTTATATATAAAAATGTTTAAAATGAACGTTTCCGTATGATATCATAACTATTTCAAGGTTAAGGTTTCAAGGAGCCGTAAACTGTATTTCAGAAAAACTGACAAATCTTTGGTTTATTCTATTGATCTCGCGCGTACAGAAATGATATCATATTTGACGCATTCGTCCACTATTTTTCAAATTACTTCATCATATTTTATTATTTTTTTATTACAATCAGTACCTAAGTTATGAAAGCATTTTATTTAAAAGGTGATATCTCACAACCATGTTGGCATATAATAATTTAGAACATTATGATCTAGTTTCAATTAAACTTATTTATAATATTTATAGGGAGCTATTATTGAGTACATGAAGATTTTGTTTATACTATGTTATATTTAATACATTAAAACATATATTTAACTGGATCATTAGCTTGAGTTTGGATGACCTACTTTTGGAATGACCCAGATTTAGTTTATTTGGCAGCAAACTTGAAAGTAACTTAAAGACTAGGTCTTTATTGAATGCTAAGATACCTACATATAATTAATAAAAAGTACAGGTCTTATATTTTGTATTGATACTTAAATACACATTAAAATTTAATAAGACTGAGTTTACATTTAGGTTTTTACATAGAATAAAATTAAACATGTTCTTAATGACTTAAATTTGGAAAAGTAAGCATAACTAATTAAACAATATTTGCTACAAAATAATACACATAAATGACTAAGTACTGTGCGTATTTGTTAGCAAAATAGATGGATTAATATAATGTAGTTTTACACTGACCTGATATTATTTAGTTACTTGGCAGCATAACTGGGAGATATGTCATGAATTGTAGAGTAAACATGAGCTACCTATTCATTCAAATAAACTTTGTATAGTGCTACTGAATAATGCATACAACTCAGTCTACGAGGCTTAAGGTTTATTGATTCCTGCGGAAACTGTTTAATTTTTCGAGATAAAAAGTGGCCTATGTGTTAATCCAGAATAAAATCTATCTCCAATCAGAATTTCAGCCAAATCCATTTAGTAGTTTTTGCGTGAAAGAGTAGCAAACATACACACACACATCACATACAAACTTTTGCCTTTATAAAATTAAGTGTTACATAGTACCTTTTTTATTGAGCATCAATTTGTGGGCTATTTCTGCCACAAATAGTTTTTTCAAGTTTTCACTTATTTGGAGGGGAGAGGAGAACATCAGTCAAGTTCAGCTTGGCTAATGATTCTTTTTAAAATAAATAAAATTGAATGTCTGTTTGTAATATCAAAAGAACAGCTTTTTACTAACTGCACACGAAAGTAAAAATATGGTACGGTTGTTATAACAAGAAAACAATTTTTAAAATTTTTGTCTGTTTGTTTGTTGCCGCTAATCTCAGGAACGGCTGGCCCGATTTTGACGGGACTTTCCAGTGTAGTTAGCTGATATTATCGGCTACTTTTTTAATCTACTTTCAAAAAAGGAGGAGAAGGAATTGTGTTTTTCTTCCGCTATATATCGATATCTCCATGATTTCTTAACCGATTTGCGTGAATCTTTTTTTAATCAACACCAAAATTTTGCGAGATGCTGTCATTAGAACTTCGCTTTCGAACTCCTCAATCTGTGGATAATTAGGAATTGTCCATTATTATGAATAGTTATTGTAGGTATCAAGTAAAGACTACATCTTTGAATTCCTGGACCCAATTCCTCAATCCTGATGCTGCAGGGTTTCTGCCCAACTAAACTGTGGGGATTTAGGAACTGTCGATTGTGAATTGAAGAGGCGGACGAAGTCGCGGATGTCCGCTAGTAAAAAATATCTTCTAATGAACTAAGATTTGAGAATCCTACTTCTGATGTTCGTCGGAGATACAAAAAACTTCATAATCTATTATTTAATAGAGTTTCGATGTGTTTTGTTACTCTGAAGGCGTATCTGTAAAAAAGTACCCAATGAAAAGGGTTATTAGGTACTTATTGAAATTACAAATAGCACTTAGGATAATCTAATACCAACAAGTGGCAATGAAAAGCGTGCTCTAATTTTACATTAGAACCCCGTGTTGCGGAAACTCCACTTAACGTAATATATCGCATCATTTATGACGATTACAATATAGTTTACGTAGATGCGGTCGACAATATTGTTTACTATGTTTGAATACATTGTCATTGTATGGGATGGGTATCGATTTTCACCGTCGCACGTATCATTTGCTATCGATTCCGTTTTTCCACATTCGATAACTATAAACATAGTCATGTTCTCGCAATGGATTTTCTTGATAAATTTTTAAGTCGAACAGTGTTTCGTTTAACGTAATAATACCTTTAAACGCCCAAATTTCAGAGTAAAACTTACACAGTTGTATGCTGCCGTTCACAAGCTATAATGCCGTTAACTACCAAAATAATATTTCCTAATATAAACCCTAATTTAAAGGCTTTTGAGTTTATATTAGGAAATATGATTTTGGTAGTTAACGGCATTATAGCTTGTGGACGGCAGTATGTTGATCTATAGAGCGTACTGACTCAGGTCAGACTCAAGATAGAGTAACCTCTAAACGAGACACAGATATGCTCTAACATAAATCTGCCTCTTTGTTACTCTGTCTCAAGTCTGAGCTGAGTGAGAGTGTTCTCTATAGATTTCAGTCTCAGTTTCCATCATATTTTTCAAATTCTTCGAAAAATATGTACCTACATCACTGGAATTTGTAACTGATGACAAAAATAGTCAATTTGATTGATTCAAAATAAAGTAAAGGGATATTCTGAAAGTATACCGACCATCGTTAGGAAGATTCTCTAATGAGGGAGGTCTGGGAGGATTTTAATAAAAGTTTTTTTTATCTGGTTACAGTGTACAAAACAGTTCTTACCGTACGGAAGTAGGTACAAAGTTTCACACATAGGCTACTTCTTATCCCGGAAAATAAGGGAGTTTCCGCGGGAATTAAAAACCCTTAATCCACACGAACAAAGTCGCGGGCATCAACTAGCTATTCATAATTTTGCTTAAAACCGCTGTCGGATTGTCTAAAAATAATTGCTACAGAGTAACGATCGCTATCACCTGTAATTGGCTGAATTTTGAATTCTTCATGTTGAATTTGGCATTTTAAACAAATAGCGAAAGTCTTACCAGCCAATCAGAGGAAATTGCCATCGTCACACTGTACCAATCTTCTTAGACAATTCCACTCATATCCCACAGCTTGTCTGCATCTATATGACAAGTCGTTTGGGTTTTTGCCAATTGACTTTGTAGGCAGTTAGACGCAATCACTGTATTAGAGGTTATTGATCTCTTAATGTTTAAAAAAATGGATTGAGATAAGATTGCAATGTCCAAATCTCAAATTAGTAAATTGTATGCCAAATTATACTCCATTTCTATACTTAATATCTAGATGGGGTAACTATAATAACTGAATTTACAAGTATGACATAGTACATTTATATTATGCCGAAGAGTTTCTGAAGGATTTTTAAAATCTCGTGGACGTAGATTTAGGTTTTTCGTCGGGGGTATAGCTAATATCATAATGCATATATAGTATGCAGTGCAGTGCAGTATATGCACAGTTGGTATGTGTTAAAAATTCGGTAAAATTAAAACGTCATAGGTAAAATTGTAGACAAACATTGTATAACAACTTAGAGGTAGGTATCTAATAGACAAGGTCAAGTCCGACTTGTTAATTCGATCGGATTCCGGTTTAAACTGCTTTACCTGCACTAGAATTCGCAAAATGGATGTAAAGAAGTATGAAAAACTGCTGTTACATAGTAGGAAATGGGAAAATCCATTACGAAAATACCTTTGCTTACACATTCTGTTGGTATTGAATAGGTATCGATGACGAGGGGTAGGCGTAGATTTGTAACATTCCGTCTCTTATTTTTAGCTAATGAAATCTGAAGGAATGGGCACCAGCCATTAATTTGATAGGACTTAGCTGTGGGCTTGTATAAAATTAGTTTTTAGCCATTGAAATCTGAAGGAATGGGAACCAGGAATTAATATGATAGGACTTAGTTGTGGGAATTAGATTTTTTTAATGTTATTCTTTGTTACAGATGCTCTAACGCTATAGCACCGAATCGGGCGCTAGCGTATGCATTAACGAAATGTCCCGCACTCTTAGAGCCTTCATCACAATGCCGGAACTACCACGAGGTGACCGGGAACATCATCTGCCCCAACATGGTGAGGGGTATCGACCATCTCAGGGACCCTCGCCTTAACAAGGTACGATGAATATTTTTAACAGATTTCCAAAAAAGTAGGAGGTTCGCAATTCGTCGGAATCTTTTATTTTTTACTAGATGATGTCCGCCACCTCGTTCGTGTGGATTAAGGTTTTTTAATTCCCGCGGGAACTCTTATTTTTCGGAATAAAAAGTAGCCTATGTGTTATTCCAGACTATAATCTGTCTCTGTGCCCAATTTCAGCCAAATCGGTTCAGTCGTTGCAGCGTGATTGAGTAACAAACGTCCAAACATCCACACTTTCACATTTATAATACTAGCTGATACCCGCGACTTCGTTCGCGTGGATTGATGTATTTTATTCCCGTGGGAACTCTCTTATTTCCCGGGTTAAAAAGTAGCCTATGTCCTATTTCAGGCTATAATCTATCTCTGTGGTAAATTTCAGCCAAATAAGTTCAGTCGTTGCGACGTGATTGAGTAACAAACATCCACACTTTCACATTTATAATATTAGTAGGATTAGTAGGATTATTAGGATATTAGGATTAGGATATTAGGAATTAGGATTAGGATATTAGGATTAGGATGTAATATGTTCCTCGATTACTCGAAGACGCCTGGACCGATTGGGAAAATTCGTTTTGTTTGAAAGGGTAGGTATATACTTCCTAGGTGGTCCCATTGTCATCAGGTTAGGGTCTGATGATGGGACTGTAACTTAGAATTTTCTATCGACTCTACAATGGGGATTGTTCCCAAATCCATACAGGTCTATTATAAAATTATGCAATTTTCGCGCGAGTGTTAATTTTATGGCATAATTAACAATGGAATGTTTTGAAATTGTTGCCAATCGTAAGTGTGGACGATTAGCGCTCAACAGAGTCCTAAATTAGATCGTTAAATCTAAAAACTCTCATGGGAACAATATGGCAATTCCCGTCATGCTAATTTTGTTTTGATATTAAAAATAAATATGGGGATAAGTTCAGAATGCGTCGCTTCATTCATATTTCTTTTCAATTCCATAAAGTCCATTATTTAATTTTAAGAGTTATTATTTAGGGGAGAAGTGGCATGAAAGAGCCAGTTTACTAAACGACTCAAAAAAATACACTTTTAATGAAAGAAATGATGATTTTTTTCTCTTAAATTATTATTCATTTATTAAACTAGCTAATTTCATGCGAAAAAATCTTAAACACTATGAAAAAATCAACGAAATATTCATTTAAAAAAAATGTGTCTTTCGGCTTTTTCATAACATTTCGGTATTGAAAGAGCTACTAACATTTATGAAAGAGCCAGTCTGTATTATAAAGTGTAATTGTGAAAATTATATAAAATAATAATAATTGCACTATTAAAAAAAAATCAAAAAGGCGATTCCTTCAAATCCTTTTTAAAAATTAATGATATTTTTAAGCAATTTTTAATTCTGTCATTAATTTTAAGTAATTTTAACAAACGCGTTAATCTTAACATATTAATCAGATTAGATTATTTTTTTGTGGATGATGCCTACGACTTAGTTCGCGTGGATTAAGGTTTTTTGATTCCCGAGGAAACTCTTTAATTTTCTGGGATAAAAAGTAGCCCAATTATTAATCCAGTGTATAATTTGCCTCTATATATATATCTAGTATTTTTGCGTGAACAAAAAAACACACACACACACACACACACACACACACACACACACACACACACACACACACACACACAAACTTTCACCTTTATAATATTAGTGTGACGAGAAGTGTGATTAATAAAAATCTTTAAAATTAAACAAAGAAAGAATAAGTACTCGGAATCGCAACCGTCGGGGTAGAGGTTAAATGGGGAGATGGTCTGATAATCTGGTCTGTTACAACCTCATTTTCTTCGTGAGCTTCAAATGGTTTTGTAGTAGGCGGAGGTGTTGATCTTAAGTTAATTTCAATATTTTCCTTATCCAAGTTCATTTCATTATCTTCGTTAGACTGTGACAGATGGCATCACATCACACTAATATTATAAAGGCGAAAGTTTGTATGTGTGTGTGTATGTTTGTTACTCCTTCACGCCACAACGAATGAACCGATTTGGCTGAAATTTGGAATGGAGATAGCCCATACCCAGGATTAAAACATAGGCTACATTTTAACCCGGAAAATTACAGAGTTCCCACGGGAATTGAAAAACCTTGATCCGCGCGGACGAAGTCGCGGGCATTGTCTAGTATGAAGATAAAATTCGTCTTCATTAAATTTATTAGAATTTAAGGGGTAAATTCCCTATGACAGATATACTTCCTTTACAAGTTGCCTAACTTGAAAAATAGATTTTTTGGGTCTTTTTAATTTTTATGGATTTGGCTTTTCCATAATGCAATATCTGGAGCAAATAATTTAATAATATATGAAAAAAATGCATATTTATAGATATTTATTATTATTTTATTTTATAATCAAAATTCAAATGCAGGGTTATGAAAGAGTCGGCTATGAAAGAGCCAGCTCTTTTAAGGCCCATTCACCCAGCTCTTTCATGACTTATTCTTTAAAAAAATATAAACTTTAAAATAACAACAATATGAAAACTTTTTCAACTCAGTTTTTACACAGTTGAATGGCCAAATATATGCACAAACTCAATCTAAAATCCATTTCCCTATATTTGTTTACAATAAAATACCAAAAAACAAGTTAAATGAAACAAAATACTTACTTTTTACTGCCAAAAACTTTGATTCCATGTGCCGGTGTACGTTGTTTTCGGTGGACTGTCAAATGTTTGTGGGTGACGGGCAATCACTATTGCCACTTAAAAATAAAATTACCAACCAAATTCGTTCATTAACTACTAAAATATTGCAAGTGGCTCTTTCAAAACCTGGCTCTTTCATGCCACTTCTCCCCTACACTTTAAATCACTGCAGGATCCATTGTGACTAGCTTTTTAAAAGTATATTATGTTCATAGCGATAAAATATGCTCTTAGTTAGGTTTACATTAATTACTACAAATCATTGTGTTTTTTATTCTGTTCCCCTTAGTGGTGATTGAAGATGCAGTCTATGATGGACTTGGGCTAGCTAAGAAGGGACTGTTTAATCAAATCCAGGCACTTATTGCCGGTTTCTAGCCATAGCCTCCCACCAAACTAGAACATAGAAATTGGACATCGAACCCACTGCACTAGATAGAGCTGAAACTTGGCACGGAATTAGCTTGAAGCCTGGAATTAGACAGGAATCTATAATGTGATGATCAGCGTAAACATTTTTTTAGGGTCTGGCATTCACACTAGAAGAACGGCAAGCGCTTGGCATTCACGGCCTTCTAGCAGCCAAGTTCAAGTCACAGGAAGAGCAGCTGGATATATGCAGGATATCGATAGATAGATACGAGGACAACCTCAACAAATACCTTTACCTCGTCGAGTTACAGGTGACTAACCAGCATAAAGGTACCATATTTTGATTTAATGAATTTACTAAGTTTTTCTCTACGGTACTCGTACATCGATAAGGCAAACAATTTCAAGTGCATGTGGTACATATCTTGCTTTATCTTTTAATGCTGAAATATAAAGAACGCGCGAGTAGCGCGGCGCAATTTGCACTACAAAAAACAGTAAAGAGCCGAACCAGTCCAGACCAGGCGTAATTTTTTTGTCGGGCAGATTATTATGTGGTGGTGGAGATATATGTTATTTTGATCACGGATCAAGATCCAGTAGGCCATCCACCATGATTTGATTGCTAAAGTGTGACGATCGCAAACATCTCTGATTGGCTGACACTCAAATTATTGGCTAAAATTCACGATTGCGACGAAAATACATAAATTCAGCCTATCACAAGAAATTGCGATCGTCACGCTGTAGAACTCGTAGGGCTTAAAGATTGACTATGTACGGATTGTCTATGCCCTGTTGGAAGCCGCGTTTCGGCAGTAATATACAGTCCACGTTACGTGCTGCAGTTAATCGTGCTTCATACAGTTCCTCGTAGTACTAATCGTACACACCTATGCGCGCATTTAGTGTGTCGCCCTGCCGTGCACTTGCCGTCGCACTGCACTGTCATCGTGTTTTATGCTTGGGAAATACTAATATGTCTTGTCCTCCTTCGAATCCACTATGTAAGTATGTACCAGCTCTAAATTACAATTCCGACCCTCCATCCGGTTACATGCGTCACATGCGGTGATATATTTAGTTAATTGATCCAGGTGTTAGTTGCATGTCTTCTTTTCGTCTAAGCAACAGAGTTCTTCGTCTCAGAGTTTTGTATCTAGGCATGCGATTTGTTGAACAACATATTAGTTAGTGCTAAACAAACACAAGCCTTTTTTTAACTATCTTTCACATAGGTACAGTTTTTTAATTTCAATTGGTATTTACAGATACTCGATGTTATCTATAGCTGCGTCGTTTATTTGCAGGACAGAAATGAAAAGTTGTTCTTCCGGCTGTTATCAGAGAATGTGGAGAAGTATTTGCCCATTGTGTACACACCCACCGTAGGCTTGGCCTGCCAAAGATTCGGTCTCATCTACAGAAGACCGAGAGGTCTCTTTATCACCATCAATGATAAGGGACATATATTTAATATCCTCAAAAACTGGTAAGCTATGTTTTAAAATAAGTAAATTGTTTAAAAGTTCTGTTTGCATAAGTTAAAAGAAATTCCTATACGACAAAACTATTGTCTCTACTATAAATGCAAGAACATTCAAACTCTCTTTAGAAATAAATTTTAGACATCATTTAGATAGGTATCGAACAAGAAGCAAGGGCAATAATATCTAAGTATACTGTTAAAGCGCGTCATACATCACGGCTTTGTGGCATACACCGGTCAATTTATATTTATTGAATATAATGAAATCGCTCCTTTGAGTAGGTATAGCGGTGACCGATACGATTTCAGCTTGCTCGGTCAATTAAATGGTAAATTTTAGAACAATATTTTTAACCGGTGACTAACCAAATTTTCCTGTAAATTAAGCCCCGCATAGTCCTCATAGCGACACATTTTAGGCCTGAACCAGACGTCCGCGCGATAGTATTCACAGACGGAGAACGTATCCTCGGTCTAGGCGATTTGGGCGCCTACGGTATGGGCATACCTGTGGGGAAGCTGTCTCTGTACACTGCGCTGGCGGGCATAAAGCCGCATCAGTGTTTGCCTATCACTTTGGACGTTGGAACTGAGAATCAGGTATTTATTATCCATTTTCTTCAATAAATCTTTTTAATTTTGCCTTTGAAATCTCAATTCATTGCCGGCTCACTACTGGACAGATCTGAGGCCTTTTGAATGAAAATGGTTAGGTCATAATCCACCAACCTACCAAGTGCGAAATGACAGATTTCACACACCTTTGAGAACATAATGGAGAACTCAGGCGTGCAGGTTTCCTCACAATTTTTTCATTTGTCTCGCTCTCGACATCGTGAAAGTGCGAGACGGAATAATTAGAATGACAGTGAACTTTGAGTGTGCATAAAATTAACCCAAACTAAGGTTAAGTTTTTTAACTCTGTTTCATTTTACCATTGCCGCGTAACGTTTTTAACCGAGGTATAAGTTAGATAATTTGGCAAATTTTCAATACAAAAACTGTGAACGTCCAATTTATTCACCGGTTAATCGTTACTTGTTTGCTTGTTGGCTTTGGTGAAATTGGCACTTTAGGTATATTTTTGGAAACATTTTTTTAATTCGTATCAAAATTAATATGAGTTGAACAAATTCTACATATTGCTTGGAATTGAAATAATATTATGACGCGTGATGTAAATTGGCGTGAAATTGAATATGAATCTGGAGCGGACCTAGTTATATGCTGACGTGTCGTTTACGATGTCTGGAAGAATTTGGCGTATGGAAAGTTTGGGTCAAATTTGTTATTCAGTTATTTTTATTTAAAGACTGCTCCATTCCAGTGCCGATGACGACCGCGTATTGCAGTTGTTATTGCGTTTGAGATCATTTTTATACCAATTAGCTAGTTAATCCCACTCTCTTTTAAGGTAAAATCTTAAGGTTTTTTAATTCTTGCGGGAACTCTCTTATTTTCTCTGTGCAAAATTTCAACCAAATCGGTTGAATCGTTGCAGCGTGATTGAGTAACAAAAATCCATCCACACATACAAACTTTCGCATTTATAATATTAATACGAAATTAATAGGATTTTATACGAGTTTAGAATTTAAAGAAATGATGAAAATAGTTGGCAGAATTTCAAAATATAAGAAGAAAAGGTGATAAGTCTTAGAGCGACCGCAGATACAGTTGCAAGTTGGCCGACTATCGAACACAACGATTTTGACAAAGAAATGATCGACGGCTTAGTTGGATACGATACGATGTGTGGATTACCATAAAAACTATACCTACCTATTAGTCTTCGCTTAATAGCGAATACTAATATATACTCTGCGATTTAGTTGTCCGACTTGAAGTTGTAAGTCTGCGGGACTCTTAGTAACTTCCTTCTGGTCGGTTTGCACTAACGAGCTCGTATCTTCAAGAGTTTAGTTTGCTTAATCAGCAATTTGAAATTATGGTGATAGGGGATCACTGATGTCTTAAATTTTTCTATAAAGATCTGAAGAATTCGTCATTTTCTTTAGTTTTGATGTTTCAGGATTTGCTGGAAGACCCTCTTTATATTGGTCTGCGTCAAAAACGAGTGAGGGGAAAGGAGTATGACGAGTTTATTGACGAATTTATGGAGGCATGTGTTCAGAGATATGGACAAAATACACTTTTGCAGGTATGTTTTTGTATGTATTATAAGAAACATAATCACAAAATAGAGATGGAAATATTAGTTATAAGGAAACATGTATTTCTGAATAGGTATGCATATTGCATCCCTTTCTAGTACTGTCATAATCACTACTCGAATCTGATGCCCTTGCCAATTTTCGTGACATTTTTAATGACGCTTTGCAAGTGCGAGAAGGGTCCGTTTTTTTATTTCATTTTAATATGAAATAAACATATTTTACTGTTACTAATGTTAACGGATAATATAGTTATTTCACGTAATTTTATGTTGGTTAAAATTCACTCATTCGATTGGTTATGTAAGATTCTATTTTTATGCGATAAGGTGTATTTTTACTATCGTAACTAGGCGTATCGTCATGGTGAATGGCATTATAATTGTAGGAATTCTGTTGTTCTTTCTGAACAGCAGAACTGATCTTTGACGTGATCGATGCGACTGTAGATTCATTACTCCTACTTTTAATGAGTTTTACATAGAGGTTGCGAAATTAATAACGCGCTGTCATTTACTCTTTATATTATCAATTATATACTATAGTCTCAATATCCCAACGGTTAAAGGTGTGGACTGAAAACTGAAAGGTCACAGTTTCGAGTCTCACCCGTTGCATTGTCGTATCCACTCCTAGCACAAGCTTTCCACTTATTTGGAGGGGATAGGAGGATATTAGTCAACTACAGCTTGGCTAATATTCTTTAAAAAAAAATTAAATCAAAGGTTAAATCAAAATAATAACAAAGCTTCTTCTCTTTAATTATTTGAAATAAAAAAATATAATATGTAAAGTGAACGGAAAAATAAGATTAATATTCTTTTCCACTTTTGCTAGATACTAAGTATTTTGTCTATCTTGGTTTCGATATAAAGATTAGGTAATAATAGTCTGTGCTTCACGTTGACGTCCCTTATTCACGAATTGGAGGGGGGAGACTATTCCAGATTTTGGCTGCAATGGAAAATTCTGAGAATCAACCCTCAGATCAATATATCAGGTGTGATTTTATATTATGGAATCAAATAATAATAAAAAAATAAATAATCAATATTTAATCGCTATCTCAGCATCGTCTGCGGAACATAGCAATAAAGATAAGGTGCCATTGAATCGTAAGATAAGGTTTTTACCTATGTATGTGAGGTAATTCTCATTTCTTTGTAAAATAAACTTTCATGCGTACTCGTAGGTTTTTGTATTTGTTGCTATGCAATTATTCTAACAATTCACTTTCGCGTAATATTATAATATTTAGCCTTTATAATACTAAACTTTACTGAAACTGTTGCTATTCAGTATAACTTCAATAACAGTCACATTTATTTAAAACGAGATGGTTTTACTTGTGTAATATACACTCTAAATTTTTGTTTAGTTTGCTTAAAATTTACGTCTAACACACTTTAGTTTAATAAAAGATCGAAAAAACGTCGAAAATAGTAGAAATTCAAGAAACATTTTAGGTTTGATGGTTTTTTTATATGATTTGCTTTTTTTTTCTGACCAATTGAATGTAAATATAAAGGTAGGTACATACTTCAACTTGAATGAATATAATAAAATAGATTTTATCAAAATTTTGAATTTTCAATGCCTATGATGGGGGAAAATTAGAAAGATTACCACCTCTTTCATTAAAACGGAATGTAGCCACATTCTAGATAACATTCATATAATTCCAAATCTGCAAACTATTAGGTTTCCGTACATTTTTAAGTGAATTGTTATGTTACGTAATAAGTAAATACGAGTAGATGGTAACATTGTTATTCATGTGAAAGATAAAAACCTCAGTCCTGTCTCATGAAGTAGCATATCTTAGATATGATGTATGATAATGGATTTATTATACAATGCTAGTGCCATTTATTATCTCTTTAATTATTATCTTTGGCACACTTCAAATTATATTAACTTGACTGTTGCCGCGAATTCGTTCGCGCTTGTTTTAGTTTTTTACAAATCCCGTGAGATTTCTTTGGTTTCTGGCGGTTAAAGGTATTCTTAGTCCGTATCTGAAATGCAAACTATGTCTGCGCCAAATTCCTTAATCGTATAAAAAGTTTTTAGGATTTTAACAAGGAACCATAATTATTTTTAGGGTAAATTGTACCCGCCTAAGTTTAGTCAATACCAGGGTCAGCAATGTAAGCGCTCGAAAAAATGTGATTCATAATAATATTATGGTTTTAATTATCTAGATCAAAATTCGGCGATAGTTTAGTTTTTACTGTCCATACTTTGCTAAATTCAACTAAAAACTTACTGACAAGACTAAAACCTGCTCTGTTTCCATTTTGCACTGTGAATTTTTTATGCTCATATTTATTTTGAATCAACTCGGCCGTATATCAGAAGTTATTTGTTTCTTTTGTTTCATGGGGAAGTATTTCATCTCGCGTAGGAACGTTTTCTTTAAACGTACATGCTTATATCTTCGCGTACATCTTGATCATCGTTTAGTATAGCAAACAAAGAATATTATAAGCGCCTTCCTTGAAACTATTATCGCTTATTTAATATATTCGTGACTTGGTATGTAATGAGAAAACACTGAAGAAATAGTTCTATACAAATAGTAATGAATGCAACTTACGTACCTACAAGGATATAGGAAGTGTCTGGCTGTGATTTCGATATTCATATTGCAGAAAGGTTGCATAACTCAAGGTTTTAAATTTTTTTTTCTGCCTGTTTGTATTAGTTAATCTTCGGAACGACTGAACCGATTTTGTCGATTTTATACAAGGAGTGACTTATGCTACATTTTATAACGGAAATATAACAATGGTTCCTTCGCGAAAATGCACTTAATATAAATATATGAAAGTTTTGTGTGTATTTTTTATTGTATTATTATTAGTTTCAAGTTGTGGAATACCAAAAATCGTATTAACTTTAAAGAAGTTTATTAAAGTAGCTATTGGATTCCACAGTTCGAGGATTTCGCGCTGCTGAACGCCGGCCGCCTCCTCGCGAAGTACCGCTTCAAGTACTGCACGTTCAATGACGACATCCAAGGCACGGCCAGCGTGGCCGTCGCGGGGCTCATGGCCGCCGTCAGGCTCACCAAGAGGAAGCTCAGTGAAAACATCTACTTCTTCCTTGGCGCTGGATCAGTATGTATTGAGTTATCTAATCTTTTAAGGCCCGGTTGTTTCAAGCTGTTTGTTATCGTTACATATGTACATTCATTAAAATGGTTTTCTTTGACATTTTGTTCTGTAACGCAATATTTAATGGGTAGAATGTATGTTTGTCCGTGGACGTCTTTGGGTCGA
Source organism: Hipparchia sbordonii (assembly GCA_038048805.1). NCBI lineage: Eukaryota > Metazoa > Arthropoda > Insecta > Lepidoptera > Nymphalidae > Hipparchia > Hipparchia sbordonii. The sequence continues at coordinate 5,193,380 of CM076106.1, read as the reverse complement.
TAAAGAAGATTGCTTTGCATTTAGCAGAATCTGCTTTCCAAATCGGTCGGAGTTAGTCTTGGCTTGGCATAAGAGCCAGAAGTCATGTTTTTTTTTAGATTCCAGGTTTTCCAATTTAACAGTAGGTATTTCTTGTGTTTTCTGTATCGAATCATGTTACATCGTCTGAAAATTTAATTAAGCAGTTAATTTTGTTTGATAAGGCAGATAAGAGAGATTAGATATTTTAATGTCACATGTATTGACGCAATTGCGGCTTTTTGTTCAAAAGTACGACTATAGTCGACTCGGGAAAGCCTATACTCTCCTGGAGTCGTACTGGGAGGTCGTAATGAGGAGATTTGTAGAAGAATGTAAGAATCATAGTCAGCGACATAAAACAAAGGGTAGGAAGGCAACGGGAAGAGCAACCAGTTCGAAGAATCGGTAGAGGCGTTCGACTCCCAAAGGGAAGTGGGGGGCGGGAGGCTAGATGAATCAATGTCATCGGATGGGTCGATGCATGGAGCTGCTGTGTGTATATATATACAGGGTGTCCCACGGCTATGCCACATGGAGGGGAAGTACCTTAAATATTGTAGATAGAACATTTTACTGAAAGAAGACTTCATTTTAATTTAAAAAACAATTTAAACTGCATTCATAGATTTTTAAATAATTGCCTGGTTGAACCGGGACTCGAACCCGCTATACGAGTAAAAAAATTAACCTGTATCTTTATCATACCGATCGGAAGGCTTCATCATAAGGATTATTTTTTGTTAAATAACATAGCATGAGAAATAAAAGGAAGACAATGAATTTTAGCCTTTGATGTAAAATTTTATTCAGAAAAATTAAAAGCTGACATTGGCGTATCGACATACAACTGACATGAACTCTTCAATTCGTTCTGTTGCAGCGGGATTGAAGGACAAACCAATAAATCAACAAACAAACACACTTTCGCATTTATAGGTAATATAAGTAAGGATTATTAAGGATAGTAGGGATCGGGAAATGATGCGTACTTCTCAAGTGGGTACTCATTAGTAATAGTTCATGTCAGTTGTATGTCGATACGCCAATGTCAGCTTTTAAATTTTCTGAATAAAATTTTACATCAAAGGCTAAAATTCATGGTCTTCCTTTTATTTCTCATGCTATGTTATTTAACAAAAAATAATCCTTATGATGAAGCCTTCCGATCGGTATGATAAAGATACAGGTTAATTTTTTTTCTCGTATAGCGGGTTCGAGTCCCGGTTCAACCAGGCAATTATTTAAAAATCTATGAATGCAGTTTAAATTGTTTTTTAAATTAAAATGAAGTCTTCTTTCAGTAAAATGTTCTATCTACAATATTTAAGGTACTTCCCCTCCATGTGGCATAGCCGTGGGACACCCTGTATACAAGCACCAAGTTCCTACCAGATACCTACGTACCGTGATCGTATAAAATCTGTCTTAAGAGATCTTGTGAATAGGGATGTTGCCAACTAATCAAAACTCTTTATCAAACAGCCAAAATGGATATCCTCACTATAGGCGTCATTTTTTGCATGCGTACGTCACTATACGCCTATGTCACTCTCCAGTTGGGGAACTGGAGAGTGACATAGGCTTCATTTTAAAATCTCTCGAGAACGAAAGATTCTCGGCGGAGGGAAGAACTCGCAAGCAAAAAGCTAGTAACACTTAAAACTAACAGCGCCCGTCTATTTTGCTTATTTTGGAAGACGACACAAACACAAACGTACACATACGACTAATATTTTTTTATGAAAAGTTGGCAGCATTGATTTTAAACTCATTCTACAGGCAGCCAACGGTATCGCCAGCCTGACGGTAGCAGCGATGGTCGCAGAAGGTCTGTCAGAGAAGCAGGCTCAGGAGCGCGTGTACATGTTTGACGTGGACGGTCTGCTGTCCACCAGGAGGGAGGGGGGCGTCCCCCCCCACGCGAAGGCCTTTGGCAAGGATATTGAGCCAGAAAAAGATTTTGAAAAGTGCATTGCGAAGATTAGACCGAGCTGTCTTATTGGTGAGTACATTCTGTCAGACTCTGAGAAAATAAATGCCAATGAGGTAGAGGTTATTGAATACACAGTTAATGAATTACTTAATACACACATTGAGTAAGTAATTCATTAATTAAGTAATTCATTAACTGTGTACATTGAGTACACAGTTAATGAATTACTTAATAACAAAGTTGCTTGGAAGCAATCTGCTTTGCCTCAGCTGTCCACAAGATAGATAAGCTACATATTGTAACATTGTTTTTATTTTGAAAAGAGCAACTGCTGAGTTTCTTGCCGGCTCTTCTCAGCAGAATCAGCATTCCGAAACGGTGGTAGATTCTTGACCTGTCGTAAGAGCCACAAGTTGGCCTACATGAAATAAATAATTTTGAGTTTGAGTTTGAGTTGGTGGTGCAATCAAAACTTTGGGACTTGTTGGATGTAACTGTACAATTTGATCGGTATTAATAGGTTGTTCTACTGTGGGAGGCGCGTTCACTCCCAATGTACTGCAGCAAATGGCGAAGAATATCGAGAGGCCAGTCATATTCGCACTCTCCAATCCAACAAGCAAAGCCGAGTGCACTGCTCAGGCTGCATATGATCATACTGAGGTGAGTTATAATTAATAGTCTATTTTTTTAATGGCTTTACGATATTGACTTTTTCTGTTCTTCGACAAGTAAGTCTACAAAGTCGCAGTTTGGCATTTGGCAGACTCCTCTCCACTAGGTGAACCGACGACAGATGAGTCGCAGGAAACCGTTGGATACAGGTGGCGCAAGACCGAGACCTGTGGAAGTCCATGCAAGATACCTTTGTTCAACAGTAGGTACATGCCGGTTGAAAAAAGCCCCACCCTTTGCTGACTTGCCTGGCGCAGTGGTGAGCAATTCGATCTTATAAGTGGGAGATCTAGAGTTCGATTCTCAGCAGGGGCAATTTGGGTCCGTTGTCTCTTTCATAAATCACATGTCTCGGTCTTTCGCCATTTACATCCAGCCGCTTCCTACCACATTCATAACACAACCATGCTTTATTAATTACAATTAATCGTACGTTTTACGTAATTAAGGATCAAAGCGGGCTTCTAGCCCTTTTGAGATTACTATTCTACAATCTTATCATATTATTCGATAATCCGCTTTAATACTATTCAGTTTAAAGATAATCAATGAATCAACCCTTTTAATCGCTTGAATTGCTTCTAACAACATAATAAGTATATGATAGATAAGATTAACGATTATTATGCGGAAAAACGGCAAACCGCGTCAACAGTAAACAAGCGTAATTTTTTTAATTATTTAAAACAGTCTGTCCTCGACAATTATTTCGGTTGAGTACATTATAGGTGTATTTGGGTCAAGGTTTAGGTTACCCACGTAACCCGGGTAAGATACGACACGACCTACGATATTGATGTTAATTCGCACGTAGGTACATAAATCTCTGAATTAACTGGAATAATTTTCTTAACGACAAAATTTTCGAATTTCTTAAGTTGCATGGAAATAATCGGCTTGGCATCCAGGGGCCCAAGTCTGCTATTGCAATTGTAGTTCAATTGTCTAATAATGACATCCCAATTGCTATTTTTAGCAATTTTGGTAGTCTACTAATTCAATGGCGTCACAATTGTTTTCCGATGGTTTGCCACTGACACATCTAGCTTTGAATCTAGCTTAAATAAACGTTTTTAATATGTAGTTTTTTTTAAACTCATTTCGAAAAACGTTTTTTAAGCTAATGGCAATACCGAGGTATCATTGAATTATAATCCAATTATTGTGAATTTAGTAGACTACGAAATTTTGGACCAATGATAATTGAATTGTAACTGTATTGCTGTTCAATGACAATGACATGTAAAATAGCAGACTTGGGGCCCAGGTGTCGTGCTGCCAAGCGATTTAGCGTTCCGACACGATGGCGTGTAGAAACAGATTAGGGATTTGGGTTGAATGTTCACTGCCATACCACTTCCAAGTTAGCGCGCTACTATCTTAGACCGCATTATCACTTACCATCAGGTGAGACCGCAGTCAAGGACAAACTTGACATCGAATAAAAAAAAATTGATTGGTGTTGACGACAACTAATGTACAATGCTTCCGCAAAAGCTTTCGGAAAAGGCATCGATTTGTTGCTGATTTTATGAAATTTAAATATTGGATAGAATCAGGCGTTACTTTGCGGAAGTTCATGATTAACAAAAAATGTTAGAGTTATTTTGCTGTAATCCGCCAACAGTTGGCGGATTACAGCAAAATAACTCTAACATTTTTTGTTATTTATGAAATTTGTCATCAGGGTCGCTGTATCTTCGCGTCGGGATCTCCCTTCCCGCCAGTGCAGTACGATGGCAAGGAATTTCATCCCGGGCAAGGGAATAACGCTTATATATTCCCCGGGATCGCTCTGGGGGTTATCGCCACTGCCACGCACCACATACCCGAGACTATGTTCCTGACTGCTGCCAGAGTAAGTTTTTTCCCTTTGCATCCTTTTCCTTATTGATGAGGGTCTTGATCCCTTTCCTTTAATCCCATAATCGTAAGAGTTTTCTAGGGATAATATAATTCAGGGTGTAAGGGATACCTTAACGAAAACTTTTTTTTTGAAAGTACATTAGCCAAGCTGAAGTTGACTAATATCCTCCTATCTCCTCCAAATAAGTGAAAAGCTTGTACTGAGAGTGGGTACGACGATAGTGCAACGGATGAGATTCGAACCTGCGACCTTTCAGTTTTTAGTCCGCACCTTTAACCGTTGGGGCTATTGAGGCTCATTGGATAGGTTACAGTTAATGCCTATAGTGAAATTACAAATGCATCATACATACATACATTCATCTCGGAAATGACGCGAACAAAGAATGCCGAATATAGACTTGATTATAGATTACTTTACGATTAGATGGACATATTAAATAACTAGCTGTGCCCGCGACTTCGTTCGCGTGGAATAGTGACTTTTCGGGGCGCTTTATATAGCCACGGACGCTCAGGCGCGAGGCTTGTAGTACGTACTCTGTACGTTAAAAATGTTCGCCGTGATTCTTTAAATTGACATAACTTTTTTATTTATGAACCGATTGACATGAAATAAACACTAAATGTTAAGTGAAGCTTACTACAATATATTAGTGAAAACCGTATCTAAATCGAATAAGCCGTTTCTGATATTAGCGTGCACAAACACACAGACAAACAGACAAAAAAAAAATTAATTACAATTTCGGGTTCGGCATCGATATAATAACAACCCCTGCTACTTTTTTTTTTATATATTTCCATTGTACAGACACCACTTTTCTACAATTTTATTATATGTATAGATCATACCTACCTGATCAGTCACCCATAGTGTCCTCATTATAAACATTTTGTCTGACGCACGTAAATAAAATTCACATATAGAAGAGTTCGAGTGAAAATAACTGTGACAACTATGTACGGTTTTATTTTCGGACAGAATTACATAAGTACATTTTTTTATGACGTACTTTTTTTATTGCACTGAATAATAGTGTTCATTTCAACATAAAATAGAGTCTACAATGTAATGCAAGTATTTCGATTGAAAATGATTGTTTATATGTCTGGTCTAATTTTTTTTATTTATTTGGCAATGACATGATGTATCGTTGCCAAATTACGATCAGAATTCATAAGTGGGCGTGTTTGTATACAAAAATTCTCAATGGATGTGTAGTTGAAGGCAATCGCTATGCCAACATTGTAATCGTCTATTGACTTACGTAGCATAGATCAATTTACTGGCTCCTCCTAATTTTAGAATATCGGACTTCATAGAAAGACTTCGTCCGCTTGGATTTAGTTTTGAAAAATCTCTAGATTTTTCCGGGATTAAAAGTGAAAAAATTTAGGGATCGTTATATAAAACTTAAGTCTGCTCTCGAGAGCTTAACTGGCGGAAGCTGCTTGAACTTAATAGATTTATATTATACTAGCCTACTAGCTAATGCCCGCGACTTCGTTCGGGTGGATTTTGTTTTTAAAACTTTAATTTTCCGAGATAAAATGTAGCCTAGGTGTTAATCCTGGGCATGAGCTATCTCCATTCCCTTCAGCCAAATCATTCATTGTGGCGTTAAGGATTAACAAACATCTATCCATCCTTTTGTATTTATAATATATTAGCTTTTCCCGCGGCTTCGCTCACGTTAAGTTTGATTTTTCCAACCCTTATTTTATCCCCTTAGGGATTGAATTTTCAAAAATCCTTTCTTAGCGGATGCATCTAATAATAGCTATCTGTATGGCAAGTTTCAGCCCGATCCATTAAGTGGTTTGGGCTGTGCGTTGATAGATCAGTCAGTCAGTCACGTTTGCCTTTTATATATTTAGAAGTAGGATAGTAGGATTTTTGGTGTAGCCTGGTAAAAAGCAATTGAACAGGTTACCCAGTGCAGTCGAGGTGGAAAAGCTAGTGAAATCCTATACGGTTTTTTCTACAAAGAAAAGCTGGTCAAACCACCAAATTGCGGATTCTCCTTCGACAGTGTTCCCACTTAATTACAACATGGGGTTATTCAAGGGGCGTTAATAAGTTCCTGAAATGCCGGCAATGCATCGGTGGTGCCTCTGGTACTACAAGTGTTCATGGGCGGCGGTAATCACTTTACATCAGGTGACCTGCCAACTCGTTTGCCCGCTATTCATATAAAAAAAACCCCACACAAGTAATTTAAGGTCCAAGAGACGGGTCTGCCCGCGAAATTAAAATTTAATTTGGTTTTTCGCAATTTGTAAACTAATACGACAAAGTAGGCTTATGGTATTCAAATTGCGCCAATGGCAGTATCATTTTCACAGGTTTATATACTAATCTTAACGTGAAAGTATCCAGTTTAAGAAATTAATCAAAATAATGAGTTTGACGTGAGCTACTCACAAATTAGTCATTATTTTGATTAATTTCTTAAACTGGATACTTTTACGTAAAGATTAGTATATAAACCTGTGTAGATTATACTGCCATTATCGCAATTTGAATACCATAAGCCTACTTTATCGTATCACTACATAGTATAAAACAAAGTCGCTTTTTCTGTCCCCATATCCCCTTGGTCGCTTAAATCTTTAAAATTACGCAACGGATTTTGATGCGGTTTTTTTTAATAGATAGAGTGATTAAAGAGGAAGGTTTATATGTATAATAACATCCATTAAATAGTGCAGAAATACTTTTATTTTTGAGGTTTCTAAAGTCATGTCGTAAATAATTACATTTTTTCCGCTTACATTGCAAACGCAGGCTGAACCCTACGAGATTTATCAAAATAATGTACTAAGTATTGTACACATTGAAAAGGTCTACAGAAAACTCCGCGATGGTATATGTCTATCTCTTATAGATATCCCACAATAACGTTTTTTTTGTCATTTACTTTTTACGACAAATAATGGCTAATTTTCGAAGCGATTTTAACCAATACAGCATTAATCCTTATCTAATTAAATACCTTAAATACATTGTTGATTGAATATAGATCTATATGGCCCTTTACAGCATATGATTTAAATGAATATTTTCGAAGATATTACAGATTTAAAAATTGCGGGACGTAGCGCTTGCGGCGGTTCCAACCGGCTGTGGCGGCGAGAGCGTGCCTACAAAACATATTGTCTAACTAGCTGTGCCCACGACTTCGTTCGCGTGGAATAGTGACTTTTCGGGAAGCATATTTTGAATTACATATACCGTCGCGCTTTATATAGCCACGGACGCTCAGGCGCGAGGTGTGTAGTACGTACTCTGTACGTTAAAAATGTTCGCCGTGATTCTTTAAATTGACATAACTTTTTTATTTATGAACCGATTGACATGAAATAAACACTAAATGTTAAGTGAAGTTTACTACAATATATTAGTGAAAACTGTATCTAAATCGAATAAGCCGTTTCTGATATTAGCGTGCACAAACACACAGACAAACAGGCAAACAGACAAAAAAAAATTAATTACAATTTCGGGTTCGGCATCGATATAATAACAACCCCTGCTACTTTTTTTTTATATATTTCCATTGTACAGACACCACTTTTCTACAATTTTATTATATGTATAGACTAGCGGACGCCCGCGACTTCGTCCGCGTTCCTAAATCACCACAGTTTAGGTTGGCAGAACCCCTTCAGCATCAGGATTGAGGAGTTGGGTCCTGGAATTTAACGATGTAGTCTTTATTTGGTCTCTACAATAACTATTCATAATCAACAGTTTCTAAATCCCCACAGTTTAGGGGAGCAGTACCCCTGCAGCATCAGGATTGAGGAGTTGGAACCTGAACTTTTTATGGGACCATCTCGAAAAGTTTTTATGTTGATTAAAAAAAGATTCACGCAAATCGGTTAAGAAATCACGGAGATATTGATAGCAGAGGTAGAAAAACACAACTCCTTCTCCTCCTTTTTCGAAAGACGGTTAAAAAAGTAGCCTATACGTTGCCCGATAATATCAGCTATCTACCAGTGAAAGTCCCGTCAAAATCGGTCCAGCCGTTCCCGAGATTAGTGGTAACAAACAGACAGACAGACGGACAGACAGACAGACAGACAAAAATTTTAAAAATTGTTTTCTAGGTATAAGTATCGTATTTACTTTCGTATGCAGTTAGTAAAAAGCTGTTCTTTTGATAGTACAAACAGACACTTCAATTTTATTTATTTGTATAGATGACAAGAATCTGTGAACGTTGTATATAAAGACATTCTGTAATATATTAATTGTCGTAAAAATAGAAAAAATATGTAAAAATGTAAAAAGTAAAAATGTAGTGTATGAATTTAGATATTCCAAAGATAGCAGGAAATCTTCATAGTTTAGGGAAAGAAGAATTGTTTTACTCTAAACGCGTACGGGCCACGGGCAGTAATGAATAAATCAAAACTACTGGATCGATTTTAATCATTTTATCAGTGAATGACATACGCTATAAGTATATTTTATACCCGTGCGAAGCCGGAGCGGGCCGCTAGTTCGTTTATAAATGACGAAAAACCAAATTAAATTTGAATTTCGCGGGCAGCTCCGTGTCTTGGGCCTTAACGTTTTAATTTACACTTGTCATTTCCAGACTCTCGCTAACTTCGTGAGCGAGGAGGACCTGCACGCCGGCCGCATTTACCCCCCACTGTCCGACGTGAGGGAGGCGTCGCTCGCCATCGCTATCGAGGTCGCCAAGATGGCGTACGATGAAGGTATATTTCTATTATATCTTTTTTTTTTGCTGAAATATTAGGCATTACATTACGGCTGCCCCATTCCAAAACCTAGGAAGTGTGATTGACAAAATTTTACAGGGGCCAAAAAACATGTTTTGTAGATGGCTTAGCGAAGTAATAAATATGTCCAATAAAAGCTTTCAAAGTAGTTTATTTTTTTTATTCGATGACATTTACGAAACTTTAATTTATCAACAGATACTGAAGTTCAGAGTTCAGAAGGGCTACCACAAATATGTTTTTTGGTCTCCTTTAAAATTTTCAAAATAGGTTTTGAAATTTAGGGTGGACGGGAGCTCGTATGGGATTTTTTTTTAATTTTCTTTACGCAACATATTGTATCAAAAGTTGCGGCTGACTACGTAGATTCAAATTATATTATTATATTTAAAAAACTGTTCAATCTTTAGCCCTCTACCAGCAGTTAAAGAATGAACTTTTCACTTAATCGTATCAATTAATCAAGTTTCACTTAATTATTTTTGGATGTTTTTATACTCTTTGTTGTCAACAATCGAATACCCAATTTGCTTGCTAAGAGCCGCAAGTTGGCCTACATGAAATAAATAATTTTTGAATGTGAATATAATTATTTTTCTTGATAGGTTGTGGTTCAGTTTACCCGAAGCCAAAGAATTTCGAAAAACACGTCAGAATGTGTCAATACAATTTCTGTTACGAATCTCAACTACCAGACAGCTACTGCTGGCCAGAATATCCTCCAGTTAACTACAAAGACTTAGACGGAAGAACTTCACCCGTTTTGCTTTAACTCTTTTCTCTGAACTTCCGAAGAGGTTTTTAGTTTATTTGAAGGCCCAATTTATTTGATCTGTACTCGTAAGTTATCGAATCAAGTCCGTGTATTGCTAGAAAGTAACCGAGAGATATAGAAGTATTTTAGTCCCTAGAACAAATATAGCAGTAAAAATAAGTAGACTTTTAATAGTTTGCCTAAAGGTAAAAACATGCCAAAGTTGCCTCACTGCGATACCTCGCGGTCGCGGTTTAGCTCGCTACCTCGATGCCACCTCCATGTAAAACAAATGTATGCAAACAGATGAGCGCGAACATGCCGAAGGATACCTCACTGCGATACATCGCGGTACAGCGCGGTATCTTCGACATGTTCGCGCTCGTCTGTTTGCATACATTTGTTTTACATGGAGGTGGCATCGAGGTAGCGAGCTAAACCGCGACCGCGAGGTATCGCAGTGAGGCATCTCTGGCTTGTTCATACCTTAATAATATAGCTTTGGTTAGATAATGACAATATATAAGTACTTAGGACTTAAGATTTCCGCCGTTGAAGCGTAGCAGCGAAAAGAAAGAGATAGATGAATAGTCAAATGTCGGCGTCATTGAACTATAACGCTTAGAACAGAAGTTTTTAAAAAGTTCCGCTCCAAAGGCAGGCTCAAAACAACCAATGAATGTGCGAGTGCTATGTAATTATTTTCTGAACTGGTACTCACAATTGGGTTTTTGGTGGTTATTGTGATGAATTATGAGACGCTTTCACAGCACATTGCGTTTTTTAATAATTTTCTGCGAGCTCGTTGTACTAACGCGACGATACTGTGTAGTCGGCCTTTAAAGGCTTCCCAAAAATGGCTTAGCACCTTCGATCACAGAAAAATAAGTGGATATCGCATGTTAGTCCGATTTGTGTAGCCACTAAATATGAGTGCAAGATCATTTCACTAGCTAGTTTGTCAACGTGAAGCAGTTATTTCAATTCGGAAGCAGTTGTTTCAGTGTCAAGGAACAATGATGCATTTGAATAATAGTTGAAGTATGAAGTGCTGAATCCCCTTATTTTTCTGTGATCGAAGCTTAGCACCCAGTCAACTAATGCGCTTCTATAGTCTGATTTTTAATTCGGTGGAATTCTGACAGTTGTCATTTTATAAATAGAGCGAGTTATTTGTATGGAAAACAGTATTACCACCTGTAGTTCGATTTTACCCCAAACTATCTGACAGGCGTTTGTCATAAATATCTATGTGTGGCAATTGATTTTTATTTGTACAAGTTTCAATTTATTATCTTTTTTGTGGGATTTTTTTAATCTCTGGTAACATTAAGATACGTCAGAATTCCACGCAATCAAAAATCAGACTATAAGCGTTATTGTTTGATGGTCGGCGTCTATGCTTACGTCGAGATGACTTGCATCTATCTCTTTCGATCCGTCCTTAAGTTTTTGTGGCGGAAATGTCCTAAACGCCTTAAATGGTTCACAAAACATTATCACCAGTATAAAGTGCTCTTACATGATCATTAATTAATAAATTTTGTAAACTATTTTTCTATTACAGGATTAATAATTTTAATTATTACTTGGAATCAGTTACCGATATCAGGCCTGGCGCCCTCCGCAGTTTATGTATAAAGCTAAATGCACCCGTTTAACAGGGTTGTGAAGATTCATCAAAATCAGTTCAGTAGTTTTTGCGTGAAAGTACTTTTTCGTTACTACAAAAATCCATCCTCACAAACTGTTGCATTTATAATATTAGTAGGATTGTAGGATTTTGCCTGTATTTCCATTTTATAAAGTGATGTTGAAATTTGATGCTCCAATAGTCAAAAGGTGCGGACTCGAACCCCACCCGTTGTACTATTGTCGTACCCACTCCTAGCACAAGCTTTCCGCTTATATGAGGGAAGAGGAGAATATAAGTCAAAGTTCAGCTTAGCTAATATTCTTTATAACAAAAAAAAAAATATTTATCAATCCAAGAAATTCCTATAATGGTACACTGATCTTTCGTCGAATTCCAGGTCTCGCATCAGTTTATCCCGAACCAAAGGATCTGGCCAAGCACGTCGCCAATCAAATGTACAGCTTCTACTACGAGAGCTCTATGCCCGTTGTGTGGGATTGGAAACCCGAAGAAAAGTTCAACGTCAGACCCATCCAGCCCGTTCCTAAGAACATTTAAAGTATTGCTTTTTTACTAATTATTTATTTTAATACAATAATGCCGACCGTTAAAAATAGACGTACAATGAATTGACACTGTTCTATTATTCAAGTATTATTTTATTTTTATTACTCTATTTTAATACATCGACCACCAACCATTTGAGAAACAGATGTATAATAATAATTTGACGCTATTGTATAATTGTAATTCAAGAGCATGAAAACTATAGATTTATTTATGTTAAACCAATAATGCCAACCGTTACAAAAATAGACGTATAATAAATCACTGCGTATTGGAAATGGATTTACTACTAGTAAATTAATGCTGTGTATATCATTAATCATGTTGATTCACTCGCTGGTTTTAAGGTATCATTATGATGACTATTTTCGTAATTTAATCATGAAATATGTTTTTACTAAACGACAAATCTTTTTCGTGGTATTAATCAAGGATATTAATTATTAGAGATTCACTTTATTGTTTATTCAAGCATGCTTATTTATTTATTTATTTATTTATTGTAATATGTAAGATATAAATGAGGTAATAATTCGTTGTGATGTGTGTAATTCATTGTACGCTTATTTCAAAACGGTTAATATACGTATAAGTTTGACAGTTTGTATACATTGGAACATGCTCGCCAAGTCGTTACAATATTTTTATTTTACTTTTACACAAAGTATTACCTCCGTATTACATAATTTGTATTTATAATAATATATCGCAAGAGCACTGAAAAGTTCAAAACGTTTCAATAATAAATATGTTATACGAAAACTTTAATAATAATTAATTATATTACTATTCAAGAACATAGTTCAGGATTTTAGATCTGTTAAGGCTGTTAATATACACATAAGTGTATGGTTAATTAAATAAGTGATATTATTTATTTATTTAAATTTTTTAGTTAGCCAACTAAAAATAACTGTTCTTTCATTTTAATACAATAATGTCATCCGTTTGGGAAATAGACCTATAAAAAGCGTAGTGTGTTATGATTGCGAATGGATTTACTTACAATTTTTTGTACTTTCTAGTAAAAAAAAATGGAGTATCTAAGAGAGTAATCTCTATTATAAATAATAATCATCAGTAGATAATAAAGTAATAAATGTATCTTATATTTACTTTGACGTTTTCTTATATTATTCCAATGTTTTGATCTTGACGTCTTGCGATATTTAACTCTACATAATATATTATTATTTAAACAATAAAAAGTTTTCATAATTTAAAAATAAATTACCTTATTCATATATGTCAAAAATATGTGTCTCGTATGTAAGAAGTCGGTTCAATCGACAATACAAAATACTAGTAAGTATTTATATACCTACTGTAGTTGTTAATAACTACATATATATTATGTAATATTCATTATATTTTGTATGTGTCGGTAGTGTGTAGTAGCTAATTGTGTGAAATTGTGTCCTTTATAAAACCTTGAACCCAGATTTGCATGTTGACATAAAAGAAAAGTATGTAGTATTAGATATGTGTATTGTGGACGAACAATTAAACTAAAGAGTAGCACATTTTTGTTAGGAAATTGAATGTAAATAGTATGCGAAATTACACGTGTAAAATTTTTGCAAAAAAAAAAAAGTATTTTTATCAGTATGTTTTAATCAGTTTTACGTTTTACTACTTAAATCAATGAGTATTATAATATTTACTGCAAGTTTGAATATAAAAATCGTATAATATGTTTAATTCTAACGTCTAGTCACCTCAGCATTAAAACAACAAATATTTAATGATACATTTAAAAAATAAAGTTCATGAAAGACAAGTAGGAAATCATTCATAAGAAAAAGCTAACAATCGAAATCTTTAAAATCAAATATTTTATGATTATATTAACTTATTTTAATACTAACGAGGCGCAACAATTCCGAATATAATTCAAGAACGATCTCAAAATTTTTCGAAAAAGTTAAACGCATGCTACAGTTTTCTTTGGGCTACCTGTTACGTATTTATTACTGCTGTCGTCGTCTAAAGGTGTCGATAGACTAATTATTATTTATCTTTACATTTTACTTTGTGTATATGTATTAAAAATTATGACTATAAAAGTGGTAGCCATAATCGATTCTAGTGCTATTCAATTAACGGACAGAGTTATCAATTAAAAAAATAACTTAGTAAATAACCTGAGATATTTCCAATCTCATAATAAAATAAATGCTTAATAGAATCTAACTTTATAAACTTTGACTCAGTGTTTAAGTATAGGTTTTGCGTTCAGTATTTGTTAAGATAGTGAGACATTATTTTCGCAGAGCGAAAAAAATTACGTTTTATATTGTCGTGTCTCTGTTTATGTTATACCTGTGTGTATCTATTGATACGATGTGATTATGTTGCTGTGACGTAATAGAGTCTAGGGATTATGGTTTTGAACTAAGTGCCCCTAGGGTAGAGGCGAGTTCACTTATTTCATTTCAGCGCACTGAGAGTGCATTCGTTAATTCAGTATCGATGTGTGCGTGAACGTGCGTACGTACTTACAAACTCGCGCACACATTCTTACGTGCGCACACATGAGAGTTAAATTTCTATACCCTTGTTAATATCGTTTGTTTAACCATAATATTATTTATTTAAAAACACTACTTGTACATTTTGAATCACTTGCTTTATTAATGTGTGAGCGACATTTTTTTTTTTTTGAAATTTAACTCACATACGTAACCGTAATTTATTTTGTATGTAACGTTAGTATCCTAAAAAAACGCATCAACAATGTTAGGTATAAAAAATCAATGTAGTAAAAAGGGCATTATAAAATCGTTCATGTTTAGATGTAGCCAACTTCACGGCAATTAAATAATCTTTAATTATTATTGCTGTCTATACTCGGCAATGTACTTTAATCGGTCATTAGGTAGTGTTCTGACTTACAGACGGCTGGGTCACCTTCTAAAGTCTCACAATACAAAGCATTTAATGTATATGCAATAGTCGGTTGTCAGTCTAGTCACAGCCTAGAAAACATTTTCACCACCATCATCCTTCTGATTTAGGTATTCGAATAGTCACTTTAATTAATGTAATGTAGTGAATTACTTTTCTGACGACTTGTACTAGTAGAGGATATACATGTTGAAATTTTATTCGTTGTATACCCTGAAGGAGGTGAATGTGCTCATGAAACTGAACAACTTTCCCCAGGGAACATAGGTCAAAATATGAAAAAAAAAATTGGACCCTCCATACAAAATTGACGATTAGCTGATTGATTTACTATGGGAGGTGCAAATTTTTTTTTCATATTTCGACCTATGTTCCTTGGGGAAAGTTGTTCAGTTTCATGAGCACATTCACCTCTTTCAGGGAGTACAACCAATGAAATTTCACCGTGGATAAGCAAAAAGTGTTACTTGGAGGTTATTCCCACAATGTTTGAATTTTTTAGCTTTTTAAAACTTAGCTTTACAGAAAATCAGAAAAAGTATGAATGAGCCAAATACGTTTTTATGGCGCTTGTACATTGACCTTTTTGGTTCCCGCTAAACTTGTCCAATTGTCGTGAATCTTTTCGACATACAATAAAAGCATTTTATTTTTAAATTTTAGTCCTCAGTCAAAAAGATTTCAACAAGAATTAAAAAATTCAAACCCAACTTTATGGGAATTAATTCCATCTAATAATCTACATGTACCGTACATTACGTTTTATCTAATAAACGTATCGTCACGCGTCACAACCATATCTTGAGCTCTAATTTATAATTATAACAATGTAATATTGGTGTGTTCATTTATTTTATTAATATTTACGTTGAAAGTGGTTGCCGTTCTGTTAATTTTACTTCTGTATTTATATTATTCAGGGTTTCTTACGTAGATAGCTTAATTTCAAACTCAGTCTGTTATAAAAATGGTCAGTTCTTTTTCTATAGTATGAAGTATGGTTATTAAATGCGAGAAATTGCGTTTGTTTCTTAGGTTATACATTGTTCAATTATAATAATTATAATGAATGTATGTTATGAATTAAACTTGTTCAAAACTTTATGATCTTTGTTTTATTTAAATCGCGAGGTTATCGCAAATCAAAAGGATCTAACCTTGACCTAACCAAGATAGTACCTATTGTTTGGGATTTAAGGCTAGATAATCTTTGAAGTACTAGAGAAAACCTTAGTCAAAAAAATAATATCAAGAAATAAAATTATACAAAATATACATTTTGTGATTATTGTGGTACGCACCACCGCACTGACTGTAACAGCGTTATAGTATAAATTGTACTTTGAGTATTAAACCAACTTGTATCGATATCTGCATGGCAAGAACTCAAAAAAGAGGCCACACCATCCATGCAAAAAGTCAAGTCGATCAGTTGCTGCATGATTATTGGTGTGAGTCTGTAGTATTAATCTACGTCATCACAAATTCAATATGGCCGATAGTTTAAATATATTTATTGGTTTTTAGCGCCTGACTCATTTTAATCAGGTAGGTTTACTTAAAAACATACCTAAATACGAAAGTGAGTTTGTTGGTTCGTCCTTCAACCACGCAGTTGAAAAGAGAAACGTATTTATTCGATTAAATCTTCTTTAATGAAAATGATGTGACAAAAAAATGTGAACGTCTATATGACAGAAAATTATGCAGTGTATTTGTCAAGCTAAGGAAATGTAAATAAAATTCTACAAATTCATTGACATATAATTACAAATGTAGTTTATAAATTATTGTTTTCTTGCAATGTTTTCGTTATTACAAAAAGAAATTCTGTGAGTTATCTATACCTACTTTTGAAAACATTGCTATATCTAATTTGTGTGCGTAATTCAGTACATAGTGCAGATTTTAGAAAACTTATGTTAATAAACATTCATGAAAACTTACATTATTTATTTAACAAGTCACAATCTTTCCAGTTGTAGAAATGCATTAGGGCAAAACCGCAAAGTTGGTTTTGCCCTAAAAAAATACTTGGTATGTCTGGAAGTTCAATATGATCAGTTGCGTAGGGCTACATCGCTCGATCTGATAACCCCGAATATGGTGAGAGGAATAGATTACTTGCGAGATCCTAGCTTGAACAAGGTAAGCATGACGCATATTTTTTTATTAACCAGTTATTCAGAAACATGGACTGCATTTATGCTGAAATCTATAGAGCGTGCTCTGACTTAGCTTGGACTCAAGATAAGAGTAAAAACGAGACACAAATATACTCCGACATCAATCTGTCTCATTTTATCTCTGTCTTGAGTTAGACCAGAGAGAGTGCGGTCTATAGATTTCAGCCTAAGACACTAACCCGACTGCAAAGTTGCAGATTGGATGGAGGTATATTTCTGTTGATATTAGGTACTGTATCAGTGTAATCTATCGGCAATTGCAATGCCTTTATTTCAATTGCATTAGAACTGCATCGAAACAGCAATTTTGTAGTCTGCTTGCGATCCAACTCTCCAGACCCCTAGTAATTCGGTGAGTGTCAGACTCCTAAAGGTCATGATGCGGTGCCGCAAAGTACTTCTTGTGTGGCATCGCTGTCAGGGTGGGAGTGATTTGAGCAGCTGATGTATGAGGTTTGCTCCTCTATTTGTATGACAACTCCTTGCTACGCTTGAATTTAATCTTACACTCGAAGGTTTTTTTAAATTTTTATCTAGGTAACTATAGGTATTTGTTTTTTAATTACTTTTTAGGGCCTAGGATTCACATTAGAGGAGAGACAAGCACTCGGAATACAAGGTCTCATCCCGGCCGATTATAAAAGTCAAGAGGAGCAGTTGAACATTTGTAGGGTGTCTGTGGAGAGATACAAGGATCCTTTGAATAAATACATCTATTTGGTCGAATTGCAGGTACCTGGTTAAAGTGATTATATAATCTTCTTAATGGAAGGTCATCTACTGTTCGTCATAGATCTCTTGCAAGTATTGTCATGGCCTTGTGCCGCTTGTATTCAGCGGCTGCTAGCAACTCTCCTGCGATCGTCCGCTCATCTAATGAGGTATCTTTCTATGCTGCGTTTCTCGGTGTGAGGTTGCCCTTCGTCTATCGGTTTTTGAGCTGTGCCCCGCCTCTTGGAATGTTTATCTCAATACAATGCCGATATTAAGCCACCATTCGGCGATATACCTACTGCTCCGTCTTTAAAGTACGTATGTGGGCCACAGATGCCTTAACTCGCCACCTCCCTCCCTGGTCAGTGGTCTCGAGGCGAGCAGAAGAATCGGTGGGTTGGCATAACTCAAGCAGATGCACGTGCCACCGTTCTTCAAAGGAAGGATGCTATAAGCCTTGCAAAGTGCTTAGTTTACAAGAAAGCGGCCTAAGTCGGGACAAACGCTAAGAAGAAGATTGTCGATATATTAAATATTTTCCATGTACCCTATAATAAATACATAGATCATGTACCTGCCTATTTTCGCTTGCATCTAATTATTTCAGGAAAGGAATGAAAGGTTATACTATCATTTACTCTCGACTGATATCGAACGATATTTGCCCATAGTATACACTCCTACAGTAGGTCTGGCTTGTCAAAGGTTTGGCCTGATTTATAGAAGACCACGAGGACTCTTTGTAACTATTTATGATAAAGGGCATGTTTATGAAATTCTTCGAAATTGGTATGTTAATATTTTTTAAATATCATCATCAGCATCGTCACTAGCAATCCATTAACGGCTTTCTATTGAGCACAGGTCTCCTCTCAGAGAAGGGTCATAAGCCAAAGTTAGGCTTTAGCCAACAAGTCAGTTTAAAGGTTACAAGCTCTCGCTTATAATATGGAGAGAAGAGGAGAATATAAGTCAAGGTCAGCTTGGGCTTGGCTAATATTCTTAGAAAAAATTAGTGCGTTTGTTTGTTTGTTTGAGCAATTCCAGGTGTGGTTTTCTACCGATGTTTTCCTTCACTGTTGAAGCATGTGATTTGAATTGCTTTTTAGGTAGGTACATAAACGCAGTACTATCCACTAGTACTAACTTTTTTAATACAAAATATACGAGTTATTACTTATCTTAGGCGATTACAACACCTGAGCTACACCCTATTTATCGACGGGTTTTAAGGGCGGTAGCTGATCCCCTAATTCTAAATTCTTAATTTTTTTGTTTAGGCCCGAACAAGACGTGAGAGCTATAGTGTTCACAGATGGTGAACGAATTCTCGGTTTAGGAGATTTAGGAGCTTATGGAATGGGCATACCAGTTGGCAAACTGGCATTGTACACCGCACTAGCTCATATCCAACCACATCAGTGCCTACCTATAACATTGGATTGTGGAACTGATAACCAGGTTAGATTTCAAAAATGCGATTAGCTCGTTGGGGTCCTAAGGTACTGGAGTGTGCTGGGAAGCGCAGTGTTAACAGACCCCCCACTAGGTGGACTGATGACATTAAACGAGTCCAGGGAGCCGCTGGATGCAAGGGGCGCAAGACTGAAGCCTGTGGAAGTCGATGCAAGAGATTTTTTCAACAGTGGACGTTTATCAGTTGATAAAGAAGAAGAAGATCTACAAACGAATTATTAAGATGTTATTATAGTAAGTACAGATAATGTGAAGAGACGAAATGTTCGAGTACCTACTAATAAGTAATTTGCCAACTAGTACCTATGTCCAAATTCCAATTTTTAATTATGATTTACAGACACTTTTAGAAGATCCTCTGTATTTAGGCTTACGACAAAAAAGGGTTCGTGGACAGGAATATGACGAATTCATCGATGAGTTTATGAAAGCTTGTATTCAACGTTTCGGGCCCAATACACTGTTACAGGTACCTTCTTTTGATAGAATTCTTTTCCGGTGCTTTTTATAGCCTTCAAATTGTAATTATAAAATACTAGCTGATGCCCGCGACTTCGTCCCCGTTGATTTAGTTTTGAAAATTCGGCGGGATTCTTTGATTTTCCAGGATAAAAAGTAGCCTATGTCACTCTCCAGGTCTTCGACCATCCATGCAAAAAATCACGTCAACCCGTAGCTCTGTTTCAGCGTTATTGAAGGACAAACTAATAAACCTACAAACAAACACACTATCGCATTTATAATGTTAGGAAGGATAAGGATTTAAATGAAAAGTGAATATTTTGGATTTGATTTAGGTTTAGAAAGGTATTTGAACCCAATTAAACCACTCTCATATTATTTACTAGTATTATCGGCACTGATAAATTTTCATGTAAAAAATCCTTATTACAGTTTGAAGACTTTGCCCTAGTGAACGCTACTCGGCTTCTCGAGAAGTACATCAATGAATACTGCACTTTCAACGACGATATTCAGGGTACAGCCAGTGTTGCTGTGGCAGGTCTTTTCGCCGCTTCGCGAATCACAAAAAAGGAGGTTCAAGAAAATACTTACATGTTCCTCGGTGCTGGATCAGTAAGCGGAATATTTTGTTTCTTTACGTTAAAACAGTTTGATGTTTTGGTTCAGTTTGATGCCTTGGGGACCAACTTGTGGCTTAATGCGTTGCTTTAGTAAGGTTTTTAATTTAATATTAAATTAAAGTAAGGCCTAAAAAATCCCGAATCCCCAATCCTGAAAGTAACCAAAAATTTGGTTTCCTTATTATAATATTATAACATTTCCACAACATTCTAATAACCAGAATTTCCATTTATTAATATTGTCAATTTAGAATACCCGCAGACTTACAAGTTGGACAAATAAATCACAGAGTATACTATAGGCATAGTGACTTAGTTGGATAAGTTGGCGGGCTCTTAGCAAACCCTTGAATACCGACCGTGCAACTAAAATTGCTGATGTTTAGATGGGCAATATTAATTTTAACGGTAAACCCACTTCAACCACCTGGAAAATCACCCTATATTACCCTTATATACGGAATACAATCTTTTACTAGATCACAGACATTGAGGTAAAGCAAGAGCATGTTAATAAAATATTCAAAGCTTTTCTTTACCAGGCGGCAACAGGCATTGCTAATTTGATAGTAGCGCATATGGTTGACAAAGGAATGAAAAAGGAAGATGCTCAGAAGCTAATATACATGTTCGATGTAGACGGCCTTCTGACAACGAAACGCCAAGGTGGTATACCGGCGCACGCTAAGGACTTTGGAAAGGACGTCGAACCTGAGAAGGACTTTGAGAAGTGCGTGGCCACAATCAAACCTACTTGTCTAATAGGTTATTGTTTTAATGAATTTTCTCGAATACTAGCTCATGCCCACTTCGTTTATGAAGTAGTTTGTGTTGAACTAAATTTTTGAAATAAGTAGTTTACTTACTTTATTAACTACTTTTTTAATAAGTTTCAAACAAATCTCATCAGTTGAGTTGCAAGAATATAAAACTGGATGATACTGTACACGATAAATCAGTAGTGCATGTGACTTAAGTTCGGCTGATATCTACAAAGCGCACTCTCATTTTGTTCATACTTAAGATGAAGTTAAAAAATTCTCAAGTGAGTCAAGTCTTAATACCCAAACTGGGGGTAATCGGTGTGCGACGGGAACGCAATTCTGCCTTGTTGCGAAGTATATAATATTATTGTAGGATTTAACTGTTGAAGGTTGCTCGACGGTCGGTGGTGCTTTCAACGAGAAGATTCTAAAGCAGATGGCACAGAATACAGAGAGACCTGTTATATTCGCCCTTTCCAACCCGACCAGCAAAGCGGAGTGTACGGCTCAAGCAGCGTATGATCACACAGGGGTAATTAATTTACTAACTTATTTACCGCCGGCTCGGTGATCCAAAGAGGATCTTGGCCTCGACACTAGAAGCCTGCCTGCGCCGGTTCACACCAATCAGGTCTTTTGAGGGCTTTCACGTCTTTGCTTGCTTCGTCAATCCTGCGGGTCGTTCAACGGAGCGATTTTCTATTGGACGACCCTAATATGCTCTTTAACAGTACTATCCTTTGCCATTTCCTCTAGGTACCCTCTCGCATCAGAAGCCTCGCTTATTTGGTCTCCAGTGATATTGGAGACACACACGTTAATTTGTGTCATGTTGATATTTTAGAATAAAATATCTAATGAATGATATTTATAGAAGAAAATAATAGGAACGACTAGAATCAGGCGACTGCAACTCATCAATGTAGTCGCCTAACTTTTTTTCACGAGAATATCTACCTATAATAATAAACTATCTTAACTTCTAAAATTTTTTCGTATAATTCTTTATATGTACATAAAAAAAAATAACTATACCAGGAATTGTTTAGATATTGCCCATATTTACTCCTAAACATAGTAGTGATTTACTCGCTAGTAGTGATTTGGATCCCAGATTAGGGTGTGGTGAAACAGAAATACATATTTATTCTAGGAATAGCTGTTAATTTATCTTCGAGTAAGATTAATCTTAGATTAACTTGTCTTTAATGAGATTTTTGCTCAAAAGTAAGTAATTAAATAATGTCACAGGGTAAATGCGTTTTCGCGTCTGGATCTCCCTTTCCCCCGGTCAAGTACGATGGCAAGGAGTACCGCACAGGCCAGGGGAACAATTCCTACATCTTTCCCGGCGTAGCCCTTGGCGTGATCGAGGCGAGATCGCGGCGTATCCCGGATATGATGTTCCTGATTGCTGCTAGGGTAACAAAAATTGATCTCAATTAATCAACTAATTCCAACTTCCTCCGACGGTGTTCCCACTGAATTACAACATGGGGTTATTCAAGGGGCGGACCAACAAATTCCTAAAAAGCCGGCAACGCATTGGTGGTGCCTCAGGTGCTACAAATGTTCATGGGCGGCGGTAATCACTTAACATCAGGTGACCCGCCTGCTCATTTGCTCGCTAAAAATATAAAAAAAAAATAAATTATGCACTTAAATTCATCATCATTGGATAGAATCAGGCGTTACTCTGCGTAAGTTCATGATTAGCAAGAAGAGGTTAGAATTATTTTGCTATAATCCGCCAACAGAAAAATCTGTATTGTCAAACATGCAATTAAAAGCTAAACACCGCTTACCTCCCCAAACTAGCAAGAAAGCCAAGTCCCCAAGCAAGCAATGCCACCACCACTCACATGCACTACCACACAAGACTTTTATACTACTCTCGACGTACGTTTCGCCCCGACACCGGAGCATCCTCAGGAGATGTCGACTTTACAATGCTGTATTGTCTATTACCCTTTTCTTGCTATTTATTCATCATCATTATCAACTTATCAACGTCTCACTACTGAGCGCTATAAAAGAAGAGACTGCTACTCACTACTGAAGGGTTATCATATATTCATTCGCTGAGGGCTTTTTTTTTTTTTTTTTTTTTATGGTTATAGACTATAAGGTCTACCAAGCTGTTGGCAGAATGCAAATTGGCAGACTTCACACAGCTTTGAGAAAATTAAGGAGAACTATCAGGTCTCTCACGATTTTCTTTACCGGTGAAGCATGACGTGATATTTAAAAGCAAATAACTTGACGACTTCCCTGCCGCAGTGGTAAGCGCTGTGGTTTTATAACTGGGAGGTCTCGGGTTCAATTCCCGGCGGGGTCACTTTGGGAATTTATAAATTCTGAATTGTTTCTGGTCTGGTCTGGTGAGAGGCTTTATCTGTGGCTAGCTACCATCCATACTAAATATTATCCATAATAAATATATTTTTATGCGAAAGTGACTCTGTCTGTGTATTACTTTCATGCCTAAACCGCTTAACTGCTTTCCGTAAGAACATAAATATTTGTCTCTTATGTCTCTGAGGAAAGACATAGGCGCCTTTTATCTCGGAATATCGAGGAGTTCCCATGGAATTTTCAAAAAAAAAATATTTCAGACGCTGGCAAACTTCGTTAGCGAAGCGGACTTGAACATAGGCCGAATATATCCTCCACTCAGTGACACGACCAAAGTATCGCTCACCATTGCAGTTGAGATAGCTAATTACGCTTACGAAAAAGGTATTTTTTGTCTGTAGCTATTCATTATTTTAATTTTACATATTATGTCAGGTTCAAGGACGGAATTCACTCATTATAGATGAAAGTTCTTGAAGACTTTATAGTTTAATAAAACTTTAGTTCATATTTTGACGTCTGAATACAGACGTCGACGATATCTAAGTCTGCAGCAGATAATACAGAATCTGCATTCATAACCGGTGGTAGAGTCATGACGTATCATAAGAGCTACACGTTGGCCAACATGAAATAAATAGTTTTGAATTTTTGATAGTGTAGGCATTATGTCTTTACACTTTTCAACAAAAAATTCACTTTAAAAAAAAAATCTTTTGACAACTCGTTGTGGCATCTTTAAAAAAAATATAACGTGAATTTCTTAGATTAATATTCTTAGCGTGAATTTATTGTTTTGGCGATTGAAAAAAACCTGTTGAAATTTTGTTTTTTGAAAATTGATGTATTTCGTCTCGTTGATCGAATTTTTAGAAAATTTCCAAAAAGTGTGACCTCCATTTTAATCTTTAGGACTCGCCACAATGTATCCGAAGCCGAAGGATTTGAAAAGCTACATCCAGTCCCGTTTATACAGACTGGAGTATTCTTCGTATTTACCGAACTTTTACAAATATCCGAAGCCGCCGGATATCAAAGTAAAACCAGTGGAAGAAGTTTACCAAGGCCTTACGTTAGTGTTTTTTTGTTATTGTTTTTAGGGTGGGAAAGGGAATGGTATCTTTTAGAAATTTTTCATATTAAGTCTAATCTTGTGCAGCTTAAGAGAAAATAAACACCTAGAAACCCTAATAAAAACATTATTTGCAAAATTATGATAGACAAACAGAAAAAGTTGTTTCATAATTACCATCCGTTTTTACCATTTTGGTACGGAACCCCAAAAACAAGCCATGATTTTTTTTTTTTCAGGAAACCATCAGGTACAGGCAGCCCAAGATAACAGCTCTATTATTAACATTGTGTAGTTTTGGTTCGGTTTATGTTTTTGAAGCGATTTTGTTTTGGTGATGTTGAGTACAACATTTTTAATTTTAATCGCCTTTAATTTTAATTGAAGTAGAAACTAGAAACTGACAAGATAGTTCTTCAATAGTAATTTGATGATGCAGTAAGTCGTGCTTTATCACATTATTTCTGACTGCAGTCAAACGCAAAGTAAACATGAAAAATAACACACGGAGCGAAGTTCCCGTTACTTCAAGTGGGTTATTTTTCTTCACCATACATGCGTGTGACGTCATTCAAACCGCGTTCACACTCTTTATTCTGCGCTCCACTTAACTGGACCGCATAACGCTATTTGTATCGCACATCTAGAAACCTGGAACATTGCCACGGGAAATGGTTGCAGCGTTGCAACACGCGTAATACAACCGTGACGACGCATGTAGACTCCAATTCGAAAATTGGCTTGCATGTCGACGCCGTATGGGGACACAGATTAAAAAAGTTTGGATGAAAAGCGTTCACAATCTCCTGAATGAATTGTTTGAATTCACTCTCGTATCTATAATAATATATACCTACTACACATAGTTACCTAGAAGATCATTGAAAGTTTTTTTATTATTTTGTTAGATAACTGATATGGTACTTGGGATTTGTATACAGAACATGAATATAGGTCTGATTTGTATTTAATGCTGAGATCTATAAAGCGTGCTCAGACTCAGCTCAGACTTAAGATAGAGGTTAAAACGAGACACAAATATGCACTAATATAAATGTGTCTCGTTTTAACTCTGTCTTAAGTCTGAGCTGCAGTCTATAGATTTCAGTTAAAAGTTTCCCGTAAGCTCTACTGCTGAGATCTAATAGACTGCATTCTCTCTCTATTCAGACTTAAGACAGAGTTAAAACGAGTTGAGTTATTTCAAGGATATAAGTGTGTCTCGTTTTAACTCTATCTCAAGTCCGAGCTAAGTCACTGCACGCTCTGTAGACCTCAGCATACGACGCAACGCTAAAAGACGCTGCTTCGCGGCGCCACTCATACCTACCTAAGCGCTGGCACTTATTAAGACACTATGTGCAAGGTTGTTAGGTTACTTACTCTGATAAACTAGTGGTTCGCCCCGAACTGAGACCTCGCGATATCCCTTATGGGATATCGCGAGGTCCCAAAAGTTTTTATTATATATTGTAATAATTAACTATTAACATTTAGACGCAATAAAAAAAAATAGTTGACCAAAACTGTTTTACTGACACAGCGCCATCTATTAGCATTATAGTGAAGCTATTAGCATTATAGTGAAGCTATTAGCATTATAGTGAAGCTATTAGCTTCACAATAATGCTAATAGATGGCGCATTAAAATTAAATAATTTCGTTTCTTTATAACATTTATCTAATTTTAGTATTTGTTGTTCAAGTACAGGATATAACTGAATTTTCAACCAAATTTCACGTTCTAATATTCAGTAATTCAGAAGTTATAGGGCTCTGACAGACATTTAGACGGACACATCTCTGTCTAGTAGGCAAGCGCCCTAGTTGACTCAGAGAACTCGCTTCGCTCGTTCAATTATCCATATTTAACAAATAAGAGAACGTTCTATTTTTCTTTTCTATTACTCACAAGCAGGCTCTGGGATACAGGAGTGAAATTAAGATATATCGCACTGAGCTACGAAACTTCGCTGCACGGCTTAGGCGGCTCATGTCAAAACTTCTTAATCATGTTTATAACAGAATTTTCCTGCAAAGCGCTAAATCCTTTGTTTTGTTGTTTGATATTATGATTCATTCCAAATATAGCACCTTAAAAGTCTCCCGTAAGCTCGAATATACTCGAATGTTCATACAATCGTTGTTTTAATTTCATGTCAACGCGATAATAAATGAGATCTTGGCTTGCCTACAACTGTTCGTCATCTTCTTTTTTTATATTTATTAATCAATAGCTGGCATTAATATAAACAACAATAAGGTCAATTTGTACGTAAAACTATTTTAGTTTTAAATCTACTTATTTTACGTACTGATGGCGCGATCAGACCTACAACTTTGATAACTTACCTTGGAATCGTGACTTTTTATAGAAGAATTTATCTCTCACGATATATACTTATTGTTAATGTCAGCTTTCGATTTACTGGTAGGTATTATGCGTAGTCGCTATTTAAAAAAAAACAGGATGGCCAAAATCTGCAAACCCCTTTGCATATAATATGCAAAGGGGTTTGCAGATTGACGATTGAAAAGGACTTGATTATAAAATTAATAGAACATACTTTTATAATATTAAAACAAAAATACATTTGTGAGGAAACTCGAGCCTACGGGGGCTAGGCACTTAATATGCTTTTATGCTAATAAATAATTAAGTCTCGGGTATAAGAAGTAGATAATATTAAGCCCACGATTAATTGTCAACACGTTACATCGTATAAGTAGGGATGAAGTCTTTACTTTGTATATACAATATTTATAATCGGCAGTCCCTAAGTCCATACATTACAGTTTAGGTGCGCAGAACCCCTGCAGCATCAGGATTAACAAGGAGTTGGAACCCGAAATTTTTATAGCATCTAGTTATTTAGCAAAATTTCTCTATCGATTAAAATAATAATAGGTAATGGTTGCTGATGTAGAGCACTGAATACACAGATTTGTCTGAAACTAAATAGATGTGAGTGGTTGGTTCGATTTCAATAAAGAAAAAACATAAGACCTTATAATTGTATGTTATCGTCGTTCATCTGATAGCGCGGAAACTGTTCAGAGATGCTTCGATTTAGGGAATTGTTTGTGGATCCTTTTACATTCCGGAAAGAATTAATAACTTCCAATAGTTTTTGGTTTCTGCTAATTGAATAAATTAGAAATGAATTTGTACTTAACCATTAGTTATATTTTAAAAGATATCGAACTAAATAACTTTAAATTAAAAACGGAGTACGATGGACAAAATTAAAACCAAATTCCGCTTTCATAAATGCTCAGCAAATAAGCTTTTGAATATTATGCAAATGCCCGATGGGAATAAAATTGCAACGAAGGCGGTTTCCTAATTGTTGCCCCAAGTTCCACCAACTCTAAATGAATTAATGGAACAACTTTCATTATTCGCAGTTGCAATTCGATTGTTAAACAACTTGCTAGTTTGCTTGTTAGTTCTTACTAATTTGAGTGTTTAATAACTCGCAAACCTCATTAGAAAAAAAAGATAAGCATTAAAAATCAGAAAATTATAATATATCCAATATCCATCCGATTTCTCCGAAGTATGTAATTGTTAACTACATCTTATAAGTTAGTTATCTAGGATCTAAATTCCAACACTAGTTCCAAACTAACTTAGGACTCGACACTAGAATACCAAGAAGTAAAAGCGAAACGGCTAACCTAAGTGGGATATTACTAAGACGAAGATGAAGGTCGGTGATACCTTTGAAGAGAGAGTTTGATAAAAGATAATTAAGCTAGTTTCAAAACTAGTTTTATCACGTTACCGGATAACCTATGTGGAAAGAACCGGGCGTCACGGCATTAAATCCGAAGACAAGTAAATTAAAAATTTAAACAAAACCTCCGAGATGTCTACAACATCCCAATCGCTAGTCAATAATCGTTAAAATAAAAATATGTAATCCGACATTTTGTGGCGGCGGCCATTTTGGACCGAGTAAAGACCGGGGGTTAAAAATCTCAACGACAATGTGGTTAACAGAAGAAGATCTCGACCCTCAACAATGAGAAAATACGACGTGAAAAGTCTGATTTGTTAAAGAGGTATTTCCTTTGTGGTTTCACCAAGAATTTCAGTGGGTGTACGACTGTACGTACCTACTTATAACCTGGGATCTTTTTTTTCTCCTTATGCTTAGTATATGCTTTTGCAATTAATAGATACTTATACCTAATTGAAATTTAATATACACATTATTTATGAAGTAATTATATTGCTAACTTTAGGTAGCTGTGACCTAGTGCATTAGTGATACGTAGCTAGCTACCTATTACTAATGCACTAGGTCACAGCTCAAAGAGTTGCCATGCCAGAAATAGTGCTTGATTCAAGCCTTTCACTGGTTGCCAATATTTGGAAGTGTACCTAATACCCACTTTCCGTCTTTATATCCGGATCCAAATAGCTTGGGTCAAATGCAGATGTGTAGAACTACAAGCTAGGAACGAAAATACTCGTTTGGTACACCACCTATCGCAACGGAAATGGCTCTTTCCAACCACTACTATATGCATCTTTGTTTATTCCTATAATTCGGCTGACTTGATTAATTCAGAACATCCAAAAAAAGGTCGTCGAGTTTAGGAGATTCAAGAGCTGGAAGGATATTAGCGAAAGTTTGATTGGATGGATGGGTGGACGTATGTTACTCAATCACGTCGCAACGACTAAACCGATTTGGCTGAAATTTAGCCCAGAGTTATAGTCTGGAATAATACATAGGCTACTTTTTATCTCGGAAAATAAGAGTTCCCGCAGGAATAAAAAAACTTAATCTAGTAAGTAATAAGTACTCAGATTCGGTAGCATGCCCCTAACACAATCACAAAATAAAATGGTAAGTTAGATGTGCCACCTTTTATTTCCCATCCACCCTTTCGCCACCCATATAGTTTATCTCTAATACAATAGAATAGAGTCATCGGTGCGCGCGGCGTTCGGTCCAACACAGTTTGTATCGCTTGTGTGTTTGCTGTAACGTGCAATAAGTGTCACGAGCGGCGACACATGTGCCGGCGGTAGTTAATCTCCTTAATGAATTCCCATGGACAGTTCTGGGGCATACTGAATCTATGATAGGTATTATCATATTGAAACGAAGGAGTTTTGAATCATCGATACTATTGTGTATCACACTAATATTAAACAAGCGCTTGTGCGTGTGTGTGTGTGTGTGTGTGTATCGGTTCACGCCACAACGATAAACCGATTTGGCTGAAATTTGGAATGAAGATAGCACATATCTACTCAGGATTAGAACATAATTAAATGTGGGAGTTGGAATCAAAAAACCTTAATCTACGCGGACAAAGTCTCGGGCATTATCTAGATGTTCAAACATTTATTTCATTCATCTCAAACCATCACCACTGGGCACAGGTTTCCTCTCTATGGCCTAAGGCCTAAAGCCTTCTCATTCACTCGAATGAGAAGGAAACTTTGAGAACATTCTCAGGCATGTAGGTTTCCTCACGATTTTTTTCTTCACAGTTAAAGCAAGTGATCGGATTATAACGCTTAGAGGCGCAAACTTTTGGAGCGGAATTTTGTTAGAAACTTCTGTTCTAAGTTGTAGTTTAAATTGATATTTAATTTCTCAATATTTAATTTTTTTAGGACATATTTGAGTAAAATAGCTAGTTCTTCTATCATAATTATTATTCTATTACATAATGGCGTCTCAGATTAGCAGGCAAAGTTTCAGTTTAGTAGTAAAGAACTACCTACTAGGTAGGTATATTAAATTTTTCGTAGTTATTGTTCCAAAACTGTGCAGATTGTACATAGGTACATTGTAGGTACACTCTGGCCGAAATGAATTATTAGAATCCCCTGTGACGACAATTATGCGGTAACTAATCTAAAAGCCGCAATATTAATCGTCCACGGACAACCCAAAACCACTATTAACATGGAAATAATTCATTTTGTGAATTTAATTGCTTTGTTATTGCTTTGTAGCCACATATTTCATAAGCCTGGAAACTATGATTGTGACTAGATTTAATTTATTACCATGTAAAGCATAAAAAGTTTTATTACATTATTAAGGGTAGGGTATATTTTGACTTGATTGAAAACTTTAACACAGCTTTCGGAATGCTAAATTGCTTGACGGCACGACTTTGCTGGTTGGTTGGTAACGAATCGTGGCTGAAGCCGCGCGCCAAATCAGACAAGGCACTTGTAGTGCCACTGGTACTAAAAGTGTTCATGGGCTGCGGTAATCACTTATCATCAGGTGGCTCGTTTGCACACTATTCATATAAAAAAAAAGAAAAAATATTAGGATAGTAAGGAAGTAACGATTAGTGCTTTCTTCAATAGCACGTGATCGTGCGTGAGAGAATGTTGAATCCAGAGTTAACAAGAGAAAAAATACCGTGACTAGCGTGACTAGCGTGACCTTAACATAGGAGATAGCTAAAGATGGGTAAGTGTTATGAAATTCTTTGACACTCGTCGTATTATTGAATAAATCTAAAGTTATTCTTTAACTTTATTCATCACGCATGAATCGACATTTCTTTACGAGAAAGGGAAAAAATGAAGATTTATTTACGAGGAAAAGTTAAAGCTTCGTATAACTTTTGCCCTGCTCTGGCTCGGCTTTAGATGGCTCATGTCAGAACTTCGTAATAATATTTATGATAAAATTTCCTAGTACCTATGTCCTATAATAATCTTTCGATTGGTAATAAATATACTAATATTTTATTTTCTAAAATGGTGCAGTGAACTCTAGTTTTTGGCCGCACTTCGATGATGACACACATGAAAAATGGTTCTACTGTAAGTTTAATCATTATTATAATCCGATCTAGGCACTTACTAAGTCGGAATTTAAACAACAGCATCTATGTAAGAACTAAGTAGTATAAATAAGTCAAATTCAAATTTATTTATTTCATGTAGGCCAACTTGTAGCTTTTGAAATTAAATGAAATGAATACACTTTATTGTACACCACATTACATAATAGGAACAAAAAATATTAACTTAAAGTAAATTAAAGAAATGCGAGCACAAATGGCGGCCTTATCGCTAATAAGCGATCTCTTCCAGACAACCATGATGCATGGTGGATAATATGAAAGGCTTTTATGACATATTGTAAGGGGCGAAGATTCAAAGGAAACGCAGGACGTCGTCGATACGGGTTTATTACAGAATACACACAGATTAAGTGTTAGACTAGTTAAATGCTAGGACAAAGTACTTGCTTTCAAAATGTCCGTCCCAGCAAGGGTGGAATCGGAATCTTTACCACAAGTATTTTGCGTGTACTGCTGGGGTCGCTTTCAACATAGTCCCATCAAGGTGGAAGCTACGTATGCCACGACGTCGCAGTAGTGCGAGTACAATGATTCTACATCAGGTGGTCGGCCTATATAAGGATGGTCCACGCTTACGATCTTAGCGCGAGGCAGCTGACCGGAGGCGCCATCTAGTTGGCGTTTAGGAAATTATTCGGTGTTACAATATTTTATTTTATTTTATTAGGTTTACTGACAAACACTTACACTAATACATTAATGAACATACCTACTAAGGACTAACTACATACTAGCTAGTGTAGTGATTATTTAAAATCGTCATGATTCTACCACCGGTTCGGACTGATTATAATAGGTATTAAGCATTCCAATTGATAGAGCCCTAAATTGACCTAGAAGTTTAAAATTAATAGGAGCAAGTAAATAAAAAAAGTTGCTAATTATAATTTTACTAATATAATAACTGAGAGCGTAATTTGAGCTTTCTGATTAGGTAGGTAGCCAATCTACAGCAACATAGCAACCACTTTCTATTCACGCTTTTGGAAAAAAAACAAGTCAACATATCTTGTAAAGTTATGTGTAAAATCGGAAAAAAGTAAGACATACTTATGTAGTGTAAAAGATCAAAGGCTTTTCTTTTAGCTCCAGGCCTCCAGCGAACATTTTTCCATCGTAGTCCCAATTTCCGGATATCTAAAAACCGAATAAGTAAAAACAAGGACTAGTATTTGTACAATACTAGTCCTTGTTTTTACTTATTCGGGGAACTTCCGGATCTTATGGCATAGAATCTGTTCTTGTTTTTGATATATTCAGTGATTTGATGGATGCCAGTTCTACCACTCCCTTTTATAAAATTAATCCATACAATATT
This sequence comes from Hipparchia sbordonii, assembly GCA_038048805.1. Classification (NCBI taxonomy): domain Eukaryota; kingdom Metazoa; phylum Arthropoda; class Insecta; order Lepidoptera; family Nymphalidae; genus Hipparchia; species Hipparchia sbordonii. The sequence continues at coordinate 5,160,429 of CM076106.1, read as the reverse complement.
GGCATGCTTAATGCGAATATTTTTTCTGCCTGCCTGTGAATCTGTCTGTCTGTGTCCGTTTCAGGGCTCAGCCACTGAATCAAACTTAATAAAATTTGGTACTGAGATAGTTTGAGTCTGAAGGTAGCTTAGGCTACATCTTAACTTACCATCAGGTCGAAAGTCGAAAACGCTAGTCCATCCATCAAAAAAAATACAGATGTAAGTTATTTTTATTCGGGGAAATCAGAGAAGTCATAGGAACTTTTTAAAAGCCTACAATCCTACAATTTTTGAAAACCCAAAGTTCATTTTTAGAATTCAACAATTATTCGACATTTCGATCGATTTCACTTTTTCACTCGACTCGACTATACCAGTACCGTGACTGATATCTTCTCCAAGGTACGGAGAAACAAATTCGAGCTACCCTGGGTCAACATGCGTCTAGTATATATCAACCTACTTATTAGATACCTACCTCTATTTTCTTCCAAAAACCTACATATTATGTGATAGGTCAGTTTCAAACAGAATCTTAACTTTCCTCCAACGCCTTGGACATGTAATAGATTCGTTCATGTCTGAGAGCACTTCATCTTATAAAGCGATCCGAGTTCAAAGTGAACTCGAATGTATGTCGGTAGGTAATGTGAGAACTGAGAATTCATTCCAGTTATCGAGAATCACTTAGGTATCCTATTACAGTCCAAACTCTACCTAATTGATATTATTGATTGATATCTTAATCAAATTATTTCACAATGATCAAGTTTTACCTCATCTTTACTATGTTAGCTTCTAATTAGGTAGGTACGTCGTAGATAGCAGATTTTAAGTTCGTATATCTATGGTTATTTTTAGTTTAGCAGTTTTTAGGGTTCCAAAAAAATGTCTGCCCGTCTTTCTGTCTCTGGGTCAAGGCCCTTTTTATCAGAAACGACTTGAAGTACTAAGTTAAAATTTATATTGAATAGAAAGGTCAATGTGTGAAGAGAAGCAATTTATTCGGTCGGTTTTGTTGAAAGCGTGAAAAAGTACTATAAAGATACCTATTTAAAATGGTATGCATTCACGCAAAAGCACTACATATATTAAAGCGATAATCATTAAATTTGATAATAAAATAATAATAACTACATGAAACATAGTAAACGAAGAAAGTGGTAAAACAAAATGATACAATAACGTCTGACTTAGAAGTTGCAAGTACTTTATACACATATAAGTTGCAAATACAAATGCAAAAAACATTTTATTTTTTATTTTTTTCAGCTTTTTAAATTAATGCACACCAACTTTATTATTATTTTTTTAACTATTGTTCCCTGTATGTATACCTTATATGTACATTATAGTCGCATTCAAATTCACAGGTTGGCTTTCATTCAACGCTTTTCAATCAACGACCTTTCGTATAATTGGCAGTGTACCTGCTCTCTGAAGACGCGCTCGTCTTTGTATTCGAAATTGAATGAGCTGATTCAAAGGCTTACTTTTGGAGCATGTAGGAAAAATATACGGATATGAAGTTACTTTGACGATCCCTAATGCCTTTGATCGTCGATGGCTTATGTTAAAAGACGAGCCGAGCGTGGCAGTGAGATATCATCAATCATAGGACAATGCTAGAGAGAATAACTAACGGAGAATGATGAAAGATAAATCATGTATTTTTCAAGGGAGAGGCGATAAGTAACACCAAAAAATGCTTGCCGTTCTTATCAGACTAATGCAAAGCCAAGAGGGCTATGGTTATTGCAGTCTATGCACGTAGGTATATGTATGTAAGTATATGGTGTGTATGTATATGTGTATGTGTTTATTTAACAACTGAGCCGATTTTGATGAATGCTGTGTCAATCGATTCGATTTTATATACGTACGAACAAAATCAATATGACCAATGTTATATCCAGTTTTTCGGTGTAGGGTTACAATTATTAAACTTTTTTCTTGTTAAATGTGAAAGAACACAGACGTGCTGCCGACATGTTCTATCTTCTATCTATTTTGCATAACTGCATCCAATTTACAGAAATTAAAATAAACCGTACCGAATATTACAGGGCGAGCTCACAGCGTGCATAATATTTTGTGCCTTCACAAACAGGGTCCTGAATTCTAAAAGGGGCTTCCATGTCGCATAGGTATAAGCGTTATTAGCGCATTTGGCTCCTAACCAGGGAACAAACGAGGCTACTGGGAAATTTGCTTACTGCCGAAATCCAAAGCGAAGGATAAGAATTTTTTTCTACACACAAGTGTAAATTAAAAATTTAAAATTAGTGTCGCTAATTTGGTGGAGTTTAACGCTACAAAACTTTTTTTTGCATGTCGCAAAAAACCGAGGCACATGGCGCGACATTATCTACAAAAGAGTCCTTGGTGGAAGGGGTCACGACTCTCAGTAATGGGGAACACGACTCAGAGAGAGAGAACGCTACAAAAATACAAGCGTGCAGTCTGTTCTCTGTCAAACGGAGCCCTTTCCAAGGCAAGGGAGTGCTAAACCGCTACTTCCTAACTTCTGCAATGGGCTGCATTGTGAATATCTTGAGAAAAAAACCCTATAAGTACTTTTTTTTTGGACCAACCCGGGAAGGATTAGGCCAAACGAACCCGGCACCTCGTCATCCACAGTTGCTTGCTAACTACATACTAACAATAATTATGACGGATGTTATATCCAATTCTCCGTAGCCTGAAAGAGAGTTCTGACAGTCTTTGTGTCCGACTCTAATGCTTTATCTATTGAAATGGAAGGTTTTTAATGTTCAGGCATCATTCAAGTTGGAAGCAACACGCAAACTTGTCACGTCACTTATTAATTAAAGCTGATTTTCATGTAAAAGCGTCATAACATAACTGAGTAGGTAGACATTGTATGTTATGAATTATGATCCTTCCTTTGGAATTTTGTGCTGCGAATACGAAGAATCTTTGGAGAGCGATGAATCTGTTATAGTTCTTTCAACTCACGAGAGCGCGTGAGCTTTACTTGTGGTTACGTCGTGTCCATGTACATTGCGTAAGTACGTATATGCGTGCCTGTCCGGAGCCTAGGTGGGAGCGGTCAGGCGCGAGCAAGTTCTCGCTCCCACTTATATAGATACGACACACACACACAACCATGAGCCACGCACCCTCGTGAATTGCAAAAACTATACGTGGCTTATTTAAGAAGCTCAAACAATGAAGTTCATTCAAACCTAAGCTTAAGCTAGCTTTACGCTTGGCTCAGAACTGTGACTAAGAAACTATCAGAATTCCGAAAAGTCCAATATAACTTCCTTTACCATTCAGCCGTGATAAGTCAAAGTAAGTCAGAATTTTCTCCAATAATTAGAATAAAAGCCAGAATAGTCTAAGAACTTTAATATAGAGAGTCTTCGCATTTAAATCCCCCATTTAACTTTGTCTCGCCATAAGTCCTTGGATTAATGGAGAGACGCTAGCGGTAGCCGTGACACTTTTAATCTTTTTAATCAGCTTTAGTATAAAACCGACTAAGAGTTATATCATCAGACTATGGTGATAATAGCTGTAGCTGACACATTTTAGGTTCTTTACCCACGACAGAACAGAGGCGGTATCTATTTTGTATCAAACAACGTATACAAAACAAGTTAAAAATATATGGTGGACAAGGAAAAACTTATCTCTATAACAGATCTCTATCACTGATACTAGACACTCGGCGCAGGAATTTCGATATTTATATGTATTTTTAGTGATATCGCTCGCGAACAAGTTCGAGCTTTTTTAGTTTGATATAAACTATAGGTATCTAATCCAAAATCACAGATCGAAGGTCAATTTAATCCAGATGTTATGTAGTAAAATATTAAATGTTTACCAATTGGAAATCCAGATTACAATAATTTCAATACGTGGATAGACTTTATTTATTGATATGCTTGCCTATGATATCTGGATGAAATTTTCAATATATGTAGATTTAGTTAGATACGTAGGTTATTTATTAATACTGCTCGTAAAAATAAACGTTAAGGATGCGAAATTTTGTGAGTTATATAAAAAATACTCATTTTGAGTTCCCGGGCATAATACAAAAGGCTTTTCAATTGTTTTAATATTAAAAAAATGTTTTTTCTTTTCAATGGAATAGAACGCCATTCAAGGAAATTAATATTTCAGAGAGTTCAATTTGAATAAAAAAAAAAAAGAAACGGCTACTTGTAATGTTTTCTTTTCTTCTTGAAATAAGCAATTATGCCTGTACTGGGAGGCATTGAGAAAAAAAAAGCGTCTGATTTTGAATAACATTTTGTTTGAATAAAAGGCAATATAATTAGGGCGATTTAATTACGCTTTTTATGAAAATAATATCGGTGGTTTTAGTAATAATATTAATAGGCTCCATTCACCTTTGCCACACGCGATTTTCTCACTAACACAAAATTGTAAGGTCAAAATTTTCGTAGATCCTATTACCTGTACAGTAACGTCTAGTTTTGCTTAAAAACAATAAGGCTTTGTGGGTCATATTGTAGTGCGTGATTACTGCACAAAGTGGGCGCGGAAAGGTGAATTTTCACGTATCTTGCTATAATGAAACCTTACACGCAACTATTCATCGTTATTGGCTGAAAGTAGGTAATCTACCTATTTCAAAAGTTTCATAATCTACATTTATAATATTACGTTTTGATAAACTAATAGCAATGAGAGTTCTCCATATAAATGTTCTCAAAGGTGTGGGAAGTGGCCTTATGTGGCACTATGGCCTTTTTTTTTTAAGTTTCAGGGGACTTTCATCCGATACGGACACGCCAGCCCCATTGTAACCTAACTTATATAGTATTCTAAAGGAATGTAACAGAAACAACTGAAACTTAATTGACCGCTTGTGCAGATATGTCTTACAACAATCGACTTAAAGCCTTCTGTTGCAGGTAGACAGAGAAGATTCGTAAAAGCGCCTACGTCATATTTATTGATATTATATGTCTACACAAGCACTTCCCTCTGACTAAAACCCTTCTCTGAGAGAGAGACCTGCGCTTAGTAATGAGCCTTTGATCGGCTGATGTTGATCCTATTGGTTTCTCACAAATCCCTTACTTTGTATTCTCACACATCCTTAGAAAACACGTGATGATGTCATACAGTGAAATTTTCAGCTGCTTTGTATTCAGAGTGATTACGGGTTTGGAGGGAGAAGACAGGTGCGCGGTGATGTGTGGCTCCTGCACGCTTTGTTCCCAAATCGTGGAAAATCACTACTCAATTTCCCAGCCAACCAGTGCACGCTGTTCTGAATTCAGGGAGAGCGGATGATTATGCAATCAAAAGTACATCCACGATTGCATACAGCGCGGTTTTAGTTACGCAAAACTCTGGGCCACTAGACCAGCAAACCCTGTTTTAGCAAATTCATTCTTCAGGAAGTACATCACTATTTTTTTTCAATCTAATTATGGCGAGAGCTAAGAAATAACTAACAGTACCTACCTAGGTACCTACAACAAAATTTGCAAGTACTTTGTATTCAAAATGCAGAATGTTAAAGGAAGGATATGCGGGGAGGAGGGGTGACGAGACGTCAGGTGCGAGATGATGTATGACTACTACTCGCTCTTTGTTCCCAAAATCACGGAAAATAATTCTCTATTCAATTTCCTCTACTGCCATATTATGTGGCTGGCGACTGCTTAGGTACCTATGAATTTATAATTAGGTACGATTTGAACCTAAAGCAACGTGTCCTATAGTTATATTTTATTTCTTTTAGTTTTTTCACGTGACTTATACAACGGACGAATTTGCTTTAAACCGCATAAAATTCCGGTGTAACACATAAGCAGAATGAAAATAGACTTGTGTGGTACCGTATTTGAAAATATACCGTTAATATTCCGTCATTTCATTTCTGTCTCTATAGTATATTTCGGCCGCACGATGTTACGAGTACTACTCGTTGGACTTCTTGATGGCGTGATGTTACGACGCTGTACGATGCTACGACGTCCTGCGATGCTACGATGCAGTATGATGCTACGACGCCCCGTGATGCTACGATGCAGAACGATGCTTCGACGCCCTGTGATTCTTCAATGCAGTACGATCTACGATGCCTTATTATCTTAGTTTACTACGATGTTACGACGCTGTACGATGCTACGATGCCCTGCGATGCTACGATGCAGTGTGATGCTACGAGGCCCTCCGACGCGATGATGCAGTACAATGCTGTGCTCCCCGTGATGCTACGATGCAGTACGGTGCTTCGACGCACTGTTCTTCGATGCATTACGATCTACGATGCCTTATTATTTTTGTTTACTATGCTATTTCATACCATATACCATGGATTTCATTCATTCTATCGTAGCGATAGTATTCAGTTCATCAAAATGTCTTACTTATTCATATTCACAAAGTTCCCGAACTTCCAAAACGCACATACAGGATTATGGACTACAAATGGATTTCCCGTCGTAAATCTGAGGCGCTTTTCATAGAGTATAAATCAAGTCACCAACGCGAGTATTAATAACCGTGGCCCGTGGGCGCTCTAGTGTTGACTTGCTTCCTGCCTCGCAACAACATACTGAGAGACTTCCATACAAATTTAGACTTTACTCACAATGTCCGAAGGTTTTAATTCAGTTCAAAGCAAGCTAATTTAACTGAGAGAAGCCTTAAAGGATTTTAGACCCTATAGGTATTGCTATATGAGTCAATGTAGGTATATGCGTTACAAATATATCTAGATTTAAGTTCTCGTACAATTTTAAAGTGGCATAGGACTTTTCACTGCAAATATTATCTGATAAACAAGTAGAATGAAATGTGAACTCATATGTACCTCTGTATACTATAAAAATATCCATGGTATAAACTAATGTAATCAGGAGGTTTCTAATACAAATGAATTATAAAAATCTCTACAACTAATAATTCTTCTGCAAATAGAGTTTATATTTTACTTACATTTTTAGATAGGATGCAATAGGTAGAGTTTTAATCAATTTTATTAATTGGAATTAATAATCACCTGAAATTCTTTCTTTAGGGTACTGAGTAAAACTGCAGTTTCGTTTTACAGGCATTTATTTAACTTCTGATGATAATAAAGCATTATACAGGCATACAATGTATGTACCTATATGTATGCCTGTATAATGCTTTATTATCATCAGATCAGCTCGGAAGATATCTATGAGAAATCTGTACTAAAATGACGTAACAGAGTCTGGGCACGTTTGATTCACCTTAACCAGTGGTAGATTCATTTGCCGATTCGAAAGCACTTTGTAAAAGTTTATTTGAATAAAAAATTATTCTATTCTATTCTAACAGGTATTCTGGCCCTAAATGGTATCCATGATAACTCTCTACTGGGCACAGTCTCCTCTCGAATGAGTATAGTTATTATTCATTATTGGATAGGTCGGTACTAATTATTTATTATTGGCTTAATAGATAAATAACTAGTGGTTCGCCCCGAACTGAGGCCTCGCGATATCCCATAATTCCCAAAAGTTTTAATTATATATTGTAATAATTAACTTTTAACATTAGACGCAATAAAAAAAATAATAGTTGACATAAAACTGTTTTACTGAACACACACACAGCGCCATCTATTAGCATTATAGTGAAGCTATTAGCTTCACAATAATGCTAATAGATGGCGCATTAAAATTAAATAATTTCGTTTCTTTATAACATTTATCTAATTTTAGTATTTGTTGTTCAAGTACAGGATATAACTGAATTTTCAACCAAGTTTCACGTTCTAATATTCAGTAATTCAGAAGTTATAGGGCTCTGACAGACATTTAGACGGACACACTTCTCTGTCTAGTAGGCAAGCGCCCTAGTTGACTCAGAGAACTCGCTTCGCTCGTTCAATAATTGCCATGCGGAGAAAATAGCTAATTATAAGCACTGAATAGGATGGTTTTCGCTCGTTCAATAATTGCCATGCGGAGAAAATAGCTAATTATAAGCACTGAATAGGATGGTTTTACTAGTCTGTGATTATAAAGCATACGCTTTGCTCTAAGATCGATCTTTCCGTCGATTACAGGAATAAATTCTTCCTCAAGTTCACTTTGATCTCGCAAATTCGGATCGCTTTATAAGACGAAGTGCTCTTAGGAATGGAGAGCATCTATTTGGTACCTGCCAGTATTTATTCGTTGAAGGAAAACTTTAAAGTGTACTTCAGGAATTTAATTACCTACCTAGCTTCTGTTTTTTGAATGTAGTAGTATCTATTCGTGCAGGAATTAAAATAAAATTCTGGTAAGGATATCAATTATTACAAAATACGAAATTAATACACGACATAGTTTAAAAACAAGAACCTGACTTCTACGTATTATATTTTCATCTGCATAGATTTAATTTTTTGTAATTCATAGTAGTCATTTAAAATTTCTTTGCTATAGCATCGTGAACGTGTTTGCTACGTTTGTTACGATTTTTTCGCCGTACCGCGCTGAGTTATCGCTCATCGTGAAAAATCCGAGGACAAAGCATCAGTACTATACAATACAAACATTAAAAAAACCACCTCATGATTATTGCCCACATTTTTAATTAGTAAATGCGGCCGTCTCATATGGGGTATATTTTAATTAAATGAAAACATGGTTTGTTTTAATTATTGTCTGAATGAGGTCGGAAAGTTAATAAAAATGACCCTCAGTCTCATAAAAGAAGCCTGGCTGAGTGACACCATTTACAAATTACTCTTTATACTAATGAAATTATTTTGTAGACGGTGGATATTTAGAAAAAAATCGTGGGAAAATATATTTTTCTTTTACTTTCTATGGTTGGATGGTTAAAACTTGATTCACTGCTGTAAAAATCTTTGCTTCTGAAGATTTACCATTACACCCACTCTTAAACGCAGTATTTGCTATGCTACAATATTCTATCTACGTATAATATTACCCACAGAAATACTGAGTACAAAACCGGATTAAATCTCAATAGCAAGATTGGATATCCCTAGCATAAGCAAATATTGGGATTTGTTTATACGAGTACACTCCCGGTTCTATTTCAACAAATTGGTAGTGCAGTGGAAAAATGTTGGTCATTCGTTGTGTTAAACTAACCGAGAAGTCTCGTTCCGTCTAAAACGAAACAGACTTGAGTCTGTATAAGTAATTTTCGTGCTGCATACTTATTCTTAGGCGTGATTCCTTGTGATTTACGTTTGAAACCGTGTTAGCAACAGCGAATAACATATCTACATAAATTATATATTTTAGCAAGAGTGAATCTTCATTCGAATCATTCATTGTTGAGCCCAATTTTTATTCCCGAGATTGGTGTTGGAAGGAAAAATTGCAGGCAGGAGAGCACCAGGTCGCCAAAGACGCAAGTGGTTGGACGATATGAGGGAGTGGACTGGGCTTAGCTATCCTAAACTGAAGGAAGCGGCCTTGCGTAGAGAAGCTTTTCGTATGCTGACCGCCAAACATCACTTCGAAGAAGGCACGCGATGATGATGATGAATCTTCATCATCTAGGTAAGCGCGCTCCAACGTAGACCTCATCAGTGCTTTCCATCATTGATGATCGTCAAGTGCAAGCCTATCTCACAATCATAAAAAAACATATCCACAATCACCTTAATGGTCCAAGTTTAAAATGTACTTAATGTAAACATTTTGCGAAAACAAAAGACGATAAGCAAGCTTAATTCACTTATTATTTAATTAAAACGCAAAATTATGAGACAACGGATTATGTCACCAACGAGTTCATAATATTGTGAGTAAACTTGACATAAACTCCAGTCAAGTGGAACTCAGAGTGAAGACTGCGATAATTTTGTATTATTTTAATGATCTTGTTTAGAATAAATTTTGAAATACAAATACATTGAGCTTTTGAGTCTTCCGTTTGATTCACAGATTAATTATATGTATAAAAAGTTGATTATGATAATGAGCAGTATTCTCTATCAAAAGCTAAGAACTGTTAAACTCGCACTCTTTATGACGAAATACGGGTTTGACAGATCTTATTATTTTCCACATGGAAGTCAGAAATCATGGAACCTTGACTAAAATGAAAACTAAGGATACCTATATGTATTTTATTCAATTTTTTTCCATAGTCTCTGGAAATGTTAAAAAAGAGAATAAAGCAGCAGATCTGATTGTAATCACGATAGCTAAATTAGGTAGGTACACAAGTGGATTCAAGCAGATTCAAGCACCTTCAAGAATTTTTCCCCTTGAGATGAATTACATTGTTATAATAAAACTATTCCCAATGGTAAGTAACTTAATTTGCTAAATTTTAAAAAGACCAATAAATAAAGTACATTAGCCTTGAAAAAGATTTTAAAAAGACCATTAGCCTTGAAAAGGAACAAACCAACGGATTATAGTAGTATATTTACATTGATAGCAGGTACAAACAATAGTATGGTAGGCACGGGTAACGAATGATAGACAAACATTGGGGCTTTAATTATAATAGGCTACATTAAATCAAGCACACAATAAAGTCATCTACACGCTCCAAGGTCTAGGTTCACTAATGACAGTGATTATAATGTTCGCAAATGGTTTTACGACTATATCGCGAACGACCCGTTGTTTCTTTGATAGGCACTATTATGCTCTCGCCAGTGTGGGCAGGGCTTTTAAAATAATGGAGGCAGTATTGTGCTAACTAGGTTAGCAGCTTTCCCTCGCTCTTTGTCGAGTATTTAGTATGATGCGATGTCGTAATGGAGAATGTTCACTAATTCGGACTTTTTGCTCTTCGTATTTTCTGTTAAAAATAAAAATATGCGTGAAAGAATTATTTTCAAATGCCAAGGAGTTTCGGAAATATGAAATTGTAAAATGAGCGCTGGTGAATAATGCGAGTGAGCGGAGCTCCTAAAATGAAGTCTCGTCGTGGTCACTTGTGTTAACAGACTCGATAAATAATCAGCAGAATTATTTTAAATGCCCGTAAAATCATAACTAGGCACTTGGTTTTTTTGAATGAAATCAATACAACTCTTGTTATACATATACTATATATAAGCTCTACTGTGACAAACTTCCAAGCGATTTTGCATACCAATTGACATCTCTCTTGAAGATTGTTTAATAATTTTGAATTTTAGCTCTCCGTATTTTCTTTTAAAAATAGAAAATACTCGTGAAAGAATTATTTCGATACGTCAAGTAGTTTCCGACATGTGGAATTTTAAAATGAGCTAGGAAGTGTAGCAAGAGTGAAGTCTCTATGTGAGTGAGCGGAGCTTTAACAAATGACGTCACACCATGATCACGGGGCTGTTAGCGGGACTCTATATTTAGAGAATTTTAAATGTCTATAAAATCATAATCACTTGGTTCTTTAAACGAAACAAAAGCTAGTGATAATATGTGCAATGTGCATACAAACACATAATTATACGCTCTATTGTGACTCAAGCTATTTTTCATACCTAGTAACATTCTCCATTCTGATGACGGAACACTACTAAAACATTTGTAATACAATAATACCTAAATTTTAGGATTTTCCTAAGAGATAATAAGTGAGCTTATTTAGTTAAGGATATCTATTAAACTCGCAGTAGCTCATAATATTTGGCTCTTTAGAGAAAGAGCTTCATGCACTAATATGAAACTAAACTATGAAATTAAGCGTTATTGTTGGCCTGTAAAATTTGGAATGCCCTTCCGGTTTCCGTTTATCCAACTTTTAGTTACTCTGCATCTTCTGCACCTTCACATCACAGTGCAATCAAGCGCTAATTTTAGAAAAGGCAAACACAAATCCCGGGCTGTGTAGGGACTTACTATCAACTACGCAATGAGGCGTGGTAAATGCCTCTATCTCCCATCAACTAAAAACATCCGGTATTTAAAAGTCATTTTCATATTATTTTACCTACTATACTATGAGTAAATGAATAATGAACTTCATCTATTAATGTTATGATTTCTATCCTATCACAATATGAAGCGATACGCTCGTCACGTCACAGAACGGTTATATTCAGATGTATTCGGCGGAGTGCCAAGTCCCCTTCGCTTACAAAGTTTGCCAGCGTCTGAAATGATCCGTGCTCTTATCTAGGTTACAGTCAAAGCCCCAAGTTCCGTCGCACCTACGTTTGCCTATGCAGTTCCACAAAGTAGGAACACCAGGCGTTCTATTAATAGAACCCTTGGCACCCTATTACTAATCCGTCGCTGTCGGTCCGTCTGTCTGTCTGTCAGCGGGCTGTATCTCATGATCCGTAATAGGTCAGTTGAAATTTTCAGAGAATGAATTCGACCATGGCATAAATCCTTTAAACCCAGCTTGTACTAGGAAAAACTAGAAGAAGAATTATCGTAATCACTAGAAGAAATCCGGAAGATTTGGATGCCTGTACATCCAAATTTTTCGGATTTCAGTCCTCTTCTTAAATCGGCAATTAAATTGAGGCTTTTATGATTATTTATTATTGGTTGCAGATTTGTAATCTAACTTAATTTATGTTTAAAAAAAGAAATTTACTTTAACCCTGCCCATGTGGCGTAAGTAAAAGATCTAAACATTTTTAAACTTTATGTAGATACCTAATCCTTCTAATCACACTTGTTTATTGACTAGGCAAACCTAGGAGCGTCAGAATTTCGACTTTTGACTTTAACATCTATACAATTTAAATTTGCACTGTTGTCGTCGGGATTCTTCAATGCTACAACTTTTAAGACAAATACTCGTAGATATTTATAGAACACCGACGAATTGAATTTGTTTTGGAAAGAGGAAACGACAAAGGGATTTCGTCGTATTTAATGTCAAACAGATATTTATTTTTGTAACAAATGTATTCTAATAGGTATATATAATATATATAAGTGTCGATCGCACCAACGTCGAGTGACGTTTAACCGAGGAATAAGTTGGGCATTCTGACAGTTTTTCTATTGAAAATCCGCGAAAACAGCATTGTTTTACGTTGATAAAATCGGCTTTTAAATACTTATTACTACAAGTTAATTCTCTCTCTGTATCATCACCATTCGCTTTCTCTGTTGTTCCATTTTGATTTTGAATGAGCAGCGTGGAAAGAAGTCCCGAGTGCAGTGTTGATCTGATCGGACCAACGCCTTGGGCTATGTCCTTTTGGCCTGCTCCCTTCCAACTTGTTAAATCTCCAGAGTTACGTCACGCAATCTGTGCGAAACAGTCCAAGATATGCCTGAGACATAACTCTTATTCTTTCTTCTAAATTCTTTTTCATTTAAAAACTAACAATAATAAATAATTCTTATTTCAAAATAGTTTTTTAAGTTATTTATTCACTCTATAAACCGTATATTATTTTGAAGATACAACTTGCATTTTGGATGACTAATCAGGTGCTCAAGAATAGAAATGTAAATCTTAATTGATCTTATACAATTACTGTTATATTTTACAAGCTTCATATATTGTACAAGTAACATTTCCAGAAACAAAAAAACCTGCCCTAATTTACAGGAATATCGAGCTTTAGATCACAGCACAAAAGTTCTTGATAAAAAAGATAAACTGATTCTTCATTTCAAGAGTCCAAAGTTTGCGTGATGTAAACTTCAGGAAAAGGAAAACTTTGAGCAAACCAGTACAGTTCCGAGGTGTAGTACTTTTTGAGCGCTCATTATAAAACTTAGCATTTTTAACGAAACACAAGCGTTGTTAGGAAAAATTATTCTCAGTCTCCAACGAGGATTGTTCTGAAGAAAAATTTTAAATGTGCGAAAGAAATGCATTTTCTCAGTTTCCTGTGTGTTTGACAAAGTGAAAAACTTTGTTCGAAGAGTTTTCACTATTTTGTATCGGAAAATTTACGGAATAAAATGAATGGGAAATACGGCGATTTATTTATTGGTCTTGTTTTATAGTTTCAAATTCGGTTGTTATGAAGGTTTATTTTGTAAGAAGTGCTACGTACATTTAGGACCTTACCTGATTATAACTATGTTTTTCATCATTATTGTTGGTGGGATGTATCCGATATCAGTTAGATACAGACTGAGTGATGAAATATTGTGATGTCGCATGTTGGTCTCTTTCATAATGTCTTGGCAAAGTCGAATTTTGACGAACTGGACAACTTGTTCAGTTTATTACTGAGTAAATAGAGTTTTAAGTTAGTAAGATAACTTTTAATGTAAGGGTATGATGAGGCTGGCGTACACCTGTAAAAGCTTTTAAATAAAAGATAAAAAAAAAATTTAATCTAAATATCAAGGAGTTAAAGAGTCAAGGCGTCATAATAAGGAGCTAAGCTCAGTCAATTAATCTCAGTAAGTCAGTTAATCTTGTGCTCACTTGAGTTTTGGTTCTTAAATGCTTAAGAGTCAAGATTAGGTGTTAAATATTTTCACAAACAAACATCGAAAACATCGAAAAGTCGTGCCATGTTCTAAGAAAGATTATCCCTAGATTATTTTACGAAGGGGCTCTGTCACGTAGGCTCTGACGTGCAGGCGCTCTAATTCGATAAGTTATGGTCGTGAAATATAAAAGTGGCTACGCTATTTTTGTTTTCATTACACGGGTGAGGTACAGATGGACGGGAGAGAAGAAAATTAAGATATACGGCACTGAATTTACCGACCGACCTGTTTGGCGCTGTGGTTTGCATAGCAACCAAGCAAGCTGAACGATTCAAATTCGATGCCAGACTGGGTTTATTGCTTTAAGCTTAGATTTATCTGTTGAGGTAAGGTGGCAGGTACAGTTATGACATCAACTTTAGCCTCAATAGCCCAACGGTTAAAGGTGCGGACTGAAAACTGTAAGGTCGCAGGTTCGAATCCCACCCGTTGCACTATTGTCGTACCCACTCCTAACACAAGCTTTCCGCTTATTTGGAGGGGATAGGAGGATATTAGTCAACTTCAGGTAACTGAATTGAGATTCAAGGACCAACTATTGGGCAAGGATTTCCTCTCGGAGAAAGGTTTATACGATCCGACGGAATCCGGCCACGGCGGCCAATTTTCACAGAGATTAGCTATCTGCGCGGAGATATTATTGTGCACAAGTGATTGTGTAAACACAGGTGCACTCTCTATTCCCTCACTCCCATCGTCCGATGGGACGGAAATCCGACAAGACCGGAGAGATATTAGGCTCAGGACTGACAGCTTTACGTGCTGTCCGAGGCACGTGGGTGACTCACCGCCAACTTCCTAACTCCGGGTTAGTACTGAGAATTTCTTGATAGAAAACCCCAATACATTTTATGGCCCGACTTGGGAATCGAATCCGGAAACTCGTCATCTGCAGTCGAACTTGCTAACCACTAGACCAAAGAGACAGTTATTTGCGATCATCACATTGTAGCAATAATTGTAGACAGTTTCGCAGCAGGAGTTAGCCTCAGCGACAGAAATGGGGAAGGGGGAAATTAAGATATACGGTACTGAGCCGGAACATCTGTCCCACTCGACTTTGGACGGCTCATGTCAAAACTTCTTAATCATGTTGATAATAGAAATTTCCTGTAATAAATCCGTTGTTTTCAAGTTAGTCTTGTAATTTGTATAAGCTCTGGCTAAGTGCATGTTATAAAGTTAAATTGTAATGAGGGAGGTAATATTGTTAATGAGTTGCTTTTGACCGCGACTTCGGCGACGATGACGTATTTTTATCGAAATTTCCTTCAAACTTTTTCTTCTTCCTGGATTTTTATCCAGTTTGCCTAGATCATTCCTTGCAAAATACGCTAGCTTCCAGTGAAACCATCAATTAAATAAGTTCTTTTTATCTTAACAAGTATAAATTGAAAACCTAAAATATCTGCTGTTGTTCCTAAGTTGCTGAAGCGTTGGATATCCACAAACTACTTGACGCTGCAGCATCAGCTCAAGTACGAAATGAAGATTATTTGAGAATAATCTTCTAACGCCTGAGCATATCTTCACAAATCAACAGCTAAAATCCACCTCAATCAAAGAGAGAGAAAACCGCGTCAAAATCGGCCCATTTGTTACGGAGCTACGAGGGAACAGCCAAAAACACATATAGACTCACACACAGATACACCAAACTTATAACACCCCTCTTATTTCGTCGGGGGTTAAAACAAACTATTAGTGAGTATCATTATTATTCAATGAACGAGGCAAATCCGACAAACAAACACGGCTTAGGGTCAGGAATCGGAACGTGTTGGTAAACAGATGGAGTCAACAGAAGCGGCTGTGGCATTGATCACGTCTGCCCGCCGCTTGCAACGGATGCATATTAATCAGCCTCCTGTACCTATATACTCTACCCCTGCGATAATCTGTATATCTTACGGATTATGTAAAATCCCTACAAGTTTAAGTACTGTATAGTAATTTTTTTAAAGAATATTAGCCACGCTGAACTTGACTTATATTCTCTTCTCTCCTCCTAATAAGCGAAAAGCTTGTGCTAGGAGTCGGTACGATAACAGTGCAACGGGTGAGGCTCGAACCTGCAACCTTTCAGTTTTCAGTCCGCACCTTTAACCGTTGGGCTACTGAGGCTTTTAATTAGTACATTTATACAAGTACCTACTCATCAGCAACCAATCAACGGCTCACTACTAAGCGCAGTTCTTCTTTCAGAGAAGGGTTATAGTCCACCAGTCTAGACCAATGCAAATTGGTAGATTTCACGCGCCTTAGAGAATATTGAAGAGAACATTCAGGCGTGCAGGTTTTCTCACGATATTTTCTTTCACCTTCGAAGCATGTGATATTTGCGATGGCGTCGAGAAACCGATTAGGGGTATGGGTCTAATCAGAGGCGGCTCTAGCCCATGTAGCGCCCTGTGCAATCAATATCTTGGCGCCCTCTAGTAGACGCGCGGCCAAAATGGAATACTTGCAATACAAGAATACCCTTTGACTTACAGTTATATTTTCACCAGTGAAAGGAAATTCAGTTGCAAAAAATGGTGCAATTTTAAATGATGTCGGGAAGCAAGTAGGCTTTACGTATGCCCGTGTGCGTTGCACACCCTGCACCATAGGTAAAGCCGGCACTGGGTCTAATTCAAACGGCCATACCACTTCTAAGTTAATGGGCTGTGTTTTTAGGCACTGATGACATAACAGTCAAATAAGCTTTACCGTTGCCACGTTTAAGTTTCATTTTTTTCAAACAAAAAAGCAGTGGCACGTTACTATAATTAAATTTTAATACTGTTTTAATAAATACTGAGCGCCGGGCCACGTGCAGTTGTGCATGCTGATATTATGTAGATACAGGTTTAAACAGCGAGTGTTGATTGTTGGTTTATCTGTGTAGCATTTTAATGAGGGGCAATATTTAGGTACCTACTAGTTGGGATTCAATTTCAGTGCTTGAATTTTGTTTCTATTCCCCTAATAGTCTCTTTCTGGTATAATCATACGAACGAAGTGTGATTCTCATTTTAATGTAGATAGTTTATGCTTTAGCATAATATATTATACGAGTTTTTTGGTATTATTCATCTGAACTTTGAAAGAAATTTTTTAGGAACACTGTAGTTATACTCGATTTAATAAATACATAATTAATAAATTTTGAAAATTATGTAATTACTAAAATCTTGAGAAATGTTGTCGAGGACGGTATTCCAGCAGCACCTTGGGATCGTAACGACCATCAGACTCTTTTGCCTAAATTGAAAGTTTTAAAAATAGTGTCATCCTTTTCACAATGTTCTCTTTGGAGACGGATATACGATTCTATACAACTGTCTGACAGTGGCGTGCACAGGATGTACTACAGGGTAGGCACATGATACAAAATGGAAAAAATCTTCAGTGCAAATTATAAAAAACTTAAGGGTAGGCATTGTACAAATTATAAAAAGCCTACCCTTAAGTTTTTATAACTCGTACTGGCGATTTTCTCCATTTTATATCATTTTTCCGCGTTATGCCTACCCTGTGTGCACGCCACTCTGTCTGTCAACACATGCACTTAAGGTAGCGCAGTAATATAATAAGTCTATGGTTGAGTGAGTATTTTTAAAAGAGTATTTAGTCTTCGAGTGAAATTAATAGCTAAATTAATTTAAATTGGGATTCCTCAACTTTGTCTTCTTATCTTTAAGATTATTATGAAAATTTATAAATTTTAGACGAAACAATGAAGATTCTCAATTATTTGTAATCTTCTAGAGAGCGGACGACTCTTGAGGAATTATAATAAAAGGGTTAGAAATTGCTCCCTATTTATTAAATTGTTATGACAAAGTGTATTCTTTGTATTTGTTTATTAAATTCCTTTTTGAAATTAATAAACAGGAACTTTAGGGGAGTATTTAATGCCTACTTATTTTGCCTAACCCGCATTTTTATCATAAAATTTTATGAAATATAAAAATTCTTTTCAAAAAACCGACTTCAAACGCCACTACAAAGTATAAAAATAATTTTATTTTGTACACGTTTGTTGAAGTCGGGCGGGCTTAAATAGAAACGATGAATCCGATACGCGATGCTCGCCCGATTTCAATAAGCGTGTCTTTTATATGTCACCATAAGATAAGCGTCGCGCATCGATTTCATCGTTTCTAGTTAAGCCCGCCCGACTTCAACAAACGTGTACAAAATAAAATTATTTTTATACTTTGTAGTGGCGTTTGAAGTCGGTTTTTTGAAAAGAATTTTTATTTTAAGCTTTATAGTGTAGCTTGTTCCTGCACTATTTCTCCCCTCCCTCCAACGCTACGGTACTAATGTAGTCTATACTTGGTACCTACAGTACTTATTAACAATACACAATTTCTAAAGACCAGAAGCTCCATGATGTAGTTAATGCTTGGTACATACCAACAATCGAATCAATTCGAAAGCGACTGTTCGTAATTCCTCCAACCCTGCAGCGTCAGGATTGAAGAGCTAAAACCTTGAGCTTTATGATGTAGTATATGCTTGGTACCAACAATATTAATTCGTAAGCGACAGTTCCTAAATCCTCACAGATTAGGTAGGCAGTACCCCTGCAGCATCAGTATTGAAGAGCTAGGACCTTGACCTCCACGATGTAGCCTATGCTTAATACTAACAATATCAATTCGCAAGCGAAAATTCCTAAATCTTCACAGTTTAGGTGGGCAGTACCCTGCAGCATCAGGATTGAAGAGCTAGGACCTTGAGCTCCACGATGTAGACTATGCTTAATACCAATAATATTAATTCGCAAGCGACAGTTCCTAAAACCTCATAGTTTAGGTGGGCAGTACCCTGCAGCATCAGGATTGAGGAGTAGGACCTGACGCTCTAAGACCTAGTATATGCTTAGGCCAAGCATACCAATTCGTAAATGACAGTTCCTAAAACCCCATAATTTAGGGGGAAAGTACCTCTGCAGCATCAGGCTTGAAGAGTTGAAGGTAAAAATTTTTATGGGACCATTTCGCGAGCTTCCTCTGTCGATTAAAAAAAAAATCGCGTGAATCGGTCCAGAAACCCCGGAGTAATCGGTGGGCATACATAGAAAAAAAAAAAAAAAATATACCGGCCGAATTGATAACCTCCTCCTTTTTGGAAGTCGGTTAAAAATAAAGGAGACCTTTACCAGATTCGCAGAGCCGTAAGTGCCGTTTTTAGGTTACTGTTAGTACACGACCTAAGCCCAAGCTTGTTTACGCTGGTGAATAATGTAGGCCGTAAAAAAGTGTAAGAGGAGGTCACGTCATTGCCAGTTAGCTGAGACCTCAACAGCATTTCTTCGATGCGCTCAATGAGCTAAAATCATCATAGGCAAAAATCACTCGTTGAACATTCGCTATTACATCTATGTCTATGCTAATAAAAAAAGACAGAATTTTATGTTATTTCTCGTGAAAAAATGCTATAAAATGTTTTATCTACATTTCCTTAGCTTTACCACTGCACGGACTACGTGAAATAATTCAATGGACTTTTATAGCTTTCGCGGCAAATTTTAAGCCCTCGGGATTGTTTGTAATGCTTGCTTTAATATTCCGCTGAATGTTTGAAAACGAACTGAATGCTTAGCAATGATAAAATGTTCCAGCAAATTTTTAGGTACTGCTCCTACATATATGGCAAACGGCATTCACAGGTGCACTTTCTATTTCCTCACTCTCATAGTCAATGGAATAGAAATTTGAGAAAAAAAGAGTATAGGTGCAGGATAGGGTATAAGTTTTACGCACTCTTCGAAGTATGGTGATTCGTCATCAATAAGAATAACAGTCGTGACCGAAATTCGGTCAGGAGAACATTATTACTCTGTGCCTTTACATCAACGTTGCATTGATGATTTTGTTCAAAAATGATAATCAACTCATATTTTGTCAAGTGATGTGCAAACGATACCCCTTAGACTAACGCGTCTGACCATCAGAAGGGGCTATGTCACGGCCTTTCAACCACTAAAATATCACGGGTCAAACAGTCAAAATCTAAAGACGTATATCATATTACCGAGGCCGAAGTCTAGTGACATTTATTTTATTACCGCGCCCCGCACTCTCTACGACATTTTTTCACGCATTTTTACGAGCACTGTCAGAATTAACGTTTTATGATCGCCGGTCGTATTATATGGTCGGTCATATACCGACACGCACGGTAAATTATTAAGCCTTTGAGTCATGTGTAGTTAGTGACAAACACATTAGGTGAAAGTGTGCTTCTAGCCTACGTTCTAACACATATCGCTGCTTCAGAACTAAAGGGCCACATCTCAAAATTTTCCAAATTCACTTTTATTTCAAAAATAAGGCCATAACGCGAGGACATTCGTCAAAATCGGCCTTTAAATCACAATAATTTACGCGTACGCCCTTTTAGCATTATCATACATTGTAAGTTGGACAGCCAAAAAAGCAAAAAATATTAAAAAAAAAATTTCAATCTGCTCTCGTGAAAAAATTTGATTTTGAGATGTGGCTCTTTAGTTCTGAAGTAGTGATATATACCAAACTATCAACTGTGGCCAATGCTCAACGACCGTATACATTTTTTAGAAAGCTACTCCGCTCTCTTTACTTTCCTTATTTTTAGGACTCCAAACAAGAGTAAAGCTTGTGTTAGTCTAATGTCATTCAATAGGTACGAATACAATCAATCGAATTTTTTTTTCTATTTTTTATTTAAAAAAAAAGAATATTAGGCAACCTGAAGTTGACTAATATCCTGCTATCTCCTCCAAATAAGCGGAAAGCTTGTGTTAGGAGTGGCTACGACAATAATACAACGGGTGGGATTCGAACCTGCGACCTTATAGTTTTCAGTCCGCACTTTTAACCGTTGGGCTATTGAGGCTAATTGAATACGATATAGTAATTCTACTGAATATTATTGCCTCATCTCATATTTTTTTTTTTTTTTTAAAGAACATTAGCCAAGCTGAAGTTGACTAATATCCTCCTATCCCCTCCAAATAAGCGGAAAGCTTGTGCTAGGAGAGGGTACGACAATAGTGCAACGGGTGGGATTCGAACCTGCGACCATTCATTACACCATTCTTAGCATCACTCCACTTGAGCATGATCGTAAAGAAATAAAGTTAGGTTAACTATAACTCAGTTAAATAATAGCATAAAGTAATGATAAAAATCTAGCAAACTTCAGTAGGTACGGGAAAAGTGATGAACCTTTAATAACAGATTTCGTTTTGGATATAAGATATAGCCTGAGAAGATATAGAGAGAAGAGTCTCATCTTTATGCCTGAGGTAATATTATTTTCCCTGCTTAAAACAGGCCTAAGGGTTTTAGATTCACGTGGGGATTATCCTGTTAGCAACACCTTTTATCACAGCGTACCCACCGTATCTATTTATCATCATAATATTAGGTATATCTATATATAGGGTGTATGAAATACGAATACAATTTTAAATTTCTTTTTTATGTGTTTCTATGGGTTTTATTTATATGTAGACCCATTTATTAATTATTAGTTTAACTTATAGCTGTATATTAGTTTATTTATATTTAAAATATAGATACTATAATCTAAATGAATTTATTAATGACAACTTTGAATAGATATTGATTTTTAAGGGTGACATGATTGTGATATTATTTTATTATTCATGAATTGTTTAGATTATTATAAATTATAACATTATATCTATATTGTACCCATGCTCGAGCTAAAAAAACTATCTTTTCAACACACTTGCTCATAAAATGGCTCCCGGTTCACCGCAACTAGGCACACAATGACACCTTTAACTCAAACTGTGACTTTTGATTACTATTATTCACAATGTGAGTTAAAGATTTTTTTTTTTAATTTTATTGGTTGAGTTGCTTTGTTCTTAAAAAAGTTTCTATTACAAAACAGATCCTACCTATTGCCAAGATACCTATAATTGCTTGCTCATTTCATACAACTTCGTATTTAAATAGATAATTTCAACTTGTACGTGTTTAATAAATAAAACTGTCACTCAAATATAACTTTTGTTTTTTCTGTAATAAAGAAAACTGGAAATTCCCCATTTTGTACGTGGCTATAAGAGAAAAGCCAAAAAAAAAAGAAACCTCATTCTTTTAGTCTATGGCCATTAAAGGTGCGCGCGCATTCCGGAAAACTGATTAAATCAAATAAACACCTGAATAGGCTGTATGGTCGTCGATCTTTGCCTGCCCTCAAGAGCATCTCAAGAGGGCGAACAAAAGAACAACATTAATTTTTCCCGCCATTGCGAAAAAATTTTCACAACTCGTTTTCACTGTTTTGTACCATAATGTACTATTTTAGTATTATTTTCTTCACAAGTGTGTTGAAAAACGTCGTATGATACACGTGTATATTGATGATTACCGTCCTCGGCTACCTTAAGACCCTCACCTAACGGCTCGGGTCTCAATAGCGCCTCAGCGGTAATCACCAACTTTGACACTTGTACCATAATGTACTATTATCTTTACGATTTTTAAGATATAATACATTCCGCTAAGCTTGAAAGCAAATTAACTTAAAGTTGTAAACAATCTCACGAGTTATAAACAAGGAAGTTGTTGAACGTTAACGAACTCCGACCGGGTGTTGTGACGTGTTAACAAACGTGTTAGCGTTTAACTACGAGTAAATTAACTCGTTGTCGTAGACATTTACCTACTGCTTATTGGACATTTCCAAACTTTCTATATCTCTAATTTGAATGCACCTTTAGTTAAAAATTTAGTTAAATTTTGTAAGGCGTTTATTTAGATAAGCCGTGAGGTCTGCCAACTTAGAAGCGCGTTACTGCGTGCGTTCAACGCGCCTTTATTTGCTATCCAACTAGTCTTGTTTAGCTGCGCTCAATTAGCTACATTTTCCGACAGAAAACATTACCTTGACCTTATCCAAATCTCAATATTTTCCTAACAGTTTAAATAAACAGCATTAACTGAGCTATTAGCGTTAGCGTTGGATTGGTGTACCTACGTATGCATTTTTGAAGCTTTATTGTGGAAACACTGTATACATAGCATAGCTTTGTGAAAAAAAATTTTTTTTTTTTTTTGAAAAGAGCAACTGCTGAGTTTCTTGCCGACTCTTCTCAGCAGAATCTGCATTCCGAACCGGTGGTAAATTTATGACGTGTCATAAGAGCTACAAGTTAGCCTACATGAAATAAATAAATTTTGAATTTGAATTTGAATTTAAAAAAAATTGAGGCGAAAATTGGCTAGACAATTTCAGCTTGGAGACGGCTCGTGGATCTTTTAATTTCAGACAAGAGTTATTTATAAAAAAAATGTTCCAAACAATAAAGCAGGTATAATACTGTGACGTCCTATTTTCATGGCACATTGCGAGAGTAATAAATGCCACTGAACGGAGTTATTGCGGGTAAAACATTTTGTATGTAAATGTAAATCAGTTTTTTAGCAACAAACTTTTTTCATTTATTACCTGACTTTTGTCTCCGATGGAACTTTTTTCCTAGTATCCACGAGCAGTCTCCAGGATGAAAGCTATCTGTGCCATGCTTGAATGGCATGCCTGATACGCGAATGAATATAAATAAGACGAACAAATGAACTAGTTTATGTCTATTAATATTTGTAAGACTAGTAGGACGAAAATTATTTTCGTATGCCGGCCGCTTCACTCTTCTAAGTGTTGTTAGTGATGATAAACTCGAAATATAAGAAGGGTTTCAGGGTCACTCGCAATCCGTAGGAAAATCAAACTCTCTGCCCGGCACATATAGCTAGAAGAACTGATGGACGTTGGAAGTCCTATGGGGCTCATGGGTCCCGTACGCCACATCCTCATTTTTTTCGATTGGTTATAAATAGCATAGTTGTTACACATACTTGTTCGTTTAAAATAAAAATGGTTCAACGAGTTTTACTGCAGTACTCCTACATATACCGTGCTTACATCAACATACCTATAAGGAATATAAGGCAACTAAGCTAAAACAATAATCACAAAATTCCAATTCCAGAAATTGTATCAACCCAAAAGCTATAAATCACGAATCAAACGAAACAACAGGTAGTAAATTCTCCCGAGTCATACTCACGTCTACTCACATGAATAAACAACGTTTGCTCTGCACTAAGTTGTGCTTAGGAATTTAATCATGTAAAAGCAGCTCTGATAGTGCTTTATCTGGTCATCGTCTAGACGTCATAATGTTGAAAAATAGGTCAAACGTGGTGTCATAGTTTGGGGATCATACAGTGTAGAACGGTAGCCTGTGTGTCGATTCTCTAAAAATGATTGCATCAGTGTAATGATCGCAATGACCTCTGATTGGCTGATACCCTCCCACTATTGGTTAAAATGCATTGGCGCAGCACGAACGCCATAAATTCAGCCAATCAGAGGCGATTGCTATCGTTACACTGATACACTCATTTTTAGAAAATCGACACGCTGAAAGCTTGTAAAAGCTGCATCAACCATTGCTACAGTCTCAATTGTGATGATTGGCTGAATTTATCGCATTTTTTGTAACACTGTATTTGAGCCAATAGAGAGTGGGTACCGACCAATCAGAGGCGATTGCAATCGTCACATTGAAGTAATCATTTTTAGTGAATCGCACAACTAATTTGTAAACATTGGAGACTTATATATCCACAGCACACGTGACATTTTTCTTAGTCTACTGTCTTTTGTTAACCTATCTATTGTCCTATTTGGTGCCGAGACGAGACAACATTGTGATTTTTGTGTTCATCGTCTATCTACGCAACTTTGTACGATATTAATTTATATGTATGCATTATCGTGCTTTATTTACCATACTACAGTAAGTACGTACATTTTTGTGGTTTTCACCTAGATTAATTACAAATAATATGGGGTATAACCAGTTTTCGTCGAGCGTAATTTCTTGAAATTGGACCCTAAAAAAGACTCCATCTTTTCATTACAAGTACGTGAAATTACCTAACTATGTGATGGCGCAACTAGGCGTACTCAGTCAGGTATTTCATACGCTCCAGCGACTTTTGTGCTTTAATTTTTTATTATTCAGACGAGGGCGTGTTCATAGTTAAAATAGTTTGCGGCCGCCTGGTAACACAGTTTTGGTGTTTCCAGCTGACCCGGTTTTTGTTTATGTTAAACTCGTTCCCACGTTATTAATTGCATCTCTAAAAGTTGTAGCGTATAGAGCGATATGTTTTTACGTAGGGAAATCTCTCTGAAACTCGGGAACTCTATGAAAATTGGTAAATTCTAGATAAAAACGCTAAATTGCCTTTATAATATCTTGTAACAAAATAAAAGGTAGCATGTGTATACTTTATCTAATTAATTATTGAAGTGCACCTAGGCTCCGTAAAACGCTAACATGATTTCTAAGTCGTGTAAATGTACCTACCTATTAGACTTTTAGATTGTATATATTTTGTTGACAGATACTTGTAAATTTAGTTACTTTATATAATAGTATGTGAAAATGTAAGATAGAGGACACACAGGATGCCCAAAAACATGTCAAAAAGTTTTATATGTAAGATAGGTAGGTATAGTTCAGATTAGATTATAAAATAGATTAGTATTAACGATGTTGCAAAATAAAAAGCAACAAGTCCAATAGTTGTACAAGTAAAAAAAAAAAACACTCATGATTTGACAGTGGTGAGCGCTGTGATCTTATAACTGGGAGGTCTCGGGTTCGATTCCCGGCGGGGGCAATTAAGAAATTTATAATTGTCTCTGGTCTGGACTGGTGGGAGGCTTTGGCCGTGGCTAGTTACCACCCTACCGTCAAAGACGTGCCGCCAAGCGATTTAGCGTTCCGGCACGATGGCGTGTAGAAACCGATTAGGGGTATGGGTTGAATTTACACTGCTATACCCCTTCCAAGTTAGCCCGCTACCATCTTAGACTGCATCGTTACTTAACATCAGGTGAGATCGCAGTCAAGGGCTATCTTGTCATCGAATAAAAAAAAAAAAAAAGAAATTATTTATCGCGCATCCACTTTACAACTCTATTTACTTTATGCCAGCTTAGTGGGCAAGAGATAAAATTTTTTTCCCCCGATTTTATCCACTGACAGGGGATAAAATTATCTTTTTCCTAATGCTAAAGCATGGCGACAGAGGAGAAGGCGATGTATATTCTATAAGTATATCCACTGAGTGTTATTTCCACCGCTGTGCCCATCCATGCTCGACGGGTGGATAAAGCTAAACGAGGGGATAAACGTTTTATCCTTTTCCCGGAGATATAATTTCTCCCGCCCACGCTACCAGTGCTGGGTGACCTCATAGTGGTTAGCAACATTTTTTTGAGTTAAAAGTGAAATGAGGTGATAAGTCAAGTTTTTTAAATCTCGCAATCGATTATGCGATAGAACTGGTGGCATTTCACTATGCAATGCACTCGGATCTAAATCTGGGAGCTTTAATAGACCATCCAATCCAAGTCATTACTGCTAACAGGGTGAATCGTTAGCAACTTGGGTGCGATTAATGCAATCTAACTCGCTTTAACGACTGCGGAGACGGATCTCTGCAGATGTCCATTAGGAGTGCTCTCATCAGCATCGCGTCCCTGCGTGAGGGAATGGTATTTCAAACAACATTCAGGTGGGACGTGAACATAGTGCAACTTGCTCTTGTGTAGGTAGGTACCTACACAAGAGCAAGTTGCACTATGTTTTCACCGTTAAAATCAGTATTACATAATGTTTTGCAAAAATTTTAAACAAAATGGCATTTTTTTTTTTTGATGATCGTATTAGCTGATGCCCGCGACTTCGTCCGCGTGGATTTAGTTTTTAAAACCCCGCAGAAACTCTGATTTTACGGGATAAGAAGTCGGTTAAAAAGTAATCTGTGTCACTCTCTAGGTCCTTAACTAAGCCCATGCAAAAAATCACGTCGATTCATAGCTCTGTTGCAGCGTTATTGAAGGACAAACAAACATGACACTTTCGCATTTATAATATTAGTAAAGATTTTACTGTTAACAGACAAACTCTCAGACGAAAAAATAGCGAAAGAAATTAAAAAACGTGTGGTTGGCTTTCGTTTAAATAATTATATTATAAGCAATTATTATACATTTCTATAAAAATCAAAAGCCTCAATAGCCCAACGGTTATAGGTGCGGACTGAAAACTGTAAGGTTGCAGGTTCGAATCCCACTCGTTACACTATTGTAGTACCCATTCCTAACACAAGCTTTCCGCTTATTTGGAGGGGAAAGGAGAATATTAGTAAACTTCAGGTTGGCTAATATTCTTAGTTCAAGTGGTACTGAGTATTGTTACTTTCTTGTTAGATAATCTTATTTCCTTCAACAAGATATTGCAGCGAAATCCTAAACTAAGTCATGTTGAGCAAATTGGGACTGGCTAATGGACAAAATTCGCGCCGAATCGTGTATTTTCTAGTTCTAGTAAGACCGCATGGTGTGGTCTTGTTGATTGGTCTCAAGCGGCAGTGATTGCACGCCGAACCTTATTGGCAAACATTTTGGAACAAAGCTTTGTTGACTGGATAAATTAACATAACCAAATGCCTGTAAAGTGCAACTTGACGTGAATACTTAAGGCGTGACTTGTTACCCGATTGTGGCACGCAAAGGAGGGTGATGTGTTTATTTATGTTTGTTACGTTGTGGAGCAAGATCTGTGATCGTCAGGTCTATGACGTCTTCATCATCTAAATATGTAAAAGCAAAGATGGCTGACTGATTGACTGATCTATCAATGCACAGCTCTAACCGCTGGGCATACAGATAAGTCTTCTATTAAGTCGTACGCATCCACTTAGAAAGAATTTTTGAAAATTAAACTCCTAAGAGGGCAAAATAGGGGTTTGAAAAATCGAACTTAACGTGTACGAAGCTGCGGGCAAAAGCTAGTGATAATTATAAACTATAAAAAATACTAACCTCGAATAACAGTGGCTTTGTCTATTAGGTATGTTTGATCTTGTGCTAAGAGTTTAAAAACCGAAAAAAAGTAGCCTAAGTCACTCTTAGTCTTCAAGTATATCCGCTGAGTATACCCATGCAAAAAATCACATCGATCCGTTGCTGCGTTGCTGCGTGATTGAAGGACAAACCAAGAAACCAACAAACAAACATACTTTCGCATTTATTATATTAGTAAGGATTGTCAGTCATTTGGGCCGTAAAAATACTTCATTAAGCTTCAAGCTGCAGCATATATTTCACTCGTTGCTCTGCAACTGTGCACCACGGCAAAAGTTCCCAACAAACTTGTAAAATGTTTGGCCGGACTTCGGTTAAAACTCAACGCAGCTGCCGACCGAAATTCTCCTTCTATTTTGTTGTAAACAATATTTCGACAAAGTTTGCGTTTTAAAGTGAAATCATTTTTGTTGCTACAAAATTTTAAATTAATTTTTTGTTGTTGTAGTCAGCACTTATAACTTTTTCATTACATAATAGATTTATAAATACATATCAAAAATTCCGAGGCCGGCGGGATTCGAACCCACATCTCTCTGGGAATCGCGCCCGAGTGTGTTAACCTCTACACCACGGCCGAACTACACGTCAGCCACGAAATTAGTGATATGTATCTACTTTTTCAATCAATTTTATAGCAAATGTTAGCGACATCTAGTAGCAACACAGTACAGTTGTCGATCTACTTTATAAATTATTATTTAATGTATTTATAAATCTATTAGGTTATTTCCTTTAAGTGTAGGTTAACACTTCAATAAAAAATTAAAAATTTTTCATTAAAGTTTACATCACATCATTACAGTATCATAAACACTATAAAGTAATTTTGCAACGCCCTGATGGGGCTTAATGTACTCTAACTGACGATTAACATGAAAGGTAAGGTCACCAAATAAGGCCTACCTTAATTTTTTTATTACGTAACTAGCAGGTTTATAATTAAAATGCTCTGGTAATTTTAAAATACTTATATTTATTTATTAAACTTTGTAATTAATGAAATAAAATTGCTTTAGAAACAAAAATCACACTTTTATGAACACAAATAACTAAAATGTCACTTTGGCCTTATTGGGAACCCTGTGTCTTAATAAGGCCTTAATAAAAACAAGTAAGCATTCAACTTCTTAATTAATAGAAAACGTTGTAAACACTTATATTAAATCTAATGAGATCCTTTAGGAACTGTCGTTTACGAAATGGTATGCTTGGCCTAAGCATATACTAGATCTTAGAGCTCCAGGTCCTATTTCTCAATCCTGATGCTGCAGGGTTGGTAACAGCGTTTTCCATCTGTTGCGAGGTCCGTTCAGCCCTTTTTTTCCTTGTGGTAGAAGCTGGTGATCCGTTTTCCATGATGTTACTGAAAACAAGGGTTTACTATTTTACTGTGCCGTTATAAGGCCTATACATTTTTGTCATAGGCTTTATTAGGGCATCGCACATGGGTAAACAAAATAACAATTATATGGAATACACCGATAATACAGCTTTTTCACTTATGTGAGGAGATGGCTAAACGTATAATTATCCTATAGACAAAACACAGCACACCAAGTACGAATAAAAATAAAAATACTTACTATTTACTCTGCCAGAATTTTATAAAAACAAGCGTGCACTCCGCAGCGTGGTTGTTTTCAACTGCAATTTCCAACACGCTCGCGGCACAGGCCGCTCGCTGTGCTTGTGTGCGCTAGTTAATGTATACGCACACTTCTATAAACATTGGCAGCCATTTGAAATCGTGTAGCGCGAAATTTAAAAAATAGGCCTTATTAGGACATAGGCCTTATTTGGGTCACCCACCTAACATGAACATGACGAAAATTAGACATGTAACTAGATACATGAATGCAAATAAATGAAATTTCATCACTACCTATTTCGTGAGGAAGCTTGCATGCCTGAGATATCTGAAATTAATATTCTCAAAGGTGTTTGGAGTATTATGGATAATGTTCGCAAAGGTGTTTGGAGCCTGTTTATCCTCAACTGGGCCTTCGTGATGGACTATGGGTAAACCCTTCCCATTCGAAAGGAGACCTGTGTCAATTAGTGTGTCGGTGATGGGTTGAAATGGTGAAAGTCATATCACAGTTTTAAAACCTAAACCCACAAACTTATGAAAAATTGGCTTAATAAATAATTACTTGATCGGTTCATAGAAGTCTTGGATAAGCTAGGGTTAAAATGAAAGGTAAGGTGGCAAAGAAGTTTTCTAATAAAGAATCAAAAGTAAGAACTAAATCCGCGCTTTCCCGTTAAGAGTGCGTTTCCGCATATCGGGTGACTTTCGGTACATATTGTGACTAAGTTAAACCAAATAAGATGGAAATAAAAATTGCTACACATAGATTGGTCCTTAATCTCCAAATCTTGGGAGTTGATTTTGTTCAAAATCTCAATTTTTAGTACTATAAAAATTATTTCCCGTCACCTCTTCACACAAAATTCACGATTTTGGGGTGACTTTAGGTACATTTCTTGTATATAATATACCCGTTTTATGTAATTAAAAAATACTATCTGTTAGCAGATATGTTCAACTCAAAATCTTGGAGAGAAAAATATCAAAAATATTACAAATAGTATAAAAAATAAAATATAGCATCGCGTGTACTTTTTTCACATATTTTCGTTTAAACCGAACCTTAAAATAGTGTGCAATAAGGCTTATTTTGATTTTACTCGGTCTCTGGTTTGATTTCATTTCAAAATTCGAAATTCAAATATCAATCAGTCGGCGTTTGACCGCCTTTCTGAGTGGAGGCTGCGCTGGTTGTAAGCAGATGCTGGTATCGAAAAACATCGCTGTACGAACACGAAATAGTTCATAGCAAACCAAATTGATACTTTATATATTTTGAAAAGAAAGGTAAGTAACTAAGTACTAGGTACCTGTGGTACCTTCAATATAATAGCATTATTTTATTATTTGATAGAATTTCGAAATTTCTTGCAAAGTTATATTCCCCGAATGTAGTACTGACCTGCATGTATACCTCGAAAACTTCTATTGGAACTCCTAGATCTTTAGAGTTAATTGTATCGAGTTTGGGCTCGTTTTGTAAGTTATGATGAGATCTTACCACTGGACTTGTTGGAGTGACCTGATGGTATACTTCGAAGACTACTACTGGATCTTCTAGACGGCTACAGCTAGTTATATCGAGTTTGGGCTCGTTTTGTAAGTAATGATGAGATCTTACCACTTGACTTGTTGGAGTGACCTGATGGTATACTTCGAAGACTACTACTGGATCTTCTAGACGGCTACAGCTAGTTATAGCGAGTTTGGGCTCGTTTTGTAAGTAATGATGAGATCTTACCACTGGACTTGTTGGAGTGACCTGATGGTATACTTCGAAGACTACTACTGGATCTTCTAGACGGCTACAGCTAGTTATATCGAGTTTGGGCTCGTTTTGTAAGTAATGATGAGATCTTACCACTGGAATTGTTGGAGCGACTTGGTGGTATACCTCGAAGACTTCTATTGGAACTCCTAGATCTTTACAGCTAGTTATATCGAGTTTGGGCTCGTTTTGTAAGTAATGATGAGATCTTACCACTGGACTTGTTGGAGTGACTTGGTGGTATACCTCGAAGACTTCTATTGGAACTCCTAGATCTTCAGAGTTAGTTGTATCGAGTTTGGGCTCGTTTTGAAAGTTGATGAGATCTTACCACTGGACTTGTTGGAGTGACCTGATGGTATACTTCGAAGACTACTACTGGATCTTCTAGACGGCTACAGCTAGTTATAGCGAGTTTGGGCTCGTTTTGTAAGTAATGATGAGATCTTACCACTGGACTTGTTAGAGTGACCTGATGGTATACTTCGAAGACTACTACTGGATCTTCTAGACGGCTACAGCTAGTTATATCGAGTTTGGGCTCGTTTTGTAAGTAATGATGAGATCTTACCACTGGACTTGTTGGAGTGACCTGATGGTATACCTCAAAGACTTCTATTGGAACTCCTAGATCTTCAGAGTTAGTTGTATCGAGTTTGGGCTCGTTTTGAAAGTTACGATGAGATCTTACCACTGGACTTGTTGGAGTGACCTGATGGTATACTTCGAAGACTACTACTGGATCTTCTAGACGGCTACAGCTAGTTATATCGAGTTTGGGCTCGTTTTGTAAGTAATGATGAGATCTTACCACTGGACTTGTTGGAGTGACTTGGTGGTATACCTCGAAGACTTCTATTGGAACTCCTAGATCTTCAGAGTTAGTTGTATCGAGTTTGGGCTCGTTTTGAAAGTTACGATGAGATCTTACCACTGAACTTGTTGGAGTGACCTGATGGTATACTTCGAAGACTACTACTGGATCTTCTAGACGGCTACAGCTAGTTATAGCGAGTTTGGGCTCGTTTTGTAAGTAATGATGAGATCTTACCACTGGACTTGTTGGAGTGACCTGATGGTATACTTCGAAGACTACTACTGGATCTTCTAGACGGCTACAGCTAGTTATAGCGAGTTTGGGCTCGTTTTGTAAGTAATGATGAGATCTTACCACTGGACTTGTTGGAGTGACCTGATGGTATACTGCGAAGACTACTACTGGATCTTCTAGACGGCTACAGCTAGTTATAGCGAGTTTGGGCTCGTTTTGTAACTAATGATGAGATCTTACCACTGGACTTGTTGGAGTGACCTGATGGTATACTTCGAAGACTACTACTGGATCTTCTAGACGGCTACAGCTAGTTATATCGAGTTTGGGCTCGTTTTGTAAGTAATGATGAGATCTTACCACTGGACTTGTTGGAGTGACCTGATGGTATACTTCGAAGACTTCTATTGGAACTCCTAGATCTTTACAGTTAGTTATATAGAGTTTGGGCTCGATTTGTAAGTAATGATGAGGTCTTACCACTGGACTTGTTGGAGTGACTTGGTGGTATACCTCGAAGACTTCTATTGCAACTCCTAGATCTTTACAGCTAGTTGTATCGAGTTTGGGCTCGTTTTGTAAGTTATGATGAGATCTTACCACTGGACTTGTTGGAGTGACCTGATGGTATACCTCAAAGACTTCTATTGGAACTCCTAGATCTTCAGAGTTAGTTGTATCGAGTTTGGGCTCGTTTTGAAAGTTACGATGAGATCTTACCACTGGACTTGTTGGAGTGACCTGATGGTATACTTCGAAGACTACTACTGGATCTTCTAGACGGCTACAGCTAGTTATATCGAGTTTGGGCTCGTTTTGTAAGTAATGATGAGATCTTACCACTGGACTTGTTGGAGTGACTTGGTGGTATACCTCGAAGACTTCTATTGGAACTCCTAGATCTTCAGAGTTAGTTGTATCGAGTTTGGGCTCGTTTTGAAAGTTACGATGAGATCTTACCACTGGACTTGTTGGAGTGACCTGATGGTATACTTCGAAGACTACTACTGGATCTTCTAGACGGCTACAGCTAGTTATAGCGAGTTTGGGCTCGTTTTGTAAGTAATGATGAGATCTTACCACTGGACTTGTTGGAGTGACCAGATGGTATACTTCGAAGACTACTACTGGATCTTCTAGACGGCTACAGCTAGTTATAGCGAGTTTGGGCTCGTTTTGTAAGTAATGATGAGATCTTACCACTGGACTTGTTGGAGTGACCTGATGGTATACTGCGAAGACTACTACTGGATCTTCTAGACGGCTACAGCTAGTTATAGCGAGTTTGGGCTCGTTTTGTAACTAATGATGAGATCTTACCACTGGACTTGTTGGAGTGACCTGATGGTATACTTCGAAGACTACTACTGGATCTTCTAGACGGCTACAGCTAGTTATATCGAGTTTGGGCTCGTTTTGTAAGTAATGATGAGATCTTACCACTGGACTTGTTGGAGTGACCTGATGGTATACTTCGAAGACTTCTATTGGAACTCCTAGATCTTTACAGTTAGTTATATAGAGTTTGGGCTCGATTTGTAAGTAATGATGAGGTCTTACCACTGGACTTGTTGGAGTGACTTGGTGGTATACCTCGAAGACTTCTATTGCAACTCCTAGATCTTTACAGCTAGTTGTATCGAGTTTGGGCTCGTTTTGTAAGTTATGATGAGATCTTACCACTGGACTTGTTGGAGTGACCTGATGGTATACCTCAAAGACTTCTATTGGAACTCCTAGATCTTCAGAGTTAGTTGTATCGAGTTTGGGCTCGTTTTGAAAGTTACGATGAGATCTTACCACTGGACTTGTTGGAGTGACCTGATGGTATACTTCGAAGACTACTACTGGATCTTCTAGACGGCTACAGCTAGTTATATCGAGTTTGGGCTCGTTTTGTAAGTAATGATGAGATCTTACCACTGGACTTGTTGGAGTGACTTGGTGGTATACCTCGAAGACTTCTATTGGAACTCCTAGATCTTCAGAGTTAGTTGTATCGAGTTTGGGCTCGTTTTGAAAGTTACGATGAGATCTTACCACTGGACTTGTTGGAGTGACCTGATGGTATACTTCGAAGACTACTACTGGATCTTCTAGACGGCTACAGCTAGTTATAGCGAGTTTGGGCTCGTTTTGTAAGTAATGATGAGATCTTACCACTGGACTTGTTGGAGTGACCTGATGGTATACTTCGAAGACTACTACTGGATCTTCTAGACGGCTACAGCTAGTTATAGCGAGTTTGGGCTCGTTTTGTAAGTAATGATGAGATCTTACCACTGGACTTGTTGGAGTGACCTGATGGTATACTGCGAAGACTACTACTGGATCTTCTAGACGGCTACAGCTAGTTATAGCGAGTTTGGGCTCGTTTTGTAACTAATGATGAGATCTTACCACTGGACTTGTTGGAGTGACCTGATGGTATACTTCGAAGACTACTACTGGATCTTCTAGACGGCTACAGCTAGTTATATCGAGTTTGGGCTCGTTTTGTAAGTAATGATGAGATCTTACCACTGGACTTGTTGGAGTGACCTGATGGTATACTTCGAAGACTACTACTGGATCTTCTAGACGGCTACAGCTAGTTATATCGAGTTTGGGCTCGTTTTGTAAGTAATGATGAGATCTTACCACTAGACTTGTTGGAGTGACCTGATGGTATACTTCGAAGACTACTACTGGATCTTCTAGACGGCTACAGCTAGTTATATCGAGTTTGGGCTCGTTTTGTAAGTAATGATGAGATCTTACCACTGGACTTGTTGGAGTGACCTGATGGTATACTTCGAAGACTACTACTGGATCTTCTAGACGGCTACAGCTAGTTATATTGAATTTGGGCTCGTTTTGTAAGTAACGATGAGATCTTACCACTGGACTTGTTGGAGTGACTTGGTGGTATACCTCGAAGACTTCTATTGGAACTCCTAGATCTTTACAGCTAGTTATATCGAGTTTGGGCTCGTTTTGTAAGTTATGATGAGATCTTACCACTGGACTTGTTGGAGTGACCTGATGGTATACCTCGAAGACTTCTATTGGAACTCCTAGATCTTTAGAGTTAGTTGTATTGAGTTTGGGCTCGTTTTGTAAGTTATGAAGATTAGATCTTGGAGTTCCAATAGAAGTCTTCGAGATATACCATCAGGTCACTCCAACAAGTCCAGTGGTAAGATCTCATCATTACTTACAAAACGAGCCCAAACTCGATATAACTAGCTGTAGCCGTCTAGAAGATCCAGTAGTAGTCTTTGAAGTATACCATCAGGTCACTCCAAGAAGTCCAGTGGTAAGATCTCATCATAACTTACAAAACGAGCCCAAACTCGATATAACTAGCTGTAAAGATCTAGGAGTTCCAATAGAAGTCTTCGAGGTATACCACCAAGTCACTCCAACAAGTCCAGTGGTAAGATCTCATCATTACTTACAAAACGAGCCCAAACTCGATATAACTAGCTGTAAAGATCTAGGAGTTCCAATAGAAGTCTTCGAGGTATACCACCAAGTCACTCCAACAAGTCCAGTGGTAAGATCTCATCATTACTTACAAAACGAGCCCAACCTCGATATAACTAGCTGTAGCTGTCTAGAAGATCCAGTAGTATAGTCTTCGAAGTATACCATCAGGTCACTCCAACAAGTCCAGTGGTAAGATCTCATCATTACTTACAAAACGAGCCCAAACTCGATATAACTAGCTGTAGCTGTCTAGAAGATCCAGTAGTAGTCTTCGAAGTATACCATCAGGTCACTCCAACAAGTCCAGTGGTAAGATCTCATCATTACTTACAAAACGAGCCCAAACTCGATATAACTAGCTGTAGCCGTCTAGAAGATCCAGTAGTAGTCTTCGAAGTATACCATCAGGTCCCTCCAACAAGTCCAGTGGTAAGATCTCATCCTAACTTACAAAACGAGCCCAAACTCGATATAACTAGCTGTAAAGATCTAGGAGTTCCAATAGAAGTCTTCGAGGTATACCACCAAGTCGCTCCAACAATTCCAGTGGTAAGATCTCATCATTACTTACAAAACGAGCCCAAACTCGATATAACTAGCTGTAGCCGTCTAGAAGATCCAGTAGTAGTCTTCGAAGTATACCATCAGGTCACTCCAACAAGTCCAGTGGTAAGATCTCATCATTACTTACAAAACGAGCCCAAACTCTATATAACTAACTGTAAAGATCTAGGAGTTCCAATAGAAGTCTTCGAAGTATACCATCAGGTCACTCCAACAAGTCCAGTGGTAAGATCTCATCATTACTTACAAAACGAGCCCAAACTCGATATAACTAGCTGTAGCCGTCTAGAAGATCCAGTAGTAGTCTTCGAAGTATACCATCAGGTCCCTCCAACAAGTCCAGTGGTAAGATCTCATCCTAACTTACAAAACGAGCCCAAACTCGATATAACTAGCTGTAAAGATCTAGGAGTTCCAATAGAAGTCTTCGAGGTATACCACCAAGTCACTCCAACAAGTCCAGTGGTAAGATCTCATCATTACTTACAAAACGAGCCCAAACTCGATATAACTAGCTGTAGCTGTCTAGAAGATCCAGTAGTAGTCTTCGAAGTATACCATCAGGTCACTCCAATAAGGCCAGTGGTAAGATCTCATCATAACTTACAAAACGAGCCCAAACTCAATACAACTAACTCTAAAGATCTAGGAGTTCCAATAGAAGTTTTCGAGGTATACATGCAGGTCAGTACTACATTCGGGGAATGTAACTTTGCAAGAAATTTCGAAATTCTATCAAATAATAAAATAATGCTATTATATTGAAGGTACCATAGGTACCTAGTACTTAGTTTCTTCTTTTCAAAATATATTATCAATTTGGTTTGCTCAACTTAGACTTAGATTTAGAATTAAACTTAGACTTAGACTAAGTCTGAGTTCAAATCTAAGCCTAAGTCTAACACTAAGACTAAGTCTTAGACTAATACTAAGTCTAAGTCTATATCTTAGTCTTAGTGTTAGACTTAGACTTAGCTTAGACTTAGACTCAGACTTAAAGAGACTTAGTCTAAGTCTAAGACTAAGTCTAAGTCTTAGTCTTAGTGTTAGACTTAGGCTTAGACTTAAAGAGACTTAGTCTTAGTCTAATGCATTTTCCAGTGGCTTAAAAAAGTCTAAATCTAAGTCTAAGACTAAGACTAAATCTAAGTCTAACTTAGTGTACAGCAAGTCCGGACGAAAATAAAAAATAAAAAAATAAAACATAAACAATTTATATCCAAGTATCAAAACAAGTTAATTCACTCATTTTTAACGCAGCTCGCCCGCGCCTGTGTGTGCGTGTGAACGGTGCATGTGTAGAAGTGCGTTTTTATACCTACTCTTTGCGAAATCCCGTCCTTAATCTTCGAAGATAAAAGTTCTGAAGCCGACGTGAAAAGTAACTGAACGACTTAACTACGGAGCAACTTCATTACACCGCACAATAACGACAAAGAGTCCTTGGCCGCCAGGTTCTGATTTGGACGTACCTTGCTATTGGTATTATGCTTCAGATATTATGATTATAATAATAAAAAAAATTACATGTTATGGATCCAACGCTCCTCACCGGAGTAACGAGAATAAAATTTTTATTTTATAAAAAAAATGTACTCAAATCGGAATTCTCGTGAAGGACGTTTACGATTTTTACGCTTTTGAGTGAGATTGGAACACAAGATTTATCCATTAAAAACTTTTATAGGCAATTTATAAAAAATACCACTAATATAAACATATTCTCTACTCCGGAGTAACGAGGCCAATTTTTATATGTTTCATACAATATAAGTAAATTAAAAATTCATAAAGGTATGCCCGATTTTTGCAATTTATAAGTATTACAAAAGCAGGTTTTTCTTGAAAGTTATTATCTTTTAAGGACTAAAAAAAATAAGGTGTAATAGTTTAGTATTCGCTGTACTTAAATTAAAAAAAATACAGTTCTATTTATTGAATTTCATACCTACATAAATTATCAAAAGTATCCCCTAATTCACGATTGAAATGGCACAGCAGACTGTAAGTCCGACATACCGAGCTCAGCGCTCTTCGAGGGTGGACGTGTTGCTGAACCGGGCGGCACTTACGCATGTGTGCGTGAGCAACTAAGTTATGTAAATTACGAGTTGTTAACAATACATAGCGCGACCGACTCGGCTTTTTGAAATGAGATTTCCTTTTTCATATGTAGTTTAAACTAACATTATCTTTTTTATTTATAAGAACGTTAGGCAGAAAATGTAGTACTCATATTAGATGTTATTTTTAGAAATTAGAATAGGGAATTTTGTATGTACTCAAAGTAATTTTTTTGTAAAATAATGTGAAGTCTTAGTGGCTGTGTTAAGCAAAATAATTATAATGTTAAAAAATGGCTATTAATTATAGATTATAGGTACATAAATCATTCTCAAATCAAAGTTCATCAATAATAATATACCTATTGATGTTTTTTTACTATTAATATTTTTATTGCATAGATTCCTGAAATTCCATCGCATATTAGCATCTGTTTTAGATTCACGTGCTGTTTGTAATGAAATTATTTCTGATTCAATTCAGAAATTCTTTCATTCAAAAATACAAATAAAGTTATAGGTAGATAAATGTATCGTATTAGGTATCCGACGAAAGGTCTCCTTTGCATCGGTAGAAATAATGAAAATATTATGTAAAAATAATACATTAAAATATGAAATACTAGTTGATGCCCGTGGCTTCGCTCGCGTGGATTTAGTTTTTAAAATCCCGCGGGAACTCTTTAATTTTCTGGAATAAAACGTAGCCTATGTCTCTCTCCGTTGTTTGTTCGTGGATTCGTTGCTTTGTTACGGTGTGATTGAAGGACTAACCAATAAACCAACAAACACACTCACTTTCGCATTTATAATATTAGTAAATTAGTAAACATGTTTTAAGAAATTAGTATGGTATGTAGTAAGGTATTACCTATACAAATAAACAAAATTGAAGTATATATCTGCTAATAATATCAAAATAACAGCTTTTTACTAAATCCATATGAAAGTAAATAAGGTATAATAACAAAAAAGCATTTTTTATCATTTTTGTCTGTCGGTCTGTTTGTTTGTTCTGGCAATCTTGGGAACGACTGAACCGATTTTGACCCGACTTTCACTGATATATAGCTTATGTTATCGGGAGTAACTTAGGCTACTTTTTTAACGACTATCGAGAAAGGAGGAGGAGGAGTGTGTTTTTCTACTTATGTATACGATATATCCGTGATTTCTAAACTGATTTGCGTGAATCTTTTTTTGATCGATACAAAAACTTTGCAAAATGGTCCCATACAACTTTCAACTGAACTCCTCAATCCTGATGCTGCAAGGGTACTGCTCATCTAAACTGTAGCGATTAAGGAACTATTGATTATAATAGTTATTGTACGTATCAAGTACAATAACTATTATAATAATTTGGTTTGCC
Organism: Hipparchia sbordonii; assembly: GCA_038048805.1. Taxonomy (NCBI): domain Eukaryota; kingdom Metazoa; phylum Arthropoda; class Insecta; order Lepidoptera; family Nymphalidae; genus Hipparchia; species Hipparchia sbordonii. The sequence continues at coordinate 5,120,215 of CM076106.1, read as the reverse complement.
TGTAATTGGGTGCCCACCTGAAATGTTTGTATAGATGTAGTATAATTTTTTTTTTTTGTAATTCTTGTGTGATTTCCTGTTGGCAACTAAATCGGTTTCTACACGCCATCGTGCCGGAACGCTTAATCGATTGGCGGCACGTCTTTGGTAGGGTGGTAACTAGCCACGGCCAAAGCTTCCTACCAGATCAGACCAGAGACGATTTAGAAATTATAAATTCCTAAATTGCCACCGCTGGGAATTGAACCCGAGACCTCCCAGTTATAAGACTACAGCGCTCACCACTGCGCCAGGGAGGTCGTCAAACTTGCCATTATTAGGGTTGATCTTCACCAGAATGGCAGCGGCCGGCAGCGGCGCGGCGAGCACTTTCAGTGTGAACTAATTTTAAACTTTATCTAAATAATTGCTAAAGACCAATATCGCTTGAAAAGCTCAAAAAGGTCACGCGGCCACACGCGTCAAGCGATACTGGTCTTTAGCGATCATGTAGTTAAAGTTTGAAATTATTTTAAACTGAAAGTGCCGCACCGCTGCCATTCCGTTGTAGATCGGCCCTTATTGATAAGAAAGATAGCATTCCAAACAGTGTTCAAACAATATGGTCTGGCCAGAAAATAATAAAATCAAATATGACAACCTACCTGCAAAGGTTGGGGCGTTGGGCACGTGCCTAATCCAGTCCTCAATTGAGTAACAATAACTGTTATCATAAAACTTTAGAGACAATGTTTTATGATAACAGTTATGGTTACCCAATTATTGGATTTTTTTTTTTATTTTGACTAGGCCGACAAGTTTTAACTTTTTTTGGTTCTATCTTTACGATGATTTAGGTTTGTAAAACTATGTTGAGGTAGGTATTCCGGGATGAAATGTATATCTTTCGTCAAGACGTAAGTTATCTTGTCGCAAAATTTTATTGAATGACGGATTTACCTTTTTGTAGTTATTGTAGTATCGATATGAATTGATTTTAAAATTTTGTATTAATTGATACAAATAAATTATAAAAATAACTAGATAGGTATTTATTGTTATATTAGTTTGTGCCTGCGACCTCGTCCGCATGGACTTAGTTTTTTAACCCCTCAGAAACGGCATGTTTTTCCGGAATATTGAACCTATTTCACTCTCCATCAATCTCCGTCGATCAGTTGCTACGTGATTAAAGGACACACAAACAAACACAGCTTCACATTTATAATATTAGTTATTACATAACCACCCATTAAGTACCTACCCAAAAATATAACGAAATATTAATATCAAAGTAAAAGTAAGATCTTTTGTTACACCATTCGAAAATTGTACAAAGTATCAAACTATCTTCTCCGAGATACAATCGTGTACCGCGTTAGTGTGCGAAAGCTGTTTACAGACGTATTGTTAGCGACACGCACACGTTCACAGTTCGGGCCAAATCCGAGTCGAGGCTAAAAAGGAAAGGGTTCTAGTTCGTACTTTACCTTCTTGGTAAATACTTGTGTTAATTCAGTGCATGTATTATGCCGTACCAAGGTTTTGCCCATAAAGGAAAGGTGGTGGCGCTAGGCAGGCGTATTTATTGGTAGCTTTTTTAATATCTCATACAATCGGCCGCTAGCCATATTACAAACGTCTCGTATCTATTCTCTTTCCATGATCGTTTTCTAAGATCGCTTATGCTAAAGCAGGGGCTCCCAAAGGTTTATTATCGTACGTCCTATCCTTTCAGGAGGGAAGCGGAAGGAAATATTTCATGGGGCCATTTCAAAACTGTTCCTATATCCCTACTAATTCCTACTATCTCTACTAAATTATATTATATGTAAAGTGTGTCTGTTTGTTGGTGTGTCCTTCAATCGTGCTGCAACAAAGCATCGGATCGACGTGATTTTTAACATCGGTATAGTTAAGGACCGGGAGAGTGACATAGGCTACTCCGGATACTACTACGGATACTTCCGGGATAAAAAGTATTTTATCCCGGAAAATGAAAGAGTTCCTGCGGGTATGAAAAATCTTATCTACGCGGACGAAGTCGCGGGCATCATCTAGTAACTTATATGTAATAGTTTGTTTGAAATTTGTGATAATGTAGTCACGAATTCCTTTGTTACGAATTCCTACTGTTGTTGAGTAAACTAGACGGCGAAACTGATTTACTAACCAAGTTGGGTGTTGCTCGTTTCCACAACTTATAGGAGCGATATAACGTTGTCTTTTAGGAGAAACCTCGCCTCTGAGCATGCCATACAAACGAAGTTTGATTCGTATACACATTTATGTGTGATATGTCAGTTTCTGTAAAAATTTATATGTATTTAGTTTCAAAATTGCAGTTGTAGGAATGCAAATCTTTATGCCCTTTGAAACCCCTGAATCTGATTAATGAATTACTCGTATATATATCATTTTTTTTTCCAACTTTTAAAGAGTATTGGCCAAACTGAACCTAACTTATATTCCTCTCTCCCCTTCTAATAAGCAGAAAGCTTGTATTAGGAGTGGGTACAACTATAGGTAACGGGTGAGGATCGAATGTGCGACCTTTCAGTTTTCAGTCTGCACCTTTAATCATTTGGCTATTGGGGCTCTAAATATTATCAAATTGTTATTGAGTTATGTTTTTTAGTACATAAGTGACAGGCTCTTGACGATAAATAATCATAATTGGTGGAAAGCAATGATAAGGCTGAAATCTATAGACCACACTCTCACTCAGCTCAGACTCAAGACAGAGTTAAAACGAGACAGATTTATGTCAGAGCACATTTGTGTCTCGTGTTAACCTCTATCTTGAGTCCGAGCTGAGTTAGTGCACGCTCTATAGATCCCAGCATATGTTTGAGTACGCTTGCATACAAGATAGGTAAAGTTCTTTCATTTCACGAGGGCTCGTGGCTCATGGTTGTGTGTGTGTGTGTCGTATCTGTATAAGTGTGAGCGAAAGCTTGCTCGCACCTGACTGCTCCCACCTAGGCTCCTGACAGGCACGCACACTTACGCAATGTGCATGTACACGACGTAATCACAAGTAAAGCGCCCGTAACTTCGTGAGATAAACGTACTATACCTATTTTCTCTTGCTTTAAAAGTAGTCAAGTTATACGAAAGCAGGACACACTAACCACTGCGTTCCACACCTAAATGGTACGTTTCAGAAACTTTGAACGAAAGCGAGTAGGTTGGATGTCAACCACATTTTAAATATTCAAATGAAGATCGATTTTTGTATGTATAGAGCGCGCTCGGAAGAAACTTCGACGGGTTGATTTGGGTTTGACAAAGTTGTCAACACGAGAACCGCTAGTAGAAATTGGTAAAATACTTTTTTCCTGACGACTTCCCGGATTCAGTGGTGATCGCTGTGGTATGAAGTGGTAGGTCCCGGGTTTGATTCCCAGCGGGGACGATTTAGAAAATGATTTCTGAACATAAATGTCCTTCTCTGGTCTGGTGGCCGTGGCTAGTTGCTATACTGTAGCGTCAAAGACGTGCCACCAAACGATTTAGCGTTCTAGTACGGTATCGTGTCATAATCCTATTAATATTATAAATGCGAAAGTTTGTATGTTTGTTACTCAATCACGCCGCAACGATTGAACCAATTTGGCTGAAATTTGGCACAGAGATAGATTATGTCTGCATAAGGCTACTTTTTATCCCGGAAAATTAAAGAGTTCCCGCGGGATCAAAAAACTTTTATCCACGCGTCGGTCTTTTGCACTATTCTCAAACTTCTACGATGTTTTCCGTTCCAAACAAGGATTATTTAGGACGAAATTGCATGAAAAATAAGGCTGCCTCTACATACTACATGACTTTTATATCCTTATTATTATTTCTAATTTGGTGTGCTATAAATTATTTTCTATTCGAAACTATTCCATCCAAGTGAACAAAGATGCATCAGCCATAACTTTAATACTTCAGCCAGAAATAACAGGCAACAAGGGAATAGCAATTCCTAAACGGAATTATAAACGTTTCCGGAGGGTGCTCACCTGTAATAAGTGGTGAGCTTGAGCGTTTCGGAGTTACGGATTCGCATGCACGAGCAACTTCATTGATAAACTACTCTGACCCAGTTTCTTGACGTGCTTTTATTTCAGCATAGCTATTGTTTTGAGCACGTAGTCTCATATACGTTTTGAGGTAAATAATTAAGCCCCTGGGTCCTTATGTAAGTAACACTAAGTGTAAGTACGACGGCAGCGTGGCGTGAGAATTCAAAAATATACAGGGTGTAAGAGACACGGTAACTAAAACTGAAAGCAGGGATTTAATACACTGAGTTGTTCGGCGTTGGAATTTTTCATCGGTCATTTCGTGATTTTGACATTTTTTAAGCTATTGCATAGCTTCTATCGCGGGCCTTGAGCGTGGAGACCGAATCCAGAAATTCCGTAACGAAAATAACCTGACACGGGACTCCTCTCATCGCTAGATGGCGTTGATAAAAAATGCTATGCAATAGCTTTACTGCGGCAGTCCCCGAGTGCCACACGTCGTTTTTTTTCATTTTTAAATTAATTTCAAAACGAAACACAAGTATGTTGTGAAAACCAAAAGTTCAGAAAAGGTCAAGGAACCCGTTTTAACGAACCTAAACACACAACTCTCTAGCCGTTGTATTATGCATAGTGTTGTACTAATGTAGCGTCAAAGTATACTAAACACTCGACAAAGAGCGAGTAAAAGCCGCTAACCTAGTTACCACAATACTGCCACCATTACTTTAAAAGCCCATACAGGCGAGAACATAATAGTGCCTATCAAAGAAATAGGGGGTCTCTATGAAGCGGTGAAATCGTTTGCGGCGATTAACAACATTGACTTTAGTGATCCCAGAACTCGGGTTAGCCTTAATGGCTTTATGGCATCTTTAATTGAACGTTATTAAGCCCTTGATTTACTCAACTTACGTGGTTCGATTAGTTTTCATTACACGATTTTATTTAACTTGCAACGTATGTACAATGTAGCATTCATGTTTGTTTGATTAAGTCAAATCTTGCAAGCTGAGTCAGAATTAGTTAATAGATATAGGTTTAAAATATATTGTTTGTTCTCATTTCATATGCAATCATGCTTGAGTGAATTGAAGAATACTCTGCAATAGATAAACTTTTCCGTTGTCCACTTCGTTTTCAATTGTAACAGATTTTTGGTTTATAAATAATAATAATAAATAAATAATTAACAATCTCTAAATATTTCAAAAATCCTTACTACCTTCGCAAGTAGTTAGATATGTGGCTAGATTTTCAAAAAACATTTTCGCAACAAGAACTTTGAATGAAATATTATTAAATAATGGATGTTTTAAACTCCATTCTGAATAATAAACGGATCGGATTTAAAACATTGGTAGTTATGAGACCATACACAAACCACGCTCCGTGATTTACGGCCAAATAAAACAAAATAAAATAACAATAGCCAACAACGAGATAAAAATATTAATGTGGACGTTTTAATTCACTAGATAAAGTTCATTTGATTCATGTGCTTTAAAATTTTAAATTGTTGCTATGAGGAGTTTCTTTGTGGTAAGATTGAATAAGGCAATTTCGTATGAAGCGCTACGGTATAAAATATGGTATCTAATAGTAAGTAGGTATTCATTTAAGAAATAGGATAAAGTGTGAGAAAAAGTGTAGTTAAATAATTTTTAATTGAAAATAATATCATAAAAAAGGCTTATTATTCTACTACAGTATTACCCCTACAGCCATAACTATTAGCTGCCTTTATACATGCACTCTTTAACGCGTAAAATAAAAAAAAAATTACGTCGATCCGTTACTCCGTTGCGTTGCTGCGTGATTGAAGGGTAAATAAACAAACACACTTTCGCATTAATAATATTTGTATAAGTATGATTAATATATTATGTGAAAACAAAACAAGGAATTAGATCTTAAATAATTAATTAATTAAGTATCTACTTGAAATTATAACATACCTACTTTATAGCAATTATGTGCCAATTATTCAACCAATCGCATTATTCTATATTCTAAAAAAATACTTATACTATAGAATTATAAAAAAATAAAATATTGTATACAATCATAATATGTGGATGGTGGCTCTTATCTCTAGTTTCTAATCCGCGTGGCAAAACAAACCAATTTTCCAATCGAAGTTTGCTCAAGACATACACGCTGTATCCTTTGGGTATACGAGAGCGTTGCAAACATATTCTGTGGCAATGTTCCAGATTGTAGATGTGTGATAGTAGACACTGAACATCTGGCGCGAAACGTGATAACATTGGGATACTGCGCTAATACCGAACTTAGCTCGCACTTGGTAGCTGTACAATAGTTTACAATAGATATCACAGCATAACATGTGCAAAGGTAAACTGTGAAAAATGTTATTAGAAAACGTAATGAATAATGGTTCGATGGCATTTTGTAATGCCAAGTGTTATGATAATATTTTTCGAGCGTGTATGTTACCCGCGATTTCGTATGCACATCATATTTAATATTACACATATTCATATTTAATCCACATTAAGGTTTTTTAACTCTCTCTCTTATTTTCCGGACTAAAAAGTATGTTATTTCAGACTAAAATCTATCTTTGTGCCAAATTTTTAGCTAAATCGGTTCAGTCGTTGCGGCGTGTGTGAGTGCCATCTGTTGGCGGATTATAGCAAAATAACTAACCTTTTCTTGCTAACAAACATCCATCCATCCATTCATCTATCCAAATTTTCGCATTTATAATATTCGTAGAATCTATTGCTTTGACACGCTCTGTCTCTTGAAGGTTTTGACGATGGTTTGGTTTGTTCATTATCATGTAATCTAATTATTCACCGGAGTAAACTAAATAACCATATTTCTCGTAGAATATTATACAAGGGAGGAAGGTGAACTGTGCTAAAGGAGAAATTTACTGAAAGGAAGCAACCAATTTAATGCGTAATTCTTGATTCCATTATGTGCCAATTTCCCCAACGCTGAGTTACGTTTAACCGAGGAATAAATTGGCCATCTGAAAGGTTTTGTATTGAAAATCTGCCAAAATATCTTCGGATAAGACTTATTTTACATTGGTGAAATCGGCTCTGTTACAAAATTAATTTGTATGAAATTGTAAATTTTAATTTATGACCGTGCGAATATTTCAACTATAATGTAACTACGTAGCAGCGTAGTAACATCATAAAAGAGACTTTTCAGGGAAATAAACGCCTTTTGATTGAATTAACATCTTGGTCAATGTCTTTACAACATGTGTAATTTTCACAATTTTCACGACTCTATTCAATAATTTCAATGTAGAAAAATTTGTGTAAAATTATAGTTTTAACGACCTCCCTGGCGCAGTGGTTGGTCTTCTAACTGGGAGGTATCGGGTTCGGGCTTTGCCGTCGCTAGTTACCACCCTATCGTGAAAGATGTGCCGCCAAGCAATTAAGTGTTCCGGCACGATGACGTTTAGAAACAGATTAGGGATATGGGTTGAATGAACACTGAGACATATCCATTCCAAGTTAGTCCGCTACCAGCTTGGACTGCATCGTCACTTACCATCAGGCAAGGACTATCTTGTCATCGAATAAAAAATAATTAGATTGACGACATTGCAAATATTTCAACTATAATGTAACCACGTAGCCCCGTAACATCATAGAGGGGAGTTTTCAGGCACTTTGTATTCAGTGTAACGGAGGCGTAGGACGAGACAGGTGCGCGGTGATGTACGACTATTACATGTTCTTTGTTCTCGGATTCGTTTTGAAATTCTCAATTCAATTTTTTATTCTGAAAATGAGAACGGATGTAACAAAGAGTAGCTCTTTGGCTACAGTGTAGAGTTTATTATGAGTAAAAGTAATTTAAGGCTAAAATGGAAATGGGCTGGGTATCTCCAGGTACAAAGATAGGAGATGGACTTCTCAATCTACAATATGGGAATGCCCACTGGGTAAAAGAAAAGTGGGCAGACCCAAAAAAAGATGGACAGATGATATCGGACAGATGATGTCGGGACAGCGGGAAAAGATTATTGGATGAGCTCTGCCCAAGACAGAAGAAAATGAAATGAAATGTAAAATTATAAATTTGTTGCTGGTTGGGGGTTTACAATTATACATACAAACATTTTTAGTATAGGCTGTCGCCTATACTAAAAATGTTTGTATGTATAATTGTAAAAATGGATTTAAATAAAAGTACCTAATTTATGAATTTTTAAACGACCTTTGCGTTATACACTACTAGCTTTTACCCGCGACATCATCCACGTGGAGTAAAGTTTTTTTTAAATCCGCGGTGATGGTTGATTTGCCGGAATAAAAAGTGAAGAGTAAAGTAGGTACGGCAAAAACCCAATGTCCTACGTGAAGTACGTACTTAAACCTGGAACAAATTATTTAGAATAGAATAATTTTTTATTCAAATAAACTTTTACAAAGTGCTTTCGACTCGTCAAATGTATCTACTTTACTACTGCTTTGGAATGCCATTCAACTATATATAATATGTATAATTTTGTTTTAGTTTTAGTTTTAATTTTAGAAATAATTATTATTATTAATAGTTTTAATTTTAGGAACAGTTATAGATATAATATTATTATAATTTAGAATTTAGTTTTTTAAGTATTATTTTAAATTTATATCTTCTTTAAGTATATATTTTATTAAATTCATCTATACATATAATAAAATTAAAACTAAATTTTGTTTTATTTATTTGTTTATTATTGGCATATGTATTAGTATGTAGTTATTTGTATGTACGTATGTTATAGGAAATGACCACTTGCAACGCATTTCTTTCTTAAACTTTCCTATTCCTAATAAGGCCGCCTTTTGTGTCATACCTTTTGTCTCTTTTATTTTTTTTGTTGTTGTTTTGGTGCTAATAAAAAGTTAAATAAATAAACTATGTAATTTTTTTTTATTAAAAAGAATATCAGCCAAGCTAAACTTGACTGATGTTCTGCTCTCTCCTCCAAATAAGTGAAAACTTGTGTTAAGAGTGGGTACGACAATAGTGCAACGGGTGAGGTCATATGTAATTCTACCCTTTAACCATTCAGCTATTGAGACTGTAAGGTGCTCGCGAAGTACGGATTTCTAAACGGCGAAATGAAAACTGTGATGGAACCTACCCTTATCATCTATTTCACGTGGCATACGACGTGCGATATAGCAAAGAGAAGCTTCTGAATTTATACCCAAGCAATACAGTCTAATTAAGCTTTAATTTCAATACGTATAAGGTCTACAATAATTTAATCGTAGTACACAGAACTCACTCTACAAGCTCCCCGGGCTAAATGCTTCAAGTAGTTTGTCATGTTTGTAAGTGAAGGTTCTAAATAAACTACAGCTCTAAGTCAATGCTTTAGAGCTGACGTATGTACTCGTATGTGTTAATATCTCTCCTTGAAAACAAACAATTGCCTAAGTAATTATACCTGCTGTAAAGGAACAGAGTTGAGAGAGAGAGTTTGACGACCTCCCTGACGCAGTGGTGAGCGCTGTGGTCTTATAACTGGGAGGTCTCGGGTTCGATTCCCGGCGGGGCAATTTAGGAATTTATAATTTCGAAATTGTCTCTGGTCTGGTCTGGTGGGAGGCTTTGGCCGAGGCTAGTTACCACCCTACCGTCAGACGTGCCGCCAAGCGATTTAGCGTTCCGGCACGATGGCGTGTAGAAACCGATTAGGGGTATGGGTTGAATTTATACTGTTATACCCCTTCCGAGTTAGCCCGCTACCATCTTAGACTACATCGTCACTTACCATAGGTGAGATCGCAGTCAAGGGCTATCTTGTCATCGAAAAAAAAAAGAAAAAAAAAGGAGTAGGTATGCTTTCATGTCAAGTCGTTGAATAGGTAAATTCTCTAAATAAATAAAATTTAATTTTATTGGCCATATAGAATTCAGGATTACAATTAAAATAAAATGAGGTTATGAAAGGAAATTATATAAAAACAACATAAACGATGATAAATTTTATTAGTCTCGTATTTGTTCAGGGAAGATAAATATAATCGATGCTTAGTTAATTTATTTCTTCTAAAATTCGCTTAATAATTTTGTTTTTTGAATTTTAAAATATCTAAAGCCAATTATTATGTCAGTACAAAAGTAACAACAGTACAGTAATACTACTACTAATATTATAAACTGTGAAAGATTGGATGTATGTATGCATGGATGGATGGATGGATGTTTGTTACTCAATCACGCCGCAACGACTGAACCGATTTGCCTGAAATTATATCTCAATCCACGCGTACTTTGTCGCGAGCATAAAAACTAATAATATATATTTCATAGCCAACTAATTAATTAATTTCTTATTAATTAAATTTGCGTTTAAATACATGTCGTTCAATTATTTATTATTGTTTGACAGCAATTTGTGCAATTATTTCGGGGAAATTAGTGTCATTACAGAATTTAATTAACGTTGCAGCATGTTCAAAACGTAACATTTAAGTATTTATCCAGTGAAAAATTGATAACAATGAAAATAATTGGATTGCTTTTTGTACATTCATTTTATTTACTGGGTATGGTGGGATTCTATACCCTGCAGTCTATAGTTCTAGTGATTTGTGTACGTATTAGTTCTGAATTGAAGAAATATTGTTTTTTGAGTTTTCTAAATTAAACATTGCCTTAATTAAGACAGTGAATCGCTTGGCATCGTGTTTTCAATTAGTGGACTAATAGGTTGAATATTTTTATTTTTTTAAGAATTTTAGCCGCTAATAAATATTTTCCCTTATATATAAGCGTTAAACTAAGTAGTGAGTAAGGTTTGAACCTTCAAGTATTCATTTAACTTTTTGGGGCTTTTAAAGTTTTTTAATATTTTAGTTTAATCCAAACAAAAATATAATTTTTACCTTGGTCAACATATAAGTTTGGCCATTCAGCAAGGTAACACAACCAGTGTTCTGGACACATTTTCTCGTTCCAGTGGTTTAGATGATACTTTATAGTATTTTTGAAAACATTGTGATGTTTATGAAAGGCAACTAGAAGTCATCAAATAAACATTGTGAAGTCTTAGTAAAACACCTGCGTTCCTAAGTAAACTTAAAATGCAAGTTTTCACGCTTTACAACAGTGTGATACAGTACACTAGCTGTCTGTCTACACATTTTAACTACGCCGCCCGCCCCACCGAAAATGCATTGTAGAGAATTTCAAAGAACAAAGAGAGAAGAATAATAGTTTCAAGCGGTCTCAAAGGATTTTCGGAATGAGTGCAAATACACTGCATTGTCTGTTCGTCTACACAAATTTACTCGTAACGTTTAATTTATTTTGTACACTCTAGATATTGTGTGCACGTATCTATTTTTAATAACTGTTTGGCGGTTCAAGGGTTACTATTGCTGTATTTGAAGTAACTGTCTGTTCAGGAAATTAAGTCCAGACCTCTTGGAGATTCATCCTACGTTAAATATACTCGAAGATACAACGTCGTGAGCGGGCCAGATTGCGGAAAATTCAATTGTAGAATTGCGACCGCACTGGACAAGAGTTGAAACATGTTCTATAGCATGAAACATTTTCTACAATATCTAACTATGTATAACTGTATATTTTCTTGGATCATTCCGGGAACGTGACCGATTCGTGCACCTTTACTAATATTATAAATGGGAAAGTGTATTGTTTGTTGGTTTGTTCTGCAGCCACGCCACAACAGAGCTAAGTATCGACGTCATTCTTTGCATGGGCGTACTTGAGGACCTGGAAAATGACATAGGCTAATTATTATTCCAGAAAATCAAAGAGTTCCTGCGGGACTATTAAAAATTATATCCACGCGGACGAAGTCACGGGCATCAGCTTGTAATCTTTAGGTTTTTCTATGCAAGACTCAGCAACGCTACCGCAGAAGCATCTCAGTAAAACCGAAACACAAATTGTTGTGTGAGCTATACTTTGGCGATGTGTAGGTAGGTAGGTATCGCCATGACAGAAACCTTTGATAATTTATATTATTATGTCGCGCCACTTCTACCCAGGAGTGCAAGTACAAGACGTGCAAAGTGTAGTGGAACCTTAAGACGCCAACAAAACTTATAAACCTAAGCTAGATCCTCTTGAACACTAAGTCGATTTGTTCTAAAGCCAGCAAGAAGTAGCTTTTGAGTCTAGTGGCTTTGTACTTCTTTGACGTTTCTGTGCAAAACACGCGTTAAGAAAAGTACAAAAACAATGCGAAATTGGAATTTATGGTTTGTTTTTTTCAGTTTTATTTCATCAGAGAACAAAACAATTGTTAATACGTAACAATTATTTTGTTTTGATTGAGTATTAAACATCCATCCATACAACCAAAGGATTTTTGCTGTTATTGCGATTTTTAACTTATAATGAGTGAGTGTCAATCAAACAATTTCCACACTATAGCTGAAAAACGAAGTCGTTCATAATAAATGGTTCGTGGATAGGGTCGATACTCCGTATTCATTGGTTCTCATAAACCCTGTTACCCTTTACCGTTCTAACTGCTAGGGGTAGGTAGGTGACAAAGTCAGATAGATTGATAGATAGATACTAGATAAAAACTTTATTGCACACAAGAAAGAAGCAAAAGTGAGTACAACTAAAAACTACGTGTGCGAAGGCAGCCTTCTAAGAGCAATCTCTACCAAGCAACCAAAACCAGTGTTAGATAAAATTCTAATAACTTAAATGCAGTTTAGCTAGAATTTCACTCGCAAAGTGCTCGCAAAGGGTAGTTTTTCTATTAAGCAAAAACTCCACCACAATTACACAACATAGATCAAATGTTCCGTATACGACTTTTTTATGACGAGGGAAGGTCAAATAAAAACAAGTGGTTGGCTAGTTCGCCCATACAAAATTTATGATACTTACCTTGCTCTTTTATTGTTAGAATCACGGGGCTAATTCTCGCTGCGAGGAAACTTCTACCAACGAAAATTGCCCATAAAGTACGAGAATTCTTTCCTCAGCTTGATTGGATTCTTGTTTGTTTGCAACGACTGCTATCTTTAGGGGTAGTTATTTGTGGAAAACAAAGGCCAATGAAATTGTAGTTTTGCAGTAAATTTTCGAAATTGTTTAGTTAACTAATACAGCTCTAATAACAAAATACAAAACCGTCTGGTATAATAATTTGATTAAAAATCTATGTATATATTCCAAATAGGTATATCGTTTTACAGACTTGATATATATGTCGGGAAACGTCGTTTTCATCGACATCATTAATGTTCGCTGCACCAGGGTTAAATGCAAGCACAAAACAAAGTATCCCTTCACTGTAAAATTTACCTAATCATAGTTCCACAATGTTGAGAGTCACCATATGGTTAATTACTTTCTAATCACACTGGTCAATGTTACTAATCCAATCTGAGTAGGGAGTTCGCGACACCCATCTTACTTCACTTTTCCTTTTAAGTTAAACCTGCTGTGCTCATACACCAAGAGACTATAAGGCATTCTGCTTTCTCATGATGATCCGCCATGATCAACTCTCTTCTCATCATTACTGATAAGCACAGCTCTGCTAAGTCACACGTCTGCCTAGTGAATGCTAAGATAGCACCCCGACCACGTTCGAGATACATATACCCTCTCTGATTGGACGTAACATCTTTACTTTTAATAAACGAATGAGATTTTACACCATAATAAAAAGTAATCAATCAATGAGGTTTTACATTACATTGATATCACATTATGCATTAGCAACTCTGTTCAAGCTTCCTTCTCCGGCATATGTATATATAGTAGTTGAGGGCAAGGAGAATGACCCCGGAAAAATAGTAACCTATCTCACGCGAAAGAAGTCGCGGGCTAGGCAAACTGTGTATATTTATATTATAATATAAATTGTAATATAAAATTTTTTTTTTCTTTCAAATAATATTCAGTGATTCGTAATTACAAGTAGACTATACTGTAACTTGATTGAAAACCCTGACGTGATAGGATAAAAGCCGCGTCGAACAGACCTTTTACCCGAAAGGGGCTAAGTAAAGTTTGTATAATAAACCTCGTTTTCAGGATTAATTAATTTGCTTTTAGGCTTGCTGCTTCCGTGGAAAATTCTTTTTTCAAAATACAAAACTAGTTAATCTCTAGGTCTCTGCTTTTATAGTGGACTATCTTTTGCTTGCGATTTCGTCCGCGTGGAGTTAGTTCTTCTCTTAAATGATTTGAAATTAAATGTATTTCACAATTTCAAATTTTCAGGTAGGTAGGTACTTCGCAAAATTTTGATGAACAAATTACAAAAAAATAAATCTGGTTTTAATTAAACTTAAATGGTGCACTCATTAATGTGGAAAGGTGGAATAAATGGAAAAACTCTTGACTATCAAAAATCATGAATTATTGAAGAGACTATGAAATGAATAAATAAATAAATAAATAAACATTTATTGGATAGAATCAGGCGTTACATTACGGAAGTTCATGATTAGCAAGGGTGGTGCATGTGATTGGTGGTGGCATTGCTTTCTTGGGAACTTGGCCTTTTTGCTTAGTCGGGAAGGTAAGCGGTGCTTTGCTTTTAACTGCATGTTTGACCATACAGATTTTTTCTGTTGGCGGATTATAGCAAAATAACTCTAACCTTTTCTTGCAAATAAACATTTACTCAGCTTAACACACATAAATAAAATAATATAAACGTAAAAATTATTTTTACGAAACCGACTTCAAACGCCACTACAAAGTATATCAAATGTGCCCATAAAAATTGAAGAGTTCCCTCAACTTCTCCAGGATCCCATCATCAGGTCCTGACTTGATGATAATGGGACCACCTGGAAAGTACACCCTTTCAAACAAAAAAAGAATTTTCCAAATCGGTCTAGGCGTTTTCGAGTCATCGGGGAACATACATAAAAAACAAAAAAAAGATTCCGACGAATTGAGAACCTCCTCCTTTTTTGAAAAAAATAAAAAATTTAACTAACACTAAAGGTTTTATAATAATTAAATAAAAGAAGAAACGTGTACGAATACGAGCGTAAAGAAGTAGGGACAAATAAAAGCTTACGCTGTACAAAGGCTAGAGTGAAGCGAAGTGAAAATTGAATTAGATCCGCACTAATTGGGTGGTAAAGTAAATATTTAAAGACGAGCGTAACATCAAGGCTTTACATTTTTTAAAAGGCACTCAAGTTGGTTAACAAAGAATTCGTTTCAATACAGTTTGAAAATTAAAATTATTTGACGATTGTGTAAAATAACAATTAATTATATTATTATAGAAAGTTGTGTGATTATTCATTTAGAAAACGCTAATAATAATTTTCGTTTCATGTTTAAATGTATTTAAGCCTTATAAATGTGGCAAAAATCAATCTTAGCAAAACTATGTTCGGATCCTCGATTAAGAATATCCTAACTAAAGGTGTACACTTCCAAAATAAATCCCTGAAGTAAACTTCTCTGTAACAAAGTCTCTGTACAGTAAATATTACGTCTGCACTATAACGAAAATTTTCATTGCTTAGGCAAAAACAATATTTATTAATTGCTGCTGAGGTCAGCATCCGATTCAATTTTCAGCAATCAGCATTTCTTTATGCCACAGCATTTATCGCTGAAATAATTTGATTTAACTTTTATATTAAATTAGCTGATGCCCGCGACTTAGTTTGCGTGGATTTAGTTTTTGAAATCCCGCGGGAAATTTTTAATTTTCCGGGATAAAAAGTAGCCTATGTCACTCTCCAGGTCCCCATCTATACCCATACAAAAATCACGTCGATCCATAGCTCTGTTGCAGCGTGATTGAAGGACAAACCACGAAACAAACACACGTTCGCATTTATAATATTAGTAAGGATAGTAAGGATTAGTAAGGATATACTACCTGTTACACTGTAAAATTTATAGCCAGTCTAGCTATGATTAACTTTTGTAATACAATACTTTAGTTTCCTCAAGGGACAGGTACGCTGAAACATTAATCAAGATTTAAAAAAGCTCTCCTGGAAGTTAAAACTTAAAAATATGTGGCTTAGTTTTAATCTTATACCGCGTTGTACTTAGTCTAAGTTTTTGTTCAAGGATTTTTTAGAAAATTATTTTAACCACAAATTATAATATAATTTAATACATAATACATAATTTTGAGGCAAATTTTTGATTGGATAAATTTTATTTGAGCCTACACAGTTTGGAAGATAAGGCATGGAAGAGGTAAACTGGAATTTTCGATATTTAAAAAAAAGATATTTTGAATATTTTTGAAAATTTGCACGAAACCCAACACACAGGTTTTCTCTCAAAAGAGAAGGGTTTAGGCCGTAGTCTATCACACTCACCACACTGGTCAAGTGCGAATCGGCAGACTTCACACACCTTCGAGCACATTATGTTTTAAGCACAAAATTCTGTAAAGTCAGAGATGCGTTCCAGGGATCGAACAGCAACCCTCTAGAAGAGGAGAATAAAGTCTTTACCACTAGGCTATTACCGCTTCAACCAATTCAAACCACATAACTGGTCCCCTCATATTGGGTAAATTATTCTATATTATTAATGAATAATGCTCGTTAGATTCAATTATAAGGAAAACTACATTAAAACTTTGGCTCGGTGTAGTTTCACAACTTGTCTGAAGGATGCACCGACAACCGTCGCTTGCAATGTTCCTTTATTTTGGCGAGTTTCTGAGCTGTTCGTTCTCGTACTGTGCACTACTTGCTTAAATTTTGAAGTCTCTAATGTATGCACCGCATTTGTTGTTTTGTATAATTGGAAGTTAAATTAAACACTATATTAAAATCTGTTCTCTATCTTCGCAGATCTTTGATAAGTCTTCGCCTTTTGATTTTGGTTTTCGAAAGAAAGACGTCAGAAAAATCAATTCTCAATTACGCAATGGCTCCTTCGATCACAGAAAATTTTTTCTTCTGTGATCGAAGAATGGCTCAGATTTTATTAACCGACTTCAAAAAAAAGAGGAGGTTCTCAATTCGACGCGTATGTTTTTTTTTTTTTTTTTTATTTTTTTATTTTTTTTTTTTTATTTTTTTTTTTTGGCGATGTTACTCCATAACTCCGTCAAATCTGAACCGATTTTAATAATTTTTTTTTTATTTGAAAGGGTATATCGTCAGGTTGGTCCCATTTAAGTTTGGTGAAGATCTGATGAATATCTTCGGAGATGGAGGACGGAACTCCTCAATAAATAAGAGCAAATCGCTCGTGATCAGAGTATGTGTAGGATTTTAACCATGCATTCTTCATAGCATACATACATAATGCTTTTCTATTCGGCATTTCAATATAATTTTTTTTCTAACCGAATTTTTGACGATGTTACTCTATAACTCTGTCAAATCTGAACCGATTTCAATAATTTTTTTTTATTTAAAAGGGCATATCGTCAGGTTGGTTCCATTTAAGTTTGGTGAAGATCTGATGAATATCTTCGGAGATATAGGATGGAACTCCTCATTGAATAAGAGCAAATCGCTCGTGATCAGAGTGTGTGTAGGATTTTAACCATGCAAACTTCATAGCATACATACATATGCTAAATTTCTATTTGGAATAATATATTTCAATACTTTTTTTAAGGAGCAAAACAAATGGTCTAGTGAATTGGTCCCATGAAGCTACACTAAAAAGCTTAAAATAATAATATAAAAAAATATTTAAAAAAAACCGACTTCAAACGCCACTTAAAAGTATAAAATAATTTTAGTTTGTACACGTATGTTGAAGTCGGGCCAGCGTTGCGCAATGGTAACATCGTTTCTATATTTTAAGCCCGTCCGACTTCAATATACGTGTACAAACTAAAATTATTAAATCGTAAATACTATTAGGCCGGTATACTTGTTGAATTAGCCCGTGAGACGGACCGGCCTAAATAGAAATGATGAAACCGATGCGCGACGCTGGCCCGACTTCAACATACGTGTACAAACTAAAATTATTTTATACTTTTAAGTGGCGTTTGAAGTCGGTTTTTTTTAAATATTTTTTTATATTATTATTGGGGAGTACATTCGGCTAAAATGACACTGTTTCGGCCATTCAAAAAGGACAGAACGTGTCACATGTCATAATGTTTAAAAAACAATTTTTGTCCCTTCATTATCAAATTAGAGCTAGCACGCACTGAGAAAAAATATCGCGCGTGTTTTTTTCGCGCAGTAAAAAATCTGTAGTTTTGATACCATGCGACGTGTAAATCGCAAGTGCGGATGTCTTTATATGATTACAAGTGCTACAAATTGCGAAAAAAATTGCGCGAATTTTCTTCGCGCGGAAAAAAATCTGTAGTTTGATGCCACGGGGTGCGTAAATCGTAAGTGCGTTTATCGCTAAATGATTGCAAGTGTTACAAAATTGCGAATAAAAATGCGCGGATTTTCTGCACGATTGCTCTTTTCAGATTGCGATTTTCAGCTATCAATGTTTGCCATTCAAGAAATCGTCAGTTTCCAGTGTTTCCTTGTTTGGTTTTCTTGCTCGATAGTTCTTTTTATAATTACTCGAGTATTATGTGAATAATATCTGCAAGAGTCCAACCAACGTTTAAACGTCAATACTCTCTGATATTTGGGTACTTACTATAATACCCAGAAAGTCGTCAAGTGGTGGCCAAAAGCTGCAAATGTAATCCTCGTGGCCATTGCATATTAGGCGCTTTATGTTGCTGTCATTTTACTCAAAATCGTAACAATTCAGAAGCTGTTAATGTACACTGTACATAGTTATAGTTATTGCAATTCAAGAGAGCGCGTGAGCTTTAGTCGTGGTTACGTCGTGTACATGCACATTGCGTAAGTGTGCGTGCCTGTCAGGAGCCTAGGTGGGAGCGGTCAGGCGTGAGCAAGCTCTCGCTCAGACTTATGTAGATACGACATGCACACAACCACGAGCCACGCACCCTCTAGAATTGCAAGAACTATACCTGTGTAGGAAGTCAAGGTAATTCTACTCGTGTCATATACATATCTAATGTCCCAAAGCCTTAATAAAACCAGTTCGAGTCGTAGTTTCCCTTATTGCAGGAAATAAACTTTATCCTGTGGGAAATTTGAATCAGTAATTTAAAAAACTTCTTATACTGTTCCAACAATTTTTGTAGATTTCACAAGATGTTGATATAAGAATGTTTTTCAATTATGTATATAGTTTTATTATCATTATAATTAAGCTCAAAGCAACAATTGATTTAATTAATAAATAGAATGCAGTTTTTCGTTTATTTAGAAGGGAAAGGGGAATATTAGGTAGGACTATTCTTAATAAAGGAATATTCTTTAAATAAATGAAATGTTTAATTACTATGTTGTTTAATTTTTTTTGAAACAGAATAATAATACCCTTCACCTTCAAACAACAATATATAAATAATCTCTTGATCGAGGGTTCATATTTATTTTTTCAAATAATAAACTACTAGCTGATGCCCGCGATTTCATCCGCGTGGATTTAGTTTTTGATTCCCGCGAGAACTCTTTGATTTTCCGGGATAAAAAGTAGCCTATGTCACTCTCAAGGCCCTCAACTATATCCATACAAAAAATCACATCGAGCCGTAGCTCTGTTGCAGCGTGATTGAAGGACAAACCAACAAACCTATTATAACTTATTATCAGCTTTTAAAAATGTTGATATTTGTTGTGTAAAGTTGGATGTATATAAGCATTCGTTAAAGCGTATAAGATTTAAAGCACAGATACCGAACACTATTACGTTCACTCTTTGTGTTCGCTTAAAAAGGTTTTTAAGGAACGGGTGGTCGGTGGAGTAGCTATCCTGTAAATTACGTCCCGTACGTTACGTTACGTAACTTGTAGTGACACGTTTATACGTCGGCCGCCGTGTCCAGGTTAGAATAAAACGCGACACAAGCTCTTGAGAGAAATGCCCACAGTAAATTGCGTTAAAACCTCCGTTTTAAAACTCTTTCTGTTTTGTAGCAACTGACTTAGTACGCTTGGCCGTGAATTAAGTCACGTTTCGTGTGAAAATGAGAATAACAATGACGGTCAAGAGTGTGTCAGAACAAGCTCAAGCTAGGGCTCCGTAGTCATGCTGGAAAAAAAACTTAAAGCAGTAATAATATAATTATAAACAAAGATATTGTGCTCGTATATCTATATATATAAAATTCAAAGTCCTGACTGACTGACTGACTGACTGACTGAGATATCAACGCACAACCTAAACTACTGAAGTTAGAAACTTGAAATTTCTACAGTTGGTTCCTTTTATGACGTAGGCGCACACTAAGAAAGGATTATTGGAAATTCCACCCCTAAGGGGTTTAAATAGGGGAAGGAAGTTTATATGAAACTCCGTCGTTTTTCAAGCTGTTTCCATCAAAGTTGGTATTTGAGCTTTCAGTTAAAAATAAAGAAGTACGTGTGTCATAGTTTTTCAAAATTCCACCCCAAAATCTAATTCCACGCGGACGAAGTCGCGGGGGCAAAAGCTAGTGCTGTATATCTATCACTTTAGAGTTTGTTGTAGAGTTGTTGTTGTTGTTGCATCAAACTTGAAACAGATTATTATGGTCAATTATAACTCAACTAGATGATGCCGCGACTTCCCCCACCTAGATTAAGGATTTTTAAATTACTACTGGAACTATTTTCTTTTCCGGGATTAAATGTAGCCGGTATGAGCTATTTCCATTTCAAACAGCCAAATCGGTTGATTCGTTATGGCGTGAATGAAACCATCATTCTCCTCCTCCCCATCATCATCCTCACAAACTTTCACATAATTGTAATATTTGTAGGAAGTAGGATAGATGTTTTTCTTACAGTATTAAGTAATAACTTCGGTTCTATCAGAAAACTAATTTTTGCCCGCGCCTTCACTCACGCTAAGTTCTATTTTACCCCCATAAGGGTTGAATTTTCAAAATGCTTCTTAGCGGATACCTACGTTATAATAGCAGTATGCCAAATTTCACCCCAATCTGCTCAATGGTTTAAGCTGTGCGTTGATAGATCAGTCAGTCAGCTTTTGCTTTTATATATTTAGAAGATATGCTACGTTCCTAAAAAACAATAAAGCGCGGAAGCAAAAAATACTTTAAAATATTCGAACCAGAAGGGGCCGATAACGTTTCGAACGTGGCCAAAATAAAATTAAATTAATTTTTCAAAACACATACGTCAAACACATCAGGTGTAAAATATAAGGGACATTTTCATACGAGAAAGATAAATTAGGGTAACCCAGGGAGACACCCGCGGTCCCTGTTTGGCCGTTTTCCGTAACAATGCCCTGAATCTTAATTAACACACACAAAGACAATTTCCAAAATGATGTGTAAAAATTATTTTGCACTGCCAGTTTTGAAGCTTATTGCACGCCTGATTGTTTTTTGATTAGAAGACAATTGAGTACTGTTTCTGATTTAAGCTATTTTTCTCTGCGTTTTCTTTTATTTTCAGTCATAGATCCAAAACGGTCACTGATGAAAAATTATCAAAGAAACCTAACAATGATTTTCAAATACTTATTCAATGATACTCAATACATACATACATAAACTGATAAACACATTACCTTCCTTTGCGTGCCGCAGTTGGGTAATAATAATATATGTGTTAGGAAAATTGTGATAGACAGGATAAGTTTCAAATCCGGAAAATCTCTCGAGAGTGGAATATTATACGACGAGGTTGAGCGTTATTAATACCTGTGATGTTATCCTTAGATTTATGTTAAGCGAATTCCTGGCTTGATTTATAAGAGAAAATCCATTTGCTCAGTTGTGAATAGTTAAAATTTCAAATTTAATAGCGCCTTTTAACTTAATGCACTAGTTTGAGGTTTTCTAAGACGTTAGCTAGCAAATTCTATGGAAGTATTATTGTATATTACAGAAAATGTATAAAATAAACCTTGTTACTTTGGACTGGACCGGAGTTGTACTATAACAACTCTTTCAAATGTGATATTTTCTTTACCATTGTTATTTCTTGGTGGGCGTAAAATTATGCTGTTGCACGCCTACAATATTACATTGTTTACAAGCTGATGCCCGCGACTTCGTCCGTGTGGATTTAGTTAGGGATAATAATAAGTAGCCTGTGTCTGGTCCTCAAATATGCCGATGCGAAAAATCGCGTCGATCGCCTCTACTGCGGCGTGATTGAAGGACAAACAAATCAATTTCCGCATCTATAACTATAACGGTAGATAGCTTAGAGCATTTAATCAAAGGCAGACAGTGAATTAAGCTTAAAACAAAAACAATATGAGTCGAGCCTTGAGGAACTCCGTAAGTTTTCGGTTGTTTTGATCTATTTATATTCCGCAATCTTAATTATATTTATTTGGAATAGGATTCAATGAATTTATAAGCATTAGTGTTCTAGGAATATCTTCTTTGTCTGGCAGCGCCCCGACAGCAAAATTATTTTTATAAAAATCAATATCTGATACTTACATTGTTGCCACGGTTTATTGGAAGGTCATAAGCATTCAACCTTGCCATACATGTTCATAGTACCATAACAACCATTGCAAGATAAAAGGCAAAGCCAAGTACAAAGGAAAGCTTTCATATTGTAATGTCTAAGTGAACTTGGCTTCAAGGCTCTTGGCAACGCAGGCCTTTGTTAATGTGTATTATTAAGAAAGCTGATTACAAGTACCAACGAGTAGGTACTTATTCGGAAGACGCAAAATATTGTTTCTTAATAGATAGGGAAATCATGATTGGTGGTAGACACAGGTAGAATCACTTGACTTGATCCTAAAGCGCTTTCCAAAATTTTTATTTGGAGTCCTAAAGGTTGAAAACTATAAAATTTAGCCTGTGTTTCCCTGGCCATTGTAATGAATCGACTAACACCTAATTTATCAAAATCAGCTTAATAGTTTAGGTGCTACGGTGGAATATACATTACTTATTATACATTATTTTTTCTGGTGGGAGGCTTTAGCCGTGGTTAGTTACCGTCAAAGACGTGCTGTCAAGCGATTTAGCGTTCCGGCTTGATGGCGTGTAGAAACACTTAGGTGGTATGTGTTGAATCTACACTGCCATACCCGTTCCAAGTTAGCCCGCTACCACCTTAGACTGCATCGTCACTTACCATCAGTCAAGGATTATCTTGTCAACGAATAAAAAAAAACTTCTAGAATAATAACCCTTCCTTTTGGCTTTGTCGTAGTCGGTTAAAAATCTATTACCGTATTTCACATCAGTAAACTTCAAGGAATAAAGATCGCACGACACCGGTTTAATCCCGTTGCATTAACTGTATACAGGAACCACAGCGCTCCGAGTTGATTAAAAAACCACTTTTCACGTTCCTGAATGTGTTTGTATGTTGAGATCGGATAGCTGACTGAATGTAATCTCACTGATCTATTTCACGGTAAGTAAATTCATTGGGAGATTTCTATCTACTTACTTAATTTAATTACAGTGACAAATGTTTGAAAGTTTATTATGAAATACTAGCTATTTCCGCGACTTCGTCCGCGTGACTAAGGTTACTGTTTTTCCATTAAAAACCCGTTCAATTCAAAATGTATGAGAAAAGGAAATTTTTTAATAGTTATTCTGAAGTTATTCTGCTATTCGGGATGGAGACATTTGTCTCTATCCCGAATAGCAAGAATAGAATTCTTGTATTTACAACAAATCAAAAACCATGAAAATTGGTCCAGCCGGTTCAGAGTTATTAGCGTTCGAAAAACCCCGATTTTATTGATATTTTAGATCCAGAAGTGGTATTCTCTAAAAATGATTGCACCAGTGTAACGATCGCAATGGCCTCTGATTGGCTGAATTTACGGCGTTGTTGCTGCATCAATGCATTTTAACCCATAGCGGGAGGGTACTAAATAATCAGAGGTCATCGGGATAGGTTTTTTTATAAAGAATATTAGCCAAGCTTAACGTGACTTATATTCTCCACCCCCTCCAAATAAGCGAAAAGCTTGTGCTAGAAGTGGGAACGACAATAGTGCAAGGGATAATGCTCGAACTTACGACCTTTCAGTTTTCAGTCCACACCTTTACCCGTTGGGCTACTGAGGCTTCATAATAAATTATGCTTGTACACAAAAATGTTGGTTCACAATATTTTTACAAACTGATGGCATGTCAAAGTTTACATTTTATATACACTTAGGAAATATTTAAGGTGTATGTCGATTCTAGCATTAACATTTGTACCTACACAAACTACCTACTGTAGTTAGAATCACGTTAGAATAGCTGACTTTTTCAAGCTAGCAAGCACATTCGCCCTGCATGTCACATAATATCATGATTATGTGTAAGCTATGCATCGTTGCATATCGTTATTGGATAGATTGCCTTATTGGCTGAAAGCTTATTATAAAAAGATACGTCGTTGTACGTCGTCGCGTGTCGATTGAACGGTTCACGGAATATTATTGCTATCGATAGGAACGCTATGGTGAAGCGGATAAATAAAATTATTCCATATTTACTCAGATTTTTATGAAATTGCTACGCTACGCTGATGTTTTTATTTAAATAGATCCATTTTTAAGGTCAACAATTAAGGTCAAGTTATTAAAATAATAATTGCATTGCATGCATTGCTGGATAAAGGCGATGCAAGACCGTCGTGGAAGTTCATACAACCCTGTGTCTAGCATTGGACGTTTATTGGTTGAAAAAGAAGAAGAAGAAGAATATACCAAAAAACCAACAAAAGCTTCTCATTAATACACAAAAAAAATATTTTACAAAAAATAAGTGCCTACCTAGTTAAAAATAATTCCTTATTTTAAAATTTTGCTCATTTAGAAACAAGGAAAACGAAAAAAGTAAAATTGTACCATTTTACACCTTTATTTTTACGGTAAATATCAGAGAACAAATATTCTTATCCCCTAACGTTCTTTGTGGCGCAGTCATTTTAGATAATCTTGTATTTTCCTTTGAAATGGCCGCCACTTTTCTAGCGCCGCGTGAAATTATTTAATGAACTCCGCTTTATGGGACGCTGCAGGCTTTCGCTGTAAATTTTTAACCGCTACAGAATATCTGAAATGCTTTTTTGATATAGTTTCTTTATTGCGAGATAAAAGAAAGAAAGGGCTAGCGCTTGATGACAGAACTGCGAGAAGTCGTGAGCGTTGGTATCCTTAGGTAGAAATCCAACCTACTCGAAGTAAACGCTTTAATTCAATGTTTCTGATAAGGACCACTAAGGTGTGGAACACTCTTCCAGCATCCGTGTTTCCTGCCACTTATAAATTGAGTACCTTCAAGGCAAGAGTGAATAGGCATCTTCTAGGCAAGCGCGCTCCAACCTAGACCTCATCAGTGCTATCCAGTATTGATTGTCGTCAAGCGCAAGCCTATTTCATATAAAAAAATCAATGATGAGGTTTAGGTTTGAGCGTGTCACGTAGTTGTTGGTGTAAACAACGTTAGGGCAGGGCATTTTCCATTACCTACCCGAGAATTTAGTTTAATACCTAGTCAATAATCTAGTCACATAATATAGAAGATAATGCTAGAAGCAGTACCTATCTATGAAGATATTGAGCAATTAGATTGTGTTACATAATGGTCGTCCAATTAAGATCCCTACTCACTCGAGCTTAGCATTTGACTATTATCCTAAGCCTAACACTAACATGATTGACCGTCCACATTAATATGATATTCCTATAGAATATACAGTAATATGTTACTACGCGACTTGCCCCGGCTTCGCATGGTTAGGTTCGTTTAATTTTAGTAATAAATATAATATTATCTTTAAGTATTTATTTATCAAAAAACGTACATGTAATTAATGTGAAGCCCTGCCTCCTATGGGAGGAAAACTGAGTTACAGAAGAATGAATAACAATAATATTTAGGTAGTACAATTCACAGCAGATAGACCCCTCCAATAGGTGGATTTATATAAAAAATAAGACATTATAAACGTACTCTCTACAGTTGAAAGTTGGGGCCATTTTTTATACATTTAAAATCAAGTGGGGATCTCCTTTGCTGTGAATTGTAAAAGTAAATTAAAAGTTCAAAACTGTATAAGAGTAATAATTATAGTGTATGTAAGTATAACGATTTATAAAAACAAATGTAGCGCTCCAATAGGTAGATATTACTTCAAAATTAATAATAAAAAAAACAAAGTATAAAACTCACATACGGATTAGAGTAGACCTTTGACGAGTAGACTCACCCTTAAATACAAACAAGGCAACTGACGCGAGACCCAAATATGCGTCATCGCACGCTAAAGGAAGCGAGCGCTAAAATGTTTGGGATCGCCAGACACAATATAATGTGCCTCAACCCTATCGAGTTTGGATAAAAATCTTTCACCTAAAACGATTTACTCGCTTATTTGAAGATTTTTGGATGTTAAATGTAGCGACAAGACACGCATAATTGCTTTTCAGATAACAAAGGCCTGGTCTACATTTAGAATACGAAACATAAAATGAGCTATTTAACTCGGAATTAGCTCGAATTAAAGCAAAGCTTCAAACAAGGCTATTGTGATACTTGACTGAGGAAACTGCTGGATACAGGTAACGGAGGATCGAGGTCTGTGGAAGTCTATGCGAGAGCTCTTAGACCAGCTGTGGACGTATGTCGGTTTATAAAGAAGAAAAAGGCTTTTGAACACACACAGGAAATATTCAAATTGTTACTACATTATAGTTCTTTCAGTTCACGAGGGTATGCGGTTCATGGTTGTGTGTGTGTCGTATCTATATAAGTGGGAGTGAGTGCTTGATCGCGCCTGACCTCTCCCACGTAGGTTCCTGACAGGCACACACACTTACGCAATGTGCATGTACACGATGTAACCACAAGTAAAGCTCACGTGCGCTCGTGAATTCCAAGAACTATACAGACATTTATGTGTATGGGTAAACTTAGTCAATCATGCCACAGATGTGCTTCTACGCGTTCTGTTATTTTGCAGGCGTAATAATAAATTAGAGAGGGCTGTGACTCTTTGTATTTAGTTACATAATCTCTAAGTTCATATCAGTTTGAGCATACTTCGTGCAGGAGTTCCTCGTCATATAATCTAACTTCGCATAAAAGAGTTTCAGGTTTTTTATATTCCTTTTCGTAGCGTGCTCTCTCAAAGAGAAGTTTTATTGAAACGCTGAAGGAAATATCTTTTAAATTACCTCTTCTGTTGTGGCACGTTTTATACGACATGCGCCGTGTTCAGGTTAAAATACTAAGCTACACTCTCACAAGAAATTGTCACAAGGTACTAAATTACTTTTAAGCCACATTAAAGACCTTATAAAAGACTTAAAACAATGCACTACACATGCACTTTATTTCCTTTATGTACCTACTTTCTACAAGCCCTTATTTTGTAATCACATTGCGTGAAATCCGATATATAATTATATATGTACCGAAGTAAGTAAATAACTACTGTTTATTTGATAAAAATATGATTACGTCGAGGTGTTAAAATATATATATTAAACTAGCGGCCCGTCCCGGCTACGCACGGGTGGACATAGGATTAAAGAATTTTTGAAATCCGCACAGTATTTTTTGAGTTTATTCATTACAAACATACAAAAATACAAATCTTTCCTCTTTATAATAGTAATACTTAGTATAGATATACACGCTTATTATTCTGTCCCTACCGACTGTGTTTTTCTAAATTAACACGAATTGATTTCTTCAGCTTTCTAAGCCAAAAGCCTCGCTTTAATTTATTGAAGCTTTTCATGATTATGCAATTGCATCCTTTTAACAAATCAGAAGTTCCAAAATGTTTATCTACTATTCAGCCGTTGGCCATGTGTATTTTAGCATGTTACATAATTATTATACTATCTACCTAACTACTTGTTTTGTGCTGACACAGAAACTACGGAGATTAACACCTACATTACCTTATTCGAGGTTTCACGTGGTCAAATGTAAAATATCTAACGCTTACGTTAGTAAGTCTAGCGGTGCTAATTTTATAAGTATGTATCTATCTTTCTTTTTAATCTAAAAGTAGATGTTATTCTATATTAAACTAGCTTTTGCCCCCGCGAATCCGCGTGGAATTAGATTTTGGGGTCGAATTTTCAAAAACTGTGACACACGTACTTTTTTATTTTTAACTGAAAGCTCAAATACCAACTTTGATGGAAACAGCTCGAAAAATGACGGAGTTTCATATAAACTTCTATCCCCTATTTAAACCCCTTAGAGGTGGAATTTTCAATAATCCTTTCTTAGTGTGCGCCTACGTCATAAAAGGAACCAACTGTAAAAATTTCAAGTTTCTAACTTCAGTAGTTTAGGCTGTGCGTTGATATCTCAGTCAGTCAATCAGTCAGTCAGGACTTTGAATTTTATATATATAGATATACACTTATACAGGCCCAGTTACATTATTCAAAACTGACAGCTGTTGAGTCACGTGCTAGTTGGTAGACGAAACTTCCTGTACGCAAGAAGTTCTGAGGTAAAAGTTTTCTGACATATTTTGTATAGTAATCAAAGTAAACTGTGCTTGTGCTTCAGAATTTTAGATAACGTTCACAAGAAAACTACTAGAAGCTTTATTTACTTTAAGTAAGTTTAATAAAGTAAAGTTTGAGGATATCCCTGGTATTTACAAATATCATGGCTAACAAATATTAGGTAGGTACATAATAATCTGTAGATGACCCGTAGTAAAACGTAAATGTACATAAGGAGCTATGAGTAAATCGGCATACGAGTATTATATCGGTACCGATATATTGTACCGATTTTCAGCTTTATGTAAATTGTGAACGTTTTTTTGTCGATTTTAACGAGTCATTTTGATTTTAAAAGTCTATAGTTTAATCATCTTGATTTTAAAAGTGGCTAATTTTCTCTTACGAGCCGAAATTCTTCTTAATCATCTTCATAAGCTGACGCAACGAATCGTTGGGTAATGATAGATAATATATTGTATGAACGGGATGTAACCAGGATGTAACTCACCGACAGAGCAACTTTATATCTACGTTACGTAGCGACTCCTTTACTATGAGAATGAAAGCCTGTGTCCAGTGGTTAGACATTAATAGACTGTCATTTTCAGATGATATTTCTTTAAAACAGAAACCAGTCACATCTAATTAGAATATTTCCTTGAGAAGATTTCATTCCAGTCGACTTAAAACTAAAAGCTGATTAAAAAGATTAAAAGAGTCGCGACTACCGACAGTGTCTCTCCATTAATCCAGGGATTTATGCCGAGACGAAGTTAATTGGGGGATCTAAATGCGAAGGTTGTCTTCGTTTTACTTCCTAGAACATTCCGCCTTCCGTTCTAATTGTAATAGAGTTGTAACTGACTTCGTGAACACAATTTTCGGAAATTATGCAGCCCTTACCGAGAATCGTAGAGTTACAAATAAATATATTTTAGACTAAAAATAAAAGTTTCTACATTATTCACAAACTAAATCACGTACTTTGAAAAATTACATCACACTATCACACTAATATTATAAAGGCCAAAGTTTGTAAGCGTGTATGTTTGTTACTCCTTTACACCACAACGAAGTATCTGATATGGCTGAAATTTGAAATGGAGATAGTTCACACCCAGGATTAAAACAAACTACATTTTAATCATCCCGGAAAATTCAAAGTTCCTGCAGGAGTTGAAAAACCTAAATCCACGCGGACGAAGTCGCGGGCATCATCTAGTATTTTTTATTTCGAACGCAAATATCTCAATGAATCAGTATCTAAAACCGTTTACAAGGAAAATAAAATTATTTGTCAATTGTTATGTTAGGTAGGTACGCCACGCGCCACATAATTTGGATCAAACTGCCCATGGCATGTTATCAGAATTCAATAATATAACTAACGTGAGTTACGTAGCCTATCTAGAGTCTACCTACATGGTAACTGCAGCGACCTTCACATAGCTACCGAGGCTACAGATATGAAGATATCCGCACGTAAAGACGTGATGGCATGTGATCGAGTCGAAGACTAGTTAGTAAGAATAGTTATTAGAAGTAGAGTATATAAGCTAGGGTTTAAGTATTAGAATTAATCATTAGATCTGTGGTCTACCAATCGACACAGTTGTAAGTTAGTTTTAAGTACTTTTAATTAAATTAGTAGTAGTCAAAATCTTCGTTTCCTTTCGTCGAACCCTTCGTCGCTGTCTCTAACTTAAGTCGTGTATTAATTTCGTGTTACCCATTAATTATTATATTGTTGTTGTGTTTATCGCAAACCTAGTCAGGTCCGCCGCGTGTGGCTGCGCCGGACTTACCGAAGACTTACCGACTTAAAGCAGGTTTACATTCCATTACACCCATGTTGGGTATACAATTTCTGCCCTGTGGTGTTATTTGCTTTGTATATTTGGAATATATACACACGAGAGCTTTTTCATCTCGCAATTGCTTTGGTAAAGTAAATATCAAATACAAGACTAGGTTTATGAATGCATTTGGTGTGCTAAAAAAATATTTGTTTCAAGGTTTGGTCTAAAGAAACTAAAGTATAGCGGAAATAATATCAATAGAAATAGCAATCATTATAAACTACATGATGCTCCCGATTTATCCACGAGGCTTAAGTTTTTTTGAATAAATTGTTTTTCAGAGACAGATCATTATCCTTTGTTCGACTTCAAGAAAGCTGTTCTTGCAAGTCACGAGGGTGCGTGAGCTTTACTTGTGGTTACGTCGTGTACATGCACATTGAATATGTGTGTGTGCCTGTCAGGAGCCTAGGTGGGAGCGCTCAAGCGCGAGCAAGCTCGCGCTCACACTTATATAGGTACGACACATACACAACTATAAGTTACGCGCCGTCGTGAATTGCAAGAACTATAACTCTGTGCCAAATTTTGTCTAAATCAGTTCAGCAGCAGTCAGGTGTTCATCACTATCAAAATTAATTATTAAGCTAATATCGGAAGCGGTTCCTATTATACCAAATGGCTTTAAATATTAGTTTAGTAAATTGATTTTCAGTATCAGCTATTAGGGAAATATGAAAAATTAATAACGGCCGGCCTAAAACAGGACACGGTAATCCGCCGTATTAGTAAGGTAGGGACATGGTTAGAAATTTATCAGCTTCAATAAATGCCGTCCATTAGCTTTCATATACAATGCGGCGTCAGATACAAATGTCGATACGCTGACGCATTAGCGTCAGCATATCGACTTTTGTTTTAGTTATTATTCTGAAGATGCCAAGTTTTTCCAGATTGTTTGTTTATCATTTTCTAGGTTAAAAATACGCATATACCTTTAATTTATTAATGTTGTACATTTAAAAGGGTTTCATAAAAGATCCCTATGGAGTGTTACTAAAATATTTTAACGGGGTCTTTTCCCTGTTTCTAGCAATTTCGCGTCTTTTCAAACAAGTTTTAATTCATGAAGAACTATTTTTTTTGCATCGAAAAAAATATATATTGTAGATACATATGTTATCTGAGGTTCTTATATTAGAGAAATGTATAAGGCCATACTTTGCTCGATCATAAAAAATCATGAAGAAATCGTGATTTTCACTAATATTTCAATTTTGTGTCTAAAGTTTATAACTAAATTTAAAAAAAAAATACATGAAAATAAAGCTTATTACATTTATGAGGGTTCCTATTTACAATTTTTTTAAATAAAAATTTAAGCTTAGCTCTAGCTTATTTCTAGACGTAAAAGGTCACGCGCATCCTCTAAAGGGGGTGTTTCAGTGTCCCACCGGACTCTATCGAGGTTGGACGCACGTCAGTTTTCGCAGGCCACGTGCTTAAATTCTCAATTTCATTAATTTTGTTGTAAAAATATTATTTTGTAAAATCACTAAAACTTTTTATTAGATCTTAGTTAGCACAGTACCTACTTAGTACTTAGTTTTTATATAGTTTTTAGTTAGTATCTTAGGTTACTATCTTATCTTGTAAACAGTTATAGTAAATAATTAAATATAGTGTTTGTTTTTATGAATAATAATGGATGATAAAAGAAATTTAATAAAGAAAATATCAGCTTTGAAGCGAAGGAATATTAGAAAACAAGTATGGTAAGTGTTTCTTTCACTTTATCTAAATACTAGCTGATTCCGCGACTTCGTCCGCGTGGTTTAGAGTGACTTGCTACTATCCACGAGAAGTTATGTCCTTTATCTCCGAAAATATTTAGTTATTTTTTGAGTAACTTGAACCGTTTACGCAGCGCACGCAACGGAAGCCCTCAAATATGGATAATTTTCCCCGTTTTTGCAACATTTTTCACTGATGCTTCGCTCCTATTAGTCGCACCGTGATGTTATATAGCCTAAAGCCTTCCTCGATAAATGGACTATCGAACACAAAAATAATTTTTCAATTCGAACCAGTAATTCCTGAGATTAGCGCGTTCAAACAAACAAACTCTTCAGCTTTATTATATTAAGTATAGATAAGATGATGCCCGCGACTTCGTGCGTGTGGTTTTGGAAAAATCCCGTGGGAACTCTATCATTTTCCGGGATAAAAAGTATACGTTCCAGGCAATCTATCTCCACTCCAATTTTCAACCAAAACCTTCCTTTTTACGGGAAAGAGGAATAAAGATACACACACACACACATATACAAACTTTCGCCTTTATAATATTACTGTGCTTACCTAGGATTAGAATTTTTACAAAAGGCGTGAATAAATTTTGTTGAAGAAGAATAATTATTCCAGATGTAGGTATCAATGTGAACACAGTGTAAATACATACAGTGAGGCGATAGGTTGGGAGTGTTCAAATAAAGGTCACTTGAAACCTCATCCAACTGGCAGCGAGCTAAAAAAAACTCCAAGATGGCGGATTCAAGATGGCAGGCATACACATTTCGTCGGTGTCTATCTTAGAGAGTATAAAAAATGAAAGTGTGGTTTTCTGGCAAAAGATTATCAGGATTGAGGATCCGAACGTCTACTTGATGAATAGAAAAAAAATTCAAGATGGCGGAATTGATTTTTCCATACAAAATATATGCAAAACTTTGATACGGTTCCTTTTTATTTCTGATGGTTTCTATAGAGCACATAAATTCATTCGTAGGAAAAATATGTAAAGAGCTGATGATTGAGGATTTCGGAGACAGGTGAGGAGCACGGCCAGGGTATTGAAGATAGGTGGGCGATGTTCAAACAAAAGCCACTTGCAACCTCATCCAACCGGCAGCGAGCTAAAAAAAAACTCCAAGATTCAAGATGGCGGCCATACAAATTTCGTCGGTGTCTATCTCAGAGAGTATAAAAGACGGAAGTGTGGTTTTCTGGCAAAAGATGATCAGGATTGAGGACCCGAACGTCTACTTGATGAATAGAAAAAAAATTCAAGATGGCGGAATTGATTGTTCCATACAAAATATATGCAAAACTTTGATACGGTTCCTTTTTATTTCTGATGGTTTCTATAGAGCACATAAATTCATTCGTAGGAAAAATATGTAAAGAGCTGATGATTGAGGATTTCGGAGACAGGTGAGGAGCACGGCCAGGGTATTGAAGATAGGTGGGCGATGTTCAAACAAAAGCCACTTGCAACCTCATCCAACCGGCAGCGAGCTAAAAAAAAACTCCAAGATTCAAGATGGCGGCCATACAAATTTCGTCGGTGTCTATCTCAGAGAGTATAAAAGACGGAAGTGTGGTTTTCTGGCAAAAGATGATCAGGATTGAGGACCCGAACGTCTACTTGATGAATAGAAAAAAAATTCAAGATGGCGGAATTGATTGTTCCATACAAAATATATGCAAAACTTTGATACGGTTCCTTTTTATATCTGATGGTTTCTATAGAGCACATAAATTCATTCGTAGGAAAAATATGTAGAGAGCCGATGATTGAGGATTTCGGAGACAGGTGAGGAGCACGGCCAGGGTAGTGAAGATAAGTAGGCGATGTTCAAACAAAAGCCACTCGAAACCTCATCCAATTTGCAGTGAGCTGAAAAAAACTCGAAGATGGCGGATTTAAGATGGTGGCCATACAAATTCTGACGGTGTCTATCTCAGAGAGTATAAGAGATGAAAGAGTGGTTTTCTGGCAAAAGATGATCAGGATTGAAGACCCGAATGTCTACTTCATGAATAGAAAAAAAATTCAAGATGGCGGAATTAATTTTTCCATACAAAATATATGCAAAACTTTGATACAGTTCCTTTTTATTTCTGATGGTTTCTATAGAGCACATAAATTTATTCGTATGAAAAATATGTAGAGAGCTGATGATTGAGAAAGTTTTGCATATCTCAAAGTTTTGCATATATTTTGTATGGAAAAATCAATTCCACCATCCTGAATTTTTTTTCTATTCATCAAGTAGACCTTCGGGTCTTCAATCCTGATCATCTTTTGCCAGAAAACCACTGTTCCATGTTTTATACTCTCTGAGATAGACACCAACGAAATTTGTATGGCCGCCATCTTGGAGTTTTTTTCAGCTCGCTGCCAGTTGGATTAGGTTTCGTGTGACTTTTGTTTGAAAACCCCCCACCTATCTTCGATACCCTGGTGCTCCGCACCCATCTCCGAAATCCTCAATTGTCAGCTTTCTCCATATTTTTCCTCCAAATGAATTTATATCCTCTATATGAAACCATCATAAATTTGGAAAAGGAACCGTATGAAAGTCTTGCACATATTTTGTATGAAATAAAAAAAAACCCGCCATCTTGAATTTTTTTCTATTTATCAAGTAGACCTTCGGGTCCTGATCATCTTTTTCCACGAAACCACTCTTCCATCTTTAAAAGTCCACAAGATAGAGACTGACGAAATTTGTATGGCCGCCATCTTGAATCTGCCATTTTGGAGTTTTTTTTCAGCTCTCTGCCAGTTGGATGAGGTTTTGAGTGGCTTTTGTTTGAACAACCCCTACCTATCTTCAATGTCCTGGCCGTGCTCCTCACCCATCTCCAAAATCCTCAATCATCAGCTCTCTTCATGTTTTTGCTCCGAATAAATTTTTGTCCTCTATACGAAACCATGACTGAAAAAAAATTTTGGGAGAAATTTTGATGAGAGGTGCTCAATGATTCAGTCAGTCAGTGAGTCAGTCAGTGAGTCAGTCAGTCAGTGAGTCAGCACGAGTAGCTCTATGTATATTAATTATTGTAAAAATCCAAATTTACAAGATTCATTTTCATTCATAATAGAATACACTATAAATATAAGCCTCAATAGCCCAACGGTTAAAGGTGCGAACTGAAAACTGAAAGGTTGCAGGTGCAAACCCCACCCGTTGCGCCATTGTTGTACCCACACCTAGAACAAGCTTTCCGCTTATTTGGAGAGGACAGGAGGATTTTAGTCCACATCAGCTTGGCTAATATTCTTTTTTAAAAAAAGAAACATACCTTATAAAGTCCGTTTCATGACGTTCAAGACGGGTAATCACCCGGGTTAAAACCCATTCGTGGGCTTAATCTGGGTGATTACTGATTTACCCATCTCTAAACATTGCTTATTTGGAAATCCAGGACACACCTGATAATAAAACCTTCCTACTCCTTCCTTTCTAAAGCCCTCAAAGTTAGAATTTCAGATGCTTACACTATATAATTTTTACAAGAACAACGTCAGTAATTTACAAGTGTAAAATTTCAATGCCTTAAAAAATTAAATTTGCCGAGTAGTAAGTAGGTACATACTACATACGAATAATTTGGTCTATTAAAATTTTAAACAATATCTGTCAAGTTGAACTAAGTACCTACTGTAGTTTCATATATTGTGACCAGGAGCGCCCGTACGGGTTCACTGCGCTTTCGCTCCATGTCTGCCCAGCGCGTATTTAATACGTGCACGAGGATTTCGGAGCGGCGCGGCGCGCGGCGACATAGCCCGCTAAATACCTAAAGTTCCGGGACCAGCAAGCCTTAACGTGAAAAATATAAATACAGACATTAGACAAGTTATTCTTATGATAGAACTTATATTTCTTTGATAATCTTTTGTCATCTCATCTTAGGGGATCTCTTTATCTCATTTTTATTTATGTGCTTGATGTGATTGATTGATGATATCAATGATAATGGTAACAGTTAATTGGAGCTCAGCCTCCGGATAGACTAAAATTGCATTAGCATTGTAAAAATGGCATGGCAGTGCGGCATGGCACCGATATATGGCATATTTACACGATCCATTTCGCACTGTTTTTACCCTTACTATTTTGGCATATGGTTTGTTTTCCACTTCTGAATTTTCCGGTATGAGCTTCCATTCGGGCATTTTGGGCAACCTATCGTGGCAAGAAAAAAACTGTCGTGACTGAAGTCTGCGCTCTTGGTTCTAACACATTCATATTTTAGGTTTGATACACTCTCGCTTATTACATCGGGCATATAAAAAGTCACCGTGAACCACAAGCGCGTATGATAATTTATTAATACCAACGGAAAAATACGAAGTCATTTACGTGGGTCATACTGTACGCGTACATATGACCCACTTGTCTGTTTATACAGCACCTAGACCAGAGGTAACGTTATGAAAAAAGTTGCTTTTGTAGCTCAGAGAGTTGTTTAATCACATTTTTCATCTTGACTTATACCTAACGAAACTTATATAAAAACTTAGGTTGACTGTGGTGCTTGTACAAATAAATCTGATTTACACAGACGACTTCACAGAATTATTGAAAAATAACGTACCTACTGTGCTGTGAATTCATCACAATAACCACCAGTACAGAAAATAATTACGTTGCATTCACACATTCATTGGTTGTTTTATGCGTACGTTTGGAGCAGAATTTTGTAATATACTTCTATTCTAAGTGTTATGTTCGATGGTTTAAGTTCATATCCAAATACGTCGCCCATGTGAAGCCACGTCACGCCCTTTAGAATACTACAGTCACGTCGTTCAGCCTTGCTGTCTCTCAAATTATTAAAACGATGAATATTTAAATGACGTGTGACAAATATAGGGCATACAGATATAATTACTATGGTAGTACAGTGTGTGAGTTAGGTATAACTAGTTTTGCATTTGTGTTTGTGCATACCAAGAGTGTTGAATTTTTTGACACTAGTTTTGTAATACTTTGGTGAACATTCACACAGATGGGAAGCTAAGATTACTCCTCGCGGACTTTTTAGCATCACTCAAAATAAAAAACTGTGTCAAAGATATACAAGGTGTAAGGGACCTTAACAAAAACTTTGTGAATATGTTACACTTAATGCCTAGGTATAATGAAATTACAAATGCCATTCATCTCGAAAATGATGGGTTACCAATATTTTAATTTTTAAGCACATAATGTATCGCAAACAACGAACGCCGATACCTACACCCACATTAGGTACGGCGAGTCGCAAGCAGCGGTTTGTAGGTACTTCGGCCGAGTGCTTTAAACTTTAAAAATATAAAACACTAAAGGGGTCCATAGTCAATCTCTGGTTGACTATTATATGAATATACTTATTATTCAATCATGTATTAGAATATTCTCGCCTCCAAAATATAGTGCTGGAGGGAATCTGCTGCTCCAGTTTCATGGATTGTTAACTTGCTAAGCTCGTAAATTAGTCCATCCTTTCATAGCTCAGAACTAATCTTTGACTTTCCTTATATATTACCAACAATTAGTCAGTATTTTATCCACATTGTGTAGGAACCACAACCTATAAAATATAATCGTCACGGGCTCAGAGCATAAGAGAGACCGCTCCCCAACGTTGGTTAACCAGCTAAAGGTTTTTAAACAGGTATTTTTATTATATTGTAAAAATGGCATCCAGCAGGTAAGGAGCCGGTGGATGAGAGTATTTTACCAGGATCAAGAACTTCAGCAATGAAACAGTCACTAGAGAAAGAGAGTATAGAACTTTCTTAGAGCTGAACATACCTAACTAGAGTTAAGGCAATATTACTACAGTATAACCTATTGTGCACTTGGCTCACGTTTCAACAAGACGATAGCAATATAAGGAATTACACGCTTCACATAGTCCACTACAAGATTTATCGAGTGCCCAATAACTTTGTAATTGGATTCATAGAAAAATATCCCTATTCTTATTAAGTCCTACTATTTTATTTACGAGTATCAAAAATAAATTCAAAGGAATAACCGCTATTGAAAATATATATATACGCATCGATGGCCGAGTAATATTTAACCGACAGTTTTTCTATTAAAAATGTGATTACTTTGGTTAAATGTTTAGTTTATCGACGATGGTGAATTTAGACCTAAGATTGCCTCACCACTGAAGTAGAACAGAGCATTTGAATTTTTGATATAAATGATTAAAAAAATATTCTCATAATTTCTCCGTAACGTGATATAATTACTCGTAATTGTATTTAATGTCAATATTACCGATACAAAATATTTAAAAACAGCGAAAATATGAATATAATAATAAATACTTGTATTTAAAAAAAAGTATATACGAAATAAAAAAAAATCAAAATTAATTTATTTCATGTAGGCCAACTTGTAGCTCTTTTGACATGTCATAAATCTACCACCGGTTCGGAATGCAGATTCTGCTGAGAAGAGCCGGTAAGAACCACAGCAGTTGCTCTTTAAAAAAAAAAATTTACAATAGGTAACAAAACTATGCTATGTATACAGTGCTTCCACAATGAAGTTTCAAAAATGCATACGTAGTTATATGCAATCCAACGCATTTTAAAACGGACAAACAAAGCAGACGCATGATCCAGCCGTTGCTTCGCTCAACCATATTTGAGGGAACGTAACAACCCGCACCACACGACACTACCACAGAAATGTTTAAAGAAGAATTAAGAACCTCCTCATTTTCTTCTCGTCGGTTAATAATTAGGAAAAAGATTTTAAAATGAACCGGGAATAGAACTTGTCTTTTGCTAACGAAATGACATTTGTACAAAGCGGCTGCCATTTTAACTTTGCCAACGCAGTCTAAAATCTCATGTTCAACAACAAACATTAGGTACGAACGGCTCTTGTCCCGATTTTTGGGATTTTATTGCGATCTCTTTGTTTCTAGTTTTGTATAAGTTTGCTCTGTTTTACTAGTTTTGTACGCTTCAAGAGCTTACAAGTTCACAGTTTTGTAAAAGTTTAATAAACTTTTTATCACTACCTATAGTTTTTAGTTTATATTAGCAAGCAATTTATCAATTAGTTACGTTAAAAAAAGTGTTTAAGTTTGGCTACTTACTTTTTTTTTCAATAAAGAATATCAGCTAAGCTGAATTTGAGTACCGAGGGAAATCTTTGACTTTCCGGAATAAAATGTAGTCTATGTGATAATCCAGGGTATGAGGTATCTCCATTCCTTTGAGCCAAATCTGTCTAGTAGTTTTTAAGTGAAAGAGTTACAAACATACGCACATACACACGTGTTGTGTAATGTGATGTGAAGTGTGATTAATTTAGATTTAAGATTTGTAGTATTTGATGTCATAAATTACGTTATTAAAATACTAGCTGATGGTGGATTTAGTTTTTAAAATCCCTCGGGAACTCTTTGATTTTCCGGGACAAAAAGTAGCCTATGTCACTTTCCAGGTCCTCAACGATACCCATGCAAAAATCACGTCGATCACAAACCAACAGAATTAGTAAGGATTATATTATGAAAAAATAATTTTTACCCTTGGTCTTTAGACTAGAATAAGCGTTTGCTAAGAAAGTGCTTACAAGTCTGGAACAATTATTCAGATTTGTGTGGCGTAAGATTCTTGTGTTTGCATTCGAATTTCAGCAGAAAGTAAATTTCCCAGTTGCATTGTTTGCCCTCTGGTTAGCAGCCAAATGCTCTCATAACATTAACGTGACACTAACTGCAGGTCCCTTTTAGAATTCAAAACCCTTTTGGGTGTGGACTTAATATTTTATGTACACTGACTTTCGCTCGTAATTTGTCTCAGTTTGTTTTGACAGCATAAAATTTAAATTTTCTCCCCGTGGAAAATGCAAATAGAAATATCTACAAGTAGCCGCGCCTTCAAGCAAGTTTCCAAGATTATATTTCAAAAAATGAGATGAAAACTGTTAAAAAATATATTAAACTAGCTTTTACCCGCGACTTCGCTCACGATAAGATCGATTTTTCAAACCCCCATTTTACCTCCTGAATTTTCAAACATCCTTTCTTAGCGGATGCTAACGGCATTAATGCTATCTGCATACTAAACAGCCCGATCTGTCCAGTGGTTTGAGCTGTGCGTTGGTAGAACAGTCAGTCAGTCAGACACCTTTTCACAACCAGCTAGCAATTAAATATTACATTAAGCTTCAATGGTGAAGGAAAACATCGTGAGGTTATCATCTTGCACGCCGGAGAGTTCTCCATAATGTTCTCATAGGTGTGTATAGTCTGCTACTTTGCATTGAGCCAGCGCGGTAGACTGTGGTGTAGGTGACCTCGTGGCCACCAGATGGCCTTTCTCTGAGAGGAGATCTGCCCTCAATAGTGGGCCGTTAATGATGATCCTAGCGAGTATTTAACCTAAACAAAACGTTGTGCAAAGGCAATTTGCTGGCGATCCACAGTTTTCAATTGGATCCTAGAGGGTGCAGTTCATTTTGTCATACGTAATATTGACATTTCTCATTAACTCCAGCGAGTAAAGTCACTCGACCATTTGATAACGACTCCCTTGCGCATAGTGGCTTTCATTACAAACAACGTTCCAACTTAGTATGGAAAATACTGCACTTTATTTCGAATTCAATTTCCACCAACCGCTTCTAAACGTTGCGACTTGTCGAAGTGGAGGGAGATTACCGAGTCACCTTGGATAAAGCACTTGTCCATCTATGTTAGTTTCATCCACCGTACTAGCTTGC
The DNA here is from genome assembly GCA_038048805.1 of Hipparchia sbordonii. Taxonomy (NCBI): domain Eukaryota; kingdom Metazoa; phylum Arthropoda; class Insecta; order Lepidoptera; family Nymphalidae; genus Hipparchia; species Hipparchia sbordonii. Next base: position 5,079,454 of record CM076106.1, on the reverse strand, counting down.
AAGGTATTATTGAAAATCACTAATAATAATAGAAGAAAACATGATAATTAAAAAAATTAATTCAAATTTCCTACTTTTGGGCTTTCAGGTTTTTCCTTTCTGCTGGTTTTAAATGTTCATGCTCACTTAAGCACAGACCTAAGTACATCCCAGCTGGAATCGAAAGCTGTAAATTTTATAATACATTTTTTGTAAAAAATATCAATAAGGGTCAATTATCATGAAGAAGAAAAACATTTATAAAGCTTAGCAAAGTTTTACGCGAGGTGAACTACTAGTGTATCTGTTTTCTCTTTCTTACCCCTCGCAATACAAATTACATGGTTGCAAGCGTGCAAACCTAACGGAACGTGTTAAAACACGCTACATTTTCAGCTTTCCTGCGCAAAACTTATTTGCTAAGATTAAAATAGAATAGGGTAACAGAGAAAACAATACTGAAGTAATAGAGGAAGCGGTTTCAGCAGTATTCTGTGTCGACTTGTGATGTTTAGTAACTAGTTAAGGCTGAGCTTAGAGTGTCTGTGCAATAGTCAGATTAGAATTTGTGTAAATATGACCTGAAATTGTATCAGCCGAATTCAGTGCTGGCACTGTCAGCAGCGGTAATAATTGTATTCTTGATTCGATTTTTTTAAAAGACAATTGTAAAGGCTTTGCAGAATGTTGTCTTCGTCACTCATGACTCATCTATAAGATGTTTTATTGCTTTATGTGATGGAAACAACGCACTAAGGGACCGAAGCCAGCCAACTAACCCCTTTATTTTCATTCAGTTCGGATTTGTAACGGAATTGTTTAAATTGTTCGCAATAAAGTAATGATAAAAAAAATCTCCCAGAAAACATTCACAAGTAAACAAAAGCTTAAAAAATAAGGTTTAGTGTTTATTCTCGGAAATTATGTTAGCACTTTTCCACGCTAGTTGTCTCCAAGGGGCCATTCACAAATCCCTCGACATAATTAAATTTCCGCACTCTTAAATATGGCCGCTGACGCCCGCTCGTACCTTACAGAATAAATAATATTGACTATTTTATTTTATACATTTATTCATAATCAGCAGCGTTTACAATGTTAAAATAACAAGGTTATATCTCACTTACAATAAAAGGCCACAAAAAATTACATGACTTAAATGAAAAGAAAAAGAAGATACAATTAGAAGTGAACACAATAAAATGATATTCACAATATGTAGGTAGATATTGTGTGTGCATGTGTGAAAATTATTTATATTAAAAAAAAACTTTGCTCAAGCTTAAACGATTTTAGATTTTGAACATTTCAATTAGGTAGGTTCAAGTTGAGATTGTGGATGAATGTAAAGATTTCATTTCTTTCTATGTTTGTCCATCGATTTCTCCGGGATTTCTGGACCAATTTACGTGATTTTTTTTAATCGATAGTCGAAGTTAACTTTGGAAAAAATGGACTGAGAAACTATATTCATGGAAAAAATAATTATAAGTTTTCTTATTCCTTCCGTTGAGAATCAAACCCGAGACATCTCGCTTATAAGGGTTTGGTGCTCAACACCTTAGTATATCTAAGTTTTCGATCTTAAAATAAGTTTTGTTGTTTTCTTTTTTATTATTCACTTTATTGCACACTAGAAGCCCGCGCCGACTTCTTTCGGGTTGAAAATTAAATATTTGTTCTTGTGAGCTTCTTATAGGAGACGATTGTCAATAAGATCACCACAGGAACGACACGAATATCCCGCACCGATACCCGCCACCGTGCCCCGCCGCGCCAGCCGGCACCATTTTATTATTTTGTCGCGCGGAAATATTAATTTTCCGATAACTCCTAGGATATTTATTTAAATTGCATAGTGTAAAGGGCAAATATGTTCTAAATTAAACACTTACGATAATAAACATATTTATTTAGATATAGATTGACATCACATCGGTTAAAGAAGGTCGAAAATAATTTTTAAACAAAATTTGAAAGATAGAAATGGTTACTGTAAGTTATCCTTAGAATATAGACATATGCTATCGCGGACTTTTTTTTAGAACTCTTTAAGAGGAACAATTCACCCATACATCATTTTCATCCAATAACAGTGTATGACCCAGCGCACGCCTTGAAAACGTTTAAGAGTCAAAAAAATTCCGACTTCTTTAACAAATTTGCACATAATATCTAGACATAATACATTTCTTAACATAATTATAGCCTATAACCATCTGGAATAATGTACCTTTGAAATGGTAAAAGAATTATTGTAATAGGTGCGGTGGTTCCAAAGTTTGCTCCGGACATACATACCAAATCTCAAAATTCGCGCTCTCTCTTTATTATTGAACGAGCGAAGCGAGTTCTCTGAGTCAACTAGGGCGCTTGCCTACTAGACAGGGAAGTGTGTCCGTCTAAATGTCTGTCAGAGCCCTATAACTTCTGAATTACTGAATATTAGAACGTGAAACTTGGTTGAAAATTCAGTTATATCCTGTACTTGAACAACAAATACTAAAATTAGATAAATGTTATAAAGAAACAAAATTATTTAATTTTAATGCGCCATCTATTAGCATTATTGTGAAGCTAATAGCTTCACTATAATGCTAATAGATGGCGCTGTGTCAGTAAAACAGTTTTATGTCAACTATTATTTTTTTTATTGCGTCTAATGTTAAAAGTTAATTATTACAATATATAATTAAAACTTTTGGGAATTATGGGATATCGCGAGGTCTCAGTTCGGGGCGAACCACTAGTAATAGTATAGATTATAATGAAGTACAAAAAGCGGATTTAATGCGATGATTTACTACCAGTCAAGAAGTCCTTTTCAACGTGCTTTTATAATATTAAAAAACATAGGAAAATATACGTACTTATAGAATTTTGTACAGTATGTATGTATTATTCATGTAATCGAGTGAAAATAGAAGCTTCATTAAGCTCTTGAGTCGAAAGGTATTTGCACAAGTAAGTGATCTTAATACTTAAAAGGTTACTGTGATTTCTAAATATATAAAAGGCAAAGGTGACTGACTGACTGACTGACTGACTGACTGACTGACTGATTGACTGATCTATCAACGCACAGCTTAAACTACTGGACGGATCGAGCTGAAATCTGGCATACAGATAGCTGTTATGACGTATGCATCCGCTAAGAAAGGATTTTTGAAAATTCAACCCCTAAGGGGATAAAATAGGGGTTGGAAAAATCGAATTTAACGTGAGCGAAGCCGCGGGAAAAAGCTAGTTTGTCTATAAAAGTTTCGAACTAATATATTCCAGATGGTGAAAGCCAATAAGGCAATCTGTTTGTAACTGTAGTCTGGTTGCCAAGTTTCAATGCACAATTGCGCTGCACGTTTACAAATCCGCCGAAACTGTATAAATGTGTCCCGCGGTACCAACTGACTACCGCTGCAGCAGTTGGGATTGTTTATTTAGCCGCCGAGGATTGAGTATATCCTAGCATTGAATATAAGACCTTTTATTGGTAGATTTACCGTTACTCTTTAAACAACATTAGTAAAGAAACATTTAATAAGTAGAGGCTATTTTAGTTCTTGTGATTCACGAGCGCGCGTGACTCATGGTTGTGTGTGTGTCGTATCTGTATGAGTGTGAGCGAGAGCTTACATCGCTCCCACCTAGGCTCCTGACAGGCACGCACACTTACACAATGTGCATGTACAAGACGTAACAACAAGTAAAGCTCACGCGCTCTCGTGAATTGTATAAACTATACACAGTTAATGAATTGCGTTGCTTCGAAGCAATCTGCTTTGCTTCAGCTGTTCATAAGATAGATAAGCTACTAAATGAAACATTTTTGTTTTAAAAAGAGCAACTGCTGAGTTTCTTGCCGGCTCTTTGCAGCAGAATCAATTTAGCGGTAGATTCTCGACTAGTCATAAGTACCACAAGTTGGCCTACACGAAATAAATGATTTTAAATTTTGAATGTTTTAAATCTCTTATTTATTTTCTTAAGTAGACACTTAGTTAATACTATATTTTGCCCGGGACTTCTTGTGTGTAGAGTTAGATAATAAAATATCCCACGGAAACCATCTGTTGTTCTGGGATAAAAGATACCTACGTCACTCTCCAAGTCCTCAATTAAACCCATGCAAAAAATAACATTTTCTTTCGTCAATATTTTATAATATATTTTGTTATACATTATAAGCACACGTTTGACCACTATCACACCTGATGGAAAGTGATGATGTAGTCTTAGGTATAACGCGTTTTCCTAGAAGATGCCTATTCACTCTTGTTCATAAGAAAGTAAGTATTCATAAGAATATTGTGAATTCAAAAATGTGTTTGTTTATTGGTTGTTGGTTTGTCCTTCAATCTCGTAGCAACGGATCGGTGCGTCGGAGCTTCAGCATTTTCATTACATTTATTTCGCAGCAGAGGTCTGCTTCAGGCCTGAAGGGTTTCTATTGTAAGTTAACACTAATAACATAAATATAATTGAAGGTCGTACTCACCGCAGTTCATAAGCCCGGCTTAAATGGAAATTGACACGGGTTTCCACTTAAATGTAAGAGCTTCTTAGTTGCATAACCCTTATTGAGTAAACTAAGATGGTGTGTTAATTACGCTAATATCTTATGCCACACTTCAAACTATGTGATAAGCATGTGAACTAAATTATGTTACATTGCTCTTGAATTCATAGTAACCATATGTTATTTAAAAAAGGATACAATTATGCATAATTTTACTACAATATTTTTTATGATTATAATATGCTCACAAACTCATCTGTTTGGATTGACTGGTAGAAATTAAAATAAATAAAACAATTTTTCAAACAAAATTCAAAATTATATATTTCCTGTAGACCAAGCTGTACTACTATGACAAGTCAAGACTCTACTAATGGTTCGACAGACCCTGCTAAGGCTAAATAATAATAATTAATATTGAATTGTAATTTAAGGATTACATAATTTTGACGAAATTTAAATCACATTGAACTTATTGAGAATTATTATATTATGATTTATACATTGTACAGTATTGTAATAATCATTTAATAACTGTTAATATTAATAATGCTTTGGAGCTACGTCTAGTTATAGTTATATAGATGTGCCTAATGTAATGTTCTTGTATTAATTAATGCGGTTTGCGAAACTACGTATCAAACCACTGCATTGACGCAAAATACGGGTTGCTACACTAATTTAAAATGACTGACTGCAAATTATCATTGTCTATAGACATTACTTGCAACTAATTCTGTATATGTGTAGATACATAATTATGTCTGTCTACGCTATGCAACTAGTATATTAGTATGCAGATTATAATTAATGCTAGGTGTGAAATGGAATCCAAATTGTTATCTGAATTTGTGGAATTTAGAGCTTAACAATTTGAGACAACTTGCTCATGCTCGCGATTTCGTCCACGTAAAATAAGGGTTTAAAAATCTTGTGAGAACTTTGCCATGTTCTGTGATAAAGTGTAGTACCTTCAAATTTTGTCAAAATTAATCAAATGAAGGAAAACGTCCTAAGGAAACCATTTCAGGTATGTCGGATGCGTGAAATAACTCAACAATATTTTCAAAAGTGTGTTAATGCTGCAAAACCGCACTTTGGCAGGCCAAGTTCGGTCGTACTCTAACTTATGCCCAGTTGTGGGCCGGTAATGGGTAATGGTGGCAAATCACCATCTCAGGTAATGATGATGATTTTGAGAATATTATACAAAATAACTCTACTAGTTTTGGTTCAATATACATATATAAATCTATCTATAAAATAAAAATACCTACCTTTATCTACTTGTATGATATTTGTTGATATAATTTACACTATGACACAAATCCTAGGGTGTTGATACCGAGAAACCAGATAGAAGTGATACTCCTATCACTTCTATCTGGTTTCTCAGTTGGAAAGATACTGCCCAGATCCGGTTATTACCCACTGGTAATCCTAGCGACCTTTTGGTTGCAAGAGTGATAAAAACACGGACAATAAAGTGATAAAAGTACACGTGATACTTCAAGCATTGGCATTGAAAAATATTAAGTCTTAAATCGCTAGCTGAATAACTTTGTCAGCATATATTTTGTGAAGCGTGAAGAAAATTAAAACTATCTTTCAGATGGCCGTAACTCATGTTTTAGTATTCTAATGGATTTTTTTTATTTTCTCAGAATTAAAGTATACTTTGCCTGCCCCAGGATTCAAATAAGGTATCTCTGTGCCAAATACCAAGATCGGTTAGTTATCTGAGCCCGTATATACATACATAGAAGTACATATTGTAAGTATGTATTTATTTATCTTAGAGGAATAGAATTCAAAAGTTAAAACATATTTGAGAGGTAAACGAAAAATCTGCATAATATTATGTAGATCAAGCGATTTGTGGGTACATCAATGCTCCGAGTATTCTGGCGACTTTTACTTTTCTAAATAGCACGTGATAACTTCAATTTGCATTTTGAATTCTTGCAATATTAAGTGGTGTTCTATAGATGTTAGGGGTTTGCTAAATCGAAACGGACTGCATACGAATGTGAGTATAGTTAAACTAATGGTCAAATATGCGGAGTTCAATAGTAGCTTCGAGATGCAGAATCACGATGATCAAATCACTGGTGGGCTGATGCTATATGTATCGTGTGTGCTTAGGCCCTAATAGCTGACCGTAGCCTTCAGTACCACGCGCTCTACGAAACCGAGCGATCGTCTACGCCATAGCTCTACGTCGTCGCTACGATACGGCTTGGCGTAACTTTGTTTCGTAGCACAAAAATATAAAATCGTGAGTAGATGGTTCAATAAATAATTCAAAGGTAGTCCGAATGAATTTGTGGGGAAATTAAACATTATCGATTGAGTGTGTACGGTCAATAATTTGTGTCTAGTGGTAGAGGATGTTTGTATAGATATAAAGTGTGTCTTGACGTTAGTTTATAAATTAATCTATGGTGAGTACAAGATATTATTCATAAAGCATAAGTAAATAAATAATTTGGAGCGGGTTGACATTAGGAATGCGTTTCGTTGTATGGTTTTACACATGCTTTGTAACCAAGGTATCAAAAAAAAAGGTAATGTACGATATTATTTACTTGAACTCTATTATAAGCTAGCACTCACTTAAATCTAATAAAAAGTAATTATTAATTTTAGCGATGATTACGCAATAATTACTATAGCCTGAGCACAACCTTGCTACTGATTCTTGTTTGTTTCATACATTGGACCTCTAGAATTAGTAGAAAGTAAGGTTGTGCCAATTTTGCTATATATTTACATTATCATGAATGGGAAAGATGGTTAGGTAAATAAAATTTTAAAGCTTATTAGCAATGAGAATGGCTAATGTATGTTCTTAAATTTCTTTAAAATAATCAACTAGCGATACTTGCGCTAGCTGTATAGTTTTTTTTCTGTCATCAATTCCCAATTGACAGGGTTTAGCTTGATTTGCTCTTTGATTGCGCAAAAGCTACATCAGTCATTGCTGCGACAATACATTTTATTTTATTTATTTATTTTTAATTTTTATGTACATATAAGCAATTACAAGATAACACGTACAACGATTTAGCCAATAGCAGGAAAGTGGTGATTGCGATAGTCACACTGGAGAAATCATTTTTAGACAAACGTGTGGCATAACAAGAAAATTTAAAACACCCCTGACATGTGAATCTATTTTTTTTTAATTCGATGACAAGATATTCCTTGACTGCGATCTCACCTGATGGTAAGTGACGATGTAGACTAAAATGGTAGCGGATTAACTTGGAAGGGGTATGGCAGTGTAGATTCAACCCATACCCCTAATCGGTTTCTACACGCCATAATGCGCGAACACTAAATCGCTTGGCGGCACGTCTCTGACGGTAGAGTGGTAACTAGCCACGGCCAAAGCCTCCCACCAGACAGGTGGTCCCATCCCACCCATCTTTGGTCTGACCCCTCTTTTCCTTAAAAACTGAAGCAACGGCGGTAGATACGACAATTATAGTGCTCGGGTGAGGTTTTGAATCTTCCATCTTTCAGTTTTCGGTTATCTCCTTGAAATAACGCCATAATATGCCCCAGTGCAGCGCTTTTCTGACCCTAGAAGAGCACATTATTGAGGTTTGTATTCAATGCACTTTGAATCAAGTATTATTTTACCAAAGTGCTCGAAGTAATCACTCAAGACGCGGCAACTTCGCTGCAGTCTTAGCTTGTCCTTGTAATTAAATTGAGTGCTAGATGCAGATTTTTATGAACTGCATTAAGTACTCCTTAATAATTTTACTGAAAGCACTTAAGACTTGGCAACACTTACAGCTCCTAATAATTGGTATAGTAATTAACGTTAGTGCATTATTAATGTAGTTTAAGTTATAACGGTCTATTTATACAGAAAGTAACCCACGACTTCGACCGCGTGCAGTGGCACAGGTTTCCTCTCAAATGAAAAGGGCTTAGGCCATAGGCTACCACGCTACCCAATTGTGATTTGGCAGACTTCACACACCAGGCATGCAGGTTTTTTACAATGTTTTACTTCTCCGTTAAAGCAATTGGGTATTTCACAATTATTTTTTTATAAACTTAAAATAAAGTTTTTTAATATTAAAACATAATGTCATTTTTGTTTTTTTTAACTAGTCTCGAAAATATAGAGCTTTAAAGTATCCTATTAGACAGAGAGAGCGCTACTGACATGTGGCGTTACAAATTCTGTAGCTTCATACACTGTCCATACAAAATATCGTTTTAGAAAGAGACTGATACAGTCGCAGTTAAACAGCTTATAACTTATTTGTTTTTTGACCGATTTATTTTCTGTTTTTACAATTGTTATTCTTACATGTTACATTTTCGATTGTAATTAATGAATATCCAAATTTCGACAATAGTATTATACCCAATTGGTATTTATGTGCTTAAAATGTACATAGCTAAATAAAGTCAGAGATGCATGTGTGGAGTCTGTCATCCACGGAGGTTTTACAACTGTAAAAGTTCCAATATAAGTTAACCGGAGTCCAAGTCTTTCATTTTGTGCGCCCTATAGAATCGCTACAACCTTGACCAATCAAAAAGGAGGTCAGTCTTAAAAACTACTATCACCGCTTCACATTATGCACATGGCATTATTATCACAGCACTACAAGCCAAGCGCTTAATTTCTGTGATATCTTATTTGACAGTTCCAAGCAGCGGGTACGACTTACTACCCATATCGTTTACAGCACTTGTACGCAAAACAGTAAATATTCAGCACGTATCGTGTTACAAAGCGATAACATCTAAGCCAAGTAAGCTATTACGTGACTGCATTTTAGTATATAACCCTGAAACTTATGAATGTACTTGATATGCTTTGTGTATTCGTTATGATGTTTATTACTTGGAAATAGAGTCTGGTTTTGAGTAGCAGTAAAGTGTTTTAGTTATAATATAATATTTTAAATTATAGGAATGGTGAAATCTTTATAATTTATTTCAATATATCTTTCCCGTCTCTCGATATCTTTGAGTTAGTTAACCAACGATTATCCCCTATTTATGCAAACTAGTGATGAGAGTAATTTACACAATTTGTTCATTCATCAGAGAGCATTGATAGCGTAGTGGTTAAAACTTCAGTCGCCTTTCCGGGATTCAACGCGGAACGGGTATCGAATTCCAGGTCCGTAACTTTTCGGAGTAATGTGCGGTTTAACTTATCCCTTACTTCAATATCATCATGCTACTTTGTATCCCGGAAAATAAGAGAGTTCCCGCTGGAATTAAAAAACGTCAATCTACGAGAATGAAGTCGCGGTCATCAGCTAGTTTTACCGAAATCGATTACGCATGAAAAGATTGGAAATAACGTTATTGCATCTTGCACGTCGCGAAAACCTCAAAGTAAAAACCTTTACGTAAGCAGTTATGTAGTGTTTCTCAAAGACATCGTACGTGTGAATTAGAATATTAAAATCGATTCTTCCAAGTGAACGGTCGCGTATCGGGAGACGTTATTGATGGATTTTAAATTGCCCTTTTTATAATACTTCCGTTGCCGCCCTGTATCGACGCTGTTATTATTTTTATTCATAACTTTTAGTATGTGTACACTTTTATACTCTAAAATACTCGTATTGATTTTATTTTAATGAATTTACAGTTGAGCGTGACTCAAAATTTTTCTCTTGTTGAGTCTTTGTAAACATGTTTTGATTTATTTATATTGGTCAGCTTTCATCCGCGATTTTATCTGTGTAGACTCAGGTGTTTCAGAAATTCTAAGGTAGTCCTTTTTCCGATAGTTAGAAAGTCTTTGTCAAGGTAGTATTCAAGCTTTCCGACTGTACATCCTACTAATATTATAAATGCGAAAGTGTGGATGGATGGATAGATAGATTGATGGATGAAATGATGGATGGATAGCTGGATGGATATTTGTTACTCAATCACACCGCAAAGACTGTATCGATTTGGCTTGGCACAGAGATAGACTATAGTCCAAAATAACACATAGGCTACTTTTTATTATATGGATAGGATATTCATATACGATATACATCGATGATTGTACCTAACTACGGTGGCATCAAAATCAATTCTCCAAAGTGGTCGCGTGGCAGGTGTGGTTATTAATGGACTCTTTTTCACTTCCGCTGAAATGTAGTGCACTTAAGGCGCTGAGGCTTTATTTTTATTTTATTTATTCAGGTTTACAAACAATTCAGAGTCTTAGTTGTAACAGGCTTATACACAATGTAATATTAAGCTTGAGTATGTATCTACTTATTTAGAATTGCACAATAGTTGACTCGGTGATAAATCATTATTAGTAAGCCTTTAAAGGCCGACTCCACAGTTTCATCGTGTAAGTACGAAAGCTTGCAGAAAATTATTAAAAAATGATGTACTGTGCTGTAAAAGGGTGTCACGATTTATCACATAGCCATCAGAAACGTAAGTATCAATATAGTTCTTGCAATTCTCGAAGGCGCATGGCGCATGGTTGTGTGTGTGTTGTATCTATATAAGTGGGAGCGAGAGCTTGCTCGCGCCTTACCTCTCCCACCTAAGCTCCTGACAGGCACGCACACTTGTGCAACGTACATGTACACAACGTGATCACAAGTAAAGCTCACGCGTCCTCGTGAATTGCAAGAACTATAACAGTACAGAAAATAATTACATGGCACTCACACATCCATTGGTTAAAGCTTACGTTTGGAGCGGAACTTTGTTAAAAGCTTCCGTTCTAACCACTAAAGTTCGATGCTTTTACCATTAAAACTATAATTTATACGCATGGTTACCTAATGTATAAACCATAAATTAAATCTTCGTTCGATCGTAACGCTCCCGCTAAAGCCCAAATAATTCAATTCGAAATTCCTTTGTTCTAGATTTAATTAAATAGCTAATTGGAGTATTTTGTCGACAATTATACGTCATCTATCATGAAAATAAATCTATTTATTAGTCCCGTAAAGAACTAATATTTTATGTGCCGATTTCACCATCAATTGATGTCAAGTGACGTTTAACTGGGGAATAAATTGGGCATTATGACAGTTTTTACATTGAAAATCGGTCAAAATATCGAATTTATGCACGAATATTTTACGATTTATTACGATTTTACCAACGTATAATAACGTATAATATTATACGTTGGTAAAATCGGCCCTAAGAATATCAATTACATATTTCTAAAAGAGAGTAGTAGCCTAATATTCAGAAAAAAACGCTCGCAATTTTTTTTAGGTCCCAATTGAATAGAAAAAACACAATCCTTTTTATTACTATTCAAATATTAACAGGCACGGTTTCACACTTTGAGCTAACTACTCTCATTAATGTACTTAATGTTGTTTGTAATATACCTTCTTACTTAACGTAGTTGTGAGTAAAGGTAGAGACGCAAAACCCCTTGTTAGCATCTGAAAAGGGTAACAAAAGCTCTGGTTCATCATAGAAATTAAGAGACGCCAACTACAGTGTTGAATTTTCGTTCCATAAAAACTTTCTTTCAAAGCTCTGTTACTGACAATAATTTACCGGCTAGTTTTCGACCATAACTCAAGAAAGCTATTTGAGAGACCGGTATCCAGTATATAGGTACAAAATATCGCTGCAACGCTACGAGAGGTGTGAATTTGAAGTGAGTCCATGAAATGTGACGCAAACGTCACTGGTATGTACCGAGAGGGAAATTTGTAATATGCACCAACCACTGTGACTAACGATGTTATGTGGAACCGAAACTGTAAGCTAATATTTGAGCAAAGCGAGAGGCGTGGTGTGGTCTGATTGCGATAGAGTATTACTATTTCTATTTTATATTTATATATGACATTATGTTACTTTAATACACAGGATAAATTTTTAATAAATACAAACAACAGGAAACTTCAGCTCTTGGTCTTTAAAACAAAAAAAATTACGTTGGTGAAATCGGCCTTTAGAAGGTTAAAACTCGTAGATTAAAACTCGTCGCATCTCGTTTAAGCCAGGTCCTAAATCTTATCATTATCGTTAATAACTCAATAACCTTGTTAGATTAGAAACACAATAATGTCGGAGAAAAAGGACCTAAAGCTTGTACATACTTTTGAATTATATTAAGAAAGTTTTCGCTTGAATTTTTGGCTGTTCCCCTATTACTCGAAGACGCCTGGACCGATTTGGAAAATTCTTTTTTGTTTGAAAGAATATACTTTCCAGGTGGTCTCATTGTCATCAGTTCAGAATCTGATGATGGGATCCAGGAGAAAACGAGGGAACTCTTCAAATTTTATAGGCACAATTGATATACCTACTTTGTAGTGGCGTTTGAAGTTGGTTTTGTAAAAAGAATTTTTACGTTTATTCGTCTTTCAAAACGTATAGTTCATAACTCATGTCACCTTTTGTTAAAGCATCTCTATTAAAATTAGTCGTGTTCTTTAAAAGCAATTTGTATTAGTTATATCAAATACAAATTCGTTTTCTTAATTGTTGTAAAGTTGATTAATTACATTACAAAGGAGATCTATACATATATTTTCTCGTTTATTCCAATTGAATTTTGATGAAAGACCACGCAGCGTTAATTGGCAATATAATTCTGAAGATTCATTTGAATAGAAGGCCACTATAAAATGTAAACGTAATATTAAGTGTAACCCTTTAATGTTATTTATACTAATTGTTATACTTTAATTGTAACCCTCAATAAGATTCTTTGTCTGGAGGAGATTGGTAAGCGATAAACCACCTTTGCGTACTTTCTATTTATTATTATCTATTTCAATAAAATTGTAAACATTAGTTTTTTTGTGTAGCAATAAAGAATTTTCTATGCATATTTTTATTAAAAAAATATTAAATTTAAAAAAGTAAAAACTCGACTGAGTTAATAAACGTTGAAAAGGGAAAAACAAACAAAAATACTGTTAAATAATAAACAAGAATATTGTTAAATAATATGACTTAAACAGTCGGGACCCATTATTGGGATTTGAACCGATCTAGATTTTTAATGTCTCCAGAGTGCCACGTCCATACATATACATACACAGACTGATAAACACATTACCCTTCTTTGCGTGCCGCAATCGGGTAAAAAGTGTGGGAAAATGTGTAACTTTCCAGTTAAAGCACCTTGAACTACATTTATTTTTTTAAGAAACCCTTTTCCACCTCATTATTGTGCGATACCTTTGACGAACACTGGTCAAAGATAATCCTCGGGTTTTCACTTTTTTATTTGTTCAGGAAGTGTAAACGAAGATCACCTTTGAGGAAACAATTTTTCTTCAAAGCTTTACTAAAGCTGACTCTAGAAGGGAAATACTTCATCTTCTTTATGACTCGTGGAGGTAAATTTAAAAAAATCATCTCGCGGATACTCTTTGTATTCCCGGGATAAGAAGTATTTTTTAACGATGTCTAATGCTGAGATCTATAGAGCGTGCTCTGACTCAGCTCAGACTCAAGATAGAGGTTAAAACGATACATAAATATGCTCTGATATAAATCTGTCTCGTTTTAAGTCTGTCTTGAGTCTGAGCTGAGCGTGAATAAGGTCTATAGATTTCAGCCAAAGTCTCAAGTAAGTAATCTATTACTCAACACATTAAGTCGATAAGTTGCTGCGTGAGTCAACGAAAACCCACCAATGAACAAACAAACACACATATATTTATACATGCGAAAGTCTGTTTGTTTGTTGGTTTGTCCTTCAATCATGTAGCAACGTAGCAACGGATCAACGTAATTTTTTGCATGGGTATTAATTATTTATTAAATAAGAGTTGACAATTTTAAGTAACTTAATGCTACCGTCAAAGTGCAGGACAGTTTGTTATGTAGATAGTTGAGCACTTGGAGAATGACATAGGCTACCTTTTATTCAGGAAAAATAAAGGAGGACTTTTATAACCTAACTTCACGCGGACGAAGTCGCGGGCAAAAGCTAGTTTAGTATATTAGTATGATGCAAAATACTCAGGCTCCGTCGAATTTAACTAGAATTTTAAACAGTTAAATATTCAATTTGAAAAGTGGATGCCGAGACCAACTACAAATTGATTTATAACATTGCAACGCGGAAACGCTGCAATCAAATTAGGGTATCAACGTGACTACCGGTGACGGCAAACTCAATTTCGTAATCAATACCTCTTGACTGCTAAGCTATGTGGGTTTTTACAATTTCTTCAGCGAAATTGCTTGAATATTCGCAAACTTCGTGAAAACTTTGCATTTCGGTCAGGGATATAACGAGTTTTTCGTATAGTTCTTGTAATTCACGACGGCACGACGATTGTTGTGTGTGTGTCGTATATGTATAAGTGTGAGCGAGAGCTTGCTCGCGCCTGACCGCTCCCACCTAGGCTCCTGACAGGCTCGCACACTTACGCAATGTGCATGTACACGATGTAACAAGTAAAGCGCCCTTAACTTCGTGAGATAAACGTATACTATAATAGATTTTATTTTGATTGCCTCGTTTGTCATTTGGCTGCAGATCATGAGGCTCTAGATTTGAGTTCTTAGTCGGGCCACATTATGAGTGTTGGCAACAAGTTAGGTCACAACCTCGTGTCTCTGAGTGTACTTAATAGTGCGCAGAAAAATCCTCGCGATAGATACCCGAAACCTCGTGTGAAACGCGACAGATGCTAGCGTTGCGAAGCGTCAAATACCTACATCATGTATTCTAGTGTATTCTAATAACTTGTAAGATATCCATTTTTTTTAAATGCCTGTGTCTCTTAGTAATATTATGCATAGGAATTTTATATAAAAATTTTGGCTCTGTAATATACATTGAAAATAAATGCAAATTGGTCAAAAATTAGACCTAACTTCGCGATTTGTGCCCTTGTGCACTATTAACGTGAGTTAGTAGTTGGCTACTCTCCGTTGAGATTTTCCGACTGCGGTCGAAGAACATTTTTTTTATAGGGCTTTTTTACAATAAGTAGGTATAATATGACAGCCCCATCGTACCTTTATCATATACTTTCAAATCAAGCCGAAGAACATTATTTTCACTACCTTCATATTTTTATCTTGGTATGATTTTATAAAGTTAGTTCCTTATATGAACAGCGAAAACAGATCCTCTGTCTGAGAGGTCTTACTGCTCGTAGTTTGAAGACCACTTCACTGAATAGCTTAACTTTAAAAGGCAAGTAAAAAGTTCTCGAAGTATCTAGTCTTTTTTTTACTTTGTCGGTTGAAATGTGAATAGTTTTGAAAAAACCTTCATCAGAACACCGATGAGATACTAGGAAGCTGTTATCACACTAATATTATAAAAGCGAAAGTTTGTATGTGTATGTGCGCGTATGTGTTTGTGCGTGTGTATGTATGTGTATTTTGTTGATTGAACCGATATGGCTGAATTCGAAATGGAGATAGCTCATAACCTGAATTAACACATAGGCTATACATTTAATCCCGAAAAATTAAAGAGTTCCCGCGGGAATAATAAACCTTAATCCACGCGGAAGAAGTCGCGGGCATTGCTATAGTGTACTGTAATCTTCAAATATAATCGGTTTTTTTTATTAAAGCCATTTACGCGAACCTGCTACTGCCTACTTACCTCGTCTAGTATTTTATATACCTACTTATTAAGTAGGTATATAAAAAAACACAAATCCTACGAATATCTGTATTTAAGTCGTGTTTATTGCTGGTTCTTCTCGGCTGGAATGGCGCTCCGAACCAGTGGTAGATTCATTTGACGATTCGAAAGCACTTTGTAAAAGTTTATTTAATTTAAAAAAAAGACGTGTGGCACTCGGGGACTGCCGCGGTAAAGCTATTGCATAGCATTTTTTATCAACGCCATCTAGCGGCTCACCGTAGAGGAGTCCCGTGTCCG
The DNA here is from genome assembly GCA_038048805.1 of Hipparchia sbordonii. Taxonomy (NCBI): domain Eukaryota; kingdom Metazoa; phylum Arthropoda; class Insecta; order Lepidoptera; family Nymphalidae; genus Hipparchia; species Hipparchia sbordonii. Next base: position 5,063,108 of record CM076106.1, on the reverse strand, counting down.
GTTATTTTCGTTACGGAATTTCTGGATTCGGTCTCCACGCTGGCCCGCGATAGAAGCTATGCAATATCTTAAAATTATATTCTATTCTAAGACAATTTGCCTAAGTGGACAAGGCCAAAATTATAATGGCAAAATTTTCTTAGCGCTAGTGCATCACTCAAACGCTAAATGGTCACGTCATGCTGCGTTTACGCTTTGTGAACACAAGCAAAAATTGAAAAAAATTCACGAAGCGAATACAGGCTTAAACGTGCCTCGAACGTGCTCTATGCGTGCTCATTTTGATTTTTGTTTATTGGATGGTTTTATTCTACCGTTCAGGCTCGAATCGCCAAGCATACCTATATCAAGTTTTATCCTCGATTTATGAAGCGTACTCGTATGATATGCAGTTTATTCACTCGTTGAGATCAAAAAAGGATACCAGCCGAATTGATAACCTCCTCCTTTTTGGAAGTCGGTTAAAAACTTCCTGTTTTAATAGATAGCTAGAAATTTTTTATCGTTTCTTTGCAAGCAATTTTATTATAATAAACAAAACAAAATCAAAAATTTCCACTCGACACAGAAAAGCTCGCTTGGAAATCTAACAAAATAGCGAAAGAGAGCATCTAGCACTGCATGAAAACCCATTACAAAACGTCCAATAGCATTGTATTGTAATCAAAGGAATGGCCCATTAGATTGAATAGAATCAAATGCAAATCGAGAGTTTCAATTAAAAATGCAGAACAATAAATAATTTTCCCGCTTTGTTTTTCAAATTCGGTTCGTTGCAATATTGATTTCTGAATTGAGTAACCGCAATGAATAGATGTTATAATTCATTGGGTTAATAGAGTTGAAATGCTCCAAACTTTGAAGTTTGGACTGCACTTTTTTGACATAGCTGCACTTTTTTTTTGAGCCAGGGACTTAACACAATACGAGTAAGTTATTTATGAAAAACTAGTTGATGACCGCGACTTTGATCGTGTGGATTAAGGTTTTTAAATCCTGCGGAAACTCTATCATTTTCCGGGATAAAAAGTAGCTTATGTGTTAGTCCTGACGATAGTTTACCTCTGTGCCAAATTTCAGCTAAATCGTAGTAGTCGTTGCGGTGTGATTGGGTAATAAACATCCATCCATAAATCCAAACTTTCGCATTTATAATGATCTTTTATGGGAGATTAGCAGTTCATAGATAAGAAAAGTATTAGGAGTAAAGTACTAACCTTTCTGTTCCGTGGTAGAGATGTTTCAGTATTCTCCTCTTTTTGCGGCATCGCTATCTAAAGAATGTGGTATTAATTAAAGCCGAGGATCCTTAACGCTTCTCTTAATAAAAGTGAAGTTGCGGTTGAATTCTTAAATTAATTTGCATTTCCTTTGGCTTGCGCTTAATTAGTATGATTTAAGAATAAAGATTTCATCTCGACGAACATTTTGCTAAGAAAAACTTCGCCGACCAACACTTTTCCTTTGATTAAAATGCGCTGTTAACAATTTTGTTACCTATGAAATACGTAGCAAGCTGTATTGCGATTTAAAATCTGATGTCACGTTTATGAAAAATATCTCTTCCCTAATCTCAATCTCTTCTCTTCTTTATCTCTAATCTCTAAATAGTGTAAGGCAAAGTCGTTGTTTTCGTCTGACATCTAACCAAAATCTGTTGGTGTTGTCTAATGATAAATACAGTTCTATAGTTGTATGACCGGCGTCACACATACTGATAAATAATAAATAATTATGCTTGTAACAAGTATCCAAACTCGCGCTCGCCTCCCGCCTCTCCGATTGGTCAGACGACCATCGGCCATTTTGTTTTGGTTCCATAAAAGCGCTCTGATGACTAAAAATTGTCTTTCTGTGGTTAATTTTAATTTATAACATCAAGTAAAGTTAATTGTGATTTGTCACGGGACAAAGCATTGTGAAATAAAATAATAAACCTAAAGAGTAATCGAATAGCTCACACATGCATAATAATACCAACCATAATTATTCAACATTTTTCAACCTACACGATGCGCTATCTATCGAAACTTGAGCTTGTTTAATATAAAAAGTTTATGTATATAACAATTACCCATAGAGTACATATTACTAGATTCTAGATACTAAAATATTATGGTATATACTGTAGGTATATGTAGTTTTATTTTTGCATCAAAATGTTTAGAAAAAATATTTGTTCAATAATGATAATAACAGTTATTGTTGAAAACTAATTTCAATTTTATTTGGTTACAGCTATAAGCTATAACATTAACCCCCCACAAATGGGATCGGAGGGTTAAATTATTCAAGGAAATTACTTTGTTTTCCCGTTCAGTAGACGCGATAGTCTTTCGAAGGAAACTCAATTTGTTTTGTTTGTTTCATTTAACAGCGCCGCGGCGCGAGGTTGCGTATTGACATTGTGAGTGATCGAATTTCTTATAAAAAATACTAGATCCACCCGTGTTTCCTGTTACCTATAATTTGAGTCTATAAGCAAGTTAGAAAAGGGTGATATTAATAAGACTGAAACGTGTACAGTGCCACCTAATTATCTGTTCAGGTGACAGGGTCGCCAGAGGAGCATTTAGTATTGCTAGTCAAGAAAACGAGGAAATCGGTACTGCATTTTCAACAACCCTGTACGGCACTCGCACTAAAAAGAATGGACTCCATGGACTCAGGATATGGAACGGACAATATGTAGCTCGGTGAGAAAGGCGTGATGTATTTTATAAGTAGGTACATATACACTTTTCTTGGAGTGGATATCCCAATAATACCACGCGGCTCAGACCTGTGGCCTATCCTATGTGTGTAAAATTTACATAATATCTATCCAGGGAAGGTATAATACACCGGATTAATCTATCCCAACAAGACTTACATCCACATATGTTGTCAATAATTCGATTTGCATATTGAGTACTGTTATGGTAATGAGAATTATAATACCGCATTAAATTAATATAATTAGTGATGTTATTTGTATAATTGATGCATATCGTTATAGTATGTAAAAATTTTTTTTATCAAAATAAACTATAGCGAACCTTAAATAAAATTATTATGTACGATACACATTATTTAGACGCAGCGCGTCGAAGCTCAGCACGTCGGAACTCAGCGCTAATGTAATTAAAAAAATTTAAAATTAAAAAAGTTGAAAATTCCATGTGACATATTAATAACAAACGGCTATTTGCAGAATGCGCGAACAACCGCGAGGATTCTCATCTGAGAAAACTCTCACTGTCAAATTAAACATTTCAGTTTCAATACCTTATTGCATTATCTTTGCGCTATAACGCGCGGAGTTTCATGTGAATCGTACTTTACCAGCTATAGAATGTCATTTTTTGTAATGTTTTTCTTTTACTTAGATATTGTCTATGTTTTCTTATTTTTTTTTTTAATATATAAACTAGCGCTTGGCTGCGATCACACCTGATGGTAAGTGAAGATGCAGTCTAAGATGGAACGCGCTTGCCTAGAAGATGGCTATTCACTCTTGATTTAAAGGTTCCCAAATTAAATTAAATTAGGTCTATGTATCGTCGGAAAGTTCTTTGGGGTATTTTTTCTAACCAGAGCTGTCGTTTACGTTGCGTTACCTTATCGCAGGTATTTACTTTAGAACTCTAGCATTGAAAAGCACAGTTTCCTATGACTATTAAGTTTTACTCTGAGCCAATTCCCACGAATGCCAGCACAAACCTATATCCAGCTTTACAGTATTATAAACAGCCATTCTAGAACCGAAGAAGTTTTCAACCAATAAAATGTAAATATCCACAGAAGTGTTACAGAAGCCTCGGCATAAGTTCGATTCGCAAACTTAGCACTCCGCAAGAAATTTAAAGTTTGAAGGAGCGTAGGAAACACTAATAACATTTGAGAAAGTTGGCACTTAAGTGGTGAGAGCAAGGTATGTATGTTGTAATGTGTTTTGTGATGTTTAGATTTATTTCGTGTAACATAATTTTGTTTTGTTCAAATCAGAAATGAGGAGATCCGTAGGAGAATCAAAGTCGCTGACATAGCTCAACGAGTCGCGAAATTAAAGTGGAAATAGGCGGGGCGAGTGGAAAGTTTAGGGACACAGATTAGCTGATGGTCGTTGCGGTAACAAAAGGCTGGACTAGCGACCACGCACTCTGGGAAGCGCAGTGTTGGCGGACTTCCCACTAACTGGACTGACGACATCATAGAGAGCCTCTCAATGCAGACAGCGAAAGACCGAGACCTGTGAAAGTATGCAAGAGACCTTTGCTCAGCAGTGGGTGTCTGTCGGCTGGTAAAGAAGAAGAATTTTGTTTCACGGTTCGTTGTGGCATTAGTCATCTCACGCGCGGGATTTAATTTCATTTGTCTCTGATTCGAGCACCCAACACTTCATCTAGGGCGTTTTCGTTATAACCGAGCACATCGAGCACAAAATATTATCTCCAAACGCCATACCAAGACCTAACACTCAGTAGGTATTCTTCACTTCAGCTAACTTCAGCTCAGGATCCATTGAGGAAAGGTGGGATTTGAGACAACTTTTATTAACATAACAAATACCGAATTAACAAAAACTGAAGACATAGTTAGGAGCAATAGCAATTTTGTAAAGAGTTATAGTACAAGTAAGTACAGATAGAGCTGCGAAGTTGTCTCGACGTGACGCCTATTTCAAACAAATGCGTCAAGAAAATAAAGAAAAACGTGTATCAGGGATTACGCTTTCGGTACGTGTCGAGAGAGGCAATTATAGTGCGGATTTGAGGCTTTGGTTTTGTGATTGACTCCAATTATTATTATTTTATGTGGGAAGAATTCTCATATATATACGTATTATAATGTATTTATAGACTAGGTACTAGATGATGCCCGCGACTTAGTCCGCGTAGATTAAGGGTTTTGTAATTCCCACGGGAACCCATTAATTTTCCGGGATAAAATGTAGCCTACGTGTTAGTCCTGGGTATGAGCTAACTCTGTTCCCAGCCAAATTGGTCATGGTGTAAAAGAGTAACAATTATACACACACACATACATACAAACTTCCGCCTTTATAATATTAGTGTGATATTGGCACTGGTAGGATGATTTTAGGAAAAGTTGAACTCTTATCTAATGTTACGTTAATGTATGTTCTAAAAAACCTTCGAGAGTTGAACCCTCATAAACTTTGCAGACTTCCATAAACCATAGACTAAGTTAAAGAGATTGAAGATTTATGCAAGTAAGAATCAACTATGGCCTAAATGCATTTTGAGTGGTGTAGTGAGTTGACGGTGGGTTGAGATGTCGGAATCAAACTATGCTTTTATGTGCTACTAAACTCCTCTTAAAACAAGATCAGTTTCTTCATCAATCAATCAATCAGTTAACTTTTGCAAGCAAGCAATCGGTCCTCTGTAAAAAAGCATTTATCAATTTGAATAAACTTTGCTATATAACTCATTAGCAGAATTTTTAAGTTCCCCTTAGCAATCGCAGTTGCAAAGATCGTAGAATAACTTTTTCCCAAACGTTCCTTAACGCTGATACTTATCAGTCAAACTATTTGAGCATTTAAACGATATATGTTCTAAGAACAAATGGCAATGCAATTCAAATGCAAATCGACCGTTTACTCGTAATTTTGGGGGAAAAGGTAGACTACGAAAATATGAAAAAATAGTATAGACTTTTTCATTTATAGCAGCTGTTTGGAGTTTTGAATTCATTTTAAATTATTTGCAGCGGAAACTTGGACGTTTTCCATGTATTATTTCGTTTTGAATTTCAACATGTGTTTGTTGTTATGATTTAAGAGCTTCTTGTAAGCTAAGTGAGAAAAAAATATCTCCCGATTTTCCCCAACGCGTTGAAATACTATTTCATTTCTTTCTTTGTCTCTCCAAGATATTCTTAACATTCGTCCTTCATACATTTCTAAGCTTTTTACTAAAAACATCAGCGAGTATTTAACCTTATACTTCGGTCAGAAGAATAGAGAAAACAAAACAGTGAGAAAATCGGGTGAGAAATTAAATGCTGACTAATATTAAAAATACGAAAATGTGTTTTTTTTTAGTTTGACGGTTTGTCTTTCAATCACGGAGAAACGAAAATTAAACGTGAAATGTGTAATGTCGTTGGCAAAAACTGGTATTTTATTGCATAGCAATTATAATAATTTTTCTAGTTGGAAAGCACACATTATTAACTATTAAACAATTATAAAGACAATAAAACAATTAAAATTTAAATACCGAACGCATTTAATGCTACATAATTGCAAACGAATTGCGTTTAACCATGCCAATTAAATAAATTATCGCCGTCATTAATACAAGAACTGCACAGTAAGAACATCTCTCATTTTTCTGTTTTAACTGTCATTTTTGTATTTAACTGTAGTTATGTTTTTCAATTTCAGCAGTGAATGGATTTCATTAATGAAATAAATTTTATAAGTAGCTTGAAGTTTATGAATATCAATAAGTAGGTGATTCATGAAATTAGTGCTACATAATATTTCATGATCGTCTTTTCACAAATAAAGTTGTCGGTTTGATAGCGTTTGTATCGCAAATCTGTCAAACCACAAATTTAGTCGTCGTTTAAATCTTCTTGATTACAAATATTGGACAAATGCTGCAGATACTTTGCGGAAGTATAAGTCGGAAACGGAATATACAAGAAACAATGATTTTATTTAGCTGTAATCCGCCAAACTAAAATCTCTATACGATACAACACGTATCACTACCTGCTCTCGTAATACTAAAAAACGGTCCCGCACAAGAAAGGTTCATCATATAAGATTTAACACCAGCTATTATGTATTTAAGATCGAGCAAAAACAAAACTTTATTGCATGGAGATTGGAAACCTTCTTTAAACTTTATTCTTTTTTTACTATTTGCATAGCGGCATTAAAAATACACAGTCTGTGAATATTTCAAGTAGGTATCTATTTTTTACGTTTCATGAAATACATTCCGCTGACAGACAGACGAACAGACGGACGGACCCGGACGGAAGGCCCCGTTGGGGCCCTTTGTGATACAGAACCATAAAAACGTAGGAAGGATAAGCAACCAAGCTAGATACAGGCACAAAAAATACGCAACATGTGCGTAGGAAGTGTAAAAAATGCGTGCATTCAACGCATGTTTCAACACCTCCCGGCGATGTTGACTGTACAATGCACAATCGCAATTCTTAATTAGATTTCCATGAATTAAAACTTACATTAAGTGAACTGCTGTTTGTCACTCGTGTGCAACTGAATTATCGCTTTCATTAACACAATTAAGATCGTTCATTAAGCCCTCATTATGTGCAGTGACTGTAGACACAACACAGGGTATTTATTTATTTTTATTTATTCGTTACTGCTATCTCACCTGATGATAAATGACTATGAAGTCTAATGTGGTAGCGGGCTAACTTGGAAGTGTGTATGGCAGTTTTTTAATTAAAGCCATACCCCTACTGGGAAAAATTTTTATTCTGGTTTTTCAATATCAGTACCTGTAGTAGTTCTGTAGTTCTGAGTACCTTCAAGACAAGAGTGAATAGGCATTTTCTAGGCAAGCGCGCTCCAACCTAGACTGCATCAATGCTTTCCATCATCGATTGTCGTCAAGCGCAAGCCTATCTCATAAAAAAGAAATCAGCTAGTGAACTATACGATAATGGTTATTTATGGTAATTGGTATGGTATGGGAAATATACTATGATGCAGTTAGTTATTGTTCCTAACACACTTACTTCTAGACTGACATCAAAAAACCAGTGAGCTTTTTTTTAATGAGTAGCACCTCGTTATGAGCGTTCTTAACCTGTTTGTGTTAGTATTTAACTCTATTCACGTTAACTCTCCTCAAAAAACTTTATGAAATAAGTGTTTTTGTAATTATTGTTATTAAATCTTTTGATATAATTGTCTTTGATAATGGACACAAAATAAAAATTATGATAAATTATTAAATCAAAATTCCATTTACACCGCGACGGTTTTGATTTGTCGATGTTTTGACCTAATTATAAAATACATCGTGACCACTAATAGATAATTAGGTTCAATTTGATGTTTCAAAAAATTATTAACCACAAACATGTAGAATTGTTATGCCCTTTGTAATTTTAGTTTATATTTGTAATATCACACTCGAAATTAAACTGATATTCTCATCTCATAGATACTCTATTATGAAAAGTAAATGAATACGGACTTTATGTATTTCCGTTTTTTCAACGTTTAGTGGCACGATCGATTGGGGATGACGAGGTTTTGGGTTCAATTCCTGGGTTGAGCTAAAAAAAGTAATTCAGTTTTTCAGTCAAGAAATGTTCAGTGCCTAAGTAGTACTCTGGAGTGATGAAGTAGGCGGTGTGTCATCCCCGTGCCTTGCAAAGCACGTAAAGCCGTCGGTCCTACGCCTGATCTCTCTCCGGTCCTCTTATTGAAGAGTGAGGGAATAGAGAGTGTACCTGTTTTTGAGTAAACATTATAATAACTTGCTACTTGAGCCCTATAAATATCTCCCATGCCGATTTCTTATTCTATACCATGATATTTCTATTCTGAGCTAATTCTATTCTATGAAAGATTAGCTGCCGTGGCCGGATTCGGTCAGAAGGACATTAATATTAGGTTATATCAAAATATTATATCCAAGTAGATAATACTAATTTCATACACCTCGAAAACTTGGAATGCAGCCATATTTAATATTCTCCGTATGGGAGGAGTTGGCAACAGCAAGATTGGCACGATCCCGTTCATTGGCCAATGAATAGAATCCTGCATGTTGAACTCAAAGCACAATGTCGGAATCTTTACTTTCATGAATATACTAAAACTAAATCTTGATTAAAATGGTTTGCACTGAATACGTAAACTTTGACGAAAATTTTTTTTTATATAGAAAGAAAAGGATCCATGATAAACATGACCAATATGTCGCTTGCTTCCTACAAAGAAGCAAACGACTCCCTGGTGCGGTGAGCGCTGTGGTCTTATAACTGGGAGGTCTCGGGTTTGATTCCCGGCGGGGGCAATTTGTTAATTTATAATTTCTGAATTGTCTCTGGTCTGGTAGGAGGCTTTGGCTGCAGCTAGTTACCTCTCTATCATGAAAGACGTGCCGCGAAGCGATTTAGCGTTCCGATATGATGGCGTGTAAAAACAGATTAAGGGTTGAATGTACACTGCCATATCCCTTCCAATATCTATCTTAGACTGCATCTTTACTTACCATCAGGTGAGATGCAGTCAAGGTCTATCTTGTCATCGAGTAAAAAAAGCCCAGCTTATGTCGAACAAAGCAAACTTATTATGTATGTATGTACAATGTACATTGTACAAGAAAGTGGCTATGGCTAATGTTTCAGCGATACAGGAAAAAAAAACTAATTTGTTTATCAAGCTCACCCAATTAGTAGGTTTGGAATGTAATTAAAGCTTTACTGCACTTTGTGTTATTAAGATAAATATCAAACGCCTTGGAACATAATAACAATGTAAGAATTTATGATATTGTAGCACGCGACTATTGTAAGTGCGTGTTAATTACCGAGTTAGTCACAAAGTAGCAAAATAGTCACCATATTCTAATCAGGTACGAAAAGCTCTCCAAGGTAAAGTTTTAAAAACTATGAGCTTTATTGCTTTGATTTCTTTTATTCATTCTGGGATACTGGATAGTTCTAATTTCAGGAAAGACATCCACCACTTAATCCAAAATCTATGGGCAGTGTTTGGGTAGCTTAGAGATGTCGCCTCGTCCAAAATCCCTCAAAACTAAAGTGCCTTAAAACCTATGTCTTCGAACAGTGCGTGTTGTCAGTGATAACTTAAGTTCAAATTGATTGTGCATCAAATTACCTATTTAGGGATAAAGTGTGTCTTAAAATTAATCTATTCTATAGTACGTTTATCTCATGAGGATACGGGCGCTTACTACTTGTGGTTATGTCGTGTACATGCACATTGCGTAAGTGTGCGTGCCTGTCAGGAGCCTAGGTGGAAGCGGTCACGCACGAGCAAGCTCTCGCTCACACTTATACAGATACAACACACACACAACCATGAGCCACAAGCCCTCGTGAAATGAAAGAACTATACACGTATTTGAATTTTGAAATTTCTTCATATCAAAGGAAAATTTATTCTTAACGTCTACCTGCGTCATGTAGCGTTTGACAATGTAGACGAAAGAACGGAAGGTGTATGGAAAATTGGGTCAGACAACACACTGCATCTAGTCGGCCGAGTTTTAAATCGACTTATTCTGCATTCAAAATGTATTTTTAAGATTTTCCTATTTTTCTTCATCCAAGAAGGTACCTATTTGCCGTAAATTATTTGTTCCTAGCCGATGCCCTAATTCATCCACCTGGACTATGTCCGTCCCTAGACGGCAAGCTATCTCTGTGTCGAATTTCGTTTTAAACCGGAAGATTGGTTCTGTGCGGAAATTCAGAAAGTTCACACCATCTAAGTAGCTTTTATCTACCTTGTTTTATAACTTCCCTTTTTTCCGGGATAAAAAGTAGCCTATGTCACTCAGGTCTTCATTTGACCCTCGCCAAATAAACCAATAAACAAACACACTTTGGCATTTATAATATGTATTAGTTTATAATATACTCCTAGGCAGGGATTAATCGATTTAATTTGATTTACTGTTTTATAAAAAATATTTCAAATAATTAAAGGGAACTTGCATTTATTTTGACACTAGTGGTATAACAAAAAAAAAACACTATCCACTTTGAAGCTTAACCCTAATTGGTCAAAAAGGTTATTTTAACAAACCTCCGCCTTCCACTCTTAATTGCAGTAATTTGGAACACAAAGCTGTACGTTTTCCTTGCCTTTTAAAATATTTACCTTTGCATCCAATTAGTGCGAAGCTAATATAATTTTATTCGCTCTACCCGTAAAATTATAACGCCATCTCTCCTTTACTGCGGTAATGGAATATTCTCATTATAATCATACTCCCTATATCCGTACTAATAATTCGAAAATGTGTTTCTTTGTTGGTGTGTCCTTCAATCAAGCCACACCAGAGCTGTAGTGATTTTTTTGCATGGGTATAGTTGAGAATATTCCAGAATAACAAATAAAAAGTATTTATTTCTTTGCAGAGTGATTAAAGCACACGCTTACACACATTCATGCAAGCTTACAATGAAAGATTGGTGAATTTCGTAGTAGCTACTTTTGAAGTTCTATATACTTACCAAAATGGTAAAAAAGCACCGAATGAGTTTATTTGTCTGTCTGTCAATGTCGTTTTTAATTAAATGACAGTGCTAACAAATTGTGTGAAACAGTTTTGAATAAAACGCCTTTAACCACCCTTTGTAAGTTTTACTTTTTTCAACATTTTTCAAATTAAAAGCTATTTAGAGCATTTGCATTATAAAATCAAAGTAATAAAAGGAATGAAATTACTGTTGTAAGGCCGCCCTTTCTTAAGTCCTATTTACTTTTATTGTAATTATTTTATGCCTACAATCGTATCGTAAAAGTCCACTTAATTACATTCCCATCCATAAAAAGATATAACGATAAAATTGCTTCTCGTTGTTTCATTGAACTGATTTATTGCTGTCATTATTACAATCAAGTTGGTATATTAACCGTCGTGATTGCAACGGCAATTGTTTATAAGTGTGTCACAAAATTAATGAGGTCGATAATTCATCGACGCTTACTAATTGGGATCGAATGTGGAATTATTCAAAAAATACTGAGTTAAGTAAAAATAAAATCCGTCACGGCCTGATGGCCAAATTCTTCGAATAGTTTAGCACACACTGTTGTGATGATTGATGGATCCGAAGCACAGTTGCAAACTATAGGCCTCATAAAAAAGACGCAGGGTTCCTTAGCAGACGAAGGAGAGAACTATGATTGAAGTATCCCTGTGAGATCAAATCAGAAGTTAGGTTCATAGGATGACCAAAGCTACCGATAAAGCTCATAAGGCAATAGGCTTAGCACGTTGTAGTCCGAAGAGCCACCACTCTAGTCATTGGACCCTAAGGAATAGCGTGGCGGCTTCGCACAGGAAACTCTACTGTTGGCAGACCCTTCACATGACGTGAATAAAACTACAGATCTGTTAACGATAGATGATAAGTGAAATATTAAGAAAATATTTTTTTATGCCTTTAAAACTTTGAATAAGATTATCTTGTAGCGCAAAGTTGTGAAGTTGTACGTTACGTACTCCACTCATATTTTTGTTTAAAAATATTTTTTTTACTCTAAACTCCACAGCCGCCCACTCAATAAACATAAACAGGCTTTATTAACTGAGAAAATGTGACGACGAAGACATGGCTGAGTGCTACGGGTTTCATTAAGGTCTATAATTCTACATCATAATACAAAGCTCCCGAAATTCTCACTTTTCAGGGAACGCGGTTTCTAGAAATGCGCTATTAAATCTGCGACTCTTTAACGCTACAATAAAGGAGTTTACGCCTGAAATACCTTCTTAATTTAATTGTCTCCCTGCTTTATGTCAATTCTTTGGTAAAGGTCAAGGTACATTACCGTAAAGTTGAAACGAAGCGATGCGTTTTTCTCAAACGTTCCAAACTATAATAACTGTTTATCGCCTTTAAAATCTGTAGCAGACCTTCACTGTGACATAATATAATTATGTACACATAAAATGTTTATAACTTCAATGTTTCCGCGAAAAGCAATCGTAGTCCGGGAATGTTTTCGTTACTATAGCCCTTCAAGAGCAATGATAGCCTAATGGTTAGGTCTCCTATTCGTAGAGGATCGCAGGTTAGATTCCAGGCACCTTTGACTTTTTGTAGTTACGTGCGTTTAATAAGCAATTAAATTAATTAAATTAAATAAGAAAACATCGTGACGAAACTTGCAAGCCCTAGAGTTCTCAAAGATGTGTGAAGTCTGCCAATTCGTATTGGGCTTGCGTATTGGACTGTCACTTATAACCCTTCTTTGAGACGTTAATGGGTTGCTAATGATTATGAAGATGATGATGATAGCCCTTCAATATACCATATCGTGTAAACCACACAAAAAGTATGGATTACAATTGGACGCAGCTACCCTATAATTATTCAACCCACTTTATCAACTTATCTATTGAAACTTAAATTTATTCTTTTACATTATGTATGTATTTAATTTAACAAAAGTTTGTGGGTTGAATCATTATTGCGTATCTGCGTCCAATTATGCATCACAAAAACGTGAAGTAAATCCATTTCCGGAAAATAAATATTAGCACCACTCGAAAACGGGTTGCTTTGACCTCAATTTTTTTACTTCGTTGACCCTTTGATCTTTCGCTCACCTAAGCAGCAATCCAATTTTCAAGGAGGTAAGCTCAGTATTTAATCGAATAGAGATTAAGTAGGCCGTTAACTTACGGGCTACGGTCAATGGTTTTTTAAAAACCGTCCCTCCATCATGTTACTTGAATGATTATCCTAATTGTGCGAGCGAGATTGTTCAGTAAAATTCAAGTGTTTCATTCAATTCAAGTATACGAGAATATTGCATTTAATAAGCTCTTTTTGTTTGTAACTTCTCCTGACTATTGTTAAAAGTTATAGCCAAACATGGTTATGAGGAGTTAATCTTCAGGAGTTCTTCCCCCTAGACCTTTTCCCATTTGCTTAGATTTTTAGGAGTTAATCTTCAGGCCACCCCATACAAAACTAAGTCAATTGTTATTTTAAAAGAATATTTTGAAGTTAATAAATAAAAAAATAGGTTACTTAGATAGCTGCATTTTATATCTGTACAACGTGGATTGAAAATAATTTCTTTCTTCAATAATATTTTAATTATATAAGAAAATCAGTACAAAAATAATTATGTTTCATGTAATGTTACTTAAATGCTAATTTTTTAAGGAAAAATTAATTATGAAAATCTGAATAATAAGGAAATAAGTACATCGAAATCAGGCTCTTTCGTTCATTAAAGCCAAATTCTTCATTTAAATTTTTTTACACGAACTTTAAGCCTCTATACAGACCTTAAACCACGAATTTAAACAAAACTCCAAGTTCAACAAAATTATTTATTTTTACCTTAAAATATTAAGCATCGAACTCGACGAAATAAGATAATCTTTAGCCCAAGCTGTATGGAACCACATTCATCTCCTTTACATACAAACAAATCCGCCATTCAATTACGTTACTCTTACGTTACGTGCACAGAAGTAAAGCGAACAGTTTTCAAGTAAAAACACGCAAAAATGCTATGTTATACTATTCCTAATTATAAAAATAAATGTTTGGAAGTTAATCTCAAAAATCTCATTTCCATTCAAAAGGGACTTTTCCCTACAGCAAAATTATTTTCAACAAAACAAATATTTGCCAACAACACTGACGTGTGGTTAAATCCATAAATAGGCACTCATGAATCCTTGGTAAACAGATTATCGTTTTATCTCGATTTATTTTTGTGGTTACAAGTGATGCGAGATGATTGTGTAAGCAAACAAACGTCGGCTTGTTATTCATGTAAATTGAATTCATTAAAATAAGATACCTTTTGTTGAAAACAAATAAAGTTGGCTATCGATTTAATGTTGAATGGATACAAGATTTAGATATTATTATGTTAGATAATATTATGTATGTTATTATGTAATATTGTTTTTATGGGTTCTGATTTAATTAATTTCAGAGTTTATTTTTAGAATTGGATGCTGGAGTCATGAATTAATCCTAAAATTAAGTTTTTTAGGAATACAAAAACTCATGCAAAATCAAATTTATTGAAAACCTGAAGAGGTAACTATAAATTAAAAATATATTATTATACATTATAGAATTTGAAAAAGTTTATATAAATGAAAAGTATGTATTTAGAAAAAGCTCTACCTAGGTAGGTACTGCAAAACAAAGTACGGAAAACTGTATCAAGTTTCAATTAAGTAAATTACTTACAAACAACTCAAATAAGTTTTAATTATTGATGGAAAGCGATTAAAACGATTTTATCGGATTTACCGTTTACGCGATTACAATTTTGGTATATTTTGTTTATGTACTCGACATTCATTATTAAGTTTTGGTCATTGATATAAAATTAAAAAGACATGTCTTTAGAAAACCTTTTACATAAAAATAGGAATAAGGCGGCTTCGCTCATGTCAATTTTGAGTGAATCCCTATTTTCCCTCTTTTTGAACATCCTTTGCACGAAACAGGTTACGTAGGCGGCCTAAGGGGAATTTTCAAAACTCCTTTCTTAGCGAATGATCTGTATGCCCAATTTCAGTCAGATCCGTCCAGTGGTTTAAGCTGTGCGTTGATAAATCTTTTCCTTTTATATATTTAGACTTGAGACCGTTTTTGAAAATATTACACTCATGTTACGTAAATATTATAATAGTATTTATGTGTAAATATTTTATTCTGTTATTCTTAATACTGTGTTACTACATTGCAATTTTTTTTTAACCAAACTATCTTATTTTCACTTATTTTCAACATAATACTTTAAAGAACGGAACATAAGTTTTATTGTTCTCATCAATGGTCAATGGTGTTCATAAACAACGTGCACAGTTAGGGTTGACCATTAAGATTCTACTAAAATGCTAATGTAATATAATCTTCAAATATAATCGGTTTCTTTTATTAGAGTCATTCACGCGAACCTTCTTTAAGTGCGTGTTAATAATAAATAATTATTGTATTGGTTACTAAGTTACAACTTTAATGAACTTAATGAATGGTAAACTTTATAATCATAGACGTGCATAATTGTAATCCGAATATTTCTATAACTATTAGGATTTATAGTTTCTGAACGGCAGTAACAGATTCTCTGAGTGTAATAAGAAAGTCAAAAAGCAACAATAATAATATATGTCAATATTAAATATCCTCTCTGTTAGAACAAGTCCATATATTAAATTTTATTCAATAGTATAGTAATAAAAAACTTTATTATCAAATTTTTACTGGACTAATTCTTTCAACTTTCTGTAGCTACGAGTATATCATAAAACTAGCTTAAACTCGCGGCTTCGCTCACGTTATGTTCGATTTTTTAACCCCCTATTTAACCCTCTTGGGGTTGAAATTTTCCAAAATCCTTTCTTAGCGGATGTCTACGTCCTAACAGCTACCTGTATGCCAAATTTCGGCTCGATCGGTCCAGTGGTTAGAGCTGTGCGTTGATAGATCAGTCAGTCAGTCAGTCCGTCAGTCAGTCAGTCACCTTTGCCTTTTATATATTTAGATATTACCTACAGCCGTGCTTATATTACGTAAGTATTCACCTACCCAAAGCGTGCTACACGTACTCTCGCACGCATTCGAGCAGGCAGACACGCACTTTAGTGTTGAAAAACAGCACCCACACCTATTTATTAATTAAAATTTATTTATTAATTAAAATATTAATGTTGCATTCACATTATTACGACCAACAACAAATACCTACGTGTGGACAAAGTGTTCGGTTTGACTTATGCAGACTTGCAAGCAGTTTCGGTAGATCGGATTGTCTACATACATTTTCCAGTGTTCTGTGTGTGTTGTTTGTCACAAGCTTGTGGGACCTTTTTTTTGTTAACGGGAAGAAAATCTTCTTGAGAATTCAATATCTCTTAAGGACATATACCCGAACCTCCATTGGAGCTTGCATAGGAATCAAGATAAGAAATCAGATCAGTTTTTTGTTTAGATTTTGATTCCTTTGGGACCTGAAAGATAAGATCTGAAATTGTTGTCGCAGTGAATATCGCAGATATTGCAAATATCCAGTGTGTGAACAAAGAGCAACTCGAGTTTAAAATTTGCCTGACTGGGTACAACGTGTCGCCTGACCCATTTTTCCACATAATGCTCGCCGACGGTAAACGAACACTAGAAAATAGCGCTCGATGCATTCTCTATGATGGGGCGCTTCTGTCAACTCAATGTTAACAAATCTCAGCTGAATAAAACTACTAACAGCGGTGCGGCACCGGAATTTTGATAAATCAATCGATTCATTTTAACAGGCAACATTTCAAACATACAAAATTAACTATTTTTCTGTAGACGGGTTAAAGTTTTCAAACTTTTTTGTTGTTAACAGCAATATCCCATTTATGAGTATCTTAGACTATATTAATTTATCCTCTATTGTATTTCTGTTTAATTATCGCGCTAAATATAAAACTATAAATGTGTTGCAAATCTAATATCTCTATAACAAAAAAAAAATAGGCAGTGAAAAAGTTACTCGTATGTTTTTTTTTAAATAATATTAGACAAGCTGAGCTCGACGAATATTCTCCTCTCCCCTTCAAATCAATTCAAATTGAAGAAATTAATAAACCCGGTTTAATAGACCATACCTAATAAATATTCTTTTTTTCAAATAAGCGGAAAGTTTGTGCTAGGAATATGATTGGCTACGAAAATGATGCAATGGGTGGGGATTGAACGTCGACGTTTCAGATTTCAGTCGCACCTTTAACCGTTGGGTTACTGAGCCCATAAAATACAGGTTTAATCAACCCGAACAACTGTTGTATTAAAACAGTATGCATCCAGTAATTTGATTTGCATATTAAATACAAGCTATGGTAATCGAAATTACAGTCCACCATTACCGAGCTAATATAATCAGTTACGTCGTTTAAAATGTTATCTGTTATAATTATTATGCATTTAATATTAATATTTTCTGCAATTCTGGTATTGATGTTTGTATGTGTGTCAATCTCCATCGTAACTCGTAATAGCTCATTAAATATTGAAATTTAAATTGAATTTTGAGATAGTTTTCTATTTTATGTATTTATCGTAGGGGTTACTCAATTTATTTATTGCTTAGGACCAGCCCAACCCGTCCAGAGGTTTAAGCTATGCGTTGATAGGTCAGTCACCTTTTCCTTTTATATATTTACTAGCTTTTTCCCGCGGCTTCGCTCACGTTATGTTCGATTTTCCAACCCCTATTTTATCCCCTTAGGGGCTGAATTTTCAAAAATCTTTTCTTAGCGGATGCACACGTCATAATAGCTATCTGTATGCCAAACAGCCCGATGCATCCAGTGGTTTGAGCTGTGCGTTGATAGATCAGTTAGTGAATCACCTTTGTCTTTTATATATTTAGATAAAATATTAATAAGGAAGTAAGTATTAATAGGAGTTTTTTCGTTTCAGATAGTTTGAGAGCATGGCGATAACAAGTCGCTATGGGACAGGGCGGTAATGCAATGCAGGTATACCTATATTTTTTCACTAGACAACTTCTAGGCATAATAGTTATAGGTATAATAATTATTTACTTGTTAGTCCTTAATACATATATGTAACTTTTTTTAGTAATTAGTTATTGTAAACCTTATCTATACCTACATCTATCTACACAAATAAATAAAATTGAAGTGTCTGTTTGTAATATCTAACTAACAGCTTTTTACCGAATGCATATGAAAATAAATATGATTCTTATAGTAAAAAAAGCATATTTTAAAATGTTTGTCTGTCTATCTATCTGTTGGTTTGTCACTGAACTGTTTATTGTTGAACCTGAGACCTCCCAGTTATAAGACATTACATACTTTAGGTTTGTTACGGTTTCAGTCTCGCATTTTGAGACGGTAATGTAAAGTGGAAGCCATTAAAACTCACAACTACGTGAATTACTTAATAAAATGAAAGAAAAATACTTAATTAAAACGTCGTAACAGCAAATCCCGACTTCCTCATTAAGGTTCCGATCCCGTCATGGTATTTAAGCTAAATAACTGGCACTTTTCCAGAATACATAAAAGTGAAATGTATTCTATTATTTCGTATTTTAAAACTCTACTACAATACAATGGGACTAACATTTCCACAGCTATATTATGGTAATCCGATTAAATGTACGCCAAGAATAAATTTATTACGGCGTTCCTTTGTGGAATAGAATTTTCCGTAATATAAGGATGAGCGCTCATTGCGGTTTCTGTGGCACTTAAAACTGCAATGTAATTAAATATTACACTGTAAGAGTCTTTTCAGAAATACCTACGCGGAATGCGTCAGGCATTCGGATGTGCCTCGCAAGCGTGAAATTTATGTAAGGCCTCCACGCACCGCGTTCTTGAATCACACTGGATACTAAAACATACGTTTTAGTATCCAGTGTGATTGAAGAACGTTTTAGAAATTTTAAAAACTAAAGTTAAAATAACTATATTGTATCCTCTGTTTTTCCGGAATAAAGGTAGCCAGTAGCCTATGCCACTTTTTAAGTCCTCAAGTATGCCTATGCAAAAAATCACGTCGATCTGTCGCTTCGTTGCTACTTGGTTGGAAAATTATTTTTTGTTTGAAAGGTTATGCTTACCCAATACCCAGGTTGCTTATACCAGGTGATCCCATTGTAATCAGGTTAGGATCTGATGATGGGACCCTGGAGAAATCGAGGAAACTCTTCAAATTTTATAGGCACAATTTACTTTGTAGTGGCGTTTGAAGTCGGTTTTGTAAAAAGAATTTTTATGTTTATATTATTAAAGATTTTGAAATCGCATCTCTCTCGAGAACAGTTTGCAAGAGGACTTTTTATTTAGCCATTTTATTAAATCTTTCTTAAATTAAATTATTTTCCAACATTTATAGAACGGAATCTACTGAATCGACCTATATTTAAATCATACGATATGTGAGTCGCTTTGCTTATTTAAAATTTCCATTAAAAGTTCTGTATATTGCATTTGTTATTTAAATAAATTATTCATACTTACCATTCTAGAAGAATAAGCAGTTTATTTCTATTCATAATCAAAATTAGTACATTAATGTGCCCGTTTTAGGCTATGACAGTTTACGAAGCGTTATAAAATATTCAGAGTAGACTAGGTACCTACTTACTCATAAATATCGTAATGCTTGCTAAATCACTCCTTCATTTTCATTTTCTTTGCTACGGTTGGCTTATTTCTTGTATTACTAGACACTTTATAATATAGGTATATTATACTACCTACCTACCTACTATCTTTTGCCCCTGCGACTTCGTCCGCGACGAATTAGTTTTTGGGGTGGAATTTTCAAAAACTGTGACACACGTAGTACCTCTTTATTTTTAATCGAAAGCCAAAATACTGATTTTCATAGATATAACTTGAAAAATAACGGACTTTCATACAAATACTCATCCCCTATTTATCCCCTTTGGGGGTGAAATTTTCAAAAACTGTGAAATACATTTATTTCTTCATTTTTAATTGAAAGCCCAAGTAGGTACCAAGTTTCATGGATGTAACTTGAAAAATGACGAATTTTCAGATAAAATTTAAACCCTTATTTAACACCCTTAGGGATGGTATTTCAAAAAATCCTTTCTTAATGGATGCCTACATCATACTCTCAATATTTCAAGCTTGCAACTCCAGTCAGACATATTTCCTAAAGTAATGGTTTGCAAATTTAATACATACATAATTTTCTAGTTAACTGAGTTTCAGTGTGAATATAGTGATTATTATTACTGACCAGAAAGAAACTGTAGTAACCTAACTGTGTAAAGGTCACAATGTATTCTAAAGTATACATTTACATTTTAAAACGCGTGCATGCAAAAATGCAATCATTGTTAACATACACTTGCCGCCAAAAAATAGTTGTTACAAAAGCGACTGACAAACCCGCGGCCTGCAGGGCTTTTAAAAATAAATTAATACCATTGCACTGTTTTTTTCCGACAGATCCAACAGTTTGACTGCATATTTTTTTGTAGTTTTGATATAAAATGTTCCAACTGAATCTTAACCCACGACATCAGACGAGTCACAGGGAGATGTTGGATACAGGCGGCGTAAGACAAAGGCCTGTGAAAGTCTATGCAAGAGACCTTTGTCCAGCAGTGGACGTTTATCGGTTAACTACGTCAATTTTCCAATACTCAAACTTAATTTCTCACTAAACACGATTGTGTGTTGAAATCTTATATAGCTTTTAAAACTTAAGTTGAATCAACGACACTATTAAACCTTAGATTTCCTAGAGTCATTCGTTATTACCCACGGTTTCATTCATAGCTCAAAATTACGTTTTTCCACTTTTCGGCCTTTAAGTCATTAGATGGTGGGAAAGCGTGGGTGGATTTGTAGTCATAAGGCAAGCAACATCAAAACTCGTTAGACTGATGCTTTATTTAATTATATTGGTGACACCCGGTCTTAGCTACTTTTAGCACGTAATATAATATAAGTAATGGTAATAATAATCGTTAACCCTTTTTGGAAAATTACATCCCATCTTTTATATTACGTAAGTAGGGTTGGGTAAGTTAAATGGATCGAATTAAGAAAAAGATTAATGCTGGAGTATACTGAGACATATAAAGGTTTGAAGAAACACAACGTCTGATGGCGTCGAATTGCAACATTAGCAATACGAGTGGTTTTAAGCAGTTTAGAGAGGTAGAGAAAAAGTCATTCATGAAAACTCCCCATACAAATTAAATTGGATTCCCATCGCCATTAAAGGCGGAATTTCAATGGAGGATAATAATATATTCTTATAGCCCAAGATACTTATAACCGGTATATTGCGTATGTTGACAAGAAAAATTTAAAAAACTGTAATTCGACTAGGGAAAGTTGGATGTCATATTAATTTTGTTCATGTAAATTGTATACAGCCGTTCATAGTCGCAGCGTTACAAAAGGTAGGATCTCCATCAAACAGACCAATGGTTTAGCTGATAGCAATACCTATTGAACGCTACCTTACGCTACGCGTGCGTGGGTGTGTGTGTATGTTTGTTACTCTTTCACGCAAAAACAACTAGACGGATTTGGCTGAAAATTTAATTAACTAAAGGCTACATTTTATCCCGGAAAATGAAAGACTCCTCGAGGGAATTAAAATCTACTCTTATCCTTATCTACTCGGACGAAGTTGCGGACATCATCTAGTTTATAATAACATCGTAAGGATATCAGCTTTGATTCAGTATTTGTTGCACATTTTTTGTTTCTGTTTATAGTTTGATTCTTTTTCAATACACCAACCTGCACAAATATTATTATGTTTGGAATTTATATTTGTTGCACCTTTATTGAGTTTTTCAGTTAGTTAGTTAGTTCAGTATGAGTTTTCGCAACAAAACAAAAGGAAAGTTATTTGCATTTTTGTTACACTACGGTAACTTTGCCATAACTGCGGCCCGCTGTACGAATACTCTCACAAAAATCGTGGAATGGAATTATAAATCCATATTTTTTTTAAAGTTTGTTGGGCGTACCGTTTGTCAACTGGTTTTGCACGGTATATTTTTAGTCTCCAAACATTTTGCATGCACATTGTTTGTCTTTCATTGATGGATAAGAGTTTAGGCAATAGTCCACTTTGCTGGCTTGGTGCGGAGTGGCGATTTTAAACACTCAGGAATGCAAGTTTTCTCACGATGATTTCACCGTTTATTTGTTTAGGGTTCACGAACGATGACAGATAACTCATTAAAGGTATTAAGCCTCAATAGCCAAACGGTTAAAGGTACGGACTGAAAACTGAAAAGTCGCAGGAGCGGAGAGGAGAATGTATGTCAAAAAACGATGGTTGCCTGGTAGAGATTGTTCTGTTAGCAATAAGGCCGCCTTTGCATGCGTAGACTTAAGATGTATTCAATTTTGTTTCTTTCTTTTGTGCAATAAAGTTTTTGTCTATCTTTCTACTTACTACTTAAATCAAAAACTGAAAACTTAAATATTTAATAGAAGCAGATGCTACTTTGAGGAATTCCATGATATTAAAAGAAAAAGTGATGTTTTTATTTGCCAAACCAGAAAAACCAGAAAAAATCTGTAGGCAGAACACGTCATTCACGCTGTATTATTTTGTGTGTAAGGATTCCTGCAATTCTTCTATACTTGAAAAAATTACGATGTACATCGCGAACGGCGTGTTTTGCCTTACAGATTCTTTCTGGTTTGGCGGATTATAGCAAAGAACTACTTTTTCTTTTAATATGAAAAATCAAACATTAAGGCTGTAAGCCTAGATATTTTAAGCTGATTGGCATACCTCCAGGACATGCACATATACGAGGAATTTATTCTATTACGTAGTTATTATTTAAACTCAACAATGAGACTAACTACGCCAGAGCTATATGGTAATTCGATTAAACGCACGCCAAGAATAAATTTTATCGTACTTCCTTTGTGAATGCAGCTTACTGTCATGTGATGCTCTTTTCTTTAATGATAACTAAAAATTAAGTAATTAATTTTGTATTTTAAAATTGAGTTGGTAGTTTTCTTTTGATACTATGATTACCTATGTAATTTTTAATTTTATTTTTAAATGCATCGAGAAAGCGACCTTTTAGCTCATTATATACTTGAAGCTCATGAACCATTGCTTGAAGTGGCTACGGGTACCCCTTCTAGATGGGTAACACCCATCTCTATACCTTGGAACTGCAATGGCGACCTCGCACCGGGAAATGTAGCTTTGGGAGACCCCACTTAGATGGACGGAAGATCTCCATTTGTGATTGAAAAGTCAAAGGACTGATTAAATCTGTTGTTGCCAGTGGGTATCCATCAATAAATAAGCCAATTTCTCTACAAAAGAGCCGGAAAAGCTTTTGAACTGAAAAGGTTGAATAAAAAAGACATGTCTTTATGACATAGCGCATCAATCCCTACTGTCGGGTTAATTCAATTCCATTGAACTCAATTCTTTATTTGCATATATGCGGGTACAAACAAGATGTTAAAAGTAAATAGTATATTTCACCACAAACGGGCATACAATGGCGTGCAAAATTTCAGTCAAACATGAATACAAAAAAAAAAATTTTAAAGTGTGATTATTAAAAATAAAAAAGTTAATACATAGATCAAGGATTGGTATTCATTAGCTACCTATTCTAATCATCAATCTATAATAATAAATATTTTATGTCAAAAATCAATAAACTAGATACCATATACCTATTTTTTTGACATCTAGCGATTGGCCAATCATAGAGTTGCAGCAAAAACACAATAAATTTAGCCAATCAAAGGTAATTACTATTTTTATCGCTGTGTCTGACAAAACTAAAACTACAGTTGCAGACCTTCAGGATTACATAAATTGAAGTTATAAATATTAATGTAAAGCATTTTTTAAAGCTGATTCAAAGAACAATAGTTACAACTAGGCGATGCCCGACGATGCCGGTTTTTTGATTCCGGTGGGAACTGTATAATTTTTCGGGATAAAATGTAGCCTATGTGTTAATCCTGGCTTTGAGCTATCTCCATTACCATCCAAAATTTCAGCCAAATCAGTTCATTCGTTGTAGCGTGAAGGAGTAACATACAAACACACACACACACACACGCGCGCACACACACACATACACAAATAGACATACAAATTTTCGCCTTTATAATATTAGTGTGATACCCGCAATTCGCAAAGTTTAGTTAGTCAAGAAATAACGGTTGTTACTTTGATACTACGAGGAGGTATAAAGTGATCGTAAAGACGTTTATGGTGGCCGTAAAGGAACCGTTTATCTCATACCGTTCATATGAAGAACATTTGTTAGAACAATTTCCCAAGGCGCACAAGAGATATTATACATTTACACGGGGTGAATTTAATACGTGGCAGTCGGTATTAGTTCAGAAGTTAGATACGAGTGTTTCTGTATGTGTCTTGCGGTTTTCCAATCTTATTGGGAGTTCATCGATCTTGGGAGATTATTAATTGACTAAGCTCGTGAATTCTTTGTGAAATTAGGTATAAATCCAAAAGGCTGTTTGTTTGTTGGTTTGTGCTTCAATAACAACGTAACAGAATTAGGAATCGTCTTGATTTTTAGCAAGGGTGAATAATTATCGTTTTCTTCAACAATATTTGGCTAAGTACTGGTTCTAAATTTTAATAGGATTTTTATAAAATAAAATATGTCCTCCATTTATCACAATTTTTAATAAAGTTAACCATAGACAAATAGACATAGACTATCATAAATACTTATTTTTAATAGACCGCCATCGACAATACCACAGATAACGCAACTAGGTAGATACCCAAGGAATAGTCCGAACAAAGGGTATTGTTGAGGACCTGGAGATTGATATAGGTTACTTTTATCCCGGAAAATCAGAGTTCCCGCGCGTTTTTTTTAAACCAACTCCACATGGACGAAGTCGCGGGCATCAGCTAGTAGGTACATAAAATTACAAAATAAATTCAGTAGTTAAGATCAAATTTCATTACATTAACAATAATACTTAATATAATATAAAACTAAATACTAAATTAAAACTAAAACGTAAATATCAAAAATAAAAGCTAAATATAAAAAGTAGTTAAGTGGTTCTCTTTTTGATAGAGATTTACACTTTTTCAGGAGTGCTATATTTATTTGGAGTATTAATTTTTCGATTGAAATCCGCTTACTAAAGCCGTGCGATGACAGGATTACTGACAGGTCACGTGACAATTTAAAAATATTAATTGAACTTCATACTGGCGATTTCCTCGTACGTGATTGCCATTCGCTGCCATAATCAGTGGCACCCGTACTGATACAGAGCTTTCATTATCTCTCCTCTCATCGACGATTATCTCTCAGTGTTCATGAGTACATATTACGAGGCATCGGCCAAAAAAATTGATGATTTGCTTATTAAAGCCTCAATAGCCCAACGGCTAAAACCGAAAGGCCGCAAGTTCGAGCCCCACCTGTTGCACTATTGTCGTATCCACTCCTAACACAAGCTTTTCGCTTATTTGGGGAGGAGAGGAGAATATAAGTCAAGTTCAGCTTGACTAATATTAAAAAAAAAAAAAAAAAAATAGGCGATTTTGATACTTATCTTATGCCCCCCGACCAAATACGATAAGCCATTTGCGCGGGAGATATTATAGTGCACGAGTGTGCGCGCAAACACACGTGCACTCTCTTTTCCGTCACTATCATAGTCCGATGGGATAGTATACCGACACGACTGGAGAGAGATTAGGCACAGGACCGACACTCGACAGCTTTACGTACTCTCCGAGGCACGGAATTGACTCACCGCCTACTTTCTAACACCGGGCTAGTACTAAGAATGTCTTGACAGAAAACCCCAATATTACTCGTACATTTTTTGGCTCGACCCGGGAATCGAACCCGGGACCTCGTCACCGCAGTCGAATCGCAATTTTGTGGTGGCGGCCATCTTGGATTTAAAATTTATCATAGTGTATAGTATTCAACTAATCAAGCCTCTTAATTTGATACCCATACTGAAAGAGTTGTGAAAAAATATGTAATCCGCCATTTTATGGCGGCGGCCATCTTGGACCGATTTTCATCAAACATAGCTAAAAACACTCCCAACTCATTCAGCTTTCAAACAGAAAAACAAAATCAAAATCGGTTCATGCGTTCGGCTGCTACGACGCCACAGACAGACGTACACAAACACACAGACATGTCAAACTTATAACACCCCGTCGTTTTTGTCGGGAGTTAATTATTATTAATTCATATTTTCAACTAAGGCTGAAATGCGGCGATGTCACGACATCAGAACAAATGAGATACCATCGGGTATGATTTAATGAGCGGAATCGCGAACTCTTGACGATGGGTGACTGCGTAAACAATTATCACGCACTGCCTGACAAAGAGACTGTTGACATTGTTTACACTTAGACGGGCTGGGATGAAGCTTTTATAAAATAGACTTATATGTATCTATATACAAACATCCATCCATCCATCCTCACATACTTTCGCATTTATAATATTAGTAGGAAGTAGCATATTAAACAACATTATTTTTGTCCGCTCTTTAAGCAAAGTATATAAAGTCACAGAGAGATCGATTTGAAGGATAAGATTACTTAGCATGCGAAATTGTCGTGCAAAAATGTGCTAAGTGTGTGCAATAAAGGATTCAAAAAAATAATTTTTATTATTTTTTACGTTGTAGATTTTATATTTTCGTATTTTTGTGTGATTGCTTTTTAATTTTACGTAAAATTTTTGTCAATTGTAAGCTTTTGCAGAACTCACTTTTTTAAAACTCACTTGCGCGGCAAGTCGCGCCTTTTTATTTTCTAAGTGTGGACGCCCGCAAGTTCGTCCAATTTTTCAATTCACAATCGACACATGGCGCGTCATCATCTACAAAAGAGTCCTTGGTGGAAGGGGTCACGACCTTCAATAATGGGGATTGGGGAACACAATGCAGTGCGAGAGAAGCTTTTATAAGTCAAAAGCTTTTGTAAGTCTCCTGACTTATAAAAGCTTCTCTCGAAGAAAAATAAACAATTACAATAAATAAATAAAACCAACATTGCTATATGCTGCGATATTCCACGAAATCTTACTCAATTATCAACACAAATTATCATTCATGATATCATTTCATTTCATTTTATTTCATTTCAAATGCATGTTAGTTTCAAAGTAGATACTCGAAGACGTCTTTGGTCTGACTGCGGCAGTTGTTTCAGTAATAGACCAGGGTAGATCATTTTTAAAACGAAAAAAAATAGTAGTAGGATGAAACCCATTAGAAAAGGAGGGGAATATTATAAAGATGAAAGGAAAAATAATTTACGGGCGATCTGAGGTCGGGAAGGGGTGGGGGTGAGTTTTTAAGGGGGAAAAACGGTTTTTCTCGATTTCCGGCAAAACTAAAAGTCCTATCGAAAAAAGTCAAATGGCAAAGTTGTAGGTAATAAAAAGATCTAAAACTTTTGTATTTACACTTTTTTCACATAACCTCAAAATTTATGTGAAAAATTCAAAAAACCCTGTTTTTGGTATTTTATTTTTATCTTTTACAAAAATTATTTTTTTTTTTAACGAAATTTGGTGAAAACTTACCTTTTTATGTCCCAAATACGCTGTAATTTATTTGATTAAAAATATTTATTTTTTCACCTTATTTTGAATTAATATCGAAAAAACACCCTAATTTTGAATCGAAAAGTCACCCGTCAAAATCTCAGCTTTTTTCAAAAAGTTGGTATGTTTTCTGTTCGTTGAAATCTCTACTTTCCGATGGGGGAAAAAAAAATATATGTTACTACAGTAAATCTTCTCAGAAAATAATTTCAATCTTTAGGTTATGTTACGTTAAGCATACTATTTTTTAAAGAAAATATTACGATTTTAATGTTTGAGTTGATTTTCTTGAAGATAATTGTGACAAGTATACTTAAAAAAATAAAACAAACATTTTTATCTGTATCAATCAACTCAAACATTAAAATCGTAATATTTTCTTTAAAAAATAGTATGCTTAACGTAACATAACCTAAAGATTGAAATTATTTTCTGAGAAGATTTACTGTAGTAACATATATTATTTTTTTCACCATCGGAAAGTAGAGATTTCAACGAACAGAAAACATACCAACTTTTTGAAAAAAGCTGAGATTTTGACGGGTGACTTTTCGATTCAAAATTAGGGTGTTTTTTCGATATTAATTCAAAATAAGGTGAAAAAATAAATATTTTTAATCAAATAAATTACAACGTATTTGGGACATAAAAAGTTAAGTTTTCACCAAATTTCGTTAAAAAAAAAAAAAATTTGTAAAAGATAAAAATAAAAAACCAAAAACTTGGTTTTTTGAATTTTTCACATAAATTTTGAGGTTATGTGAAAAAAGTGTAAATACAAAAGTTTTAGATCTTTTTATTACCTACAACTTTTCCATTTGACTTTTTTCGATAGGACTTTTAGTTTTGCCGGAAATCGAGAAAAACCGTTTTTTCCCCTTAAAAACTCACCCCCACTCCTTCCCGACCTCAGATCGCCCGTAAATTATTTTTCCTTTCATTTTTATAATATTCCCCTCCTTTTCTAATGGGTTTCATCCTACTACTATTTTTTTTCACTTTTTATTATTTTTGAAGGGATCTACCCTGGTCTATAAAGCAAAGCTACTCAATTGATTAGTGAGCTACATTCAATTTCCAGTGCTCTATTCAATCTATGCTCGGAAATTGTCGAAGAAGTTTATTGGAATTCTTCAAAAGATCTGAATATTGATATTATTAAAACATTAAGACAATTAATTATTTTATTTTGTTTGTTTTCACTGATTTAACTCTATTTTTAGCTCAATATGAAGAGCTTTTAAAGAGCGTCGCGTTGTTTTATTATCTGTATACCCACTTCTAACACAAGTTTTCCGCTAATTTGGAGGATAATATAAGTCAAGTTCACAATGGTTAATATTCTTTTTTTTAAGTGAAGAAGAATTATGATTCTTCTTTACTTCAAAAAGAAGAATATTAGTTCTGCAGCCTCAATGGCCCAACGGTTAATGGTGCAGACTAAAAACTGAAAGGTCACAGGTTCGATAGCCAACGTTGCATTATTGTCATACCCACTTCTAACACAAGTTTTATGGCTTAAAACTTATTATGGAGGAGCCTTTACTGCCTTTTTTTTTAGAAAGAATATTTGCCAAGCTGAAGTTGACTAATATCCTCCTATCCCCTCTAAATGAACGGAAAGCTTGTGCTAGGAGTGGGTACGACAATAGTGCGACGGGTGGGGTTCGAACCCGCGACCATTCAGTTTTCAGTTCGCACCTTTAACCGTTGGGCTATGGAGGCTTAGTAAATATTTCGAGGAGAATATAAGTCAAGTTCGCATTGTTTACTATTCTTTTTTTTTTTTGAGTAAAGAAGAATCATAGTCTTCTTGTATAACTCAGAACAGGTACACTAGAACTTCTCATCCATCGATGGTTTAGTAATGACAGTAACATTACGTAAGTTATCACGGGAGGCCGCATTACATTACTGAGTCACTAAATCTTCGTTAAGCGCGGCCGACACATGGTTCCGACCCACGTCCTGCGGCCGCTGGATTCATAATACATGTGTGATGGGAACAGATTGCATTAATAGCCATAGATCTGTTACACGAAATGAAATTTTATCAGTTATTTGTTTTGACGTAGAGCGTTATTAAAGTTTTCCCTGATTTATATTGCGTATTATTTACGTTTGAAACGCAATTTCGTTGTTCGTGACAATTATTGGGGGTTTTTACAGTCGTAAATCATTCTTTGCGACTCATTTCGATACTAAATTTAAGATTTTTATATCGATATTGCGAATTACTGTTGTACCTTTGTCTTTTGATCAAAAACGTGCTAATTAAGATAATATACCGGCCATCAAAAAGTGTCCGTGAGAAATAAGTTCTCACCCTCAATTGCGAATATATTTTCTGAGGAAGAGCTCATTGAATACGTTTCACGACGCTGCAGTGGAATTTAAAAAGTTGTAAATATACGTACTAGTATATCATGAAGTTTAAAGAAGTTTGTAGGTAATTTCTTTTATATTTCTCGTAGTTGGAAATTATTTTGCAAACACTTTTCAATTGGATTTTGTAATGATTGAAGCCTTTGTCACTCTATAATAAAATAATGTTATAAATACGAAAGTATATTTATTGGTTTATTTTTCAATCACAGTATATGATAAGAGTGACATAGGCTACTTTTTATTCAGGAAAAAACCAATCCCGCAAAATTTTTTAAAGAGATATTTCTCCACGAGACAGAGAGATAGAATTCAACTAAAAACATCTATCTAATAACTGGAAAATTTTATTCCTCTCGTTTGACCAAATGGTGAAACGTTAAATCGAATCAAAGAAAACTTCCCTTTTATTTGAAGATCCGAGGACTACCGCCAAACTCGTTTACGTGACATTATTTGGCTATTTACGGGATGTCATTGCCCTCTTTTATTGCCGAATTTGGATGATAGAGTGCACCTAATACAATTTGTGCGAATTTAGGATACAAGGTAAGGCCCAATTAACTCAGAATAAATATGTCGACACTCTTGGCTTTCTCAAAATCAATTTATTTTCCAATTAAATTGACGTGGTCGTGACGTATACACACAAAATATCTTCGACATAACAGAAGCCTCAAGCGTTAAAAGTTATAATTTTTATTTTTTATTAAAGTGTTAACCTACACTTAAAGGAAATATCCTAATAGATTTATAAATACATAAATTTTTGATATGTACTTATAAATCTATTACATTAAAAGTTACTCGTGTTCTATGAGATTTTTATGCAGTCTGAAATGAATAGAGGATGCACTGCCTTAGTTCAGATTTGGAAGAGAGTTAGCAAAATCGAATAAAAAAGTATTTCAGATAAAACTTTAATTATTAAAGTTTTACCTGAAATGTTTTACCTGATTAGTTGATTGTATCAATATAGTTGTGTTTAAAAGTTTTACTTCATTTTAAAATACAATAAGTCGTATAATATATCTCAGGGGAATAAACAACAGGTAAAGAAATACAGAGCAATATAAATTTTATTATGTTAGTAGAAAGAGCGTAGGTACCTACGTCTTATTCTATTCGTTCTTATTTGAGCTCGTAGGTCGTTATTTGCTCTTTTGCAACAGGGTGCAATTAAATTCCAACATTTCCCGGGATTTTTACTAAAATTGAAGTAATTTTAAATGAAATATGTAGTAGGTCTTTATACAGTCAGTACTTGAAATGAATATTAATGTCAAATAAATAATAATATAATTTCCAATCGAGGTTCAAAGTCACAATATAAGGTAAAACAGTTTTTTATTTTTTAAATACCTACCTATTTTTATAAGCTCAATAATTATTTCAGTACAATGCCCATGAAAACTAGAACAAGAACTCTTGTTTTCAACTGAAAACGGTTCCTGTATAGTATTATGTTTATTTAATAACGGCATGTATAAATATTAAAATGCATAGAAATAAATTTAACATTTTCTTGGTTTTTGCGAAAGTAACTATGGCAGGTATTTTTGATAGAGCCGATGATGAGTTTCGTTAAAATTTTCTAAATGAAATACTAAACTTTAGATACTTTATTTTAATAAATAAATAACACTTTAAACTAAGTGAATCTCCCTTTTTTGATACGTCTCTAATATAAATAAATAGCACGGTCTAGTATTTATACTTTTTTAGTTTTCTTGAGATTACGAAAAGATTTTTCAGTTTAACGATTGCGCAAACAAAAGTATTGGTATAAAATAGTACAAAAAAATAATAATAATAGTTTAATAATATTATGGAATATAGGTAATACTCTTTGATTGAATCATCATACTTAAATCTGGACCTAAACTTGCAAATAAAAGCGGTTAAGTAGGTATATTGTACAATAGGTAAGAAAAAATGTAATTTGCGTTTTTTACATTAAAATTTAAATAACAGATTGGAATCTTTAACGTTTCGGGTCTTTCAAAAGGCTTCCATTGATGCTCCCTTAGGCAAATAGACGGCGTTCCCAGTGTGCTATCAATTTGCGGAAATAGTGCGGTTGTTTGAACAAACAAGCCTTGATGTTCGCCCATCGCTGGATATCCTGTCTCGTTACCGCAATTCAAGAATTCCTTACAGCTTATGCCTTTGAGGAAATATTTTTATTTAATTAGGTACCTACGTACTAGCTTTTGTTTGTAAAGCCTTCGTTTACAGGTTTTTAAAATCTTTCGGCAACTCTTTGATATTCTAGAGGATAACAAGTAGCCGATGTCACTCTCTGAAAGTGATATGGACTTGCATACGAGTATAACTATGCAAAAAATCATGTTAATCCATAGCTCTGTTGCAGCTTGATTAAAGGAGAAGCCAACAAACAAACACACACACTATCATATTTATAATAATAGTAAGAAGAATTAAAATTAACGATATCAAATAAAAATGTACGAAGGCTTTTAATGATAAAAACCTGACGATGTACTACAGCGCTATTGTTCTTAGATTAGACCTGATGTAAAAAAATCTTTGTCACAATCTGCCTTTTTTACTTTTTCAGGAAAACGGTAACAGTCAAAAATTAAAAAAAAAAAAAAAAATTGCGGGACCCCTATAAATGTAAGCTTAACTTAGAAGTGTAGTAACGTACATGCCATGTATTATTGCTACGATTGCGTTGCTTTATTTTTCCTGTTAGTAAAAAA
The DNA here is from genome assembly GCA_038048805.1 of Hipparchia sbordonii. Taxonomy (NCBI): domain Eukaryota; kingdom Metazoa; phylum Arthropoda; class Insecta; order Lepidoptera; family Nymphalidae; genus Hipparchia; species Hipparchia sbordonii. The sequence goes on along the minus strand of CM076106.1, from coordinate 5,030,144 downwards.
ACTCTAAGAATCATAACTAGGGCAGGGCAAAATAATTGATGTGGATTTTTCGACCGCTGACGATTGCGGATAAAACCAAGCTCACGGGTTGTTTACTGGAAAATAAAACTTCTATCCGAGCGATGTAGAATTTGCAACCTGGACATAAATTTCAGTTGTTTGCCAGAAAGTAATATCCGTGCGGGAAAATAAAAGCCGGTTACTGGGTAGGTAAAGCGCAATGCAATCTTCTTTTTATAGCATTAATAATAAGCATAGATAGAGAATACTGATTGTAATATCATCGAATAAGGTTCATTCTGCAAATCTCAAGGACTCGCAAAACTTTGCAGAAACAATACATTAGTGTTTAGGCAAGATACACTCTCTTAGTTCGATGGGGCGGCATCACGCGATTGTAGATATACATTTGAAGATTTTCGTATCTTTGGAGAAAGATAGACTAGGGTGTAACACCACGAACTTAACAATTTTGGCCTCCTTGTTGAGAATTAGTAAAATTGAAAATTGTGTAGCACATACCTACATTAAGAGATAGGTACGTTAGGAAGAATTTTTACAGGTTTAAAAATTCTTTATTCGTAGCTCAAGTAGGATTGATAACTTTACACGGACTCTGAAAATTTTTATGACTCGCCTTTGCCCCTGGCGGTTTGTCCGATATTAGGTAGTTTTAAATTCGCGGAAACCCCTTAATTTTCCGAACTAAAAAGAAGCCTACGTTATTCGTTGGATAATATAAAGGTTCCAAGCCAAATACATGAGTAGTTGACGAGAAAAGCGGTAATATTTTAATAACAACAAAAACTCCTAAGAACATAAGCTGAACACCGAGAAATACCAACGTGATTGAGATAAACGAATAATTCTCAGGGAATCGTCGCAGATTTATCTCAAACGCAATAACGAGATAGGATACCCCGCAAAGACCAGAAATCAAGGCTTGTTTATAGAAACAGCAGTGAGATTAGTACAAGATTGAATTCGATTGACTGTGTTCGTATTCGATGACATTAGCATCAAAGTAAAATAAACTTTAACTGTATTAAATTAAAGTCACAAATTCAGTACAACCGATTTTAATTCGGAGCGTATCCGTATATGTAAACGTATAAGAATGCTGCATGAATCAATTTCATGCTTTAATTCAATGCTGTTATGGTTCGTTTTACTTTGATACTAATGACAAAATGTTCAAAAGCCTTAATAGCCCAACGGTTAAAGGAGCGGACTGAAAACTGACAAGTTGCACAGATCCCCGCCCGTTGCACTGTTGTCGTACCCACTCCTAACACAAGCTTTCCACTTACGAGAGAAGAATATATTTTTAAGCTATTGCATAGCTTTTATCGCGGGCTTTGAGCGTGGAGAACGAATCCAGAAATTCAGTAACGAAAATAACCTGACACCCCACGGACACGGACTTCTCTCACCGCTAGATGGCGTTGATAAAAAATGCTATGCAATAGCTTTACCGCGGCAATCCCCGAGTGCCACACGTCTTTTTTTTTAATGTTAGTCAAGTTCATCTTGGCTAATATTCTTTAAAAAAAATGTCATCGAATACGAATACGATCAATCGAATTGAATCTTATGCTAACCCTACAGTACCTACTATTGCCGCGAATTGATAGCGCGACGAAGAAACACCGTTTATTTGCCCATCCGCCATCGGGCTTTAACGAAACCTTTTAAAGACTCGAAAGGGAAAAGAAACTAATTTGCTTTTCAGCTTTTTGCATTGCACACTTTTACGGCTTCGAATTTTATTGAGTTGCCTTTAGATGAGTTTTTACTTAAAATTTTATTCAGTTTATTCTTGTCATAATATTATAGAGATTGCGAGGACTACCTACACTAAGTTGTTAACTATAAACATATCTATTATTACCCTGTTATTAAGCTATTGCATAGCTTCTATCGCGGGCCTTGAGCGTGGAGACCGAATCCAGAAATTCCATAACGAAAATAACCTTGACACGGGACTCCTCTCACCGCTAGATGGCGTTGATAAAAAATGCTATGCAATAGCTTTACCGGGCAGTCCCCGAGTGTCACACGTCTTTTATTTATTTTAATCCTACTAATATTATAAATGCGAAAGTTTGGATGTTTGCTACTCAATCACGCCGCAACGACTAATTCGATTTGGCTAAAATTTGGCACAGAGATAGATTATAGTTGAGAATAGCACATAGGCTACATTTTATCCCGGAAAATTAAAGCGTTCCCGCGGGAATAAAAAAACTCAATCATAATAAATGCATACATAAAAATAAAAGTATAGTTGAAGATCTAGAGAGTGGATCATTTTGTGTAACTTACGAAGTCGCGGGAAAAAGCCATTGAAAATAATAAAGCTGACACGCTAAAGTGGGCTCTTATTATAGTAAAGTACACGAAGCTTGTCACATAAACTAGTATTACTTACCTCACGTGACTGCAGTCAAGTGTTAAGGCAGTTAGCGCGGGAAGCTTATAGGGGTACGATAATCACGTAGTGCGTGATGACCTTAATTACCTTCCAGACAAAAGTGAATACGCATTTTCTAGGCAAGCGCGCTCCAACCTAGACCTCATCAATGCTTTCTATCATTGATTGTCGTCAAGCGCAAGCCTATTTCATAATAAAAAAAACACTTAATTTCAAAATGAGATATCGAATTCAAAATTTTCCCATATAGTATAATATATAATTTTCCAATATTAGCCATACTGAATATGACTAATATTCTAGGTACTTTTCCCTCTGACTGAGCGGAAATCTTGTGCTTGGTTAACTTACGATAAAACTGAAACGGGTTGGGTATTGACCTTGTCCCTTTTCGATAGTCATAGTAATATTATAAATGCAAAAGTTTGTATGTATATGACTGGTACTCCTTCACGCCACAACGAGTGAACCGATTTGGCTGAAATCTGGAATGGAGATAGCTCATACTCAGTATTAACACACAGACTACATTTAAAGAGTTACCGTGAAAATTAATAAACCTTTAGGTATCTACTATCTAGTTAGGAAGAAACTCAACTACATATGTACCTACTGTACTATTCTAGTGCAAGGTTTTGAAATAGAAATAGAAATAGAAATATTTTTTATTCAAATAAACTTTTACAAGCACTTTTGAATGGTCAATGAATCTACCACTGGTTCGGAATGCCTTTCCTGCCGAGAAGAGCCAGTAAGAAACTCGGCGGTTGCTCTTTTCAAAAAAATAAAAATTTTACAATTGTTATTGAAACTATGCTATGTATTCAGTGCTTCCACGATGAATTTTCCTGAGTACAATACAAGTAAAAATAAATACAATACAAATACAAATAAATACAATTCAATACATGTTAACACAGGCAGGCAAAAGCAGACCCATTCCCGTTGGTGGCACCCGTTCACGAGCATGACGCATGATCCAGCCATTGCTTCGCTCAACCATATTTGAGGGAACGTAACAACCCGCACCACACGACACCACCACAGAAACTTTAAAGAGAGCATGACATACTTAGGCTACCCATGTTAAGGCATCGAATTGAATACTAATATTAAACTACTCATTTTAAGACATGACTGAGACAAATAAAGTGGAAACACCGTGGAACAGAATACAATAAAATCATGTTACACAGGATAGTTATTACTGTCTTATGAATCACTGGAGCGAATTATATCCACGCTTTTTTATCATTTACATAGTCTTCAATTGTATAATATGCTTTTTTCATGAGAGCAGATTTAATTGATTTCTTAAACTTGTGTAGAGGCAAGTCTAAGATTGACTGTGGAATTTTATTGTAAAACGTCACGCCCATTCTCACAAATGTCTTTTGGACCCTCTTGAGGCGCAGCCCAGGAAACATGAGCCTATTTGGATTTCTACTTGGTCTATCGGACAAATCACTCTTTTTTTTGTAACTCAAAATGTTTTGTCTGACAAATATTATGTTGTTATAAATATATTGTGAAGCTACTGTAAGAATGCCTATCTCTTTAAATCTTTCTCGAAGGGAATCCCGCGGCCTCAAATTATAGATTGCGCGGATTGCCCTTTTCTGCAAAACAAAAATTTTTCCAATATCGGCTGCCTTACCCCATAGTAAGATTCCGTATGACATAATACTATGGAAATATGCAAAATAAACAATTTTTGCAGTTTCTATGTCAGTCAACTGTCGAATCTCTGTCGAAACTGTCGGAGTAGATCTCTCAGACCAAGAAATAGACTGGACTATGCGCACTGGCCCGCGTATTCTTACTGCTGTGAACGCAACGGGGAATGCAATGAAACAACCCCGCCCTATTGTTGTACGGATTCTGCGCCGTGCTAAGAGAGATGAAATACTCAAAGCTTTTAAAGCTCGCCGAAATGTCACAAGCACAGATCTAAACCCAGAAGGACCTGCACAGAAAATCTATGTAAATGAGCGGCTCACGGCGAGAAACAGACAGTTATTTCGTGAGAGCAGAATACGAGCAAAAGAAATGGGTTATACTTTTTGTTGGAGCAATAACGGGACAATATATGTACGCCAACGAGAAGGAAAATCTGCTATCGCCATCAGGAATAATGAAGATCTCAAACGTCTTGCCAGTCAAAATAGAACCCTGCATAGTGATACAACACTACAATAATCTTTTTCTTTTAAATCCTACTATAGTATTATTTCTTAACTGCTCTGATATGAACTTTATTTATTTATATTGGACAAAAAACCTTTTATTATTATTTTATTCGTTAATCTGTAATAACTGTGGCGGAATTTACAAAAAATTAAGTAATTTGTTAACATACTTGTACTGCTCTTATGTGGTGTTACTTTTAATTGAGATTGATTTTTACTTTTTGAACGTAACTGGGCTGAGAAAGATTATAATACAACTATATCATTGTCGTGTATTCAATACTGGTATACTTTTCACTACTTTTGCCATAATGCACTTTGTGAACATTTTGCATACAGGTAAATTTTCATTGCATACTAATAATATATTGCATTTTGTTTTTTATACTCGTGAGCAGCATTTGTTTGGTAACACAATGATACACATTTCGATTTATGTTTGGCACTTAATGACAGATGTACTCGTATTTGTATGTAACAACACTGATCTGTATCATAAGCATCCCGACACAAAACAAAACTATAAATCTAGTATTATTATAACTCTAACAAACTTTAAAAGACCCATCAAATTATATCCTATACCTACATATAAATATCTTATTGCAAATTATTGTATACTATATACTCTATACTATATTTATATACTCAATATTTTAATATTAATTATTTGTAGAACATGTAACTGGACCATCTCACACTGTGACTATTCCGATCTGTATATTGTCTTTATACCGATATATAACATTAAAGCCACCACACGCCTTTACAAAGATTTAATAAGTAGAGTGACTTCCTTGAGTTCCTACACTAAACATCAGTTAAGAAAGTATGCTGATGGAATATTAAAAACTAACAGGCGATCCCAAGGATCTTAGTGCGGATTTAGATCAAATTAGAATTAATTGTCACTCTATTTCGAACCATGAGGATGGCAACAGCATTCTGAGTACAGATCATAATTTCATACTTCTAACTTTTAATATAAGAAGCCTTGATAAAAACTTTGATAACTTTTATACAACCCTCTCGCGTTTCAAAATAAAAGTTGATGCAATAATCCTTTGCGAATGCTGGCTTAATGAATCATCAGTCTTACCACAAATTCCTGGTTATACCTCATATAAAACCCGTACAACAAGAAACCAGAATAGTGGGGTAGTCATTTATTTAGAGAACTCACATAGTGCAACCGTGGAGGAACCACCCAACTTGAATTATGACTGTCTTATGGTCAATGTAGACAATCTTATTACAATATTAGGTATCTATAGGTCACCGGTAGCTAGGAATACAGATGAATTTCTTGAATCTCTTGATAACTTATTACATTCTGTGAAAGATAAATCTAATCTAGTCGTCTGTGGGGACATCAATATAAATATTTTACCTACAAACAGCCTCGGCTGTACTGAGTACTTATGCTTAAATGCGGAACATGGATTACTGCCGGCTATTACACTGCCAACTAGGGGCAGCGCATGTCTTGACCACATTATGGTTAAAACAAGTGGGAAAATTACGGGAATTGTATGTGAATCAGACATTACTGATCATAGTATTGCGCTTAGTGGTTTTACCTTAAAATCTGTAAAACAGCAAAATCGCTTGCCCCGTAAAAGACTCAAAAGAAACCTAGAGGCAATCAAACATGAGCTCTCAAACATAGACTGGTCAGGTGTAATTAATAGCATAGACGTAAACGCAGCAGTTAAACTTTTCACTAGCCTACTTTTGAACGTGATAAGTAAACACACTAAAGTAATCAAATTATCTCGTATTAAATATAATTTAAAGCCCTGGATTACACCAGGCCTAATAAGATGTATGAAACATCGTGACAGACTTCATAGCCAGCATAAAACAGATCCGAATAATACCATACTAAAATTAACGTATACAAGATACCGCAACTTTTGTAATGGACTCCTGCGGAAACTTAAAGCTAGTTTCGAAACAAATGAGTTAGAATCCAACTGCAAATCGTCTAGAAGACTGTGGAAGTCCATTAAAGGTATCTGTCACATAGCGGAAAATAGGTCAAAACCAGTAGAACTACTTACTTTAAAGAATTCCCTGAACAAAACAGACTCATTGAATATGTGCAGCGAGTATTATGCAACTTTAGGACAAAAGCTAGCGAAAGATATTCTTAAGGACAGCAATGAAAGCGAAAAAACGTTAGCCAATAAAATAAGCTTTAAGGAAACTCCAAAAAACTCTCTCTTCCTGCAACCTGTAGATGAGATAGAAGTTGAAGCCCTGATTACACAGTTAGACAGTAGAAAATCTCCTGGCATTGATAATATAAATAATGAATTAATCAAACAAATAAAAAAAGAAATTATAAAACCACTTACCTCCATATTTAATTTAAGCATATCCACTGGTACCTTTCCTGAAGATTGGAAGCTCGCCTTGATTTGTCCCATACACAAATCAGGCGCTAAAGACACCCCAGAAAACTATCGACCTATTTCTCTGCTGGGCGTTTTCCCAAAACTTCTGGAAAAACTTATTAATAAGAGACTTGTGAACTATTTAGACTCCCTAAATATACTCTCCGAAAACCAATTTGGTTTCAGAAAAAAGAAATCAGCTGAAGATGCCACCTTATTACTCACAACAACTGTAGCTAATTATCTAGATAAACAAGAACACTGTATAGGAGTCTTTTTAGATCTTGCTAGAGCCTTCGATACCGTTTCAATACCCATTCTTTTGAAAAAACTTGAACAATGTGGTATAAGAGGCTCGCCGTTACAGTGGTTTACAACTTACCTTACAAATCGAAAACAGTGCTTAAAAATCAATCAATACTCAAGCCAACTCCAAACAATAAACTGTGGCGTGCCTCAAGGAAGCGTTCTGGGACCGACTCTATTCATACTGTATGTTAACGACATACACCAACTTTTGCTGGAAAATGCCAAAATTGTCTGCTATGCAGATGATACGGCACTAATTTTTCACGGCAAAACTTGGGAGGATACCATTAACTACACGCAAACAGGAATAGCAAAGGTTAAACAGTGGCTGCAAAATAATCTTTTGACGTTAAACACTAAGAAGACAAAATTCCTATGTTTTCATAAAACTGCTTCATCTGCTCCAACGTTATCACCTAACATTAGAATTCATAGTTGCAATCAGTGGCGTGCACACAGGGTAGGCATAATGCGGAAAAATGATATAAAATGGAGAAAATCGCCAGTACGAGTAATAAAAACTTAAGGGTAGGCTTTTAATAATTTGTACAATGCCTACCCTTAAGATTTTTTAAATTCGCACCGAAGATTTTTTCCATTTTGTACCATCTGCCTACCCTGTAGTACATCCTATGCACGCCACTGGTTGCAATAATATAAATTCGTGCTGTAGTTGTGATGAGATTGAGAGAGTGAATGTAATGAAATACCTCGGAATTCAAATCGACCACAACCTCAACTTTAAGCACCACATTCAAAACTTGTCATCAAGAATACGGAAAACCATAAACATAATGAAAAAGCTTCGTAATATTGCCAACCAGAAAATCTTGAGACTTGTATACACGTCCTTGTGTCAGTCACTGCTTACCTACTGCATTTCGTCGTGGGGTGGTGCTGTTAAAACAACTTTGCTAGAATTAGAGAGAGCCCAGAGATCTGTCCTAAAGGTTATGCTAAATAAGCCATATAGGTACCCAACTAACATCCTCTACAAAGATGCCAAAGTATTAAGTGTTCGGCAACTCTTTTTGTTAAAAATTTCCCTAATGAAACATACTGAAATGCTTAATGCGCCAAACAGAGACGAAGTCTTAAAAAGAAGAGTATACAAATGTAATATACCTGTCACAAATACTAAATTTGCGAAACGCTTCTTACCATCTATCGATGCACGTATTTATAATAAAATATTAAAATTCAATGAGCTTAAGAATTTAACTGTCAAACAGGCCAAGAAGAAGTTAACATCATGGCTCAACACATTACCCTATGAAGACACTGAACAATTACTCAAACACCTAGCTTAATCTTCCACTATAGGTATGCATATTTATTTATATATATAAACAAATATATATATATATATATACACATATCCATTTGCTTATCTATTTATTAATTTATTTATTAAACATACTATAATATTTCTTTCCCAACATTAATATATTTATTACGTATTTATTACTTACTAACCAAGCATAAATAAAACATTGTGCCACTATAATTTAAGAATTTTCCGTGCTAATCTACCTGTAAAACTTTTGGACCCCACGATACAGGCCTCCTAGTGTGGGATCCACAGAGAATATTATGCGGATATATGTAATTTTTGTTTAAATAAATATTTTTCAATTTTCAATTTTTTCAATCCTCCTAACAGCGTAAGCAGCAGAGCTAAGTTTGCCAGCAAGCGTTGCTATATGGGTGCCCCATTGTAGCTTTGAATCCAGGGTTAACCCCAAAAACACTGTGGAGTCCTCAGTTTTCAAAGGTTCATTATTTATCTTTAAATTTTTACTGACAGTTCTCGTGTTAGGTAATAAAAACTCAACACACTTTGTTTTTTTAGCATTTAAAAATTTTTTTTAAAAATTTTTCTTCTCTTCAATGTGCATGAACCTTAAATAAATAATAATGTAACGCCGGGGCATTACAAGACTGAGGTAAAATTATTTTCTACGGCATTGAGGGCGGTGCCGGTTTGAGTACAAGGATTAATTTAAAAAATGGTTTGCAGGCTTTAAGTTTAATCATTTATGGTGATCGTATACCACGTGGCGAGCAAAAGACGCAAAAGCGACAAGGTACGCATTTTACATTACAAATGTTACATACATTATATCTGGAGTAATATAAGATATTAGTACCTACTTATAAAAGAATAACGGCACCGCCCACATTGAAAAAATGCAGATAATGCAGCACAAGCGTAGGTCAGTGCTAATCTTCGTTTATGTATGTTGTACGGCAAGCCTGATTTCATACTTTCAGTACTGAACCAAAAAAATTAATTTATTTAAAACACGTCACAATTTGCCGCCCCCTGGCGTCTTACAACCTTAAAACACATCTAGCCTAATGTGAAATAAATCAGTGTAATGCTGAATCAAAATCTGAAGTTTTTCAGAAAAATGTTTTAAAAATTTAAAACACGATGACTCTATCAAAAGCGCCATAATGATCTACCTAAAAGTGATACTCACAGCATTTGAAAACCAGCTCAATAGTTTTTTAGGTAAATTAATGGTACAAAAAAACATAATATATTATGACAAAGGCATGTACGGTTTCCGTTTAATCATGGTTTTAAACGCTGTTGCTCTTGCGGTTCTTGCACCTCTAGCGAGTTTCGCGGATCTTGCAATGTGCGATCGCTATAAACTACCTACCATAAAAATTGTGAAAATAAATTACTGGCCAAGAACGGTGCGAGCTAAAGACCGTATTCAGTATCTTGAAACGGGATACAATTTATCTTGCTCGTTTTTCCTTCCTCTACTAATTCTACTTCAAATAAATAAAATGAATGGCCAAAGAGCAGATAAAATTCAACTATGTTGGAACAATTGGTTTATGTTAGGTATATTCAATTAATCTCTTACATTACGGTTGCAAAAATATGGATAACTATTTTACTTCTGATGATAATATATCGTTCACTGCTCAAAAAAAGTAATCAACAAATCGTAAACTTTCATTTAGCCGGAAAACGATGGTGACAATTTTCCGCATGTTTCTTTGTACGGATTTTACCAATGAATAATTTGTGCGGAGTCACGGTATTATGATTTTCACGATTTATTGTGAATGTAGAGTATTTTTTAATCCAAGCGCAAACCTATCACATCGATGAAAAAAAAAAATGTTTTACTGGAAATTTTCAACCACTTTTTTTGTTAAATTGTAATCGAAGTAAGGACCTGACTGCAATCTTATCTCACCTTACACCTCATCTGGTAGTATATTAAGGGCCCTATCTCATTAGGATGCCATGGCAGCGACGCCAGTCAAAACTTTAAAATTGTATTACAATGTACCTTAACCCTACCTCACTTGGCGACGGCTTGGCGTCGTCAGCCAAGAAAAATAAAGGGTGCGTAAACAAGCGATACTAATCTCGTCTGGTATCCGCTTTGGCGGCTAGTTTTGGCGTCTCAAGCAGACGAGGTCGAGAACAAAACCTATTTAGACAATGTGTTTTGAGAATTCATGTCCATAATTACCTGACCCTATCTGGCGGCGCTACCGACGTCGCTGCCATTGCATCGTAATGAGAAAGGGCCCTTTAGACAATATTAATATACAAGGTTTCTATTTTTATTAACTAAATCTAGTTCAAACTATTCTACTAATTTGGAATAACGAAGTGTGTTATTACAGCGAAGGTCCTAAAACAATATGCCCCTCACACTGTGTTATGACTCCAGTGGTATAGCGGCCGACACCAGATGTCGCCCCGCGCTCAAGGAAGATTTAGTAACTTAGTAATGTCGCATGACCACACCATTACGTACACACCTTATAGCATGAGAATAGAATATTAGTAGTTTAGGACTATAACAGACGTAGGTAATACGTTATTTACTAAAATATAAATTTATTATTATTTTGACACTGATTTTTATCACCCTGAAACACCCTGCTCTATTTTTGTACGTTGCGACCAGGAAGTGATCATGATTTTCTACAACTATGGGGACCTACTCTTAACTAAAAAAGTATAGTTTTAGCACTAATAAAAATAAAGCCTTTTATTTCCAAACTTTTGTACATAATATAGATAATAATAATAATAATTTTTATTTATTGCAGGTAAAAACCCATTGTATATATACAAAATAAAGTTAAAAAATTCAAAATTTTAAAAGTTAAGTTAAATTAACTTAGATAAAAATAAATTAAATAAAAATTAAATATACAATATACAATCTATAATTCGCACTGCACACAAAAGGCGTGCAGAGTTCCGTCGCAATCATTTTTTGTTTGGATCTCGATGCATCGAGATCCAATGCGCCATCATTGGACTGCGCAAGTCCTGCCCTACTACCCGTAGGATACTGTTATCAGAGTTGCGCAATCTTTCCCAGAAGGAAGATATACGCGCTCTGATAACAGCGAAGAAATCGGGCATTCCCGACTCGGCAAACATGCCCGACGCGCTGCAGTATCTAGGATACTTCATAAGGATGCGGTAAGCATTATAATACTTATTCAAAAGTTTTTTACTTAGCACTAGCAGGTACACATACTTTAAACATAAAAAATATAAATAATGTAAACGTTACATAGGTACCTATAAGTTTTTTTTTTATTAGTATAGATTTTCTTACAAGTTTTAGCACTACTAAAACAAAATTATTATAGCTAACTGAGATGATATTATTGATAAATAATAATCATTATCGTCAACATTTCAGAACATAGTAACAACAACAAAAAGGCCATAATATACTAAGCTATTCAAGTGCGGCAAACTTCACACGCCTTTGAAAATATTATGGAAATGCAGGTTTCCTCGCGACGTTTAATTTGTACCGGCCAGATTGTTTTGAAGAGCAGTATGTTACTTTAAAATCCATATTACAATTTTTTAAAGATCAAAACTAATATAAAAATAATAATGATACGCAATTCTTATTAAAGCACCTCTTATGCTGAGATCTATAGAGCGTGCACTGACTCAGCTCAGACTCAAGATAGAGGTTAAAAAGAGACACTAATAAGCTCTGACATAAATCTGTCTCGTTTTAACTCTGTCTTGAGTCTGAGCTGAGTGAGAGTGTGATCTATAGATTTCAGCCTAAGACAGTATAGACATCGACCCTTTCAAAATAACCTTGGGTTACAGACATTCCGGTTAGAACTATGCTAAGAACTTTGAGAAGTTATGCTTGAACTAAATTGAGGTTGAAATAATAAAGCTAATTGAGTTGCTAGGTACTTCAAACTACTCCTCAGATTCAAATCCTGGACAAGTAGTAGTAGGTACAAAATAAATTTATACACTAGCTTTTCCTCGCGGCTTCGCTCACGTTAAGTTGGATTTTTCGAACCCCTATTTTAACCCCTTAGGGGTTGAATTTGCAAAAATCCCATTTAGCCTTAGCGGATGCCTAAGTCATATTGGCTACCTGTATGTCAAATTTCAGCCCGATGCATCCACTGATTTGAGCTGTGCGTTGATACATCAGTCAGTCAGTCAGTCTTTTAACGTTGACGCTTACGAGTATTAACAAGCATTATGGTCATATTCCGATGATGTTAAAAGAGTACTTATGTCTATATGTATTAACCTGAATAAAGAAATCCACCCAGTTAAAATAACGCTATCTTCTCTTAGATAATAATGTATCAAAAGGGCTAAAAAGTTGGGGAAAATACAAAAGCCCTTCCCATTGTTCTTTAAATGTGACGACGCATTAAGACGTGATATTCTTCGGCGTCTTTATGCCCCTTTGTTCTTACAGACATTTTGTCATCGGCCTTTGTTTTGTAAGTAATGCGTCTCGAGGATACCGGATATTAGTAGTGGAGATGGTCGAACATAATACTTACATAAGTCTGATACATTTTCTTTTTTAATTATTTATCGAAAAGTGCTGCGCTCTGTGTTCTTGCTCTTCTCTTTGGATGATAGGCGTGACCCTTGCCACTGGTCACATTATGGCAGGAGTTTTCCTGGGATTATAAATAATCCATCCACCATCCTTCCACATAATAATTATTAAGACACGATTTGAACATCTTTTTTCCATAAATCGTGACTACTTGGTTTTTTGAATGAAAGAAAAATAAACCTACGAATATGTCACTTTCTACGTCCTCAACTATAACCATACAAAACTTCTAGTAGGTATACGTAGTAGAACAAATACTGGAACAACGAAACGTCAACATGTGAAAACAAACATCGAAATGTAACGCTTAGAAGGGCAATAGTCGGCGTGCTGATGAGTCATTTTTAGTAAGCCTTTAAAGGCCGACTTTGCAGTAACGTCGCGTTAGTACGACAGAAAATTGTTAAAAAATAACCTACTGTGTTGTGAAAGGGTGTTATAATTCATCATAATAAAAATCAAAACCGTAATTATCAGCACCAGTACAAAAAATAATTACATTCCACTCACACATTCATAGAATATTTGGAGCCTGCGTTCGGAGCCGAATTTTGTTAGAAAAACCTTCTTTTGTAAGCATTATAATTTGATGGCTCCAAATTACACTTTACGGACTTAACATGGAAGCAGCATCTTCAGGAGATGTTGACTCCACGCTGTACAAATTGCAAATCAATTGCTGGTTTGGGGGATTATAACAAAAGAAACAAAATGGCGGATTACATATTTTTTCACAACTCCCTCAATATGGATATCAAATGAAAGGACTTGACTAGTAGAATACATTATGATCAAATCCAAGATGGCCGCCACCAGAAAATGGGGAATTATATATTTTATTTTAAATTTTACATGTGTTTTCAATTTACACTAGTTGCTTGTGTGTCACGGAATTTCGCAAACTAACACAGCTACAGTGTTACTTGTTAAATATTGCAATTAGGAAAAGTAAAAGTTCAAGTAATGCGATGTTCGATGTATGTATCAATAAGCCAAACCACCATTAACGTGTAGTCTTCTAATTAAAAGTAAACGTCCTGTCTTCTTTTTAATAAAATAAAATTCTAAAAGCGAGTACGGCTACCTGTATTGGCTGTATTGAACCTCCATTTAGCGTAAAGCTTTTGAGGCTTCAAATAATTAATTAATTTTCCATTCATAAAAGCAAAGTTAGAATACGAGTAGGTAATTGACCTTCATAACGTCGATTCGCAAACTCACTTCATTCTTACGAAAGCCATAAAAAAATGTTGAGCATAATTTTTCTTTTTAAGAAAATTAGCCAAGCCGAAGTTGACTAATATCCTCCTATCCCCTCGAAATAAGCGGAAAGCTTGTGCTAGGAGTGTGTACGACAAAAGTGCAACGAGTGGGATTCGAACTTGCGACCATTCAGTTTTCAGTCCGCACCTTTAACCGTTGGGCTATTGAGGCTTCACAATAATTTTATTTAGTTTACGCCTATGATCAATGTGCAAAATAGAACAAAACTTCCCCTAAACCAATTTTCCAGAGCAATCGTTTGTTTTACAGAATTAATTAAATGCAATTGGGGTTTGAATAAGTCAGAACAGTTTTCCGATTTAAGTTCGGGATCAAGTAGTTTCGGATTTAGGGCTTGACCCAGAAATGAGGCAATCCGTCGTTTTCATCGCCATTAAACTTTGCTTACGTATATCGATGGCTGTAGATAAGCGGCTGTCGAGGAGTGATGCCGATACTTTTGGAGTGTTGCATAATTTCGCGTCATATCCGCAACTAGTTTGTGCCCGCGGCTTCGTTCACGTTAAATAAATGGCATGTAGAAACCGATTAGAGGTATGGGATGAATGGACATTGCCGTACCCCTTCCAAGTTAGGCCGCTACCATCTTAGACTGCATTGTCACTTACCATCAGGTAAGATCTCAGTCAAGGACTAACTTCTCATCGAATAAAAAAAAAGTTCGATTTATCAAACTTTCATTTTACCCTTTTAATAGGTAAATTTTCAAAAAACCTTTTTTAGTGGATGCCCACATCATAATAGCTATCTGTATACCAAACAGACCGATCCGTCCAGTGGCTAAAGCTGTGCGTTGGTAGATCATTCGGTCGGTCAGTCAATCATTTTTTCCTTTTATATATTCAGACTAGCTTTTGCCCCCGCGACTTCGTCCGCGTGGAATTAGATTTTGGGGTGGAATTTTCAAAAACTGTGACACACGTACTTCTTTATTTTTAACTGAAAGCTCAAATACCAACTTTGATGGAAACAGCTTGAAAAATGACGGAGTTTCATATAAACTTCCATCCCCTATTTAAACCCCTTAGGGGTGGAATTTCCAATAATCGTACGTCATAAAAGGAACCAACTGTAAAAATTTCAAGTTTCTAACTTCAGTAGTTTAGGCTGTGCGTTGATATCTCAGTCAGTCAGTCAGGACTTTGAATTTTATATATTATTGATGGCTTAATAAACCTAAGTTGAGTAATTCTAAATGACAATGTTCGTTTAGAGTTTGTTTATTTAATGAAACATTACAAGTTGAATTAATTTGAAATAATGCCCTAAACTAAAGAGAACAAAAAAAAAACACTTGTTGAAAACAATTTGAACTGTTTTTTTTTACAAATATGAAAAAACTGTTGTTGGCGCTTTGATTTTCTTCGAAGTATTTTACGATTGAAATAAAAACTTGCGTAAATTCGGTTAAAACTTTGTATTAATGATAACGGTTAGCTACAGTGCGTTATTTCGAATGATTTTCGAATATAAGGAATAACGACGATGACAAATTATTTTGACATGATAACTGACGTTGGATGACTGATTGACGATACGTGGAGCAATAGTGTCGCTTTTAGGAAAGTTTTTAATTTCTGCTTGAACACTGTTTTTTCCAACCCTGGCTATGTCACTATGCCGCCTCGCCGCTCTACCTTCAAATAAAATGAACATTACTCACTTATACCCCGCACCCCCGCCACTAGTAGCACATAATAAAATATTAATTACTTTGTTCCAGTTGTCAGCGACACTGCTGGTGTTGCTTCACTTATCAATGCACGTTGTGGATGAAGGACAGGCAGTAAACCCTAGTAAGTATTCATAACCTTGTACAATCTTGCCTGTCATTTAATGTTAATTCTCCAGGTCCACAAAATGTACATTGTACATGCATGAGTCACAAACAAACACACTTTCACATTTATAAAAAATAAATAAACCTAGACATCACGTTGGCAATGTATAATGTATATGGTTGAGCGAAGCAATGGCTGGATCATGCGTCATGCTCGTGAACGGGTGCCGCCAACGGGAATGGGTCTGCTTTGTGTCTACCCATGTTAACATGTGTTAGGTTGCGGTAGGTGTGCATTTTTGAAACTTCTGTGTGGAAACATTGTGTGCATAGCCTAGTTTTTTTAACAATTGTAAAAAAAAAAATTTTTTTTGAAAAGAGCAACTGCTGAGTTTCTTGCCGGCTCTTCTCAGCAGAATCTGCATTCCGAACCGGTGGTAAATTTGTGACGTTTCATAGGCGCTACAAGTTGGCCTACATGAAATAAATAAATTTTGATTTTTTTTTTATTTTTTTTGATAAGAAAACCCTAGGAATCTAAGTGAAATAATTAAAAATTTGAAGTTTCTCGGTAAATCTATGGAATATTTAAACGAGTTAAAGGCACATCATTAGCTATTATAGCGACGGGTTTTATAACTGCGGATTTCCATAGTTTTTAAGTCTTTGGGGAGCTGTAATGAATTCTTTATAACGCTGCGCCAGCCGCATTTTAGATTTCTAGCCGTTCGCGTGCAATGGGAGTACCTAAAACATTTTAACGATCACCTTAGTGCACGAAGAACAAGGCAATGGCGTGGCTTATTATTTATTCCTCGGGGATTTGTTACATTACACGGAAACTTAAATTCAAATTACAAGAAAATGAAATCTATAGCTCCATTACCAAAATTAGTTAGTAATGGACATAGTTTATAAATTAATACTAATCTATAAACCACCAACGGGAATGGGTCTGCTTTGTCTGCCCGTCTTAACATGTGTTGGATCATATGTAACTATGTATGCATTTTTGAAGCTTCATTGTGGAAGCACTGTATACATAGTCATAGTTTTGTTACCTATTGTAAAAAAATATTTTTTTGAATAGAGCAACTGCTGAGTTTCTTGCCGGCTCTTCTCAGCAGAATCCGTATTCCGAACCGGTGGTAGATTTATGACGTGTCATAAGAGCTACAAGTTGGCCTATATGAAATGAATAAATTTTGAATTTGAAACTAAAATACATAGTAATGTAGGTACAAACTACCGCCACTTACGTACTAAGTGTAGTTACTTAGGTTAAGGTCTAAGTAGATCTTAACCTAAGTAAGTACACTTAGGTTACTTAAGTCCGCCGTGGGTATGGTTTCCATACTAAAATGCCCATTTACCAAGGCATCTCGTAGACATCCGCGATAGGAGAAAATTAGCGAGTGACGAAAGTTTGAAACTAAATCAACGCGGCGGTACCTTGCTTCAGAGTTTTTCCATTATAAAGCTTCAACTTCAGCTCCTACCTAATTAACACTTTATCACGTGGTCGGAAATGAAAGTTAATTTAGATTTCTGTACAAAGTTTACTTTATTTTTTAAGTTTGTTTACTGATATTGGAATACTTCTTGTTTTCTTCTGCTGTTATCATTTTTTCACCTAAATATGTCGAAGATAGATTTAATATACTTTAATACGAATTTTCTCTTGTATTAGTAGTAATTTCTTAATTTCTTTAAAATTTTGCATGAAATAATATCCTGGATTTTCTTCGACATTTTTGTGATAGTGAACTAATAACGTAGAAAAAAATCGCCATTTCACGAAAACTACATTAGTTCAAAAGTAAACGTACAGAAATCTTTATCATGAAATCAAAAATTTTCTAGGCACACTTTTTAAAAATTGGTCTTTTTTTAGATAAAAACAGTGTTGCAGTAAACGAGGACATGTCGCTGCTTCAATTAAAAACTACCATAAATCAAAATTACAGTTTTTTACAGAAGAGCTAATAAAATAAAAATAAACTATTTTTTGTCTACTGCTTTATTTTATATCAAATATATGCATACTATACATCGTTAAAAGCGTATTTATCAATAGGTGTTTTTTTTTTAAATATAAAAATATGAAGGATTACGATTATTTTTGCAATAAAAACATTTCTAAATTTTTTTTTAATTGAAGTACTTTCGAATTGAAGCAGCGATGTATTGTCTGTAATTTTTAACTTTGCGTCATATTGAATTTGTTTCAAAACAGTCCCATAACTATGGAAGTAAGATAGGTACGATTAAAGTTTCGCAGTTACCCCACTTAGCGTCATACAACCGTCATTAAGGCCCAAACTTAACAATAACACGGCACACACAAGGACAACACGGATCCTCCAAATTAATTGCAAACGTGCTCAATTTAAGATTGTACTCGTATTACTTAACATAGGAGTGAGGAACGTTGCCTTAATTAAGTATAACTGTATCACAAGATACAGGAGACGTGGGCGTTAATAAATTTATCCAATTAAAAGATATGTAAAGTTCCTTTGAGCAGATTTAATAATGATAGTAGTTACGAATGTGGTCTCTTACTCAGCAGGTAGACGCGTGTTCGATCCCGTCTTTAAGTAACTAACCACTACTCATAATAATTTAAACGTAAAAAATCTTTTTACAACCGACTTCAAACGCCGCTACAAAGTATATCAATTGTACTTATAAAATTTGAAGAGTTCCCTCGACTCCTCCAGGATTCCATCATTAGATCTAGACTATGGGACTATCTAGGAAGGAATCCCTTTCAAACGAAAAAACAATTTTTCAGATCGGTCCAGACGCCTTCGAGTAATCGGGGAACATACATAAAAATAGAAAAAATTTAAAAAACTAGAGAGGTGTCAAGGGACACCCGGATGGAACGAAGTTCAATGCGAAATAGAAATGAAAATATCTGGCTTGCTTTCTATAAGAGAGAGAGAGACAGACAGAGAAACATGCGTTCCAAAAAAACACGATAAATTGAGAATCTCTTCCTTTTGTGAAATCGGTTAAAAAGTCAAACCTTTGACTTTTCGGGATTATGTGCGTTTAAGCATAAAAATATCACATGCTTCAACGGTGAAGGAAAAGATCGTGAGAAAACCTGTACATCGGAATGCTCTCTTTAAAGTCTGCCAATTTGCATTGGGCGAGCGTGGTTAACTATAGTCTATATATAACTCTTATCTGAGAGGAGACCTGCGCTCAGCAGTGAGATGGATTGCTGCTGAAAGTCCCTTCGGTGTTTCAAATCATGTCGAAATGTTGGCTCGGTTATGGATTATCTCGTATATAATTCAATCTGCGAGAATTGTAAACTAATCTATTAATGTCTGTCTGGGAATTTATTAGGTACTCCTAACTTTAAGGTTTTATCGAGTTTGGATAAGATAAGTAAATGAATTATAGCTAGTAATATATTACGTACTAGCGGACCCGACAGACGTTGTCCTGTCTTAAGTTTTTTTACATCCTCTTTGACGAAATTGGCAGCACGCATTCTGTCAATGTTATGTCAAACGCCATAAGGTTACATCAAAAAAGTTTGAATTGTAAAAGCGGTTACATTAGAAATAATTTAATATGGTGGTTAATATTTCTTAAATTTTCTAATTTTCCGCGCAATTTTCTTAATTTTTTCTTTCATAAGAACCTTCTCCTAACAATAACAAACACAATAAAAAAAGAATTAGCGAAATCGGTCCAGCCGTTCACGCGTGATGCGCTTACCAACACATTAAGCGATTCATTTTTATATTATAGATAAGAGAGCTACGTCTATCTATCTTTATACTTAAACCTATAAAACAGTTCCCTAAACGACCAAAAACCACTTGTTTTCTGTTATCTTTTGTTTTCTAAAATAGTTTTTAGAAAATAAAATTAATAAAAGATTGAAAATTGTTAAGATAAATTTTCTTCTTAATATTTTTAGATCCTATGCAAAAACTAAAACTCTGCAGTTATTTTCCGTTGCTGCAAAAAATGTGTTCACGACAATATTAATGTTTTTCACATCTCTTTCAAAGTTATTTCAAAAGCAAAATTGCACAGAGTTACGTAATTTTACGATGAAAATGCAAGAAATAAGTCTTTTATGAGGCACGTGGAATTCCAACACGTTATGAGTTTCCCTTCGAAATTATCTTCCACGTAAAATTGTAAAATCTTCAAATTTACAAAATATTATGTTTTATTCTTGTATTTGTTCTTTCATTTCATTTTACAACTAGCTGATGCCCGCGACTTCATTCACATGAATTTAGTTTTCAAAATTCCGCGAGAATTCTATACTCGGAATTATAATTCGATTCCACATTTGACATTAGCTACTGTCATTTTGTAAAATAATGATACCACATATAATAGTGTAGTGATGAACACAAAAATCGATAAACAATCGCGATTTATGTTTATGTAATCATAATATTGGTGAGCCAATTAAAGACTAAATTATTGATTTTTATTTAAATAAATACATAATTATTCATAATTATTATTTATTAATTAGTAACCGCTGCTTTATTTTATAAAAAGTTAATATTTTTGTTTTTTATATTAAAAACAAAACTTATAATAAAAGAGCCTATATATCCCATGTTGTCCAAGAATAGGAAAAAATGAGTAGGCTAGATAATATGTTAATTGACAATATCACAGATACATCTAAATATATAAAAGGCAAAGGTGACTGATTGACTGACTGACTGACTGACTGACTGATCTATCAACGCACAACCCTAACCACTGGACGGATCGGGCTGAAATTTGGCATCCAGACAGCTATTATGACGTAGGCATCCGCTAAGAAAGGATTTATGAAAATTCAACCCCTAAAGGGGTAAAATAGGGGTTTAAAAAATCGAATTTAACGTGAGCAAAGCCGCGAGCAAAAGCTAGTTTATAATAAATGTTACAGAAAGTGACAGCGATAGAAAGCGATGACGGCGACGATTTATAAAATAAAATATTACCATAATATATATTCTATTTCTTTTCTTTCTCATGTTCCTTCATGATCACATTTTTTTATTTATTTCACACAGAATTATTAAAAAAACTCTCAGATCCTTAATAAAATTAATCGTCATAACTAAATTATCCGTTCAGAAATATTTAATTTCCTGATATACTTAGTTTCTATTAAAGTAGTAGTTGTTTAGATATACTACTATAAACGAGAGGAATCGATCCGGAAATATTCCATTTCCGTATCGAATAATTTCGCAACGTCACTATTTAGTACTTGTCATAACGTTGCAACACTGAAATTGTCAAATCTGGAATCGAATTAAAATTCCGACTATAATTTTTTGGAATAAAAAGTAGCCTATGTCTCTCTCAACTGTTCCATGTAAAAAATGTCGTCGATCCGTAGCTCTGTTACAGCGTGATTGAAGGACAAACCAACAAACAAACACACTTTCGCATTTATAATATTAATAAAGAAATAAAGATTTATTCTCATTTAAATTATAGACAACAGAATAATCACCGTACACTATTCATTATACCAGTAATAATGATTGTGATACTTTCACCAACAAAGAGAGTCCTTGTGAATAATAAATGGAATGATTTCGGTAGGTATTTTACAGCCGCATCCTTATCTGATTTATTCCATGAAATCCATTACACATACACATATACCTATGTACATATTTTTTTAGCTTATCGATACATATTTGAAGCTGAAACGCTGAAAATTTTAAAATTTAAAAACGATTTCAAATATTGAGATTAAACCAATTTGTTCAAAAAAATCACATGAGTGAACATTTTCTATTTTTCCATTTTTTCCTTTTTCATCTCGTTAGTTGAGTTTTCTGTCGGATATGATTTAAATAATGAGCTCAGGAGCCTAACAACCTTGTTCCTCCATCACCATTCTTGCACAGAGAGAGAATTTGAGCGTTGGCATCCGTTGACATCTTATGGTTAACCAACATACTCGGACGAAACGTTTCCATTAACATTTTCTACGTGTGAAACACTCTTACAGAGTCGGTTTCCTGCTACATGAAGATGTAGAAGTTCTAGTCAAGCGCGCTTTAATCTAGACCTCATCATTGCTTTTTATCAGTCATACTTGTAAACGATTTGTGCTGAATATAAATGATAGTTTGGAATACGTTGGATTTCAACCACATAAAGATGTTAACGACGACCTACACATGATTTCTGACATCTCATGATACGACATGACGACACGACATAACAAGGCTTATAGTATACTAGCTTTAACCCGCGGCTTCGCTCACGTTAGGTTCGATTTTTTAACCCCCTATTTAACCCTCTTGGGGTTGAAATTTTCCAAAATCCTTTCTTAGCGGATGTCTACGTCCTAACAGCTACCTGTATACCAAATTTCAGCTCGATCGGTCCAGTGGTTAGACCTGTGCGTTGATAGATCAGTCAGTCAGTCAGTCAGTCAGTCAGTCAGTCAGTCAGTCAGTCACTTTTGCCTTTTATATATTTAGATTCATAAGTTTCAATTGTAAACATCAATTCTTATGTGTAGCAATAAAGAATTTTCTATCTATCTATTACGACTCACTTTCGCAGTTCCTTTCCAGGGGGATAGACTAATTAGGCAGTTTAGAAATACATACAACATAGGCTTAGTAACACTAACACTACCTCAGCAACATGATCCTAATTGGATAAATGAGTAAATTGATTTCAAACTTGTTAAATATTAGCTTGTTTCAGGCATACTTAATTAACAAGTATTAGTATTAAGCCATAATTAGGGTGTATGTATGTTATGTATACATTCAAACTACAAAATTTTTACCACATATTTTGAACACAAAATTGCATAGAAGCAGATGTTACTTAAAATAATCGCATATACCTGATACCTTTTAAGAATACATAACTCTTTGAAATTTCAAAATACGTCTCACCCCATAAACAAAATAACTTAATATCAAGAACATCTCAAAGCTGTGTTGTCTTTAAATCGTGTACTAAGCCTAAGCTCAAAATTCCATGAGATCAAAGCAGGGCAGAGATCGCTGGCGAAATAGTTTCAATTAACCGCAATTTGTGCGTCACAGAAGTAAGATTAGAATCTAAACGTTTGGTCCGAGATTAGGTAGCTAGATAAAACGAACCGGACTTTAGATAAGTTAAACTCAACCCAAATGGATCTAATTATTAAGATTTGAGTAAGAATAATTATTTATTTTGAGGTACTCTTTTCTAGTTTATTAGAAGAATGATAGTTCACTAATTTATTTTTCAAGAAGAAGAAAATTTTTCGTTTATTTATACTTAGATATAAAGAATTGTAGTCTCTCATTTATATACAAACAACTATCTAGAATCGTCGTCATTAGACTTTCACAGCTGAACAAAGTCTCTTGCGGATATGGCTGCGGAATATGATCTTATACCGCTTGTATCTAATAGTAACTTAGAAGTTCTAATACTAAAGTCGAAAGTTCTGATTAAAAAACATAAATAAGTAATGTAGATGTGAAAGAATCACATCTACATGAATCCATATTTCCATATTTTTTTTAAGTGGGAGGCTTTTATAAAATATCCGAACTTAGAATAAAGTGGTCGTACCTTCATTTCTAGTAGACTTAACTTATTTTTAATAAAAAGCTATTTAAAAATTTAAAAAACTACTAGCTGATACCCGCGACTTCGTCCGCGTGGATTAAGGTTTTTTATTCCCGCGGGAACACTCTTATTTCCCGTTATAAAAGGTAGCCTATGTCCTATTCCAGACCATAATCTATCTCTGTGCCAAATTTAAGCCAAATCGGTTCAGTCGTTGCGACGTGACTGAGTAACAAACATACAAATTTTCGCGTTTATAATATTACTAGCGGACCCGACAGACGTTGTCCTGTCTTAAGTTTTTTTACATCCTCTTTGACGAAATTGGCAGCACGCTTTCTGTCAATGTTATGTCAAACGCCATAAGGTTCCATCAAAAAAGTTTTAATTGTAAAAGCGGTTACATTAGAAATAATTTAATATGGTGGTTAATATTTCTTAAATTTTCTAATTTTCCGCGCAATTTTCTTAATTTTTTCTTTCATAAGAACCTTCTCCTAACAATAACAAACACAATAAAAAAAGAATTAGCGAAATCGGTCCAGCCGTTCACGCGTGATGCGCTTACCAACACATTAAGAGATTCATTTTTATATATTAAGAAGATTAAGGACATGAAAGTGCAAAATATCAGTTTAATTCAATTGAAGTAGTTCTCTTTCTTTAGTGCTATTTTAATTTATACAATGAACTTTGTTGGCAGCTAACGTAAGAAAGCCCTTAAGATGCTGTTTGGTGCCAAACGATCACTTAAGATTTGAAAGATTTTTTTTATAATATGTATAGCGAGCAAACGAGCAAGCGGGTACCCTGATATACCGCCGCCCATGAACATTTGTAGCACCAGAGGTACCGTTCAGCTTTTCAGGAATTTGTTGGTTCTTGAATAACCGCGTGTTGTATTTAAGTGAAATCTTAAAAAATATTCAATCAGAAGCGAAAAACATCATTTTATGATTTTTGTGAGTTAATTGATTTTTGTGGTTGTGATTGTTTAATGATTTTACACCTCGTCATACATAGATAAATTATTAGTTTATTTTTTAAGCGGAGGTATATAAACGAAGTAGATTTTATTTCAGAAATACATTAAAAAAACTACTTTGTAACCAGGAAAGCTTTGATTAAGTATCAGGAAAGCTTACGATGATGTCCATTTCAAAGTTAATTTTAATGTTAACTTTGATACTGATCGAATTTTGCTGTAAACTTATGTGTGCACTGTTTATAAATTCCGGATGGAGTGGTTAGTTTCGGCAAATTTGACCAAAGTTGGAACCTTTTAGCTACATTAATTTATAACAAAATAGACCCTTTTCAGAGTTCTGGACCTTAAGGTGGCCAAATAGAATCCTGTTACTTAGCCTTTAATGCTTTCTGACTATTGCTATCCTGTCCATCTCTTATAGGGTATTCAGTTTCCGTCATAATACGAGTACAGCTTAGTTACTATAGCATAATGTATAGAGGCAAATAACAAAAATCAAGATTCCCAATAGGTAGGTACAATATCATTTTTTCAATATTACTTCTTTTAGCGCTATCTTAAGCACTGTGATACATATCAAAAACTGAGTAATTGAGTATAGTATTTACTACAGACATTAATACCATGGTTTGATGAACAAGGCTAATTTTCAGGAGACAATTATGGACCATTAAATATAATTACTGTGTAGACAATACCTACAGTTGCAGTTTATCTCTATAATTACTTAGGCGAATATTGTGCTTAGCCACATATTCAAAGTTGCAGCTGTCAGATCACGAATGTCGGAATTTGAGGTCGAGCGTCAATTTGAGAGCAATTACCAAATTTTGGGCTCAATAAATACGGAGCTTTTAGATGGATGGCACAATAAATTTGCTTTAAATTTATTGGGGATAAACCCTCCGGTCAAGTGAGTAACGGTAGCTTAATTTTAAGGCCCATCTCAACTTAGATGGTCCATCCAAAAACTGATTTCGCCTGACGTTTTGAAATCTATATTAAAAAAAAATAGATACAAAAGGCTTACCTAATTTTTTTAATAATATCAGCCAAGCTGAAATTGACTACTATCCTTCTATCCCCTTCAAATAAGCGGAAAGCTTGTGCTAAGAGTGGGTATGATCACAGTGCAACGGTGGGGTACGAACCTGCGACCTTTCAGTTTTCAGTCCATACCTTTCCGTTACCCGTTAGCTTTTGGGATATGAGGCAATATTGGAGACTAAAGACGATTTTATCCCTCCAATAGTTGTTCCCCGTCTACGCCTTTCGTCAACAAAGCAACTGTAAACAACACCTTCAGCGCCGTATGATATAGGTATATGGTGATGTATCGCTTATGCGAAAGTGTGTTGGTTTATTAGTTTACCTACTCTTCAGTCACGCAGCAACGAAGCACGTGATATTTTGTATGTAAACAGTTGATGACCAGAAGAGTGATATAGGCTTTTTATCCTGAAAAGTCAAAGGGTATCCTGATGATGAGATTTTTAAAACGAAATCCATGCGAAGTCGCGGGCGTCAGCAACAGTAGATAAAATACTTATGCCATATCTACAGTATATAACTTTCAGTATTATAATTATATAACCTCCATGCCGTATCTGTCCGCTTTGCTCCGGATGGTGTGGTCAGTCCGGCTCAATTTCCGGATTCTGCTCCAAGCGCCGATTATACTTCTGCCCGAATAATCATCCACGGCTCTAATTTCCAGCCAGTACTCTTAGTCTGAGTTTCAAAATCTCGAATACGATAATGTTTTTCGTGAGTGTAAAGCCTCATAATTTATTTTAAATCAAGATGTAACATACATGTGAAGCTAGAGAATACAAAATGAATAAGTATTTTTATTTACAAAATTAATTAAGGTATACAAAATGTATGGCTTAAAAAAAATGACGCGCCATATTGAAATTTTCTTCCTTTTTTGGAAGTTATAAACACAAAGCTTTATAGTTTCACTCAGTCACGCTTTTCAGCGCGAAAATGCAGACGAAAAGAAATATTTGTTTCATTTTAAAATATCTTTATAGCTCCAAAACTCACAAAACCATCAACGTTTTCGAGAAGTGCAAATTTGTATCAAGGGTACAACAGTCCTCGGATGTCGGGCGTTACTCAAATATTTAAGAGTAGGCTAAAATACAGTTCCCCTTTGTTTTGAGTTTTTAAAAAGAGGAGCATGGCTTGTGAAAAGAAATAAAATTGTAGGCTCTCCAATATTCGTAACCTCCTTTAATAATTAATGCCCTAGTAATTCCGTTTCGGGAAATAAATAATGGGAAAGTTTAAATTCGTATTGAACAGATTTTAAAGAGTTCTTTTTTATTTTACTTTAATATAATCAATATAGATTGCAAAAAGGAGCCACTATCAAAGCCTCCCACCAGACCAGACCCACTACGAATTGAGATTACCCTATATTAATTACCCTGCCGGGAATCGAACCTAAAACTTTCCACTTATAAGCTCATAGCGCTCTTAAATGCACTAGGGAGGTATCAAGTTAAATGTAAATGGAAATAATCTGTCATTCCACCAGGTTGTTCCTGTATCCGCTTCACATCGACGCACGGCAAAGAAAGGGGTACATTCAGCAGCCCCGACTACCCGCTACCCTACCCCAGGGGTATTTGTCTCCTCTACACCTTCGTGGCTGCCCCCCATCAAATTGTGGAGCTGATGTTCACCGACTTCGACGTGTTTAAGGACGATCTTGAGTAAGTGTTCTATTTAACTTCCCTTCGAAAATTTAAGAACTTTTAAACTTCAAGAACTACTTACTTAATCACTTAAAATTGGGGATTTTTTTTATATACTTAAAATAAAGGTTTTTATTTTTTTAATGTTCTAACATAATGCTTTTATTTCTTTTTTTTTATATATTAACTAGTCTCCAAAACAAAGAGCTTTGAATGTTAGGCGGAATTTAGAAGTTGCACGGGTATAGTTGAGGACCTGGAGAGGGACATAGGCTACTTTTATCACGGAAAATCAAAGAGTTCCCGTGGGATTTTTAAAAACTAAATCTAGGCGGACGAAGTCGCGGGCATCATCTAGAGAAAAATAAAATAAAAGTGTTAGTTATAAAAATATATTTATTTTACATAAACTTTTTACAAACTGTGAGATTAATGCCAAACCAAACAAAAAATGATCTCAGACTTCTAGGGCTCTCTTGTTAGGCTTCCTCAGACCTGAGAGCGTGGCGCAAAACTGTTTG
The DNA here is from genome assembly GCA_038048805.1 of Hipparchia sbordonii. Taxonomy (NCBI): domain Eukaryota; kingdom Metazoa; phylum Arthropoda; class Insecta; order Lepidoptera; family Nymphalidae; genus Hipparchia; species Hipparchia sbordonii. Next base: position 5,002,045 of record CM076106.1, on the reverse strand, counting down.
TAGTCTATGAAGTTGTATCCGTTTTTGTTTATGACTGGTGCTTCATCTAAGGCGTAGTCCGCTTCCTTTTCTGTGAACCGATCACCCCACGTCATTAGGTCGTGACGAATTCTGTGAAGAAAATCCATTGAAATGAGGTATATTATCTTACTAGACGATCCCGCGACTTCTTCCGCGTAGACCCGTTGATGGTTGTTGGGGTCCCAACGTGCTGGAGTGGCTACTTCACACTAGTTGAACCGACGACATCAGGCGAGTCGTAGGAAGACGTTGGATACAGGTGGCGAAAGCCTGAGACATGTAGAAAACCTATGTCCAGCTGTAGACGTCTATCGGTATAAAGATAAAGAAGATTCAAACTAAACCTTCACAGTAGCTTAATTGTTTAAGTAGTCATTTAGTCGTTGAGTTGGCTACGACGCAAAAGTTTTGTACCACTAAATTCCCAAAAGGAATTCTGTTAATGGTAAAGTTGGATTCAACTTTAACATAGACGCCTACGGCATCTGATTAATAAAATCTAATACAAATGGTTACTTTGCACTACGAGATTGTTACAATGAACATGTCATTTTTACATTAATCAATTCCTATTTTAACGCAGTAGGAATACAAGGAAATACGAATTCAATGTTTTCTTTAAAACACGAAGAAAATATTAAAGTCCCGTAGGTTTTAAAGACAACACTCTGTTTTGATGTAGCTACACAAAAATTACTGACAGTTTTATGGACTCCCTGAAGTGCCTGAATGACTCCAACACGAAAAATCGCTTTACAAACAAATGGATTGCCATTACTTACTTAACCTAAGAAATACAATAGCAATAAATAGTTCGTTACTCTGTGGTTACGGTCACTAGACGTATGTAGCGAAATAAACAAAAATGTTTTCTTAGCTTGATACTTAAATAGACTTAAAATAGAATCTACTCGAAATACTAAGTAAATACTTGAGGTAATGGAAACCACCGAATCCTATACCTGTGCCAGGTGCCTGTTTGTTTATTTCATTTTCACTGCTCAACTGTTAATCGATTCTTAAACTTGGCACAGATTAGTTTCCATTTTGGATACGGATAATATAAATTTTTTATTTTAAGTCTTAATTATTATTTTATCCAGCCTAAGTATTATATGCAGGCTACATTTTATCTGAAAAAAATTAATAGCACTGTAGTTGCGTTACAGTTTTTATACTTTTTTTCTGTTTGTTATGTTTAACTCAAAATCTAAAGCAAGTAAGACAGGATGGTATATATCAAGGGTGGTCTGGAAAAGTTTGTTAAATCCGGTTAAAAAGATTTATATATCATCGTCTGGTACAAAAGTTTCTTTCGTGAAAAGACCCTTGTCGAGTATCGCTCCCAGTGGCTTTCACCCAAACATATATCATAAGATGAGCATGAAAAAGTTTTCCCTGAATATGTTATCCTATTTGTCATCTTCATTTATGACAAAACACTACTCTCCAGGGAATGATTACGCCAACATCAAGCTTATCACTATATGTACCTAAGGAAAATGACAATGTGTATGTATGTAGACATTTGATAAATTGCCTTTGTATTGTACTTATGATTCAAGTATACTCGTAAATGTCGCGAAGAAAATCTGACTTTGAGGAGATTTCATAGACGAAATATTAAGATGATTCAACTAAAGAGAATACAAGCTAAAACTAATAAAATTAAGAAACAAAAATAAACTAAAAAGTTAAATACCACTGTCATTACCTTTGGAATCTTATTCACATTTTTAAATGATATTTTCTTGTGAATCATATTGAACTGAATAGTGTTACATTTTTGGAATCTACTCATCATTTTTTAGATGATGATCGTATACTTAATGTTATTTTCGTTTTTTTTAAACTTTAGTCTTTAATGCGGTACCCTGGTCACATCAATTTTTTGAAATTTTACTAGCCTTTATCACCCTGAATAAGCTAAGGATTCAACTAAGGGTTACGACTAAGACTGTGACGTTGTTTGTGAACCTAAATAAAGAAATAAAAATAAATAGATAAGTACTTTTTAACTGAAAAATGTTAATTGAAAACCTTTTCAGCCTGACTTGATATTTTAGCTCAGTTCATGCGTGTACGATACTTGATTTCCTTAATTTCCTAAAAAGCATATATATATAAAAAACAAAAGTCAAACCATTAACAACAATTAGTTTTAATTAAGTAATTAATAAGACATCATCACATAAATAGCTGATAAGTTAGCGGCAACTATGCGGAGAGTCGCTAAGTTATCCAATCTCTAGCGTATTGAGGCTTCCAAACTTTGGCCAGACCAAGATGTACTTATACCTACCTACGTATAATACCAAGACCTTTCTAGCGCAGTTGTAATTAGTTGCAAAAAACAAAAAAATAGGCTCCGTTACGTTTTTTTATTCGTTAACAAGATAGTTCTTGACTGCGATCTCATCTGATGGTAAGTGACGATGCAGTCTAAGATGATAGCGGGCTAACTTGGAACGGGTATGGCAGTGTAAATTCAACCCATATCCCCTAATCAGTTTCTACACGCCATCGTGCCGGAATGCTAAATCGCTTGGCGGCACGTCTTTGACGGTAGGGGGGTAACTAGCCACGGCTTAAGCCTCCAGACCAAACCAGAGTCAATTTAGAAATTATATATTCACAAAATTGCTCCCGCTGGGAATCGAGCGCGGGACCTCGTCATCTGCAGCCCAACATGCTAACCACTAGACTAACGAGGCAGTTAGTAAGGATAAAGGTCGTAGCCCACTTAAACGACACCGCTGCAACACAAATCCTGCCTAAAGCTAGCAGGCTACTCGCTGCCCCCGCGCCTACAGCTAGCAGGCTACTCGCTGCACCCGCGCCTACAGCTATAACAGGCTACGCGCTGTTTCCGCGCCTACATCTATCATTCCGGCGGCGGCGGCCGGCGTCTCTCCACCCGCGCACGTACGCCGACCGCACTCTTCAAGCGAACAGACGCCGTGCTCACAGCGCGCGGCCCGCTCTGTTGAAGTGTGCGGTGCGCACCACACACGCGCTGTTCGCTATTTTGTGTTGTTACTGTAAAATGTATGTCCAGAGCAAGATATTAAGTCCATATTTGAATGCTCATACTTTGGTGGGGTGGGAACGAAGTCGTATAAAGGTCGTAGCCCACTTATACGATACCGCTGCAACACAGCTCCCGCACAACATTACCTGTAGCTAGCAGACAACTCGCTGCCTCCGCGCCTACAGCTAGCAGGCTACTCGCTGCATCCGCGCCTACAGCTAACAGGCTACGCGCTGTGTCCGCGCCTACATCTAGCAGGCTGCTCGCTGTCCCTACAGCTCACACTTACCGCGACAGACCCAGTTGTGTCATTACAATGAAAATCATTGCCAGAGAAGAAAATTTTCGTCTCTTATTTATTATTCTTATTTTCTTGTCAACGGTACGGTATGACGTTATTTTGTAACGTCGACGACGGCCTACTTGACGTGGACAACATGGAGTGGTATGAAGTCAGTATGAAGCATGTTGTCCGATCTGTACTTTTGAGGTTATTTTTAGTGATCAAGACGTGTTTACAAATTCCATTGAATTGAATTGAAAAGAGAAAAATACTAAAAGACGACACTGCTATATATTGTTATATGTATATCACGTATGTACCTACCTGTTGCAGATAAAACCCCGGCAATAGACTTCCATGCTTGATCTCTTTTATTAGAGTCAGCATATTTTGCGTTACTGGCATCGTAGAGAAAGTTGTATCTTCGCACTTCTTCAATTAACTTTTCTTTATTCTTAATGATAAATATCGATTTAGTAAGTACCTTATAATCGATAGCACAGTGCAACAAATCGAGCGTGCAAATTGATCGGTAAATCATTCGAGAATGTAGCCCTCTAGGCTCTAATAGAGGGCCTCTATTTTAGTGCGGCGGGCGGGCGGGCGGCGGCGGCCGGCGTCTCTCCACCCGCGCACGTACGCCGACCGTTAGCCCGCTTCAAGCGAACAGACGCCGTGCTCACAGCGCGCGGCCTGCTCTGTTAAGTGTGCGGTATACCACTGTGTGGCAAGGTTGCGGCAAGCTCGCTTAGCGCGCTGTATTCTATTTTGTGTTGTTACTGTAAAGTGCACCTCCAGAGCACGATATTAAGTCCATATTTGAATGCTCATATTTTGGTTGGGCGGGAGCGGTGTCGTATAAGTGGGCTACGACCTTAAATCGGCTACGACCTTATAGTGGGATATCAAAACGGTATACTCTACCTGTCTTCAGAGATGTAGCCTGTGTTGTCAGTATCCCAGCGCGAGAGAGCCGCAATAAGGGTTTCCTCGGAATCGAGCTCCAGAGTCTTGTAGCCCAGCAGGTTGACAAACGAGTCGAAATCTAGGGGGTTTGCGGCCTGCAATTTATATCCTTATCCTTACTATCCTTACTATCCTTCCTCACTTATATCCTTACTTCACACTATAAAGGCGAAAGTTTGTATGTGTACCTATGTTTGTTATTCCTGTACGCCACAACGAATGAATCGATTTGGCTGAGAATGGAGATGGGTCACAACCAAAATAGTTTTTTTTTTTTTAATAAAGAAACGTACAACAATAACATTCTAAAATAACGTTTTCCAATCAAGAAGACTATTTTTTGTTTCAGGGACAATTATTTCTGCAATAATAAATTATATTATGACTAATTAAAATAAACACGGAAACTTAGGTAGTAACAGTAAAGATTTCATCAAAATCGGTTCAGTGGTTTTCAACATTACGAATACTTTTCCTTTTTCAGTCATTCTTTATTACGGTATGGTATATTGAAGTTGGTATAATTTTTCATAAATTATAGTTTGTTTTAAAAGAAGTTTTTCACGGGAACATAAAACTTTGTGTTTAACCGTTGAAGACGTGTAATGTAAACAATCGGCTGTTTATCCTTATGAAAGTTATTATAAACGAGCCGAGAAATCGTGGGTTTTGTGCAAATAAAAATGTTCGCATAGTAATTATTTTATCCAAAAACATTTTTACTTTCGGCAATGATACAAAAAGTCATAAATCAAGACACATTTTTTTAGTTTACGAAAGTTTTAGATTCCAAAGCTTGATTAAAATGCGTTAGGAAATAGTTCATGTGATAGATTTAATGTTAAGCATTTGAAATGAAGGCGAGAATAAAAGGAGGGGACATTATAATTATCATAACTAGCTTCCACCCGCGGCTTCACTCCTGCCACCTGTCAAAAGTAATCCGTAGAGGTGATTCGTGTACAAAATTACCGATTTTCCCGCTTTTTTTTGGGTTTTCCTAATTTCTTTTTATTTTTAAACTACCCCTGTATTAAAGCAAACAAAACATAAAAATAATTATTCAAATCGGTCCAACCAATTTTGAGTTTTAGACAGACAACGAACAGCAGTTGATTTTCATATAAGTATATAGATCTTAATGTTAATTTTATGTTTTGAATTACTTATGCGTGCGTTTATGCGGCGGTAATATTGTACATATTAAATGAGACGAACATTGAAATGTTTTAATAAAGTACCTCGGAAAGCATATTTTTGATCATTTGTTCATCGATATTCTCTCCAAGACTAACGAGCGTGCCCCGTAGGTCATTATGGTCGATACAACCGTCACCGTCCAGGTCGAAGAGCAGGAATGCCTGTTATATTATAAAAAACTAGATAAAAGGTAAAGAAACAAAGCCACTGACATTGTATTATAACCTCCACATACATAACAACATACATGTTATTTTTTTTTTGTCAAAGATTAATATTAGCTCGTTCTTAATACGCACCGAGAAAATTTGGAATGCCCTTCCGGCTTCCGTTTTTCCAACTAACTATAACTTGGGTGTCTTTAAATCAAGCGTGAATAGGCATCTTCTAGGCAAGCGCGCACCATCTTAGGCTGCATCTTTACTTACCATCAGATGAGATCGTAGTCCAGCGCTAGTCTATATATTAAAAAAAAAACTAAGCTAAACTTGATTAATATTCTCGTCTACCCTCCAAGTAAGCGGAAAGCTTGTACCAAAAGTAGGTATAACAGTAGTGCAACGGGTGAGGATCGAACCTGCTACTTTTTAGTTTTCAGTACGCATCTTTAACCGTTGGGCTATTGAGGCTTAATGTTGCTTTTATCACGTCCTTATTTTACTGCCAAAGTTGACACACCCTTCTGGCTTCAATGTTTTCGACTAACAACTTGGAGACCTTCAAACTATATCTAATAGGCAAACGCGCTCAATTTGAGACTGTTTTTTGCTTACCATCAGATATGATCACTAGTCAAGCACTAGTCTATTTAAGAAAACATGTTTGCATTCAAAATTCTATCTATACAGAACTGCAGGCCGGCTGCAGAATCGTAAAAATAGTCAACGTTTTTTGTGACATTTTCCAAGGGAAAAGCAAAATAATTCGTATAAACAAACGTGTAAAATGTACGGAATTGGTGAACGTAAAAGTCAACATACCTCTTTCAGCTCGAATATTTTACTTTCGTCGAGCTCGGCTAATACATTGGCGGGTACGGAAAGGGATTCCCGAGCTTTGGATAGAGAGTAAGACCTCGGCTCCTCGAGAATAATATCGCTGCTTTCGGATAGAATCGATCTGGAAATTATGTTATCGTTTATAAAAGTATATACTTCTAAATATACTTTGCTTGGCTAGCGGGTATATACTTCGTTATATACCTGCTAGCCAAGCAAAGTATAGTTGCAAATTAGCCACTAAGTTATCGCACTTATACTAGCATTCACGCCAGCACTCACACTAGCACGCGCGCTAGCACTCGCGTTAGCAGTGTGTAGTATATATCTGCTAGCCAAGTAGAGTGGCAAATTAGCTACTAAGTTATCGCACTTATACTAGCATTCACGCCAGCACTCACACTAGCACTCGCGCTAGCACTCGCGTTAGCAGTGTGTAGTATATACCTGCTAGCCAAGTAAAGTAGAGTTGCAAATTAGCTACTAAGTTATCGCACTCACAACGCAGCAAAGAACATTGATGTAATTTACAAAGTTGTAAAGCAGCTGATATTAAAAAAAATTGTATTAAAATAACCGGATTCCCTTCGAGAGAAAAAAGAAATGTTTTTTTTTACTATTTAATTAACATAATATTTGTCAGACAAAACATTTTGAGTCACAAAAATGGTGAATTATGTGATAGGCAAATGAGAAAACCAAATAGGCGATAGTCCAAAGTCGATTAAATAAAAAATATTCTGTTGTCTTCTAATCTACAGTAGATAACAGCAATATTTACGGCAAGATATTATATTTTTAGACCAAGGAATTCAGATCAGAAGTTTAAATGTATTAAATAGCCCATTTTGAAAATCCCATACTCCATAAATCGAATATCTATTACAAATGTCAAGAGTCATATAAGGCTGATGTTAGCCAAGAATTTTACACCGGCTATAATATATCTGGGCATGATTTAGCGAATTTAAGATACTTACTAAAGTAATCCATTTAAATGGATACTCACTCTCCAGCAGGAGCAGATTGCAAAAGATTTTCCTTAAATTTCTTAATTTCGTCTTGCGCTGGATCCGATTCTTTTCTTTTACTTTTCTCGCTTTTGCTTTTCTATAAGATAAAAGGAACTGTGAATATCGTTTGCATAGTTTTTTAGTTCACTTATTGGACCACTTTATAATGAAATTGAACTAAAGGCGATTTTAATAAACTTCACTAGCTTTTTTAGCCACTCTTCATGGGTAAATATAGCTACCTAAACTGATTTGTTTTACCCCTACCTTTCCTTATAGAGTCATGTGAGTTGGCAATAAAATTACTTCGTTTTCTAAATCCCTAACTTCTCAATTACATAAAATTACATTACATCATCATTGTTAAAAGTAATTTAATAATAATTGATCATTATTTAAAGATTTTCTTTTCCTAATAAACTTTTTACTTTAATTAAATAATAATACTAGGTACATGAACGAAAATAAAAAGCTCTCGAAAAATAGTTTTAAAACTTTGGGGATAAACTAACATAGAGCGCTTCGGTTTAAAAACTCAATAATCAAAAATCGCGGCTATTCTAAACAATACTTCTAAATATAACTAAACAAAACTCACTTTAGACTTTGTTTTAGCAGGTTCGTCCTCCATCTTCACCCTGCAATCGCTACTCTGGTACGTGTGAACAGTTTCCAGCAGGTTTTCCAACTAAACTACCCAAGTGTCCAAACAAATTCGTACAGCTGAAATTTTCATTGCAATTCCAGCGGTTGAGATAATCATTTATTACGCTTGGCCTCACGTAGATTTGCGATAAGTGCTTGCGTCCACTAATTAATCTTTAGACGGAAACTGCTCTTAAATTTTTAGGTCGCTGGTTCCCGCATTTTCGTTTAATACGCCATTAATTAATGTACCTAGATTATGTAAGCGAATTCTTGCGTGCGTAAAAATTATGACCACGATTATTATGTAAATTAAAAAAATAATTACCTACCTACGATCAAGAGTTAACCATTAGACGTGTGTAACATTTAATGTAATTTGTCGTGAAATGTAACGCAAATTCTGCGCACGGACACTATGAACAATACAGTAACGCTCACATTGATCCGTTGGCTATCGGTATTATGCGCTAACACAAAGTGGAACAGCTCCGAATAAAAGATTCGAGACAAATATCCGTTTTGACTTCGTATGCACACTATCCGCGTTACATTTCACGAAATATTACATTACACGTTACACAAGTCTGTACCCGCCTGTCAAAGTTACGCGAATTTTCGTACTGGTTCGCCAAGCGTAGACGTAGCTTTATAATTTATATCATTTCTGAGAATCGGTACAGGACTAACCATCAGTTCAGGTCGTAGTGGCAACCTGTCAACGTCAATAATATAATGTATTTGCAATTTATCATTAATATTGAATTCGTATAATTTATTCGTTTGAAAATAGCCTATCCGATATTAAAGCAATGTGTCATAACCATTCCGGATGCGTATCTGTTCCAGATGAGAGATCTTGTTTATTAATTACTATACGGAGATGTTTATGTACCTACCTATTATATTCAGTAAGTTTCGCTCGTGAACTAACCTCTTCTATATTTGGTTTGGTATTTTTGACAGTGTCTTCGGTCTCTAAACTTTTAGGATACCCAAACTTTTTTTAAAAATTCGGTAGTTACCTCTGCCGAGAATCGAAGCTAAGCGATTTAGCGTTTCTGCACGATGACGTGTAGAAACCGATTCGGGGTATAGATTGAATGTACACTGCCATACTTACTACTATCTTAGATTGCATGCTTACTATTATCTTAGGGAATACTGCTATCTTAGATTGAATCGCCACTTACCATCAGGTGAGATCGCAGTCAAGGACTATCTTGTCATCGAATACAAAAAACGCAAATCGAAGGTCCTCCCACTTATAAGACCACAATAATCCCCATTGCAACAGAAGGGATCACAAAAAATTTAAAATAACATTTTCTAAAAATGAAATTTGAATCTGTATCTTCCGCTCTGTATTTAAATCTGTTACTAAATGCTGTTCCAGAGTTGAGACAGAAGTTACAATTAAGGTCATTAGTTCTAATGTCTACGAGTGGCTTTCAAGACGCTGCGGCCGGAGCGAGTAAATCTAGACTTTCTTGTAACAAGACACTAAGTACGTCTCTGTGTCAGGAACTACAATTTCTTCCAAAGAACTTCTGTTAAGGATGAAGTAGTAAGAAAAAGAAAAACAACAATAAAGGATCTTAAACTTAAACTTTTACTGCATACATACTTACTGAAAATATTTACTTTTAGTATTTGAAAACCAAAGCTTATAGTCCTTGACTGCCTTATGGTAAGTGACGATGCAGTCTAAGATGGTAACGGGCTAACTTGGAAGGGGTATAGTAGTGTACATTCAACCCATACCCCTAATCTGTTTCTACACGCCATCGTGCCGGAACGCTAATTCGCTTGGCGGCACGTCCTTGACGGCAGGGTGGTAACTAGCCACGGCCAAAGCCTCCCACCAGATCAAACCAGAGACAATTCAGAAATTATGAACTCCCAAACTGACCCCGCCGAGAATAGAACCCGAGACCTCCCAGTTATAAGACCACAGCGCTCAGCACTGCGCCAGGGAGGTCGTCAAATGCATTGTGCAATCGTCAACTTAAAGTATGTAAACAAAACTATATACTAACAACAGTACCGATTTACCTACTGTTGTTAGAATACGGTTTTGTTACAGTATTTACTGTTGTTACCATACTGTTTTGTTAACTTTAATTCAAGCACCTTTAATGTATTTTTATTACAATTTTAAAGAAATAAATCTCATTCACGTTTTTTTTTAAATAAACGATAAGGTAAATACTCCAATTGATACGTTAAAAATATAAAACTGAGCTCCAATAACTTTCGTACGTCAATTAAACGACTCGTGAAATCGTTTTATATAAAAGAAAATATAACGAAGAATTTTTAATCAAAAGAGGCATAAAAGCGGAGAGGAAGTGCAGTTTTAACATTTCCAATTACCGTACAATTTCATATACGAATCAGGGATAATAACAATTGGGAGTAACAAGCTGGATATGTGATACGAGTACAAGCGGAATTAACCAATTTGTTCAAACCATCCCTTTAGCCAATTGAACTCCCGGCAAACGGACAGTCTGCGTGTTCCTGAATATTTAATTATTTATCAATCAAATCTGTAGATTTGGTTATCCTACTAATATTATAAATGTGAAAGTTTGTAAGTATGGATGGATGGATGGATGTTTGTTACTCTTTCACGTAAAAACTACTGAACCGATTTGGCTGAAATTTGGCATAAAGATAGATTATGGTGTGAAATAATACATAAGCTACTTTTTATCCCGGAAAATAAGAGAGTTCCCGCGGGAATTACAAAACCTTAATCCACGCGAACGAAGTTATGCGGGCATCAACTAGTCATAAATAAATGACGCAGACGGAAGGTAAGCGGTGCTTAGCTTTTAACTGCATGTTTGACCATACAGATTTTTTCTGTTAGCGGATTATAGCAAAATAACTCTAACCTTTTCTTGCTAATCATCAAATTCCGCAAAGTTACGCCTGATTCTATCCAATATCTATTTATGTATTGTGTTTAATTCTATACAATGACCCTATATATTTATTCCCTGTTTATTTATCTTTCATTTTTATATCCGAAAAAGCTCCACAACACTTCACTTTCCTTCGCACAACATGCCTTTGTAAAACGAACATGAAAGCGTTCATAATTATTATGGAGGTTGTAAAACAAAGAACGGAACGCGTCGAAATGCCTTTATGGAATATCTAACAATTCAAAATAAAAGCAACAAAATATTTACCAAAGAGCTTTCTACCTATGTACTACTAAACGCTTTAAAAATTTCTAATTATTATTATGGAAATTTAATGACACCTAGATGATATGAAAGCATCACTCGTTAATGTTTATCTTTTGAATACATAAAAGAAAGGTGACTGACTGGCAGACTGACTGACTGACGGGCTGACTGACTGATCTATCAACGCGCAGCTCAAACCACTGGACGGATTGGGCTGGGCATACAGATAGCTATTATACCGTAGGCGTCCGCTAAAAAAGGATTTTTGAAAATTCAACCCCAAAGGGGATTTTGAAAAATCAAACTTAACGTAAGCGAAGCCGCGGGCAAAAGCTAGTTTGATCATATAACTTTTCAACTGTATTCTATTTTCAAATGGAGGTGCGTCAATGTTAAAAACAACTTTCTTTTTTAACCGACGAAAAAAAAAAAAAAGGTTTTCAATTACTTAGTAGTAGTGTATATTTTTTAAATAAATGTTTTTGTTAGGGGCGCGTTCGAAATAATCGCCTCTTAATTTCGCTTCGTGTAATCTCGATTCTTTGAATGGATTTTGATAACAAAAATGTTATACTGCCGCCCTCAAGCTATAACGTCGCCAAATACGATTTTTAATGCTATCTTACTTAAAAAAGATCTCTATCGATTCATCTAATCGTTATTCTCCTACTGTAGGCTACTGCTGTAGTTTTTGATATAGCAATATGGAAAACGTCGTTTATAAGTAATCAAATGACGTCATTTTTTATAAATGCGCACTTTTTGGATTTCCGCGTTTTGGTAGTTAACGACACTTTAGCTTTAGGACGGCAGTATATAGACAAGGCACATGCATTCCAAACGGTTACGAATGTAACCGATAATCCATTCAGATTTTTGTACCTACTATACTGGAAGACTTATAAACGCTAAACCGCAAAAATACAGGGTATCCACTTGGAAGCATTGGAATCACTGATTAATCTTATTCCTTTGGGATTAGTCTGGAAAATTGATGGTAAAAGTAACGACGCGCATCGAGTTATACGACACTGTTATATAATTAATGGCCATCTCAATCAATTAGCCTTATGTCTAAAGGTACCTACCTATTTTGTCAAGAGAAATTAATTGTGACCCCAATATAAATAAAAAAAAACACCGAGTTTTCATTTTCATTAATTTGAACCTTTTTATTCCACATTATTATGTATATTTTATTTTTTCACATTTTCATTATTTTTCATCATTAATATTCGGAATCCTTGGCTTTGCTAAAATAAAATTGATTCTACTTTAAATCACTGACAATGTTGCTTTTAATATTGGGTTCAGCATTTTACAAGTACGTTTGAAAAAATCATATTAATTCCATTCGTATATTCCTGCCTTTGGCTAATGCCTGGCTAGACTGAAATAAAAAATTTATGGTAGGCATTTTATATTATAACTATTAAATTATAACTTCCATACGAGATTACGGCTTATATTATTTTTTTACGGCTTATATAGTGGTAAATTTGTGACGTTTCATAGGCGCTACAAGTTGGCCTACATGAAATAAATAAATTTTGATTTTGATTTATTCGAATTTTTTGATAAGCGTTCTAGCTTTCATATTATTTATTGTTCGTTGCACTTAAATTAATAAAATCCTTTATTCACAGGTATGAGAAATGAGAAATAAAAAAGGTGTGTGCGAAAATATGAAAAAAAGCTCTCTTTTAAATACTTTGCATTTAATAAAAGGCCGGGAGTTAATTCCTTTATGTTACGGAGGGAATTCTCCCTGAGTTAGCGTTTTTTGATATTATGCCATGACTGCAATATGTGTACAAAGCCTTAGCTGTATGATGATCCCTATGCATACATATTATGGGGATTTGATTTTTATCACAGCTAGAGTATAAGTGAGTATTGTTTAACTGTTATACACACTAATTAAAAAAAAATATATCAAAATTATTTATTTCATGTAGAATTGTAGACCAACTTGCGGCTCTTACGACACATCGGTCAAGCCGTTTTTGACTAACAATCTGCTTTTTTTATTTTTTAGACAAAATAATCCTTTACTGCGATCTCACCTGATAGTAAGTGACGATGCAGTCTAGGATGGTAGCGGACTAACTTGGATGGGGTTTGGCAGTGTAAATTCAACTCATACCCATTTTAATATAATTAGTATACAAAATATAATAATAGAATAGATAGAAAAATGTTCATAGAAGAGATGATTGCTTTTTCTTTTATGCTGTGCATGGACAATTTAATGCGAACCGTGGTCTGTTCTACTTTAGCGAGTATAAAAAGAGTCAATATGTATTCCTCGCAAATAAACCGACATGATAAAGGAAAAATTTTCCCACGTACAAAATAATGTCGTCCTTTTCCTATTTAGATACTATATTGCCTTATCTTATAACCAAGATATACCACAAACCATTGTTATCTTTAGTTGTTACATAAAAGGTGTTTATTCATTTTATTGTCAACTATAGCTGTTTTAGTTTCTTTTAAATAAAGTAAATCTTTGACTTCCCAAATTATAATGCCCGTCTCTGAGATATTTTAAGCTTCTCTTTTTGTCAAATGTCTAAAAGTTTTACTAATTATTATCAATATCATTGATTTTCGGTAGGTACAACTACTTATTACCAAATATTAACGGTTTTTATTATTTACTAAATGATGCCCGCGACTTCATCCGCTGGATTAAGGTATTTTCAATTCCCGCGGGCACTCTTTAATTTTCCGGGATTTAATTTAGCCTTCTTAGGTATGAGCTATCTCCATTCGGAATTGCAGCCAAATCGGTTTATTCGTTGCGGTGTGCGGTTAATCAGCTACTTGTCAATGTAAACCCTGTTAAAATCAGTTCAGTAATTCCGAAGGGAATAGCGGACAAAGTTCGACAAAGACACGTGTTATTTGGTTCAGATTTTTGCATGCCCGTGGAGATATGTTTCTGCTGTAATCTTCTTCTAGATTATAATATAGCTTTATAATAAAAGAGAAACACCTTTAAAATTTGGAAAGTTCCTTTTTTTTTTTTTTTTATTCTATGACAAGATAGCCCTTGACTGCGATCTCACCTGATGGTAAGTGACGATGCAGTCTAAGATGGTAGCGGGCTAACTTGGAAGGGGTATAGCAGTGTAAATTCAACCCATACCCCTAATCGGTTTCTACACGCCATCGTGCCGGAACGCTAAATCGCTTGGCGGCACGTTTTTGACGGTAGGGTGGTAACTAGCCACGGCCAAAGGCTCCCACCAGACCAGACCAGAGACAATTTAGAAATAATAAATTACTAAATTGCCCCCGCCGGGAATCGAACCCGAGACCTCCCAGTTATAAGACCACAGCGCTCACCACTGCGCCAGGGAGGTCGTCGAAAGGCAAAGAAAAGTTTTCGAGAAAATCTGTGACATTATTCCACGGTTAAGTGGAGGATAAGTTGTCAATGCATGGTTAAACCTTTTAGGTTATCGGTACTGTGTTATTTTTAATAGCCTGCAGCTGAAGTCAAGCGAATAAAAAGTAAAAAGAAATCACGATGAATCTTGAAAGGAACTGAAGTTCCTTTGACCGGCTACGTTAGCTTTAAAGCGGTTCCGTTTTGAACTTCTATGGCGGTGTTCATTTGATTTATATTTATCTTTCAAAATTGTCTGGATGTGTCTTTACAGGAACTCAATATTTTATTTAGTGCTGCAAGTAAGCTGTATTTCATATAGTAAAACATTTTTACAGCTGTAATAAAACATTTGAAGCTGGCAACAGATTTTTGATTGAACGCGCTAATCTCAGGAACTTCTGGTTCGAATTGAAAAATTCTTTTTGTGCTTGGCTATATAACATCACGTTGCGACCAATAGGAGCGAAGCATCTGAAAAATGTTGCAAAAACAGGGAAAATTATCCATATTTAAAATATATTCTTTTAAAAACTTCTTAATCGCGATCATAATAACAGAAATTGACGCGGACGAAGTCGCGTGCAACAGATAGTCTGTGATAATACGAAACAAAAATTGATTGATTGATTACTCGTTAGAAAAGTCAACTACCTTATTGAATCAAATCAAAATCAAAATTTATTTATTTCATGTAGGCCAAATTGTAGTTCTTATGACACGTCATAAATCTACCACCGGTTCGAAATGCAGATTCTGCTGAGAAGAGCCGGCAAGAAACTCAGCAGTTGCTCTCTTCAAAAAAAAATTTTCTTAGTCTTAAATTCTTTAACTTAAATTAAAATTATTACCATTCATTAATCATCAATATTCTTTGCAAAAACTATATTTATAATTTCAAATGTTATTTTAAACATTATTGTGTCGTCGTTCATTTGTTTATTTAGAGTTCCAATTTATAATTTTTATTTGAATTTGCACATACGGTTAAGCTACTATATAAACTCTACTTGGGAAAGCTAAATTGATTCTCCTATATTCTTTTGTTCACTGGTTTGGAAATTAAAAGGGCGTTTATGAAAACATCAGAACAATTTTCTCTTGTTAAATACATCGCGTGTTTGAACAGGCTTGAATCCTGTTTTTTTATTATTTTGAATTTAGAGAATAATATTATTAAAACTTTCTACCTACTTTGCGGCTTATAATAAAGTCAAAATATAACATTTCTTTATTTCGTAAAATATAGTGGTCCAGTGTTCGAGTCTCTAAAAATGTTTGCATCAGTGTAGCGATCGCAATGACCCCTGATTGGCTGGGACCCTCCCGTTATTGATTAAAATGCATTGATGCAGCAAGAACGCTATAAATTCAGCCAATTAGAGGCCATTGCTATCGTTACCCCGATGCAATCATTTTTAGAGAATCGACACACAGCTTAGCAAAAGTCAGCTGGCGCTACGCTTTGAAACAGAAGTGATGCTTTTTAGAAACAAAATTAATGAATGAAAACTTAAATTGAACACTACGATAGAGAATCTATCTTCTCCAAATGATGGACCCCTATAAATAAAGCTTAGAAAAATCAACGCTACATTTGAGCTGGATGAGAGTATAGCTATATATGAACGAAAATAATATACGGCTCACACTGAATGCGATTCAAGTTGGCAAGGTTTGGCTAGAAGTTGTTCAGCATCTCTTCCATTTAGCATTGTCTCTACTGTGAAATTTAATGCATCTGAAGGTTTACCATTACATGTGCTCTTAAAGGGTGGAGCCCCTCAAGACTACGAATACAATGTAGAGCGATTCGAATCTTTGTAAGACATAGAGCATTAAAAAGACGCGATGCGATGCGTTTTGAACCACTTTTGGTGAGCACAAGACAGTTGCGATCACAGCACCGCATTCGATGTAAGAAAATCTTAACGGACTACAGCTATTCATGTAGGACTTGTAGGTATTTCTATGAATATGTCAACAACGCTATTCAACGAGGAATCAAAAATAATGTAGGTGATTTCTACGGGTATCATTGAATTATTGTTACAGCTATTTTTGGAGAGCAGATGTCATAATATTATGTTTGCGTTCCCAATTTTATTTGAGAGAGGATATGATAATTTTTAATTCAACATAATATGTGTTTGTAATTAAAATTTTCTCGTGTCTTCTTATGATTTAAACTCATGCTGATAAAGATTAGTAGGTATTGACAAAGGAAAAAAATATATTTTTTATTTTGTATTATTTCTCTCTCTTATTTAGATAACTAATAACAAACACCAATGTAATCAACTTTGAAGCAGATGTTAACCTTTGTTTGAAACTTCAGCCGCTTAGAGTTAGGTTTCTAAAAATATCACCGGAAACCTTTTTTGCATAAATCACTTAGTCACTCTTCAGGCCCTCAAATAAAGCATAAAATCACATCGCCATCGGCCCGTCGCATTGCTCCATTGTTGGGTGATTAAAGGACGAACCAACAAACAAACACACTTTCACATTTAATAACATTTTATTAGTAGAGATTATTACATAACGCTAACTGTGGGCCTTTAAATTGCGAACGACATTTATAATTAAAATCTTAGCTTTGAACATAACGGCGTCAATCATAAATTAAGATTTAATATGACATGCAGGATATTACGAGTGGGATAAATTATTATGTAGTAAACATGTTCAAACTCAATTACAAAATCTAGGAAACTATTTTCGATATTGAATCCCTACTAATATTATAAACGCGAAAGTGTGTTTAACTTTTATCTACTTAGTTCATCCTTCAATCATGTAACACTGGAACAAAGGATAGACATTTGTATGGTTTTATACTGGTCAGTAACATATTTATTTTTATTCCGAAAAAATAAAGGGTCTCCGCTAGATTTTTAAAAATCTAGTTCCAAGCGGACTAAGTCGTGGGCAAAATCTATTTTGAAATAAATTAAAATAAGAAATTTCTTAAAATTGGGAAACAGAGTGAAAAAATCGCCATTTTCGCGTAAATTAAAAAATTCATTATTACCACTGATAAAGTTTCAACATTGAAGAAACAAAAGTTGACTCACCTCTTGGTCTCACGCGTGTTTGTCGTCGTTGTCGCTCCGATCGATGTACTTCGTAGATCGTTACAGAGCACGATCTTATGCCATTTGTTTCCAGCTACCTTTGTGAACGTCTGTCCCCCTTGTTGGTCTTCCAATGTTGACATTCTATCCAATGGTCCACCTAATCATAAATCCTTCAATAAAGTCCTTGAATAAAATCCTTAAATATGTACCCTGAAAACATCCATTTAATTCCATAAAACTTTTATGGTTTAACGCACTTTTAAACAGAAGGTGGGCTAAATTCATTTCAAAATAAATAATAGCTTTTCAAGATCCGTGCCTGTATTTTTTAACAAGAAAATCAGCGAATCGCTCAGATAGTATGAATGAACGGCATTATTTTCCATTCAAACAAGAACCTCAGCTGAATTGTTCAGTTTTATAGGACTATAAAAGAGGCACTGGAACTCGAATGCAGTCATGCATTAAACAGTTATGTAGTTGAATAAATTGAAATAATTGTAAAGCTATTAAGCCAAGGACGTGAAAAGTTGGATATCCACCTTTTCCTTATCTACTTATCTCATATTCCCGAGCGAATTTAATCCACAGCGGCTAAATTCAAAGCAAGGAGGAGATATTTCAGTGCACATGTATGTGCACATATAATTAATTGTGCAATTTTTTTACTATTTTTATTGACTACTGAAAAAATTCGTGTCTGAAAAATTCATTACAGACCGTTAATTTCAGCTACATTCCAGCAAGTGAAAATTCCTTTTCTTCTTATTTTCATTGGATCTCAAATGCAGCAGAATGTTCAATATTATGTAACAAAATCAAAAACTTATAAAACATATATTATCGCGTTAAACGCAAAATATTGAAAACGAACCAATACGCCAAATATGCGTTCAACAAGAATATATATTTCGGTGTACCATATAAAACACCAACACAGGTGAATCCACCAATACCATCACTTAATTTTTTTGCTCAGTTCATAAAAACGTTAATGGAAATGGAGCTATGTACGAGCATTTTAGTGAAGTGTATAAAGGTAAGGCTAAAATACATCGATAAAAATTCTAAAATAACCCCAGGTATTAGTTCACCACGTAAGCTATCAATCTCCGCGTCAGGCGGATAAACCCCCAGCGGATACGTGACGTTTAACTAACGACAGCGCGAATCGATTTACTTGCGTACTTGATACTTTGTAAAATATTTTTACGGTTTCGTACCCAAACTAAACCCAAACGTAGACGCAACGAAGCCGCGGACCTCCTCTAGTATTACTATAAAATATAATAAAAAATTGTAATAATAGTACAATATATTGTAATGTTGTCTGCGCCACGTAGTAGCTTGAAATCTGACTGAATATATTAATGTACCTACAGTCCGCGCGCGAGCTCCGAGGATTCTTAAGGAATGTTGACGTAAGAGCCTATAGAGACGCATCCGCGCGCGTGCATTAAATTAATTGTGAAATAATAATTCTTTCAGGAAAGTACCTATGAGCATTCAAGAAAATAAATAATTATAATGGTCTTCGAATTATAAAGGATTTTTTCTCTGCCTGTGGTCATTGCTCATTCTCGCCATTTCTTTTTCGTCGAAATTAAACAGCTATTTGCAAACACAAAGAAAACTTTTTAGTTTAGTACTATTTATACCTAGTGCTAAATAACATTGCTACACACAGAACTCGATATTCGGTACTCGCGTCAAGGTCGACACTTGTACTGGGAGTGTGCGGGGTGAGGTGCGACGGTCGGGCGCGTGTCAGTTCAAGTAACTTTGAATGTTTCAAAGTTACTTGAATATTTATATTACCCTTTGTCATACAATCACGCTATTAAACGACTAATATTAAATTATACATATTATGTAAGTGCACGTATAACAACGTGATTACAGTTTATGATGGCAAATTAAATCAACACACAATTTTGCTCCGCAATTTGCGTGAATTTGCCTGAATAATTATTGTTGCTAATCATAGTTGCAACGTATGCAATATGCATTTTGAATGGCGTGAATACCTATACACATACCACAGTATAAGATATATTTCTCAACATAGCGTAGGCAAATTTTTTGATACCTAAATCTGTGTCGTAAATAAAAATCCCCACTATTCTTACTATCCCTACTAATATTGTAAATGCGAAAATGTGTTTGTTTGTTAGTTTCTTAGTTTATCCTTCAATCATAATATCGTAACAGACTAATAGAGCTACGGATCGACGTGATTTTTTGCATGGGTATAGTGGAGCCAAATTTTTTATACAAAATTCCTATACATATTACTAAGAGACGATATTATAGCCATTTTTTTTTTAAATTAATATCTTACGAGTTATTAGCATACATGATGTATTTGGTGCTTATTACACACCTATTCCGCGCAGTACGCTGCCATCGGTCGCGTTTCGCACAAGGTTCTGGGCATGTTTTATTTCATCGCTTAGTCACGATCGCGTGGGTGAAATCTGTTTTCTGACATTCTGCGCAGTCTTAACATAAGCTACTTCTTATCGCGAAAAAAAAGGATTTAAAAAAAACCACGCAACTTACGCTACGGGAAAAGTTTGTCATAATACATAATCGGACTCGCCCTGACAAGTTCTACGTGATCGAAGTACAAGTAGCACCTGAAAAGCGCTGTATTTCTTATGTTGAAACCGCATTCAAACATAAACGACAATATGAAACTAGGTTTAGAACCTTCGCTGTTCAATGTTTTGAATGTGTAATGAAGCCAATTTATTATTCTAAATTGGCTCTACCGACACCGAAGAGCATAATAACTTAAATATATTATACCATTAGTAAGGTACACGTATAATCTTAGTATCTACTCAGATACGCGACTACAGAGAGTTATTTTACCAATAGACTAGCAATGCCTCGTAAAATATACTGAAATTGACCAGTCGTGATTTTTATTTTTCCCACGGGCCTCGTTTCTGTCATCTCTTAAAAGTAAATCGAAATGAACCAATTTTGATTTTTTCGATTTTTCAGATGGTTAAAAAAATGGGGGTTAAAAAAGAAGAACTACTCAGGTTTCTCAATTTTTCTTTACTCCACCTCTATTTATTATTTATTTATAATATGTATCTGTTAATATAATACAAGATATAGTTTTTGTAACAAAAAAAAAATTATTCAAATCGGTCCAGCAATTTTTGAGGTTTAGACATTGTTTTTACTTAAGGAGTAGAAAAAGCGAGAACGCGGAAATACCAAACTTACCTACTTCAAGATTCTCGACACTACATGGTAAAATTTTCATTCATTCATAATGCAACGAGATAGCTTATTTCATAGCTTACGGTCATGTTACACGACTGAAAAAGATAACTAATATCTGCTGCTTGCTAGACTCTTACTTACTTGTGATTTCACTATGAAAAAATTACCGAGATAAATATGAATTCCGATTTCCAATCAGATTTAGAATTTAGTATAGCAATTAAAAAGTCCAAATCTAATTTACAAGGCACCTAATTACCGCATGTGAGTGTCGACACGTATGTTTACTCAAAAGAAAAAATTAGCTCTAGCTTGCGACTTTGTAATCATTAAATTGATGATCGCGGCCTCACAAGCTGTCCTTACATCCGGCACACAGACAGACACACATGTTCCAGTCCCAGTGCCGGTGAGAAGGTTATAGCTTAGTGGCAGCTTAGAAAAAGTATTCCTGACATTTTTACATTTATTATTTTTATATTTTTTTTCTAACATTCTCTCATATTTATCTTTCATTTATGTGTTTGTTTAATTTACTTTATTTTATACATTTGGTAGAAGTTTGTGTCAATATGGGTGAACGTACCTGAAATAAATGAATTTGAATTAAATTGGTGGGCCTTAAAGTCTTATGTATGAGGTATGCCGCTCCATAGTCTAACTCGTTGCATGACTACGCAATAACCGGATTAGCCCGTTGAATCGTTGATGACGCTGGAAATGTGTGTAAATCAAAAGCTCAGTTCCGCTCCGAATTGCCGCAAATTCCACACAGCTGAATAATTGCCGTGAGTCCTGGCGAGATTTCTGTATTCCCATAATTTATAGAAGCAGGTGCGTCTTTGAAACGTCGACCGTATGATGCGAGATACAATTTTAATTTGTAACGAAGGGTACATGCTGAGGTGCTTTGGCCTGTTTTGTAAGCTCATATTATATAAAAAATAATATACCACAGAAATATATTCTGACATAAATCTATCTCGTTTTAGCTTTGTCTTGGGTCTGGGCGGAGTGGGGGTGCAGTCTGTAGATCGCACTTAGTATTAAGCTTTTGTATCTTTTTTGTGTGAGCTGAATAAATGTTTATTTATTTATTTATTTAAATTTATATATTATTCAAAAATTTAGTTACCAGGTTTGTAGTAAAATGGTGATAGTAACGTTCAACAATACCGGATGGTGCACAGCGCGGACCAAAAATGCTGTTGACCACAAACACTGAAAGTCAAACTGACGGTCTCCTAAACGTACTGGAAACGAAATGGCGGATGGCAACGCAATGCTCAACAGTCAGGAAGACGGACTAAAAATCGATAGTAGTAGTAGTAGATAATCGATAGGAGATAGTAGTATTGGAAGTAGTATAGTGGCAGTAGTCATGTAAAAAAAAATACCGACAAGAAATCCACGGGCAACTATCCAGGAGAAGGTTCTTTACGAAGCGGACAACCATAGAGAATCCTATCGTCCGGTAGTTCTATAAGAAAGCTTGAAATTCAAAATTATGTATTTTACGTAGGCAAACTTGTGGCTCTTATGATAAGTCAAAACTCTACACCAGTTCGGAAAGCGGATTCTGCTGAGACAACAGCCAAGAAACTCAACAACAACCTCTTGACTTTAGAATATGCCGGAAAACGCGGGAAAACTCCAAGTTTAAGAAGTAAAACATAATCTATTGAATAAGCTTCTGCTAACATTTCTCGATTTAAATTCAAATGGCTTCCCAAACACAACGAAACTTGTTAATCTATATAGAGTGCGGACCCAACTTCAAAACTCGCTTTATATGCACAACTATTAATCCACTATTATTAAGCTAGAACCAAACAGAAATTTCAACTAGTGCAGAAGTTTCAAGTACCCCATATTAGCTCTGAAGTTCGCCTTTCGACTGTACATGACATGTTTGTTATTTTACTGGTAGGTTATTACTCTTTATAGCATTATTCTAGCACTTAGCATACTCTATGTATACCTAATTTGTTAAGTTGATAAAAAATTTGTTCTAGTAATAACCCATTTTATTATTCAACACAATTCTTTCACCGTCAAAGCAAGTGATATTTAAGTGTTTAAAACACACAAATAGCTCCGGAAAGTTAGCCTGGGATTGCAACTCCCCAAAAAGACAGCTATCTCCGCTTCTAAATGAACTGGGTTTTAGTTCTAAATAAGAGAAAAATGGTCTCCAACTGCGAGGCTTCTGATATTTCAGTTTGTCTGCACCTTAAATGCGCTCCTTATCTTGTAGGTAGGATTCCTCATTTCCCAAGCAATGTTCTCAATATGCTAAGTCAGGTTTTATAATGGACCGTATATACGAAAAGTTACGACCCGCGTAAATGTTAAAATTGAATAAAAACCGACCTTACGTCTCTCGCCTCGCTTCTCCTACGCTCATAAAAGTCGCACAATATTTCGCAATTTACGCTGTCTATAACAATATATACCACCATAATATACCAGCTTATGTGGCACGGAATCAACTTCTTGTACGAAGATTAAAACTGCCTTAGAATCTATTCATATCCTAAAGAATTTTACATAGAAGGTACTCAACACTTTTAATTAATTATAATAAACGAATACTAAAAAAGACTTTCAATGAAATTCTCGGTGGGAAATATTGAAATTAAAAATCTACTCAAATTCAATAAAAAATGTTACCTCCAACCTCCAACTGCTAGCTCAGAGTTAAAAGGAAAAAATCAAAACGAGTCATAAAGTGTGGTCATATATCGCAATTTCCCGTCTGCCGTAGGGAAGTAATCCGTATTTATTTTCCACTAAGTCCTTTAAAGTCTGATAGAGCGTCCCGAGGTTTAGACGTTATCCCTACTCACTGACAGGATTTACTTTGATTTACTAACGTGTGACAATTTATACTTAGTGCAAGATCTTTTGGATTAAGAGACCATCGCGAATGGCCTCTGTTAAATAATAAAAGTACGAGTATTTAGTTCAAACGCCACTAGCTAACTAAATACTATCCTTTTTTGTTCGATGACGAGATAGACCCTGACTATAGTAATATAATAGAATAGTGTTGATGCAGTCTAAGATGGTTGTGGGTTAATTGCAAACTCACCTGATGGTAAGTGATAATGCAGCCTAAGATGGTAGGGGGTTAACTTGGATGGGATGTGACAGTAAAGCCCCCCTAGACCTAAACGATTTCTATATGCCATCGTAATGGAACGCTAAAATTGGTTGCTAATAAGAGTACTCACCGCTGCAGGATTTTACATTATATAAAGATAACACTATTTTAAACCAGTGATCTCTATAAACTAAAGTAAATACTTTAGTTTATAGAGATTGGGTAGGTATAGTTCTTTCAACTCGCGAGGGCGCATGGCACATGGTTGTGTGCGTGTCGTATCTGTATAAGTGTGAGTGAGAGCTTGCTCGCGCCTGACCACTCCCACCTAGGTTCCTGACACCAACGCACACTTACGCAATGTGCATGTACACGACGTAACCACAAGTAAAGCTCAAGCGCCCTCGCGAATTGCAAGAACTATATGTACCTACCTGTAACAAAACGGGTACCATTAATTACTGTAAAATTTATTGCTCTGCTATCAAAGTAATTTTAACCAAATTTCCCAGTTCGAGTCCATAAATTGCGGTAAAAAGTTTCAGAAAATCACAAATCATGATCGTGATTCGATATCGATCGTCGAGGGAACGTCTCAATATTTTCGCTCCGATCGTTCTAATCACGATGATTAATCGAAAAACGTTCCGCTCTCGCCCTTTTAATTGGTTTGGTCGGGATAAGTATTTTTTTTTTTTGAAACTCCCATTATCCACTCAAATTAGTTCCCCCAAGAAGTCATTAATATCAATCAATGTTTAACAGACTTGGAACGGAAACGAAACAAATTGAAAATTAATTTGAATGTATTTTTTTCTTTGTATTTAAGGTTTCTACTTCTATGAATTTATAATTTAGATTCTTTTTTATTGCAAGATAGGCTTGGCGAAAATCACTGGGAAACACTGATAAGGTCAATGAAAGATGGAACATCTTTTAGGGAAGCGCGCTCTATCCCATGTTATTTTATTTATTTTTAACAAAAAATGTGACTAAGGTACCTAATACTAATCATAATTTACGGTACTAATCATAATTTTTATAGAAATTTTTAAAAATCCATGTTTGAATATATCTAATGGAAAAATAACAATGGAATTCTATCACTGAAAGTTCGTTTAGGCACTTCGATCATGCAGCAATTAAAAAAAGAGAATAAATCATTTATTGTAAAAATTCTCAATTATTATATATGTATTATGTATGTATTATATATATCATATTTTAAACTAGCTTCTGCCCACGACTTCGTCCGTGTGGAGTTACGTTAGTTTTTATAAACCCTCGGAAAACCTTTGTTTTTCCGGGATAAAAAGTAGCGTATGTTCTGGTCCTCAACAAACCCATACAAAAAATCACTTCGATTCGTAGCTCCGTTGTTGAGTGATTGAGAAACCAACACACACGCACTTTTGCATTTTTAATATTAGTAAGTAGGTACCTATATAAAAATGCAAAATTTTGTACTGCTGGTATTGCGTTGAAGTTTTTCCGTTAGATTTATCTCTGGCCTAACATGCCGAAACAATGAAGAATAATTTATTATAATTAAGATCCGTGATTAAATTTAAGATCAAGCAATGCAATAATTAGATGATCATTCATTTCGCGGCTCGAAATCCGCGATTTTCTACTCCATTGAAAGATCTGGCAAATCGCCTTAATTTAAAAAGTGTCTACAAAGCATTTGAAGAATCCCTTTGTTCCATAACTCGGCTGTCCTATCCCATTTTCAATAAGTATCTTGGGGCACATTGCAAAAGTGATTGCCTCCCTCGGAAAGTATTTTATTCCTTTTTAATATGAGACGTTAATATCAAAATTCTTTATTCGAAGGATAATTTACTTAAAGGTTTCGCCGTCGTAAAATCACATATTGAATGACAATCTGAAATTACGAAGTTACATTTCACAGTTGAGCAGTTTCGATGCACATAAATAGACCAAATCGTAACATTTTTTTTTTGTTTAGCATCTAAAACGACGGATTTTTTACTATTTTTCCTGCCATAATGTGAAATCCTATATTTAATATTGCATGATTATTAGTTTTTTGTACTTTTTTCAAAACTGCACATTTGGTACTTGACCACTTTTGTCCTGTCGCTTCTCAACTCCAAATCACAATTTTTTTGATATTATCAAGTATTAAATACTCCAGTTTAACATTATTTTATTTGTATGTACATTGTACATACATAATGTTTACTTCAAACAATACTCTACAGTATAATTGTTGTATCTATATGTGTGGATCTATGATATTCTACTAGGGATGAGCTATTTACTTACAAAAGAAGCGAAAAAATTGTTCCGAACGACGAGGAGTATAATTGAGTACTTCATTGTTAAATGACATGACAATTAATTACCGCACGCTTGTAACATATCCACCTCTTTTTATGCATATACTATACATAGGTGTGGATGCTATATAATGTACTGAAATAATGGTTGAGCACTCCCTAGAACACTTAAGAACTAGAGTCTTGACGTTATGCGGATTGCGCCAAAGTGCCGGCACGTACATTAGTGCACATCTTGGTACTCATATTTCATGCTGCACTTGTACATGCAGGTAGCGATGCGCGGGCGGAATGTTGGCGTATCTAAATTCACAAGACGTTTCGAATATTCCGATTGGTTGCACCCATTGACGCGAGTCGCATATCTCGATACTGTACCGTCGTGGAGAAAATAGTTGACGAAATTCTTACATTGTAAAATTATATACCTGCTTTGTCATAATCTCAATAAATCGCTTGTCCACAACTGGATACGAATCTCATCTTAAAATGATTTATGCCATAGTTCACTGCGCTGTTCAAGTGTGCATCAGCATTAAGGGGTCCAAAAAAATCGTCAGAAAGTGTGATCTGGCCTGAGATGCCTATGTTTTCAATATTATTATTTTTAAAGTGGGTTTATACAAGTGTAAATTAAAAATTTAAAACACCCCCAACATGTTACAACATCCTGGCGGTGGCCATCTTGGACCGATTATCATCAAAAATAGCTAAGAATACTTCCGACTAATTCACCTTTCAAACAAAAAAACGCAAAATCAAAATCGGTACATCCGTTCAGCTGCTATAATGCCACAGACAGACACACATACACACAGACACATCAAACTTATAGTCCCGTCGTTTTTGCGTCGGGGGTTAATAAAAAATATTTTTTGATTAATCCGCAGAAATGTGTATTACCGCGACTGTACCTACATTCTCACAGCACGATCAAGGCTTTCGGATATTGTAGTAAGAGCTTTGCGCAGAGAATTATCTCATACAAGTGTTCAAACATTTATACGTCATATTTCATATCATGGGTTGAAATGGGAATTTGAGCTTACAGAGATAATAATTGTTACTGAACTGGTATTCTTGAAATATTCAGAATATTTTGAATGCACAAAGAATATTTAACTTTAGTAGCAGTTTCATGTGATTCCATCTGTGTGGAGATGGGTTTTAATTGTTTTTAATTTACCCGTAATATTAAGGTTTTTCAGGACATAAACTACGACAAATCTACTAATTCTTTTTCTTTATCAACCGATGACGTCCACTGTTGGAAAGGGGTCTCTTGCATGGAATTCTCACACACTTCCACAGATCTCGCTCTTGCGCCGCCTGTATTCAGCGGCTCCCTGGAACTCGTCTGATATTGTTGGTTCACCTGTTGAGGGGTCTACCAACACTGCACTTTCCGGTGCGGGGTTGCCACCTCAGCACCTTGGCATCCCAGTCAAACAGTCAGACCGAAACACTTTCGCTTTTCTAATATTTGATTAGAAACAAAAATAAAGAAATCTTAATCAGGAAGCCACACCAAAAAGGACCTAAAATCTGAGAAGGGCTCACAAATAACAAAATATTAAATTACGATCAAAGAGGTCGCACAGTGAACTCTATGGCTAAATTCTAACAAATTACGGGCCCGCCGTAATCAAGACTATCCTCTCAATATTAACCCTATTTCTTTGAAACCAATATATGGCCATAACTGCCCAAAGCCGTGAAAGGCACGCCATAAATTGCGGAAAATATTCGATAGACCCTTGATAAAGTCACATTGTCATGGATGAATATTATGGCCATTGATACCATTGGTGGATATTTATTGAAAGTTGGCCCAATTGTGGAGCCTTATTGGGTCTCTTGATAGATGGTTGGGGTTGATAAGAACTCCGGCGTAATTTTCTCCCACTATGAATGGGGGACTCGGTAATGTTTACGATCTTTTGATGTACGCACCAATATTAGGGACTGTGATCTTAAGCTGGATGCACATCGGATAACCTTACTTTTATTATAAATGCGAAAGTGCTTGTTTGTTGGTTTGTCTTACAATCACGTAGAAACGTAGCAATGGACTAGCTGATGCCCGCGACTTCGTATGCGCGGATTATGAGTTTTTGATTCCCGGTAACTTTTTGTTTTTCCGAGATAAAAAGTAACCTATGTGTTATTCCAGACTATAACCTATCTCTGTGCCAAATCCATCCATCCATACATCCAAATTTTCGTATTTATAATATTAGTAGGATGAATAATCCTTGGTTTACGCAGTAATATAGCTTTGAAAGCTAAAAAGTCAAATCAAAGACGCAATATAAGATCAAAAGTTGGAAAATAGGGCTTTATGTAACGGCTCTAATAAAAATGGCCTAGCCAGCTGACGTGAGTTAGATCCATGCAATAAAAACAATGCCGAAAGCGAAAGAAATTATTTAGCTCTATTGAAATTGGTTTCAACCACAAAATCATTTTGAATCTTACTGCTTTGGAAATAAAGTTTTGTACCAACAAAGTCGCGGATTTGTAATCATAAATGTATTCAGAAATTGGCAGACTTCATTATGTTTAAGAGTTGAATGGCTTAATGTAGTGGAATGAATACGAGATTCAAACCGAAGTGTATTTAGGTTTTACAACAGTACCGTAGAAAATTAATATAAAGCTTTTCAACGGTAAAATTAATGTCAAATGAAATATAAAACGGTTATAATAATGAAATGAGTTCAACATGCTGAGAGTTGTCAATATGGCGAAATTAAAACAAGGGATAGAATTTTGTCTGATGAACCATGTAGTTTTTTCATATTCGTGACTTTCATAAATTGTTAAACATAGCTCAGGAATAAAAGATTTTTTCATAAACCATTAATTTAAATATATATAAAGAACTGACTGACTGCACGGATCGGGCTGAAAGGGATACTTAAAAGCTCTATATTTTCGAGACTAGTTAAGATCTAGATAAGACATCGTGTTTTAATAATAAAACCTTTATTGTAAGATAGATAGATAGATCGATAAAAACTTTATTGCACCCAAGAAAGATACAAAAATTAATAAAACTTTAAACTACGCATGCAAAGGCGGCCTTATTGCTACAAATCAATCTCTACCAGGCAACCATTGGTGATAGAAGTGAAATGATGTGTGAAGTTTAAGTATCTATAATTTAAAAAAAAATTAGTCAAATACCCAATAAGTGAATGTCCCACATGTGAACTGTACACACATACAACCAAACCAAATCTCTCCAATTCAAAAACTTCAAATCGAATATCCTAAATACATATAATAAATATATATATTAATATAAAATATCCTTACCTACTCGTAGCTCCTGAGATCCTCTAGTCCATATGTCAATCCCAATGTGTGTACAAGCGAATGTAAGCTTGCGAAACACTTGTGTATACACTACAGCTTGGTTAACTTGTATCAGTACTGACACCGGTGTTCGATATCACTTTAGAATTTGGTTGAACTATAATACGTATGTATTTTCAAGTAACTCATGCCGGTCGGATTGCCGTCTCATCACTTGTTTTTGCAAAATCATTTTTTGAAAGAAGAGGAGGGGATAATATTCTTAAAAAAAAAAAAAGACGTGTGGCACTCAGGGATTGCCGCGGTAAAGCTATTGCATAGCATTTTTTATCAACGTTGATAAAAAATGCGACATCTAGCGGCTCACCGTATAGGAGTCCCGTGTCAGGTTTTTTCGTTACGGAATTTCTGGATTCGGTCTCCACGCTGGCCCGCGATAGAAGCTATGCAATTGCTTAAAAATTGTAATGTTTCTTACGTTGTTGTTATGTGGTGTGCCTTTAATAAAAGTAGGTATATTCTCAGGTGATTGAAAACGAATTTAGTATTACATTCAATAATTCAAGACGAATCGTTTTCAGAGCCAATAAAACAAACTTCAAGTTCTTAGCATACAATAATATAACCTACGGAGCGTCTTAAAGTACAAACACAATATACGTTGGTACACACTTAGCGCTTTTGGAATTCAGAGAGTATTGCTCGCTCAGTAACCTAAAGAACAAACAGACGTGAGGCAACATTTGTGTTGATTACGTGCTAAAGTACCCTTTGTAGCGTTAGCTAAACAGCATTTCCACTAGGTACACGAAAATAAAAGAATTATAATTCTTTCACATACTAGGTTGTTTACGGTAAACACACTTTTCTTTAATACTTGTAGGTACATCATCATCGTCATTATTATTTAGACTTCATCCGCGTGAATTAAGGTTTTTTATTCCCGCGGGAACTCTTAATTTTCCGGGGTAAAATGTAGCCTATAGGTATGAGTTCTTCTTCTTCTTCTTCATTTCCTGGGAACCTTCTCCGCAAGTAGGCGTCGATTCGCCCGTTTTGCGTGGTTCCGCTGGTACAGCTCTCCGCTGGATCACTCCAGCCAGCCGAGCTCCTTCCAAAATCCAAGCAGGCCACCCAGGTCGGCGAGGACTTCAGGAAGTGTAGCTGGAGAGCCAATGTATTCATGTCGTTGGTCGGATACACCCCTGCATTTAAGCAGTACGTGCTCCGGTGTCTCGTCGCCCTCCATGCATGCTCTGCACAGAGGGCTATCGGTAATGTCGGAAATAGGTATGAGTTATCTCCATTCCAAATTTCAGCCAAATCGGTCCATTCGTTGCGGCGTTATGCCACTTTAGTACATTTTAGCATGTGATAAAAACATTATATTGTTTTAAGTTTTTTCACAGTAAAAGCTACAGCAACATAAATTATGAGAAAATCAGATACAAAATACAATTTAAATGTAAATATAGCACGTATCTGTTTACCCAAAATGTTATTTTAGTTACATAGATTATTTTAATTTGGATGTGTACCGATAAAATTAGATTATCACAAGCCATTTCGGTATAGTGATGTCCCCACATATGAATATGTTTCAAGATCAACACCGTTTATTTTAGTCACACTCAACTATTAACATACTAATTATAATGAACATAAATCAGATGTGATCTCGGAATTCCGCGATTCATCATAACAGCTTGTATGTATTTCTGGTAATTTGCGAGGATCTTGCAAAGGTGCATATAATAATATATAATGCTGTTTTACTCGCATAAATCATTTCTATCTCTACTCCTTAGAAATTATCGCTTTGTAGAAACAGAACGAAGACCTACCTGGCGCAGTGATCAGCGCTGGGATTTTATAACTGGAAGTTCTCGGGCTCGATTCCCGGCGGGGGCAATTAGGGAATTTATAATTTCTAAATTGTCTCTGATCTGGTCTGGTGGGAGGCTTTAGTCGTGGCTAGTTACCAGTACCACCCAACCATCAAAGACGTGCCGCCAAGCGATTTAGCGTTCCGGCACGATGGCGCGTAGAAACCGCTTAGGAGTATGCCCTTTACAAGTTAGCCCGCTACCATATTGGACTGCATCGTCAATTACCATCAGGTGAGATCGCAGTCAAGGACTATCTTGTTATCGAATAAAAAAAAAGATTACTATACGGTAGAAACTTAGAGCATTTAGTTGGTTAAATGCTCAAAGAGTAGAAAGGTATACTATCCTTATGGTAAGAAACTAAGAACAGAACAAAATTAGAGAAAACACTGTATTTGTTTGTTTCTCGAATTTATAACAGCTGCTAGAGACGTTTCCCAGCTTTGTACTTATATTGTATGCTAAGAAATTTTTCGCTCAAACCCATTTTATGTTTTTGATTGAACGCCTAATTTAGGCAAATTAAAAAAAAAACGATCATCTGGGGCGTATAACTGTCGGCGAAATAAATTTTAAGATCATTTCCTGGGATTATTTAACAGTGTGTACTTAAATCCAATTTTAATTAATCTATTAAGTTCCAAAACTAACTAATAAAATCTATCGTAATTCTATCGTCTCAATATTTTAGCTCCAAACGCTCTATCGGTCTAATCACAATGATCAATCTAAAGTCTTTCCGCTTTGCCCGTCTTTTAATTACTTCTTCGGGATCTGTACGTGAATTACATTCTTCAAACTCAAATAACACACTCGAATTGGTTTCCCACGGAAGCCATTAATTTCAATCAACGTGCAAGAGTTACCGCAGGTACAATTAAAATTTGCAATTACTTTTTCAGGATTTCAAAAGAGTTGTTTAGAGACTAACTCGTAATATAAACGTAAAAATTCTTTTCACAAAACCGACCTCAAACGGCCCTACAAAGTATATCAATTGTACCTATAAAATTTTAAAAGTTCCCTCGATTTTCCAGGATCCCATCATCAGATCCTGACCTGATAACCATGAGACCACCTGGGAAGTATATCCTTTCAAACAAAAAAAGAATTTTCCAAATCATTACAGGTGTCTTCGAGTAATCGGGAAACATACATAAAAAACAGAAAAAAAATCTAGATTCCGACGTATTGAGAACCTCTTCCTTTTTTGAAGTCGGTTAAAAATGCTTACTTATAATATTTGCGAAAGAGTGTTTGTGTGTTTGTCTTTCAATAACGCAACAAGTAACGGATCGACGGGATTTTTTGCATAGGGATAATTAAGTACTTAGAGAGTGTCTCAGTCTACCTTATATTATCTGCTATAAGTTCCTGAGAGTTTGAGTATCCCGCAGACAACTTAATTCCAAACCAAGCCAAGCGACTTAGCGTTCCGGCACGATGGCATATAGAAACCGATTAGGGGTAGGGTAAAACCGGGATAGTTGCCCCACTTTTTGAAAAGGCTTCCTAATTTTTAAACTGTACATTTTTCATGAATAATTTCTATGAATGTAATTAGTTTGATCTTCGTACTAGCAATACGACTCATTTTTGTTGACCTAACAATAACTGATTCTGCATAAATTGAGTTTTTGCAAACCCATTTTTTTGAGGATAGATGCCTACCTATATGGATAGATGCCTACCTATGTGGATAGATGCCTCACCATAAAAATGCTAAGGAGGATAGATGCCCTAAAGGTTAAAATAAGTATAATACATAGTTTTGATATGTTTTATTTGTTATTTTCAGGTAATCGTTATCGTTGTAAGTTAAAAATAATTAAACTTAAACATTTGTTTAAGACTGCACATTAAAATTTAAAACAACTTTTAAATTTTAATGTGCAGAATCGTAACTAATAGGTATGGCAGGCAAGGTATTAATATTTAAAATTAAAAAAATCAATAACATAATTAAATTTTGGCCTTAATTTAGTTCGAATTAGTAAGGGCTTTTAGTCTGCCACATCTTGAGCAATAATTTCTGAAAATGATACAAACTTCGTGCAGCCACTTCTGGTACGATATGCACCGAATCCAATCAGATTTTGACTTCGTATTTTGATAGCTATCAAAGCATTTTATGCAATAATAATTAGCATCCGTATTTTTTGGCTTTCTTGGTTGTCTCTCTTTGTTTTCTTCACAGGCAAACCTTGAATTTTATTTCTTCTACTTTTATAGTATGTTGTTGTGGGTGTTTCTTTATTATCGCTAACTATCGCTAACAATTAAAGATAGGGGATAGATGCCCCTAAGGGCACCTATACTGCAAAAAATCAGGGCGACTATCCTTTTTGCTGTGGATAGATGCCCTTTTATTTTTTGATTTAAATAAATACAAAAGGACAATTATTAATAAGTATGTAGATATAAAGTTAATTAACCAATCTATACGATATTATAAAAATAGAACAGAATTTATTACTACATAAAAAGATATGTAACAGTAAATACTTACGTTCGAAACTTTGAAGCGTTCGTCGTGTTCGTCGTGGAGATGATCGCACGCACGAGTTAAACATGTCAATCCAGTGCGATGATCTAAGGGGAACTTATATGTGGGGGGTGCGTGCTCTATTTTTAGACTATTAAATCTGTGTTGCGATTTTGCGAAGTTAGGTTTTTAGAAAATGGGGCACCTATCCGACTGCGGCATCTATCCCGGATTTACCCTATGGGTTGAATTTACACTGCTATAACCCTTACAAGTTAGCCCGCTACTATCTTAGACTGCATCGTCACTTACCATCAGGTGAGATCGCAGTCAAAGACTATCTTGTCATGGGAAAAAAAATACTGAGGTACTGTAGCATCAGCAAAAGGTTACAACGTTACCACCGAAGTCGAGTAACAGTACATTCGAATCACTCGGAACTATAAAAGTTGGTAAGATCCCTCTAAAAAGCAGGAAATGAGCTCATGATTTTCAAATGCCCGAACAAATCTTCATAAATTATAGCTATTAAAAAAAAAAGACGTGTGGCACTCGGGGACTGTCGCGGTAAAGCTATTGCATAGCATTTTTTATCAACGCCATCTAGCGGCTCACCGTAGAGAAGTCTCGTGTCAGGTTATTTTCATTACGGAATTTCTGGATTCGGTCTCCACGCTGGCCCGCGATAGAAGCTGTGCAATAGCTTAAAAACCGCATCAAAATTGGTCCATTCATTGGGGAGCTACGAGGCAATAGATAGACACACAGATACACAAATAGACACGTTAAACTTATTACACCCCTCTTTTTGTGTCAGGAGTTAAAAATAGACCGCTTCCATCTTACTGCTACCTAGTTCTTATTTCTGTAGTAAAAACTAAAACTATTTTCACAGATAATTAATTTTGTAGAGATAAGTTGCGAAATTGCAGCAGCTATTAAAAGCTCGTTCTTAGTCTGTAGCAGATTATTTCGCAGTAAAGTATTAGCCAAAAGATAATGGCCATAGTTTCGAACTTATCTGCGCTCCAGTATGGCTAATGCATTATGCATTGCACTGGATTTACGATGTTTTTGAACAAACCTTTGTATTTTATTTTATCAACGTATGACTGATCCTAATATTATTAGGTATGTTTTAGAGTACCTATGTATGTATATATATATGTATTATATATGTATGTATTATATTATATATATATAGTTTGTATATT
Source organism: Hipparchia sbordonii (assembly GCA_038048805.1). Lineage (NCBI taxonomy): Eukaryota > Metazoa > Arthropoda > Insecta > Lepidoptera > Nymphalidae > Hipparchia > Hipparchia sbordonii. The sequence continues at coordinate 4,966,644 of CM076106.1, read as the reverse complement.
ATAATTTATTTGCACCACCTACCTCTTAGATTCTGTAGCTATGTTTTTTAACACCATTGGTTGCCTGGAAAGGATCGCTATGTAGCGATAAGGCCGCCAAATTGTACTTATGCTATTTATTAAGCTCTTTGTGTCTGTTCTTATAATATGTGTGGTGTACAATAAAAGTTTATTCATTCATTCATTCATATCTATAAATAATATCATCAATAATATTAATCAACTAGATGATGCCCGCGACTTCGGCCGCGTGGATAAAGGTTTATTTTCCGCGGGAACTTTTTGATTTCCCGGGATAAAATGTAGCCTATGTTTTAATCCAGGGTATGAGCTATCTTCGTTCCATATTTCAGCCAAATCCGTCCAGTGATTTTAGCGTGAAAGAGTAACAAATATACACACACACCACACAAACACACACACATACAAACTTTCGCCTTTGTAATATTAGTGTGATGTGATGTGATGTTTAAGAATGCTACTTGCTCCTAAAATACGGGCTCTATAGAGCGTGCTCTGACTCAGCTCAGATTGAAGATAGAGGTTAAAACGAGACACAAATATGTTCTGACATAAATCTGTCTCTTTTTAGGATGAGGTTAAGGTCAGGATTTAATGTAAATTCATACTCCGAACTCTCAAACTCAGCAGTTGCTCTTTACTGTACTAAAACCACATTAAATTCGATCCAGCTGTTTTTAACACCTTTCACCTTTTTAACGTTTATTCCCAAGCTCGCTTACTTGAGGATCATTAAATCCTATTTCCTACTAATGCTACTTGCTACTAATAATATAATTTTTATATCTTCGAATGAAGCGTACTCATATAATATCGATCGAACTTCACTTTGCAAGTTCGTTTGATCATATATTATAAATGCGAAAGTTTTTGAGAATGGATGGATGTTTGTTACTCTTTCACATAAATACTACTAGACAGATTTTGATGAACCTTCACAATGTAAAACTTTTTTTTTTTTCTATGGCAAGATAGCCCTTGACTGTGATCTCACCTAAGTTACGATGCAGTCTAAGATGGTAGCGGGCCACGCGATTTAGTGTTCCGGCACGTCTTTGACGGTAGGGTGGTAACTAGCCACGGCCAAGGCCTCCCATCAAACAGACTCATACATCAAAATAGCACATAGGGTCTATTTTATCCCGGAAAATTAAAGAATTCCTGCGGGAATCAACAACTTCACTATCTTTTGTACTCTTGATACTAAGAAAACGGCAAATGCCCACAACAAAACCTTTTCGGCGTAAACACAAAAGAGTGTCAATAGGACTTACCTTGACCTTTGTACACACTCTGGTACACGCTCACGAAATTAGACCTATTTACACTGTCCTTGTTATATTTACTTACTCAAATAACAAAGACTGAAGTTGTGTAATTTCAAAATTAATAATGAATCTTTACTAATAACGTAAAACATCGACCAAATACAAAATCTCGGCAAAATGAGTTTTAATAAAATACCTACCGACTTGAAAGAGCTTCACAATTTAGGTAAAACAAAACACAAAAGGTATTTTTTATTCTTTGAGAAAATAGTCCTTTACTGTGATCTCACCTGATGGTAAGTGACGATGCAGTCTAAGATGGTAGCGGGCTAACTTGAAACGAGTATGGCAGTGTAGATTCAACCCATACCTCCTAATCGGTTTCTACACGTCATCGTACCGGAACGCTAAATCGCTTGGCGGCACATCTTTGATGATTCTTACTTATTTCAAGTTTTGTGTTTAAAGTTCTCACTACCAGCTAATTAGGTCAGTGGCGATGAACGCAGAATAGATGCCTGCTTCATACAAATTGGAGTTTTATTTATTTAATGCAAATATTTCCACACATATATCCCACAAAATTGATTAACAATGTTCTTTTGTGTGTCCGTTTGCCGTAGAAGTTTAGATAGTTTATGTTAATAAATAGTACTCCATCGTACCCTTAGGTACGCAAAAAAATTGTAAAAATAATGCAATCTAAGCCAGGTTATTGTAAGAATAAAGTTATTTTAGCATGACACTAAGGTCGCTTCTATTCTCGGAACAGGCTATTTACGGCTGTACTCAGTCTGGCTCGGCGTTATTTATTCTACTGTAAAACTAAGCAGGGATTCTATAGCTATAGTGAAATGGTGCTTACCTTAATAGGTAGAGTAGAGATGTTCTAAATTTGAATGAGATGTATTTTGTAAAAGTAGGGCGTAATGAAATAATGTAGCAGTAATAGCTTCGTGGTTAAGATTATAATCGATTTTTTGGGGAATCCCCAAGGTTTCACTCTAGGCACATATATCTGACTTTTCAGAGCTATGTGCTTTTTAACAGTGCGCAGAATGCCAGAAAAAAATCCCCGCGATAGATCCCCGTGAATTTTTAAGCTATTGCATAGCTTCTATCGCGGGCCAGCGTGGAGACCGAATCCAGAAATTCCGTAACGAAAATAACCTGACACGGGACTCCTCTACGGTGAGCCGCTAGATGGCGTTGATAACAAATGCTATGCAATAGCTTTACCGCGGCAGTCCCCGAGTGCCACACGTCTTTTTTTTCTATAAGAATTTTAAAAGTCGTGAAACAAAAGCTATTTACTTTGATGCATAGAAGTTGTCTGTAGAAGGTTGTCGGCATTTGACAATTAACCCTGTATATTATATACGCGACGAATTGAGAACCCCCTTTTTTCGTCGGTTGATGAACCTGTAAGTCTCGGATGGTCAAATGTTTAAAAACATTTGGATCAACGACCAAGAATTGCTTGCTTTATTCTGTATTATAATAGTACAAATTATCACTCACTCAGAGCTAACATAATAAGATTATACCAGTAGATATACGAGTATAATAAAGATAAAACGAGTTCAGTGGTCAGTACATGGAATCGCACATCGCACGGACATGTCATTTCTGCCCGATTGAGTTGGGTCCAGGTTGGGTCGGTGCTTTTAATAATGCCCTGTCATCACCAACGCTAAGATGTCTGGATGAGATTATAAGTGATGTAGGTAGCTTATATATACGTGTCTACTTACTTACTTGAAATCCAGCCAGTTTATACTATAACTGTTTTTAGGGTTCCCATAAAAACGGAACTTTGTTTTCCGTTTGTCTGTGTGTCAAAGCCCTTTTCAGAAACGGCTTCAGATTGATACTGAATACAAATGTCAGTGTTTAGTTATCACTGTAAAAATTTCAGTTTCTAGTTCAACTCAATAAAAAGTTACGGCTTACAAAAGTTAACTAACACTAAGCTGGTTATCTAGTTATTAATTAATCTTCACAAAATGTGGTGTAAACAGTGCGCGAGTATGAGTCGCACTTGGTCGCTATTTTGTCGCCAAATTTTTCTATTTTGTTCATTATTTTGTTTTTTTTTTTTTTATATGTGGTGTACAGATAAAAGTATATTTTCATTAATTCTTAACTTTTTTTGTTACAGTTGTATACGTGGCGACTACCTAAAGGTCTACTGGGAAGTCCAAGGCCCGGGACCTCCCGGGGCCATCAATGAGCGCTCAGCGTGGGCGAGGGCGCTATGTGGAAGCAGGGCCGATGTTCCTCCAGCTTTATACTCTCCTGGTCCTTCCATGGTGTTAGAGTTCCATACTAACTCTAAACAGAACAACGCTACGGGGTTTCTTGGGACATACAGCTTTCTTGATAGACGTAAGTTTACTAGGTTCCCTATTTTTCTTTTGTTTGTACACACATTTATGCTTGTTTGTCTTAAATCTTTATCGCATAATATAAAAAAATGTTTTTAAAAACCGACTTGAAACGCCACTACAAAGTATAAAATATTTATATTTGTTTTAGTTTGTACACGTATGACGTTTGTACACGTTGAAGTCGGGCGGGTTTAAATAGAAACGATCGAAACCGATGCGCGACGCTAGCCCGGCTTCAACTTAACGTGTATCTATAAACTAAAATTATTTTATACTTAGTAGTTGCTTTTGAAGTCGGGCTGAGAAGAGCCGTCAAGAAACATAGCAGTTGTTCTTTTTCAAACAAAATGTAAATGTAACAAGGAAAAGCCCGGCAAAGCGGCAGCACTTAGGTATAAAAGATCGTTAAAATTCGCATTTAAGCGGACACTAGTCAATATAAATGAAAGAAATAAATCATCAGGTGGAACTGTGCATTTCTTTCAAAGAGAAATAGGAAAGAAGCCAAGTCAAATTGACTCAAGGCATCTGGAGTTAACCCATTTGGCTCCAATATGCGTCGCTTTTATAGCCAAGGCTTTTGAATTACTAAGAAATTCTGGAATAGGGTGTATTATTTCACTTTATAGAGCCAGGCCTGTGTTATTTATTCAAATGTGCCGGCAATAAGGGATTATTTTTATTATTTTTGCACAAGAGTCTAGCAAACACGACAGCTTTGTGGGAGACCAATTTTTATCCGTCACCAGAAAACTTTAGAGCGATGCCACATTGTGGTGATGACGGCAGGTGCATCTTTGTGGCGAGAGAATAGAATAATGTGTCGTATGCCACATGCTGAAAAATCTTTGATGCACTTCCAAATACCACTTTTTACAAATAAAGCCTTAACTTTGCAGCTTCAATAGTTTTTAATTAAAGTGGCTGTGATACACAGTTGGACAGATAGACAGATACATGGACTAAATGAAACTAAAAAGGGTGATTCTTTTTTTTTTTTTTATTCGATGACAAGATAGCCCTTGACTGCGATCTCACCTGATGGTAAATGACGATGCAGTCTAAGATAGTAGCGGGCTAACTTGGAAGGAGTATAGCAGTGTAAACTCAACCCATACCCCTAATCGGTTTCTACACGCCATCGTGCCGGAACGCTAAATCACTTGTCGGCACGTCTTTGACGGTAGGATGGTAACTAGCCACGGCCAAAGCCTCCCACCAGACCAGACCAGAGACAATTTAGAAATTATAAATTTCCCCCGCCGGGAATCGTACCCCGAGACCTCCCAGTTATAAGACCACAGCGCTCACCACTGCGCCAGGGAGGTCGTCAAACATTCACAGTATAACGTGACCCATCTGTGGCACGGCCGGGCCCAACCCTAGCACGGTATAACGTCAATAATCCTGAATAATTCCTTGTTGTCCTAGACAACCCTTTAAAGGTTAGTACTCAATTATGTAAGAGTAGGTATATGTTCGTATACATCATCTCTAGGAGCTTTCACAACATTTGCCTTACGCCGACATAATAGAAATAAATGAAGCCATTCTGAAATTAAAACGAACATTTTCTTTAGGCGGAAAATTACGAAAGCACCAAAATACTTCACTCGCTTCTTATTACAACTGTTGGGTAAACACACGAAATATATTGCCTGGATATATAAATCTTTACTGTACTCCGTAAGATATCTAGCCGCAGAGGCGTTGCGTCTTATTGCGCCATAAATTTTATTGATCAACTTTACACATGAAACCAGCTCTATTTATCCCTTGGTAAAAGTTTCTAATGCTGAGATCCATAGAGCGAGCTCGGACTCAGCTCAGACTTAAGATAGGGGTTAAAACGAGACACAAATATGCTCTGACATAAGTCTGTATCGTTTTAACTCTGCCTTGAGCCTGATCTGAGATCTGAGATGAGAAATTCTCTGGCGTGCACAGGATGTACTACAGGGTAGGCAGATGATATAAAATGGAAAAAAATCTCCGGTACAAGTTATAAAAAACTTAAAGGTAGGCATTGTACACATTATAAAAAGCCAACCAATAAGTTTTTATAACTCGTACTGGAGATTTTCTCCATTTTATATGATCTGCTGGCTTAATGCCTACCCTGTATGCACGCCACTTTATTCAAAAGATTCTGAATCTGTCTATAGATTGCAGCTTAAGCTTCTAAGATGTGGTACTTTTTTAATAAATGAATGAAAAACAATTGAGCAACGAGCGAAATTTGAAGAACAATTTGATAGCATTATGGAACAGGTTTTTTAATATTATCCTTCATCGTCAAAGCAAGTGATATTTTATTGCTTAAAACTAAGCTTGAGAATATGATGTTTTTTTAAATATTAGCTAAGCTAAAGTTGATTAATATCCTCCTATCCCCTCCAAATAAGCGGAAAGCTTGTGCTAGGGGTGGGTACGACAATAGGTTTTAATAGAAATGAGTACCTTGTAACCATTATTCTAACAAAATACATATGAAAATATAATACCTATATTGTACTTGAACATCTTCGATCGAACAAAATCCAGTGTGAATATGCCAGTAGTCAGTACCCTGTACCAGACATGTTCATTGTTAATACTTGACCTGGTATTAACGAAGCAAAAGCTTCCGATTGATGAGAGATTCGCTTTGCAAGCTATGATCAACATTTCACGTGTCGTTGCATGCTCGATTTTATCCCAATACCCTTTGTTTCCAACGCCAAAGCCGATAAAACGTGGATCAAAAACCATCAAAGTCAAGAGTATATTCTAAAACCACCTAACAATGCGCTTGGGTTTTACAAACTAAAACATACCTAAATTCGTCGGAATAAAGTTTAAATTGGAGTTTCTAAAATTCACTTAGAGGACTTATCATTAAAATCGTGGCAATACGATCAATAGTCGAAGTTGGCTATGAAAATCTGAGCTTAGTTCTCTAACATGGTGCATTAAATGGGTAGTACCGAGTACGTACTTAACTCAGTGAAGTGAATTCAGGTTTAAATTACACGAATTGAAAATTATTACAGAACATATTATATCCAGTGTTAACGTTGACTCGCAGTTATGCGCTAACTTTTTTTTTATTCGATGGTAAGATAGCCCTTGACTGCGATCTCATCTGATGGTAAGTGACGATGCAGCCTAAGGTGGCAGCGGGCTAACTGGGAAGGGATAGGTATAGAAGTGTAAATTCAACCCATATCCCTAATCGGTTTCTACACCATCGTGCCGGAACGCTAAATCGCTTGGCGGCACGTCTTTGACGGTAGGTACTAGCCACGGCCAAAGCCTCCCACCAGAAATCTTACCAAAATTGAAAAACTGAAGTTCGTAACAGTATAATAAGAAGATAATAATATGTTAAGTACACATAAAATTTCATGCGAAGTTATGTTTGCGTGAATAAGCAATATCCTACATCATTGAATAACACATTATCTAGATAATAGGCAGTGGGATAGCTTGTATATCATTCATCCATTAATATGCTCATCTGTCACTGTCCGTGTACCACATTCTGCGGAGTCGAAAATGCCGAAAATTACCACATTATGCAGTGATCAATCTTACACAGACAAATTATTTAGTGTAGCAACTATTATGACTTTGAAATTGAATATATCTTCTTCTTCTTCTTCTTCAACTAATGGACGTCCACTGCTGGACATAAGTCTCCTGCATGGACCTCCACAAGCCTCGGTCAATTAGCACCCCCTGCCCCGCCATTACCACGACCGCTGCCAGGGTCGGGAATAACGGGGCCGCCGGGAACTAGGGGCCTTGGCCTTGTGTTGTGCACCATACAAGGTTTTGCCCGTAATGACCGCGCTGGGCAGGCGTGTTGGTCATCGCAGGGCTAGACTGATCGCACCGGTGTCGCTGCTGCCCGACACCGGCCTGTGTCATTTGTTCAGTCTAGCCAGTGCGAAATGGTTATACCGCCATTTGTCGGTCGTCAGAGCCTCGTTAGTAGACCAGCAGGAGGCACCACGGGCAGGTGAGGTTGACAGTTGGAGCGCTAGATGGAAGTGCGCTCCCTTACCCCCTTGGGGGTAAGGGAGCGCACTGGGGGTAAGGAAATTGAATATATATAATTTTTTATATAAAGAATATTAGCCAAGATGAACTTATCTAATATTCTTCTCTCCCCTCCAAATAAGCAGACAGCTTGTGTTAGAAATGGGTACGACAATAGTGCAGCGGGTGGGGATCGAGGGATCGAACATGTAACCTTTGAGCTTTCATTCCATACCTTTAACCGTTGGGCTATTGAGGCTTAATTCGCAGGAGTTCTCTGCAAACCGTTTGAAGAGATGGATCTGCCAACACTGAGATTTCCAGTGCGATGAATTTTATCTATAGGCATCGGCGAATCTTAAAAAACTTACTCGTACCATTACTTTAGAGAGATAAATAATTAAGATTTTTAACACGTTAGCTGTCCAAGTTGATTTGGTCAAGTGACAGTCTACGTCCAACTTTTTTTTTAGATTATTTCAATAAAGATTATATATAGAGCTTCATGAGATGACGGGACTATCTCCAGGTTTCATGAATTTGTATTACAGGCTGAATTTCCCTATGCCCTATATGTAGTGCACGGACGTTTCACCAGGAACTGCAGCTATATTTTAGTGCACTATTTGTGGGTATTTCTATTTTTTGTATTTTCTGAGCATGAGACATAGACAAGAAAGTATCAGACGGCTGTTTAAAAGTTTTACTGTCAAAATATAACGTGATTTCGGAAATTTACTTAATTAATTTAAAGTTTAACGGAAAGTGGAAAGACGGTAAATGAAGCAAGGAGACAAACGCCAAAGGTGGTTACAAAATGTATTTATTGTAAAAAAGACTTCTGCCTGTCATATTTTAATGAATGCCACTGAACATATTAATGTTTTATTTAATAATTTTTCCTCATTACCCTCTTTCCAAATTACCCTCAACTTCCGCTTATATTATTAAGATTATTCCGTATGTCCCTCGCGGTTTTATTTACGCAACTCCTAATCCACACGTCCACCTCAAATTCAATAATCTTTTTCGTACGTCCAGCTCAAGAAAAAACATTAATTTCGAACGGAGCGGTGCACTAAATATAGTGCACGGACGCTATGGCTAACTCCACAGTGCCCTATATATAGGGCACGGACAGTTAACGTGTTAATTTGCAAAACTAAATTAATTTTAAAAGTTTCGTATTTAAAGTTTATTGGTTGATTCTCGTTTAAATTAAAAGTAACTGGCTATTCTACAGAAAATTTGCAAGTCAAGAACAATTTCTTGGATTCATTAATATTCTTTGCCATTATGCAGTTCCTCCTTTAAAGATTCAATAAAGAGAATAATAATCTATTTCAGCGGAAAAATATGTTAAAATTCCGTAATTATTCTCTCGGTAATGGTCCATTACAGATCTCTGTTTAACCCAAGAAAATAGCATGAAAAGAAAATGAACCTTTTAGCTTAGATAAAAACTAGACTAAATTCATTTAACCGACTTCCATTTTTGGAACGAGGAGGTTATCAATTCGGCCGGTATCTTTTTTTTTTTTTTTTTTTTCTATGTATGCCCGCCGATTACTCCGAGGTTTCTGAACCGATTCACGAGATTTTTTTTTAATCGACAGAAGAAGCTCACGAAATGGTCCCATAAAAATTTTTACCTTCAACTCCTCAAGCCTGATGCTGCAGGGGTATTTCCCCCCTAAATTATGGGACTTTAGGAACCATCGTTTACGAATTGGTATGCTTGGTCTAAGCATATACTAAATCATAGAGCTCCAGGTCCTACTCTTCAATCCTGATGCTGCAGGGTACTGCCCACCTGAATTATAGGGATGTAGGAACTGCTAATCATGAATTGTTATTGTATGTAATAAGCATATACTACACCATCGAGGTCTAGGTTCTAGTTCCTCAATCCTGATGCTGCAGGGTACTGCCCACCTAAATTGTAGAGATTTAGGAACTGCTAATCATGAATTGTTATTGTATGTAATAAGCATATACTACTTCATCGAGGTCTAGGTTCTAACTCCTCAATCCTGATGCTGGTGGGTACTGCCCACTTAAACTGTGAGGATTTAGGAACTGTTTGTGTATTGTTAATAAGTACTGTAGGTACCAAGTGTAGAACTACATTAGTACCGTAGCGTTGGAGGGAGGGGAGAAAGAGAGCAGGAACAAGCTACACTAAAAAGCTTAAAATAAAAATTCTTTTCAAAAAACCGACTTCAAACGCCACTACAAAGTATAAAAATAATTTTATTTTGTACACGTTTGTTGAAGTCGGGCGGGCTTAACTAGAAACGATGAAATCGATGCGCGACGCTTATCTTATGGTGACATATAAAAGACACGCTTATTGAAACCGGGCGAGCATCGCGTATCGGATTCATCGTTTCTACTTAAGCCCGCCCGACTTCAACAAACGTGTACAAAATAAAATTATTTTTATACTTTGTAGTGGCGTTTGAAGTCGGTTTTTTGAAAAGAATTTTTATTTTAACAGACTTTTTAATCCCATGACATAATGCAGTCTTTCTGGTGGTCGTAAATCATAAAATATATAATTATTATAAAACCTACGAGGACGTTACTTATACTACAGAGTAAGGAAGGTTCATTATTCCGAATGCAAAGCACCGCATTAAAACCGGTACGGTAATTTTTGAAAAAATGCTTACAGACATAAATGTATATGTGAGTAGTCTGTGAAAAAAAGTTTTGAGAGTAATAAAATTATACTTACTCGAATGCTATATTTTTAAGAAGCATATATACTTAAGTACGATTCACACCCGATGGAGTACGTTGGACCTCAGCAGCGCGGAGACACCACAGCGAAACGGATACATGCATATTGCATATGCCACGGCAATTCCCGAAATGCGCGAGCATGGATCTCCAGAGTTAAATGGCACATGCAATAATATGAACTTTAATCTTGAAATCTTTTTAAGTAATTTTTCTATAATGTACTGTTAATTGCGATTTTATCCACACCCACAACCGGTCCAGCGGTTGTATCACCTTAGTACCTACTCAAGTAGAAAAAATTGTGAGCATCTTGGAGTTTATGTAAAGCTTCAATTGTAGCTACTTTATCTTTCCAACTAATAGATAAATCTTTGAGTTTCTTCTTATTTCTACGTTTCACACAGCGCAGACGACTTGTGAATAATATAATCTAATACATGAAATTCGTAAATCTTTCAAAAAGATAAATTGTAGAGCGCCTAATGAAATTTAATTTATTTGAAAAGCGTCCTATTTTCTCAGATGAAACGTGATTTCATGTAGTTCAAGACCGTTAATTCGATTTGGTTTTTCCTTTAGCTTACATTAGAAGACTTTTTCCGAAAAGCTTCACTAACCAAGTTATCTGCCAAAATACCACGTAACTCGTCTACAAATTACTGCAACCATCATCATCATTCATTTTATTTACTTCGTTTAGCGATGAGTGTCGTTTTCACAACAAAAACTCAATAATAATTTTGTTACTGGGTAGCAATAGTTATCAGTTAATTAAACTTAGTGTTAACTCTTTGAACTCACGGATTAAATCTTGAGCTCGTATTGACGTTGTTAAGTACAACTGAACTTAAGCACAGTTCACAATACACAAGCAACAGTTCATTATACATAATAAATATAAGTACATTTTGCAAAAACAAAACATACTCTCATCTACATCATAGACATACTGATTCAAATTATTTATTAGATTTATATTCAAAAATATAATAATGATATGACATTAGACAGTGGTGATCCATGTGAAAAGCAAAATGGGTTGTATTTGAACATCCATAATTAAATGTTGGATATTTTTTAATCCTGACTTTTGCAATCCAAAATGGATATTTTTGGTCTAACTTAACTGTAACCGTAACCTTACTTTAAGCGCATGATGTGCAACCGACCCTAGTATATCTACTTTATAATCTGTATATAAAGTTTACCATCGAAGCATTATCAAGTTACACTGGCAATAAGGAAACGAGCAAATTGTACGTATCCCTGTCAACCGAGAGCGGTACGCAAATGCAGAATGTAAACTATATTTCCGGAGCAATTCGAATGCATTGCAATGACGGTCTCCTGAAAATTTTCATACAAATGGCTCAAAGTGATTGTTCGATTATCATATAGATAGATAGCTCCTTTGGCAAACTGCTCGGTTTGCGCTGTAAAAATAAAACGTGATGAATAAAATTCGCACGCTTCAAGTAAACGTACCAATAACTGACTCTAGAGGACCTTGATTTCGAAGATACCTAATGAATAATGAGCCTTCTAACACAGGTGTACCTCGTAAACCATTTAAAAGAAAGCCCTAGCCAACTAATGCGAGATTTAAAAAAATCCACATAGATGAAGTCGCAGGCCAAAGCTCGTAATTAAAAAAAATTAAATTGAAAGAGTATTTTTTTTTAATTACGAACTTTAGCCTGCGACTTCATCTACGTGAATTTAAATTTTTTAAATCTCGATCGAACCCTTTGTTTTTTTTTTTTTTGGGACAAAAAGTAGCCTATGCAGTCTTCAAGTCTTCAATTTCTATCCCCATTAAAAAATAACGTTAATCCGTTGCTCCATTGCTGCATGATTGAAGAACAAACCAACAAACAAAAACACTTTCGCATTTATAATAATTCATAGTAGTAAAAATTAAACTTTGACTTTTTTTAAGCATCGCATAAAATATATTTATATTTGATTTATATGCATAAAGTTAAGATAAAGTTGCCTTTATTAGGTGGCTGCTTACTTCTTTATAGGCTACTAGTGGATGCCCGCGGCTTTGCTAACGTGGATTTAGTATTTAAAAATCCCGCAGGAACTCTTTGATATTCCGGGATAAAAAGTAGCCTATGTCACTCTCCAGATCGCCAACTATACACATGCAAAAAATCACGTCGATCCGTAGCTCTGTTGCAGCGTGATTGAAGGACAAACCAATAAACAAACATTTATAATATTAGTAAGGATTACTTTAACTTGGTAGGTAGGTACTTCTATAATTAATAATAATATGTTGTGTGTTGTTTTTGTTAGATAAAGCACTTTTGCGAGCAAAATAATAATTATTATAGCAGGCAGCAATAATAAATAGATTCTGAACGGAATTTTATTTCTACCTTAGTGCTATTATTTTTGGTACTTAACTCAATATTGTCGTAGCCTTGTTCTCTGATGGACACTTAATTGGAATTAAGGTCATCGCACCCTTCCCTAGAAGTTAATGGGTTTTCCTTACCCCTAGTACCGCTTATGAGAAAAGTTTTTCTTTGAAAAGGTCTATGTCAAACGAAATGAACTAGGTAAGTAGTTTCTCTGAAAGTTGTTATTTAATATCAAAATAATAATGAACTCTATTTAATGGTAAAATAAAGTACATTATCGTAAGGATTCCTGTTATAGCATTAATAATAATGTAATGTATTTGCTTCGAAATCGTATTTACCACACCTGAGCCAGAGTTTAAATATGTATCTGTCAAATGATCATACCTTATTCAATATGCTGTCATGACCAAAGGCACATTAACTTCTAAGGTTGTCTGAAGGAGATATCAAAAATAATTTTAGCAATGTTATGCTAATTGCTAAGCAAGTGATAAACACACTCTTTTATCTTTACCAATATGATAAATGCGAAAGTGTGTTTGTATGTTGGTTGGTTTGTGCTTCAATCAGCAACGGACTCATGGATTTTCATGATTTTTGCATGGGTATAGTTGAGAGGGAGAGAGTAGGTATAGCGAGAGAAACTTTCCGGAATATATTCCGGAAAAATAAAGGTTTCTCATGAACTATAATGGGCACACAGTTGTAAGAAAGAGTATATATTTATATTATCGATATAAAAAGAAACAATAAAAAAAAAAAGAAAGATGTACTTTTTTTTTGTTAAATCTTAAACGATTTAAGTTAAAGCTTATACGATTAGAATAGAATAGAATAGAATAGAAATATTTTTTATTCAAATAAACTTTTATATTATATTTTTAGATTATACGGAACCCTTCTTGTGCGAGGCCGACTCGCACTTGGCCGGGGTTTTTATAAATGTAATAGGTAGGCAATGTTTTATATTGTAATATTTCCAGCAAATAAAACTCTGAACCAGGAAATAGTGCAGTACAGCTTCGTTAACAATAGCGCGTTATCGGTTACACACAGCTAGTTTAAACTTTTTCAAAGGATATCGTTAATAACCATTTTCGTTTCCGAACGTAAGCTTGTTAGTTATTAGTTTAAGATAACGCACAAGTGCAACTTTACAAAGGCACCGCTAACTTCCCAAAGCAATTTCTGTTCACAAGAACTTATACGAAATAAGGAAAGGGTAAAGCTCGTAGGTCATTAAAGTAGAAATTGAGGAGACCAAGTGAGTTAGAAACAGCAACCGCCAAAGTTCAGTTTTATTCCTACTGAATTCAGTTTGCGGCATTACAGTGTTCGTCGCTAAGATCATTTGTATTCACTGATACTATTACAAAATTTTCATGTACCTAGGTCCTAGATATTCAAATTTTCTGCGCTACTTTAGCATACATGAATATATAGTTTATCGGTCATCAGTAACTCACGACTGGGCGCAGCTCAGAGAAGGGTAACAGGCCATTACCCACTACGCCTGACAAAGTTGCTTGGAACCACCTTCGTTAGCTTCCACTGTCCACAAGATAGATAAGCTACATATTGTAACACTAGCGGACCGCCCCGGCTTCGCCCGTGGTACATATAAAGCACTCAGGGATCACGTACGTCGTACATATCTAACTTTTGTTTTTGCTTGCCCATTACAAAATGGCAGAATTTTTACATCTTTGAAAACATAAAGAACTCTTCTAACGATATTTTCCTTCACGGTAAAATGTGTGATTTCTCCCTCACTCGTGAGAAAATTCACGTTCTGAATTTAACAAAAAAAAAAAATTAAGTACCTATGAAGAAAAAACTTACCAGTTACCATCATGCTCCACATATATGTATGTGTATCCTTACATTAATCACACATTATAGTAGAGGTCGCGATCCTCAAAAATAAGGAAAGCTCACAGAAAAACTATACAAATAGATGCCCGTTTGAATTTCTCGCAGTCAAGTAAAAGTACTCGTGTAAAAATTTTCATGTATTCCAATTTCCTGTGCTACTTTATTATCTAGTAAAATATTCTCGCCGGTCGCCGAAGTGTGCAGGTGGCTTTAATATGCAAGAAGGGTGTCGATAAGCCGGCCTTACAAAGCCGGGTTTGAGCCCATTTGAGCTGTGGCGTCCGTCTCCAGCTTCTCGTAGATTTACACTTTACACTACGTGCACTCCTTTGTTCTCGTTGCCTAAAGCTGTGCGCACACTAGACATGAGCCGCAAGAATCAAAGGTGCCGCAGCCGTCAAACGCAATGCATATTTCATAGCAGTCTTCGATCAATATACAAAATCACTGAAAAAGTGTTCGACAGCATATCTATTAATTTCAGTATTTTCGAATGACGTCGCCTGAACTATTGGATGAACCACCCTATAAAGCGCTATATAATTGTTATGAGTAAGTATATATTATAGTCTATGTAAAAATGCAAAGTCATGTTGGCAACACTATAGATCTACTCTATGTCTATCACTCTAACCTCCATTGTCGTGTCTGTCTTAGTCTCATTAATGTTATAATTAATTAATATAATTTATATTGTCCAGTACAAGTACTTTTATTTTAACACCAATCTGGAAGACGAAACAATAATTATAGTCAGCTGCTGTTGCCACCACCCTTTTTTGGCGCATCTATTTGCGGCACGTACGACGACGTTAATACGTGCGGCGACGTAAAACTCGCTGAAGCACTTGCAGGCTATACGATAATACTGACATACTGCTTCTTATGTAGACAATTTTGTAAGAACACCTGCTCAAATGTTAAAATGCTATTATTGCCCTTGCGGCCCTAGCGTCTCTTACAACTCTGGCCATAGTCAGTTATCGGTTTTACAGTAATATATTTTTGTTCTAAAACCGTTACAGGTGCATATTTTAAAGTAGATGCATAGTCAAGTTAGAATAGACAGTTTGGTTTGACCACCTCCCTGGCGCAGTGGTGAGCGCTGTGGTCATATAACTGGGAGGTCTCGAGTTCGATTTCCGACGGGAGAATTTGGGGATTTATAATTTCTAAATTGTTTCTGGTCTGGTCTGGTGGGAGGCTTTGGCCATGACTAGTTACTACCCTACCGCCAAAGACGTGCCGCCAAGCAATTTGGCATTCCGGCACGATGGCGCGTAGAAACCGATTAGGGGTATGAGTTGAATGTACACTGCCATACCCCTTTCAAGTTAGCCCGCCACCAAATCAGACTCCATCGTCACTTACCATAAGGTGACATTGCAGTCAATTTTTTTTTAATAGAATGTCAATTACTTGACATCCTATTAAAAAAAATTACGCTTTTGTCAAACAAGTGATGGTTTCTACAGTGGGATTATAATCGCCAATGTCTTGTTATGTAACAGTAGCAATCAATATCTTCGCATTTTCCTTTACCGTTGACCTGAAGGAACCAGGTTATCACTAATTTATGTTAATTATACATTGGTGTTATTGATACGACAAAACCTATTTGATAAGCTATCGCATTAAAGTTCAAGAACTCTGATAACACAAAATTATAAGTAAATAGAAATTAGAGTTATCGCATTACTTATGATAGGTAGGTTTGGCTTAAATACAGCTTTTAACCTACTAGTATTTTCGTAAAAAAATATATGTTATACTTTGATTCGTGTTCTTTAATTTTGTACTAAAATTAAGGCGATAGATTAGGTAATGAATAAATAAAGGAATTTAAATGGTTTATTGATATTATTTTATTTTTCTATCTAATATTATAAAACAAATTAATGGTATCAGATATTAAACTAAACACGGTGTTATTGTATTAGGGATGGTACCATTTCTTTTTAATTACTACATAATCTTTATAAATTACTTATTATTTAGGCCTTAGGAGCTTCTTGTTGTGGCGACAGAGTTTTTAACTGAAAAAAAAAATCTATTATAATTTAAGACTATTAGCAAATTATTATCTTCTTAATTTTCTATTTTGTTATCTTTCCTGGCACAGTGGTGAGCGGTGTAGTTTTATAAGAAGTGGTCCCGAGTTCACTTCCCAGCGTAGATAATTTTAGGAATTCTCCACCCGATCTCTCTTCACCTACCACACCATAACTCGGCTCTAGTATGATAGGAGGTTGTGGTCGTGCTTAGTTACCACCGTATCGTCAAAGACGTGCCGCCAAGCGATTTAACGTTCCGACACGATGGCATGGTTCCCACCAGAAAAGTCTATGTCTTGCCTCCATCCCCAAAAAGACAAATTATTGCACTATTGTACAAGGCAGGCAAAATAATCACATCACTAGTCACAATCCTACTTATTATATATATAATATATTATACATTATACATTATACATTATACATTATACATTATACATTATACATTATACATTAATATTATAAATGTGAAAGTGTGGATGTTTGTTACTCAATCACGTCGCAACGACTGAACCAATTTGGCTGAAATTTGGCACAGAGATGGATTATAGTCTGGAATAGCACATAGGCTACTTTTTATTTCGGAAGTTAAAGAGTTGAAGCGGGAATATAAAAAACCTCAATCCACGCGAATGAAGTCGCGGGCATCAGATAATAGTATTATAAAGGCGAAAGTTCAAAGGAATCAAAAACCTTGATCCACGCGGACGAAGTCGCGGGCATCGTCTAATAATTCAACAAAACTTACCGTTTCTTGTAGTTTGTCGATCATCGAGGTGATGTCGGTCTTTATCTTCTCCGGGTCGAGGGCCTTGGTCACTTCGCTCCTTACTTTTTCCGATATGTCCATAAAGTCCTTCTGGATGGCTTCAAGGGCGCTGGGTTGCGCAGCAGCCGGCGCGGTGTCACGCTTTACAAAGGCATGGACCTGTTCACAAAATAGCAGGACGTTAACAAGAATAATAATATGTGGAAAATCTTTTTAAAAAACATTTTTAGCACCGTGCATCGGTTTCATCGTTTCTATTTAGACCCACCCGATTTAAATAAACGGCCAGGAGCGAGGCCTGACCGCTCCCACCTAGGCTCCCGACAGGCACGCACACTTACGCAATGTGCATGTACACGACGTAACCACAAGTAAAGCGCCCGTTACTTCGTGAGATAAATGTACGCGCATATAAATTTTGTATGTATCATCTCTAGGAGGATTATAAAACACAAATTTTTTTTTCCTCCGAGTATCATCTTGACTGTACCATATTCACAAATAAATAAATAAATGAATGAATGAAAAAATAAAAGGTAGGTCTTAAAATTACTTACACTGACAAGGCACACCGCCAAAAGTACGATCAGGAGTTTGTTCATCTTGATTTATTTATTTGGTGTAGAGGTTATGTAACTAATACAGCACAGTACAGCTCAGGATCAAACACTAAAGTGTAGTACTGTTGTCTCTGCGCTCTCTATATTAAGAGGTCGCCGTATTTGAACGTCTTATCACCATCACTGGCCAGAGGTCACTTTTTGCCACAGACTATTAGAAAAAAATACACAGTGAATGGACAGACGGATGTTTTTTTTTCATTTTTATTCGATGCCAAGATAAATAAAGATTTCAAAGATTTATTATGTATTCTTAAAAGGTATCTTGTACGCAGGTATATATGCGGTTATGTTATTGTGACGTATTTTTTAATATTAATTTTCTTTTTTTTTTCTTCGATGACAAGATATAGTTCTTGACTGCGATCTAACCTGATGCTAAGTGACGATGCAGTCTAAGATGGTAGCGGGCTAACTGTAACTGTAACAAAATAGGCAAAGATCTGAGTATATCTCAGTGCGATGTTTGGTGGACTTCGAATAAAGACTTGACTTGCCTGAATACGCGACATTCCGAGCTAAAAGTTTGAAATTTGATAGATATTTCACCATGATTTTTGATCGATTTAAAAAAAAATTACACTCATGGATTATTTTTGGAGTGCAAAATATAGATAAGTACTTCAAAAATTTTTGTTTTTATTTTATTTATTTCAATTAGATTTTGCTTGCACCTTTGCTCCCGCCATCTATAAAAAGTAATCTGAAATGGTAATTCTTATTCCTATGTTTTATGTAAGTACATCTGACGCCTAAAGTCCACTCTTCTAAAAAGAGTTACTTTATGCAAAGAATAACAAAGAATTGATTACACAATACACAAAGCTAGCGCTATGCTAAGCTTACACGCTATGCTAAGATTACACGCTATGCTAAGCTTACACGCTATGCTAAGCTTACACGCTATGCTAAGATTACACAATACACAAAGCTAGCGCTATGCTAAGCTTAGTAAGATTAAAGTTTTATTAAAAATTCTGTTTGCGAGTTCTCCGTCTACTATTTTCTTAATTCTGAGCTTTATCAGCGTAAGTAACAATAACAATTAATAAATGGGCTTGCAATTATCTCTAATTGCAGAGTGTACCTACAGTTCCGTCATTATCTAGTTTAGATATTTAGGTACATCTATTAAAGGAATATTGGTTAAATACTTATTTTTCCTTGGAACTTCACAAATACAAAGGCCAAGTGTAACTTTGTTAAAATGCGAAAAATGTTACATCTGATTTTTTTATAAAAGAATGTCAAGTTCATCTTGACTAATATTCTCCTCTCCCCTCCAATTAAGTAGACAGCTTGTGTTAGAAGTGGGTACGACAATAATGCAACGGGTGGGGATCGAACCTGCAACCTTTCAGTTTTCAGTCCTTTAACCGTTGGTTTAACCTATTAGACATTGCATTCGTCTCAATTTCCTCTTCCCTAAGGCTTCCTCTCGAATGAAACTTTTGACTGGGGATTGGCAGACTTCACACACCTTTGAGAACATTATGGAGAACTGTAAGACGTGCCTTTCCTGACATTATATACATACAATTGCTTAAAATCTGAAAACCTATAAAAATTGGTTTTTGACATCAAACAGTATTTAGTACAAACGATTTCATCCATTGTAGCTAGATTTCTGTGAGTCCGATTACCGGTTTTGATCTTCGATCATAGAAAAATTCTTCTGTGATCGAAGGTTCTGATACTTATCAGATTTTTCTTTCTATCAGAAACTTTCATCAAATAATAACTTTAATCAAAAGAATAAACTGTATAATTTATTTCATTTCGTAGATAATATGCGAAACAATAATTTTATGAGATAGTCTACGAGCATGTTAATAAAAATAGAGCGAAAAGACAATATATTAGCTAAACGTAGGGTTGTCACTCTGATGATTTTGTGCTGGATAGCACTAAGACCTTTCGGTATATTTTGATGGATATATCTCAGCATTACTTTTTCGAAAACGACTGAAATAGCTATTTTGTATTTATGTACTTACTAGACGATGCCCGCGACTTCGTACGCGTGGATAAAGGTTTTTTGATTCCCGCGGGAACTCTGTAATTTTCCGGGATAAAAAGTAACTTATGTTTTAATCCTGGGTATGAGCTATCTCCATTTCAAATTTCAGCCAAATCGGTTCATTCGTTGTGGCGTTAAGGAGTAACACACACACACACACACACACACACACACACACACACACACACACACACACACACACACTCACACAAACTTTCGGCTTTATAATATTGGTGTGATGTAGAGTAATTGTGCAGAAAGTAAAAAAGTTTACAATGAGGTAATTAACCTTTACAAAGTTCAAACTAAATACAATTGATTGAAAGTACCATACGGCATAATACGGCAACTGGCAACCCTATGAGCAATAGAAGTGGTCCGTTTCCCAATAAACATATAAATCTCCTTCGACCGTTTCAGCCTTCAATGGCAGAAAAACGTTCGTGAAATATGTTTTCGGTGGCTTCCCTATTATTTTTGGTGGATTTGGATTCGTCTTTCCACTAATTTAATTTATTGCGAAAATGATAATATTTGAACTAACTTGAACCAAAAAGTTTTACACATAATACATATTACCAAATTCTTTTTTCTGTTTTTTTGTTTTGTTTTGGTAATTTGTTCGTAACTTTGGATGACTGCTTCGGTTACGATTAAATCTAAACTAGACTAAACGCTCGCTCAGAGACCCAAAAAGTATATTTCCAAAACATTAGTGATTGACAAAAAGAGTTATATAAGATCCTGAAAACATCCAGACGGCAAGCCGAGAGGTCAAAATTTTCTCACAAACAATGCTTAATCAGATCTCCTCGCCTTTGGCTACACAAAACATACTGTCAATGTACCCTTTGCTTTTTGCTTTCATCCTTTGTCACTGCGTCTGTCACTAACAGAGCAAATATTTTTGGTAGATAGTAGGTATCATCAATCATTCATAATGCCCTCTGTAACCTCCTACCTACATTTGTCCTACACAAAGAACATAACATTTAAAAAAATCTATTGCCGGTTTCTTAAATGGTATCCCCAAAACATTTTCCTAGTTACATCTTTCGACTATCTAGGCTTGTAAATAAAAAATAAAAGTATCAATTCTCCTTTTCAATTTTGTAAAAATGGCGACGGAAGGCAGACAAGTGGAGGTGTGCTCGAACAGGGGTAAGTTAATCGAATGAAATCTTATTCAAATCATCGAAATGATTAGATTTATCATAATTAGTAAGTAATTAAAACTATGAAATGTTGATATACAGCTTTATCTTCGCATAATAATAAATAGAATTTTCACAAGCTTGTTGTCATTTTCTATGTCCTATGCAGAGGACAAAAGTAGGCAATAAAGTTTTGATAGTTTAACTACCTTTGTACTTTGTATAGTACATTGTAAGTTTTTGTCAATTATTTATCTATTTTCTAGCTTTTACTGATAATGATATATTACTAGAAACATTAGAAGACTCAGTGTTTGACTTTTTGGGCGAAAATTCAGATCGTAATCTAGAGTTTATCCCTTCAGAGCCTAGTCGAAGATCCAATGACCACTAGACTAGAGATTCAGACAGCATTTCAAACCAAGATGATCTCCAGTAATTTGGAATTAGCATCTTCATCATTGTTTCGATCAAGAGGATGTGGAAGAAGTGTTTTGCGTGGACGTGGACGTAAGCATGAACGTAAACATGGTTCTGGTCTTGGCAAGCAACTTCAATGAACGCAATCTTTGTCCTAATTTACTCGATAGATTGCACACAGGAATCGCCAAAACAACGGCTACTTTCAAGATACATGGACGAAAGATACCTGAAATAAATGATTTGACGCAGCCAGAATAATTGTTAGGTATATTTTACGCCTAACAGGAATTATTATTCCAATTTTCATCAATATTTATAGTAATTTTAATTAATAACAATCTATGTGTTATCTATCGATAAATTCTTAAAAACAATATTATTTGTCAGAAACCGTCATGTATCTTTTCTGACAAACACAAACTTGGCTAAGTAACTTATCGACAGGTTACAGAAACAGTAGAGGGCAATCTTTTCTAAATCATCAATGTAAATGTACTGTTCTAAACTTGTTGATCTCCAAAATTACTGACTGATCACTACATAATGTTTATTATATGCTCAGTTTTGTTTTGTTATTACAAGAAATATATTATTACACGACTATAGCAAAGGCAAAATGAAAGATTATGATTTTAGCAGTCTATTTATGTATGTTTATATGTATAATCGAATGTATGTATGTGGTATATTTACGTATGCTACAGTGTAGCGCCTAAATTACTGAGCCAATTTGGATAAATCAGGGGTCAATCGATTCTTTCTTATATTCGAGATGATATTAGTCACATATTATTCAATATGACGGATTTTATATCCAATTTTCCGTAGTCTGGTTACAGTTTTTAAACATTTTTCTTATCTTGATCATTTTGTTTGGAGCAACGTTTATTTTTATATTTTTTTCTGAAAATTTATTATGTATATAACATAAGGCAATAAATGTTTGTTATATTTTGATTCTTATCCAATTATAATTGCATTTAATTTCCTGAAACTAGTCTATGTCCTATACAAATCACATAGTAATATCGTACTTTTGTCCTACGTATAAGACATAGTGAAAAACAGATTTTCCTAATGTAGGATTTTTTTTAATATTTTTCCAGTATATCGTAATCTATTAGCAATATTATACTAAAGTTTCAAAAACATATTCTAAAAAAAGTGTCTCTGGTAGGCAGGAGGGTAATGTATCTCGATCAGAATAGGCACTTTGAAGTCAGAAGTAGAAAGAACCATAGAAATCTACGATCAGTGTGTCCATCATTTGTGAGTGCTGGGTGTTTTTCGAGGATAGGAGGAAAGGCAAACTTCAAATTCGACCTTTCGGGGTCAATAATGGACATATTTTAATTAACAAGCAATTTTAAAGCAGCTTTTTTATCAGATGCGAATTAACTGTTCAATCTTTAGTAAAAATAAAAAAAAAAAATATGCCAGTTTCAAACACTATTTCAAGCTGACTTCAAAAACTTGACAATTTATGTTCACAAACGAAAACTTACTAATTTTCACCATTAACAAATAAATTGGTTGATAAAAAGATAAATTAAACTTCTTAAAATCTGTTGAAAAACGGTCTTTTTGGCTTTTATAACAAGTCAGGACACTACCAAGTACCACAGCTGGTATATCATAAAAACCAACTGATTAGGGACTTATCGATTGATGTACGTTGTCTCAGCTAAGCTACACCAGTCTTCACTATAGCCAATAATAAAATAATACTTCTAAAAGAATATCTAACCTATGAGGATAAAAATATCACTTCGTCGGTATTATTCGGTCGAACGAAGGTAAAATTCATCACATTAAAACTATCTCCACAAAACAATTCTATTCATTTAGTCGGAAGAATACACACAGAGATCTATTGTTCGCAAAAACGAGGCCAGATAAAATTTACTATAGTCAACTATTCTTTTCTAGTGTTATAAAAAACTTCCTTATTTTAGTAACCGCTGTCGCCTTCCTACAAAGCAAAGAGTAGTTTTTTTTTGTAAAAAAATCTCTCAGGGTTCTTGGTTTTGTCAATCTATGCCGTAATAAGAAAACGTATTTTTTATGATTTTCTTGTTGGATTCTCCTTAGATATAGATACATATATGTATAGATCGGTGGACAAAAGGACAGTTGTTGGTTGATTTCATATGGATTGTATGAAAATAAAATATTCAATGGTGGCTTGTATCCATCGATTGTATCCCACACGCAGCGCCTAATATTATACTAGCTGATACCCACGGCTTCATACGCGTGGATTGGGGGTTTTTTTTAGTCCCGCGAGAACTCTCTTATTTCCCGGTAGAAAAATTTGCCTATGTGCTATTCCAGTCATTAATCTATCTCTATGCCAAATTTCAGCCAAATCGGTTTAGTCATTGCAGCGTGATTGAGTAACAAACATCCATACATCCAATCTTCTGCATTTATAATACTAGCTGATACCCGCGACTTCGTTCACGTGGATTAAGGTTTTTTATTCTCGCAGGAACTCTCTTATTTCCCGGCATAAAAAGTGGCCTATGTCCTATTCCAGACCATAATCTAGCACTGTGCCAAACAGCCAAATCGGTTCAGTCGTTGCGACGTGATTGAGTAACAAACATACAAACTTTCGCATTCATAATATTAATAATGGAATTAATAGGATTGTGTGATTCAATGAATAAATCTTTTGTACATAGACTAGCCGATAGAGAAGCGGGTGTGGGCATTCTCGGAAGAATTATTAGGGTTCGGCCAATATTTGTTTACTCTAATTAATAACTTTGTACACAAAATATTATTGTTTTTGTAGTGTGATAGAGCACGGCCCAGCCGTAATCTTTGTACGAGGCAGTATTTGTTCAGTACAAATTCCTTTCTTTTCTTTGCTAGAGATTTGTGCTATTTTTTTGTTGATATAAGTTCTTATATAAACAGGAACAAAAGTCTGAGGGTCAGTTTAATTTAGAGATTTTTGTAACTTTTTTCAAAAGGCAACAAAAAGATTTTGGACAATTTGTTTATCTCAATATGACGACTATGGTGATGTCATCAAGGATCTAGAATAGGTGGGGATAACCTTGATTTTCCGATACTTGTAAAACTGTTTAGAATATTGTGCATACAGTGACATCATCGACAAAGAAAACGCATTATATTAACCGTTATTTACACATCAGGTAAAGACAAATGTATGTTTATAATTTGTTGCATCTAGGTATAGCTTGATGGGTAGATGCATCTCACAGTGCATTCGATTAGGTACTTTATTATTTTTAAAGAATATTAGCCAAGCTGAAGTTGACTAATATCCTCCTGTCCCCTCCAAATAAGCGGAAAGCTTGTGCTAAGAGTGGGTACGGCAATAGTGCAACGGGTGGGATTCGAACCTGCGACCATTCAGTTTTCAGTCCGCACTGATTGTACGAACTAGCTGATTTCCACGACATCGTCTACGTGAATTTAGGTTTTGGAAATCCTGTGCCAGCTTTGTGATATTTTGGCATAAAAAATATTATGTATTCTCAAAATATAATATTCCTTCACCTTTTGTCAAAATTAGTTTTGCAGTTTGAGCATGAAAAGGTAACTGACAGAGTGGCTTTCGGATTTTTTTTGAGTACCTATATTAAGGAAAAATATAGGTACATATTTAGTAAATGATGCATCTAAAACTATTCAGTATAAAGTTTATTTGTATATTTATTGTAAATATAAGTACATTAATTACATTTTTATTTTAATGTAACGTCATTTTCCTGGTGTTGTTGATCTCGGCGAAGTGAGGATCTCCAACTGAAATATAAATAAATAGACCTATTCGCTAATTGTTTTTTATTATCATCTTTAATATTATTGTTATACATAATATTTCGAGTATCACATGGATCGTGGTCACCGTGGGTCTCGTTGTGGCCACGATCCATGCAATTGGATTGAAATATCGACAATCCCAACTAAAATAATTACCGTGGTACGTACTCGAAATATTTTATAACAATTATGTCAGTAAACCACGAATCAAGTCTAAAATCTTTAATCTTTAATATTATTTAGCTGTAGTGTAATTAATCCTCCTATGTCCAGCAGTCAACAACAGATCAGTCAGTATCCAAAGATAGACAACAGACAGATCAGTCAGTATCAACAGATAGACGTCCACTGCTGGGCATAAGATTTCTTCCACTTGCTTCGGTCCTGCACCGTCCGTATCTGGGATCCGATGAGCTTTGTTGTTAACTCTGGTATTGCTTAAGACTGCGTTGAATGTCAGAAAAAAATCAGATTTAACCCGCGATCGTGACTTTTCACGGTTAAACGTTATTTAACGCTGATGAAATCGGCACATAAGTTTCAGTGGTTCCAATGATAGAAGAAAAAGATAACTACAAAAACATGAAAACCATGACGGCTTACCACTTTAGATAACCTATTAAGTTGATCCCCCAAGGCATCGAAGACAGGCTGTAGTTGTTGTTTTACATTGACTTGTTCAACTACCGTCGCAAGCGTCTGGTCAAGGCCTGCCCGGAATTGATTGAGGTTCTGCTTCACTGGCTCTAGTATATTGGGAATCGGTGCTTGGGGCACGTCTCTTTTGACAAGTCCGTAAGCCTGGGGAAAATCATTGATTTAGTTATTTCCTATTTTTACTTTGAAAACTTTTTTTTAAATAAAATATAAAATTTATTTTATAATTAAATGTGCACCTACTGAAACTTACGTTTCTAGATTTCTTATTGCCTAAACTATCTTATTTATATATTTTTAGATCATTTATCAGCAACAGTAAAATACCCTTAAATTTTTAAATCTTTAAGTCATTTTCATAATATTTTTAAGTATGATGATACTTATTAACGAACTTAAAATTAAATCACTTGTAACATTTTTGGTTCGAATATAAAAGAGTTTTCTGTTTCCTTCTTTGATTTTCGAGGATAAAGAGAAGCCCCTGTATTACAATATGTTGCTTATTGTTAGTACTTACATTGCCGATAAGTGATAAAATAAATAATAACATAAAATATCTCGAGTCCATTCTAGTCACTTCCTTTCACGGAAAAGATTAACTAGATAATACAAAGGATTTATTATTGTTGTACTTTATGTACTTATCTTCTTAGATAGTGTTTGCATAATACTGTATATTTATATTTGCAAATAAGTTGGTAGGTTTACTTAGTTAAAGACCACCCAACAATATTACTTGCTAACATCAGCACACGACTTCGCCAGTTTTAATTTTCTTCAAACTTTTCAATTTTTCATTCGTATGAAGCAACAAAATGTCGCTTGTTTACTTGTCACTTGCCCAACTTATTACAATTTTATCTCAAGTTGGCCGCTGTCGACCGTTAAAAAATGACGTCATACGTACCGTTCACAAGAAAATAATAATTGTATTTTTTGCTGTAACCACAACTATAACGGATTTTTTTTTCTCTGGCAATGTTTTTCATGGAAATAAAATCTTGAAAATCTAAAAGCGTAATTTTTAATTTCTTATTTTTTTCCGCTTGGAAAAAGTCATTAATTCAAGTAATTAATAGTCTGGGCTATGCAAAGCTTTTCCTTTTTTACTCATCGTAGAAGACGATATGCTAACAATAGTAACCAAACTAAAATAAATAACTAATTTATAGTTAACAAAATGATTCAAAACGTAACAATAACAAAACTTTGAAAAAATTTGGTAGTGACAATTGCGAGCGGTACATTGCTATCTGTACTACGAGGGTCTGACTTGAGGTGCGGTGCGGGGAAGCGCCAGGTGAGGTAGCAGCCAACTTGAGATGAAAGGGTAGTAAGTTTGTAAGTGCCTGAGAGTTCTCCATAGTATTCTCCAAGGTCTGTGAATTCTGTCATTCCGCATTTGGCAAGCATAGTGGATTATGGCTTAAACCCATCTCATTCTGGGAGGAGATGTATGTGCCCGATGGATGAGTTGAGATTACGATGACGCTGCGTTAGTGCGTGTTTTTTTTTATTCTCTTTAATAAGGGACTTTTGAAGGTGACCTTTATGTCAGCCCACTCGCATCATCTTTCCATCTCTCGTCAAAAACCGAATCGAGTTAGCGAGAATTAGTAGTTAGAGCAACACAGATACGAAATTCAAAGTCGTAAATCTGATGGCTCCAAATAAGGCACCATTACAATTCCTTGTTCTGATTAAAGTTAATCCCGAATACTTGCGGTTCGAGCTGCTATAAATCGAAAATAAACGAAGATATTTGTTCCACTTCAGAGCTTGTTCCTTTCCGAGTTTTAGATTCTTATGGAGCTTTGTGAAAACGTAAACAGAAATAGTTTAAGCGTCAGTCTTTGGTAAATGTTTCGAAGGAATTTTGGTTGTTTTTTTTTCTTACTAGGTATCGTTATCGTTGTCTTGAGGTAGGGATTCGACGAATGATGATAGGTACATATATGTTTCGTAATTTTTGAGTGATGAAAATAATCGCCTGTAGAAAGTATATATTATGTTACTTTATAATAATGTACTTAGTATGCGTAATGATAAGCATAATGTTTATGAATGGCAAAAATGACAAATCCCAGCACTTATCACCAGAACTGAATACCGAGGTTATCTCAGTAACTACTATACAATTTTTAAACTAAATTACTACCCGGAATATCATGTCGTAGAAGTGCGTCAGTCTTTAAATGCTTTTTATTATGAATAGTGAAAATATGAGCAGGCGGGTCACCTGATGCTAAGTGATTAATTGACTTTTAGCGGGATCACCATCGATTGAGAATAGTTTCACAATCTGCATGTAACGTTTCCTCAAATATGGTTGAGCGAAGCAACGGCTGGATCATGCGTCATGCTCGTGAACGGGTGCCACCAACGGGAATGGGTCTGTACTCTCTAAATCTGTGGGGTCCGCTTTGACTGCCCAGCTAATGAAGCTGGGAGCACTGTATACATATCATAACTTTGTTACCTATTGTAAAAATTTTTTTTTTTAAAGAGCAACTGCTGAGTTTTTTATCGGCTCATCTCAGCAGAATCTGCATTCCGAACCGGTGGTAGATTTATGACGTGTCATAAGAGCTTATGTTAACAAGTTATCCTATATGAAATAAATAAATTTTGAATTTGAATTTGAAATACTTCGAAGAACTAATCTAGTGTGTTAGACAATAACTTGAAAAAAGTAATCCTATAAAGGGCCGTCTTACTTAATGCACAACAACCAACAACATACTATAAAAAATCATTTTGATGACTATCTTCCCAATAACTTAATCTCTAAATCCTCTAAATCTTATTCAGACAGATACGGAAGATATGTAGAAATTATTTTGTTTGATAATAATCTACGTCTAGGAAAAAGATCTAACAAATAAAATATCTCATTTATATTTTTATATTTTTCATTTACTTGTAAGTATTTAAATTTTTTTAATACAATTGTAATTCATAATATAAATATTAAGTAAAATAATGTTAATTTAATTATTAAATTGCTAAATATTTCTAAGCAGGTATTCTATAATCCGGAGGAGAATTATAAAGTGCTCTATGAAACTAAAGTGTGTATAGTTTAAGGACTTTTCTGAACATTATCAACTGGTATCTCTGGAGGGGATGACACAACAGGCTTTGGTTCAGGGGTTTTATCTCCGGATTTTCCCTCAGTATTAGTTGTGTCAGAAATTGGTTCAGATTTATCTTCGGGTTGGGGTTTTTTATCTGATTTCTCGTCTGGTTGAGGATTCGAAGGCATTGCTGTCTCGTCTGGAACTAACTCAATGACCATGTTGTTAACACAGTCGTCCTCATCCGAAGTTTTTAGTCCACCGAGTAACGAATCGAACTGAAAAAATAAAACAATTATTTTCAAGTACCTATCTAAAATTATAAGAATGCTAAATTCTCCTACTTTTCATAAATATTCAAGCGTCCTAAGTGCTTTGAGATTTTCATCAGCTGGTGACTTACTACCGCTCTCAGAAATATTTATAAAATTACTAGCCGATGTCCGCGACTTCGTCCGCGTGGATTTAGTTTTGAATTCCCGTGGAAGCTCTATAATCGGGATAAAAGTAGCCTATGTCACTCTCCAGCTCCTCAACTATATGCATGCAAAAATCACGGCGGTCCGTAGCTTTGTTGCAGCGTATCTGAAGGACAAACTAACAAACAAACTCACATTCACGCTTATAATATTAGTAATTTAGTAATGAAGTATCTCTGAGAGTTCACTTTTTAAATGCTTTTAGTTTTTAGTAAAGATCAGAGACTCTGAGTGTGTTAGTAGTCTGAGTCCATTAGGTTAAATTATGCCATCTTCAAACTGAATCTTGGCGGTCAGTCGGAGAAAATCTTTGCCTTCATGTGCCATTTTCTTAATTCCGGGTGCTTATGTCGAGTTCACTCCCTTATAATATCGTACCTTCTTGATCATCCCAGTGCTCCTATTTCGGCTTTTTTTACCTTCGAGAATCAACCGTGGAAACTCATACAGAGATCCTCGAGGTGGCCGAAAAAAGAAACCTTCCTTCTTATGATGGTAGTCATCAGCTTACGTTTGCATAATGTTAAACAGTTAAACAAAAGAACTTACAAAGAAGTTGAGATAAGGAAGTACGGCTTTAAGTGTCGCATCTATCTGTTGGTCTATGTTCTCAAGTTCACTCATCACCGGCGTGAGGTGATAGTTGGTGGATTTGGTCGAGTTGTTCACCAGCAGATGCAATTGGCTCGTCGATGATGACGAGCTGTGCGTTCCCTCAAGTGGCATACATTGTGCCTGTGGATTTAAGAATTAAATAATTAATTTTAATTAACCATTTTTGAATATCTAATACCTTTTTTATCACGATTGTCTTTGTCCTTGTTTTTCTTTTATTTTCATATTATAATATTAATAACTTTTACCCGCAGCTTCGCTCACGTTAAGTTAGATTTTTCAACCTCCTATTACCCATTAGCGGTTGAATTTTAAAAATCCTCTCTTAGCCTACGTCATTAGGATTATCTGTATGCCATAGCCCAATCAAGTGATTTGATCTGTGCGTTGATAGATCTGTAAGTCACTCTGTTAGTCACCTTTTCTTTTTATATATTTAGATAGTAGAAGTAAAAATATCTGGAAAGGTAAATAAATGCTTATCAGGCTTTTAATTTTGTACGCGAAGAGAAGACTCTTGCACCTCGCAGATAGTTCAAAGTGCCTTATTGCAGAAATTTTTAATTACGCTAATGCACATGATAAAAAATTTTTAAATGTTAAAAAAGTCACGGTATAATTTTTTTGCGAAAATAATTTCTGAAGTGTGATGTTAAAATAATTCTGAAAAATTGATGATTCAAAAACTCTTACGCAACAAAGAATAGAGCACACAAACAAAAAGAAGCACTTGTACATTTCGTCGTAACTAATATGTAACTTGCACAAATAAGAAAATACTAAACCCTTTATGACGGTGTACCTGTTTAAATACATGCTTATTTATCATTTTTTTAATAAGAAAATTGTCACGTCCTAAGAGGATTTATCAATTCCGAAATGGACGCAAATGCGTTTATTTTATTAAGTTATTAGTGTTTCGAATGATAACATAATTTGTATGAGTTGGCCGAAGGTCAAAACAAATGGCTTTTGCTGTTATCTGTTTGCTCAGGAATATGACACATACATAATCATATTCAATAGTTTACGAGGAACTGTTTTTTTTTCACAATATTATAATTTATTTAGCATGTTCATTTAGCTTATATATTTCACTAGGTATACAACTACGAATAAAATATAAAGTAAGGAAGTCTAATTCAGAACAAAATCCACTCAAAAAATGGCGTAGTATACGTCGTTTTGGTTTGAAGGAGTTCAAACCAAAACGACGTATACTACGATGGTATAAATGAGAGTTCAATACGTTCATTGCAGCGTTCACAAGTGTAAATTAAAAATTTAAACCACCCTCGAAATTTGAACCTATGGCCGAACTGATCGATATACCTGATATTCTGTCACTGTTGCATGGATATAGTTGAGGACCTGAAAAATGATATGGGCTACTTTTATCCCGGAAAATCAAAGAATTCCCACGGGAATTAAAAACTAAATCTACGCGGACGAAGTCACAGGCATCAATTAGTAAAGAATAAATTAAAGATTGAATCCTCTGACATGCTTCGGTGAAGGAACATAAACAGAATATTTTAATTGCAACAGAATCCGAATTGCCAAAACGTCAGCACTCTCTTAATTAGGTACTATCTAGGGAAGTCTCTACTTCTCTCATTTAAATCAACGGCTCAGCGATTCTAGCGCCAGCTTTGAATCTTTGCATCCCTATTCCCTTTGAGATAAAAAGTGTAAGTACATAATGCACTACCTGCAAGTATGTACCTATATAGCTTAGATTATAAAATGTATTTACTTACTGCAATAACATTGTTGTTTATTCCAGTGCAGTGGTTATAGCTGAGCGTTGGTAGATCAGTCAGTCATTCAGTCACCTTCATTTTACATAATTAGAAAGATTTGAGGGCGTTGATACAATAAACGTTATTATTTAACTCTTTAATTTTCCGTGATAAAAAGTGGCCTATGATACTCTACAGGCCCTTTGTTAAAAATCACCTCGATTCGTTGCTCCGTTGTGGCGTGACTGAAGGAAAAACCACGCGGACGAAGTCGAGGGTACCGGTTAATTTATTAAAAAAAAATAAAAAAATGCTGCTGCATAAAAAATATATTTCAAGAAGAAATATAACTTTAATATCTTAATGTACCCAAACATTGCAAGTTTTGGGCAAATATTTCGTGTTTTTAGAGGTTATTGCACAAAACGAAGAGCGTACGGCGACTTCCGACCCGGAAACTGGGGCGTATCAAGCACGGAGGCTAATGTGAGTGCGGCCGCCCCAACTTTTTTCCCCGTTTTTCTACAGTCAAACAGTTCTATTTTATTTACCTAGTTGACATAATATGTCGTTATCCTACTACTAACAAATTGAAGTAGAGCACAGTGAGAAAAAAAATTTAATCAAGCCAATTTCACTTAATCAAGTCAATTTTTATATTCAAAAAAGAGATCATCTTTCATTATATAAAACTTTGGAAACACTACGATTTTTATTTTATTTTTTATTTTTTATTGAAGTGTTAACCTACACTTAAAGGAAATAACCTAATAGATTTATAAATACATATCAAAAATTCCGAGGCCGGCGGGATTCGAACCCACATCTCTCTGGGAATCGCGCCCGAGTGTGTTAACCGTTACACCACGACCGAATCACGAGTCAAAGTTATATATTAACATCACAGCTCAACACAAAACGTATGTGTATGTGTATGATGACTTCCAACCCGGAAACTGGGCTGTATTTTTCATACCTACGTAAAGTTACAGAAAACCCTAGAAGTTTAATTCTATAGCCAAATCCGGCACTCGAACTTAGGACACATGATGATTCACAGCCGGATAAGCTAACCACTAAACCAGTGAGTTAGTGGAATGACAGTTCAACACAAAACGAAGAGCGTACGGCGACTTCCAACCCAAAAACTGTGCTGTATTATTGATACCTATGCAAAGTTACTGAAAATCCTAGAAGTTTAATTTTATGGTCTAACCCGGCACTCGAACTTAGGATATAATGATTTGCAGCCGAACAAATTAACCACTAAACCGATGAGGGAGTAAAATCACAATTCAACACAAAACGAAGAGCGTACGGCGACTTCCGACCCAAAAACTTTGCTGTATTATTGATAACTACGCAAAGTTACAGAAAATCCTAGAAGTTTAATTTTATGGTCTAACCCGGCACTCGAACTTAGGATATAATGATTTGCAGCCGAACAAATTAACCACTAAACCAATGAGGGAGTAAAATCACAATTCAACACAAAACGAAGAGCGTACGGCGACTTCCGACCCGGAAACTGGGCCGTATCAAGCACTAGCGCTAATGTGAGTGCCGCTCCAACCTTTTCACCCTTTTTCTATTGTCGTGTATGCGCCTTACCTTACCTTGGGAAAGTAATGAGTGTCTGTGTTTTCAATTGTCGAGATTTACTAGGCTTTCTTGTTTCTTCAAGTGTTCGCGAGCTACTGTAAAGTTCATTAACCTTTCATTAAATCATTACTTCTTTACTTATAGTCCTTAGTTCGACATTATAAATATACGAAAGTGTTTGTTTGTTGCTTTGTTGGTATATCTTTGAACTGCCTTGCTGGTCTAGTGTTTAGCAGGTTTGAATGCGGTTGACGAGGTCCCGGGTTCGATTCCCGGGTCAGGTTAAAAATATGTTGGGTTTTTCAGTCAAGAAATTGTCAGTACTAGCGCAAAGTTAGGAAGTTGGCGGTGAGTCACCACTCACCCCAGTGCTTCGAAGAACACGTAAAGCCGTCGGTCCTGCAAAATTCAAAATTCAAAATTCAAAATTTATTTATTTCATGTAGGCTACCCTGTAGCACTTATGATATGTCACAAATCTACCACTGATCCTTCCACTGCGCCTGATCTCTTTCCGGTCGTGTCGAATTTCCGTCCCATCGGACTATGAGTGAGAAGGGAATAGAGCGTGCCCCTATGTTTGCGCAAATAATTGTGCAATATAAAATTTCCCGCGCAGATGGCTATTCTGTGTGGAGATTGGCCGCCGGATTCGGTCGGGAGGACATTATATCTTTCAATCACAGAACAGTGGATTGATGAGATGTTTTGCATGGATATAGTTGAGGATCTGTTAAAGTATATGTTACTTTAACAAATCCTCAACTATATCCATTTCCTGTACTTAGGAAAAACAATAAATTAAACTAAAATTATTTTATTACTAAGTAGTAATTTTAAAGTAAAATAATTTTAGTAATTTCAACACAGGACAGAGATATCTAACTAGTAAAAGAAATTAAACAGCAGCGAATGGGTCTAAGGATAGATAATACGTTTTTTAACCGACTTTCAAAAAAAGATGAGGATATGAATTCGTCGGAACTCGGAATCTTTTTTTTTTTTGTTTGAAAGGCTATACTTCCCAGGGACCACCCATTGTGATGATGGGATCCTGGAGAAATCGAGGGATATCTTAAGATTGTATAGGCAAAATTGATATAATTTGTAATGGTGTTTGAAGTCGGTTTTGTAAAAAGAATTTTTACATTTTTTACTCAAATATTACCTCTGAGTTCCTGAAGAAATGATGTTACGTAAACTCGGTTAAAGTTAAGATGGGAAGGGACATAAATTCCGCAAGTTTTCCTTCAAGAAAATTGAATATTCATGGTGAATATTCTGTCCAACATATAATCTACATATAACATGCTTAGATATGGATGGACTTAAAGTATTCTGTCTATCTTATGAAATTGACGTGGTTTTGTGCATGTATATAATATATGAGGACTTGGAGAGTGATATACTTATTTGTGACATAATCATCCTGAAAAAAACGGGTTCCCACGGGTTTTTTTAAAAACCTAACTCTACACAGATGAAGTCTTGGGCTAAAGTTAGTAATAAATAAATACTCTAACATAAATATAACTGTTATTGTATTGCTAGTTGATGTTGATGTTAAATTAGAAACTTGAAATAATCACAGCATTAAGAGACCATTGTTTTTCAGTATGCTTAGTACATCAAACTGTTTCTCAGAAAAAGAGCTTTGATATACAGACAGACGAACAACAAAATGATCCTTTAAGGGTTCCGTTTTTTTTCCAGAACCCTAAAAAATTTCTAATGGTCGGGATTTGAATTTAGAACAGTTTGGATCTCAGTCCATTTCCTAAACCAACTGCAAATAATATAAAATATTATATACGTACGTATTTATATAAAAAGCTCTAGGTACTGAAAATAGCTAAGAAAAGAGCTAAGTTGTGAGTGTAGTAATACCTATGTCGTACGGATACTTATAATATCCCCGAGTCCGGACCCTTTTTATACATAATCGAAATAAATGATACCCAATGCGAAACCTTTGTATTGTCTCATGACAATATCTCATACATTCTGTTCAATAGATTTAGGAATTCCCAGGAGTCTACGCGAAGATATGATTCAAAGTCGCTATTATACCTACGTCTATATCAGAGATAATATATCTATGTATATAATTCCCTAGGGCGTTCATTTCTTTTGAAGCTTGACTTAGGACAAAACATATTGTACCTTTGACAAATAAACTCCAAGCACGTAAGTTAAGAAGCAATATACTTGCCACTGCGTTTCACAAGACCGATTTCAATTCGGTAGTTGATTTCGATCCGATATCGGAACGCGTAAAATAGTTACATGAAAAATAATAATTATACTAGCTAAATCACCCCTATTTTGCACGATATTATCTACGAATATATTCAAACCTTCTCAGAGAATCTCTTATCTATTGGTGAAAACGTTAGAAATGCGTTCAAAATTTTTTCGAATTTCTGTTTTCAAATCGATACTAACTTTGAAGCGATATCGGTATACAACATCAGTGAATGATTATAACATGCTTTCACATAATTAATTAACGTCCACAATGAAGAAACTCAAAGGCACTCATTCATTTTTTAGAGAATCTTTACATGATTAAATAGAAAACGAGCAAGCCGTAAAAAGCATTACATTAATGCGTTACCAAGATGAAGTGATTAGGATAAAGCACATGTTTTAAAAAAACCGGTATACATCCACAACGTAAATTTGGTAAATCCCCATTAGGTGAACGGACGACCCAAGTGCATGTTACTGGGAGCTGAGAGATACAAGCAACTATTGATTGAAAATAATATAGACACCAATACGATACCGGTATCGTTTCAGCTTCCGATAACGATATCGGATCGCATTGTGACAGAACGACCTTAGAATGAATTGTTTCCAATTTGTAAGCTTAGCTTCAGACACGCCGGCATCGACAAAGTGTCTGCGTACATTTTTGTAAGAAAACTTTTATATACGTTGGTTGTTATACTAAGTTGGAGATTTAATAAGATTTTCTTAGGACATCTCTCGCACGTGTCTGAGAACGTACACAAGGCACTAACAATGTTGTTCACAAGTTTGTAACTTGCTTGAATCTGTCCTTTCTTGCTTAATTGCACTAGCTGTACAAAACCTAACGATTGTAAAAATAAACATGAAACCATCGAACTACAACGCTCAGAACAGAAGTTTCTAACAAAGTTCCGCTCCAAAAGTAGGCTCAAGCAACCAATGCTTTTAACACTGGGCCTTAAAAAGCTGATAAAGCTTCGAATTACCTATAAACTAATATAGGATAAAAATAGAGGTTTCCCACAGGCTTACAATAAAAAAGTGAAATAATCTTCGTAAAGAAATAGATAAATAGGTACAAAGAAGTCTTATCCTTGAAGCCTCAATAGCACAACGGTTAAAGGTGCGGATTGAAAACTGAAAGGTCACAGGTTCGAGCCTTACCCGTTGCACTATTGTCGTACTCACTCCTAGTGCAAGCTTTTCGCTTTTTGGGGAGAGGAGAACATAAGTTCAGCTTGGCTAATATTCTTTAAAAAAAAAATAGTAAACTGTTTTTTTCACTTTCTTTCCTTTAATAAATCCACGAGCACTTACTTATTGAGCTCGCTTAAATTGAATTGGTTGTCAGTTGCAGGTGTTTTAGATAAGACACGTAGACTCTTATTAGGTTTACTCTGTACTGATTACTGAATGAAGACATTACTTGACGTGATTAAATTGAACATGGTCAATGTGTAAAATACCATGTAGTAGTAAATTAGTTACAATTTATTTTCAAACTAGCTGATGCCTGCGACTTCGCCCACGCGAATTGATCCTATGAAACTACACTAAAAAGCTTACGCCCGCCCGCCGACTTCAACATTTATTTTTTATTTATTTTTTTAAAAAGAATATCAGCCAAACCGAACTTGACTGATGTTCTCTTCTCCTCTCCAATTAAGTGAAAACTTGAGGTTTTAACATGTACAAACTAAAATCATATTAAACTTTGTAGTGGCGTTTGAAGTCGGTTTTTGAAAAGAATTTTTATTAAATAAGTAATAAAAATCCGTAAGACGGCGTAGAAATCCTTAAGAAGACTTCATTCATTTTCAGCGCTGAAAAAAATAATAATAACGTATAAAATTTAATAAAATTCAATACTTATTATAAAACTAAAAAAATGTAGATTATATACTTTGAAATTTTAGCCGCCTGAGCTGAGATAGTTCTTCAATAGCGCGAGTTTTGTGGAGTGGTCGAGTTTCTCATTACTTTTTCAATATGGCCGCCGGGTGCGGGAAATAAAACAGAGTTATTGCGGCCTGGATGGTATCTGAAACAAAGATCAACTTTGTTTCAAAGTCTCGTCAAGATGTAATCGAGAGGAAAATATTTTGTGGAACAAATTTTTTTTTTTAATTTTCGCCATCCATCTTCGTCTGCGACATTTAACAAATTCAGAGAAAGAAAGGAATTGTAACTTGGAAGGAATAGAAGAAAAACAAAATATAAATTGAAATAAAACTGGTCAAGTGTGCGTCAAACTCGCGAGCCAAGGGTTCCGTGCCTTATTTGAAAGGGGTCATTCCCACTAGTACAACTGATTAGTTCATCAACTGTTGAACTAATGGGACTTTTTTTCCCAGTAGTATAGTTCTTTCATTTTTCACAACGGCGCGTGGCTCATGGTTTTGTGTGAGTGTCGTATCTATATAAGTGGGAGCGAAAGTTTGCTCGCGCCTGACCGCTCCCACCTAGGCTGCTGGCAGGCAAGCACACTTACGCAATGTACACGACCACAAGTAAAGATAAACGTACCTACTATACAAAGTGTTGAAAGGATTTAGATGCAGTTTACGTCTGGGACAAAATAGCTGAACTCAGGTATTACTTAGTTACTTATAAAGATAAAATAATTTCAAGTACATTTGCTTGGAACCGCATAGCTAAATGTTTATCTAAGCTCATTGAGTTATTTACCAACTCCAATTGTTTTTTTGATTTTTTTTGACTACTTTTATTATATCTACTTCTTAACTGAGACCATTTAAGAAAAATGAAACTCCTTAACAAACATTTAATTAATACACTTTGCAAATTAACTTCGCATTCAAACAATAACTTTTACCTTATATTTCATCTAACAAAGCCTTCGTCCGTTAAAAGAATTTGCGAGAAAATATTTTGGAAATTCTTTCACGTGCTAATTAATTTATAGCCTACTTTTTTTTTTTGAGAGATTTATTATTACCATTTACCCATTTAACCGATTTCCAGAAACAAGGAATTCGGGGCGTAATTTAATGTAACCCTTTACCGGCATCGGTAATATTGGTTGCTGGCATAATTTAAAGCCATACCTCGGCTTTGCAGTAGCCTAAGCACAAAAAATTTAACTTTCGAACAGTAACTAGAGGTGAAGTTAACGTCAGCAAGTAATTTTATTTTCATACACTTGCTGACTTTAACTTCACCTAATGTTCGAAAGTTAAAATGTTCGTGCTTAGGCTACTGAAACTACTGACGTCATAGGACGTTTCGGATAAAAAGTTGCTGGTTTAATTTTTTGGAAACACCCCTATTGAAATTACCATATTGTAGTCATCATTTGATACTAGGCCAGTAAGCACATTGAAACCGGAGAGGGCCGTTACCAAGGCTGGAAATTTAGGCAATTTTAGAATTATTTATTGTAATTCTGAGCTTGGTAAAGTACGAAACAACTGTACAATAAATCAGTACCTACCGTAAATTCTGCGGCCAAACATAACTCAGATCTGCCTGAACAGGGTCTGTTTATCTACCTTATCTGCGGGCCGGGCCAATTAACCTGGGAACCGTGTGATCCTCATAATTTAATACACTAATGGGCATTTTATACACCAGCGGGGTAAGGGCAATAGTGAAACGAACAGATATCTCTCAGTTTCTGTTAACCATTGTTTTTCATCTTCCTCTTTATCAAGACCTACGTCCTCTACTATAGGTCTCGTGGATGGACTTCCACATGCTTCAATTTTGCGCCACCTGTATCCAGCAGCTTCCTACAAGTTGCGACTATCTGATCCTACATTTTAATATAATGTAACTTACAAATAAAAGTCACATTTTCCCTGTTACAGCGGATGATATTTTGATTTATTTCCTCAAATATAAAGAAAAAACCGGTTGATTAAATGTGTGTACAAAAAATGCAAGAAACACAAAATTTTCAGCTTCGTTTAACAATGTAATCTTGAAATAAAGTCAAATTATATTATTATCGCGTGATTTCATCTCAGAAGAAGTACTCGTAGATGTTGAAAGTTCGTATGGATGAAACTGAAATGAAATATGGAGCCATTGTAGTGTAATATTTCAGATTTTTGTTTTATATTCAGACATATTGGCCCCTAAGATACGGACTTTCCTAGTTTAGGGGTAACGATATGTATTGTATTGAGTTTTTTTAAAAAAGATTATTATTATTGTTTGACGACCTCCCTGGCGCAGTGATGAGCGCTGTGGTCTTATAACTGGGAGGTCTCGGGTTCGATTCCCGGCGGGGGCAATTTAGGAATTTATAATTTCTAAATTGTCTCTGGTCTGGTCTGGTGGGAAGCTTTGGCCGTGGCTAGTTACCACCCTACCGTCAAAGACGTGCCGCCAAGCGATTTAGCGTTCCGGCACGATGGCGTGTAGAAACATATTAAGTGAATGGGTTGAATGTAAACTGCCATAACCTAAATTAGCCCGCTACCATCTTAGACTCTATCGTCACTTACCATCAGGTGAGATCGCACTCAAGGACATCGTTTCAACTTTGGACTTTTTTTATTCGATGACAAGACACACACTGGGCGAATTGTACGGTTTCGACATAGACCGTACATGCTCTTCATTATCGAAACAAGGACTAATTTAAGTCGATGCGCCGTCGCAAATAAGCCAGAAAGACAGAAATGGGAACAGGCAGGGGGAAAAAGGAAGAAACATTTTTAAAAAAGCAGAGAGAATAGAAAAATGTAAATGTATTTCAAAAAATTAACCACCCGCGATGAAATAGTTTTTCAATAGCGCGAGTTTTGTGGAGTGGTCGAGTTTTTCATTACTTTTTCAATATGGCCGGCAGCTGCGGAAAATAAAACAGAGTTATTGTGGCCTGGATTGTATCAGAAAAAGTACTTAAAGACTACGTGTTAAACCTCAATAGCCCAACGGTTAAAGACCCAACTGAAAACTGGAAGGTCGCAGGTTCAAACCCCACCCGTTGCACTATTGTCGTATTATGAGTGTCAAGCAGTGTGTCATCTCTCTTACATAAAAGCTCCATTGTAAATGGGCCTTTGAAAGGAATTTTAATGTTTATTTACCCGCACCATGTCTCCAGCTAGACAGTAAATAAAAATCAACCAATTATTTATTAAAAATATAAACTTCAAGTCAAAAAATATGTTTCAATTATTGAATTTTTACTTATTTCCATGAAATATTAAAAATATGAAATATGATTATATTGTTTTCCTTTTGCATTATTTGCATTAAATTCAGGTGAGAGATGGAAAGTAGGTCGCGAGTGCACTGGGTCACCGAGATAAATATCTATAGAGCATCAGAACTCACACATCAGTCAGGTGTCGAAAAAGCGCGTCCAACTAGTAGCTTAGTATGAAAATTATTATAATTTGATACTAATAGAAGCACTCATGTTTCATCAAAAACGTGTAGGATTAATGCTGAATCGGAGATTTCTTGCTTTCATGACATACATTTCATGAATGCAAAACCAATGTACTTTACTGATTTTGTTTGCGCGTTGTGTAATTCTCATATATTTGTTACAAAAGCCACTAATACACGTATAGTTCAATCTTTCTTAATACAATTTTTAATTAATCCAATAATAGGTATGTATTTCTATTATTATCTGTAGATTCTGATATTAGCTTTGACAAAGAGAGTAAAAGGAGACTTTCTTTTGCCAGCGCAAATTAAGCGTAGGTTAGGTAAGTAGGTACATATTGTGAAATGAGCGAAGGCATTCGGAGTCGCTAAAACGTGCTCCGATTAACTGATTGTCGTACGAGATGGCATTCAAACAGCCTGCGATTTTATTGAATGAGAAAAAAAAACGCGTATCACACCAGGTCGATGCCATTTTGCGGTACATTGCACGCTCTAGTAATATGACATATCTGTGTTCAGTGTAATATCAGCCAACAATAAAGTGCACTGTGATGTACAATTTCTCTTCGAAGATAGCCTCCTGGCCGCTAATGAAAGGCAAACACACCTGGGACCTAACAATTTAAAAGAAATTCAACCTTATACTATTGGTATTGAAGTTATTTATGCGTGAACATATTTAGGCATAAGATCTTCACGTGCAAGTGACAATTATTGTAAAAAGATTTCCTACGAGCCTATAACATTGTGTAACTTTTTTTGCCACAAAACTTTACACTTGATTTCAGCTCCATAATAAATGAACAATCTTTACGCGATGCTAGATTTGATATGATGATGTTTATCCACAGTGGAATTTACATTACAGCAAAATTTTTCTCTAGTCTAAGCTTATTGAAAATGTATGAGCCAGAAATAAAACATACGCTTTGAATTATAAAACCCACTTTTTAGGGTCGCTCCTATACATTTTATCGGCTGTCGTCCCCATCATGAATATTCGATACCCCTAAAGAAAACCTTAGTGAAATTTTATGTCTCAACCCATCTTAAGTGTAACTGAATGCTAATATCCTTTGTCCCTGAATATAGTATCAAGATATTTCACATTCCTTATGTGGAAGGAAGAATATT
Organism: Hipparchia sbordonii; assembly: GCA_038048805.1. NCBI lineage: Eukaryota > Metazoa > Arthropoda > Insecta > Lepidoptera > Nymphalidae > Hipparchia > Hipparchia sbordonii. The sequence goes on along the minus strand of CM076106.1, from coordinate 4,924,165 downwards.
TAATCTGAAAATATAAAAGGAAAAGGTGACTGACTGACTGACTGATCTAACATCGTTCACCTCAAACCACTGGACGGATCGGCTTGTTTGGCATTCCTACAGTTAGTTATTGTGACGTAGGCGTACTCTAAGAAAGGATTTTTGAAAGTTCAAGCCCTAAGGGGGTAAAATAGAGGTCTCAAAAATCAAACTTAATAAAAGTATATTTAAACTTACTGAAGTTGTTTACAATTTAAAAGAAGTCCTGCCCAAAACTTAGTCTGCGCAGCGTTGTTAGGTTAGTCTAAAAATAGTATCTATTCCCTCAACTATACCTATGCAAATAATCACGTCGATCTATTGCACCGTTGCTGCGCGATAAACCACTAAAAACCATTAAACACACCTTTACATTTAATTACTATTGTATTAATAGAGATATTAAATTCCTCTTCCTTCTTCAATAATATCAGGTTTTGGTAGGTACTTTGAACAAAATGAAACCAACGCTAAAGTTTGAATTAATGTAGTAGAAACTGTTCGATAATAATGTTTTAAGCTGCTTTTAAAACAGACTTGTGCTCGAATTCACTAAACACGGCTGCTGCAGGACGCTATAATAGTATTTGAATTGTTAATGCTTCTGCCTGACCTCTTTGGCGCAGTCATGCGAATATCGCCTCGTAAACGAGAGCTCTGGAGTTTGATTTCCAAACGAGTCAATTTGGAAAACTGAAAACTACTTCCTTAACTTTATTTCATAAAAAAAAAGAAACATTTTGGTATCCTGAACTTATATTATACTATTTATTTATTTTAATATGGACGACCAACAGGTTACAATAAATTAAAATTAAAAACTAAAAAAATGCATGTTAAAATATAAGTTATTATGCAGTAATGTAGACCTACTTACTGGTCGCCACAACATACTAGGTGATGTCCGCGACTTCGTCCGCGTGAATGAAGGTTTTGTAATTATCGCAGAAACTCTTCAATTTTCCGGGATAAAATTTAGCCTATGTATAATATGAGCAATCTCCATTCCAAATTTCAGCCAAATCAGTTCCTCATTGTGGCGTGAAGGAGTAACCAACATCCATCCATCCATACTCACAAACTTTTGCATCATAATATTAAATATATATTCTTCTATATATATTCTTGGCCGGCAACGCATTGGTGGTGCCTCCGGTGCTACAAGTGTTCATGGGCGGCGGTAATCACTTAACATCAGGTGACCCGCCTGCTCGTTTGCTCGCTAAAAATATTGAAAAAAAAAAAAAATAGGAATAGAGGTTTATGTCCACATTTACGGGGAGCAAAAATGAAGTATAGGTGATATAAGGGGTGAGCTGTTTTGTTTATTAGATACTGCGATTAATCTGTACATCTTAGGGCCTTTACACACCACGTTTTTTAAACGCACCCTTGACGCGCGTTTTAGAAACGTGCGTCGACGGCGCGCTTTTTTATCCTACAGAGCATGTTTGTCGTCCGCGCGTTGTGTATCGATACACACGCGCGTTAGCATCGCATTTGTATTGCTACAAACGCGCGTCAACGGCGCGTTTAAAAAACGTTGTGTGCAAAGGCCCTTAATGATCGTCGCCGGTAGTCAAAAATTGACCGTGAAAAATAAATTTTCACCCACGATTGCGAACCCAAGTTTATCTCACGCTGCCACCGATTTTAGTGGCCATCTTTATATGGTCGCTTTCCATAATCTACGAGCTATGTTATGGTAGAATTTTCTTGGGATGAAAATGCGTATATTCCCGCATGTGTAACAAAGTGGTGTTTTATTTTCAGGTTTATTCGAGACCGAGGGCGTCCGGATACCGGGAACGGAGTGCGATTACCAGTTCGGCCGGTCCGGTAACCGGCCGACCCACGGCAGGCTGTACAGCCCGCAGTACCCGTCCATTTACCCCAACAACGTGCGCTGCTCTTATCATTTTCATGCCAGGTACTTCTACACTGTTATGTACTTACTTACCTTTTAGCCTCTCCCACATTAGGGGCTGTTCAAGTATTACGTAAGCACTATGGGGGGGTGGGGGGGTCTTTGTTTTGCTTATTTTGGATGACATGGGGGGTAGGGGAGTCTAGATGATGATTACGTCATCGGTAGTTATTTACTTTTTTACACGAATGGCAATCCTCACATTGGCTATTCTTGAAAACGTGTGGCGAAATTATAAATTTCACCACACTAATAAATTATAATTATAACATTACAATTATAATATTAAAAAAAATACATTTATAATTGAAAAATGTTTACGTAAGCATGGGGAGAGGGGGTAAGAGCTTTGCTTACTTTTGCTGACAAGGGGGATGGGGGGTAAATAATTGTAATAAATCTGCTTACGTAATACTTGAACGGCCCCTTAAATAGGTCCTTGCCTCCGCAATATTGCAGGATATATCGTACCTATAAGATCTTATAAACAAATGACACAACAGATATCGCAATAATGCATTGCGATTTTATCGATTGACATTTTCGAATAAATTATTATGATTCGAGTCCCGCCGGCCTCAGAATTTTTGACATATTATATTTAAAAATTTATTCTTATACTAGCTGATGCCCGCGACTTCGTCCGAATGGATTTAGCTTTTAAAATCCCACGGGGACTCTTTGATTTTCAGGGATAAAAAGCAGCCTATATCACTCTCCGTCCTCAACTATACCCATGCAAAAAATCACGTCGATCCGTAGCTCTCTTGCAGCGTTATTGAAGGACAAACCAACAAACAAACACACTTTCGCATTTATAATATTAGTAAGGATTAGTAAGGATATTAAGGATAGTAATCTATTTTATCCTTAGTTTTATAAGAAAAAAGTTATGCTTTTTGAAAAATCAACGACATAAAGTAGTTTTGACCTCATAATTCCCTTGAGCCCGCTCTCGAGTAGCAATTCATCATATGCTTTGAGGTAGAAGAAATGCCGCAGCGGAATTTGTTCTCATAAATATCTAAAGCTACACAAGAAAGAAATGTAAGAAAAGAAAGAATAATCACTTGTTTTTTGTTGTTGTGCTTGTAGTAATAAGCACAGTTGAGTAGAAAATATAATAATAACTAGGTATACTGTTAAATACTAGTAGGTAGGTAGTTTATCCTAGGTCATGCCCAGGATAAACTAACAAAAAAAATGAAACGAAAAATTTTAAAGCAATTTTTTATGAATTTTATCCTACTAATATTATAAATGCGAAAGTTTGGGTGTATGGATGGATGGATTATTGGGTGGATGGATGAAGAGTTGGATGTTTAATAATATTCAATCGCTGCAACGACTGAACCGATTTGGCTGAAATTTGGCAACAAGATAGATTATGGAATAATACATAGGCTACCTGTTATCCCGGAAAATCAGAAGGATCCTAGGGGATTTTTAAAAATCTAACTCCACGCAGATGAAGTCGCGAGCAAAAGTGAGTACGCTTGAGAGTTTTGACGAGATAGTAAAGATTGGCTCGAGGAGGAAAGATCTCAAAAAATATTCCCTTTATTCCTACATTAGAACCAGTCAACTGTAGTAAAAGTATCTATAAAGGATGATGTAGATGCTTGACTTAACCCAATGTAGATAGTAGGCACCTATTCGTTATCTTTGCCCTTGTATCGTAAAAATGAAACGTAATACAGGTGTCTCGTCATTTTCAGGCCAAAGGATCGCGTGAAAGTAGTATTTGAAGAAGTGTCCCTACAGAAAGGGGATATAAGGTGCGTAGCAAAATTCTATTTGTCAGCGTCGCTTCATTTATCCTGCAATATGAATATTGAATATAAAATAGAGAATACTTTGCATGTAGGAGTAATAATTTTAGGGGCGTTGGAACTTATTTCACACAAGCAAAAAGCATCGTGAGGAAATCTGCATGACTGAGAGTTCTTCAAAATGTTCTCAAGGGTGTGTGAAGTCTGCAATTGACCAGTGTAATACTTTGTCATTCAAGTGAAGACCTGTGCCCACTGACCCCTATAATTAATATAAGATTAACACTGGACTAGCTGTCCCTATGCAAATGACAGCTTAAATTATGGATCAATTTGTAGCGCCACATTTGACATACGAGTGTCTCTGGAACTAATAATGTAGGAAAGAAAGCGCCAAAAAATATCTACTATAACTGATAATTATCAGTTGTCCGTCACTAATTTTAGTTCCTTGGACACACGTAACTGTTTGTAGCGGCAAAATGGTTACAATTAAATAAGTCCCGCATGGTTTAAGAATTGAATGAACGAAAGAATGAGTCGTCGTTTTCTTCATCCAATTAAGACCAATGAGAATTAATTTTATAATCCTCAAACTCGCGTTGTACGTTGATAAAATATATTAGAGGAGTGTGGTTAATTTTGACTTGTAGTGGTTGCGGTGAACGTTATTTGTGGTTAGCATGATAAAATAATTAGGTATTTTGTTATCAATAGTTCAGGGTGAACTTTTCTAATCAATCAAATTGTAAACTGGGATTTAATATTATTTTTAACCGACTTCCAAAAAGGAGGAGGTTATCAATACGGCCGGTATCTTTTTTTTCTATATACGATTTCTCCGGTATTTCATAGAATGCTTTAATTGTTACCATTATAACAATAATTCATTTTTGTGTAAAAATATGTACCTATGCCCCTTGTAGAACACATTTTTAAGAATATCTTTGGACAAACAACTTTTTTTTTCAACAAATTCAAAGAAGGGTTAGGACTTAGGTACGACTACATGCGTTTTAGGCTTGAAGGATATGTTTTAGGTGTGGGTAAAATGTCATAAATATTACAATTTAAACATTAATAATATTAAAAATGAACAATAATAAAATATCAGGATAAGCGCAACGCTACCTGTTCTCTATTGAATAAATTAAATAAGTACCTAATGGGTTTTCCCTGTTGCCACAAATCTAAAGTTTCTTCATAATAATATTCAGTTTGTCCACTAACTGTATCTACAAAATTGGAAACAACGGCATGGCTAAAAGTTGTGTGGCAGTTTCAAAACAAAGTTTAACGTAGAGATAATAATTTTAATGGCTATGGCTTGGAGTGCTTCCTGTTAATCATAACGAAATTATATACCTTTATTTATAAAAAAAAAATCAAAGTGAGTTAGACAAAGCTCTCGTCTTTCATAAACATTACTTAGGTTTTTTTATTTAACTTTTTCATTTAATTTATATTATTTATAATAAAAGACAACAAAGTGAGTTCGATAAACTCGTCTTTCATGAAAGTTAGTTAGGTTTTTTTAGTAAATTTTTCATTTTATTGCAGAAAATTTTTTCTGTCTGTCTACCTTTAGACGTTCGACAACACGTACCTACGACACTTTTTTATATTCCGTGAAAATTTACTTAATTCTAATTGTCATGTCGCTTGTGTCAAATAACGCTTTCAACACTTGCAGTTGCACAATACTATAATGGAAGCTCAAATGCATTAATGAGCTCAACTATTCCAAATATACTTGGTTAATTAAATGCATAACCCGTCGCATCTCTATATAATTGAATTTACATTCCAATGTATTCCCATTTGAAATGTATTGTGACATCGCATGTTATTTGGAGCATTGCTAATTCAGAGCACAAAGAGGGTAGTATCTAACTAGAGCATACGAAACTTAGCAATCGCGACCTTGTAGCTTCTTGGCTTGTCTTTGGCGATTGTAGTCAATGACTATGCTATTGACATCGTTTGCTAGAGTTTATTGATGTCTGGAAACCGGGAAGTGCAGTGTCGGCAGACCCCCACTAAGTGGACCGACAACATCAGACGAGTTGCTTGGAGATACAAGCGGCGCAAGACCGAGACCTGCGGAAGTCGTAGCCGGAAAGCGTGGCCTCCTCACGACCGTGACGGGGTCACTAAACCATGTCAGTGGTACTCTAAAACCCTTAATAACTCAACGGTTAAAGATGGACTGAAAATTGGAAGGTCCCGGATTCGATTTCCACTCGTTGCACTATTATTGTATTCTCTTCTAACCATGCTATACCTATATATTATTTTTTAAATTAGGTTTAACCTTTGCTAAAAAAACTAAGCTTTTGTCCGCGGCTTCGCTCCCGTTAAATACGATTTTTCAACCCCTTACTTTACCCCCTTAGGGCTTGAATTTATAAACATCCTTTCTAAGCTGATGCATAATAACTATCTGTATGCCTTTCAGCCCGGTCCATTCGGTGGTTTGAGCTGTGCGTTGATAGATCAGTCAGTCAGTCAGTTTTCCTTCTTTTTATATTTAAGCAAAAAAAATATCATATTTCTCTGGCAAACCTTGAAACTGATTTTGGTTGTTACTTACAATTGGAGAATATAAAAGTCTGTTTTACATAATATTACGTATAATTTTAACCGGATGTATTTCCCATGGTATGCATTTATTAAAGCGTACTAACCGCAGATAGTGCTGGCCGCAACCACTAACAGCACCGCATACTGCGTTCACCGCGGCTCTCACTCGGAAAATTATTTGGTAAACGATAATAAGAATAATAAATTATGTTTCAAACAATACTTAAATTTAATTTTAAAAAATATCGTATTTCTCTGTGGCAAACTGTGAAACCGATTTTGATTGTTACTTACGATTTTATTGGAGAATATAAAAATCACTTTTAAATATTATGTATCATTTTAACGTATTGTATTTCCCATACTATATGTATTTATTTACTAAAGCGTACAAACCGCAGATGGTGCTAACCGCAACCACTAACAGTACCGCATTCTGCGTTCACCACAGCTCTCACTTTGAAAATTATTTGTGATAAATTCATAAGAATAATAATTTAAACAAAATTACGAATTGCAACACACGAGCGTATGATCCGACAATAATGTAATGGTATGGTATACCTTCAAGCGTACCTTAAAGCGTAGCAACCGCAGAATATAGTACTGACCGCAACCATTTACAGCGCCGCGTACTTCTTTAACCGCAACTCTCTTGCCTACTTACTAGTTGTTTTTAACAATAATTTTATTCATTATATAAGGTTATTTTATATCATCATTTCGTTACGATGAAAATCATCTTTGTTCTCATCGTTAACCTAAAAAGTATTATTTAACTTTTTAATGATCGACATCGGATGAAGAGTGCCGTCAGGAATTAATTGCATTGCTTTAATTACGCTGGAAAATTATGCAGCAATGACCCTATTAAAAGTTTTACCAACGTCAGTTGAAATATTATAGGGGATAAAAAACAGTCAAAGCTAGTCTATTTATAGCTTGATTTATAGTCTATCTATCGAACTGAATTTAGAGCGCGTTTCAAGATTTGAAAAAAATTAAACCCAAATTCTTCCCCCAATTCCTTTCTACTTTGATTCATTAGTAAGTATCAAACGAGATCGAAAAAAAGTACCTAACTGAAATTGATTAGATTATCTACTTTCATTAGGCGAGAAATTCTACAATCCGAGTTCCGAATCTACAATTTTTGGCAACGAACGTGCGCGTCCGTAGATTAAATTTTTTTTATGTTGTCTTTCTGTTTTTTCATGTAATTTTTTTTATGTCTTCTTGTACTTGCTTGTGACATATTTTTGTAGATACATAATTTTTAAATACACAATATTTGGGATTGGAGTTCGTTTGTAGAATGGAACATAGAGGTGCGAGTGAAATGGAGAAAAGAAAAGAGAGAAACGACAGAGAAATGGTGAAGTGGAGTGTATGCAAACTTGCCTGCTAAGACGTGACGAATGGTTTAATTATTTGCAGTTGCCTACGCCGGGCGGACATCATCAAAGTGTTCGATGGAAGGGACACCAACTCGCCGACGATCGCCATGCTATGTAATGAACTTACAGGTACAGTTAAACAACTTACGAGTATGCTTATTGTTGTACCTCGCACCAAGGTACCCTGTTCAGGGTTGCCAGATATTTTTTCAGCCTATAAGGGGCAAATGGTTAAATGGGCAAAAAAAATACGGGATTTTAGTTTTTTACCCGGGACAAATAAAAAACAAAATTATTTAGTGTCATTTTTTATATTTTTCCGATGATCGAGTCAGTTTTAACATTGTCATTCTGACACAAACACTGTTATTGGTTGATGTGGGCTGCAAGTGCAAGTTAGTATCGAGACGAGTACGTTTTACGAACGCTGCGTGTGTGAATACTTAGATCGATTTCATAATGAAAAACGACGTACGGTTCAAATACGGGACATAGTCAGTCTCGCCGGGACATTTTAAACTATGCCTAAAATACGGGATGTCCCGGGAAATACGGGACGTCTGGCAACGCTAACCCTATTGCACGGAGCATTGTGCCTACTGTACAAACTACTGTATCACAAACTGTATCTGTACTACTGTATCAAAAACCCGTGTACCCATAAACATAGTATTACTGAGTACCGTAAGAGTATACTGTAACAGTAATTAACAAACCGATTGTTGTATTGAACTGAAATTGATACAAAAACTAGTGACGGAAGATACGCTTGATTTTCTGGAATAGAAGTAACCTGTGTATCTCCTAAACTAAACGCATGCAAAAAATCACATGGATCCATGGATGGTTGCTCTGTTGCGACGTGATTGAAGGACAACCCAACAAACAAACACACTTTCGTATTTATAATATTAGACGACGAATAATACGTTTTTTAAATCCTGAAAAGTGATAGCTCTAAACTGCAATCTCACCAATAGGTCAATGACGATGCAGTCTAAAATAGTGGCAGGCTAACTTGGTATGGCAGTTTTTATTTAAACCTCATCGCGTGTGCATCGTGACGGAACGCTAAATCGCTTGGTAGCACGTCGTAAAAAAAAATCGCATTAGCTTCTTACTGTCTCCTCTACAAATGCTTATAATATTTAGTGTATTTCTTAAAAGATAATCGACCAAAACTAGCCATTGTCTTTTGCCGAGGCAACAGTTCTGCATCTAGATACCAACGAACAATCTCAGAATTTAGTTGTAATGGTTTTAAATAAACTTTTGGTTCATGTATTTCTTTGTTCTTTCAAGATTTTCCTTTATTTAAGAAAATAGCACACGTACCGCAAGTCAATAAATATGGCAACAACGTTTATAAACTCTAGACATTTCAAGTAAAAGCTGCCATGTGCCACGTGAATTTCTCGAAAATTGAACACACACAGTAGTAACTTGTAATGGGATTTAAGTGAACTAGAACTAATCTGGCAACGAATTGACATACACATTATGATAAACCTAACGATGTAATACCTACGTACTAAAGCTTCAAGGTTACTCCGCTCAGTGATATATTATTGCATTGTAAAGTCTGTTCAATATGTACTAAGTCGGTCGACATGTGTGAATAGAAAAATAGGTTGTATCAACATTGTGAAAGAGTTTGATGAATCGAACAGTTTGATAACTTACATAAAAATAAATCTGATTTTAATAAAAAATAAACTAAGCACTGTAGGACACAGTCCAGAAATGGGGATTTAAAACTCTAAACTAATCACGCCTTAAGAGATCTGATCTCTTAAAACGCTGAAACCCTACCTAAAGCCGTCTCCAACCGCCCCTATAACGGCCCCTGTCCTCACATCTAATCTATTTAACCGCAACACGTCAGACAAACCACCATCTGAACGTGAGGGTAACTATCAAAGATATCAAAGTATTATTTAATCAACAATTAATTACACTCATCAAAATCTATAGGTAATATTTCAATACATTAAAGTTGTATATCTTTACTATTTCAATATTTCGCTAACACATAATAACCGCGACAATTCTAACCAACCGCTAATCTAACTCTCTACTGATTAGAGATGACGAGCGACAACTAACTTCAGACGACTGACTCGACACAGAATGACGAATGAATCAATACACGCTGTACGCTTCCCTTTTATGGACCGAACGAGTGGGGAGGGAACAATGATACCAATGCTACGAAACTACCGTCATGAAACATTACAAGACTACCGTCACTAAATGGCGCCCTAAACAATAATCACTCTAATCCTACTTTCCTACAAATAATTATACTTAATATTAATCAGTTGGCCAGTGTTGCCGACAGTCGGCCATCCAAATCGAGTCGTTCGACCTCGGGCGACTGACAACAAGGTACGGCAGCTTAAAAACACTGTATTATAAGTTCTTAGCTCCACGAATAATACAAATTCTATATTAATTATAATATTAACGCAACATATATATGCAAAACTATGGGTCCTGTAACCTGAAAATAAAACATTATTATTATTATTTAAGGACCAGGGTTGTCCAGAACCCAACAGGACCAGGGTTGCCCTGAAATCTTTCATTCAAGGACCAGGGTTGTCCAAAAATGAATACCGGACCAGGGCTGTCCAGCACCCAACAGGACCAGGGTTGTCCCGAAATTAGTGGACCAGGGTTGTCCAAAGCATAACAGGACCAGGGTTGTCCCGAAATTAGTGGACCAGGGTTGTCCAAAGCATAACAGGACCAGGGCTGTCCCGAAACCAGTGGACCAGGGCTGTCCAGTATGTTAACAGGACCAGGGTTGTCCCTTACACTTCATCAGCTCAGCTGCTCATCCTCTCGCGTGCAAAACCACGCGCATACAACTCTGAGCAACTTATAGTGGCCATACATTCTACTCTTCAGTTCAGTGTGGTACGAATCAGTTGGATCAGTAGTTCAATTCTATAGACGACTCAGTTTAACCATAAGGTCAAGAAACTAGAAGAGTCAAGTAAAAATAAACAAGTGGTATCTGTCTACGATGTACTTTACATCGCTTGCCACGTAATCGTGGTTGTATACCAAAATCCCAAAAATTAACAAACTGTTTAATGTCAGTCAGTCAAATCAAATTTGCTTAGTCAAAACATCGATCAAAGTATGATAGCTTGGTCTAACCTGACTTTAACTAATGATTCAATGATTCAAATAAGAAAAGTAAATTTCTTTAAAGTCGACAACTAATATTTAAATAAGATTCTTTTCAATTATGTAAGTCAGTGCAAGTACATCTCGTAATATGCGCATGTGCGGAATTATCACTAATTTCATTGATAGCCACAGCATCCCTTAATTATACGCGTAGGTTATCTTTATTCACCAATTAATAAATTAACTGAGACGAATAAACTATCACCGGTACATATTTATGTGACAAATTTTCTATTTAACAAATAAGTAACACCAGCAAATTAAACAAACTACCCGTTTAAGTTTTATCAAAAATCTAAATAACTGAATACCATCGAAGGCACTACCCAAAATTACTACTCACTTTTGTAGAAATTAGAAATGGAACCAAAAGTTGTTTGATATTTGTTACTGCGTGAGCACTTGTCAAAACTAGTTCTATTCAACAACTTTGAAATCATCAGTAAAATTGATCGAAACACTAACAACCATATATGTACGAGATAAACACGAGCCACTTAACCAATTTTGTTTTGATTCATGTTTAACTATTTCACGAATTTAATTTCACTTTCATTTGCACAACGTAATATTAATATCACGCAAAGTTATTATGATTTGCAAAACAACCTTTGATAAATAGGACTCTGCTACCTATACTCGGAATGAAGTCACTCTACTTCATCTGGCTACCAGTTTTCATAACCGTTCAATTTACGATTAAAAATAAACAATTATTGTCAAAAACATATTGGAAACGTCAGCAAACTATACGAAACATTATTAGAGATCAATAAAATAGCCACATTATCAAATTTGTTTTACTGAAGAAGTAACTGAACGACAGTAACTACACACGTCTCGAATTTAATTTTCTACCTTCGTTATGCAAATATAATTTTTGCAACACGATCTTTAATAAACAAACTCTGCAATCTATACTTCGATTACCCACACTATATTTTATGAGTATACCCGGTTTGATAATTGCTCATTGTACGATAAATTCAAATCACAATGCGTCACATATTACGAAATGTACCAACGTAAACGAGGATAACTCAATTTAATTTATCTCTTCCAAAGATCATTGGACAAAGAATGATAAACAAGGAACATTACAAAGAATCACTACACCAAAATTCATCAACTGTTGAATAATCTCACAAATGTCGCAATAACTGTATCTTACAAATTCCTTCAAGCGCATCTACATACGCCATGGCATCGGTCATCCTCATAGGATCGCCCCGATCCATGAATCCGCGTATGCACTCGCTACTATTCACTGCGCATCCACACACGGGATCGCACACCAACTGTTTTTTTACGAAACCACAAGATTTTAAGCTATTTGACCACACAGGAATCTCATTTTTTTCCATTTAACTTAACTCGCAAAGTCAACAATGATTCTTTGTTAACCTTCGCATAAAAGAGGTTAGAAAAAGGTCTCTAGCTAACGTAACTATAGCGGGCATGTATTTGCCATGATTTTACTCAAATGGTCAAAAATATATTGGAAACTTCTTACCGACACGTAGGCTTGTACTTAGCAAAGCACATCTCATGTGCAACTGGCACGCCGTGGCAGGCGTCGCAACAAGCAACGATGTGCTCGGCAGGCGACAACAGGCGACGCGCAAACAGGTGAAGCGTGGAGTCCGCCGCTGCGACACGCTCCAGCGTGCTCGCCAGCGCGCAGTCAGGTGATGCGCAGAAGTCTCGCAGCCGGCGCTGCGTCAGGCTCGCCCGGCACCAACAGGCGACGCGCAGGCCGGTGATGCGCAGAGAGGCGCCTCTGAAGCGCCGTCGTTGCAACACGCTACAGCGTGCTCGGCAGCGCGCAGACAGGTGAAGCGCGCAGAAGTGCGTCATTAGCGCAGCGACACGTTCCGACGCGCTCGCCAGCGCGCAGACAGGTGAGGCGCGCAGCAGCGCCCTCGTCAGCGCAGCGACACGCTCCGACGCGCTCGCCAGCGCGCAGACAGGTGAGGCGCGCAGCAGCGCCCTCATCCGCGCAGCGACACGAGCCGGCGTGCTCGCAGCGCGCAGACAGCAACTCAGCACACATTACTGAAGCCGCTGTTGTTTGGCACCGCGTTTGCACAAAGTACCTCTATGCAACCACCTGCAAACTATAGCACAAACCGGCACACACTCGTTTACCTAAACGAGTCAACGACTCGTTTACCTAAACGAGTCAACGACTCGTTTTAACAAGAACATTGTACTCCTGCTCAATGTCAAAATTGAACATCAAAAAGGGAAGTGTCTCCCCTTTCCCAAATCTCCCAAAACCACAGATGGGAATCGAACAGTAAAAGTTATTCGCTCGAGCGTGAAGATAAAAACCAACGTCTGTGTGTGACGTTATCAAGGCTAGCAGTGAGCATAGGTCTATCCCACTTCTGAACTGTAGGACACAGTCCAGAAATGGGGATTTAAAACTCTAAACTAATCACGCCTTAAGAGATCTGATCTCTTAAAACGCTGAAACCCTACCTAAAGCCGTCTCCAACCGCCCCTATAACGGCCCCTGTCCTCACATCTAATCTATTTAACCGCAACACGTCAGACAAACCACCATCTGAACGTGAGGGTAACTATCAAAGATATCAAAGTATTATTTAATCAACAATTAATTACACTCATCAAAATCTATAGGTAATATTTCAATACATTAAAGTTGTATATCTTTACTATTTCAATATTTCGCTAACACATAATAACCGCGACAATTCTAACCAACCGCTAATCTAACTCTCTACTGATTAGAGATGACGAGCGACAACTAACTTCAGACGACTGACTCGACACAGAATGACGAATGAATCAATACACGCTGTACGCTTCCCTTTTATGGACCGAACGAGTGGGGAGGGAACAATGATACCAATGCTACGAAACTTCCGTCATGAAACGTTACAAGACTACCGTCACTAAATGGCGCCCTAAACAATAATCACTCTAATCCTACTTTCCTACAAATAATTATACTTAATATTAATCAGTTGGCCAGTGTTGCCGACAGCACGCACACATTGATGTAGAAAGGTGGAATAAATGGAAAAGTAACCCGTGTACCTAAGTCTTATTATTATTTTTTCTTTAAAAGAACATTAGCCAAGCTGAAGTTGACTTATGTCCTCCTATCCCCTCCTAATAAGCGGAAAGCTTGTGCTAGGAGTGGGTACGAACTACGACAATAGTGCAACGAGTGGCATTCTAACTTGCGACCTTTCAGTTTTCAGTGAGCACCTTTAACCGTAAATCGAACAGATTATAGCTGAAGACACAGTGTGAATCCCAATCGAGCCTAGAACAAGCCAAGAAACCCTTTAACATCAAAACCTTTTAAAAATCTATATTCACAACACCTATACAAAATTATTTTGAACAGATGCCATTATAACATTATATACGAAATCTTGCAAAGTAAGAATAAAATGTAGCCTTAACGGGGCATTACGCCAAACACGCTCTCTGCTTACCATAGTTTAACCCAGTAAACAGATATATTTTCAGCAAAAAAAAATTTGTGTAGCTATTTCGATAGTTGAAGTTTATTCAACAACTTTATATATGATACAAGTATAATACTTATTGAGAAAAAAAATTTCAAATATCACTAAGAACTCACTTTTACTAGAAAAACTGCTTCTGGAATTTCCATGAGCGTGAAATGTTCTACTGATATAAACCAGAAAAATAATTTATTTTTCAAAAGTAAAGGAATCAAAGTATATTCAGCAATTTTTATTTTAGACTTACATCTTTTCATTATTTATTGAAAAATATAATCATAAAACTCTCTAAAAAATTTGTATGGGAAGCGGTATATTCGGCGACGCAAGCGGCCGCAAGTCAATCGCTTTCGGGCTTTCGAGGTGGAAGGACGCTTCTCGGCGCACGCGCCGCAGCTCAGGTTATTTACGCGCGAATTTGTATGTCGATAGTGGAATCCGTACGGAGAGGTATCAAAATCGAGGAAGAAGGTTTATATTTTTATGTAATTTTGAATTTGTTTTTTTCTTAGGTTTTTATATATACTATTATATAATATAGTACCTACCTATAGCGCAGCACTTGTAATGTAGACGAGGTCCCAGGTTCGATTTTCGGGTCGGGTCACAAAATGTACTACTCGTACAATTAAAGAATGGTTTTGAAAATGGCGTCGCTTCTGTTCACCTCTCACTCGCACACTGTCGCTATCTATACTCACACTCGCCGGTACGGACAACAACAATAAACTGATAAAATGACCGTCTTTATTTATTTATTTATTGGTAATCAACAGCGTGTACAACATAATTTTACAAGATTATTTTAATCACAACACACTAATATTATAAAGGTGAAAGTTTGTACGTGTATGTGTGTGTGTATATGTGTGTGTATGTGTGTATGTTTGTTACTCCTTTGCGCCACAACGCATGAACCGATTTGGCTGAAATTTGGAATGGAGATAGCTCATTCCCAGGATTAAAACATATGCCTACTTATACATGCCTACTACATATACATACTTTTTATGCCGGAAAATTAAAGAGTTCCCGCGGGAATCAAAAAACCTTTATCCGCGCGGACGAAGTCGCGGGCATCATCTAGTTCTTAAATAAAACCAAAAATGATTACATTATTTGAATTAAAAAATATATATAACGTTTATATTATTTACTAGTATATTATAATTTATTGATTATTAGCAAATTGTCGCTCGCTATAGATCCCGTGTATGCTGACAGTACCGGCATAATGAGCCGCCATTTCTAAAACCATTCTTTAATTTTACGGATAGTACCTACCTATTGGATTTTTTGACAAGAAATTCGCAGTAGGTAGGTATCTACCTATCAGCCTAGTACTTATACTTATTGGATTTTTCTGTCAAGAAATTCGCAGTAGGTACCTAACTATAAGCCCGGAGTTCTCTGGTCGTATCAGATTTCCGTCCCATCGGGCTATGAGAGTGAGGGAATAGAGATAAGTAGGTTTTATAATTTGCTCAAATGTGTTAACTTTATACCATCAATTTCATACTTTTATTTGATGGTAGTGTGACTAGTACCTACCTAAATTTTAATTAATTTGATTGATCGTGTAAGAATCTGATGACATTAATGTCAAAGTAAAATGAACTTAATTTGTATATTCATAAAGTCGCATATTCAGTACAACTGATTTTAATTTGGAGTATGTCGTAACTCGTATGACGTATAAGAATGCATAGGTAGGTACATGAATTTTTTTTAATCCATGACAAGTTAGGTAGTCCTTGACTGCGATCTCACCCGATGGTAAGTGACGATGCAGTCTAAGATGGTAGCGGGCTAACTTGGAAGGGGTATAGGAGTGTAAATTTATCCCATACCCCTAATCGGCTTCTACACGCCATCGTGCTGGAACGCTAAATCGCTTGGTGGCACGTCTTTGACGGTAGGGTGGTAACTAGCCACGGTCAAAGCCTCCCACCAGACCAGATCAGAGACAATTCAGAAATTATAAATTCCTAAATTGCTCCCGCTGGCAATCGAACCCGAGACCTCCCAGTTATAAGACCACAGCGCTCACCACTGCGCCAGGGAGGTCGTCAAAATGTAGTAGGTACCTAAATTTTATCGTATAAGAATTTGATGACATTAGTGTTATAGTAAAATGAACCTAATTTGAATAGACATAAAGTCACATTTCAGTACAACTGATTTTAATTTGATGTATAAGAATTATTAAATTGAAAGATTGAGCTCTAATGCAATAAAATTAAGGTTCATTTTACTTTGACGCTAATGTCATAGAATATGTAGGTGTACTAGCTGATGCCTGCGTCTTCGTCCGCATGGGAAGTCTTTGATTTTTTGGAATACAAAGTAGCCATCGGTTGGGCTATCATTGGGGGTTCGTCGATTGACTCGGCTACCGACTCACCGCATCAATTCCCCGCCCGTCTTATTAGGTACCTAGGTACTTCGTTTCCACTTAGCATTTCTTTTTTCTCGGCTTTCATAAGAGTCATACCGTGATGTTGATAGTAGCCTATAACCTTTCGCAAGAAAGAAAGTGGCTATCAAATGTAGCATTTTTCATAACCGACTGGTAGTTCCAGGGATTAGCGAATTATATCTATGTGTGTGTGTGTGTGTGTGTGTGTATGTGTGTGTGTGTGTGTGTGTATGTGTGTGTGTGTGTGTGTGCGTGCGCGCGCTTATGTGTGTGCGAGTATGTGTCTATTTGTGTGTGTGTATGTTTTTATGTATGTATGTACATATGAATAATTCGTCAGTTCGTCCGCTCAAATAGTTTAGAATACAGCTACAGTATATTTTGTGAAAAATAAATAAGCATTTTGTACTTACTTCATTTGTTTTAATTTTTGTACTAAATTAAACAAAGGAAAATCGAAATTCTTATAGATTTACTCGTGTAAATCATCACTTTATATATGGAACATATCATCGGGTTTAGTGCAAATCCGCGTAACTAACATTGGTTAATTCCGCGTATCTGACAAATGTAGCCAATTTAAGATTTCACGGGCATGGTACGCAGGATCCCGATTGGCAGCGACCTCTTTCACGCCTGTTTCAAAAACAATACTGCGTATCTACTGCCGGCAAGTGCCGATACCGGATATGTGATCGGCGGTGACATTTTCTTAATTGAATATCATTATTGAATACAGTTTTAATTTATTTTGAGGTTTCTTTTCATCCTAACCTTGCTAATGACTACACTTTTTTACAAAAAATAACTGAATATTATAAAGCAAGCATGTGTAATAAATACGTTTAATGGAACCGATACACGATGCTTGCCCAACTTTAACTCTCATGTTCCATCAGAAGGCAAGCGTCACGCATCGCTTTCATGGTTTTTATTTAAGCCCACCCGACTTCAACAAACGTGTACAAACTAAAATTATTATTATATAATTTGTAGTGGCGTAAGAAGTTAATTTTTTTAAAAGAATTTTTATTTAAGGTTTTTAGTGTAGCTTGTCCCTGCTGTCTTTTTTCCTTCCTCCAACGCTAGGCTGCTAATGTAGTCTATACTCTATACTTAGTACACTACTCTGCAGTATCAGAATTAAGGAGCTAGGACAACCCAAAACTTCATGATGTAGTTTATGCTTTGTGATAAGCATATCAATTCGTAATCGATAGTTTCTATATCCGCACAATTTGGGTGGAAAGTACCCCTGCAGCATCAGGCTTAAAGAGTTGAAGGTAAAAAAAATTATGGGACCACCTCAAAAGCTTCCTCTATCGATTAAAAAAATCACGCGAATTGGTCCAGAAATCCTGGAGTAATCGGTGGACATACATAGAAAATGAAATAAGTGTTATTGTGAGTAAGTTAGTAATAAAGTGCTGATTTTGCTCTTTCAATAAGAATATGTAACGGGCGTCAGTATGTAGCAAATCCTTGAACGTTAACAGTATAACGTCCGGAATAGTGCAAAACCGCGAATGTGCCATAGGTAAAAGGCGCGTATCTACACTAGACCTAGTTTAACAGGGGAAGGTTAAAACTTTATAAGTTTCTTATTTCTACGGCTAATGGGCTAATTTTTACACAGAGAGTGTGTTCATTCATGTATTCTATGTATTAATAAAAGTAGATATCTTTTAAAGTGATTAGTTTAGTCGCTACGGCACTTACGCGGTTCTGATTTAACCACAAACGTATGAAAATGGAGTCTAATTCCGCGTTCCGCGGTTTCGTTATCAAACAAGTAATAATGTTACAAAATAAAATTTAATAATCAAAACAAAACATGACATTCCAAATCTACTCAAAAGAATGTGGCTCCAAGAGCATAATTAGATAAAAAAAACAAAATCAAAAAGCAACTTTTCTCTAATGTCTTTTAGAAATATAAACACTGATAATACGATAATATCAATCGTAGTTTAATTAACTCTTACATTCTATTCAGCCTGTATCAGTCATTTCAATTGCCTAATTAGAATAGTATTACTCGTAAATATTTAAATTAAAAAAAATCTATATAAAGTAAAAGCACTTCCCCCTGCTCAAAAAAACTTATTAAATATTTTTGAGGAATAAACATGATCCCAGTTTATAGTTAACCGCCTTCTAAGAAGGAGGAGGTTATCAATTCAGCTGGTATCTTTTTGTTCTATGTATATTCACCAATTACTCCGGGATTTCTGGACAGATTCACCTGATTTCTTTTTTAATCGACAGAGGAAGTTTTCGAGGTTGTCCCATATTTTTTTACCTTCAACTCCTTAAGCCTGATGCTGCAGGGGTAATTTAGAGGTACTTTAGGTCTTAGCTCTTTAATGCTGCAGGGTAGTGCCTACCTAAAGTGTGAGAATTTAGAAACTGTCAGTTTCGAATTGATATTGTTGGCTCCAAGCATAGACTACATCATGGAACTCTAGGCCCAAGATCCTCAATCCTGAGACTGCCCACCTAAATTGCGGGGATGTAGGAATTGTGGATTACCGTACCGTAGGTACCAATACCTACGGTACTTATTAACAATCCACAATTCCTAGTCTATACTTGGGTATAGACTACATTAGTGGCGTAGCGTTGGAGGGAAGGGAGAAAGACAGCAGGCACAAGCTACAATAAAAAAACTTAAAATAAAAATTCTTTTCAAAAAAAAAGATACCAGCCGAATTGATAACCTCCTCCTTTTTGGAAGTCGGTTAAAAAACCGACTTCTTACGTCACTACAAAGAATAAAAATAATTTTAGTTTGTACACGTTTGTTGAAGTCGGACGGGCTTAAATATAAACGATGAAACCGATGCGCGGCACTCGCCTTCTGATGGCACATGAGAGGCACGTTTGTTAAAGTCAGGCGAGCATCGTGTATCCGTTTCATTAAACGTATTTATTTGAACTGGGTAATTTGCACATGCTCGCTTTATAATATTTAGTTATTTTTTGTAAAAAAGTGTAGTTATTAGCAAGGTTAGAAATGAAAAAAAAACTCAAAATAAATTAAAACTGTATTCAATAACGATATTCAATTCGATAAGAAAATGTCACCGCCGATCACATACGCGCCTTCGATACTTGCCGGGAGTAGATACGCAGTATTGTTATGGGGCAATTCCTTGCTTTCTATTGACCGAATGAAACAGGTGTATAAGACGTAGCTGCTGATCAGGATCCTGCGTACAATGCCCGTGAAATCTTAAATTGGGTATATTTGTCAGATACGCGGAATAAACCAATACTAGTTACGCGGATTTGTACTATCCCCGACGATAATCAAAATGCAAATGAAATGATTCTTGTTGTGAGTAGTTCTGATTTTGCTCTTTCAGTACTAATATGTAACGGGCGTCAATATGTAGCAAACATTTGAAAATTAGCAGTAGGTACCTACAATAAAATACTTTAAATTATTATTTGTATAAGTAGGTATGTCATTTAATTTTAAAAGTTTATGTACAAATCTACAATAAATGGCTTTAATTTATTAGGTGCTTGTTTCATTTACCGAGCATACCTGGACATGAGTAAAAACGGATAAATAGGGCGCCCATCATTTGAACAAACAAGCTTGTATCATCGTACCTACCTACTTACTCTCAATTTTGTGTTTTATAAATTCCCGTGATTTCGTCCGCGATTTATTTTATACTTATCATTATCATAACATTGTCACAAAAATACTCGGATGTTGCAGGATCTAAGTCTAATCAGAATCTTAAAATATACACTGTATAATGAATTCAAAACAGTCATTTTTGCATTAACCTTTGGTAGGTAGGTATATTACAGACAAAAAGACAAATTTCTAAAAATTAATTAGGTACTTATTATTTCAGCGTTTTGCTTTATTCATTATCATCCCATAGAAACCATCAGCACCCATCAAAAGCTCAGTGCAGAGCGCAGCTCTCCTCTCAGGGATGTTTGATTACTCCGACAAGTCAGAAATGGGTGACCGGGATCGAACCCGCGACCCCCCGAATACCTAGGAGACAGCAGTCCTAAACATGGCTGTACTAGCTAGTATACTTATTTAATTACTATAGTATTATAACTTACCTACCTACTAGTTGATGCCATTGCTTTGCTCGCGTGGATTATTTTCCGGGATTTTCCGGGATAAAAAGGAGCCTGTGTAACTCTCCCGGTCCTCAACTATACCCATGCAAAAAATCACGTCAATCCGTTGCTCTGTTGTGGCGTATTTGAAGGACTAACCAACAAACAAACAAACAAACACTTTCGCATTTTTTCGCATTTATAATATAAGTAAGGATAGGTAGGTAGGTACCTAGTTTTTCCAAACTTCGAAAAATGATAGTCAAGCGAAAGTTTTGTACGAGTTCACTGCCCACCGTGCAGCATATAGGTGTGCGAGCGAGCGCGCCGATCGGTCTGTGCTGGCGCAAATATACCTAAAACCGACAACGCCTCGCGCCGTATGAAACCCTTAAGATACGCTAAGGATTCTATACAGAACACTTTGGTGCAGCAGGGTATCAATTTTTCACGTTGACTTTTATTGAATACCACTACCTACCCCATCCCTCCCTAAGTGACTTTGCACTTGACGACATTACCGCGTGTGTTGTGAAAACACGTATGTGCATATTATGCAGTGCGTTTGAATTTGTGTAAAGGAACACTAGAACTTGATGAAACTCAGAAACCACATCGATGTACCAGCTAGCTTTGTCTGTCGTTACGGAATAGCTGCATAAATTATTTATTGCTACAGTCTCAATAGTTCTGATTGGCTAAATGCATGGCGTTCTTGATGCAACAATGCATTTTAGCCTGCGGGAGAGAATCTCATAGCCGATCAAACATCGTATTATAATACTGACCAACGATAAAACTGCTCATTTCTAGATATTAACACATCACTGACGCTATTCGCTCAGTTTGTTCCACACATAAACGAATTTAGTATCTTTAAGGTTCCACATATTGATTTGGAAACTTGTGAGTTATAACCATAATTTTGGTGTCGTGTCGCAGTCTTGTCTCTTGGTTTAGTGGTCGGCGGCGGATGACGAGGTCTTGAGTTCGGTTCCCCGGTTAGGCCAAAAAAAGCTAGGTATTGAGTTGGTCTGTCAAGAAATTCCCGGTAGGCACTAGCCCGAACTTAGGATATAGAACCCTCGTGCTTGGAAGAGCATGTAAAGACGTCGGTCTTGTAACCGATATCTCTGCGATCGTGTCGGATTTCCTTCCTATCGGACTATGAGAGTAAAGAACACAAAGTTCACACGTGTTCACCATATTGGTGGTGTATCACCCTCGTGCTTGTAAGAGTATATAAAGACGTCGGTTTTGTACCTGATATCTCTGCGATCGTGTCGGACTACTGTCCTATTGGACTGTGAGAGAAAACAATAGAAAGTTCACACGTGTACACCATAATAAATCTCCAACGCAGGTGGCTAATTTCTATGAAGATCGCGAGGTCGTGTTATCGTGTCGTGCAGTGTTACGTGGAAAAACGCTCTCATGACTATGACCAAACGTTTCCATAAGCTTTGTTGAAATTATAATGTTTTCCCTATTCCACGCCATTCAATTTCATAGACCTACTATTTCCTTTCATACATATGAAATGAATTATTCCTTGGCAATATACTTTGAAGTCGCGATTTCATTGTAGCTATTCGATCGATGGCTGGGGAATGGAGTGTTCTATTCGTAGACCCGCCAGTCCTAGTAGGTCGTAGTCCGCTTCTGAATGAATAATGCGCAGTCAAGGTGAAATCGAATTCTAGTTCGTTAGAGGGTTCGTAGTTGTATCATGTATGCAATTACAAATGGTGTCCCCCATACCAATTTCGACTTTTTACTTCCGTCTCATGTTAGTGTGGTTTTTAGTGTTCCACAAAGCGATCTATAGTCCTTGGAACGATCTGTAGTCGATGACGCGACCTGTGGCCGATGCATGGAGCGATACGAGAGCGAATGTGTATTTCTGTTGCCGCTATAAGAACAAATAATAAAAAAAATAGTGACATAGGCCTTCCATCCCGTAAAAACAGAGGGTTCCTCGGGATTTTTAAAGTCGTATCTCAACGTTGGCGAAGTCGCGGGCAAGTTAGTGCAAAATAAATGATTAGGTACCTATTTATTCGTTTGATAAAGAAATCCTGCATTGAAACCTATCCTGATTGATTGCGGCTCACCCCAGCCGAGATGTAATTGCTGACCGCACTTCAATGGCTCCCTTCTCGTAATTCTAGGCTTTGTGTCTTCAAACAACATGTGTTTGTAGTTCAAGTCAACCTCTTAATTGCTCTGAGCTACAGACATAGAAAGGAAAATCTTACCAACCTTGATTGAAAGAATCCTTAGGTAGAATATTATAAATGTGAGTGTGTTTATTTGTTGGTTTGTTGATTTGTCCTTCAATCACGCCACAACAAAGCAACGGATTGACGTGATTTTTTGCATGGGTATAGTTGAGGACTTGGAGAGTGACATAGGCTACTTTTTATCCCGGAAAATGAAACAGTTCCCGCGGGATTTTAAAACGAAATCCACGCGAATGAAGTCGCGGGCATCAGCTATAGTTCACAATAATATTGTGTAAATAAAACTGTCCTACTATATTATAGTAGGACAGTTTTATTTACTGGGAAGTAATGATTTATTCGACACAGTAGCTGCAACTCTTCACATTGAACAATGAGACATGGGGGAGCGAACACTCGATCATGCGATGTGACATTACATATCCATTGCAGCGTTTTCATTTCCGTTCGAACCATTCATTGATTCGAACGGTCATTTTGGCTTGATTCCTCTTGATTCATACTTATACTTATTATAAATTAATGCGAAAGTAACTCTGTTATCTTTTCCCACCCATTAAAATACATAGTAGCGTCACTGGCTGATTGCCTATACTGCCTCGTTGGCATAAGTGGTTGTGTCGAATTTCCGTCCCATCGCACTATGAGACTGAAAGAATAGAGTGTGTTAGCGCGCACACTTGTGCACTATAATATCCCCCACGCAAATGGTTTAAGTAAGGAAAAAACAAGTCCAGTTATCTAGAATACTGTTAAATAATATGACTTAAGCAGTCGGATCCCATTAAAAATCTAGATCGGTTCAAATTTTCCAAAAATGGATCCCCACTGTTAAGTCAAAATATTTAACGTTGGCTATGCCCTTCAAGTATTTAACAGTAGCCTAGACTACTGGACCTGTTTTTGTACTTTTCAGTGTTTATTAATTATTTACGCAGTCGGATTTTTGATTTTATAAATGAAATATTTTATTTCTTGTTGAAGTGACGGGCGTCAGAAAATAATCTTCATATTGTCCTGCAGGCTATGAAGTGCTGTCGACGGGTCCGTCTCTACTACTGCAGTTCACAGCCAACTCCGCGTCACCGGGCCAAGGCTTCGCTGCCACGTACCACTTCCAACCGCCACCAGATTCTACAGCGGCAGGTAAACTTGAATAGTTAATTGTGGGTATAAACTGGAATTATTAAAGCCTGCAACGCATTGGTGGCGCCTGTTGGTACGTCCTTAAATCGCGCTGCAATAGAGCTACGGATCGACGTGATTTTGTGCATGGGTATATTGCTTGACATAGACTACTTTTTATCCCGAAAAATCAAAAAGTTCCCGCGAGATTTTCAAAACGAAATACATTATACAACACTCACAGAAAATGGTACTAGTACATTATACAACACTCACAGAAAATGGTAATAGGTAGGGTAGGTTATTCGTTTGAAACAGTCTTCATACTCGTATTTATACGAGTTGTACATTACACTGCGAATGCAACTAGCAGGGTATGAATAGCTTTGGCGAACTTCCAGGCAGCTTAGAGAGTTCTCTAATAGCTTATAACTTACTATGTACCGTATTAAAACTATACCGAGCAATGTATCTCACACAGGTATTTATTACATCCAATATACGTACTACGTAGTTCAACAGTATGAGCTCTAATTAAGATTATATTATCTAAGCAAATATATTTTTTGTGTCTTTGTTACGTGAATTTTAAACCAATTACCTACTGATTAGGAACCAAAATTGGTTAATTATAATTCTTTTTTATTGAATAGGTATTTAATAGTAGTATCACTTTCAAACTTTCGAATGAATCAAAAAGGGAAATCATATATTATTATTAAAGTAATCATAAATCGGAAAACCTACCCGTTTATTGAAATTCACGCGTTTGAATCTTTTTAATAGACTAGTTTTTTGATTCCCGCAGAAATTCTCCTATTTTTCGGGATAAAAGTAGCCTATTTGTTATTCCAGACTATCTATCTCTGTCTGGGCCCAGCAAAATCGGTTCAGTCATTGTGGCGCAAACAAAAAATTTGATTCCTCCATGTTGTGGCGTGATTGAGTAAGAAACATCCATCCATATAACCATTCATCCAAATTTTCACATTTATAATATTAGCATTATTAATAATTATTTCTCGTGACTCAGAAAATTCGCGCTCTCTCTTTATTATAATAGTATAGATAAATAGCCTGTAAAGAATAATATTCTATAACCGTCTCAGAAAATGAAACCTATTTTGTTAAAATTTTTACAACGCCACCTATGTTCTACACACCGAACTACGTTTCCAATGGGAAAAGTCATTCAGTTTAACACCTAGTGTGCCTTCGGTTGGCTAGATGTCGCTAGAAAAACTACAGAAACATTTACAAAATATTCATAAAATGTTTGTAAGATGGCGCTTTAATACAGTTCTTTTCTTTCAGATTCCGATCGACTCCTGAAACTAAGTTTTGGAAAGGCGTTCGAATCTCTCGGGCCCGAAGTTAGCGCAACAAGTAAGTCGTAAATTATAATTTCAGTCATAAATCATAATTAGCATCATTATTAGTTATTATACCAACAAAGAAATATTATTAGTATTATCTTGAGACAGTTTGGTAGACTCAAAGAATACCTACTTTATAAAAGACCGAAGTTATTCGAGAGGTAGAGGTACCTGGTACTGTACCAGTGGTACAGTATAGTCGTGATTATTCTTTTCTGTGCTAAAGGATATTATCAATATTATCTTAAATAAGTGGTTACCTAGTGGTTAGTAAAATAAAATATTAATGCAAAATAAGTAGTTCCGTATTTAAATAACCGGTCAAATGTCACCTGGGTGCCTGGAGCACTTCGACCATCCGATGTTCCAGATCCTTTTTTCCACGTACTTTGAAACTGTGGAACCAACTTCCTGCGACGGTGTTTCCACTGAATTACAACATGGGGTTATTCAAGGGGCGGACCAACAAATTCCTGAAAGGCCGGAAACGCATTGATGGTGCCTCTGGTGCTACAAGTGTTCATGGGCGGCGGTAATCACTTAACATCAGGTGACCCGCCTGCTCGTTTGCTCGCTAAAAATATTTTAAAAAAAAATGCGAGTCGGACTTGCATACGAAGAGTTCCGTACCAAAAAACGCCGGGAAAAAAACACGTTTCTAGTAGGGGAGCCCCCTTTAATTCTTCCTGTCACGGATCATGAGATACAACCTCTGACAGACGGACGGACGGACAGCGAAGGCTTAGTAATAGGGTCCCGTTAGTTACCCTTCGGGTACGGAACCCTAAAAATGTATACTTTAGTTGTTTAGCATATAAACAACGTAAACGTCTAGTAAACGGCAATCATATATGGTAAAATATAGGTAAAATAGAAAATTAAACATTTTCAGTCTTAATTTTTAAGACTAGTCTAAGCAAACTTAGAGGCTACTAAGTAAAATAAATTGGAGGAAGTTATAGGTATATAGACGTACGAGTAGTATATTATTATCATTGAAAAAAATTACATTTTCCGAGGGAAATTATATTAATAAAATATCAAAAAACCTCCAAAAAGTTTAAAGGAGAGGTATGCATGCAGTTTGGTAGGTAGGTAAATAAAAAGACACAATGAAAATCGAATTAAGTTCCCATGAAATATTAATTATTTATTTATTAATTATGCATTTCTGACATGACTTAATCACTGCAATAATTATATTCGAATGTGATTGAAACATACATATTACATACTAGCTGATGGCCGCGACTTCATCCGCTTGGATTTAGTTTTTAAAATCCCGCACTAACTCTTTGATTTTCCGGATAAAATTAGCCTACTAGGCTCTCAACTATACCCATGTAGAAAATCACGACGATCCATAGCTCTGTTGCAGCGTGATTGAAGGAAAAACAAACAAACACACTTTCGCATAATATTAGTAAAATTTTTAAAACAAAAACTCCACCCAGACGAAGTTGCGGACAAAAGCTTGCATAAAATAAGGAGTAGGTTAAGTATTAACATAATATTATGTGACAAATAAATATATAGTTGTATTAAAGTATATTTCATATATCTACTTTGAACCGTTGGTTATTGTTATTTGTACCGAAAAATTGCCACAAATTACTCCACGTATTTCATTTTATTTTACAGGCGTAACACCAATTGAAATGTAGGTCGGATATAAAATGAAATAAAAAATTTGAATTGCGGTGATACGAGCTTAATCTCCGCGGTTTTGACAGTGTAAAAGTTCAGAGCTGCAACACGATTTTATAAAAGCTCGAAAAGCTTTGTGAAAGGGATAAATCGAACTGCAACGATTCGAAGATGATAAATTACATTTGCATGCAAGCGGCAGTTTGACACATGCATTTTTGATGATCCAAATAATCACGAGAAAGGCGTCTGGCGATTTAAGATGCGATAAATTCAGAACTCTATAAAGTACTCTAAACCTGTTTCTCAATCGCCAAGTAGACAAACTTTAACCGACGAATGGAGACAGATTTTCAAAATAAAAAGTGTTCTAACGTCTTGTTCGTAGGTTAAACGTTGAAATAGTCTCAAGAGCTTATTTTCGTTGATGGATACAACATTCAATGCTAATTACTAAACTAAGGGTGCGTACACAGCACCACGCGTGCTGCACGTGCGCGGTACGCGTGTATTTGCTGCAACTGTTTCGTGCGCCACTTTAGTTACCTACAACTCACGTGGCTCGCATAATGCGCGCGTTCTGCTCGCTTGCAGATCGCACGTAGTATGGTTTTTTTTAACTTGACGACAATCAGTACTGGATAGCACTGACGAGGTCTAGGTTGCAGCGCGCTTGCCTAGAAGATGCCTATTCACTCTTGCCTTGAAGATATTCAAATCATAGGTGGCAGGAAACACAGATGCTGGAAGTGTCCCACACTTTAGCGGTTCTTATCAGAAAGGTTGAATTAAAGCGTTTCGTTCGAGTAGGTTGGATTTCTACCACATAAGGATGTCAACGCTGGCGACTTCTCGCAGTTCTGTGGTAAAAAGGTGAAGGAGGTACTAAGTTGTGAAGTTCCTGAGCAGTGCGGGTGCATGCAGAAAGCGCTAGCGCAGTTTTCGCGTGGCGCGTAACTTGCGTGCGGGCGGTGCACAAGCGCCACGCGCACAGATATTTCTTTTATTTGACGCGTGCAACTCAGAACCCCACAAATCGGCGCATTCGCCACATCTATACGCACCCTAATGCTTCTAAAACCATTACAAAATTGCTTGCAACACGTTCATAACCAAAAAATAACGTTAAAAATTCAATAGCCATAAAGTTAATAAAATTCAATTTCTTACAACCTAAATAAAAATGTCAATTCAATGTCTGAATAATTTGAAATCCCTAGCGAACGAATTTGTAACCAAATCACATTTTTCCCTTACTGAAAATGTCTAATTCGGTCTCTGATGGCGATTGGCTTTGGAGATTTACCTCTCAATTAAGCTGTCGGAAGCATCAATGACCGAGAAGCGTAAAATAAAAATAAGAAAATTTAACTTCTCTTGTAAATATAGCATCTGCCCTTGACATCGTTCCGTGTTTTCTTCAAATGAGTTTCATTTCTGTTTCTGCGCTAAAATGAAGCAGCTTTTAGCATTAAATATTAACTCTATGCATCTCAACGCCTTCAGTTTCACCTTCGTCTAGTTTTTTGACGAAACATATTATGGTTACATGAGATATATTGCCGTGTAGGTATTCGAGTCAGGAGTTTGAAAATGCCATTAACTCAAAACACGTACTTTTTGAGTTAGTGGACTTTTAATCTAGGGGTGCGATATGAAAACGAAGCATATAGGCAACTATAACTCATTGGTCTGTTAGCCACATTCCGAGTTTAAATCCCAGCCAAAGTACTTTACATAAGTAGGTAGGTACTATTACGATCACTTCCTATAAGCTCCCTACTCTGGTTCTCAGCGTTTCTCATCTAGCAGCTACCAATCACCTTCATAATAATTAGTATCGTCTTTCCAACGAGCTGAAAGGCACACGCCTTTGCTCAAGAGCCCAAAATGTTAAATTTAATTTTTTTTTATTAATCTTACAGTGTCTGCTCTACCTACTTAATAAAATTGCCTGCACAGTTAATATCCATACCTCGGCAAATAAGTAAATACAGACTCTATGTCAAAAATATGTAAAACGCCGTGCTCTCTACATTATTTCTACTTTCTGGAAATGCATTCTCGGAAAATAGTGGCGGAATAAAACATCTGACTTGCTGCTAAATAAATAATCAGACAACTTGCTGCAACGCTGCATTAAACATGTCGGAGAAAGCTCAAGAAATAGGTTACCGAGAGATTTTTTTATCTATCCGGAGTGTCCGTGTTTGCTGCTCACGTTTTAACCAGTTAGTTGAAGTACCCGATTCCATCAAGATACGCGTACGTCAAGATATTTTACAAGCCCCAAGGAAACACTTTGGTTTTCCGAAATAAAAGTCTGTGTCCGCCTTTAATATGCTATCTATCTGCGCTCAATGTCAAAATCGATTCAGTGAAAAGGTATTTACCTACTATCCCTAATATCAAAAATAAATTAAAAAATTGTGTAAAGGCTTAAGCTATCATTTGAATAATGGCTATATATCACAGCCAATTATAAACACGCATATTGCAAACACGCATGACTTTGGTTAGAACCTTTGTAATTACCAGATTTTCAAGCGAGACATTTTTCCGGTAATAATATTTTGTAGGCACAATATTTAGTTCAGTCTTATTTAGTGTTCCACTTAATATATACGTCTGGTGTTCTGGACATATTGGAAATCATATGGCATAAGATAGATATCTAAGAGAAAGATTGTCATTTTTTTTTTTTTGGATCCCGAAATATCAATTTATCGAGAGTGTGACGACCAAAGTGATAAATTAGGTTTTTAGCCATCCAATTGTCCAAGAAATGGTTCATATCATTCAAATCGATAAATAAAGAAAAAGTGACATGACCTAAAATTGTTTAATGTCCATAAACCTAAATATTTTCATAGAGTCCATGTTAATAAATATTTTGCTGTTTGTAACTTCGATCGCTCCTTTCAAAAGTGTCTCCTCTCAGAAACAACTTAAGCACAACTACCTATTAATCTCGTTTCGGAAACTTTCATAAACTACAGCCAATTGATAATCGGAGACTCCTAACTTGGCACAGATCGCGTTACCGGCCGCTGCCGTCTGGACTTCTTTTGATTTGTCCCAATTTCAGTTTTACTGGCTATGCTCTGAATATCGATAGTGGTCAGATTTTACACTAGCAAGAACTTCCTAATAGTGGTGAAAGTTAAGAATTTGGCGTCTTTGACAGGGTTCAACTCCCAGGCCTTCTAACTTTCGGACTATGTCCTAAACCCTTAGTCTGAAAATAGACCCGTGCCCACAATTGGGCCGGAAATGGGTTTATATGATAGAACGAAGAAACGTGTCTTTTCGACGTTTTTTTGGTACGGAACCCTTCGTATGTCCGATGAGTCCGACTTGCATTTGACCAGTTATTTGTATGTGTATGTATTTTAAGTTACGGGAAATAAAAAGCTTAACTCAATAAAAATTCTTTTCAAAAAACCGACTTCAAACGCCACTACAAAGTATAAAAATAATTTTATTTTGTACACGTTTGTTGAAGTCGGGCGGCTTAAATAGAAACGATGAAACCGATACGCGATGCTCGCCCGATTTCAATAAGCGTGTCTCTTATATGTCACCATAAGATAAGCGTCGCGCATCGATTTCATCGTTTCTAGTTAAGCCCGCCCGACTTCAACAAACGTGTACAAAATAAAATTATTTTTATACTTTGTAGTGGCGTTTGAAGTCGGTTTTTTGAAAAGAATTTTTATTTTAAGCTTTTTAGTGGAGCTTGTCCCTGCTCTCTTTCTCCCCTCCCTCCAACGCTACGGTACTAATGTAGTTCTACACTTGGTACCTACAGTATTTATTAACAATACACAAGAGCCAGTACTAGGACATGGAGCTCCATGATGTAGTCCATGGTTGGTACCAACAATATCAGTTCGAAAGCGTCAGTTCGTAATTCCTCCAACTCTGCAGCATCAGGATTGAGGAGCTAGAACCTTGAGCATTATGATGTAGTATATGCTTGGTACCAACAATATCAATTCGTAAACGACAGTTCCTAAATCCTCACAGTTTAGGTAGGCAGTACCCCTGAAGCATCAGTATTGAAGAGCGAGGACCTTGAATTCTACGATTTAGAATATGCTTGATACTAACAATATCAATTTGCAAGCGAAAGTTCCTAAATCCTCACAGTTAAAGTGGGCAGTAC
The DNA here is from genome assembly GCA_038048805.1 of Hipparchia sbordonii. NCBI lineage: Eukaryota > Metazoa > Arthropoda > Insecta > Lepidoptera > Nymphalidae > Hipparchia > Hipparchia sbordonii. The sequence goes on along the minus strand of CM076106.1, from coordinate 4,892,685 downwards.
CCTGCAGCATCAGGATTGAGGAGCTAGAACCTAGACCTCAATGGAGTAGTATATGCTTATTACATACAATAAAAATTCATCATTAGCAGTTCCTAAATCTCTACAATTTAGGTGGGCAGTACACTGCAGCATCAGGATTGAGGAGCTAGAACCTAGACCTCGATGGTGTAGTATATGCTTATTACATACAATAACAATTCATGATTAGCAGTTCCTACATCCCTATAATTTAGGTGGGCAGTACCCTACAGCATCAGGATTGAAGAGTAGGACCTGGAGCTCTATGATCTAGTATATGCTTAAGCCAAGCATACCAATTCGTAAACGACGGTTCCTAAAGTCCCATAATTTAGGGGGGAAATACCCCTGCAGCATCAGGTTTCAGGAGTTGAAGGTAAAAAATTTTATGGGACCATTTCGCGAGCTTCGTCTGTCGATTAAAAAAAAAATCTCGTGAATCGGTCCAGAAACCTCGGAGTAATCGGCGGGCATACATAGAAAAAAAAAAAAAAAAAAAAAAAAAAGATACCGGCCGAATTGATAACCTCCTCCTTTTTGGAAGTCGGTTAAAAAACGATAGCGACAATAGCCTTTTCGTATGTATTTAGTAATATAGGTTTACGTACCCTAGTAAAACCTATATTATATTTTACTTTATACGTACACTATTTCAGTAAGCCGTAAAGTATAATAATTACACTTGGTATTTTAAAGATGGTCCTTCCATTAAATACACTCCAAGTAACTATACAAAGACAAAAAGATATTAATTTTACGTTCTGTTCCATTCATAATTCCGTCTCAGTAATACCCGGTCTTTAATTATTCTTATACTAAGAAGATAGTGGATTGGCTTCATTCAATTCTATTTAATGTTCTCCAGGGTATCGTTCTATTTGTATAAAATAAATCGTATCTTCTATTAATATTTATTTGCTCAATATATTGCAAGAGAAAAACGTTCACTCGCTCGGTAAAACAGCATTAAATGCAATTTCGTTAAGCCTGAAACACACAACGCTTTCTATTTATTCGATGAGAAGATAGTCTTTGACTGCAATCTCACCTGATGGTAAGTGACGATGCAGTCTAAGATGCTAGCGTAGCAGGCTAACTTGGAAGGGGTATGGCAGTGTACTCATACCCCTAATCGGTTTCTACACGCCATCGTGACAGAACGCTAAATCGCTTGGCGGCACGTTTTTGACGGTAGGGTGGTAACTAGCCACAGCCAAAGCCTCCCCACCAGACAAAAACGCTTGACAAAACTACACCCCACGACGCCCCACAAAATGCGTGCATCATTATCATCATCATTTTACATCATTTTAGAATGGAAATATATCTTTCCCAGTGAGTGCCACCACACCGAGTTCTCCCGTTACCCTCTTTTATCATCGGTTCATCTTGAATGAAAGGTGCTTAAAACTACGTTTATTCGTACACGGTCTCCACTTCAGAATTTCTGGCCTCAACGGCACTCAACGCAGCTCTAAGGGTTTATCATGAGAGGTTAATGAACGAATGATAGAGGAGTGAACTCACCAGATTTTAAGCAGATGGCTGTTAATACGTCAGTCTTAGCAGTGACTATACTAAACTGACAGAAAAACTCATCATCCAATGAACTAATAAACACATTAACCTCCTTTACGTCGCGCAGTCGGGTAATAATTAGGAATTAAATCAATGCGTTCAAACTGCAAAGCGTATATGTAATACAAACATATTATGTAAAATTTTTAAAAGATGCGTTGGTCGCTTTAATTAATTAGTAACATCGCGCTATTTGTTGAAGCCTTTAGTGTTTGTCTATTTAAAATACAAATTACAAAAGTGTTTGCTTATACTCGTAGTGTATTGGTACCTGTATATGTATGTGTGTTATATTAATTTAAGTGATTTACCGACTGTGCACAATCATTTTATTAATTAATAGGTAGGTTAGTAACATAGCTCACCTACAGATAGTAAGTTATTATTGTCGACTATTTTGCGGTGAATATTCAGTAAGTATTAAAGTTGCAAATATCTCCTTTCCTATATCTAACCGGACTTCTTTTTTTCTCCTTTTTTTTGTTTTCATTTTTACCCTTCCGTAATTTATTCCATTTTGTTCAAATTAGAGATTTTCAGATTCTGAATAGTAGTAGATCTAGTAGATATTATTATATAAATACACTACGACTTTGCAATTTGCTACTATGCAGCAATATCTAATTGCTTATTAGAAAGTCACGTTTAATTATTATTACTTTTTTTATATTATAATACTAGCTGATGCCCGCGACTTTATTCGCGTAGATTTAGGTTTTCTAATCCGGAGGGAACTCTTTGATTTTCCATGAAACATTGAAAAAATCGTGTTAGTTCGTAGCTCTGTTGAAGCATGGTTGAAGGACAAACCAACAAACAAACACACTTTTGCATTTATAATATTAGTTAGGATTAGTAAGGATTATTCACTATAATATTATCGATTATTATGTTCTTCTTTATTCAAATCTTCTTCAAATATTTTTTTCTCATCAGCTTTTTCCAAGTTAACAGCATTATTTATAAATCTACTTAGGTTTAGGTCTCTAAAATTTTAACTAATTACGACTTTACATTTTAGACTAAATTTTTATATGCGACTTCTTACGACTTTGAGATTTTACAAAATATTACTTTGTAGCAACTAAACTGGCTAGTAATAAATTTTTCTAAGGCTCAGAGCATTTAGTTGGTTGAATGCATTGAGTTTCTATCTAATTAAATATATTATCTTCTTCTTCATCAACCGATAGACGTCCACAGCTGGACATAGGTCTCTTGCATGGACCTCCACAGGCCACACTTTTGCGCCGCCTGAATCCAGCGGCTCCATACGACTCGTTTGTTGTCGTCGGTCCACTTAGTGGGGAGTCTGCTAACACTGCGCTTCCCGGTGCGGGGTCACCACTCCAGCACCTACACTAACTAAATACATTATGATATTTATCAATCCAATCAATTCTCATCCGAAATCGTAGTAACTTTCTGGTTTACCCTTTATCTTCGTGTTGTTATTGGTTTATTTCGAGTTTGCCAAGTGAACCGTTGGAACGGGGAAACAAAGGCAAAGCTCGGCGGGTAAAACCTCTACGACTTGCAATTTCACGAATGATTACGTCGCAGCGAGTGTTTGTCCACCGACCTCTATCGAATAGAGGTCGGGAGTGTTTGCTTCGTATTGTGTTGTGTCGTAACGGGGAGCCAGTGTTGGCCCGTTTCTTGTATGTAGCTTGATATTGAGGTGATTTTTATTTCGCAGTACTAGCCCGGAGTTAGGAAGTTAGCGGTGAGTCACCCCTGTGCCTCGGAATGCACATACAATCCTGCGCCTGATCTCTCTCTGGTCGTGTCGGATTTCCGTCCCATCGGACTATGAGAGTGAGGGAATAGAGCGTGCACCTGTGTCTGAGCATACACTTGTGCACTATAATTATACTAGTGGTTCGCCCCGAACTGAGACCTCGCGATATCCCATAATTCCCAAAAGTTTTAATTATATATTGTAATAATTAACTTTTAACATTAGACGCAATAAAAAAAATAATAGTTGACATAAAACTGTTTTACTGACACAGCGCCATCTATTAGCATTATTGTGAAGCTATTAGTGAAGCTATTAGCTTCACAATAATGCTAATAGATGGCGCATTAAAATTAAATAATTTCGTTTCTTTATAACATTTATCTAATTTTAGTATTTGTTGTTCAAGTACAGGATATAACTGAATTTTCAACCAAGTTTCACGTTCTAATATTCAGTAATTCAGAAGTTATAGGGCTCTGACAGACATTTAGACGGACACTTCTCTGTCTAGTAGGCAAGCGCCCTAGTTGACTCAGAGAACTCGCTTCGCTCGTTCAAATATATTTGTCTGGTGGGAGACTTTGGCCGTGGCTAGTTACCACCCTACCGTCAAAGACGTGCCGCCAAGCGATTTAGCGTTCCGGCACGATGGCGTGTAGCAACCGATTAGGGGTACGGGTTGTATTTACACTGCTATACCCCTTCCAAGTTAGCCCGCTACCATCTTAGACTGCATCGTCACTTACCATCAGGTGAGATCGCAGTCATGGGCTATCTTGTCATTGAATAAAAAAAAATAAAAAATATCTCCCGCGCACCTAATCTCTGAGGAGGTTGGCCGTCGTGATCGGATTTGGTCGAGTGGACTTTATTATTGAGGCAATTTTAAAGGAATCAAGGTTTAGTGTTTCTTCCTTATTTTGTGAGCTAAACCTTTTTAACTGGAAAATCGGATACTGCTCTAGGAATGTTAGCTATGTTTATATTTTGAATGGATGTTACAGATATTCAATATTTCCCTAAAGACAATAGTACATTTTCCAATAATGTAATCCAATATTTGTCTACTTAATTTGTTAGTGTTGCATCATAGAGAAATGTATAGAGACATATTTATATTAATTTATTTATTTGTCTTTAGTGTCCCCAAATGCAGGGGCTATGGTTGCCTGGAAAAGGGTTCAAGTTTGATGACCTCCGTGGTATAGTGGTGAGCGCTGTGGTCGTGGGACTATCTAGTTCGATACCCGGTGAGGGTAGTTTAGGGTTTTACAAAATCTGAGTTGCCTCTAGTCTCGCCTAGCGGAAGGCTTTGGCCGAGGCTAGTTCCCATCCTACCAAGCGCAACAAGTGATTTAGCGTTCCGGTACGATGACGTGTAGAACCCGATTAGGGGGTATGGGTATAATTAACAACTGCCATACCCCGTTACCCCATCCATCCATCCATCCATCCATCCATCCATCTATCCATCTATCCATCCATCGATCCATACTTACAAACTTTCGCGTTTATAATATTAATAGGATTAGTAAGGATAGGTACCTTAAGTTAACTTTCATCGGACTTTTTCTCAGCCTATGAATAAAACACATGCGGATGTTACTACTTGGAAGTTTTAATTGCCCCCTGAAAGTTGCGTTACACCGGCAATGTTTTCCGAGAGTAGGAATGCTGCGGGGTTTTGTATTTATTTTCAGTTTGCTGAACAAACTAGCGATATTCGTTATTTGCTCATGCACCATCATGCACATACACATTTCCACGTAGTTGGGATTCAACGAAGCTAAAGTTTGTTTTAATATGGAGAGACGTGTTTTGACGACCTGTCTGGCGCAGTGGTAAACAGAATAGAACATAATAGAAATATTTTTTATTAAAATAAACAATAAGTGCTTTTGAATCGTCGATGAATCTACCACCGCTGGTTCGGAATGTCCTTCCTGCCGAGAAGAGCCAGCAATAACCTCGGTGGTTGCTCTTTTCAAAAAAACTATTTTACAATAGGTAACAAAACTATGCTATGTAGGTATACAGTGTTTTCTCAATGAAATTTCAAAAATGCATACCTACATACAATTCAGTACATGTTAAGACGGGCAGACAGAAAGTAGACTCTTTTCCGTAGGTGTGTCGCTATGATCTTATAACTGGAAGTTCTCGGGTTCGATGCCCGGCGGGGGCAATTTGGGAATTTATAATTTCTGAATTGTCTCTGGTCTAGTCTGTTGGGAGGCTTTGGCTGTGGCTAGTTACCACACCACCGTCAAGGACGTGTTGCCAAGCGATTTAGCGTTCCGGCACGATGGCGTGTTGAAACAGATTAGGTGTATGGGTTGAATGTACACTGCCATACCACTTCCAAGTTAGCCCGCTACCATCTTAGTCTACATCGTCACTTACCATCAGGTGAAATGGCAGTCAAGGACTATCTTGTCATCGAAAATATTTCCTTCTTTTTTCGCATTAAAAATATTATGTAATGAAAAAAATAGAGGTTAAAGGTATTCGCTTTGTTGGCGACGGTGATTAAAAACCGCTAGATAGGCACAGCAAAATATGTGGCCATCCATGAAATTCATGCTCAATAAAACATTATTGGATAGCATGTTCACTGTTCAGTGATGGGAAATCACTTTGTTTTTCAGATTACAAAAAATATACCGACAGGTTCATCGATAGTGAATGCGGATTTGTGTTGACAAATCTATGAGCGAGGAACTCGTGAAACTACAATATTATGTTTAAGGAATTGATTCCATAGACTCAATTAACTCTAAATACATAAAATTCAAAGGTGGCTGACTGAGTGACTAATCTATCAACGCACAGCTCTAACCGCTGGACGGACAAAGAAAATATTTCACTTTTAATGATTTACAATTAATCAAGTTTTTGGAACGTTTTTAAAAATATTTTTAATATTTAATTAATTATTATGTGCAGTAAGCATAGACTACAACCTCAAATAAAACTTAAGATATCATTTTAAGATAATGTATTGTACGTTTGGATAAGTACAAGTAGGTACCATTTTCTTTTTCTTTAAGTACTTTTTCCTTAAAAGGTAAGTATACCCGTATGCTTACTATAAGATACATACCTATTATTTTACTAGCTGATGCTCGTGACTTCATCCCCATGGATTAGTTTTTAAAGGCCCGCGGGAACTCCGGGATTTTCCGGGTAAAAAGTAGTCTATGTCACTCTGTATGTCCTCAACTATACCCATGCAAAAAATTCCGTTGATCCGTTGCACCGTGTCTGCGTGATTGAAGGACAAACCAACAAACAAACACACTTTCGCATTTATAATATTAGTAGGGATTAAAATTCCATTAGGTACTATCTACTTTCATTGGTTGTTAGTTTTGTTTAACAAAATATTTAACATAATATACTTAATTAGAATTGACCCTTTCTAGCTAACGCGAAAATTCGCACATTCATTTGCTGAATCAACAATTTTTAGTTGACCGAGCAAACGTTAAACCACGCATAATATTCTTGTGAAGTCATCACATATTCAACTTTCACAAAGATATCCAATTTGAGTTTAACCCCTTAGTCAGCTCTATAATTGTGGCTGTACTGAATTGTATTTGTAAGGGCCGACTAACTAGCAAATACGTTGTGGTTGAGGGTGTATTTAATACATACTAGATGATGCCCGCAGCTTCGTCCGCGTGGATTTTAAGTTTTTAAAAATCCCGCGGGAACTCTTTGATTTGATAAAAAGTAGCCTATTTGTCACTCTCCCGGTTCTCAACTATATCCGTTGCTTTGTTGCGGCGTGATTGAAGGATAAACCAATAAACAAACACACTTTCGCATCTATAGATAATATTAGTAAGGATTTAGTAAGGATTGTAATACATATCTATGTCATGGCCAAAATATATAGATTAAGATTTTTTAATTCCTGCAGGAAGTTATCATGAACTTTTAGTTAACTTATATCACCTCTTCTGTTCTTCATCAACCGATAGACGCCCAGTGCTTGAAAAAAATCACTTGCATGAACTTCCACAGGCCTCGGTCTTGCGCCGCCTACATCAAGCGGTTCTGATGGCCTGATCAACATCACATCGGTCAACATTGTGCTGGGTCACCTTGGAACCCCAACGTCGTTCATTATTATGTTCTACTAGACGATGGCCGCGACTTCGTCCGCGTGGATCAAGGTTTTTTAATTCCCATGGGAACTCTGAAATAAAATGTAGCCTATGTTTTAATCCTAGGTATGAGCTATCTCCATTTCAAATTTCAACCAAATCGGTTCATTCTTTGTGGCGTGAAGGAGTAAGTATAAGTGTCAGGAAGATTAGACAGGCTACCGATGTGGAAACTGCTAGACTTGTCTACTTCGCCTACTTCCATAGAGCAATGTGCTATGGAATCTTGAGCGGAGCAGCTAATATTGAAACTAGGCTCGGCATCCAGCTGCCCACAAGACAGTGTAATAACTTATTGCATCGTAATATTATGTAGCTACACATTAATATTGTAATATTTTGGTATGAAAAGAGCAACTGCTGAGTTTTTTGTCGGCTCTTCTCATCGGAATCACCATTCCGAGCCGTTGGTAGGCTCGACGTTTCATATAAGAGTTATAAGTTGGCCTACATGAAATAAATTTTTTGTATGTGATGCTCATAACATATCAGATTATAACTTACCGTTACCAATTAGTCGAATATTCTAATTACGACAACGTGCCAGGTTCGAAAAATCACAGGAAAAACAATAGTATAATTCAAGGAACGTGCTGTACAAATTATAGTCAGGAGTTGTAATCTTTTCGTCGGAGCAGTTTAATTTGCAAAGTAAACTCAGTATTAGCAATCAGGCCGCTCGTTAGGGTTCTTCAGTTGACGATCCGTTTAATTGCATTGACTGGGTCACGCTGCTGGTTCTCTCATTTGCGAATTTACGACTGTTGTTGCAACTTATTCGTTACTTGAGATGACTTTTTTTTTTATTCGAGGACAAGAAGTCCTTGACTGCATCGTTACTTACCATCAGGTGAGATCGCAGTCAAGCAATATTATAACATTAAATAAAAAAAACCTTAAAGCAACAGGCGACAAGCATTTCTCACTGAAGAAAGGCTCGCAAGCGTGGATCAGAAATTATTTTTCACCGACATATTTTTAACGATGAAATGTATAATAATTTAGATAGTATTGATAGAAACAGCCAATCGTCTCCTCAACTTATAATAATAAATTATTAAGTTAACACGCTTAACACGATTTCTTAATTCAAAGAATATCTTGCGATAAAATTGCGAAACTATCGCTTTTATTCAAGCTTTGCAAGTTTAAATTGTCACAAAACTGAATATTCGATTCACGCTGAATAATGAAGTAGCAGCGTCGGCATCCAAGGACTTCGCTCTCGTAAAAGCTATGCTACAAATTGTTTAGAAATTTTTTGTGTACATATACTGTCTTTCGTAGTAAGTAAGTAGGTGCATAGCTTTTATAACGGTGTCAGCCTAGTTGACTCCAATCTCATTTTCGAAGATCCGTGGATTTAATCCCAAATCTCTAGGAGCTATATGAGTTTCAAGCAATTAAATATAACTTGCGTTAACGTTGAGGAATCACATCACACGGAAGCCTACATGAAAGTTTTCAATTATGTTCTTAAAGGTGATAAAGTCTGACAAACCATACTGCCAGCTTAATGGACTTAGCTATAACCCTTTGAGAAAAGATTCGACTCAGCTCAAGACACAAACATTTTACGCTCGAGAGAAAAGGGGAATAATTTTAGCCATGGTAATTTTTTTAGAAAGAAAAATGATTTAAATAGATTTTTTATGCATCTCTTCAGTAATGAAAGGGCTCTTGGTAAATACCTAGACTTGCTATGTATTTATTTGTAGCCTAAAATAGGTATTACCTAAAAAAATCCCGCCCAAGTATGAATACTTGAATGGATATCCAGCCTTATTCAATACCGCTTCTTTAACTTTTCCCAAACGAAAACGAGGTTGTGTAGCGAGCATTGAAATTGGAAGAAGCAAAGATTTTATTTGTCTTTTTCCATGCCTTTGTGAGCTTTTCAGAGTCAGCGTATATAATACACATGTGAAGTGACTCCTACAAAGTTATAATTGGCCGTTGAAAGTTCAGTTACAGAATACAGGCGCATCTGTTTCCCGTTCAAGAGAACGAGGCATTGTTAGGGAGTTAAAGTAAATATTCTTGGCATTGCGGACCAACTACCAACATATGCATTTGCATATGTTGGTATGCGATAGCTGTTTAGCTAAACTAGCAATTTTCCTTTAAATGAACGGAGCATTTTCGTTCTGAAACGTGACTCTACTCTAATTCGATTAGAGCCCTAAGTGCAAATTAACTCGCTAATGAATTAGTAAGTAATTCATTCAAAGTGGGTAGATACTGTACATTAATATATCCTTCTATATCTATATATATAAAATTCAAAGTCCTGACTGACTGACTGACTGAGATATCAACGCACAGCCTAAACTACTGAAGTTACAAACTTGAAATTTTTACAGTTGGTTCCTTTTATGACGTAGGCGCACACTAAGGAAGAATTTTTGAAAATTCAACCAGGTGGTTCAGGTGGTAAAATAGGGGTTTGAAAAATCGAACTTAACGTGAGCAAAGCCGCGAGCAGAAGCTAGTCAAAAATAAAATTATAAAAATGAAAGTATTTTTTGCATTCTTCTTTTTCTCTTCTTATTCAACTTATAGACGTCCACTGCTGGACATAAGTCTCTTGCATGGACCTCCACAGATCTCGGTCTTGCGCCGCCTGAATCCCAGCGACTCCCTGCGATTCGTTTGATGTCGTCGGTCCACCTAGTGGGGGCTCTTTCAACACTGCGCTTCCCGGTGTGGGGTCGCCACTCCAGCACCTTGGGACCCCATCGACCATCAACTCTTCGTGCTATGTGCCCCGCCCATTTCCACTTCAGTCTTTCGGGACTCGCTTAGCTATGTCGGTGACTTTGGTTCTCCTACGGATCTCCTCATTTCTGATTTCATCTCCCAGGGATACTCCAAGCATAGCTTTCTCCATCGCCCGCTGAGTGATCCTGAGCCTTTTTATGAGGCCCATAGTTAGCGACCATGTTTCGGATCCATAAGTCATCACTGGCAAGACGCACTGTTCGAAGACTTTAGTCTTCAGGCACTGAGGAATTTTGGACGATAAGACATCTCTAAGCTTCCCAAACACTGCCCAGCCGAGTTGTATTGAGTTGTTTTGCATTGTTGGTTTGTAATTCAATTACACAACAATGGATCAATGAATCGACGTATTTCGACCAGCGAAACGAAACTAATTTCTGGCGGACTTTCATGATCAATGAAGATTAGTTTATCAATTTATTGAAGTGTGTATGATCTCTTTATATGTATTTTGTTTCGTAGTGACATTATGTTTAATTCTACTGTATGTGTGTATATCACTTACACATTAATTGCTTAAGTGGATGAAGCGATTTCAATAGGTATTTCTCATTAAATATTTTTCGCGCATCCATACATCTAGCAAGCATCCAAAGGCGACTCCTATTATATCGACTATTGTATGCAGGCTGTGTGTGAATTAGTCCCAAACTAATCAGTATCTACAACAACATACATCATGTTTATGCATTACAAGAGCGTATTATTCTGAACTAAACGGGTGTTATTAATTAGTTGCATGGTTTCAGATGATCATCCTTTATTTAGATTAATCTCTGTGTTTTACCACTTTATTATTAGCTGTATTTGGAAATTGTTTGCTTGATTTAATATGACGTGTCAAACTTAGATGTACTAATATCAGTTAGTTTTATCATTTTTTTTTCCAATTTAGCAGGATCTTATAAATTAGAAGGAACTTATAATGTAGCAGGGGTTTACAATTTAGCAGAAGCTTACAATTTACCAGAAGCTTAGTGTATTAGTTGGAGTTTACAATTTAGCAGGACGACTATTTAGCAGTAACTTGCATTTTAGAATACAATTTGGTAGGGCCTTGCAATTTACCAGGAGCTTTCAATTTAGCAGGGCCTTACAATTGAAATTGTAAGGCCTTGCTAAATTGAAAGCTACTCACAATGTAATAGGAGCTCACAAATTAACAGATTTACACTTTAGCAAGAGCTTACAATTTAGCAGGAGCTCACAATTTAGCAGGAGCTCACAATTTAGCAAGCTTACAATTTAGCAGGAGCTTACAATTTAGCAAGAGCTTACTATTTAGCAGGAGCTTAAAAAACAGGAGCCTACAATAGTGAGGGTGATGTTTTCTTTAATAAGAAAACCCACCAATAATAATATTTACATTAATTCGTCCAAAAATCCTATTTTATAAACAAGGTACATACGAGTACATGTTTAGTTTCATATAAAAGCTAGTTTTGAATATTTAAAGCAAACAATTTCATTTTGCTGTTATAAATTGTACTGCGTAATACAAAGCGGTGTAGGCAGGCATCAGCGAGATTAGTCTAAATAAATAATCGCGTATCTAATTAGTAGTGTAAGCTTATGAGCGAGCTAACAATCTGTGTCTGTGTGTAAACATACGTTAACATTGTTTTAGGTGTCGTTCAATTAATTTTATCTGTTTCAAATTAACAATGTTTTGAAGCCAAGTTTAATTATAATTTGATCGATTTTTTTATGAATTATTAAGAAAATATTTTGTAAAGTAACCAGTGTAGATAATAATGTAGATTTATACTTTGTTGGTTAGCCCATGTTCGGGTATCCAACTTCGATCAGAAGAATTTCGGCTGTCTAGAATTCGGGTAGGTATCCATGAAAGCATGACGAACATTACACTAGGCCGCTAGCTTAAATTCCAAAGGTATCCCAATATGGATAGTCATAATACAAATTATTATCATTGTCATGACCAAAATATGCATGAAATATTGGACTGTGGATTCTTGAACGTAGGCCAGACGAATCCTATCCTCGACTTTTCGCATGTTATTCACGCTAGCCACCTTTCGGATCACCTCTTCGTCCTCTTCAACGTCGTCAACTGATAGTCATTTATGAACAAAGGACTCTAGGAGCATTTTTCACAACCTTGTTTTCGTGCCATATCCAACGTGTCAAAAACACAGTCGCTAAATAAATTAAAAGTAAAAAAGCTTTTTTAAAAACAAGCTTTTTTTAAATGCGCTAAAAAGAAGAAAATAGACTTTCCTTTTAAAACTTTTACTATCAACTTGTAATGTTATTACACAATTTAGATGATGTAAAAGCTTATCGCGAGATTCAAACTAAACGAGCATACAAAATTTCAGCTCAATTGGTTGAAGCCCTCTGCTTCAAAATTGAGTTGCAAGATTCCACCCGAACATTTCAAGTTAAATAAAAGCTTTTAATATGATATTAACAAACGACTTCTTGAGTGATTCAGCGAGCGATGGAAATAGCTTTTAAAAATTTAGTTATTCACAAAATTGACAAAAAGAATCTTAACAAGACTATCTCATCAAACTGTTGGGCCAGCTGTTGGCGATTGACTCAAATCAGAGGAGAGAGAGAGGAGATGAGGAGATTAGGGTGGAGCATAAATCCTTATGACGAAAATTAATAAAAATTATATGTGGAGCCTATCCCTAGGGTAAGGTTAAAAAGCAGAAGTATTCCAACAGGAATGACGGATTTTTTTTATTACGAGATAGGCTTGCGTTTTATGACGTTGCGTTTTATAAATGATGAAAAGCACCTAGGAGATCTAGGTTCTAGCGCGCTTGCCTAGGAAATCTTGCCTTGAAGGTACTCATATTATACGTGGCAGAAAACAGACGCCAGAAGTACGTTCCACACCTTAGCGGTTCGTTTCAGAAACGTTGAACTAAAGCGTTTCGTGAGAGTAGTTTGGATTTCAACCACGTAAGGATGCCAACGTTCACGATCTCTCGATTTTTCGACAGAATATTTTGAATTTGAAATATAAATATGTAGATAATGGTTACATAAATACCGGGAAAATGTAGGTAAAAAAGATGAAACGAGGTTAACGAGCGCTCCAGTTAGCTCTTTTAGACGCTGATTTGAATTTTTTAATCGATACCTATTGGCGAAACGTTATAAACTTTCAGGCGATCAAAATTACTATATTTTCAGACTGCATTCTGGGGCGTTGTTTATACCGTCCTATAAAAATGTGACGGTGGAGCGCTGACTTTTATTGATACAAGTTGATGTCCAAGGCTTCGCTCACGTGGATTTAGTTTTTAAAAATCTCGCGGGAACTCTTTCATTTTTAGGAATAAAAGGTAAACTTTGTCACTCCTAACCCATACAAAAAATCACGTTGATCCATTGCGTTGTTGCGGCGTGATTGAAAGACAAACAAACACACTTTCGCATTTATAAAATTAGTAAGGATATTAGAGGATATTAGTAAGGATTAGTAAGGATTACGTTAATATTAGGAAGGATATTTATATCAAACTACTCTGTCAAATAAATACGATTGTCTTACACAATCGCACGGCAGATTATATAAACAAATATATAGTCAATCTCGTCTACAATATGAAGCACACACCTGTAATAATCGTTAGGGATTCAATTATAGGTATCATCAGCAGCCTATATTGGAAACCCGCTGGCTCGTGACTACAGAGCTGGATCCAATCAGCTTGCGTTATTACGAAAATACTATTAAATATTTATCTGTTTGACCATTATTTCTCACACCAGTTTAATAAAATAAAAATCATCGAACTATAACAATTTTGTTTATTTGTTGGTTTGTTGGTTTGTCCTTCAATCACATAGCAACGGAGCGACGGATCAATATGAGAGTGAAATAAGATACTTTTATCTCGGTACAACAGAAGGTTCCCGCGGGATTTTGTTTTATTTAGAAACTACTTGCCTAGGTAGAGATTGCTCTGTTAGCAATAAGACAGCCTTTGAATGCGTATTTTTAAGTTGTGTATATTTTTTATTTTTTCGTTCTTGTGAGCGATAAATTGTTAATCTATGTGTCTATCTATCTCTACTGTCACTCGCTCAACCAATTAACAAAATGGATCGACGCAATTAAAACAAAACTTAAAACTAGGCCACAACATACTCAAAATTTAACTTCGTCATAAACAACAACCTCAAAGACTTTATGTGAAAAAAGTTTTTGGAAATTACCGTTGGATGAAATAAATGCTGAAAAAACGAGAGGTTCTTTTGCTCGCCTTATTTGGCGTCAAATTGAAGTATTGCTTCGAGCTAAGTTAAGCTTGCATGGCCCCTCGAAGCGAGCTTACGTAAGAGCATAACACAATTTGAATGTTTTTTAGTTTTTCCCTAAAATTCCGAACGAAACTTTCGATCGAAACTTTACCATTACAAGGATTTAACAACAGCACTGTTAATTGCTGAATTTCTCGCCGGCTCTTCTCAGCAGAACCTGCTTTCTGATCGGGTACTCTTGACTTTTTAAGAGCCACAGGTGGAAATAACGTACAATGTACATGAAATAAATATATTTGAATTTGAAAGGTTAAAATATAAAAATATAAAAAAATACCAAGCAGTTAATTTTTTTTTTTAAGTTTTGAAGTTTATTTATAAGAACATACAACAAAATGAAACTTAAATAAATTAAAACTACTACTACTTATATTTACAAAAAATACGCGCCATCCAAATGGTCGTTTATGGGCATGGTGCCCAAAACACTGGCGCTATTGCCTCGTTGGATTGCGAGGCTTAGAGGTTGGGCAAAATAAGCGCCAGCTCTTTGGTCACCTGAGGCGTGGATCAATCTTTCGGACACGACATTCATAAAATTCTTCGTGTCCGATGACCATGGGTCCAGAGTCTCAAAAGCAAGCGCCGCAGTCTTTACTAATAGCAGTTAATAAATAAATTGTTGTACTCAACATCTCCAAAGTCAAAGTGAACCTTACTTGGAGTCTATTTGAGGATCTCTGTGGTGCTGAAACGTATATTACTTCTATATACTGCATTTTGTAGAGTCATTAGCATCATTTATGCTTCACGGTGCATCTTACAGATTTCTCTGATTTCAGAACAGTATAAATAATAGTTTTTGGTTGTTCTTCCATTTAAGGCCATCTCCAAAGTCCTTTTCAGACACTCACAAACCCTGAACCCTCAAAACTTTGTGCTCTTAGCTTTCAACAGATAAATTTACGTGCATACTACGTACGTTTCTGTTGTAGACTTGTTAATTATTATTCCTTTAATAATTAAACGCTTGTAGTCTACCCGTCTAGCTGCCTTTGTCTTCTCTTTGTAATAATTTCTCGAATCGCAGCGTTTCCGCGTTTTCAACTAATTGCTTTAAAATCTCCCCCGCTCCGTTTAGCGCATCTTAATTTTTCTGCAATATTAACACAATTATTGCGGTCTGATAGTTTTCCTTAATAAATTCTTTTCTAACGGTTTATTGAATATTATCTGATACCCACGACTTCGTACGCATGGTTTGAAGGTTTTTCGGAGTCCCGCGGGAACTCTCTTATTTTCCGGGATAAGTGTGTGCTATTCAAGTCTTTCAAGATTGAGTAACATACATCCAAACTTTTGCATTTATAATATTAATAGGATAGTAGGATTGTCTAAGATATACAATAGTAATAATTAAAAACATCATTTCCGAAAAAAAGGAACCCGTAAAGCTCACTCCGTTGTTCATCTTGAAGGCTCTTTTCTCAGAAATGGCTTGAGGTACTAAGTTGAAATTTAAATACTAAATATACTCGTAAAGGTCAAAAGTTTCTTAATGTTTTGAAAATTTCAAGTTTCTAGTTTAACTCAGTGACAAACTACAGCTTTCAAAGTGTATTTGTAGTGTAGTCCCATCTATCACAGATTCAAACCCAAGGTTTACAAAACCAGTCTATATTACGCGAATTTTGTTCGCACGATGTAACGAACAAAATTCGCTTACCATATGCCGTGGCGCTCTTTTTGTAATTGGTTCGTAGAGCGTAGACGCAGCTTAACGTGTATATGTACCTACTTAAGAGACTGACAAGACTGTCGCTCGTTGGTGCTTTTTCGAGGGTCTTAAAAGCACAACTATGCTACGTGAATTTTGTTCGTATATAACGAACAAAAGGTGTAACTACACTGGTGCGCTTTCAACTTGCGTTTCAAGTTGTGTTCGATGCATGCTAGACCTAGACTAATGGCTGTGTGCATGCCTCATGTTCGCTGGGAAAAGCTCATGTTGGCTGGCACAGTTCAGCGCATGGGTAGACGCTATTGCATGTATTGCTTCGGCAGATTACTTGACATATATGTACCTCTACGCAAGTTGAAAGCGCTACAGTCTCGTAGCTTATAGCGTAGCCATTGCATGCATTGCTTCGGCAGATTACATGATTTACATGACATATATGTACCTCTACGCAAGTTGAAAGCGCTACAGTCTCGTAGCTATAGCGTAGCGCCCCTCTTGTAATCGTTTCGTCGAGCGTAGACGCAGCTCAACGTGTAATTTGACATGTACCTACATAAAGTTATCAACAACATAATTAATATTGTACGTCGAAACTTTAACTAGCAACAAAGCACCTGTGAACAAATAGGTCAAGAGTCTCCCACGCTAAAACTCGAGGCAGTTATTATATTTCATACACATTGTAGCATATTACTACGATAACTGCCTTATTTTACGTACATTAGGTACTTAAAGTCGCTGTTGTTGAAAAATCAAATGATCCCCGGATAAGGATAATAAGGATGGGGACTTCAAAGTTCATACTTAGTTGGCATAAGTTAGTATCGTGTGTACTTCGGCCTTTATTTTGGGACAAAGAAACAGTTCTTATTTGAATACAAAAATTTCCTGCCCGTTTTATAGTAGACGAACTGTAGTCTACAAAATTCCGCAAGCCCTCATTATTTATCAGGCCAAGTTCAGTGTGGAGGGTATTTTTTCTAGCATCGTACATATATATTCAAAGTTCGGGCCATACATAAATTTACCAGGCGAACGACTCGAACGTAACAAGTAGCGAGAGTGGAACCAAAATCAAATTTCGACTGCCATTGCGGTAGATGGAGAAGTTGAGTAAAGTAATTTTCAATAAATTGGAATGTCCATCGGTAAATCTCAGGAAACTCTGATAGATTCTCGAAAAAATTGTTGTTTTGATTCCGAATCTGGATGAAATCCAAACCTTAACTTTGTCGCATTCTCTTAATCTTAGAGCTCTTAGCTCTTAAGCCGAATTTACATTGTGAAATTAGTGGTATGAAATTAGTTTCATGAGTTAGTTTTAGTTTTCATTTTTTTGATATTCTTAAGCGAATGAAGATTAAAACCTCTATGCTAGACCTTCCTTTAATGTGTTGTCACCACTGAGCTCATAATTAATCTATTATTAACACTGTAGAGGCTGTTGTTCTACCTGCTTTTGCACCTACTTGATTGACGCTAAATCAAATTGATCCATAATTAAGCTGTCATTTGTATAAGGTCAGCAAATCCAGTGTTACTCATAGATTAACTATAGCGATCAGTGGCTCTCACTAAGTTGTATAAAAAAATTCTATGACCCTAATACACAATAAATATAACCCAACTTAAACGATCTTTTAAAAATCTTGCAGGTTTCGATACTCTCTTTATCTCGATATAGGAGGACATCTCCTCAGTAATAAATAAATTCACACAAATTCACATAATTATGTAAACGAAGCTTATAAGGCCCATAAAGCTCATACCTACAAGTTTCAACTTCCAGCCATACATAAATTCGCCTGGAAACGCAACTCGTCTGTACGAGAACCAAGGGTAGAGTGGAGCTTTAAATCAAATTTCCACACCCATTTCGGAACATAGCGATAAAATTCTAGCTTTTACCCAAAAACCCTAAAAGTAGGGAGGTACTAGATAGCTGGAAAATAGAAAAGGATTTATCTATTCAACTCTTTTATTTTCCGAGATAAAAAGTAGAATATGTTATTGTTCAAGTCCTCTACTATACTCATGCAAAAAATCACGTCGATCAGTAGCTCTGTTGCGACGTGATGGAAGGACAAACCAACAACCAACAAACAAACATATTAAGTTATGATATTTTTTTAAAATAATAAGCTTGATTAAATAATAAGTTGAAAATATATGATAAAAGTACGATAGAGCTGTCATATACTTTTTTTTTGTATAAAAGTCCTATAAAATAAATAAATAAAAGTTAGGATAGTAAGGACTTTCATGTAATTAATGTTTTTCTCTATAATGATCTAAGGAATTAAGCAGGCGTAGTAAAAAGTATTTTTGGCAGGCTTTACCGCAAAAAGCTTTTATAGTAGGTTAGTTGAAGTTTCCGTGCTACCGGAAGACTACCGACCTTAACTCCTTAACTTGTGCTTGCTAACATGAAAGAAAAAACAAGAATTTAAAGTTGCACGTAAAACCTTGAACCTTTCACAAGGTAATTTACGTTGACCAAGGTAAAGGACATTACATCATGCTCGTTATTTTATCGGGCGGAAACGGAATAACCCTTTCTCGCTTGATAAATTCAATAATGTAAAACCGTTTATCGTAATTTTGCGTGTACTTTTAAAGCTGAATTTCTAAAATGGGATAGCGAAAATTTCAATTTACTTGCATTTCGGTGTCGCAAAATAGGTACTCGAAACTTTTAACATTACGTACGAACGGGAATAGAAAAAAGTAAAAATTTTCTACTTGGTACGAATTTTTGTTCCGTCATGCAAATAAAACAGATTTTTTATTTGCATGACGGATTTTTACAATTTGCATGTTATTAAAATCAACCAGCAAGCAACCAGCTCATTAATACCAACTAATAATACGCGTATAATATATTAATTAAACTGACATATTTGGTAACCTCCCTGTTGCACTGGTGAGCACTGTTGTCTTGAAAATGGATCAACTCATAATACCCCTAGTATTATGAGTTGTTGTTGATGTTACTATTTCCAAGTTAACCCGCTACCATCTTAGCCTGTATCGTCACTTACCATCAGGTAAGATCGCAGCCAAGGACTATCTTGTAATCGAATAAAAAAAAAACACGCACCAGCTGGCAAGTCTAGTGAGCCATGCTACAGAGGAACAGTATTATTGCACAGTTTTTAACAAGCACCTCCTCAATATTTACTACGACCTCTAGAGCCACTTGTTAAAATGAAACAGCACAGCCACGGTGAGTCCGGCGGCTGCAGTGCGCCGGTACCATTTCACCCGTTCGTAGAAACATTTCAGTCGGTGCTGGGGTGCCGAGAGCACTCGACCTTGCAAACCATTCGACACCATTCTACTTAAGTGACTTCGCATACCGAATTTACTATAACAAACAACCCAATTAAAAAAATAACTCTTAATATGTTACGCGAGCTTTTAAACGACACTTAATTTACCGAAACTAACTTGGCTTTTAGTAACTACGTAGTTATGGTTGTACTTCGTAAAGTTTAAACAAAAGTGAAGCAATGATCAAAGAAACCTATCAAGGATTGTTCCTGAGTTTCGTTTCCCTTTCCTTTTGCTGTCAGCTGACGGAAACTATGGCGAAGAGCGCGAGTAGATATATAGGTAAGTTCTATTTTTTTTTTTTTTGTAAAAACGATGCTGTGACATTTATTTAATCGAGCGAAGCGATTTTTACTATACTTATTAGAAGTAAGTATAGCTATTTAATATACATATTTATTTCTATGACTTTTATAAATTCATGACATTTGACATTGACCTAAGAATATAGATATTAAAAAAAAACTTAAATAAATTAAACTACTAGTACTTTTAAGTTAAACTACTACTTTACATTAAGTACCTTCATTATTTTAGTCATTTTGAAGTGATTGACGAAAGTTAATAGATATTTCATAAACTTATTAAGATTTAATAGTGGCAGTTTATTTCTTTTTTCTTTCCTACATCAATTTGGAAAATATAAAATATCATATTAACTTATTTGATAAATTAATATTAATATTTTGGTATAACTTCATGCAAATAATGTATCCAAGTCCATAATTTACTTTAATTTTAACACAGTGAAGTAGAGAGGATTTAAATGTTGACGCTAAAGTTGAGCAATGGTTCAGGAAACTTTAGAAGGAAAATTCATGAGCTTTTCCTTTCCTTGTGAGTTGACTAAAGTTAGATAGGTAGTAAAAAGAGATATCTTCAAAATTTGACTTCATTTAATCAGATGTTGAACGAGAGGAGGAGAACTCAGAGGAGGTACCTCTGGAATAGTCGTTTAGGAAGATTAAATCTCAAGCGCGCCCCTTACAAACGAAAGTTGACTCTTATTTGAATATTAATCAGTCTAACTCAATAAAATTTTATAGTTCTTATTTATGTGTTTTATCAGATGTCCATAAATATAAAAATTTCAAACTTATACAGGTTGAAGATTTCCATACAATATTTCAGGGACTTTGATTGTTTGTTATTGTATTATGAATCAAATTTCGTTTGTATGGATCGCATTTTCGCACAAACTTCTCTTAAAGGTTGATTTAGCTAAACAGAGATTTCGGAACGAATATAATTTATGACTGCTGAAAAGGATTTTCCTTAGTTTTTTTTTGCTTTTTTGCTACAAAGCTATTAGCTGATTACAAATAGGGCGAGAGATATATTATTTAACTAGCCGTTACAATCAACTTCGCTTGTGGAATTAGGGTCAAGCTGTATATTTTGTTCCAGTGGACCGATTTTATCAGTATTTGCATAATATAAACACAAACAAACATACAAACTATTACAATTTTATTACGAAACAGATTTACATATACCTACTTCTATTTTTAACTTGAAGCTCATGATAACAGGGCAGACTTAAGTCCAAAAGATAACAGCTTTAAACTTTATGCTTAGTTCTAGCGAAAAGGGGACTTTAAATTATGTTTAAACTAGTTGATGCCCGCGACTTCGTTCGCGTGGATCAAGGTTTATTAATTCCCGCGGGAACTCTCTTATTTTCGGGGATAAAAAGTAGGTTATGTGTTATTCCAGACTATTATTATCTATCTCTGTGCCTTTTAGCCAAATCGATTCAGTTGTTGCGGCGTGATTAAGTAACAAACATGCATCCATCCATCCATCCAACCATCTTTCTATCCATCCATAAATCCAAACTTTCACATTTATAATATTAGTAGGAAGGTCATATTTTTTTTTATTGAATTGATTGAACTTAGTAGATATGGGAGGAAATATTCTTTGATAACCGCACACTAAAGAAGGATTTTTGAATTCCATTCCTTAAGGGATGTAAAGAGTTAATAACCTTTGTGATATAACGAATATCGTGAGCAGCTGGCAGGTCCGTAATAGTTTCTTCAAAAAATCTTACGTAAAAACCTCACAAATGTTTATGGAAGGAATCTGAAAGAGTCTTATCAAGGTTTGTTTCCGAGAACGTTTCCCCTTCATTGTTCACTCGACTGACGAGTTACCTTGAAAAAGCGCGCATCTTAACTTACCTACTCTGTTTAGGTATTCAACTGAACTTCATTGTTTATTAATGAATACGTGTACAAGTTTAAGGACGGGCTGGCCTAGTTACTAGTTAAGATGGTGAATATGAAATGATTGCCTCGGTTAAGTGTCGTCGAGTAAATATACCTGGGACACACGGTCCTTTTAACCCCATAAGAACATGGGGTTATTCAAGGGGCGGACCAACAAATTCCTGAAAAGCCGGCAACGCATTGGTGGTGCCTCAGGTGCTACAAATGTTCATGGTCGGCGATGATCGGCGATAATAAAAAAAGAAGGCTCAGGATCACTCAGAGGACGATGGAGAGAGCTATGCTCGTACCAACGCTCGAGTATTACGGGGTCAAATGTTACGGGATCAGGAACGAGGAGATCCGTAGGAGAACCCTAAGAACCGTAGGATAATGGTCCCTGCACAGGGAGCCTCCCCGCCCAACTCTCCCCCCACTTAGTGGACCGATGATCTCATAGTATACATATATACAGAGGGAACAAGACCGTGTTGCATTGCTAGTACCTTTCAAAAGACCTATTTCCAGCAATGGACAATATCGATTGAGATAACGATAATGCTGAAGTATTTTCCACGCAATTTTTTTAAGATGACTGGGAACAGTAGAATAGAACCTGAACTTGACAGGTCACTAATATTCCAAAAAAAAACCAAAACTAGGTCAGTGTGACCTAGGTAGTCAAATTAGCATTCGACTTTTTTCTAGTCTGTTGAAACCTAAATACTTAGTAGCGGTGTCAGCGTTGTTGTTTATTGCTCGAAATTGGCAGGCCTCTATCTTCAGTTAGGTCATGGTCAATGGATATTTGCATATGATTCTTAATAATTGAGGTTGAGTTCATAGGTAAAGAGAAGTTAATTTTAATTTTAATTTTAAAACAAAATTAAATTTAATTCTTAATGACATGCAACTAGATAATAAAGTAATTTTTCTGGTGGGAGGCTTCAGCCGTGACTAGTTACCACCCTACCGTCAAAGACGCCACCAAGTGATTTAGCGTTCCGGCACGATGGCGTGTAGAAACCGACTAGGAGTATTGTTGAATGTACACTGCTATACCCCTTTCAAGTTAGCTCGCTACCATCTTAGACTATATCGTCACTTACTATCAGGTGAGAAGGTGAGATCGCAGTCAAGGACTATCTTGTCATCGATTAAAAGAAAATGAGCTATTTATCCATCCAGTCTTACATATTAACCGAAGTCTCGATTTAATAATAAGTTATCACTTCTAGCTTAGCTCACGTCTTACATTTATGTTAAGGAATATTTTCTAATCGAGTTTTTATTCGATTAAATAGATGTTCCTATATTATCATATTGGAATACTTGGCTACGTTTTAGTACACATACATTCAGTTCCTAGCTATGTATATCAGTATCGTACCAAATAAATTATGTGAACATTATGAACCCAAGAGGAATTTGAAATCATAGCGAAATCGCTATTTCGGATTTCATAACATCTATTACTGAATAAATAAACTGTTTGCGACTGAAAATACTACAAATAGTGCTACATTAGGAGCCGCATCAATAAATCATTTCAATCGATGTTCGGAAAACTGTGGGTAATTACCCAAGTTTCGTAATCTATAATTATATAAAAAGGCTTGTCCTGACTGACTGACTGACTGACTGACTGACTGACGATCAACGCACAGCCTAAACCACTGAAGTTAGAAACTTGAAATTTTGACAGTAGGTTCCTTTTATGACGTAGGCGAGCACTAAGAAAGGATTTTTCGAAATTCACCCCCCAAGGGGGTAAAAAGGGGGGTTAAAGTTTGTATGAAACTCCGTCATTTTTCGAGTTATACTCATGAAATTCGGTATTTAGGCTTTAAATTGAAAACAAAAAAGTACGTGTTTCACAGTTTTTAAAAATTCTACCCCCTAAGGGGTTAAATAGGGGTTGAATGTTTGTATAATAGTCCTTCGTTCTTCAAGTTATTTTTCAAGTTACGTTTATGAAACTTGATATTTTGGCTCTTGATTAAAAATAAAGAATTACGTATTTTACATTTTTTTTAAATTCTCCCCCCAAGGGGGTAAAAAGGGGGGTTAAAGTTTGTATGAAACTCCGTCATTTTTCAAGCTATGCCCATAAAATTCGGTATTTAGGCTTTAAATTGAAAACAAAAAAGTAAGTGTTTCACACTTTTAAAAAATTCTACCCCCTAAGGGGTTAAATAGGGGTTGAATGTTTGTATGATAGTCCTTCGTTCTTCAAGTTATTTTTCAAGTTATGTTTATGAAACTTGATATTTTGGCTCTTGATCAAAAATAAAGAATTACGTATTTTACATTTTTTGAAAATTCTCTCCCCAAGGGGGTAAAAAGGGGAATTTCAATATTCATAGTTAAGACAGGACAACGTCTGTCGGGTCCGCTAGTTTAAATATACTTTGAATGTCGGCTCAATATTATTCAATATCTGTGAAAGGAGTTCGGTTATAAAAACTTTTGAAAACATTTGTAAACATAATGGTGATTTATTAATGTATAAGCTCGTTAGTCGTGTTTTCAATAGAGTGGTTTTATTAAACGAGATGATGCCTGCGACTTCGTCCGCGTGGATTAAGGTTTTTTTAAATTCCGCAGGAACTCTTTAATTTTTCGGTGTAAAATGAAACCTGTGTTAATCCTGAGTGCGAGCTCTATATATCTCTATTCCTTTCAGCCAGATTTGTTCATTTGTTTTGGCGTGAAGGAGTAACAAACATACACACACAAACACTATTGTTATTAAACTTACATACGAGGGTTCCGGATCAAAAATACGCTAAAAAAATACGTTCCAGCAGGGAAGCAACAGCTAGTTAAAATAAAACTGCTATAAATGCTAGGAATTATAAATGGCCTACTTTCAACGATTATATTGCTAGTCGATTCTACTTTGATGTTGAGTGTACCACTACTATTCCGCTTTTAGATGCCTTGAAGTCTGAGAGATAGGTATATCAATGTAGGCCGAAAGATTGCAAATTCAAGAGCGATTTCGTTTAAGTATTCAACATTCGAGCGTCGTCTCGCCTTCAAACATTTCGACTTTAAGGAGGCTGATTCTCTATGGATCTGCTTTTGATTGATATAAAAGCGAAACCATGGTGAAACTTGCTTGTATTAAGACATTGACTAAGCATCTCTCTCTGTATCGTCAACTACTGAGGGTCGCGTTCCTTGCCACGGATCACCTTCTCACGTACGATATTTGACGACCTCCCTGGCGCAGTGGTAAGCGCTGTGGTCTTATATCTAGGAGGTCGCAGGTTTGCTTCCCGGCGAGATATAATTTCTCAATTATCTCTGGTTTGGTCTGGGGGGAGGCTTTGGCCGTGACTAGTTACCACCCTACCGTCAAAGACGTGCCGCCAAGCGATTTAGTGTTCCGGCACGATGGCGTGTAGAAACCGACTAGGGGTACCTAAGGGTTGAACTTACACTGCCATACTCCTTCCAAGTTAGCCCACTACCATCTTAGACTGCATCGTCACTTACCATCTGGTGAAATCGCAGTCAAGGACTATCTGTAAAAAAAAGATATTTTTCCTATTAGATCTATCCTCGGCTTTGTGTAGAGCAGCGTGGGAATACATGTGCCGAATGCGGTACTGGCCTGACCAAAGGGCTACGTCCTCTTGACCTCTTCCCTTCCACCAGGCCAAGGTACGCCTAGACAGCCTGGTTGCTATTTTTAGCCCTTTCAGGAAGCAAAACTACATTTGAAAGAATAACGTTAACAATAATTACTAACGCTATCTTTTCCTTATTAACGGTAACTATTACCGTTAATTTAACAAATTGTTATTTGAATCCTTTGGTGGATAGGTAAAAAAAACGATAAAGCTTTGGACTGAAATTGAACTGCATCGGATTCAAAACTCAAATAACAACCTCGATATTCCTAGTACGGAGTACCTACAAATGGCATAAAGCCTATAGAGGTTATGCAGCTTAACGCTGTACAACGCATCTGTATAGTCGGGATTTTAATAAAGCTTTAATAGTCCTCTTTAAAGATATTTGATATCCCGCGGTTATGCCCTATGAACTTGGATCTCTGCCAGTATTATAATTGAAAATTGCGGGTTATTCTTCGTTGAAGAGTTTCGTATCGCTAAGAGTACCACAAACTTTAATTTATGCACTTTATGTGAGAGTAAAGTAACTTGAATAAAGTTGTCACTAAAGTATCTACTGGAGTATACCTTAGAATTAAACTATGTTAATTGTTTGATACAGTTCATTTATACTGAAAACTACGTATGTTAATATAATCTTCCCTTGCCAAGTTTAACTTAAGTAGTGACGTTGATTATTAATTGCGGTTAAAGGGCTCATAAGACGTCAGATTCAACATCAATTAAATCCGTTAATCATAAGTGACAAATGGCAAGTAAAGTAAGTAGTAGTAAAGGACCTTTACCTAAACATCAGTCTTTACATAAGATGGCAGTTTATATCCCGACCAGTCAAGGCTAGACTATATACTAGATATATCCGTATTTTAGATTTTAGATTTTTAAAAAACTAAATCCACGCGAGCGAAGCCGCGGGCACCAACTAGTAAAATAATATAGCAGCATAATAATACGGGATAAAACGTAGAAAACTGAAGATCCCAGCATAAAATATAAAACTATTTATTACTGTTTAAAATTGACAGAGCTCTCTATTATTTTTAATCCCCCTGCTGAGGACACTGTGCAGGAAGCTTTACGTTCAACCTGTAAAAGATAAGTAAAGCTTTTTAGAAGTTAAATTACTTTTTCAACCGCAAAGGGGTCACATTTCACAAATCCAAATCTTTTTTTTTACTATTCTCTTTTATAGAGCTGAGTCACTGGAGTAGTCACTCCAGTACATAGCCATGTAGCGCACGTGTTTAATGTTAAAATCTATCCCAGTAAACGCCGTAGGGTTTTTGATTTAATATACCTATTATACGAGTATAAAATGTATTCTCTCATCAACAACATACGGAATGTAGTGAAAAAAGTCGTTACAGAAATTGAAATGTTGTATGTTTATTATTCTTTTACGCCACAACGAATGAACCGATTTGACTGACATTCGGAATAGATATAGATGACCCAGAATTAACACATAGGCTTCATTTTATCCCGGAAAATGGAAAATTAAAGAATTCCCGCCGGAATTAAAAAACCTTAACCCACGCTGACGAAATCGCAGGCATCATTATAATCGATTAAACTACAAAACGTACGTCACGTGACGTCACAGATCACTATTTTATACAAGCTTTCTGGGTAAGGTAAATAAGTCACTTCACCTCTGTCCACTACATTTAATATTATGCTTATTACTATTTTTTTGTATAAGTACGTATATAATAAAAAAAAGTAAAGCTGTTTTGACGTGAAGTTACTTTCTCAATCGCAGACAGGTCACAAATCCAGCTCATGTCTTGCGCAGAGTTCGCCCGAGTACCCGCTAGACGCGACATAAAATCGTTTTATAACCCACTTGAATATAAATCCCTGTGTAATGTGACGGTATATTGGATATTTCATATTGAATTTGTTTCTTATTTTTTCATAAAGCATATGTTTATACCTTTATAAAATTATGCTTGAAAAATGTTAAGATCGAAATGAGCAACGTTTTAGTCATTTAAAGCTTTTTTACAACTCGCGTTATGAAATAAATTTTGTTGTTGATAAAAGACTTATCTTTTGACTACCATCTCTGTACCGTAGACAACAATTTTTTCGAGTAGAAAAGAAGCTTCTTTTCTAGGTACTCAAAAAAATTACTGTCTTCGGTTACCAATCCACTCTACAGTAGCTTTTCTAAGAAGAACAGAAGATTAAAATTCTGTCGAGGGACAATTACTGTTAAAAACTAAGAATATTCATACCTAATCTAAGGTTAAAAATATATTTTTCTTTGCGAATTTTTTCTTACTGTTTCAAATCTTCATTATTGTATTTCGTATCTTGCAAATCATCAAACGCATCGAAATAAATACATAGAAACATACATCAGAACGCGGCAAGGTCGAAAATATTCCGGTCTCTAAGAAATAGAGTTTGTAAAGAATGAAACTATCTGTTTTACTCTTTGAGATATACTCAAAGGTTTTACTTCAGACATTAATTGACTGATACAGTTTCGTGGCGAAAATGTAACAGCAGCTTTAAACTCGTTTAATTTAAATAAAATATGAAGCGTTTAAAGCATTAAAATTCTACACAAAAAAATAATTACCCATTAAATAACCGTTGCAACTATTTCGAAATTTTCGAAAATTCAGTCAGCAGTTTGTCGCGAAAATGGAATAAAGCCGTATCTTTTAAGTAAAAGCGTTAGAAGAACCTTGAGTGAAGGCTTTAAATGAAATTTTATTACAGCTTAGTCTATGCAATATAAAATTACGATTAAAATTTTAAAATTACCATCTCAGAGTCATTTAGCTCAAGTTCTCTCATGATGTGGATTATATCTTTTGACTAAAAAATCCTAATCATTTTTGAAATTCGTACTGAGAATTAATCATTCATACATTCTATAGTAAATCCTTATAGAAAAGAATAATTTTTATTCAAATAAACTTTTAGAACGTGTTTCCGAAATCGAAAGAAATATTAATGTAGAGATATTTTTAAAACTCTTACGAAGAAACGATTAAAAATTTTTCAATTCTTTTCGAATGTCAATTGATTCTGTTGATAAGCTATTGCTATTGGGTAACTGTATTTTTTTATAATTCCTACTACGTTCCTACTACACAAGGATTGTTCTTTATTGCCAGTTGCCACAGTTAGTAATTCAACAACAATTTCGTCAATGGAGTGCATTTAATGTCCGCGACTCCAGGACTATTTGAAGTCGACTGATAAAATGTCGGACGCGGCAGGACGTGGCACGCCAGCTGCACGCGTCCGACATTTTACGACGTCTTTATTCACGTCGTATTTGACGTCCGTCCGTCAGCCGTCCGTCCGTCGCCGTGCCGACGGCAGCCGGCGAGCGTGTCGCGGACTGTAGTGTCTTTTGCCGTTGGCAACTTGTCGCTCGTATATGAGACCTAAGGTGTAAATATTCTGTGAACTTTTTAAGTCCGAGGTTTACGCAGAGTCCACTGGGCCTCGAAACTTGTATTATGCATGGACTTGGTTATTATGATGTATTCGTACATCATAACTTACGCCTGAATCTGGTATCATTAAATTTAATGAGTACAACATGAAATTCAGCTAAAAGTATTAAAAATATAAATACATATCTTATTATAAATGCAAAAGTGTGTTTCTTTGTTGGTTTGCCCTTCAATCACACAGCACTAGACCAACGGATCGAGATGATTTTTTTGCATGGGTATACTTCTTGGGCGGATAGTATATAGACTATATCTTTTATCCGGGAAAAATAGTAGGTTCTCGGATTTTTAAAACATAACTCCATGCGGACGAAACCGCGGGCAAAAGCTAGTTTTTAATATTTGATTAACATTAAAAATTATTCTTGTATCTATAAATGTAAATGTTGTATGTATGTATATCATTTTAATTTTGTCATTTTCCTTTTCATTTTCCAATGCGGACGTACCTATACCTATTGTTTAGGTAATCTAAATTTTATCTAGCCATTAAAATTTGATACCTACATAAAATTTCACGACCTCTCTGACGCAAAGATTGTCTGAGGAAGGCCTAATGGCTATTGTGGAAGCAGGAAATCCTGTATTCCATTACTGATAGAGTCAACTTGTTTAACGGGTATTCGCTAAAATAGCAAATCTGTCTTCTTGATGGTGTGTATTTTTTTCTTTTTTTTCATCTCTACCCATGGCTTTTACGGTATCATTAAAAGGGCATATTTTACGAAATTCTTAACGAGCGCAGCCGTAATAAAAAACACGCTTCCTGCCCTTACATCTAATACATATTATTATCAAAGGCAAACGCGTGTTTTTTGGTTGGTTTGTCTTTCAGTCACGCAACAACAGAACAACAGGTCGACGTCATTTTTGTATGGGCATAGTTGAGGATCTGAAGAGTGACATGGAATATACTTTTTATCCAAGATAAACAAGGGGTTCCCGCGGGATTTTGAAATCCAAACCCCACACGAACCAAGTCGTGTATTAATAATATTTGTAACTATTTGATCGCCGCGACTTCGAACGCGTGGATTAAAGGTTTTGATTTCCCGCGGAAATTCCAGGAACTTAAAAATATAATTTTTTTTTCTATTCGCATAATGTTCATGGTGGGTACCCTACTTTAGGTCCCCAAACACAAAAACAACATTTAGACCAACACAAACTGTACGTACGTAAACATTTCATCGCCTTTCACACGAGTTGTATGGATCCAGCTTCTTCTATTATGCATGGACCGGACCGAAGCTTTTGTTAATTTTGAGTTGGTTTGTTCAGCGGAAATTGCACGCCTGCTACTGAATTGTGAACTTGTCATGTAAGTGTTGTTAGGTTAAATTTGAAAAAAGGACACGATTGAATCTACGAAACAATAGGTACATTGCATGGGGTGAAAATACGAAATAACTGGTCTATTATTAAAAATTCAAATAGTTTAATATTTATTTAATTGATGCAGACCCTAGTTGGACCCTCATCTAAATAATTAATTAAGTATATAAAAGGAAAAGTACTGACTGACTGATCTATCAACCCCCATCTCATCACTGGACGGATCGGGCTGGTTATATCTACAGATAGCTATTCTAATGTATATCAACGTAAGGATTTTTGCAAATTTAACCCCTTAGGGGGTAACAAAGGGGCTTGAAAAAATTAAACTTAACGTGAGCGAAGCCGCGGGCAACAGTCAATAATCTATACAATTCCACCATCTTGAAGAAGTTTATTTATGCTTTGGCTTTAGAACTCTGGGGATCTGGGACTCTGCAAAGTGCAATGAAGGCATTTTGTACCGGCTACTTACAAATTTTGTTAAGGTCGTATTGGTTTACGTTGCAAAGTTTAATACCGCCAAAATGCCATCTAGCTTAGGTAAACGTTGCTTAATTAACCATTTAAGTATTTTAGCTTGTATAAACTATTAGCTTTTGCCCGCGGCTTTGTTCACTTGAAGTAAGGTTTTTAGTTGTTTTTACGGGATAAAATGTAGCCTATGTTACTCTCCAAGCCCTCAACTATTTCTTGTAATCGAGATGACGTCGATCCGTTACTCCGTGACTGAAGGTCAAATCAACAAATACACACATCGCATTAGTATTATATAGTATACGCAAATGATAAAAGCCAATTCGGAACTGGAATCCAACTATATTCAAATTAAAGCAAAACTACGTTGGTATGGAAACTTAAGTATACTCGAGCTTACGAGCGACGCTTAATACATAGCACCAATTATTTACATACCAATGCAAATATGACGTTGTCGTTCATCACACGAACGTTGCGGTTTACGCGAAGTCCGCTCGAGTCCTCCATTATGCAGGGTACGCGCCCGTCCCAGCCCAGGCCCTCGTTAATTAGGATGTTCCTCTTAATTTACACGAAAATTTCATGTTTCGCGCTCAGTTTGGCAACGTGAATTTGATATTATATTTTTACCTTGTCTTAAAATGATGATGCTACAATGTGACTATCGCAGTCACTCCTCCTAAGAGAGTGAGAGAGAAGAGGTCCTCTTCCTAAGAGAGTACTTGCCAATCAGAGGTGACTGTCTCTCAGAGGACAGGCTGGCAACGATCGATGTTTTTGCGTTTGCATCGCGTTTTCACGACTCTAAAGCGCAGCGGAGCTAAAAAACGCGTCGGTCAGCGTTTCGGCGTATTATATGCGCGAAAACGCCGATCGCTGCCGCAAAAAGAAACCTGTCTGCCCTTTCTCTTACTTTTGCTTAAAATAAATTGTAGCAAGAACTCTATTGATTTATTCAATTAGAGGTGATGGCGATATTCACTCTGTAGCAATCTTTTTTAGACAATCCCAACAGCTGTCACATACCATACTTATTATATAATCTGAAGATGGCAGTAAGCGGTATGTATAGTATAGTTTTTATTAAGTAGTCTGAACCAGTCTCTATGGTGCAATTTGGGTATCTTTAAAACAAGATTGAATAGTCATCTTCTAGGCAAACGCGTTACACCTTAGACCACATCATCACTTTCCATCAGGTGTGGTTGTGGACAAGCGTGTGCCTATAATGTATAAAAAAAAATCCGTGCCTGTTTTCATTGAAATCTATTAACTAATTGGATTTTTCAGATAAGTAGATAAATAAACTAATAATATTAGTACACTAACAAATATGAATTCTTTTTGCCTTCATTTCAAAGTTCTAATTACTAGCGATCAAGGATCTCATTAAACATAATTACACTTAACCAACATGCACACACATCCAAATTACGTCCGCTTTAATAATAAATGATTAAAGCCTGTAAACTCATCACAATGCATACCTAATTACTTGGTAATTACTACAGTACACAGCAGGACTAATTATTATATATTGGACTAACTAAAACTTAAGGAACGTTCAGCCAAGTTGCGATAGAGTTCCTATACCCACTATTTAATGATGATGTATGTAGTGTAGTTTCACATAAGAGTGGTAGATTCACTCGACGATTTGAAAGTAGGCACTTTGTAAAAGTTTAGTTCAATAAAAATAAAATAAAAAAATAAATCGTTTATTTCCACACAGTTACAAATGTTGCTAATACAGGTTAGAACGATGATCCCCCAGAGGAGATGAGGCATATCAATTGGATGCGTTTGCATAATTGAATTTAAAAATCCACTTCTAATAAAATTTAAAAAACGGGATTAGTCCAATATCTCACACTTATAGAGGCAGAAAATTTTCGTCAAAAAATGTTTGATCACCCGTGAGATATAGCTTGAACCTAAGAATACTTACTTACTAATTCCATCTAACATACCATGGAGATCGGATTGTAACTAAGAATTAGGTACTTACTTCCTCATTCCATCTAACACACAAAAAAAATATAGCGAGATCAAATGAGTTCGTTCTTTTTTAGAAGTTAGAAATTCCGTGACTGGGTGCTCAAAGTTTGGAGTATTCTAGAAGTCCTCCATATTTCCAAGAGTTCATTAAGCTCTCGGTCCTGATTACGATCACTACTCAGACTTCGATAACTAGACGATAATAATCCCTCAGTAACAATGTAAATTTCAAAACTCAGACCCACCTTTCTAATCTACTTAAAATACCACCTCAGATGAATGATCACCTTTTCTAGGTTTCTAATACCTAACTTCAGAATCTAAACAGAATCTATTTACATGTGTCTATTACACAGTGAAAGTGTAATTCTATACCGAACTGAACCTTTTTTCCTTTTACTGTTTGTGATGTCAGTGGGACACTTATAAAACTATTGTTATATCAACCTCTTCAGATTACTACATAATATGTATTTCATCTAATAATTCAGAACCACCTTTCTAATCTATTGAAAATACCTTCTCAGATTAATGGTCACTTTTTCTAGGTTTCTAATACCTAACTTTAGAACCTAAAAAAAGTCTATTGACACAGTTAAAATTTAATTTTGTACCGAACTGAACCTTTTTTGGTAGATACCTTTTTTAATCCTTTTACTGTTTGTGATGTCAGTAGGACAATTATAAAACTATGGTTATTTCCACGATTCCAGTTTATTATATATTTTGTCTTACAATTCAGAATCATCGTCATCATCATCATCATCATCGTCTAAATCATCATCATAATGAGCAACCCCTTAACGTCTCACTTCTGTGGTCTGTTCTCCGAGAAAGGATCTCAATTTTCAATATTAAGTAAGTATAAAACTTACTCGAGTACATTTAAGGTTTAGTAAAAGTCTTTCAGCAGCCGGTATTAGTAGAGCAGCTTATCGAACCCAAAATCTACAGATTAAGGCTTGAAAGTTTAATCCGGAATATGTAGAAAGGCAATATTTAATCTATGTATTGAGATAAGATTGAGATAAGATTGAGATAATAATCTGTTTCACAATTAGTGTCAAAACATTTTACACGCTACTTTGGATTAAATGGACCTGCAATTTATAAACAGATATACGTATATATACGAGCTGTGAATTTATACCGAAAATATGCTGGGACTTACTACTTCCACTAAACATAACTAAAACGTTCACCCACTTCTTCACTTCACGAAGAACACGAAATACAATCTATCTTGAAACTAATTCCTTAAAGATTGCAAGATCGGCACTGCAATTTTGTGGACTAAAAGTTACGTGACTCCGCAAGTTTGGTGACAATTTTGTCGTAAAACGGCTTGTTCAACTTTGGTGCTATAAATATGTTATTGATAACTTTACTTTGACAGATTTCCTTTTTTTTCAATGATCAACAATATCAGGATGATATACTTTTACTAATCACTATTTTCTAAAGATTTTCTATCATATATGTCTTATTATTTCCGAGTGGCAGCCGTAGCATAAGGCTACCTCCAGCGAGCTGCCTCTATTTTCAAATTAGTGATTTTCGATCTCCTTTACGTTGTTCGCTAATTTTGATGTAATTCTGAATAAGTAATTGAGGGACTATTTCATCAACCCTAAGTAAACTTTAACAGATAATTACATTTGCCATTCGGCTAGTCAAAACTTCCGTCGATTAGAGTTTAATTAACTATAGTAAAATAGGCCACAAACCGGTTTCAAAATATTCCAGAAAGATGGGTTATGGATTTTTGTCAGTTTCGATACTTCTTCCAAATTATAAATCAAATATAGTTCTCGTTACTGTCATAGATCAGAAATTAGGTCTGCAGGAGAACTAGTGTTACCGATATAGCTCATCGAGTCGTGAAACTGAAAAGACTGAAGAAGCGCAGCACATAGTTCCAGAAGATCGACGTTTGGGATGAGATGCTCAAAGGTCACTGGTACCGGGATACGCACCATTGAAAGACTCCCCATTTTGAGATCGCAAACGAGTCAAGAAACACGAACGGCACAAGATCACATTGTTATGTAGCAAAATGAAATATATGCAAGTAGATTCATTCAGACAACTCAGACAGAATTAAATAAGCAAACACAAATCTCGAAGTCAATAACTTACTGTCGAGGCATTTGGCATCGTTCCTCACATTAACAGTAGATATTTACATAATGAGGCGCAATTAGTGAAATCAGGTCATTATCGCTCCAGTCTCTATTTAAACATTTATCTGCAGCTCTGTTGATTGCAGCGTGAACTGAGCGATCTCCGGTTAATTTGACCTACATTCTTGGGAATTTTTTTAACTACTCCCTACTCAGCTCTAACCAGTGAAGGTTTTTGACATAAAAATGATATAAATGGAAAAAAATCTTAGATGCAATTATCCATAATTTGATTTGGTTGAGAAACTGTTGCCGAAGATAAGTTCAGAACACGTAATATAAGAATCAGTGCTCTCTCCTTACGTTATCTTTATATGCTAACATAAAATTACCTCTTGTTTCTACTATACTAAGAATATTTATTTATTTAAGAGCATTCAAGTGTTAGTGTGAGCATATGTGTGAGTGTTATGATGAGTTTGTGAGTGTGTGTATAATTTCAAACCAGAAAGCAGCTTGACTAAGGTCAAGCTTAATTTATAAACGTTTATAAAATATATCAAGACAGAACGGTTATCACATGGTTATCATCACCATTTTAGTAAAGATCTCGATCGTTGCTGACCTATCAAATCAAACGACGCCGCCGCCGTGCGGTTCGTTTGATTTTGGTTTGAAAATGTTAGCTTTGTCTACAGCTAGATATGGGTTTCTTAGTAGGGAATTCCATACTTCTCAGTCTTGCGCGGCTTAAATCGGTTCCCTTCGAGTAAAAAAATCTTTTACGTAAAGACTACTGAAACTCTTAAAATTAGCATTTACATTCGGCCGCTTTCTTCGGAAGAACATAAAACTTATTTCAGTGTTTTGTTGTATTTTGTCTTGTTGAGAATTTTTTTTAAGAGTTAGTACAAAATACCCTTTAGCTAAAAACGGTATAAACTTTAGTACATCTTTTAGCACTCATAAATCTAGGTTCTACCAGGTAATTTGTAGAGCTAAAATTTATAGACACGTGTTAACCAAATTCTATCTACGCCAAGCAGTTCTGAATGATTTACCTTCCTTTAAGTTTCTGTGTAGGTAAATCCACAATTAATGTCCCCGCAACTGCCATAATAACTTTTTAACCGACGAAGAAAAGGGGGTTCTCGATTCGTCGCGATATAATTCTTTTTTTATGACCACGCATAACTTTTCGCAGAGTCATCCAATTTTAATGCAAAATCAGTTAATAATGATTTATTTATTATTCATTACTTAATTATTTTCATCGTATCATAAACACTATATTCGACTAGGTATGGCTCAACTAACAACAAAATAGAGTACGTATTTCTATGTCTTATGAAAACATACCATTAAATAATTACGGCGTAATCCCAAACTGTTATAACGGATATAACCATATCATATCATACAGCGGAGAGTGAACTCTCCTAAAATTTTCACCAGTTTATTTTGTAAACAAGATTACCAAGGCTTACCTATCGTACGGGTATCGTATCGTATCGTATGCCTATGTGTATCTCAAATATATATAGATAGATATTCTTATGCCGTATGAAATGGAAAAATCTCAAAATGAGAGTTACTGTTAATGTCGGCTTTCAAATTTAAAACATTAAGAGGTATTAAAGAGCCTATTATTATGCCTTATAACAAAACTTTAATTAGCAAAAGTGCTTCTTTTTAATGATAAAGGAACCGCAGATTTGGAATTTTTATCAGGTTTTCTATAAAACTGCACTCCCAAAACTGACCAGCATTTAAACTGCGTCCGGTATTGCAATATGTTGTCGAACATCCTCTAGCTAAAGATTTTACAGGCAGAAACAAATGCTTACGATATCCAGCCTCTCAAGCTTATTTAGGAGTTTGTACTTTTATTTGTATGTAGGTGTTTCAGCGCAATCAAGATAACAAGAGTCACCGTAGTCTAAAACTACTCGTAAAATATTATTAGTTTATTGGCCAGCGATATTTTAATTTTTCATTGACAAAAGTTTATGAACTTACCTAGTTTTATTCAATAATAATTTAAGGATCAACGATATCAGTTTAGAATCATTAGCATACTTACCTAATTTTGGAAAAAAAATGTGAACTATATCATTTCTATGGCTTTTTACTCAAAGCACTATTCAGTATCGGAAAAGCGTTATCTGTAAGATTTCGACAGGTTATATACCTACCTAAACTACGATTGCACTCGTGCGCGTAGTTTAGACCGAAACGTGGCTAGAGTGTATTAAAGGATATGTGTGTAACAACATATCACGTACCTGCACCAATGCAGGAAAACCAACAACACATCAGGATGTGTGTTGTTGGTTTTCCTGCATTTGTACCTAAATGTGCGATAGCGGCTAGTGCGTATAATGTACCTACCCGTACCGCATTTTGCGTTAACCTAACATGCAACCTAGTGTTGGCAGTACATGCAATGCATTTTTAAGCCAAAAATAATGCAAATGAAAGAGAAAAACATTCTTACGTCTTGGGATATTATAAATGGGAAAGTATGTTCGTTGTTTTTCCAGTCAATCACGCACCAACGCGCAACGAGGCAATCTAGGAACAATGAATTAATCATCAGGTTTTTTATTCAGTTTTGAGTGAGTTTTGAATTATTAATTATTATTATTTTTCTCCATATGAATAATGCGTGCACCATCAATTTCAAACCTATCATTATATCCACCATGCATCATGGTTGCCTGGAAGAAAGAGCTTCTTAGCGATAAGGCCGTCATTTGTGCTCGTTTATATAAATTATGTTAATTTTATAAATGTTTCTATCCAATGTGGTGTATAATAATCATTTCAATGAATGGAATTATGGATCGATGTTATTTTTAGTGACAATCTAACTTTTTCTTCTGTGATCGAAGCACTCTAATAATTATAATATACTTTGTGACACTGGCTTCGTTTTATTCTAGAAAAAGAAAGAGTACCCGAAGTATTATTTAAAAATAACTCCACACGAACGAGTTACGGTGAAAGAATTTTTTATGTCTTCAAGAATATTTTCCTTTTTCTAAATCATAGCAAAAAGAGAGATATTTGTTATTCCTTCTGTGATATCATGCAATGACCTTTGATATCTTTCTATGTGAGGGAGCGGGAGGTTCTCTTAAATATTTCTGTTATCCATAAAAGGGTTCCCGTTAAAACTAATAACAGCGCACTTTCATTAACTTACAACTTCTTCATGAAACTGAAGTAAGTAAGCTGAATACTTCCCGTTTCACAATTACTCAAAAGATTTATCGCTCGCTATTTGAAATTTTGATAATACGTCTTTCTCACTGACAAATCCCTTTATCCGCGCTCAGCTCGGTATTATAAAAGAGATAGGTCTCTTTTAATTTAAAAGGAATTCTGAACTCTATCTTCAGTTTCTTCTTTAAATATTTCATTTTATTTCCTTTTAGTTTCAAATCATATCAATTTACAAAAGCTGTTATTAACGAGGTTTGATAAACGGATTCTTAATTTGAAATACGTGCCTTCAAGCGATTTAGCTTTCTAGTACGATGAGGTGTAGAAACTATAATAAGGTGTAGAACAATAATAATAGAGGTATTGGTATAATTTATACTATCACTAGCTGATGCCCGCGACTTCGTACGCGTGGATTTAGTTTTTAAAATCCTGTGGGAACTCCTTAATTTTCCGGGATAAAAAGTAGCCTATACCAGGTTTCCATGCAAAAAATCACGTCGATCCGTAGCTACGTAGAAGGTTAAATATATTCTAGGGAACGAGCTTCCGGCTAGGCTCAATGCATTTTTAAATAGTGAATCTACATGTTTCGCGGAATAAACAAAATAAATGGGCATATTCGAAGACCCACGTGGGAGTTCAAGAAACAGGTCTTGAATAAAGTCTGGATCTTTTCCAGATTCCTAGATGATATTTTCTTTAAGCAAAGCAAACTATCCACTGCATTGCGTTATGAAATGCCTTACATTAATTAGAACCCGACATAATAATATGCTTTGATTATAAACTCTCATAATATGATTAAGACTTACGAGGCCTCTCATAATTCTTAATCATATAAAATAACTGTCTCGTTGGTCTAGTGGTTAGCATGTTCGACTGCGGATGACAAATTCCCGGGTTCGATTCCCGGGTCAGGTTTATAAATGAACATTGGGATAAGAGATTGGGATTGCGGGTTGTTACGTTCCCTCAAATATGGTTGAGCGAAGCAATGGCTGGATCATGCGTCATGCTCGTGAACGGGTGCCACCAACGGGAATGGGTCTGCTTTCACTGCCCGTCTTTACATGCGTTGGATTGGTGTACCTACGTATGCATTTTTGCATTTTTGAAGCTTTATTGTGGAAGCACTGTATACATAGCATAGCTTTGTAAAAAAAAAAATTTTTTTTTTAAAAGAGGAACTGCTGAGTTTCTTGCCGGCTCTTCTCAGCAGAATCTGCATTCCGAACTGGTGGTAGATTTATGACGTGTCATAAGAGCTACAAGTTAGCCTATATGAAATAAATAAATTTTGAATTTTGAATTTTTTTTTTTTTGATTGGGTCAAGAAATTCGCAGTACAAGCCCGGCGTTAGGAAGTTGGCGGTGTGGCAACCCCGTGCCTCGGAGAGCACGTAAAGCCATCAGTACTGCGCCTGATCTCGCTGCGTTCGTGTCAGATTTCCGTTCCACCGGACTAGAGAGTGCGTCTGTGTTTGCGCACACACTTGTACACTATAATATCTCCCGCGCAGACGGCTAATCTCTGAGAAGATTCGTCGCCATAACCAGATTCGTCGAGAGAACATTTTCTGACTTATTTATATTGGACGCTATTTCATTGCCAAATGCGTGAAAAGGTAAGGTTCGTCCACGAGGAGTTACAATTTTAAAGGAACAGGAACCCTCTGTTTCTCTATAGCCTATGTCATTTTACAAGTCCTCAACTATACCCATTTCCAATGCAAAAAAGCCACCTTGATCCGTTGCTGAGTGATGGAAGTCTAGAAACCAACAAATAAATAACACTTTCTCATTATAATAGTAATGTAATGGATGAAGAATCAATTTTGTTCCACCACATATTCGAAAATAACTTGAAATTTCAAAAAAAAAAAAAAAGAAATCGACACATGTTTCACTAGGAAAGTACGCGTCTTCGATTTAAACAACAACTGAAATAAGCTTCTTTATTCAGCCGAGGGTGTTAAAGAAATGCGCTCTTTCTTGGCATCAGTTCAGCTCATTTCATTTTATATTATGTTCTCTTTAGAACAAATGCCATATCCCGTTAGTGAGTCATAATTCATATAAAAGTCTGCTGATAATAGTGTCTGGGGTCCCATAACCACAAATAACGCGTTTTGATTATATCTAGCTTTTAATGTAACTTGAATTATTATAACATTTCACTAGGCATTAGAACTGCCAAATTTTACGTAAACAAAAGATACCGGCCGAATTGTAACCTCCTCCTTTTTGGAAGTCGGTTAAAAATGAGTCAAACTTTTGATTGATATATTCCACGATTTTGTTGCAAGAATATTTTAAACGTAGGTCTTAGGTACACATCTTTTACATAGAAAATACTTATGCAAAATATACATCTGGGTCAACGAAGATTAAAAATCTCCGTTACTGAAGCTGAAAAATTACGGCTGTTAAGCAAGCTTGTTAATTTTGAAAACAAAAATGCGCACTAGTTTTAAAGTTTCTTTCGGTATTGTGTTACCACCGACCTGCTCATAAAGTGGGTAGTAAAATGTAAACTGGTCTGCTATCAAATTTTAATCTACTGTGAACTGGATATGAGAAGACTAACAAAATTTTATCCCGCATGATTTTGTTTCAGTCCGCTCTTTTAATGGAGAATTATTTTGTTACTAGCTTCTACAGTTGACTTTGTTCGCGTAAAATTCGAGTCAAGGTATAGGTACAAGCTGTATCTCTGATTCTACTTAATTGGTCTTGATGAAATTTTACGCAGTCGTCTAACCATATAGACGGACTTAATGCAGCGTTAAGTTGGTACATCGATGGCTAAGTATAACAAAGCAGTTCCAAGGTAGAACAGTAAAAATCAGTTCCAACTAACTACAATGCGGGTGTTTTTAAATCAAGAGTGAATAGGCTTCTTCTAGGCAAGTGCACACCATCTTACACTAGCTACATCTTCACTTACCATAAGATGAGATCGCAGCAGTCAAGCGCTATTTTATATATTAAAAAAAATCTCATCTAGTTGGTTCATAACTATTTTTCTGTGAGCCAGCAATAAAAGAGGTACTTACTATACAGACAAACAGTCACAGTTTAAAAATAGTGCATGTTTCAAAATTCACTCTGATATTGTGAGAAGGTGGATAGTTATTATTTTAGGTCGCTAGCAAAATTTTCGCTTGGCATAAGCCTCTTATATCTCTACCTACATCGGTGAAAAACACCTCCGTATCGTTATCGTTTATACTCCAGCAAGCTTAAATATCTCATTTATATTAACACACGGCGACATGCGACGGTTTCTTCGTAGCTTTTAAAGAAAATTGCATGAAAAGTAAAGAACTTTTACGGCAGAAATTGATATATCACAGGAAACATACCGTAAATGTTTCTCTTGCAAAATATTTGTGGACAGGTCAGCTTATTCCGAGCAGCTTGTAGCTCTCGCATGCTTAAGCACTTCCTTTCACGGATTCGACCTCATTTATTCTCAAATACGGTAATTATAAAAAGCAAAAATACTCTGCAAGAGCAGTTAAATGCAAATAACAATCTACTTTATGGTTTTCTGTGCAGTGTGAGTTATTAAAAATTTTAAGGCTTACGTACCAATAATGATTTTTTTTCTTAAACAATGAACCATACAAAAGATATACAGTCATATCATGCAAGGTTCAATACAGACAGCTTAAACAAACAGAACTCTGAAATACGCATTCGATTCGCTATAAAAGACATATAAATTCAAAACTGAAATGTTCCATTTCTATGATTTCTACGATAAAGTAAACGGAAGATACGAGTAGGTAGGTCTATATTCAATACTTCAACGTGATCCAAACTGATTGACTTGTACCGATATGAGAGCGTTCCATTAACAACCAAGTCGATATCGACGCAAATCCATTATCGGCGTAAACAATAATAACATAGGTACACAGATTTTGTCAGACTAGGTTGTATTCGCTAAATTGTTCCTGATTGGGTCAAGTACAGAACGAACATAAGCTTAGCCATTAAGGCCGAAATTCTATAGACCGCATTCTCACTCAACTCAGACTCAAGCCAGAGTTAAAACGAGACAGATTTATGTCATAGCATATTTGTGTCTCGTTTTAACTCTATCTTAAGTCTGAGCTTAGTCAGAGCAGGTTCAATAGATCTCAGCATAAGACTGGCCTTCTTTTCGTATGTTCAGGATTTGTCCCCAGGACGCATCAACAATTTCTCAGAGTTACTTACATAATTATTTTTACTTTAATATTCAAGAAGAACCTCGTGAATAAACTTCTTCATGAGAGTTCATCGTAATGAATATGAATATAAAAAAATATTCTCAAACTGTAATGAATTTAAAACTATCTTTGTTGTTTGGTCCTTCAATCATACAATCATACTGCAAAAAAGCTACGAATTGATGTAATGTATGAATAAACTTGATTAAGGACGTAGAGAATTACATTGGCTTATTTGGCGTCATAGACTTATTGGCGGACAAACCAATGATTCTGTGGGATTTTAAAAACCCAACTCCATGCGGACGAAGCCGCGGGGAAAAACAATTATTGTTTAATATGTACATTGTACTGCCATATTATATTGTACATTGTTGCAGGGATTAAAATACCTACGTGTACCTACCAATATCGGGCATTGAAAAACACTCTTCAATAAAGCAACTATTCTCAGTTTCTCAAGCGATCGCTTTTCTATTCTGCAATATTCTATTGAAGTAACTTTTTAATATTTAATGTTGATCGATCGTCCAACAATCCTCTACTAAGTACTTCACTTTAATGCTGGATACTTAAAACAAATTGGCCTTTAGAACATAAAATTTATCTCGAGATAAACTGGTTCTCGTCAGATAATTTTCATAAGGCTTGGATAGATACAGCGCAGTAGGTATATAAGAGACACACACCGCTGTAGCACCACTTCTCCCGCTTATGCCCAGTGCCATTCGCTAAAAAAGTATTTTTGAAAAATCAATCCCCAAGGGAATAAAATAGGGGTTAGAAATACCATACTTAACATGAGCGATGCCGTAGGCAAAAGCTAGTTGGAACGAAGTTCCTTATCGCGCGTTGTGAAAGGGGGCTAGACGGAAAAAAATCTTACGAAAAGTTGTCACGACACTTTTTGCTATGTTCGTCGCATGTTTCTCTGTCTGTCTCTCTCTCTCTCTTATAGAAAGCAAGCCAGATATTTTCATTTCTATT
This sequence comes from Hipparchia sbordonii, assembly GCA_038048805.1. Classification (NCBI taxonomy): domain Eukaryota; kingdom Metazoa; phylum Arthropoda; class Insecta; order Lepidoptera; family Nymphalidae; genus Hipparchia; species Hipparchia sbordonii. The sequence goes on along the minus strand of CM076106.1, from coordinate 4,849,354 downwards.
TCGCATTGAACTTCGTTCCATCCGGGTGTCCCTTGACACCTCTTAAGTTTTTTTTTATATAATATTTTAGTTTTACCCATAACAAACATAGTACATAGAGTACATAGAGTAGAGATTGCGATTTTATTTAGTTACGCTGTATGAATATACAATCAAAATACAGAGAGCAAAAATGCTTTTCAACTGATTAAAGTAAAGTTTAAAAATATTTATCCATTATATTTTACTCTTTATACACAGTCTGAAATAAGTAAAATAACTCTTTAAACAAACGGCATCCGTTTCTCGCAATATGGTGTTGAAATTCTGACACTGTTGTCTGTTCGCAAGTTGTCTTAAGTTTCAACAAAGTTGTCAATTCAGTTAATTTTGCTTGTTTCGCGTCAATTGTTCAGAACTTTAGTCTTGCATACCATAAATACTTGGAGACATGATAATAATAAATAAATCAAACATTTCAAAATGATTTGGATAGTTTATTTTTAGTGATTAATAAAGTTTTTGCTAGTTCGTAGTGTGTTAATTAATTTGTTGTTGTTAGATAGTAAATTATTTGCTAATTTTTTGGTTATATCCTTCAAGGCTAATTGAACGAGCGAAGCGAAGTTCTCTGAGTCAACTAGGGCGCTTGCCTACTAGACAGAGAAGTGTGTTCGTCTAAATGTCTGTCAGAGCCCTATAACTTCTGAATTACTGAACGTAATTACTTCAAATTTAAATATAATATGTAAACTGATGGCCTTCAGCCGAACATTGTATAAAAAAATATAAAAAGCTTTATTTCAGGGGGGCTCTCATAGAAGCGTATTTGAAGTAAAATCTTGTTTGTTGCTCTACATAGACTTGCGATATATCTTTTTAAAGACGACTTTGAACAGAGTACAAAAATATATTTTTTTTAATTTTTCCCTAAAAATTGACCAAATGGGGGGGTTTCAAAGTGGAGATTTTAATTTGAGCCATATGTCAAGAATTACTGAATATTAGAACGTGAAACTTGGTTGAAAATTCAGTTATATCCTGTACTTGAACAACAAATACTAAAATTAGATAAATGTTATAAAGAAACGAAATTATTTAATTTTAATGCGCCATCTATTAGCATTATTGTGAAGCTAATAGCTTCACTATAATGCTTCACTATAATGCTTCACTATAGATGGCGCTGTGTCAGTAAAACAGTTTTATGTCAACTATTATTTTTTTTATTGCTCTAATGTTAAAAGTTAATTATTACAATATATAATTAAAACTTTTGGGAATTATGGGATATCGCGAGGTCTCAGTTCGGGGCGAACCACTAGTTTACTTTCTAACAACAACAAATTTTTTTTTTTTTTAAATTTGGTGTGTCTGGTGCGTTGGTGGCGTTTTAAGTTTTAACATATTTTGAAGAAAGGTAGGTTCTCATATCGTTTCGTATTTTTTTTACAATTATTCTCTTGATTAAATTATCCACCAAGAATATCTGCCGCGAAATCACTTGCCTTCAATGTTTCCAACCACAATCAGCAATCAACAAGAGAAAACAGGCAAGCAGATTGTATTCAGGAACATAAATACTTCATCATAGAGCAACAAAAAAAATTAATATAATATACTCGTACATTTTAAAACGTGGAATAAAAATTGACGTGATTGCATTTTTAAAGTAACGAACTGAACCGACGAAGTACCAAATAAAACCATAAATTCTGTGCCAATTTATAAAAATCGCGGTTTAAATAAAAATATGTTTAACAATAAAGAGGAACTGTTTTACGAAACTAACTAACCACGTAAAAACAATAAAGCTGATATGAATATGAAATGAAAAATATTGAAATGGGTAATTTTATCGATAAAATCATGATAAACACTTGACTGCGACTTCGTTTTACAGTAAATAATAATACAGTAAATAATAATGCAATCAGATTATGGCTAACAAGCTTTTCTTGCGAATTCATACGCGTGCATTAATTTTTTTTTTAAACTCTTGCAGGGACCTCTTGTTCTTCTGGAAAAAAGTACTTACCTAAGTATAAGTGATAATACTCAACTAAGTATCATTATCAACTAGTAAATAATAATAATTGATCACTGGTGAAAAGTTTAATATTACGTAGGTTGGTAGCGTGGCTTTAGTAGGTTAATTTTAATCTTTAAGAGAAATTTCTACGTACACAGATCTTACAAAGAATTCAATCCAAATATTCAAAACTCTTTACCGATTCTTGGTCTGATTCCATTTATTATTCCCTTTTGGGTATGTCTTGAAACTCCTTCCGAGCAGAACCGTATCTTGATCGGAATACCAGTATGGACATACTCAAAACTAGTAGGTACTCAAACTGAGTAGCTCAGGTTTAGAAATTTTTCCTCTTACATTATAAGTTAGATTTTCTTCCTATACAATATCCTGCAGTAAATCGCCGAGTACGTTCCTCCAAGCTTTCAATCGCACCAATCAAATTATGTGCTTCGTACAACGCTGTATAATGTAATTTAAAAGTTCTATGCTATTGAAGCAGAAATCCTGCTTTTATTACGCTAATACTGATAAGTGGAGGGAACGGGTAATCATTTTACAAAATATACACTAGGACCTTCTTAGGTAGAATAGGAGAAGGAGGAAGATAGGAGGTAGGATTTTTAAGATCTAGGCGGTTAGATGATTACGTTATCCATCGTGCTTGCGCGAATCACATATAACATCTCGTACCTAGGCCATAATAATAAAGATAATATGTTGCAGCAAACGATTTTGATGGGATAACCACAAAAAATAAGATTTTTGGGATAAAACGGTATTGAAAAATAGATAGACCACGTGCCCCGTGTCCATCATCGTTATCAATGCCTTTATATCTTAACAGGCGCTTGGATAATCTTTATATAGAACACATAATACACACACCTGCAAAATCATTTAAATAAATAGCGACTTTTGCTATAACACAATAAAGTGCAATTCATCGCTAACTTACCAACAGTTGTATTCACCTAGAAATTGCTTCTCTTTCCATCGCGTAACTTTTATCCCTTCGGACTACGATAGCCCATAGAATTGGCCTGACGGAACGGGCCGAAACTACGCTGGGTAAGTTATAGCTTTATACCTAAAATGCGGAGTGTGCCTGATCCAGGTTCTTGGTGTGATCTTAGTACACACCAAAGATATGCATGGAAAATTACTTACTCTAAAAAGATGGATGGAAAAGGGGGTTTTCAGTCTTCAGTGACTCGGAGATATTTTTGCCATCCTCTGATATTATGACAATATTAAACTAGAAGATTGTTATTTAACTTTTTGATACCGGTCCTCTAGTGTTCACAATATCGCGATATTAAAGCTTTTTAAACATATGTTCTAGTTTTATTATAAGCTCGCATAAACTAAAACACAATAATTGCATAAAACGATTGATTTTACTCAAAGCTTCCATTCACTTCAAAGTTCAAACCACCGGCACGGTATCGCAAATCGCTCATACCAACTTTTTATATTTTCAATTTTCGTTTTTTCAGTACACATTTTCCCATGATTTATTTTAGGTTGGATTTCATAAACATCTATCTAACTTTATGCAGTGGTCTTTATCTACTACTAGCTTTTGCTCGCGGATTTGCTCACGTTAAGTTCAATTTTTCAAACCCCTATTTTACCCCCTTAGGGGTTGAATTTTCAAAAATCCTTCCTTAGTGTGCGCCTACGTCATAAAAGGAACCAACTGTAAAAATTTCAAGTTTCTAACTTCAGTAGTTTAGGCTGTGCGTTGATATCTCAGTCAATCAGTCAGTCAGTCAGGACTTTGAATTTTATATATATAGATTATAGATTATATATGATTAGACAGTAATATAATATGAAATTTAGTATTCGAAACTAAAAATGCGCAACCGACAACTTTGTCCTAGATATCTTATTGTTCGTAGCAAGCTGAATTGTGGAACTCAATACGAATTTTCACTTAGAAGTTCTAGGAATTTCAAGTAGAATACTCGTAGGATACCAAAAGGTAGGAAGCCAATAAAAAGACGCTGTGGAAGCCAGGCAGCGTGTTAATAAAGATGAGTTATTCAGCCTGAAAAGGCTCTAGCGTGTAAAACGTGAGAGGTGTTATGTAGAACGAGCACTCGTGGCTTCGCGTCGTATTTTTACATTCAAAGTGGGATAGTCATATAAATGTGCTAGGGTACCTAGGTACTGCCTTAAAATGTCACCAGCTAAAAAGTTTTAATCAACATTTTCAATTTAAAGAGTCTCCCGGAAGCTTGAGTTTCCATTAGAAATTTTGCTTTAATTTAGAATTCGATATGAAGTCTGATTTATATCAAACCTTGTATATAATAATATGATAGGACGATAATTAATTAGAGCAGTGATAGCCTAGTGGCTATGGACTGCGATATTCTATTCGAGGGGTCGCAGGTTGATTCCGGGTTGCAGCTAGGAACACTGACTTTTTGGAGTTACGTGCGTTTATGTAATTAAATAAATAAATAAATAATCATTTAATTCAGAATAAATTCCATAGCATTACAAATAAAAATAATTTAAATTTAATTAGTATCTAAGTTAGTGTGTTAGTAACAACTAACACACTAACTTAGATAATTAAATTTAAATATCTAAGTTAGTGTGTTAGTTGTTACTAACACACTAACTTAGATACTAATTAAATTTTTCGTAATTCTAATTCAAAATTTCGTAATTCTATGTTAGTATTGTTAGTAGTAATTAGGTATTTAGACTTATTTAGGGAACATTGCCCGTCGCCACTGCCACCCAATGTTTTACAATTGGGCAGCCTATTTATTATAATTAAATATCTTTTATATTATTATCAATTGAAACTAAACTCATTAAGTAAACGTATTAAGATTAAAACAGCTATTTATGAATACACCATATATTATCGATAACTAATACAAAAAGTTTTTTTTGTATTTAATGCAGTTAAAGATGTATTGTGTTTTTAAAAAAGTCTTGTGAAAGCGATGTATGATTATTTTCATTCGATATTAGAATGTTCTGAAAAACTGTAAAGTTTTAAGATATTACAGATGTCGTAAGGTTAATATCGCGTGCTTTAATGGTGAAGGAAAATATTGTGGGGAAATATGCACGCTTGAGAGTTCTTCATAACGTTCTCAAAGGTGTGAATTCTACCAATTTGCATTGGGTCACCTTTGTGGACTATAGCCTGTAATTCTTGCTCAGGAGAGACCTGCGCACAGCAGTGAGTCGTTGATAGATTGCTAATGATGGTGATGATGATGATGATGACATTATTATTACATAATCTATACTAATATATAAAGCTGAAGAGTTTTTTGTTTGAACGCGCTAATCTCAGGAACTACTGGTTCGAATTGAAAAATTCTTTTTGTGTTGGATAGTCCATTTATCAAGGAAGGCTTTAGGCTATATAAGTTATAACATCACGCTGCGACCAATAGGAGCGAAGCATCAGTGAAAAATGTTGCAAAAACGGGGAAAATTATCCATATTTCAAATATATTCTTTTAAAAACTTCTTAATCGCGATCATAATAACAAAAATTAACGCGGACGAAGTCGCGCGCAACAGCTAGTTTTACATATTTTAATAGATGATGACATTACTATCCAAATAAGTAAAATGCACGTCTGTTTTTGAATAACCTTAGTGAATAAATAACCATTTTGAACATTATAGTTTCTAATTTTTTTTATGTATTTTTAGCGAACAAACGAGTAGGCGGTTCACCTGATGTTAAGTAATTACCGCCGCCCATGAACATTTGTAGCACCTGAGGCACCACCAATGCGTTGCCGGCTTTTCAGGAATTTGTTGCTCCGCCCCTTGAATAACCCCACGTCGTTAGTGGGAATTTAAAGAAAAACTACAGTTTGGAGACTTGAGTTGTGTTGAGCTTGTGAGAGACTCTTAAATACTCATATCAAGGAATATACTACTCTCTACCGAGACTCATATGCAGCAAACCAATGCTACGTGCTTGTAAGACCGCACCGCAGCGCTAAATGGGCACAAAATATCATCTCCCGGTAATAGGTATTATTTCGCAGGTATGAACTAGAATAGAATAAGATCTTGTAGATATTTTCTCAGTACGTAATAGAAAATGTTATCTAGCAGTGCGCGCGAAAAGAAAACCCTATTGTTACCTCAAATATTGTGTACGCCCAAAAGTTCTATTATCAAAATAAAAAAGACGATGTTTCCAAATAGGTATTATAATACCAGGTAAGGTAAGGTTAGATAGATATTATAGTACTAACTTATGCCCGCAATTACTACCGTGCGGATTATGCGTTTTTGATTCCTGCGGGAATTCTTTAATTTTCCGGGCCTATGAGCAATCCTGATGTATAAACTATTACATTGTGAAGTTTCACGAAAATCTATCCAGTAATTTTTGCATAACAAACAATCTATCCATCCTCACAAACTTTCGCATTTAGGTATAATATTAGTAGGAAACAATAGAATGGGAAAACACATAAATCAACTTTATTAGTTATTCAATATTAATCTCAGTTATAAATTAATGAACCTCTATATTTCAAGTGACGATATTCATTTGAAAAATGGCGGTTCTATCTACAGAGGGTCCTTACTTTGAACAAGGTATCAACAGATATACATAAATATTTATGCTACAGGTTCTTTCAAGGAATACTACCACAAGCAGTAAGCACATAATTGCTGTACAGTGTAGCATGCTGCGTCATCTCAACTATAATAAAACCGACCAAGTGCGAGTCGGACTTGCACAAGAAGGATTCCGTACCATCGATACAGATTTAACACTATTTACTGTTTAATTTTTTTTTTTTTTTAATTTTATTATTTGTTATTATGCAATGTACACTTCATGAAAATTTCAACCGACTCCCTGTTATTGTTCATGAGATACAACCCGCTGACAGACAAACAGATGGAAGAATGGACAGCCAGGGTTAAGTAATAGGGTCCCTTTGACACCCTTTGGGTACGGAACCCTAACAGTCAACTCCGAAATTTGGAAAAAACCCATTCAAAAATCAAGTTGAGGGTAGGTACAATTGATTTTGAATCCGCTATCAGATATTGCGAACATCTAGTTTTCAGGAGTCTTGCGATTTGGGATTTGGGGGTAAACATTTTACAACTTGATCTTGGGACAAAATGTCTAGATCTTGCAAAGTTAGACCCTAAATTTAATTATTCATTCACCATCGAACATAAACTCGGTTTAGTGCCTTTATTTTGCAAATAAACTTTGGTTTAGTTTGCTATTTATCTGACTTTATGTAGCCTCACTTTTGTAGACGGCTAGAAAATACGTACCCACCTATTTACTGCCATTACAGATCAAGTACCTATATAATACACCTAAAGAAGTTTTATTTCTGAAATCGGATTTTTACTTTTTCAAATACTCTTTTTTGTAAAACAAAAGTTCACACCGTCAGAACTACTTAATTCTTAAAAAACTAACAGCACATTTGCGAGGCAAAATAGTAAAATAGTAGACTGGAAAATTTTTAATCTCGTGACCCATTTTTCTCTTATTAGTTGCCTTGAACGTAATATTTCCCGGAAGATAATCCTCCGTGCAACACACAAATGCTAGCAGATGAAGCATAAATCATGCCATGCGATATAAAAGAAAAATTTATATCGCGGGCTTGCATTCGAAACTAGCAAATTCGTTACGTCCCACGAACTGACGGTCTATTTTGCAAAGATGCTTGGCAAAAAACTGCCAACAATCCCATGGTGTGTGCAAAGACTTGCCAAATATCCTACTAATATTATAAATGCAAAAGTTTGTGAGAATGCATGTATGGATGAATGTTTATTACTTCTTCAAGCAGCAACGAATGAACCGTATTGGCTGAATTTTGGAATGTAGATGGCTTATACCTAGGATTAACACATAAGCTTTATTTTATCCCGGAAAATTATAGAGTTTTCGCGGAAATTGAAAAAGCTTAATCCACGCGGACTAAGCCGTGGGCATAAACTAGTAGTTCCTAAAAGTGTAAGGACCTATTACCAATAACTTTACGTTTTGAGTTTTGACCGATCGGTTACAAAGGTCATCAAAACGTCGACTTTAACCGTCAATTAAAGTTTACTTGGTGATAGTTAAATTGGCCATTAATTTTAAAACAACCATTTTAGTATCAATTATAATGTGTTTGTGCTTTTTATTGGACGGATCGCAGACTTAACAGAGATCACTGAATTCAGCGACTACCTGCTATGTCTGCGGTCCACAGGTACCTACATAGGTAACACATCAGAATTTCATAATCAACTTTCACCTTTCAAGCACCTCCTAAGAATAATCCACGGGCTCTTTGGCCTTTCAAAAGCAAATTCGTTACGATAAATCATGCGCTCTAAGTAAAGAGTATAAATCAAATAACATCCTTTATCCTTCCATCTTTCCATTTCCATTTTGTATCTGCGGAGAGGTGACCATTTTACGCTACAATAAGTGTAGGAAAGTTTTATTCAGAATTCAGATATGAATATAATTCTAAAGTTTTTATTTTTACTCGCGGAGAAGTAAGAAGTTTATATTGAAAACTCCATCCAAACTCATATCCAAAGACCTGTCTCTGTGGCCTTCTAGTATTTTTAACCTAGAATTGCGAGTATGAATAACGGTTATTTTAAACTAGCTGAATCCCGCGACTTCGTCCGCGTGATTTTAGTTTTTAAAATCCCGTTTTTAAAAACTGTTTGATTTTCCGGTATACAAAGTACACTATGTATTATTCCAGACTACAATCTATCTCTGTGCCTCTCGACCAAATCGGGTCAGTAGTTGTGGCGTGATCCATCCATCCATACATCCAAACCTTTGCATTTGTGATATTAGTAGGATAGTAGGATTGTCTATGTCTAACAATAAGAAAAATAAGAAAATTATATTTGTTTCGAAATCTATATAGGACGATATGCCCCTTGAAACATTCTTAAATGCACCTACATAAGTAACAAAAATACGCTTGCAAAAATAAGCAAACTGAGCGGGTTTCCTAAAAGGCAATAAAGAAAAAAGTGGCACGGTTGTGGGAGGCCGCTTGTAAATAAAGATGAGTTATTCAGGCTGCAGGAGCTCCGAGCGCGACGCAAGGGCTATACAAATATGGGTCATGCACTAAAGGATTCCTGTGGCATTTGAATATAAAAGTGGGAAACATTGGCGTGCACAGGAAATGATTTGAAATTTTGAGTATGTTTTCGTGTATTTGGTACTAGATGTTGCCCGCAACTTCATCCGTGTGATTAATTCACATGTGGTTTTTGATTCCGTGAAAAATCTTTAATTTTCCGGGTTGGCACCCTTTGGGTACGGATCCCTAAAAAGGCTCTCGCAACCCCAAAATTCAGCATATTTGTGCCAGTAATGGGTACGACAATTGTGTAACGGATGAGGTTTGCACCAACGACCTTTCAGATTTAATTCCACTTCTTGCCCGCTGAGCTACAGAGACTTTAATCAAGTTTGTGTCCTCCAACACTTCAGCAAATTAATGAACCTAAAGCCTAGCCTATCTAGCAGTGCTTGTAGTTGTAGGTAAGTATCTATCGTAAGCGACTCTATTCCATCGGCTACAATATTGGCTTGCTAGGGTTTTATTGCGCCAATATAGTTAGCCGATTTATTCTTGTGTTACGTAAATGGTTAAATGCAATCGATTGTTTAGCCTGTTGCTGTAGTTTAAGATATTAAAAGAGGGGTGGCAACCAGAAGAGTTATCCTTACTAATACTAATAATATCATAATTAATGTGAAAGTTTGGATGGATGGATGTTTGTTACTCAATCACGCCGCAACAACTGAACCTATTTGGCTGTTTGGCACAGAGATAAATTATAGTCTGGAATAAGATATACTACTTTTTATCCCGGAAAATAAGAAAGTCCCCGCGAGAAGCAAAAAACCTCAATCCACGCGAACGAAGTCACGGCCATCATCTAGTTTTACATAAACCGAATAAAACCAAATCACTATCTGCGTTAGTATCTTTTTGCTTATTACTTGTAATCTAGTAGATTTTACTGCGGTTTTTAGGAACAATATGCCAAAGAATAGCAACTTATTTCTCAAAATACATTTTAAGGTAATATATCAAGAGACGGTTGAACAAGGAAGCGTGCAAGCTTACAAGCTTTCTTGATTGAAGCAAGCTGGAGCGTGGCTGGGATTAAGGCGACAGGATTATGGAAGACAATCCATCAAAGAATGATTCCCTTTCCCCAATAACGTATGACACTGAGTTTAAATAATACAAATTTTATATTCGCTACAGAAAAGTTAGCTGCAAACTGCAATGAACGTTATAAACAACAATCGGAACCCAAGCACAAAAATATTGCTCCAAATTAAAGTCATTTGTAAATGTCAAACGAAAAAATATACTAACTTTTCTTCTTTCCGTTTTGCATCTATTGCATCATTAATTGCAAACTAATTGAGGACTCAATAGCCCAATGATTAAACTGAAAACTGAAAGGTCGCAAGTGCGATCCCACCCGTGGCCTATTGTCGTACCCACTAGGTACTACAAGAACACAAGCTTTCCGCTTATTGGGAGGGGAGAGCAGAATATTAATGAACTGATGCCCGCGACTTCCACGTGGATTTAGGTTTTAAAACCCCGCGGGAACTCTAAAAAGCAGACATCTATCGGCTGAGATTATGATAATCCTCTATTTGATCCACTGCATTTTTTTATTATTAATCTAGACAATCCCTTGACTGAGATCATCTCACTTGGTGGTAAGCGACTATTCGGTAAGATTGAACCGGGCTAATTCGGGGAAAGGATGGGTAGTAAATAATTTATGGCATTAAATCCATAATTCCATACCCCTGCAATCGGTTTCTCCTTGGCATCGTCCCGGAACACTTAATCGCTTAGAGGTAGTCTTTGGCGACTACGACCACTGCTACATTTACTAGCTAAAGTAGCCTATGTGTTATTCTACCATGTGCAAACTTTTGCCTTTATAATATTAAAAGGGTTAGTCAATGACTTCTATACAAGTCATTGGGGTTAGTGATCGAATTTTCCTGGTTTTATTTTATTTTGCTTAATCCAAGTAAACTAGAACAAGGCTAAAATAGAATGAACCAATTAACCAGAATACATCACATGCAGCACCACAATAAATCGGACGCCTACCTTGTTAGTTCCGTAAATGCTGTACAAAATTTATAACGTAAATAGTCCGCACAGCCAATCGGTTAATAGCGCTCCGATTCAATCTGATATTTTACTGGTAGATACTTATTTAAACAATTTCACGAATGCAAGACTCCTGGAAGATGAATAATTTGTATCCACAGATTCTACAGACTACCTACTAACTGGAGTCTACGAGTACAATTAACAGTTATTTAAGAAGTATAAATCAGAATATTTAGATTATTATAACAGTGAGAAGGCATAACGAAAAACAAAATTAAAGACAAAGATAAATTTTGGCGCTTGCTTCGCTCGTACTTATATTCCATGATGAGATTATACCTAGTTTTCGTTTGTTTTTCGATCTAATGGCTGCTATTGGTTGAAGCTGGTTAGCTACTTTTACAAATATTGCTATTGAATTATATATATGTGCTGAAATGATCGAAGGTCCTTTGTTTTAGCATGATGGAAAATGGTAAAATTGCAATTCTGAATCGCGCAAGGCCGTCATGTTTGCCCGCGGCAAAGTTAACATGACATTTGATTTTGCTGCCTTTGCGGTGACTGTCAAAAAGAATCGGGAACTGGGAACGTAAATCGCTTTTATTAACCGACTTCCAAATATTCCAAAAAATATTCCATAAAAGGAGGAGGTTCTCAATTCGTCGGAATCGTTTTTTTTTAATGTATGTTTCCCGATAACTCGAAGTCGCCTGGGCCGATTATTTTTTTGTTTGAAAGGGTATACTTCCCAGGTGGTCCCCTCGTCATCAGGTCAGGATCTGACGATGGGATCCTGTAGAAATCTAAGGAACTCTTCAAATTTTATAGGCACAGTTGATATACTTTGTTTAATATAATAATTTTTACGTTTATATTATTTATGTATTATGGGTTGGATTTTTGATACTTATCTATCCATAAAAACTTTTAGGTAACGAACTTACCTAAATCAGCTTGTTATGTTTACTTGGATATTAGGTATTGAATAATTCCCAATGTCACAAAATGATCCATGACTTATGGATCCAGAACATGGTCGTGAACAGCTATGAACCTCATCAGAAGTGTCACTAATATTCCAATCGGGATTCGTAGCCGACATAGTCTTAGGCGAGTGTCAGAGTAATTTAAAACGTTTTACCATAAAAATAAATTCTTCAGAAGAGAACGCTAGAACAGCTTTTATCGTCAAAACGCTTCAAGGAAAATTCTCGCAATTTTCCTCAAATAACCTGACACGTTTAACATAATACCATGCAATTCCCGGGAAGGCCTTCTAAACAAACGTTGCAAGTAAGAGAAAATCAACCAAAATGTCAAGTTTAAACTCGTAACTTTTGCCGTAGCGAGAACTGCAGTGCTTGCCATTCTAAATTTGGACATAAACTGTGGTTTCTGTTCGCAACAATACGTTTTAGACACATTTTATGACCTTTCATGGTATTAATACTACTTTCTAGGGTTCCGTAACCAACGGGACCCTATTACTAGGCTTCCGCTGTGCGTCCGTCCGTTCGTCTGCCTGTCTGTCAGCGAACTCTATCTCATGATCCGTAATAGGTAGAGTTGAAATTTGCAGAGAATGAGTACCTATTTCTGTTGCCGCTATACTAACAAATAATAAAAAAAAGAATCTTAATGACTTTGATCGGTTATAATAAGAATCAAACTTCGTTTGCATGGGGCGCGCTTGGGAGCTCTTGGTGACTCGGTGAGCAGGTATACGCAATCGCCTCCTCTTCATCACAACCCTCATGAATAAATCTCGTCGGATTTTTTTTTCACGCGACCTATTTTACTGAAAACACTGACCAACCGAATATAGAGTTTCCATCAGGTTGCTTTAATGCGGATATTTTTTTAATCTACTTTTATTCCGGAACTTTTGTCCAGAAGGTGTCAGATCCATCGTTATCTTTTACGAGGGATACTACCTTCAATGTAGCAAACATAATATTTAACGACATCCCCGGCCTCTTAGGGTGTTCACATACCTACTATTAGACGACAGTAATGGCCGCAAGAGGCGCACACAATGCAGTTATGTTAGTTATTAATTCTGAAAAGCAAATCGAAGGAATGCCGAGCAATGGCTTCGACGATCCATAACTTCTAGAGTATTTTTTCATAGCGGCCGATTTTATAGATGCTTTGTTTTAATATTGAAGCGTAATCCTTTTATGGCTCTAGATGGCAGATTTTATTCCTCTTGGGGGTCTGACAGCCCTGCGCCAACTCTTTAATGCAGACATCCCTATGAATATTCCCATGTGAGACTGACTGAAATCATGACTGAAATCCCAACAGACATATTTTTCATTTGAAAAAATTGGTATAGGGTATTTTTATACTGTAAATAGTAAAATTGCATAAAATTAACTTCTGCATCTCTGAAAGCTCCAGCCCTAGGGAGGTGAACGATACACGCCCAGTGGCCGAGTTTGCACTGCAAAGTACTTACGAAATGTTGTTAAAAATATTTGATAACAGAGCTATTCGGTACAATCCCTCAGGGGTCATGTTACGTGCTTCAATGATATTAAAATTTTACTCTTGGCCTGCTACACACTTTGTTTGAGGTAAAAACAGAATATTTTTATAGAGATAAAAAACCAAAAAAAGACAAAAGTGAGGGTTTGTCTCTCATAGTTTTAGAATGAATAAGAATCTATAGTCATAGACCATGGTCTATTAGTCAATAGACCACTATTTATATGGCATCTTAATAATTCTTTGATAGATATTGATTAGCTTATACTCGTAGCTTGGAGGTTGGGGAGTTGATTCAATAGTCTCATTATTGTTTTGTCGGGAGGGAGATTGAAAAATTTGAGGGGAAAGAAAGTTACAATACATTTGACTTTTCTACTAGGTACAGAAAGTTACAACAAATTGTTGTATTGCATTTTCCAGTCGCGATAGCATCATTCGCATTTTATGAGTCCATAAAAATATTTATACCTATTTAGAATTTTTCGATGCGTGCGGTTCGGCTTGGCTGTAGGTAATGTGCGGTCAGCATTGTTAGCAATAATATCCCTTGTGGATAAAAGATGTGATTCTGAAAAGCATACAAGCAAGGTTTCTTTAGTGCAGCTCCTTGGGTTGCACTAAAGAGACCTTGCTGAACGGGTGAATTCCATCCACTGTTTTCAACCTTTAAGAATACCTATTACCTATTCTAGGGTATGAAATAACACTAAATACTTACGAGTATAGGTATACCCTAAATTACCGCTATCTAAAATCTCAGTGAAAGTTCATTGCTTTTAATGGACTGTCATCAAGAATCGATTATGATAGAGGTAGGTAGGTACCCTCTTTAAAACGACTCCAACCACATTTTTTAGGGTCTAGCATTCTCTCGAGGACACTTCCGTCGAGTGTAAGAACTAAAGATTTCTTCGTTAACAATTTAATATATTTAACTGTCACACTCCCTTCAAAGTTAGCCCGCGGTAATCTAACTGCAACGTCACTTAACAACAGGGACTTGAAGGTTAGGTATATCCTTCAAGAACAGCGGAGATTGCAGTCGAGGGCTATTTTTTCGTGAATAAAACAAAAAAAAATATTTATGATACCTACATCACATCACACTAGTCAAACTAATATAATAAAGGTAAAAGTTTGTATGTGTGTGTGTATGTTTGTTACTCCTTCAAGCCACAACGAATGAATCGATTTGACTGTTTGCAATGGAGATAGCTCTTTCCCAGGATTAACACATAGGCTAGATTTAACCCGGAGAATGCTAGAGTTCCAACGGGAATTAAAAAACCTTAATCCACGCGGACGAAGTCGCGGGCACCATCTAGCAACACATAAAATAATAACTGCAGAAGCAAATTATAATTATTTCAGATGTCTCATGCCTGTTGAATTTGAAAATAGGTGTTTATGAGCAGGGAAAATTAAATAAAATTACTATGCGACCCGACGGAGCGTGTATCAAACGCTCGAATTTGAATTCAGGCTGTTTTCAAAGGCCGGATGTGTATTTACATAACGAACATAATCCCAATTTCAAGTTTCACAAAGTTGGTCACATATGAAGCTGTGCACGATGTTGGCTTGCTGTGTATACATGTGTTAATAATTAATTTGGTTTTACACACATCAGTGACTTTAGGGCTGCCAGATATAACTTCGCGTTATATCTGGCATTAGTGAAGGTCGTGACACCTTCCATGGAAGTATTTACATAGGTAGGTATACAATTATCTTCTAGGTGTAGATTATATGACTGTAATCTTAATTTTAAATATATAAATAAATGAACATAACTTACCTTAGATATACAATATGGTGGTCAATTATGGCAACTTTGCATCAAACATTGCTAGTCTCAATTGTGGTGATTGACTTAATTTATGGTGTTCTTGTTGCAACAATGTATTTTAGTCAATAGCAACAGAGGTTTTCCAATAAAAGTGATTGCAATTGTCACAATGTAGCAATTACGTACTTTTATACAATTCCGCTGCTTAATGGTGGTAAGATAAATAAATAAAGAATTGAACTAAAAACACACTTATGTTAACACAACAATTTTTACAATAGATGAGTAGAGGTATAGTTCTTAAAATTCACGACAGCGCGTGGCTCATGGTTGTGTGTGTGTCGTATACAGATACGACCAAGCTCTTGCACACACTTATACAGATAAGTGTGAGCAAGAGCTTGGTCGTTGCTCCCACCTAGGCTCCTGACAGGCACGCACACTTACGCAACATGCATGTACACGACGTAACCACAAGTAAAGCACACGAGCCCTCGTGAATTGCAATAACTATAGGTACCTACTAATTTATTTGATAGTCGAACACATTTTATCAAGCTGGTACAAATCCAGATAAATATGTCGGGAGAAGTCGAGAGAAATCCTAGCTATATGACAACCCTAAGCGACACCCTGAGTTTGAAAGCCGCTGAAAATTTAAAGCAGTCGTACACTGCCTAAAGGTGTTTCCAGTGGTTTTACCGTATTTAGACTGTTTGTTTCTCCCGAGAGGACGAAATGTTTCAGTGAAAGAAAACTTTCTACATTCTACAATTCTATTTGTATTTAACTTCAAAATTTTACCTACCTACTTGAAGTTCACAAGTAGGTTTAATATTCTACCAACTTGCATAAAAATATTCGTGAACCCTGCAATCTTATAAAAAGTTTATTTAATGAAGACAGAAGTATCCAATAACCTTAGAAGCGGTATCTACTGAAAGAGTAGCTAGGTATGTGTCTGAAAGATCGACGGTTTGATTTCCACTCATTTCTCGTACCCACTCCTAAGTAACACAAACTACTTATATAATTATTTGGAAGTGAGAGGGGAATGTTAGTCAAGTTCTTTGAAAAATAGAAATTCTTTATGAATATGATTCCTGTAAGCCTGTGGTTGTGATGGAGAGTCAATTGACTGCACCGGTTAAGCAACGTTGACCCAAGTCTGTATATGAATGGTCAATAAACCAGTTATTAAAAAAAGCATTATAATTGCATCTGGCATGTACTAGTATCCTATCAAAGTTTAAATCCATAAACCCTTTATTCTTGATGTCGAATATGCATGCTACATTAGAGTTGTAGAAATTGTTAAAGTGTGTGTAATTTATTTGTTTAACATATTACACACACACTAGCACAACACTGCAGTATTTGTTAGCCAGTTTGAAATTTAAAACGCCGTATCTACACTGCTCGAGGCATTTCCAGAGGTTTTATTACAACACAGCTTTTAGATTGTTTCTACTTGGTCTCCACTCTCTGCCGACGACGAAATGTTTAAGTTCTGGGAAAACTTTCTGGAACTGGGCAATTCATAAATCTTTTAAATTGGTTGCTACTTGCAGTGTTGCCAGTTGAACGATAATAATCTCCCCGTATATGAATGGAATAAGTTTAAAATTACTTATATTTTAGTTAATCTACTTGTAAAATTTTAATTACAATGTGGGTAGGTTTCTTTACATGTTAGAATAAACCACGTAGGGTACCAAATTAACGTCGTTTTTTTTACTGCTGGTTAATGTGAGTTAATGAACAAGCCCTAATTTAAGAAAAATTAAACAGACTTCGATAGGTATATCGAAATAAGAAAAGCTGAAAACCAAAAATGTATCCATTTATTGAAAAGTACTGAAACGATTTTGATGAAATCTTTACCGTTCCTTATGTTGAAGTTAATGAAGCCAATAAAAAAGAATGATCACAATCCAATTGATAGTTTCGGAGAATTCTTGGATAAACACACATACATACAAACACCTATAAAATTTTGTAGAGGTACTTACATTTTTTTTTGGAAGCCCTAATAGATTATTATCATAGTTATTACGTGAATATTTTGCAGTTCCAATAACATTAAATAACAGGTAGGTACGTGTCGAATTGATAACCTGCTTTATTCTGAAGTCGGTCAATTAAAAAGGGTCACGACCGTCATTAATGAGGTCTCTACAACTCAGAGAGAATTAATTCCGCATATAGTTCGGAGTTTTAATGAACTCCGGTAAAAAGCTACACATAAGCGCTAGAGTCAAGGTTTTGCGTCAACATTTTCAGTTGTTTTCACGGCCGGTTTTCAGCTTCAGGCATCGGGCGTGCGTTGTTATTTATTCAAGCCAGTTGTCCGCGCTCAACGCCCGTAGTTAATTATGACGTGAGCGCGAAAGGCCGAGCGCAACTTTCAGATTGGATTATTCGCACCATCGGCGATGGCCGCTCACCGACTAGTTAATAATAGATAGAAAACCCTCCGTTGGAAGATAGCAAATATTTTTTATAATAAACGTAGGTATGTACTTTGATATGCACCTACCTAACATAGACTACAGTTTAATGTCTGATGACAGATGTGACAGATGAACGCTTTGTCTATG
Source organism: Hipparchia sbordonii (assembly GCA_038048805.1). NCBI lineage: Eukaryota > Metazoa > Arthropoda > Insecta > Lepidoptera > Nymphalidae > Hipparchia > Hipparchia sbordonii. The sequence goes on along the minus strand of CM076106.1, from coordinate 4,831,285 downwards.
GTCTTCCTCCACCATGATCTCACGCTTTTTATAAATCCATGTAAATTAAACGTGTCATATTTAGTAAAGGTATTTTTCTTTCACAATTGGAAACTAGGTACCATAATAATTCTAATACCCTCTATGAAATCCTTATTTTTATCAGATGCACTATGCATACCCTGTGGTATTCGTTCAGTACCTGTGTACTGTGGCCTGCCTCTGCCTCGTTGGTCTAGTGGTTAGCAAGTTCGACTACGAGGTGCCGGGTTCGATTCCTGGGTCGGGCCATAAAATGTATTGGCTTTTTCTGTCAAGAAATTTTCAGTACTAGCCTGGAGTTAGGAAGTTAGCGGTGAGACACCCCCGTGCCTCGGAGAGCACGTAAAACCATCGGTTCTACGCCTGATCTCTTTCCGGTCGTGTCGGATTTTCGCCCCATCGGACTTTGAAAGGAAATAGAGAGTGCACCTGTGTTTGCGCATACACTTGTGCACTATAATATCTCCCGCCCAGATGGCTGCTCTCTGTAGAGATTGGCTGCCGAGGTCAAATGCGGTCGGAAGGACACTATTGTTATTACTGTGGTCTGCACATTGAAAATTAAACTCGGCACAATATAAAACCCTTGCCTGTGGTTCAGGTACATCAATCTATACTAATATATAAAGCTGAAGACTTTGTTTGTTTGTTTGAACGCGCTAATCTCAGAAACTACTGGTTCGAATTGAAAAATTCTTTTTGTGTTGGATAGTCCATTTATCGAGGAAGGCTTTAGGCTATATTACATCACGTTGCGACCAATAGGAGCGATGCATCAGTGAAAAATGTTGCCAAAACGGGGAAAATTATCCATATTTAAAATATATTCTTTTAAGAACTTCTTAATCGCGATCATAATAACAGAAATTGACGCGGACGAAGTCGAGGGCAATTAATATAAATAACTCCAACAATATTATTCATTTACTTATTGTAAAAAACAAAGATTTTTAAGCAACATTATTTGTTTATTCATAAATAACAATAGTAAACATTTCGGTATTTCATTCAACCGAAGGAATAATCTATTTACATACAACATAATTATCACACAATCATTAAATTGGTATTAATTCTTGAAGTAAGTACATAACAAATACATTTCATTAAAAAAACAAAATGTGCCATATAGTATGGAAACTTATAACTTAACATTATTATTTGTTAAAATACTCTACATTTGCATTATAAGATGGTTACTAAGCTGATTTTGATGAGAGAGATATCAAACGATTTATTATTATAGTCCGTGTGACATGTACTACATTTTATATGAACAAAATCGATATGACATGAATGTCTTTAAATCAAGAGTGAATAGGCATCTTCTAGGCAAGCGCGCACCATCTTGGGCTGCATCTTCACTTACTATCAGGAGATCGCAGTCAAGCGCTAATCTATATATTTAAAAAAAATGACATGTTACATCTGATTATTAGGAGTGTAACAGCTTTTATCCTAAAGTTAAAAATTCTTTTAAAAACTTAAGTCAATCAGCAGGCGACGATGAGAACAGTTTTCGGAGATTCAGAAACTAAACTAAAGTCACAGAGTTAGCTGAACAAGTCGCGAAGGAAAGCTGAAGTGGCAAATGTTTACTCATATCTGTTTCAGCATTTGAGTGAATCACTGGTAGACAGACGAACTTCACAAGAAATTCAAGGTTCGACGAAGACCGCGAAATCTTTAGTATCACACAACTCAACATTATTTATACATTTCATCAACCAACCATATGAACTTAAAAAAAATTCAAGGTTCGACGAAGACCGCGAAATCTTTAGTATCACACAACTCAACATTATTTATACATTTCATCAACCAACCCTATGAACTTAAAAAAAATTCAAGGTTCGACGAAGACCGCGAAATCTTTAGTATCACACAACTCAACATTATTTATACATTTGATCAACCAACCCTTAGTAACATGCCTTGCACCTTCCGGCACCTTTTTAATTAATTTTTTCATTTTCTTAAACTCTATCACGTCTTTATTATGCACAACAAAATCTACATCCAATGACTTCATTGATTTAACAACAACTCCTCCGTAAGCTATCCAGTGTCTTTCAAAGTTATCCCTTAATTTTTCAGGTATGCTTATAAAATCTGGGTAGAAACCTAATCTCTTATCTTTGAATGCATCAGGTAAAGGATTTTCAGGATACTGAATCTTTTTGTCTTCAATAGAACTATTCGCATCGCTCAGTGTTTCTGATGAACTACTTTTCTCAAATACTCTTCTTTTCTTTTCTAATTTATCTGATGAACTACTTTCCTCAAACACTCTTCTTTTCTTTTCTAATTTATCTGATGTTTCTGATGGACTATTATCCTCAAATACTCTTCTTTTCTTTTCTAATTTAACTGATGAGCTACTGTCATCGAAGAATTTTCTTTTCTTTTCTGACACATCTGTTTCTTTTTTAGGTGATTTGATATCTTCAATTTCTTGTTTTGGAGATTTGGTATCTTTGACGAGAAATTTGTCTAAGAGTCCATTTTTAACTGGACTTGCAGCCATTTTCTTCTGTTTAGGGCTCTGTTTGGGTTTCTTTTCTGTTGGCTCATAGTTATCATCAGCAATAGCTGCTAGTTTATTCAGAAGTGTAACATCCGTTTTTTCTTTTGAGGTTTTGTATAGATGTTTTAATTCGTCTAAGTTGGTTGCACTTTCCCAGTTCTTGTCGTCTCTTATTCTCGTAACTCTTGGAAATCTTACTGATATTCCGTCGGCGGTGTGTAAATTGGCTTTAGTTAATTCAGTGCCTGGAAAATAGAAAAACATTTCAGTAATTGTAACTCTTAAACTCAGTAAGTCTCAGGGAACCGCTGTATATAAGCACCGAGATATTTTGGAAGTATCTCAAGATTCATACATCCCACATTGGATGTGAATTTTCCATCACAAAAAAATTATCCTATTCTAAAATCCAATCAGCATACTTACCAGTTATTTCCCATACAGGTTGTTTCTTAGGATCTTTCGCAACAAAGTCGGGAACCATTCCCTTGTTACAATCCAACCAGGGGGGTATTTTGTTATAGTCCTGTGATATTTTGACCATTAGAGGGCCCAATTCTTTCTGTAGCCTCTCCAACGTACTGTCGTCATGTCCAGTGTGAACCTTGGTCACAGTGACCCAGTAGTTGCGACGCGTGTCCAGACAGCCCATTAAGAAAACTGACATCATTCCTCCTTTTTTGCCAGTACCTGAAAAGGTCATATCGTCGGTCAAATTCATTAATGGTACAATTCAAAATATACAGTTTCGAGTAATTAAGAGTCAAAGTTTAATCAATATGTTTCTAGCAGATTAGAACCAAAATTTCAATTAAACCAAAATTTGACTTGTACTGTTAGTGCTTCGGAAATATATTCCATTTCTAACCATTTTGCATACTTAACTCAAAACGCCTGATTTTGGAAATGTTCCACTAATGAATTTGATCGGCGATATGTGATTTAACTATCTAGTTGGGACTACCTCCCTGGCGCAGTGGTGAACGCTCTGGTCTTATAACTGAGAGGCCTCGGGTTCGATTCCCGGCGGGGGCAATTTGGGATTTGTAATTTCTGAATTGTCTCTGGTCTGGTCTGATGGAAGGCTTTCGCTGTGGCTAGTTACCACCCTACCGTCAAATACGTGCCGCCAAGCGATTTAGCGCTCCGGCACAGTGGCGTGTAGAATTCAGTCTTCTTTTTTAACAAAAAACCAAATCAAACCATGATATTTAGACCATACAAAGTTTCATTTCATTTGATATTTTTGTATTTTTTTTTAATACTAGCTGATGCCCGCGACTTCATCCGCGTGGATTTAGTTTTTGAAATTCCGCAGGAACACTTTGATTTTCCAGGATAAAAAGTAGCCTATGTCACTCTCCGGGTCCTCAAGTATACCCATGTAAAAAATCACGTCGATCCGTAGCTCTGTTGCAGCGTTATTGAAGGACAAACCAACAAACAAACACACTTTCGCATTATATCAATCTGACATATTATTTCTTAAGTTTCCACAGAAACATGGTCTCACTAAAGCAAAACTTGTAAACTATGTATCTGTCCGCATCTAACATTACATATCTATATATACAATATAAAAATGAATCCCTATTTCCTTGGTCATCGCATCACGCGTGAACGGCTGGACCGATTTCGCTAATTCTTTTTTTATTGTATTTGTTATTGTTAGGAGAAGGTTCTTATGAAAGAAAAAATTAAGAAAATTGCGCGGAAAATTAGAAAATTTAAGAAATATTAACCACCATATTAAATTATTTCTAATGTAACCGCTTTTACAATTCAAACTTTTTTGATGTAACCTTATGGCGTTTGACATAACATTGACAGAATTCGTGCTGCCAATTTCGTCAAAGAGGATGTAAAAAAACTTAAGACAGGACAAAGTCTGTCGGGTCCGCTAGTATGTAATATATTCCATAAAATACCATAAAATACAATTACATACCAAACCAAGCCCCCAAAACCACAAGATCAGCTGTATCAGCCATGGCACCATCAAATAGATAGTCCTTCTTAACTTTCAACCAATGTCTCTTGCCTGGTTCATATGTAGATTCCAAATCTTTTAAGACTAGCCCTTCTAGACCATGTTGTAAGACCTGAAAAAGGTAAAGACTTTTTTTAAATTAAAATAACATATTTTAATAAGAAACATTTTCATCAATATTAACAGCTCAAAATCATTGTTTACTTTTAACTAATTAAGCATTAAGATTAGTACTATCATTTTTCGCTAGTAAATAACGTTGTTCAAAAATTAAGCACCCTCTAATGGCCTTTTTTTAAAAAAAGAATACTAGCCAAGCTGAAGTTGACTAATATCCTCCTATCCCCTCCAAATAAGCGGAAAGCTTGTGCTAGCAGTGGGTACAACAATAGTGCAATAGGTGGGATTCGAACCTATGACCATTCAGTTTTCAGTCCGCACCTTTAACTGTTGGCCTATTGAGGCCTTCAAACTTTAGTTATAATTACAAATTCTATTTTTGATAGTGACTATATTCACAAACTGATCCTTAGCTTTCACAGATGAAGTGTGCAGTACCACTACAGCATCAGGTTGAGGAGTTGAGAATTGAGAGAACCTAAGTTCTAAGCTGGCCTAACACTTTACAATATTCTCAAGTTTTCATTTTCATTTAAAGACAGTCAAAGTTCCATGACAATCAGGTCAGTAGAGTCCATTAAATATAAAATAAAAAACCCATTAGGTACTTCAGCACCTTTAGTAGCCTATAACCTTCAAACATTCTGCTCTGTGTAGTATATGTGTAATACAAAAAACTACATCAAAATTGGCTCAGTAGCTTCAACATGGCAACAAATACTCACTCAAACATATAATCGTCAATGCTTAATGTCTATAGGAATAGAGACACTGCTTCTCTAATATGACATGGAAACCAAAAATAAATAACTGACAAATAGTTTAGTTAGTTTAGTTAGTTTTAGGTATGTTTTGTTTAAAAAGTTATAACCTATTGTTCTTGTATGTATGCTGCTATACCTGATTGTTCTGTTGTCAGATTACAATTACATAATAAGTGCTAGTTTCATTGGAAACAATTAAGTATTATAATATATCTATATTACCTTTAATCTTTTAAAACACTGTATGTTTGCTTAAAAAATAAAAATAAATAAATAATTTACCTCTGCAATCATATTAGCCAAGTCGGATGGTTTATATATAAGCTGTTGCTCTGAAAACATAACACGATGCTTCACTTCAACCATGTTATCATGTAATATTTGACGCCTCTTCTTTATAGGCATATCTATTAATATCTCTCCGTTATAATATAAGCAATCAAATATGTACAAACAAACATGTGCATCCTTGAACTCCGAGCCCTTATGTATACCTAATGTACCAAACGGTAAAGGTTTCCCTGTGTTAACATCCACCATCAACACCTCAGCGTCCAAAATCAAATCTGTGCCTTTTGGAAATGCTTTAGGCAAGTAGTCTTTGAAATGGTTAACTTTATGTGCCATAACCGGTTTTAGTGCTCGCGAGAAATACTTGAACTCATTGCCCTTTTTATGTACTTGTACCCTTTCTCCGTCATATTTAATTTCGGAAAACATTCCATTTGGGCACTTCTTCATTGCCATTTCAACAGATTTGCAGGCTTCAGCTAACATAGGTAATACTGGGGTCATGAGACTCAACTTCGCTTGCACATTCTTTTGTATCGCATCCTTATGTTTTACTGCACTGCTTTGAGGTAAAACTCTATTTAACACCATGTGCAGATCTCGCGAAGTTTGAAAGACACTATATGCATCAGGATGTACACCTTCTAATATATGTTTAGGGCCAGCATTTATACGTAGATCTCCTTTTATTAGCCTCATTAACATTTTTAGGTCATCTAAGGTGCACCTCTTAACGATTTTCTTAAAATGGTATATCTGCTCTTCTTCTTTCGTTAACTTTGAGAGGTCTTCCAGAAAATCGTCAACTTCGTGAATACTTAAAGAGCTTTCAGATGATGGCTTGAAGGTTTGGGATTTAGTGAAAAAATGCTGAATTGTATCAGCTACATCCCCTTGTTCTAAGTGTGTCAACATGTCGTCATGGTCCATTCTAAATATTCTTGAGAAAAGTTTCACTAACTGCTTACTTTTAAGGTTATACACTCTCTTAGATACTTGAGGAAGCAGTAATTTACACCACAAAGCTAGATCTCCTTGGAATGTTTTACCGTTACTACCTTTTGTAAAGAAATTGTTAACGACAGCAGTCTTTTCTGTATATGCATCAACTTTAGATATCTTATTGCATAAGGAACAAAACTTGCTGAACTTATTATCTTCAGTAATAACAATATCTGTTTTTTTATCATCATTTGTACTATTCATATCATTGCTAGTACTTGCAATGCTTGTATTAACTGTTTTTCTCGATGGTTCATTTTTTATCACCTTTGCAGTGTATTTACCACTATTTTTGTCCGCATAAACCTTTTCCATGTCATTGATTTTCTTCAATATATACTCTTGGTCATCCTTACTTATGTTTTCCCAGTTCCCGATATCGTCGATTGAGTCTATGCGCTTTGTGGTGGGGCGTTGTTTCAAAAGGACATTCATAAGGCAATCTATGTGGTGCCATGATTTCATCTGTTGGTTTTCACCATAGGGGCTGTAAACTAGTTTCGCCATACGTAATTCTCCGCTGGGACAGTTCCCTTTACAGCCTTTACAGGATGCACGCCCTCCTTTGGCACGGTCGACGAAAAATGGAGCTGCATCAGACATTTCTGGTATCCGTTATTTACCTTTACATACATGAAATAAATGCGAACTCAGTTCTACGATATAATATTCGCTTGGTTACCTGCAAGCAATACAAACTCATCGTTAAAAAATTGAGACAATACTTACTAATAATAATTGAGACGCACAATCACAAACTTATCTTGAGTTCTTTTTATGATTGCGCAATGACGCAAAAATTATGCAGTTATGCAAACAAGACCATGCTTACTTTTACAATCATAGAAATATTTCACACTCTTTCAGTTATAAGGTCAGTTTTTGTTGTTCAATTTTATCTAAAATTCAATCCAAAATAATGTTTTTGTATAAATAGCCTGTATTTGTTATGACATTGACACAATCACAAATGACACTGACAAACACTGAAACGTCACTCGACTGTCAGCTATGTCAAATAGTGATGGGTAATACACGATAAAGCAATGCAACAGACCATTTCCCACGACTAAGGCCCGATTCAGTGCGACGCGGATGACCTACGCGGATATCCGCGACGGACGGTAAAATATATTAAGCCCTTATAGCGTGTTCAGTGCGACGCGGATTGTCCGCGTTGCGGAGAGCTATCCGCACGCGGTTCTTCAACACGATCCGCGTGGAAGTGAACGATGAATTCATCCGCGGCGGACGCATGCTCTAATCCGCGCGCGGATGGTCCGCGTCGCACTGAATCGGGCCTAAATTCCATTTATGTTACTATCAAATAATATTATGGACGTCGTGTTCCTGTGTTGGATAGCCGAACACAACATTGATTTTCTTTAGAGCGTGACGCATGCGCTTTTACCACCTTTAGTTTGTACCTATGTATACTATATTTAAATCGCAACCTAGGCTAAAAATATTTAGGCATATCAAACCATTTTAAACCATTCATACATTTATATATTTTTACTAAAGATATTATTAGGTACATAATTTCATAAAATAAATTTTAATTAGTATCCATAATAACAATATTTAATTATTTTCCATAATAACAATTATGAGTAGTTCGTTAACTACTATTTAGGAATCGGCTGAATTTGAAATAACTTCATGGGTTGCAATTTACTAAACAAAGAACATTTTTAACCTATTGATTAAATAAAAATTATTTTTATTTTCAGCTTCATCCTGTCACCAAGAGTTCAACAGCGATGGCTCAAAGCATGGAACCCTCACTTCGCCGCATTACCCTACTGCCTATCCTCCGAACACGCACTGCCACTACGAGTTTTTTGGAAGAGGAAAGGAGAGGATTAGATTAATATTTCAAGACTTCTTTTTGTATAAATCTACAGATGGGTCTACAGGGTAAGTTTGTACCTACTTTAATTTAGATACTTAATCGTAGTAAAGGCTTTGCTAAACATAAAGCTTGTTATATTATGCGTTGCAGCTATGTGCGAAGATAGTAACTTGATAGAACGTCACGTTGAATGTTTATAAATGTTATGATGTATAAAAAACAACAATTGGTACGCTTAAAATCGCTACTTAGGAATTCCATTGGATTGTAATACTTGTGATGTCTTGTAATGCAAAAATATTGTATTATAATTTTAATGGCTGAATTACACATGTTACTGTTACTCCGTTAAAACTATTATAAGGATTAAATCGATTATTTTTGCATACTCCATAAAATTTATGTCTAAACATTTAATGTTTTGACGGCTTATAAAGTAGAATAGAAGTACTTAGTTCTTTAATAATGTTATATGATTATTTATTCTACTTAATAAAAAAAAATACTTTAATATGATTTATATTTGCAATTTCAGATGTACGAATGTAGACTCGCTTCAAGCCTTCGTTAACGTCGATGGACGACTAGAAAATGTTGCGACGTTTTGCGGAGTCGACCTTCCTAAGCCAATTATGTCGAACGGGCCAAAGTTGATGCTCGAATTCCGAGGTACTCACTCGTCTAGGCATTCAAGAGGATTCAAAATATCATATTCCTTCGTTGAAAGTAAGGATCATTATTTTTATGTATTATTTATACATATTAATTATTTATTATTTGTATATTAATTAATTATATATTTATGTATTATATATTAATTATTATTATTAACACGATGAAGGAACATTGAAAATGTGTGAAAAATTCAGTCAATCGAGTAGACATGGAACAACATAGCTATTGAATTATAGTTTAGGCATTAGAAAACAGTTTATTGATTGTGAATTGGAATGTATATGCAGTAATAATTAGTTCAATATGCTAATCAGAATCAGTATTTAAGTATCATTACTACTCGTATTATGCATTAACAGTTTCAACTAATTAGCAAACACCATAATATAGGTAGGTACACCGCACCGAATAAACAAGTCATTTTAGTACCAACAAACTTAATTATTCTAGGATTAGCTTTGAATATCAACATCAATTATTAAACGAAATAGTTTCCGTTAGTTGGTGATAATAATCAAAGTCAAATATTTACCAGTGATCACTTTACCCAAGCATGCAATTTCACCTTAATATGAATTGCCTTATCATTTTCACTAGTACAATTTTAAAATCACGCTACAATCTTAGCTGAGGACTTAGATACTATAATATATAGTGCAGATATGCATAGTTTACTACATTTTACTCACCATTTCTTATAATTCTTATAGCACGTTGGTAGACAATACCAACTACTATAAGAATTATAAGTTGGCTATAAATCACATGAGTAGGTACTACTCATAAAATATAACGGCTGTATAGTCAATCTTTGATTTTTAGAGTAACACTATTGTTTAAGTGTAACATAAATATGACTTAAAGTCATTTTTTTTTACAGATTTTGGTATATCAACAGGGCGACAGTTAAAAGAATTTCCCTGCGCGTTTGTATATAATAGTAGTGAATCGCGCAACGGCAGCTTCGCTTCGCCGAATTCACCTGGACCATATCCAAGAGATACAGAGTGTTCTTACTTCTTTCACGGTGGACAAACTGAGAAAGTTCACTTGCACTTTACCCACTTTGACGTGGAGGGAGTGCTACCGTAAGTTGATGTATTTTTCAAAAATAATATTTTTTGACTCTGGCCTTAGGTTTTCCATCTGAGCTGGTAAACGACACCTTGTTAGTAATAAGATATAAGTTACAACTCAATTTAAGATGAATTTATTGAAGATAGCTCTCACGGGATGTAAATTGGTTGGATCGATAACAAATGCTGCCCTACACTATAGAGGTGTAAAAAAAATATTTGTTGTTTCAGATGCGAAGCAGTGTCTGCGAGTGATTACGTAGAATTTTCTAACTATATGACTGAAGACAATAAATACGGCAGATACTGCGGGCAAATGAAGGAATTTCATGTAGAATCTGAAAGAAATTTTTTCAAAGTTACCTTTAGATCTAATGATAGGCTGGATGGAACTGGTTTCAAAGCGATGTTCCAATTCCTAGAAGCTACGGATGAATATCAAGCACCAGTTTTTGATAAGGCTTCCAAAACATTGCGTAAGTTCATCAACTATCTTGCACAACTTTCAGTAGGTAAAAAACAATATACTCTACAATTTCTACGGTAAATGGTTATAATTTTTTGTACATCATACAAGATATTTCCAATTTTTTCAGTATTTTTGTCTATCATATTTCACTTTATGTCGTGCGTTATGGTGCGTGCTATTTAAAATTAAATCCAAAATATTTTGTATGCTCAAAGAAAGTACCACATAATATAATATAGTAGGATATAATATTTGAGTTGATTGATTTTTTTGAATTGTTAAGAGCTAATTACTTACCTATCATTCAAATTTTAAAAGTGTGTAAAATTACTATAAAATTAAATACTATTTTCTTTGTAGGTTTCTTCGGAAAGCTGTTGCTGATATCTCTGGCCACGACACTCCTGCATCTATATCATTTATGAAGTGATATTAGAATTATAAATAATAATAGTTTAATCCTGTACATTTTGTACCATAGTCTGTGCCATACACTGTAATTTAAACGTAGGCGTGCAATATTTTCTATAAAAATAACTATATTTAAGTTTCATCTACTATTACCTACTAAAGCAATATAACACAATAAAGTTTTAATCACGCTGGCACGTTATTTATAAATAAAATAAAAATATCTAAAAACTGGTTTTGTAGTTTCAATAAAACGAATCTATCTGTATGTGAATCTTATTAGTTTATGTAACGCTTTTGAATTTATTTTGTAATATCAGCACCGCAGAACTCAGAATCAAAAAAGTAACATATTTGGTGAATTCCCTTCTATAACATTTTATCACCAAATCGCATTCAATCCTTTCTGAATCTGAGCTTCATCCAGTCTTGACTTCAAAACACATTGCTGAACGGATTTGCTGACCTTATAAAAACGACAGCATATTTATGGATCAACTAATTGATGCCCGTGACTTCGTTCGCGTGGATTAAGGTTTTTTAATTCTCGCGGGAACTCTCTTATTTTCCGAGATAAAAAGTAGCCTATGTGTTATTCTAGATTATAATCCATCGCTGTGCCAAATTTCAGCCAAATATAATGAAATAAGTGGCAAAAAACTAAAATTTAATGTTTATATGTTATTTACCTGAAATAAAATCAGCCAAGTACATTTCCGTCCCGCACACATACATTGCGTACCAGCGTATCTACATGTACCCTTTGATAAACCCTAAAAACAGTAAAATTATAAAGCGATGGCATACAAACCAAACAATAGTTAATTATTTAATAACACTGCTTGTAGATTATATCGATACTAGGCATACACCACAGATTACTATGATACTACGTATCAGATGGCTCAGTGCCCTACAAATTTTAAACCCTCGAAATCAAGGCCCATGATTGGCTAATGTATCATTTTGGAAAACTGCTGTAACCAATGGCGTAATAACAATTTTTTTTTTCTATTTTTGTCTATGGATTTTTATTTTTGTTATGAAGGTATCTACCATAGGTATGTACCATAGGTATCTACCACAGGTATGTACCGTAGGTATCTACCTATTGCCATCCTTGCCCATAATAATAATTATAGGTTATAATTTATAAAAAATAGGAAATAAAGAAACAAATTTTTTAAAAATATTTGTTTAATTCACTTTGAAATAACATAATACCTATCGCTTTTGTTATACACATTTTTGGAATTTCAGGTAAGTCTTTATGATCTTGTCTAATATATACTTATATGTTCTAATTTTGTTTATTAGATACACCCTACACCAATTAAGACGTCATATTTTTAATAATTTGTTTCACGAAACGTTTTTCAAATTACAACACACTGGTAAACACATAAGATCCTAAACACTTTTATAATATAAACCATAAAACTTTGTCTTTTCTCACACTGTGGAAACTTATAAAAAAAAAGCGTCCTTACGCGAATTATTATAACGGGCACATAACACTTGCACTATATTTCAATAAATTGAAATAACAATTGCTATTCTGGGACAGAAATATATGAAAATTAAACTAAAAAAACCAAATACAATAATAATGGCGTCGATTGGGCGTCAGCCATCAGAAGAATCATAGATTACTGTAGATCTATAAATACTTCATACTACATATAGGTACCTAATGTAGATATAGAGATGTCTGTAAAAATTGTCATGCATCATAGTGGAAAAGATTTTGTAAGGCTATGGAAATTTGTATGGGACTGAACTGGCCGTGGCATACACTAAGTTACATCACTACTTTATGAGCTTGCAACAACCAATCAACAGGTGCGGCGCGGTAGCGCTGCTATCGCATAATATGTATTCCCTAGTCTGTGCATCTAGCTATCTTTCTCTCTCCCTACTTCTCGCTCTTTGACGTTCGAACGGCACGCTTTCTGTGACAAAAAGCGTTTATGACGTCAGTTCGCGTTCGGTCGCCGTTCACTTCGTTCTGTTATTGGTTAACGATTTGATTTTGGAACTTTCGTCTCGAGAACCGCGAACTTTTGTCTAACTTTTTTTACTTTTGTGGATTGAAAAACATTGGAGGATTTTGTAAGGTTATTTTTGTGTGAAAGGACAAGTTTGGAGCGAGAAAAAGACGTGTGGGGTGTGTTGGCAGTGTTTTGTGGTCACAGGTGTCGCATTCCAACGGGGACGGCGAGACGCAGCCTCCGTGGTCCGTACTCTGTACCAATACTCCGCAGCTCGTAACCTACTCTGCCGAGTCCGGGTACCGTAGCAGGTGGACCAAAGTTTACCTGTTTTTAACAAGTAGGTAAGTACCTAGTCAAGTAAAGGGATCAAGAATTATATAAATACCTAGGTACTTCTTTGTAATTTAGTAGACCTGCCATAGCATTATAATAATGATAATAATACGATACGAAGGGTTCCGTACCAAAAAACACCGAAAAAAAAAAACGTTTTTAGTAGGGGAGCCCCCATCATTTTTAATTTATTTTTATTATTTGTTAAGAGCGGCAACAGAAATACACATTCTCTGAAAATTTCAGCTCTCTTACGTGTCTAACTATTACGAATCATGAGATACAGCCTGCTGACAGACAGACGGACAGCGGAGGCTGTAATATTGTCCCGTTAGTTACCCTTCGGTACGGTACCTATCCGGAATATAAATAGACGGTAACTTTTAAAACTAGAAAATAGAAATAAATGGTAACTACCTACCTACTCAACTAATTAGTAACTAGGTACATAATCATTCAATTAATAAGGTTTTAGGTGGTAGGTAGGTATTTATGGTCTAGTTTCACTAGCTTTATCCGCGATTGTGATGGTCAAGCAATCTTGATCCGAGTCTGTAACTGGATGGATGAATTTGGCCTAGTTACCTTCTTCCATTTCGGAGAGTAGCTTTCCAGTTCCCGCGCTAGATTCAATTGTCACTACCAAATTTTTTAAAAGTTTTGTTTAGGTTTTGTTATTGTTAATTTGTTAGGTAGGTACATTATGAATGTTTTTGTTAACATTAAATTACTTAGTTTGTATTTATCTTTGGTTACTACTGCTAGCGCATCGTCGTCTACGATAAGTACTTACCTAAAAACTAAAAAAAAGGAAAAGTTTTGCTTAGCGCAGACTATTAATTAGTTTAATTTTTGACTTTTTTTCAAGCGGAAAAAAATAAGAAATTAAAAATTACACCTTTAGCCTTGTAAGATATCATTGCCCTGAAAAGCATTGTCAGAGAAGAAAACTTCGCTGTCTGAAGCCGAGGATGCAATACTTTCGGATACATTATACAAACAATGACACGCACTGATTTTTCACTACACTTGTGCGGTGAAATGTATTCTATTTTTTTTAGCCAATCTGGACGCACGTCTCCTCAACGAACGTTTACAAGCCATAGTTCACCACCGTTGAAACACGTGATACCTACCTATTAATTAATTTCTTTCGCCCAAAACGCCCATAACTCCGAAAATTCAGAGTCACGTGACCGGAATCACTCTCGTGATCCCCCGAATAGGTGACTGCAGTGGTAACAACTGTGCCATAATATTTAATATATATCTAATATAAAATTATTGAACCGACGATCTTTGTTTTTTCAATCCGCGCCTTTAACGATTGCACTACTGAGGCTCCCATTACCTAAGTGACAGACAAATAGATAGTCTGTAGTTTTCGACTCCTACACTATAAAAAAGTTTAGCATTGTAGCATATGTGGGTAATTTAGGAAAAAAATAATAAAGTCAGTTCTGTCACCGACGCGGTCTTTGATTCGTCCTCTCGCATATTTTATTCCCAAATTATAGTAATACTTAACTGGCGACGAGGAAAAGTGTTTATATTCGTTATTATTGTTATTGTTAATCAAAATGCCTATCGGGAAAATTGAGTGCTTCGATTTAACTAGTAAAAAATGGTCGGCGTACATAAGACGCGTGCAACAGTTTATCGAACTCAACCAAATCGATGATCATTTGAAGGTGGCTACTTTGATTACAGTAGTTGGCCAAGCTACTTATGATTTAATGTGCGATTTGTGTGCACCTAATACTCCGGAGACGAAATCATTTGAAGACTTAGTGAAGTTAGTCGGTGAACATATTGAACCTAAGAGGTCCGACATTGCGGAACGGCACGTGTTTCGGCTTCGCCGGCAGAGGGCGGGCGAGACACTTAGTCAGTACCTACAAGCTTTGAAACACCTAGCGAGTACTTGCAATTTTCGATCGAATCTCGAAGAAAATTTAAGAGATCAATTCGTATCCGGGTTGGCAAACGACGATATGAGATCTCGGTTATTCGCCGAACCCGAGTTGACGTACAAAAGAGCTGTGGAATTGGCTTTGGCACTGGAAGCGGCAGACAGGCACGCTCAAGCGAGCGTTTCAACGAGCGAAGCGGTCGACGGCGCGGGGGCTGCGCCCGCCACGGCAGAACCGCTGCACCGGGTAGCGGCCGAAGCGCGCGCGCCTCGCGGCTCCGGCGGCGGCGGCGGCAGCGGCGGCGGGGCCGGCGCGAGCTCCAGGCCGGCTTCGAGTACTTGCTGGCGATGTGGGCGTTTCCATAACCCTAATTACTGCCGTTTTAAGAACTATACGTGTGACAGTTGCCAGGTCAAAGGTCACCTTAGGGTTCAGTGCAGGGAACAAGGCGTAACACGACGCGGGGCTGGCGACAGGCAAGGTCGCGCCCAGGGAAAATCGCATAACTATCTCGATAGTGATAGCGGCTCCGAATGTGAAATGTACAGTTTAAATGTGTGTGGTGTAAGTGATCGGCCGTATAGTGTGCCTGTACAGGTGAATGGATTAATTTTGGATTTTGAACTGGACACTGGCAGTAAGTTGTCGACTATAAATTATGACTGTTATGAGCGGTATTTTAAAAGTTTGGCTTTGAACAAAAATAATGTTTGTTTACGTTCTTACACGGGTTCTTTGATAGAACCGGTCGGTTACCTGTTAGTGGATGTTGTGCTAGGAAAATATTGGGCTAATCAGTTAAAATTATTTGTCATTAAAAACGGGGGGCCGCCCCTCTTGGGCCGTTCTTGGTTACGCCATTTAAAAATAGGGTCGGTGCAAATTAATGATTTTTTATGTAATTTAAGAGATGAACAGGTAGTGGAAAACTTACGACAGGAGTTCCCTACAGTGTTTTCGCCCGGTTTGGGGACTTGTAATAGACGTATGTCGTTAAAGTTAAAAGGCGGCCCTCCGTCGCTTAAAGACAAAACTCCAGTTTTCCTTAAAGCACGGCATCTACCCCTGGCTTTACGCGAACCTGTCGAGCGGGAGTTAGGTCGACTCGTGGCAGAGGGTACTATTTTTAAAGTGGATTATTCGGAATACGGAACACCTATTGTACCGGTAATAAAAAAATCAGGTGAAATACGTATCTGTGGAGATTATAAGGTTACCATTAATCCAAAACTGTTACGTGAACCTTACCCTTTGCCACGGATCGAAGAACTATTCGCCGCGCTGAGCGGCGGGGAACAGTTTTCTAAGATCGACCTCACTAACGCTTATCAACAGCTGCTATTGGAAGATGAGTCACAAGCATGTACCGCGATCACCACTCACTTAGGGACGTTTGTGTATAGACGTACGCCGTTTGGATTGAATTGCATTCCGGAAAAGTTTCAAAAGTTTATGGAGGAAACGCTGCATGGTTTGAGTGGGGTGGTTGTTTATCTCGACGATATAGCTGTGACGGGCCGCGACAGAGTTGAACATCTGTGTAATTTAAAACGCGTTTTGGGACGTTTACGTGATGTCGGTCTTAGAATAAAATATGAGAAATGTTCATTTTTGCAAGATAGTATAACGTATGTGGGATTTGTTATTGATAAGCACGGTTTACACCCAGATCCGAGCAAAGTCAAGGCGATTGTCGATGCCGCCGTTCCAACCGATATAACGCAGCTGCGTTCTTTTTTGGGCTTATTGAATTATTATTCTAAATTCATGGAAAATAGTAGTACATTGCTGGCACCGTTGCACGAGTTGTTAAAAAAAAATGTTGCTTGGAACTGGAGTGAAAAATGTGAAAACGCATTTAAAGCGGTTAAGAATATGATATTGAGCAAAAATGTTCTTGTGCACTATGACCCTAAGCTCCCATTGGTGTTATCAGTCGATAGTAGTTCGTACGGCATCGGGAGTATATTGGCGCACCGCTTTCCGAACGGTGAGGAGCATCCTATTTGTTTTGCGTCGCGTACGTTGAACAAAGCCGAGCGCGCGTACAGTCAGCTTGATAAGGAGGCTTTAGCGATAGTCAGTGGAGTGAATAAGCACCACCACTATTTATATGGCCGTCATTTTATTATTAAGACGGATCACAAGCCTCTCGTGTTTATTTTCGGCTCCAAGTCAGGGTTGCCCCAAACGGTGGCCAGTAGACTACAAAGATACGCGGTCAAGTTAGCAGCGTACGACTTTGATATTGAGTTTGTCAAATCGAAAGACAACTGTAGTGACGCTTTATCTCGTCTCCCCTTGCCGTGTGAACGTAAAGAATCGGAACTGGATCCGATCGCTTATGTTAATTATGTCGAAGAATCTTTCCCTATTTCTGCTAAAGAAGTAGCTCGGGAGACTTTAAGAGATCCGATTTTAAAAAACATTTACAAATATTTGGTTTCTGGTTGGCCTTCGGAAGTAGAAGAGATGGAAAAGCCTTATTTTTATCGTAAGGACAGCCTCGCAATAGAAAATGGTTGTGTCTTATACAATCACAGGGTGGTCATACCGGACGCGTTACGGCGTCGTGTATTGAGAGAACTACACGAGGGTCACCTCGGTGTAGTTAAGATGAAATCTTTTTCTAGGAGTTATGTGTATTGGCCTCAATTAGATAAAGAAATAGAAAATTTAACTCGCGAATGCTCTGCATGCTGCCAGCAGCGTGACGCGCCGCCTCGCGGCCAGCTGCACCCTTGGGCTCACCCGGCGAACCCCTGGAGCCGGTTACATATTGATTTTGCGGAGTTCCAAGGTAAGCGATACTTGATCACCGTCGATGCCCACAGTAAGTGGATCGAGGTACAGAAAATGAGTGGCACCACAGCGAACGTGACAATCGGTAAGCTGCGAGAACTCTTTGCTCGATTCGGGCTGCCATCTTTGGTCGTAAGCGACGGAGGGCCGCCTTTTAATTCGTTCGAATTTGCGGATTACATGCGTAAAAATTTAATTACGCATACGATCACTAGTCCATATAGGCCGGCGGGAAACGGTGCCGCGGAAAACGCCGTAAAGTCGGTAAAAAGGGCAATGAAAAAAGCTGTGCATGAAGGTATGGACATCGATACGGCGGTGAGTAAGTTTCTTTTTCATTATCGCAACACCGAACACGCTAGCACGGGCGTCGCGCCAGCGGTCGCTCTCCTGGGCCGGCGCCTGCGAGGACGACTAGACGCATTAAAACCGACAGCGAGGGATCGGGTCGAAGCACATCAAGAGAGATCTGGCCGACAAAAACCTGGTGTAGACCGAAGCGTGGAGGTGGGCAGTCAGGTTTTAGCTCGCTCTTATAATCCGAGGCAGGAAAAATGGGTACCAGCAGCAGTGACGGAGCGGGAAACACCTTGCACGTATCGGGTGCGCACGTCGGATGGTCGCGAATTCCAACGCCACATCGACCAACTATTATCGGTTGGTAAGTCGACGCGATACTCGTTGGCTCCCGATATCGCTACACCCAACGAATCTCCAGTAGATCCAGGTCAGTCCGACGAAGGCCAATCCGACCAGAATATAGGCTCAGCTAGGGCTAGTGTTAGTGCAGATTTAACCGATGAGTCCGAACCAGTTCCGTCGACGACTGAAAATCAACCGGACACACATGCACGCCCAAGACGTGCATGTCGTTTTGCCGGAAAATACGGAAAAACATAATTAGGTTCCTAGTTTCTACTTACTCCGTACGATTTAGCCTTAAATTGTATTGGTAGATTATTTCTTAAATAATTTAATTTTTTTTTAATGTAATTTCCAATTATGTATATTCTGGTTTTTTTTTAAGGGGGGACGTGTAGCATATGTGGGTAATTTAGGAAAAAAATAATAAAGTCAGTTCTGTCACCGACGCGGTCTTTGATTCGTCCTCTCGCATATTTTATTCCCAAATTATAGTAATACTTAACTAGCATAATAAATAGAGCCATCAAATAAGTAGGTCTTATTACCATGTCAAGACAATCAACTCGTTTTAAATTAATATTACAATTACATTATGTACGCCCTTGCTCTATATGACTCGTATTATTGAATACATTTGCAACTCAAACAATTGGTTGTTGTTAATAATGATCGTTATTAATAATTCGATATTCTACCATGGATCTATCACTTACCAATTCGATACGGATCGATTGATGGAAATTTTCGCTTCGAATAATAGTTTTTCATGACAGATGAATTAACTTATAAGTTTTTGCTAGTTAGTGAGGCGTAATTAGGTGGTAGCTATTATATTATACCTTTGAACTTTATAATATTTTATTATTATTGGCAATCTATTCTGTGGTATTAGTACTGTAACTAGCTATTTATTGCGACTGTTTACACAATAAAACAATAAGAAAGAAGAAGAATAAGAAAGCGTCCTTCTCTATTATAGGAAAAAATTGAGGAGATATAACTGCGGGTAGTTTTGACAAAAAGTATGTACCTACCTTCATGCATTTATTTGGTATGAGTTTCTTAGCGGTTCTTCCTATAATTTTCTTTCGAAACCGGTGGAAAAATCTTGACTCCTCATTAGATCCACAAGGTGACATACCAAGCTCACAAGAAATACTTTCAAATACTTGTTTCTTTTTTTTTATTTATACATTTTGCCATCACGGCATGGACATTGCACTCAAATAAATATAATTTTAGTCGGAAATATAATCTAAACAGCACGCAACTCACCAAGGAATTAAATACAGGAAGCTGCGGGGTAAGCAGATATCGCGCAGCACTAAATCTGTCCAAGCGACAACGCCTGCAGGTCTAGATATCTTGCACCATGTCCAATGATAGAAATGATTTATAATGTTCCAATGCAATTTAACTAATAAATCGACGGGCGAATCAACAAATATAGAATTATTAATTTATATAAATCAAATAATATAAATAATCAAATGAAATACTTTGGTATTTCTGTATTAAATTAGTGGGACCCAACTATTGCTTGTGCTATTGTATAACTATGGACCTGGTTTTAATACAGGACGCTAAATACTGATCCTTTCTTGACCCTTCTCATTATGAGAAGCTTGCCCACTGCCCAGTGGTGGGTCTGCGATAGGTGGCGATGATGATGAATGATCCTTGGAAGGAAAAAAGGACATATCAGCTAGGTTTAACATTTCCATTGGCTTGGACATCGTGGAAATCGACTTAGACTTGTACACTAGCAAATTGCAGAAGGTCGTGCTAAGAAAAGAGCGTACCTTTTTATTCAGTAGGAAAACGTTCTGTTGGATGCCCTGCAGGATGAGCATAGGCAGGAGACAAAAATTTTATCCCCGATTTTATCCAGTGACAAGAGATAAAATTATCTTCTAAATGCTAAATCATAGCGACAGAGGAGAGGAGAACTATATTCTTATAAGTATATCCACTATGGATATTATTTCAACCGTTTTGCCGATGCTCGACGGTTGGATAAAACTGAGTGAGGGGATAAACATTTTTTACTTTCCCGGGGATAATATGTCCCCTGTCACATGCTCAGCCTGCTGGGTTTTGCTGGAAAAATAAAGCTTTGAAAGACTTGCAATCCCGCGAAAGAACGTTTGACGCGAACTGGAGAGTGAGAGACGGACACGAAGTAACTAAGTAAAACCTACTATATTAATTGTGGGCATGAGTCAGAGATTTTAGTTTGAGAGGCCAATATTCTCTTTGTAAGTAAGTATGATTAATATCGCTAATTTTCTTGTAACGTTACACTTAAATTTTTTAACGTTAATAAATCTGGTAAGTAACTACCTGTGTAGTTGTTCAATATGCTTTCAAATACGATATAGCAAAAGGTAGTTACACCAATTTAAGATTTAAAACTATTGTAAATGCGTGAAACACGGACCTAACAAATAACATGAAATCTCTTAATCAATATTATGCAATAAACCTGTTAAGCTATGTCGAAAGACCGTGACATTAAAACGATATGACAATGCAAATATTTGGTCGTTAAAATCTATTTACGTAATTACTAATAATTTTAACTACGATAGGAATTTAAAGGCTGTGCCCAAATACTTACTAAGAAATCTAGAATATGCGAACTACCTAGCTAGTAGCTACAAATAATAATAATTAGTGGCTTTAGAAGAGGTGCGCTGAACCGCCTAAGTTAAATTCCATTTTAAGCTTGTTAACAAATTACAACTTAAACACACTAGGTAAGTTAATTTGTAGAAACCAATTTGGTAAATAAACTGTTAAGCAAGCATGTTTAAAGGAAAACAGAATGAAAATGACTTCAATTACGTAAATAATTTGTAAACGAACTGTAAGTACCTATAACTATTTACTTTATTACTAATTTAATAAATGAATTGCTTTAAATATGAAGATTTTAGTTTCCATAATTTTATTTAGCACCAGTACCATGATATCAATCGTCACAATTTATGTGGACCCGACTTCCTACTTCTACATCATCAGGATTCAGGATTGAGAAGAGGTGAATGACTTTACACTTATGCTGAGATTTATAGGTTAAAACGAGACACAAATATGCTCTGACATTAATCTGTCTCGTTTTAACTCTGCCTTGAGTCTGAGCTGAGTGAGAGTGAGGTCTATAGATTTCGCCTTAATTCCTACAGACACTACAGGCTACAATATCAATTTAAAATAATACGTCTTATCTACTCTTACTCTACGGCAGTATAAGCATAATTGAAGAGTTGGAACCTGGAGTTCACTGATGTTGTACTTAAATGGAAACGAAGTCGGTTTACGGTTCAGTAATGGAAAATTATACATAAACCCGTAATCGACAGATCCTAAATCACCACAATATAGGTGGGCAGTGCCTATCCCTGTAGCACAAAGATTGCTGAGTTGGACGAAACACTTACTAGATCAACTCGCAAGCTTTTACTCTAGATTAAAAAAAACACGCAAATCGGTCCTGAAATCTCCGAGAAATCAGTATATCTACAACATAGAAAAATATATTATACCAGTTGAATGTTTTGAAAAAGAGGAAACCGAAGTTCATTTATAATTCAAATAGCTTTGCCCGCGGTTTCGCTCACGTTAAGTTCGATTTTTATCCTCTTAGGAGTTGAATTTTCAAAAATCCTTTCTTAGCGTATGCCTACGTCATAATAGATATATCTATATGCTTCAGCCCGTTTCGTCCATTGGTTTAAGCTGTGCGTTGATAGATCAGTCAATCAGTCAACTTTTCTTTTTATACACTAACTATTTAGATTAGAGAAGATGTAAAAAGAATTTTTCTATTTAACTTTAAACTAACGTTAATCAGTGTTACCTATTGCTTGCTCAAATTAACATGCTCTGTTCTTCCTAGATTCAATTTCCAAGCGTTTAATAATTATATTTAGAATTTAAACGCCCACCAGAATTAGTTTCTAAATGCCTAATTTGTATGACGTGACAGCCCTGAGAACGGAAAGGGCTTGGGACCACTTGAAGCATGTAAGTTGGACTTGAATGCAACGGTTTTGTTTGCGGTCCACGAACGGACGGGATGACAAATTAGGTAATTAGTTTAAAATCACGACGATTGTACTAGCACGCTACTATTGCACCTTTGTTGCGACATGTTAAAGGTCATTTTTGATTGCTATCGGTCCGTTGCCTGGTCCTTTAAGAACCTAACCTCTGTTATTATTATAATTCTCGGTATTTAAGTGCATACTTAGATATTTGGAATATTTTTCTTTCGTTTCATTCAGTGAAGCGAGAATGCTGGATAATGGTCTCTCGGAATTGTGAATTACTTAATAAAGTTATAATATTCTAAAAACGAAATTTTCCTTATTTTCTAGAAATAGGTAAGTAATCTAATTAGCAAAAGACTGATGGAAAAAGGTTTAAAGAGCTTTTAGGTTTAAGGTTTAAAGAGGTTTTCATAAATAAAGCGAACATATATATCGTCTTTCACACATCACTTGCTGTACGTAGGTACGTTCTTGAACATCGCTGTTAAAAAAGCAGACTTAAGGTAATAGATTTGGATCTCCCCTAATAACCTTCAAGTGAGAGGTTACTAGCTATATCATTTAAGGTTTGGTACATAGAGACAATATATATACGTATAGATTGTGTTATAGATCCCAAAGTAATGATAAACATTCTGACGTCTCATTAATGTGTTTCTACTTTTACCTGCCAAGGTTAATGCAGTTGTCACTTTGTCACCTGTGGTAGTTATTTAAAAGCAGGCGGCTATGTTATTTTTATAAGGTTTCTTGTTGTGGTAGGTACTTGTATGGTTTCAGACTGAATCGGTTTGTTACAGTCTGATTTTTTAAATGTTACGTTTCATTATACCACTATCTTCACGTGTAATACGAGTACCTGTATTATATCATCAGTTACACATATATTTTTTTAAATTATGTTATAGGTTAATAATAGTTTAGAAGTAATTGTTCATTATTAGAATTTATTAGTTTGTTAAACTTAGTTTAGATATATTGTAAAGATTAATAACAATATCAATCTGTTGAATCTCGTATATTTTGACAATATGGTTTGTTCTCGTAAATGTGATTGTAAAACCACCACACATCTTTTTATTTCGACTAAAAAACACATCCCTTGTGTAATATTGCCACCTGCATCAATAATTTCAAAAAAATTCGCAACTCTTGCTTCTTGCTACTTTCCCTTTTGCGAAATTGCATTTACAATTATTTATTATTACACTTAGTAAAATACCTGTTATCGTATTATTTTTATTTATTTGGGCATATCTACGTTTCTTGCAAATCAAGTAGGTATATACGTATAGGTTTATAGTACAGATCTATAATATAATATTTTGCACAAGATATCATATTAATAATATGATATTATTATAGTGCCTACATATTCTTATAACACATAAAATTGGCCCTTATAAACGTCCATTACATTACAGATAACTTATATTATGTATGTAAGTCGAATATACTGTGTAAGAGTATTATTTTTATTAGGTATGCTTGTAGTATTAGTAGGTATTACTAAAACAAGGAAATGCCTTTTTGCAGTAATATCAAGCCTAGTTGCAACTTGCAACTAACGAAGCTTTCAATGAATCGCGATTGCATATAACTTTGTACGCTTTCGTGACTTGAAAATTTAGTATCTGGTACGGATGACGTAAGAATCAAATTATCTATATAGGTATACATCGTTTATAGTTATCCGTCTGCTTGATAATTTTACTTGAACTGTTTTGGTATTTTACGTGGGCGTGTTAAACGTTATAATGATATGAATTGTTAAGGCCTTAAACGGGTGGTCGGTGAATATTGGACTTTTGGTCCTATTATTATTATGGCAACAAGCTTTAATGAGCTTACTAAAGTCGCCTAGAGGTCAAAATTCGATCGTAATTCATTAATTTTTAATTTTGTTGGCAATACCTATTATAAAATTCTTTGTCGACAATCTCTGTTTGACCACAGATTATTATACGTAATACCTACATCGATTAGTTATCCGTCATGCTTGATAAAATACTTGAACTGTTTTGGTATTTTACGTGGGCGTGTTAAACGTTATAATGATATGAAATGTAAAGGTCTTAAATTTGGGTGGCCGGCGGATATCGGACTTATGTGTTGGTCCTATTATGGCAAACACAGGCTTTAATGACTTATTTTTAATGGTGGCAGCACAGTGTTGCAAAACTAATATTGAAAAATATTGCTACGGAAATTATTTCCAATCATTAAAAGCGTGTTTGGGGTTTTCATGGCTCATGCTAAAAATTACTAAATGTACCTAAGCCTTTTTTATAGGCAGGAAATGCATAACGCATACCCCTCCGTTAGGGGAAACGGAGGGGTTATGTGGGGCTTGCACCCAATAAAACCTGTCTTTGTCCCTCCATGGACCCTGGCAGTAGCAGGCTACTGGTTACACTTGGCGGAGTATTCACCATGCCACAGCCAAGGTCTTGACCTGCCACTCTTAGAGGCGGGTCTCATCGCCGTCGACAGCCTGGCCGCTGCTGAATCCACCACGGAGGCACGCCCGCAACGACGCGCCATCTCCTGGCCTGTTTATGTAATGTACCTAAGCCTATCATAAGTAGATAAACATAAATACATAAGTATGTAAGTATGTATTTACTTTTTTAAATAGAGGCTTCTTTAAAAAAAACGTCAGGTTAGTCTTCCATATCTCTGCTCACATAAAACCCTCCATTTTTTCTACAGCTCTCATTAAAATAACTTTTTTACGGATTGATCATAAAGAGGTTATAATTATTATACGCCAGACGATTTTGTGTTTTAGTACACACAATTTTTAAGCCGAAAATACAGTGTACCCGTAATGGTTGATGTGGAATGCGCACTGTGATAGTTGTCGGCCTTAACACCGAGTAAGGGCAGGTGGCATGAGGACGGACTTTTACAGAGTTCTTAACAGTGGGAACTTTATGCACAACTTTTTATATATATATGAATAGCGGGCGAACGAGCTGGCGGGTCACCTGATATTAAGTGATTACCGCCGCCTATGAACATTTGTAGTACCAGAGGCACCACCAATGCGTTGCCGGCTTTTCGACGGGAGATAATTCCAACATTTGATAGTACGTGGAAAAAAAGATCTGGAGCAACGGGTGGTCGAAGTGCTCCAGGCACCCAGGTGGTGAGGGTGAAATTGCGTTCGGTGACGTGCGGTGCGGTTGTAGAAGTTAGAGGGCGGAATAAGATCAAATAGCTCTTCAGAACACTCCCTGTTATATGTATAGCCAATAGAGGACTTTTTATTAATTGCATCTCTGATGAGTATTGACTAATACCTAAAGGAAATATATAAAAAAAATCCAAATATAAAGGAAAGTAAGGATTATAAATGTCTCGAATCAAAGCGAAGTTATATCCCAAAGGAACACAAGAGTAATAGTTATTTATTTATTGAACTAAAGAGCGAAGTTCGAATCCCGAGCAAGCGAACGATAGTATAATTTGATTTGGTGGATTGTATGATTCTAAGTTGAGGATTGAGGGATTCAAAGACACAAGAAAACGGCGACGATTCTTAAAAAATGAAGACAAAACAAACTTATTTCTTTTAGTACATATTTAGTAGTAATTTAGTAGCGTTGTTTACTGTACTTAAACGACTTTATTATTTGAGTAATAATATCAAATGGAACGTTAATTTGCTCTTGTAAATTACTTAAGGGGGGGGTAAGGTTAATTCGCTAAAAAAAAGGCATGTTTTCAAGATTTTTTTTTGGCAATACCGATGGTGTTAGTTTATTCAGTCGATCCATACATGATAATGTAACAATAGAACAATATTCTCCTAAATTTTCATTGCAAAATATTAAAAATTGAGCGAGTGACAGTGAATTTCCGGAGGCGCCTCGAGAAAAAGTTGTTTTGCGGTGTCCATCATAACTCGCAACCAAATCATCTGAAACAAAAAAATCAAAATGCATTCGTTAAAGGAGATGTTTGTTGAGGTATTCACGAGAGGATTTTTTTTTATTTCGATTTTTCGATTTTTCGTAGCACTTGGAAGCCAAAAACCAGATTTTCACTAAAAAAAACGGCTAATTAGCTGTTGTAAAAAAATTGATAATTACTGAAAAAAAAAAAGCTCTCGACAATACCTGGGGAATTATGTGAAGAAACATTGTGCATAATTTCAAAATGATTGGTCCAGTAGATTTTTAGTTATGGTGGACACGGACTTCAAAAATGACAAGTCTCAGAAAAACGCTTTAAAGTTCGCGTACTGAAGTATTCAAGATAAAATTCGACAATTTTTTTATACTCACACAGAGTCGTCGATGCCAGGTCCGTCACTTGTTACTGCTCAGCACAGCATACAGCGTTTAACTGATGCATAGATCATGCCTCGAATATACTCGACTTTACCTGAACAGACCCGTTTGGGGCGGGTGGGGCTGTAAAACCTCAGGCTGGCAACGGACGCTGAAATACTCATAACTTCGTCAATTTTGCCCCGATCGACTTGAAATTTTAACACAATCTTCTTGAGATATTATGCATTCAATTAGAAAAATAAAAAATAAATCGAAAAAAATAAATTTTAATACCTAACCCCCCCCTTAACTGGACGAGTGTAATGTGAAATGCGATATATTTAATAAATTGCAAGGTAAAATTAGTACAACTTAAATATTTTATTGCAGGTTAAATTGGTTAAGAGCCTTATAATTCAAGTTAAGGGGCCCTAAGTCGTGTGCTCGTGACTATCTTGTCCTTGCCTCGTCGCTTTAATACAGCCAGAGTGAGTTATCTAAGTTTGACAAATGGACTGATTGGGCTTTGTTTAGAGAGAGCCGGTACACTCCTAACAGTTTTTTATTCGATGAAGCCCTTGACTGCGATCTCACTTTTAAGTTACGATGCAGTCTTAATATGGAATAATAGTCTTAATAGTCTGGTGGGAGGCTTTGGCCTTTGCTAGTTACCACCCTACCGTCAAAGACGTGTCGCCAAGCGAGTTAGCGTTCCGGCAAGATGGCGTGTAAAAACAGATTAGTGGTTTGGGTTGAATGTACGAACACTGCCATACCCCTTCCAAGTGAGCCCGCTACCATCTTAGACTGCATCGTCACTTACCATCAGGTGAGATCGCAGCCAAGGACTAACTAACATGACAATAATTCGCTTGGTCTTTGCCGTTGGGGTGGTAATTAGCTGCGGTAATCCTTGTTGTTGATTCAGGCCCAGCACACATGGTGAAACGCAACTGCAACGAAACCCTTTTGAAATTATAGGTTTGAAACCAGTTTCAAATGTTTTCCACACACGCCGCAACCTAAATATGATGAAATTAGTCACAATCATTCCGATTTTGAGACCAGACAGACGTCTCCAAAATGTCTAGTTCAAGTGATGAAGAAGTTGTGGTTCTGTATTTGTATCTTCGACAAAGAAGGAGGCGTAAAAGAAGAAGTATGTGGTTGCATCCCTACATTGAGAAGAATATCAACTGCCGTATGTTTGTGGCTGCTAAAGAATTTCAACAAACTGACAGAAAATTCATGGATTGTTATCGTATGAGCAAAAAGACATACCTTGTCGAACAGAAAAGACGCCAAATTCGACACGAGTTTCCTGCACGCTGATTTCAAAGCAACTGATCTGCAACGCGTTTCAAAACGGTTTCAAACTAGTTGCGACGTGTGTTGTCTCTCAAAGGTATCTATGGCATAAACTCAAATGAAACTCAAAAGTAACTAGTAGTTGCAGTTTCGTTGCAGTTGCGTTTCACCATGTGTGCTGGGCCTTACTCTTCTTTGGTTTCATCAACCCGCAACGCTTGTTCAATCCAACTGATAGATGTTCACAGCTGGAGATAGGTCTGACAGACCTATCTTGAGCATGTGTGTGTGTGTGTGCGTGTGCGTGTATGTGTTATTTATCTACGAACTAGATTGACTAGGTGTAGAAAAAAAAAATTGTACCTAAGTATATAAATATAACGGCTCCCGTCACCGACAACCATCTAAAAGATTCAGTGTACAATCTATCTTATCTCTTCCCGCCGTCCATTCCGAACGTTGAATTGTATTTCCTGTCCCTTTCTTCTCCGAAGTGCACGTCCCTTTGATTGGTACGTCAACCTGTCCTCTCCAATCGAACCACGATTCACTGGAATGCCAATTCAAAAATCGTGTGTTACTTGGCCTTAGTCATCTCGAAAACGGTTCTTCGAAGCCTTTACCTCGCTGTAAATAGTAATCGAAACTTCTTTTACTATTGATTGATGATTCAACACAAGGAATTGAATTTTATTACAGTTTTTGCTACTCGCATCAGACATGAAAAGGTGTTATTATATTTAGTTACCTTTAAATATCAAGGACTTAGTACCTGTTTTAATATACTCTTTACTTGTTTTATTACTAAAATAGTCCACTTCGTAACATAACATTATACAAAGTACGCAATAATTATTTAATATGTTACAACACAAATTCCCGACATAGTTGAGCCTTATAAGTGCGAAGTGAAATCTGTTATGGCTGTTTTTAATCCCACTGCGCAGTCTAATGAACTTCTGTTACTCGGGAATTGATTTACTCAAGCATGGATGAATTTTAATTAAAGTTCTCAGTTCAATAAGAAGATAATTAAAGTTTTGTTCAGGAAGATAAGTATAATGAATTAATGACCCTAGAAGATAGTAAAATTATTTATTATATTGGTTAAACTAAACTTTGGAACCAACTAACCACTATAGATAAATAATGAACACTTGATAAATAAAGCCGTTATGTATGGAAACAAATTAACAAATCACCCAAAAGCTGTTGATGCAAATGTTCAGGAAGACCTTAAAAACAGGTGGCGACTCACCCATATGCTTTCTATTTATAATATTCAAAAACAATTCTTTTCAAAGTCCATTTACACTTTTAAATGGAGGTTAAGGTTTTGTTTCCACATAAAGTTAGTAACTTTCGACTTTTTTTTTTTTATTCGATGACAAGATAGCCCTTGACTGCGATCTCACCTGATGGTAAGTGACGATGTAGTCTAAGATGGTAGCGAGCTAACTTGGAAGGGGTATAGCAGTGTAAATTCAACCCATACCCCTAATCGGTTTCTACACGCCATCGTGCCGGAACGCTTAATCGCTTGGCGGCACGTCTTTGACGGTAGGGTGGTAACTAGCCACGGCCAAAGCCTCCCACCAGACCAGACCAGAGACAATTTAGAAATTATAAATTCCTAAATTGCCCCCGCCGGGAATCGAACCCGAGACCTCCCAATTATAAGACCACAGCGCTCACCACTGCGCTAGGGAGGTCGTCAAAACGTCGTCTTGAGTCGTCGACTTGAGAGTAATAAAAGGGTGGTCTTAGTCGGATTACCAGTTGAAACATCTAGATGGTATCTCACGTTTTGTTCCTATTGGTATGTCCATTCTTTTCAATGCGATGTCCTCATTAATGCTTCTTATCTATGTATCTAATTGATTGCAACCGTCTCGGAAACTTGATGCATCGCTGTTTCGTTTCATAATGACTGTATATTATCATACCAACAATTACGCCAAGCACCGCCGGAGAATTTATGTTAACGTTGAGATACTCTGTGGAAGGAATAAATCTTGCGAGGAAAACACATTTCTTTAATTCATTTATAGACGTACAGGCGTAGTTATAGTGTCTCACCTTTCAATTAGAGCAATTTATTGACGTTGGATATCCTTCGTATTTCTTAAGAAAAACCTTACTGTGTGTTTGCTGTGTATCTATTAAAGAGTTTATAGGATCGAAATCGTATGTAAAACAAGCTGTATAGAAATGGTACAAAAAAACAACAACGGAAACCAATGGTATTTCCGAAATATCAGATTGGACTATTTGGGTACGTGCAGCAGATGTTTGGTAGTCCTTTGAGTCGCATAATCAAGTTTTGGAGGTCATCCGGTTGTTCTAAAGGTCCTCCTATATCAATCGTAATTATTATATCATGTAGGATATCCTGACGCAAAGGTTTAATACTTACCAAAAACGTGTCTATATATGCACAAACTTACATTTAATTTTTATGCATTTTCTTAGGTAGCTATAGTGTGAATTTAACTTATTACGCTACTAATAAAGTCGTTAATTATAAATACATAAACACCTACTTACCTACAGAAATGCGATAAAGATTAAACCTACTTTAAGATACTGATGGAAAAATATGAGATTCAAACCAATGTTCGTCTAACTAGATAATCACTAAGGACCAGCGAATGAACTTGATCTTTGACGTTGCTAGGGACTTTTCTGTAGATAATGAAGCATACATCAAAGAAAATGAAGATATTGCTATTACATTTAATGATATTGCTGTAT